>CANTUV010000005.1:15005000-17505000 GCA_947685225.1 Garcia nutans | reverse complement strand
AGTTCTATACAGAGGTCTCAGTCAAGCCGTAAGATAGGTAGAGGTGGTTGACCCAATGTTAGTTAGCAGAGAGGATTTGAAATAGTGGATAGACCTCAGACTCGAGGCAACACTCCAGCTAGGGCTTATGCCATGAAAGTTGTGGAGGACCAGGATGCTCCTGATGTTGTAGTTAGCAAATTTTCTTTACTAGGTCTTGATGTGTATACATTGTTAGATCCTGGTTTTACACATTCTTATATTTGTACAACTATAGCTTCAGGGAAGAAAATGTGTGTTGATAAACTTGATTATGAGATAGAAGTTACAAATCCCTTAGGCCATACATAGTGTGAAGGTAAATAGAGTATATCAAAATTGTCCACTTAGAGTTCATGATGTAGAGCTTTCTGCTAATTTGATTGAACTACCATTCCATGACTTTGATGTAATCTTGGGAATGCATTGGTTGTCCCGACATCAAGTAGTTATGGACTACTATAGTAAAGTTGTAACTTTTAAGATTCTGGGTTACATGAAATTGTAGTTCGAGGAGAAAAATAATTTTATCCTTTTACTTTGATTTCTATAGCTAAAGCTAGAAGGTTGATTAGGAAGAGATGTGAAGCTTATTTTGCTTATGTTAATGATACACGACATTCAAGCAAGGTTTTGGGAGACATACCTACAGTGAGTGAGTTTTCAAATGTTTTTCTAGAAGAATTACCTGGAATACCACCAGAGAGAGAGATAGACTTTGTTATTGATGTAGTTCTATGTACAACACCAATTTCTATTCCACCTTATAGAATGGTAGCTTCGAAATTAAAAGAATTAAAGGTGCAACTCCAAGAATTGCTTGATAAAGGATTTATAAGACCTAGTGTGTCACCTTGCGGTGCACCAGTTTTGTTTGTGAAGAAGAAGGATGATACCTTAAGATTATGTTTAGATTATGGACAGTTGAATAAAGTGACTACTAAGAATAAGTACCTGTTACCTAGGATTGATGACTTGTTTGATCAGTTGAGAGGAACGGGTGTTCTCTCTAAAATTGATCTTAAATTGGGTTATTATCAGATAAAAATTAAAGAAGTAGATATTCCGAAAATAGCTTTTAGAACTCGATATGGACATTATGAATTTTTTGTTATGCCCTTTAGTTTAACTAATGCTCCGGCAGCTTTTATGGACTTGATGAATCGAGTCTTTAAACCTTATTTAGACCAATTTGTTATTGTTTTTATTGATGATATACTGGTTTATTCTAGAAATAGAGAAGAGCATAATAAGCATTTAAGAATTGTACTACAGACACTAAGGGAGAATAAATTGTATGCTAAATTATCGAAGTGTGATTTGTGGTTGACGGAAGTGGCATTTCTAGGTCATGTAGTATCAGCTAATGGTATTCGTGAGGATCCAAGTAAAATTGAGACTATTTTGAATTGGCAGCAACCAAAGAATATAATAGAAGTTCGGAGTTTCCTTAGGTTGGCTGGATATTATAGAATATTTGTGCAAGGATTGTCGAAGATAACACTTCCTTTAACTAAGCTCCTTGTGAGTAGAATGTTCAATGTCAAGCTAGTTTTGAACAATTGAAGGTTACATTGACTGAAGTGCTTGTCTTGACACAATCGACTCCAGGCAAAGACTATGTTATTTATAGTGATGCTTCTCATCAGGGACTTGATTGTGTATTGATGCAAGAGGGTAAGGTAATTGCTTATGCTTCTAGGCAATTAAAATATCACGAATTGAATTACCCTACGCATGATTTGGAGTTAGCTACTATTGTATTTGCTCTTAAAATCTGGCGACATTACTTGTATGGTGAAAGGTGTTATATTTTCACTGATCATAAAAGTTTGAAATACTTGCCAACACAAAAAGAACTAAACTTAAGGCAGAGAAGATGGATGGAATTGATCAAGGATTATGATTGTATCATCGACTATCATCCTGGGAAAGCTAATGTGGTAGCCGATGCTTTAAGTTGAAAGACTTTAGCAGGTATGTTGTATACAAAATATTTTAGCATTATATATATATAAATTAAATAAACTAAATGATATCATGTGTTATATTAGCAGAATTGAGGGTTGAACCAACCATTAGGCAAAAAGTGATAGAAGCTCAGAAACAAAATCAAAAATTGTTAGAACTTTTGAAACAAGTGTGCGAGCTAGGATTTTTGCCCCCTCTCCAGGTGGAATGGTTCTTGTGACTTCGGCACTATTTAGGCTCAGAGCCTGAGAGAACATGGGCCTAAGCCCGGAGAAAATGGAGTCGCCACCCGGACAGGCCGAAAAAAGAAAGGGGTGGATGACTCGATTCCTGAGGAATCCCCAAGCCCCTAATGGATTCGAAAAGTTGGGTACGTGTGGGGAAGGTGAGAAATGGCCCAGCACCCCCACAACGCCTGGTTCATTGGAACTGGGCTCCTTTGCAGGTCTTAATATTATAAAATTCTTAAATATAACAATATTATCCATACTACATGCAATAATTAAAATAAAGCATCATTATATTAAAATCAAAGCAATGTCCAAACAAAGCAAATAAATGGACACCCATCGACGATGGAAACATGTCCTTTACATCGTCCATGTCAAAACTAAATAGGACACCCACCGAAAGGTGGAAACATGTGCTTTACATTGGTCCAAAATATAAAAGCAATTTAAATTACATGAAAATTAATTAATGAGGTACCCAATAATAGAAACATACCTCTTGCAATTTTAATACCAAAACAAACAAATAATAATCGTAATAATAAAGAAAATATCCATCCATGATAAATTAAATAAATCAAGCATTGAAATTAAATAAATCAACCATCAAAACATATAATAAAATATATTATCAAATCTAAAATTAAATAGAGCAATAAATATATAAATTTAGGGGTTCATGCATTAATTAGGGTTTCTAGAGTTTTATGTTTAATAACTAGGGTTTTGCATATACTAGTTTAATTTGTTGAGAAATATTTTAAGGAAGTAACATAGCTACCATATGTTTAAAAGATTTAAGGTTTTGGATGTTTTTATGAAAATAATGTTAATGTGATTTAAAAAAGGAGGTTTAGTTAGGGTTTTAAGCAAACATCATGAAATTAGGGTTTTGTAATCTTAAGACATTAGGGTTTGTAATTCCCGGTTACTCAATTGTGGTTACTGAGTTGATGAACTTGTCATAAAGTTTTGACGTTTTAAGAATTAGGGTTCAAGAAAACTAGGGTTTACTGGATTGGGTTTTGAGAATTAATAAGATAGTTTAGGGTTTTTAATATTTTAGAAAACATATTCAATCTTTAGGATTTAAGAAAACAATTTATAGTTTTTTAGAAACAATTATGATTAAAGTTTTTAGAAACTATAAATAAGATTAGGGTTTTGGAGAATTAAGAAGATATTTTGAAGTTTTAGAAAAATAAGTTAGGGTTTAGATGATTAAGAAAATAGTTTAGGGAAAAATAATTTACAGTTTTAAAGATTTTTAGGGCAATTTTAGGGTTTTTGAAATTTTGGAAAAAGAAGGACAGTTTTAGGGTTTTTGAAGTTTTGGAAACAGAAGAATAATTTAGGGTTTTTTATAATTTAATCAATGACTTAGGCTAATGGATGAATGGAAAATTTGATTTGTAAAACATGCTATTAAGTTTAATAATTTAGGTTACTGACTCAAAACAAATAATAGAAACATTTAAAAGAAAATATGGTAATAACATCGTATGCTTAAACAATTTATGAATCTAAACGTAAGAATGTTGTAAATATAATAAAATCAAAGATTATAATCAAACCTCCATTCGTTGGTTCCTCCACAATTGACTTCTGGATGAACAATGACAAAGGCAATGTTGCTGCCTTTGATGGATTGATGAATGCTTCTTGTTGCTAATTTTTGCCGTTTCTTGCTCCTAGGGTTTCTGTCTTCTTTTTCCTCCCAAGTCAGAAGTCCAAAGTCTCTCTCAAGTAAAATAATTTCCCCCTCTAATTCTGTGTTTTAATGTGGTATTTATAGGAAGAATAAAAAACCTACTTCTAATTGTCTAACCTACTTCTAATTGTCTAAGGAAATTAAAACTATTTAGGAAAAGAAATCAAAACCAAATAGAATTTTTGAAAAAACTGTGCTGGTTAAAAATTGTTGCGGCAAAAATTACGAGCGAGCGCTGGCGGGCCAGTCATTTCCTGCGGCGAATTGGCCTAAGCCAATTCATTTTTGACGATGAAATTTTTCATCGTCGATTTTTCCGTCACCGATTTTTATTTATTTATTTATTATATATTTTTTAACTTTATTAATATTACCTTTTTTATTTTTATTAAAAATTATAAATACTAAATACTAAAATAAATATTATTTAATTAAAATACCATAAAAATTATTTTGGACTATATAAAAAATATTGGACCAGACTAGGTCAAAAATTAATTGTCTACAGAGTGCATGAAGGGGAAAAGCCAGATTATGTTGTGTCAAAAGATGGTGGAGTGTATTATAGAGATCGATCGTGTGTACCTGATGTGAAGGAACTAAAGGAGTGTATTCTGTGTGAAGCTCACAATACTATGCATACTGTACATTCCAAAAGCAATAAGATGTACCAGAATTTGAAATCTCATTATTGGTGGCCTGGTATGAAAAGAGATATTACTGAATATGTGACTCGATGTTTAGTATGTCAACAAGTCAAAGCAGAATATCAAGTTCCATCGGGTCTTTTGCAACCTTTATCAATACCAGAATGGAAGTGGGATAGAATCATCATGGATTTTGTGACTGGTCTTCCAAACACCCAAAAGAAGCATGATACAATTTGGGTAATTGTTGATTGATTAACTAAATCAACTCATTTCCTTCCCATTCGAGTTGACTATTCAATTAATAGACTTGCAGAGTTGTATGTTAATGAGATAGTCAAGCTTTATGGAGTACCAATGTCTATTATTTCATATTGAGACCCTCGCTTTACTTCAAGATTTTGAGAAAGTTTTCAGAAAGCTTTTGGCACTCGACTTCATTTTAGTACTGCATTTCATCCACAAACAGATGGTCAATCAGAAAGGGTGATACAAATACTTGAGGATATGATTAGAAGTTGTGTAATAAATTTTGAAGGTAGCTAGGATAAATATCTACCTTCAGTAGAATTGCTTATAACAACAGTTATCAAATGAGTATTGGAATGGCTCCATATTAGGCACTCTATGGAAGGAAGTGTATAACTCCATTATGTTGGGTGGAATTGAATGAGAGCAAACTTGTGGGACCTGATTTAATAAAATAAACTGAAGACAAAGTAAAGCTTATAAAGGATCGATTACAAATTGCAATGGATAGACAAAAATCTTATGCAGATTTGAAACGGTGTGATATTGAATATAGTGTGGGGGATAAGGTATTTTTGAAAGTATCACCATGGAAGAAAGTTCTTCGCTTTGGAAAGAAAGGTAAATTAAGTCCTAGGTTTATTGGACCATATGAAATACATGAACGTGTAGGTCCAGTAACCTATTGACTAGCTTTGCCTCCAGAATTGGCTAAGATTCATAATGTATTCCATGTGTTGATGCTTAGATGATATAGATCAGATCCTACACATGTGATTCAAGTAGAGTCTATTGAAATTTAGCCAGATTTGAATTATGAAGAAGAATCAGTGGCTATCTTAGCTCGTGAAATAAAGGAGTTGCGTAATAAGCGCATTCCTCTAGTAAAAGTGTTGTGGAGGAATCATTTAATAGACGAAGCCACTTAGGAAAGCGAAGAGACAATGAGACAACAATACCCTCAATTGTTTCAAGCGTCTATAGCAGGTAAATTTCGAGGATGAAATTTCTTTAGTGGAGGAGAATTATAATGTTTAAAATTTTAGATACTAAATTTTAATTTAATATTAATAATTAATAGTGAATTATGATATAAGTGATATGGATAAGTGATGTAAATAGTGGATCTCAAAAATTTACCGAAGAAATTATTTATTTTTATGGTTTTATGAGATTTAAAATTGAATTAGAATTAAAGGATAAGAAAGAGGGTGCACCATAACTAAGATGAGATTGGCCACACAAGATTAAGCCATATATATATATGTGTGTGTGTGTGTGGCTGGTTAGGTGTGTTATGTAGAAGTTTCTCCTTTCTTTTCTCATCATCATTCACATTCATCACCACCTTCACCATCAAAACTCTTTCTTTCTTCCTTCTTTCCAATATTTTAATCAAAACTTAAGATAAGATCACATCTAGATATAAGTTTTTAGAAGATTAAGTTGGAAAAGTTGAGATTATCAACAAGTGATTAGAGAAAAAAGAAGATTTTGAAGAGGTATGTGCTTATGTATTTTAATTTGCAAATATTTAAATGTCTATGAGTTTAAATGTTTGAATTGATTGATTAAGTCTTTTATAATGAATTATTTCTTGAAAATATTGATTAAACGGATTGATGAGTGAAAAGAGGATCAAAAGAACTTATATATGGTGAGTATGATTCTTAATTCAATCTTTATAAGAATTGGGAAGTTTAATATTGTTTTAACCATAAATGATGATTGAAGGCTTGACTAATTGAAGTTTGAGTAAGGTATTAGACGTAGACTCTTTTTATGTCAAAAAAAAATTAGATTTGATTCATTTTTATCATGGGTTTTGAATACATTGAGTTAAAATGGTTAAGTATGCAAAATGCAGAATTTTTGCCTAACATGGACGGTGACAAGCCCATGTCACTGGGCATGTCATAACTACTGTATTGCAAAATAAATGACACGTCCAGTGACATGCCCATGTCGTTGGGCATGTCAAAGCTACTGTGGAATGAGCAAAAAACACGCCCATGTCATTGGGCTTGTCACTTGAAGAAATTTGCCCAAAATGGCTCTTTTTCTTGTCTTTTTAAATGACCATAAGGTCTTAGGATGTAAAGAATATTTGAAATTAATCTTAACAAATAGTATGATAAATTTATTTTGAATATATGATAAATATTTGTAATACTAAGTGTTGATCAAAGAATTGTTTCATTATAGTGCTATACATAATTTAGTGTTAGTTAAATACTAATGAATTGCCCAAAACTTACTGATTTTCGATCTAGCTTTTGAATGGCTAGCCAAAGGGAGGAAATCCAAAGTGATAGTGGGAACTCTGTGCCATTAATAGGTACTCCGTGTCATCATATTCAATGGGCATTCGTGCCATAGTGGACCATTGGCCAAAATTCTATACAGTGGGTATGAATTTGCCATCAGTGACCCATTATCCAATTCTAGAATTTGAGTTCAGTGTGTATGGGCATAATTTAAGTAATTATCTATATTGAAAATAATGTGTTATATAGTTATTGATAAATTACTCAATTCTGAATTTAATTGTGTTTAGTATTTAAATTTTCAATGAATTTATTAATTTCTTTATTCAACGCTCCGAAAGTAATACTTATCATTATTTCTAAATTATTTAATGTTTAGATCTCTTTTCTTTGAATTTTCTTGCATATTATAAATATATAAGCACCACTAAACTTTGCTTAGGGTGTTAGAATTATTTTCTGACGCGCAGATCAAACAACGAGAGTTGACAGAGTGAGAGATATATATTTTTTATCAACTGCATCACTAAGGTTCAATGAACAATATTGTAAATATTGTATTCTATATACTTCACATGGCAATACTTTATAATTTTGTATGACGGTTGTATAAGTTTGAGAGTAGTTTGAGAATTTTATGATAATGTAAGTTATCATTAAGAATTCTTTATATATTAATAGATATATGTGTGCATTATAGAAAGCTTAACAACTGTATTAATGCTTAAAAGTATTTTGACTTTATTTCTTTAATACATACATAAACACATATATAGAACAATTGTGAATGTTAGGTGACATCTCCTATGTAGGTAAGTGTATGGGCTAATTAAGGGGGTGTTACATTATGTTATTGTATATTTAGGTATTATGCATATTATATCATGTTTTTGGATTTTATGTATTGTAAACTATAAATAATATTTGGGTTAAGTTATTTGAAATGAGGGTTTAAATATGTTCTAAAATATATATATATATAAATATATATATATATAAATATTTGAGAAACTTAGTGAAATTGAGGAGTATGGTTGAAATGGTGATTTGAAATTATTTGGGAGTGTGTTCTTTTTGCAGGTTGTGTAATTGTTAAATTTTGGGATGTCCAAATTATAGACAAAACTCTGGCAAATTTTTTTCAGAGATTTTCATATAAAATGTTTATTTTGGGTTCCTATAATAAGTAAAGAATATTTATATACTATTTAATTTTATATATTTAGTATTTGAAAATTTAAATCAGAAATGTGAAATTTTTTATTAAACCGGTTTGTGACATTTTTGTACCGTATATGCATATTTTACATATGCTAGAAATATGTATTGTACATATATAGGGTATAAGGGTGTTACATTTATTTTGGTATTAGAGCCTAGGTTTGAGGTTCTCAACCTAGGTGGGTTGATAGAGAGAGAAAATGGCTGATTTGAAAATAGTTTTCAATTGTAATACATGCATTGGCACTGGCAACTTTTGATCTCCAATATAATAATTTCTATTGTGTTTGCAGATATAGGTAGTTATGGCATCTCGAACGCATCAGTCTGCAGAGGATAGTGCAGAGAGTGTGGCTCCTGATGAGGGTAGAGATGGAGCTAGAGTTGTGTCTACTGGTGAGGTGTCTATTTCTATGCCTATGAGACTAGAAGCTGATAAGATTCCACCTGGCTGGGTACGACAAATGGTAGAGTTGCTGAGGCAGACTCCAACTTAACAGCCACCGCCACCACAGCTACAACCGCAGTTGTCGGTGAGGAAGTATGATAAGCTGAGAAAGTTCAGAGTTGAGGACATCATTGGTACTATAGACCTTACTATAGCAGAGCAGTAGCTAGACAGGGTTCAGAGAGTGTTCATTCAGTTGCAGGCTAGTTCGGAAGAGAAGTTTGATTATGCCAGATCTCTTCTGCAGAGGGACGCATATGATTGGTGGAAGACAGTTCAGCATGCTTTAGCTTATCCACCAGTTCTGACTTATGATGATTTCCTGTGGGAATTTGAGCAGAAGTATACTTCGAGTGAGTATAAGGATTCAAAGAAGGTGGAGTTCCTGAGTTTGAGATAGGATGCCAAGACAGTGACAAAGTATGATATCGAATTTATCCGGTTGAGTCATTATGCTGGTAGGATCATTTTTGACGAGATTGATAGGTGTAGGAGATTTGAGGAGGGACTGAGACCCTCTATCATGTGTATCATAGCAGGCTCTTGGTATTAAGATTTTTCTCAGTTGGTTGCAGCTGCCAAGAGTGTAGAGAGAGCATAGAGTCTTGCAGCAGCTGCCAGGGTTGAGGAGACCAGTGCTAGGAGACCCTAGAGTGAGGCAGGTTCTTCATCAATGAAGAGAGGCTGAGGGGATATTTTTAAAGGCTCAGTAGGAGCCAGGGGCAGTTTGGAAGGTCAGTACAGCAGCAGAGACAAAGACAGAGACCTGCAGTTTTAGTGGCTAGTGCTACGACCCCAGTGGCTCAGAGGCCTGCTCCATCTATTTGTGTTCATTTTGGTAAAGCACACGGAGGTTGTGAGCAGGGATTTTTGCCCCCACTCTCGGTGGAATGGTTCTTACTACTTTGGCACTGTTTAGGCTCGGGGCCTTAGAGAACATGAACCTAAGTCTAGAGAAAATGAAGTCGCCACCCGGACGGGCCAGGGAAAAAAAAAGGGGTGGATGACTCGATTCCTAAGGAATCCCCAACCCCCTAATGGGTTCAAAAAGTTGGGTACGTGTGGGAAAGGTGAGAAATGGCCCAGCACCCCCACAACTCCCGGTTCATTGGAACCGGCCTCCTTTACAGGTCTTAATATTATAAAATTCTTAAATATAACAATATTATCCATATTACACATAATAATTATAATAAAGCATTGATATATTAAAAATCAAAACAATGTCCAAGCAAAACAAATAAATGGACACCCATCCGAAGATGGAAACATGCCCTTACATAATCCATGCCTAAATAGGACACCCACTGAAAGGTAGAAACATGTCATTTACATTGGTTATAAAATAGAAAAGCAATTTAAATTACATGATATTTAACTAATGAGGTACCCACCAAGTGGAAACATACCTCTTACAACATTTGAAAATCTAAATAAATCGATAAAAGTAAATAACCATTCATCATAAATAAATCATTCATCAAAGGTATTAATCAAAATATAAAATAAACATTCATCCATGATAAACTAAAATAATCAAGCATTGAACTTAAATAAATCAACAAAGCATTGAAAATAAATTAAAGCATAATCAAATATAAAATTGAATAAAGCAAGTAAAGATTCAAATTAGGGCTACTGTTTCTATTTAAGATTCTTTATTTAATGTGTTTAGGGTTTTGGAATTTACGAGTTTAAGCTACTGTGAGTTTTAAGGGAATTGAAATGGATTAAAGTTTTATAATTTAAGAAGTTGGTAAAGTTCTTTGATTAACCAAATTAGGGTTTGAGATGTAAAATCATGAAATTAGGGTTTGGACACTTTAAAACATTTAGATTTGGTTACTGAATTATGATTTTTAAGCTTACTATGTTTGAATTATAACATTTAGATTTATATGGTTTTTAGGTTTTAAAAATTAGGGTTTAGAAAAATTAGGGTTTAGGTTAGTTAGTTTAGCATTTACTGTTTTGGGTTTTGGAGTTGAATTAGGGTTTTATAATTTTAGAATTAGGGTTTCGGAGAATGTATTAGGTTTTAGAATTTGAAGAATCAATTGATAATTTTATGAAACTTTATGAAAATAAACAAAACAATTTAAGGTTTATAGAAACAAAGAAGATATTTTTTAGGGTTTTTGGAAAGAAACAGATTCAATGAAGGGTTTTGAAAATTTGGAAAGCAAATTAGGGTTTTGAGATTTTGAAGAAACAAAAATAACAATTTTAAGATTTTTGGAAAACAAAGAAACGAATTAAGGTTTTTAAACATTAGAAAAGGTGAATTAAGGTTCTAGGGTTTTCTTGATTTTGAAGAAACATAAACAATAATTTTTTGATTTTTGAATGATGAAGCTACTGTGAATTAATGAAACAAATAAAGAAATTCATACCTTCCTTTGTTGGTTCCACCAAAAATAACTTCTTGGATGAACAAGAACAAAGACAAGCTTTGCGGCCTTTGATGGATTGAATTGCTTGTTTACTCTCTCAAGAAGTCCTATTGATTCAAAGTTTTCCTCCTCAATTTCGGTCTCAATTTCTCCTCCAAATTTCCCTCCCTTTTTTATGTTGTTTTAGTCCTTATTTATAGAAAATTTTTATGATTAATTTTATTTATTCATGGAATCTAACATTAATTAAGAAAAGGAAACCGAAACCTAATTGTATTTGGTTTCGAAAAAGTTTGAGTCGAAAAAATTTCACTGGCGAAAAAAAAACTCCTGCAGAAAAATTGCACTGGCAAAAAAGTTGCCGCAGCTGGCTGCGGGCGAAAATTGGCATGCTGGCCATTTCGCCTGCAGGAAACTCTTGCAGACGAAATGGCCCACGGCCATTTCATCCCATGCTGATTTTCGGCGATGCCGATTTTTATTTTTATTTATTATTTTTTATTATTATTTTTGTTTATTATTATTATTTTTTCTTTTTATTTTGTATTAATAAAAATTAGATACTAAAGCAAATATTATTTAATTAATATAACACAAAAATTATTTTTGACTTATTAAAATATATTGGACTACACAAAAATTATTTTGGACTAATTAAAATATATTGGACTAGACTGGGTCAAAAAAAGGTTTGGTAAAAAAATTGGCAGCGCGAGAGCTGTCGGGCCTGTGGGCTGTGCTGGCAGCAATTGCGCTGGGAAGAATGGGCGCAGCGGGCCAATTCGCCCCCAGATGCCATCTGCGGTGAAATGGGACAGCCCAATTCGCCCCCAGATGCCACTGGCTGCGAAATTGGTGTCTCAATTCACCCCCAGATTATTTCTGCGGTGAATTGGACTGCGCGCGGCAGTGCTGCCGCATGACTCTCGCCGATCCGTCCAATTTTTTATTTTTTATATTTTTTATTTTTATTAAAAATAACTATGAAATAATATTAGTAATTAAAATATTATTAAAATAAATAAAATACCACAGAAAAATTATTTTAGACTATCGAATTTGAATGGGTCAAAAATTAAGGGTCTACAGAGGTGTCTGCTAGTGGAGAGGTGCTTTGGGAGTGTGTTTTAGATGTGGGTCATTAGACCATTTTATCAGAGATTGTCCAGAGCCACCAGAAGATAGACAGGCAGATACTGCAGCTTCTCGACCTAGTGTCAGACGGGGTCATGGTAGCAGAGATTTTGGTAGAGGTGGTCGATCTGGGACTAGTCAGAGAGGAGGTTCTACAGCCAGCAGTAGTAGACCATCACAGTGGGTCTATGTGATGCAGAGGTAGCCGGATGCTTCAGCTATTATTGCTGGCACTTTTATTTTATTTGGTACTTCAGTTCTTGCATTATTAGACCCTGGGTTGACTCATTCATACATCAGTGCATCCATCTTGCATGTGAGTGATTTGTATTCTGAGTCCTTAGGATTTCATGTTTTGGTCACAAATCCCTTAGGGCATAGTGTTGTATTGAGTAGGGTACACTGAGATAGCCCAGTTGTTGTTCAAGATGAGAAATATCTCGGAGACCTGATTGAGATGCCTTTCAAGGAGTATGATCTGATTTTAGGCATGGATTGGTTATTCGGGTATGGGGCAGTGGTAGATTGTCAGAAGAAATGTGTTACTCTGAGAACACGTGATGGTAGGGATGTAATGGTATCTAGTGAGCAAAGGTATCTTTCATCCATGTTTGTTTTAGTTGTATTAGTTGGGAGGATGATTCAAAAGGGATGTGAGGCTTATCTTGCTTATGTTGTAGATACAAGAGTAGTGGGGTCCCAGCTTGACAGGATACCCACAATTACCGAGTTTTCAGATGTTTTCACTGATAAGTTTCCAGGGGTACCTCCTGAGAGAGAAGTTGAGTTTGGTATCGATTTGTTGCCTGGTACCACTCCTATCTCTATTACTCCTTATTGGATGGCACTTGCTGGGTTGAGAGAGTTGAAGGTGTAGTTGTAGGAATTGTTGGAAAAAGGGTTCGTCCGCCCTAGTGTGTCCTCGTGGGGAGTGCCTATTTTATTTGTGAAGAAGAAGGATGGCACCTTGAGATTGTGTATTGATTATAGGCAGTTGAATAAGGTGACCATCAAGAACAAGTATTTTTTGCCTCAGATAGATGATCTCTTTTTTCAGTTGAAGGAGCAACAGTATTCTCTAAGATTGATCAGAGATCAGGGTACCATCAGTTGAGAGTCAGAGATGTGGATGTACCCAAGATAGCTTTTTACAGAAGGTATGGGCATTATGAGTTTCTGGTGATGCACTTTGGATTGACGAATGCACCGGTAGCTTTTATGGATTTGATGAACAGGGTATTTAGACCATATTTAGATCAGTTTGTGGTGGTCTTCATTGATGACCTTTTGGTGTATTCACATAATGAGGAGGATCATGATAGGCATTTGTGAATTGTATTGCGGACATTGAGAGAGAAGCAGTTGTATGCTAAGCTATCTAAGTGTAAGTTTTGGCTCGATTAGGTAGCTTTTCTTGGTCATGTGGTTTCAGCAGAGGGTATTAGAGTTGATCCGAGTAAGGCTGAGGCTATCTTGAATTGGAGTCCATAGAGGTTAGAAGTTTTCTGGGAATAGTAGGCTATTATCATCGATTTATGAAGGGTTTTTCTATGATAGCTACACCACTCACCAAATTGCTTCGGAAATGAGTTAGATTTGTGTGGACAGATTGATGTCAAGCGAGTTTTGAGCAGCTGAGGGAGATGTTGACTCAGGCACCTATCCTTACCGTGCCTGTGGAAGTTAAACCATATGTGATATACAATGATGCTTCACATAGTGGTTTAGGTTATGTTCTGATGTAGGAGGGTAGAGTCATTGCTTATGCCTCTCGACAGTTGAAGCCATATAAGCTGAATTACCTGATGCATGATTCGAAATTAGCAGCTATAGTTTTTGCCTTGAAGATTTGGCGGCATTACTTGTATGGGGAAAATTGTTTTATTTATACGGATTATAAGAGTTTGAAATACCTGGGTGTTCAGAGAGAGCTGAATTTTTGGCAGAGAAGGTGGTTAGAGTTGATTAAAGACTACGACTGTTTGATTGATTATCATCCTGGCAAGGCAAATATTGTTGCTGATGCCTTGAGTAGGAAGTTTTTGGCAGGTTTGTCTACCTATTCACTCTCATTGCTTGTTTAGTTTAGAGCATTGCATGCCAAATTTGAGTCTTGTGATGATGGTGCTTTGATGGCCCAGTTGCAGTTGAGGCCATTCTTGTTGGATCATATTAGGGAGGCTCAGTTGAAAAATGAGAGAATTTAGAAAAAGGTATTGGTTTGTCAGAAGGGGGAGATTCGAGACTTTTTTGTGAGGGATTATGGCAGTCTATGGTACAGAGATAGGTTGTGTATTCCTGATGATGCAGAATTGAAAAGGATGATATTAGAGGAAGCACATCCGTCACTTTATGCTATGCACCCTGGAAGTACCAAGATGTATCAGGACTTGAAGTGACATTATTGGTGGTTAGGTATGAAGAGGGATATAGCAGAGTTTGTATCTAGATGTCTCACTTGCCATAGAGTGAAGGTTGAGCACCAAGTTCAGGGTAGCTCCAACCTTTATCAGTGCCCGAGTGGAAATGGAAGCGAGTGACAATGGATTTTGTGACTGGACTGCCTTTGGCCTAGAAGAAGCATGATGCAATTTGGATGATAGTTGATCAAATGACGTAGACAACTCATTTTCTTCCAGTTCAGATGGATTATTCTCTTGAGAGTTGTCTGAGTTGTATATCAGTGAGATAGTGAGGTTGCATGAAGTTTCAATTTCTTTGGTGTCGGATCGAGATCCCCAATTTATATCAAAGTTTTGGAAGAGTTTGCATGATGCTTTAGGTTCTTGGTTGTATTTTAGTACTGCTTTCCATCCTTAGACAGATGGGCAGCCAGAGAGAGTGATACAAATTCGAGGATATATTAAAGAGTTGTATCTTTGATTTTACCGGGAATTAGGATAGATTTTTTCCACTAATTGAGTTTGATTATAACAATAGTCATCAATTCAGTATTGGAATGGCACCTTATGAGGCCTTGTATAGCAAGAGATGCAGGACACCTTTGTGTTAGGATTAGGTTGGAGAAGGTAAACTGGTCAATCCCAATTTAATTAAGGAAACAGAAGAGAAAGTAAAGGTGATTCAAGGTCATTTGAAAGCAGATTCAGACCGATAGAAATCCTATTCAGATTTGAAGAGAAGAGAAATAGAGTTCAGTGTTGGAGATAAAGTGTTTCTGAAGGTGTCTCCATGGAAGAAGATTTTGAGGTTCATTCGCAAAGGGAAGTTGAGTCCTAGTTTTATAGGATCATATGAGGTGTTGGAGAGAGTTAGTCTAGTGGCTTATAGACTAGCTTTGCCACCTGAGTTGGATCAAATTCATAATGTCTTCCATGTCTCGATGTTTTAGAGATATAGGTCTGACCCATCTCATATCCTATCAGTGGAGTCTATTGAGGTGAGTCTAGATCTAACTTATGAGGAAGAACCAGTGGCGATCTTGGCATGAGAGGTTAAAGAATTGAGGAATAAGAGAGTGCCACTTGTGAAAGTCCTTTGGAGAAATCATGGCACTGAGGAGGTGACATGGAAGAGTGAGGAGGTGACATAGGAGAGTGAGCAGACGATGCAAAGTCAGTTTCTCCAATTGTTCCATACTTAAGAGCAGGTAATTTCAAGGATGAAATTTATTTTAGGGGGAGAGAATTGTAATATCCCAAATTTTTTTAAAAAAATTTTAATTTTTGGAAATTTGATAAAATATATTTTAATTAAATTGGATAAATTAAATTAATGGTTTTAAACGAAAAATTAAGGGATTTTAAATGAAAAAAGTGGAATTTATATGTGATATATGTAAAATATACATAACATATAAAGTCAACACTCTTTTAAAAGAAAAAGTGTAACGTCTAAAGGCAAAATGGTAATTATACCTTATAAACTTAAAATTATTTAAATGAATTAAAAATAAATTATTTTTGGTTGGAAGAGGTAATTTGATTTAAAATAATTAAATAATTATTTATTAAAATAAAATAATATTTATATATGGTCATATTTTTTTTTAAGTGGAAAGAAAGAGAAAATTAAAATTAGTCTTCTTCTTCTTCCAAAAAAAAATGAAATTCCATGGCCATGGGACTGATTTTTCTTCATCTAAATACTCATTTTGACAAGAATTTTCAAAAATTAATTGAAGTTTTGGTGGATTTCTAATGGGTTAGTAAGCTTCTTTTCTTAATTTTTGATTTTCTATGAAAGTATGAATATGTGAATTTTGAGATTTTCTATTAGCATGATTTAATTGTTTAATTGGGTATGAATGAAGCTATTTTGATTAATTATTAATGATTTTCAAGTTAAATGAAAGAAAGAATTAAGTTTGGGATGAGTTGGGTGAAAAGAGAAAATTTAGGGTTATAGACTTTTAGGGTTTGAGAAATCATGATTTTTTATTGTGCAAATTGGTTCTAAATGAGTTGTTTTGGTGCTTAAACAAGTATTTTAAAGTCAAATATTGCATTTGGTTTTGTTTGGTTGGAGTTTGAGAATGGAAGTGTGATTTACGGTTTTGGAAAATGATTTTTCCAAAGTTGTTGAATTGTATAATTTTATTGGTTTAATCTTGTTGTTTGGTGATATAAGTGATGAATATAAGCTTAAAATGATTAATGGATTATGCTGGAATGGAAAACATCAATGGGGGAATGTTATGCCATTTTAGGGTTTTGTGTATAAGAGTGTATTTTTGTAATGTAAATGGTTTAAATGTATTAAAATATATTTCTAATGATATAAATAAACTTAATATATTTAAATGAATGGCCTAGTACGAGAATCCAAAGTTAAAGTGAGGTTAGCCTTAAATTTTGAATTTTTGCTTCGATGGGGTTTAATTATGGTTTAATATTGGAAATGCCATTGAATGTGATACTAAATGATTATTTGCTATCACATTTGGTTTAGGCATTGAGGGAGGTTAATTTGCTTCATCCAAGTGGTGAAGGACAAGTTGGAAGGATAGGATTGGAGGTTGTTTTAAGCTTGTTTTGATTGCTATTTGAGGTAAGTACAAACTTTGAATACATTGGTTATGCATGAATAATGTGCTATGACATTTATAATGTCATATATGTGTTAAGTGTATTGTTAAAAAGCTATTGGTATTGGCTAGATCACATTAAATGTGATTAATATGTGAATTATGTTGAAATACCTAAAGTAATTGGGTAATGTGTTGTAAATGCAAAAACGAGATATAATGTAATGAGATATATGGAAACATAATGAAATGAATTGATATTGATATAAATGAAAAATATGAATAAATTGTGTGCTTAGTATGTTATTCAATTTTCAAAGTTCTGTGTTTGGTGGCATGCCCATAATTTGCCTATGGGCTAGATGCTAGGCGTCACTGTGAAAATATTTTTGAGGTGAAATGTTAGGGTCATAAGCCTCAAAAACAAGTCCTTAAAGTTGGGCTGGGTGAAATGACTGGGTCGTAAGCTCAGACCTAGTTGGACTATTACATTGATATTTTGCCTACGGGGCTAGACACATGGTGTCATTATAGACCAAAATAGTAACTTTGAAATTTGAATAGCATATAAGTGTGAGCGGGGATTTTTACCCCCACTCCCGGTGGAATGGTTCTTGTGACTTCGACACTGTTTAGGCTAGGGGCCTTAGAGAACACGGACCTAAGTCCGGAGAAAATGGAGTTGCCACCCGGACGGGCCGGGAAAAAGGAAAGGTGTAATATCCCAAAATATACCCTAGAAGTTTGGTATATAATTGTTGTTTTATTTGGATTAAGTGTATTTGTGTTTAATTGGAAAGAGATATGATGTAAGAGTAGAGTGCATATGTTATATATATTGTGATATATACAACATATACATAAGTCTATGGAAAGTCAAATGGAGATAGTGGAAGAAGATATTTGTTTGTGTTTGAATTAATAATTAATTAATAAGGAAATTAATGAATGGAGGAGGTTTATTTGAATTGTTTAATATTTTTTAATTGCTTGGTTGAGAGGATTTTAAGGAAAAGAGTAGTTGACTTTGGGTTTCTCTTTCTTCTTTCTTCTTTCTTCCTTCCTTGCCGTGATTCATTTTTTTTCCTCTTCCTTTGCTTTTGTTTTGGCCGGCTAACAAAGAGACAAGAGAGCAAGATAGAGATTTGACCTTACAAGATCAAGATTGAAGAGAGTTTTCAAGAGATCAAGTTGAAGGTTTAAGAGTTCTTCATCTTTGGTAAGTTCTCTCTTGATTTCTTGTGTTGTTTTTGAAGTTATGTTTGGGTTTGTGAGTTGAAGTTGTGATGAGTATGTGTTTGGTTTGATTGTGTTGTGTTTATAAGTTTTTGGTTTAAGTGGTTTTGGATTTTGGGGTTGGATTGAAGAAAAGAGTAAGTTGATTTGTATAGATTGAGTTGTGGTTGTGTTTAGAGTTTTGATGAAGTTTGTGATTTGTGTTTGAGGTGTGTTTTGGCTTGTTTTGGTGTTGTTGTAAGTTTGAGATGGTTTTTGGGTATGTTTTGTTAAGGTTGTTTAAAGTGGATGTTGATGGATAGAAGTGATTGGTTGGTTATGGTGTTGTCTTGGCCGGAATCTGGGTTTTTGGCCTAACACGCCCAGGAGCACGTCAAGGTCCTTAGGCATGTCGATGGTTCTGTGTGGCAGTAGGATTGACACGGTCAGTAACACGCTCGTGTTATTGAACGTGTCATAGCCACTGTGTTGATGGGGGTTTGAAACGACCTGTAACACGCCCGTGTTATAGAGCGTGTCATAGCTACTGTGAGTTTTAAGAATTTACACGGCCATGAGCACGCTCATGATGTTGGACGTGTCGATATTTTTGAGACACAGAATGTATTACACGCCCAGTGACACGCCCGTGGTTCTGAGCGTGTCAATGCTTCTGTGATTGTGGAGTTAGGGCACCGTCAGGAACACGCCCGTGTGTGTGAGCGTGTCAAGTTTAGAGTTTGCCCTAGTTGATTCTTAACCTTATGATCTCATGAGAGTTTCCTCATTCTTTTGGAATAGGTTGTGAAGAAGGTGAATTACCCTAATTCAAGTGGTGAAAGATTCTTGTAAGTGTAAGTGTTTAGAGTTGTGTGAGTTTCTTTTGAAGTAAGTTCAAACCACATTATTGCATACATTCATATGATATTGTGGCATAATTAGTTATATGTGAATGTTGTGATGAGCATGTAAAATATGTGTTAATGCCATTGACAATATCCATGTGAATAATGAATTGATCAATGAGATGATTGAAACATGTTTGTTTATATGATGATGAAATGAAATATGGAAATAAAATGTGAAAGATATGAGGCCATGAGTGTTGGCTATGAGTATGGAAATGAAATGTAAAGTGAATTGAGAAAGAGATTGATAAAGAGATAAATGAAATAATTGTATGTCTAATATGTTTATTCAATTTTCAGAGTTCTGAGTTTGGCGGCATGCCTATGAATAACTGGATAGGTGAAATGACCGGGTCGTAAGCCGAATCCAGTTGATAAATGTGAAATGTGATGTTTTTGGGGTGAAATGACCTGGTCGTAAACCTCAAAAACATATTATTGAAACTAGATTGAGTGAAATGACCGGGTCGTAAACTCAAATCTAGTTGATTATCCATGGATATATATATATTGCCTACGGGGCTAGACACAAGGTGTCAATATGGACCAAAGCAGTAACTCTGAACTTTGAATAACATATTAGTGAGTTTTGGGCCCGTGTCTGTCTTAATTGTAATATGTGATTTATGAATGAAGAAATAATTGAATAATAAGATCTAATATATAATTATGAAATGTGATATGATTATGTATGGTTTATGAAATGTATAATGGTGACATGTGCATCGCATTAAAGCATCATGGTTGTATTAGTTGCACTACTGAGCTGTTAGCTCAGCGCGATTGTGGTTCATGACGCAGGTAACAGGGTTGAACCCGAGAGTTCTTCGAGACCAAGTGAGTCTAGACACTGAAGAGTTGAGTTTGGACTTAAAGATCAGAGAAGAGCTGCCAATCATGTATATATTTCATGTCTTGTAAATTTGGATCTTAATGTATTTGTATTTGAAAATATTTGATATATTTCCACTGCTTTTAAATGAATATTTTATCTTTTATCTTTTATCATTTAATTTAAATGATTTAAATTTGGTTATGTTTTTAAAAAGGGATGTGTCATTTGTTAATTATAACGTGGCATTTCTATATTCAGTATACGTATATTACGATCGTATAAGCATGATGTGTACGTATACGGGGTATAGGGGTGTTACAAAAGGGGTGGATGGCTCGATTCCTAAGGAATCCCTAACCCCCTAATGGGTTCGAAAAGTTGGGTACGTGTGGGGAAGGTGAGAAATGGCCCAGCACCCCCATAACGCCCGGTTAATTGGAATCGGCCTCCTTTGTAGGTCTTAATATTATAATATTCTTAAATATAACAACATTATCCATATTACACACAATAATTAAAAGAAAGCATCATTATATTAAAATCAAAGCAATGTCCAAACAAAGCATATAAATGGACACCCATCCAAGGATGGAAACATGTCCTTACATCACATGCCTAAATAGGACACCCACCAAAAGGTAGAAACATGCCATTTACATTTGTTCTAAAATAGAAAAGCAAATTAAATTACATGATGTTTAACTAATAAGGTATCCGCCAAGTGGAATCATACCTCTTACCACTTTTGGAAATCTAAATTAATTGATAAAAGTAAATAATCATTCATCATAAATAAATCATTCATCAAAGCTATTAATCAAAATATAAAATAAACATCCATCCATGATAAATTAAATAAATCAAGTATTGAAATTAAATAAATTAAAGCATAAGAGATAAATCAAAGCATAATCAAGTATGGAATTAAATAAAGCAAATAAAGGTCCAATTATAGCTACTGTGACTTTTTATGGAATTAAAATAGATTAGGGTTTTATGTTTTAAAAGGTTGGTAAGATTCTTTGATTAACTAAATTAATATTTGAATGGTGAAATCATGAAACTAGGGTTTTAGACACTTTAAAATACTTTTAATTCATGGTTTTAAATAGTGATTTCAAGCTACTGTGTAATTTTAAAATATTTATATTTTTATAGTTTTTTAATGTTTTAAAGGATTAGGGCTTAGAAAAAAATTAAGATTTAAGGTTTTAAAGGAGTTAAAGTTTAATATTATTTTAGGTTTAGAAATTGAATTAGGGTTTTAGTGTTTTAGAATTTGGGTCTCAGGTGATGAATTTGAATTAGGGTTTAGAAAAACAATTTGATGATTTCATGAGATTTTATAAGTTTAAACCAAACAAATTAAAGTTTTTATAAATAGAAAAGATTTATATAATTGGAAAAAGTGTTTTTAGGTTTTTATAAGAAAACAGAATATGTTTTAAGAGTTTACATAATTTGGAAAGTAAATTGGAGTTTTGGGGTTTTGAAGAAATAAAATTAATAACTTTAAATTCTTTGGGAAATAAAGCGACGGATTAGTATTTTTGACTTTAGAAAAACTAAATTAAAGTTCAAAGGTTTTTAATTTTGAATAACACAATTTCCTAATTTTAGCTACTGTGTAAAAAAACCAATTAAAGAAAATCAATTAACACATACCTTCTTTTGATGATTCCTCCAAAAAAATAATTCTTCTTGGATGAACTAGCTCCAAAGACAAACCTTTTTTGCCTTTGAATTGCTTAAATCATGATGTTGCTCCTTTAAAAATCAATTAAATTCAATTATTGCTTTTCCACTTCACTTTCGGAATCAAATTTTCAAAGCTACTGTGAAATTTTTCCTCCCTTCCAATTTGGTTGCCTTTGGTCCTTATTTATAGAGGTCTTTCTATGTATATTCCTTATTAAGTACGGCAAGTAATATTAATAAGAAAAGGAAACCAAAACCTTATTAAATTAGGTTTTGAAAATTTTGCGTCGGAAAAAATTGAGCTGCCGAAAAAAATTGCCGCTGGAAAAAATGCGTTGGCAAAAAAATTCTACCGCAGGGAACCCAGTGGGCCTACGAGCGACTCGCTCGTAGGAAAATCCTGCGGGCGAAATGCTCACCCACAGGATTTTCCTACTGGCGAAATAGTTTGGGCTATTTCGCCCGCAGGAAATTCCTGCGGGCGAAATGCCCACGGGCCCGCGCGAAGATTTTTTAATCGCCGATTTTTTCGACTCTGATTTTTATTTTTAGTTTTTGATTTTGATTTGTTTATTTTTATTTTTTATTAATAAAAATTAGATACTAAAGCAAAAATTATTTAATAAAAATTATTTTGGACCAATTAGACAACAAAAATCATTTTGGATTAAATAAAACATATTGGACCGGATTGGGTCAAAAATTAAGGGTCTACAGTTTGCCCCCTATTTGAATGATCTGAAACCTTAGTGAAAGAGAATGAAAAGCAATAAAACTTAATTTTTGAGATGGTTGAGGTTTTGGGTTCTAGACCCGGTTCGAGTTCTGGACTCAAGGATGATTTTAGGTTCTGGACCTAGAGAAAATTTGGGTTCTGGACTCAAGGATAAATTCTAGGTTCTCAACCTAAGGAAAATTTGGGTTCTGGACCCGGTTCGAGTTCTGGACTCAATGGATGATTCTAGGTTCTCGACCTAAGGGAAATTTGGGTTCTGCACCCGGTTTGAGTTCTGGACGCAAGGATGATTCTAGGTTCTAGACTCAATGGATGATTCTAGGAAAATATGGGTTCTGGACCCAAGGAAAATTTGGGTTATGGACCCGAGCTAAGTTCTGGACTTAGATGAGATTCTAGGTTCTGAACCTAAGGGTATTTTGGGTTCTGGACTCGAAAGGTTTGGATACTCGATCCTAAACTGGATTGGGATACTCGATCCTAACTGGATTTGGATACTCAATCCTAAATTGGATTGGGATTGGCTTCGGATGCTCGATCCTAAACTAGATTGGGATACTTAATCCTAACTTGATTTGGATACTCGAACCTAAACTAGATTGGGACATTCGATCCTAAATTGGATTGGGATTAGCTTCGGATGCTCGATCCTAACTGGATTTGGATACTCGATCCTAAATTGGCTTTGAATACTCGATCCTAAATTGGTTTTGGATACTCGATCCTAACTGGATTTGGACACTCAATCCGAAATTGGATTTGGATACTCGATCCTAAATTGGATTGGGATACTCGATCCTAACTTGGCTTTGGATACTCGATCCTAAACTAGATTGGGATACTCGATCCTAAATTGGGTTTGGATACTCGATCCTAAACTTGATTTGGATACTTGATCCTAAATTGGCTTTGGATACTTGATCCTAAACTGGCTTTGGATACTCGATCCTAAACTGGCGTTGGATACTCGATCCTAAACTGGATTGGGATACTCAACCCTAAATTGATTTGATTTGGGTACTTGGATCCGAGATTGGGTACTTGGACCCAAGATTGGATTCAATTTGGGTACTTGGACCCGAGATTAGGTACTTGGACCCGAGATTGGATTGAATTTGATTTGGGTACTTGGACCCGAGATTGGATACTTGGACCTGAGATTGGGCACTTGGACCTGAGCTTGAATTGATTTGGGTACTTGGACCCGAGAATGGGTGCTTGGACCCAAGATTGAGTTTGACTGACCTTTTATCATTTGAGAAATCTGATTGCTCCAGTTATTCTATGCATTGTGGTTTTTCACCCTCAAAATGGTTCTTCATCCTTTGAGATCGGGTCTTCATCCTTGAAAATGAATCTTCATCTTTTGACATCGGGTCTTCACCCTTGCAAATGGATCTTCATCCTTTGAGATTGGGTCTGTACCCTTGAAACATGGGTCTTTATCCATTGGAGGTCGGGTCTTTACCCTGGCTTCAGCTCTTTTAGCTAGATTGGTCTTTAGTCTTTTGCATCTTCATTCTTTTGAGAGTTCTAATGTTCTATTCTTTTGTTCTTCTGTTTTGCAAAAATTTAGCTATTTTGAATTGGACCTTATACTCTCTCCTTGCCCCCCTGCATGGCGAAATATTTGCAAGTGAGTTTAAAAATATTTGGTATATAAACTCCAAAAAATTGAAAAGGAGAATCTTTGCCCCCTGTGTAGGCTCAAACCAAAGATTTTTTCCATGCAAGCTTTGATTGATATTTTTCTTGTCTAGTTCTTCACACAAGTACACATTTGCCCCCCTAATTTGACATCTTCTTTTGATTCTTCACTTCACAGAGTGTTTGCTGTTCACTTTGATAAAGAATAGACAATACAAGACAAGAAAGTACAATGTGATATGCTCATGTATGCATGATATGCATGAATAATACTTACAGTTGTTCCATCGACTCACAGACCGAGGTGATCAGCAGAAGTGTTCTCATTGGTTCCTTTTCGATGCTCATTCAAGTCTTGCATTGGAATGATTGAAACCTTTGCATTTGTGGCTTTTATCTTCAAGATGATGAAAACATAAGTGATGGAGACCCCAAGCAGCAGAGTCAGGGATACATCCAGCATGTCAATTGATAGCTTCTTAATGACCTTGCCAATAATCATTTCCTTTGCCCAATGTGTTATTCAAGGTTCAACATACTTCCCTTAATTTGAAGGCTTTGTATGACAAAACATTTTTTGAATTTTTTTTGAATTTTTTGAATTTTGATTTTGAAATCAAATGTTGGCTTTGCAAAATCAATGTCAATGTACCTCAGGACTTGATTTTCCAAATTAATATATCTATAACATGACAACCCTAGTTACCGTACTAAACTCGAGAATCATTTCTATTTAAGCAAGAACTGTTGTACTTCAGATAGGCACATACACATTACTTGGCCAAAGGTCTCATTTAAGTTTAAATATTGTCTATCTTATATGCATGCTTATCCAAACTATCTCTACTAATAGACTCTACTTACCAAGAGAGATCAACAGGTCTTTGATAGGCTTAAAATGGAGTCTATAAGGGACAAGGGTTTAAATGAAGGCCATTTTGGGCTGATGTGACACAAGAGACAACCCCTCACACTATAAATTTCTTGTTTGAATTTTAGGCAGCTGGGAGGCAATCTTGCTAGACTCCAAATTCCTTCTATCTTCTTGGCATTAATCTTGATCTTAATTAGGACAGTCTTTGCCCTTGCAAAAAGTTTAAGACTCAAATTTGTTTCTTTTCTTCTTTTCCCTTTTCTTTCCACTTTATCTTTCTTACTCTTCCCTCTTCTTTCTCTTTATTTTCCTTACTCTTCCCTTTCTTTGAGCATTTTATCATTTTGTCCTTCTTCCTTGTAGGACTGTTAAGTACAGAACTTTCAAGAACTGAGTGGTCTTTCTCCTTTTTCTTTGAATCTTTAACTGGGCTGGACCAATTCAAAAGAGAACTCAGTTGGCTTTCTGAACCGCCTTTTTGGGTTTTCTTTTCTTTTACTTTTTCTTTTTTTTTTCTCTTTTCTTTCTCTTCTTCTTTTTTTTTTCTCTCATTTCTCTTGTTTTCTTTTTTTCTCTTTTTTTTTGTTTTTTTTTGTTGGTTTTGTTGGTTTTGTTTTGTTTGGTTCTAGCTCTAAAAGAGTCATCTTATTTGTACTAACTTAGGCTTCCAATAATGGATAAGTGGAGTAACATAAATATTCTTTAATAGGGATAAATCATTTGTTACTCTAATGTTGTTTTGATATATTGGAGATATTAAGGGAACTTCAACTACCCTTATGGTCTTGAAAACTTCAACTATCCTTATGATATTGAAAATATCAACTATCCTTATGGTCTTGAGAACTTCAACTATCTTCATGATCTTGACTATTCATTGCTTTCTTTGATCTTCTTGCCTCTTCATCTTAGTGATCATAAGACTTGCCAAAAGTATCACAACAGCTCAGGGCAGGTAGTTGTGGTTATATGCCAATGAAAAGAAAGCTAAAATTTTATGAAGGCTCAAAGGGACAACTAGGGGTTGATATTTAATAGGTGGATACTAGTTGTTGGCTAACCAAACAATGCCTAGATCATTTCTCTCTTAAATAAGCATAGTTTAATTTCGCCTCAAAAGATTGTCAAAGCATGTTTTAAGACTGACTAGGACCTAGACAAAGGTAATTATGCAGGAGCCCTCTCTAAGCTATAGAGCAATTCCCTCACCTAGTAAAGTCATTCAAGTCATGATGCCTAGACACGTTAATTTATGAATTATCAAGATAGATTCCTCATTGGTTGAGCACCAAAATGAACAATGACCAACAGAAATTTTTGATAAAGTGATTTATTCAAATAAATTTAAATTTGAAAAACAAGATTGTTCCAATAAAATATTAAAGAAAGTAAAATTGAAAAGCAACATTCAAGCTAAGGAAAGTTCATTGAGTTCGGCTTCTTTTCCTTTCACATCTTCAACATTCCCATCTTGAAAAGAGGATGAAATAAAATCTTCTTCTAATCCTTTTCTCACCATGAAGGTTGCCGGTGGTGGCACTCTTCCAAATTTAGGCAAAGTGTTGTTCTTGGTATTGGGCTTATCCGGCTCGGGTAGCTTGTCACTATCGATTAGGTCTTGGATCTCATGCCTTAGACGAGCACATTTATCTGTTTCATGTCCTCGCATTTGAAGAAATTGACAGAAGGCCTTGGCATTGAAGTTTGGTGGCAATGGATTATGCAGAGGTCGAGGAGCTAACAGTTGTAACAACCCTTTCTTTTACAGCTTGCTAAAAACCCAAGATAGAGGTTTCCCCAATTCTGAGAATTGTCTTTTATTCCCTTGACCAGTCACATTAACATCAAATTCTTTTTGCGTGCTTTGATTTTCAAATTGGTAATTCCTTTCTCATTCCTTCTTATTGAAAAGCGATTCTTCTCCCTTTCCCACTCTTCAATTTGTAGACCAGCTTGGAGAAGATCTTTGAAATCGCGGATGAGTGTATGAGACATCCTCTCACGAAGGCTAGGCAACACCCCTCTCACAATCATCCTTATTTGATCAGATTCATCGGGCCTTTTCTTGAGCAAAGTAGCCTTATTTCTCCATCTTTTCATATAGTCCACAAAATTCTCATTTGGCCTTTTCCTTATGGACTCCACTTCCATTAAGGTAACTTCCAACTCGATATTATACCCATATTGTTGGATGAAGGCTTTGTAAAGTAGATCCCAACTCTTTTGTGTTCCATCATCTAAGGTATTGAACCAATTTTGGACAACAGGGTCCAATGAGAGCATAAAGTACCTTAAGGTTTGAGCCTTAGTAGCTCAGGCAGCTGCATGGCAGTGATGTATTGCTTCACGTGAAGATGAGGATTTTCGGTGCCATTGTACTTAGCAAAGGAAGGCATCTTGAATTTATAAGGGACCTCTTCATCTTGTTCAAATAGTTTGTCGATCTCGGACATCTCCTTGGTTTTCATCTTCTTCTCAAATTTCTTTTCTAAATCAGCAATCATCTTTTCAACATCGGATATCTTGGTCTTTTCAATAGTTGCTTTCTCAATAGCCTTCGGTTCTTTCTTCTTTTCTTGAACCTGAGCCATCATCATCATCAATGATCACCTTTTCATCATCAAAAGCTACTTCATCAATTTTAGCCTTCCCCTTGACTTTCTTGGTGCTAGCAGATGCTTCGGCATTGTTTCCTAAAATTGCAGCTAGTTGATTCTTTATGGTCTCGGCCATGGCCTCTTTTATTTCTTGCATCTTGGCATTGAGGGCTTCATCCACCATTCTTTGAATTTGTTCGGGCTCCATTGTTTTTAGTGAGCAAGTGATTGAGTCATTGCTAGATACCTCATCTCCGGCGTAGGTCAGATTGTTATAGGCTTTTGAACTTTCATAATCCAGGGCTGTGAGCCAGAGAGGATCAATGATATGAGATGCAAATGTATGCATGTATGCATGTATGCACAATCAATCAACAAATAAGGATAGGACGTTCCTGCCAATCTTATAACATCCACACACGAATGGCGAGTCCCCTTTCCTAGGTATATGGTTAACAAAATACCAACATGGGGTATCTTGCTTTCGAATAATTCCCGCGGACGTTTCAACCAATAGTTATATTTTCAAAAATGGAAATCAATCCATGATAATTCCCATTAATTAGGTTTAATCCATCCAACCAACTAAAATAGCTTTTATGTTATGCTGGATTAAAATGAAATTAAGAGTTTATTATAAATAGATTTCTCACTTGAAAAAGGTAACTAATGGTTCATGCCAAAAACAAGCCCATGGTTAATTTATTCTTAGTGTAAACTAGGCCCACAATTGATTTTTGGTATTTCATAATTGACCTAAATATTTTTGCAAGCTCTTTATAAGAAAAGATTGGGTGAAAATAGTTTTGTTTCTAAGCCCATTGTAAAAGATTTTAGAAAAATGGATTCTGGGCTTAGTATTTGGTATAGGCTTGCAAAAATTATTTAGGTCAGATTGTTATAGGCTTTTGAACTTTCATAATCCAGGGCTGTGAGCCAGAGAGGATCAATGATATGAGATGCAAATGTATGCATGTATGCATGTATGCACAATCAATCAACAAATAAGGATAGGACGTTCCTGCCAATCTTATAACATCCACACACGAATGGCGAGTCCCCTTTCCTAGGTATATGGTTAACAAAATACCAACATGGGGTATCTTGCTTTCGAATAATTCCCGCGGACGTTTCAACCAATAGTTATATTTTCAAAAATGGAAATCAATCCATGATAATTCCCATTAATTAGGTTTAATCCATCCAACCAACTAAAATAGCTTTTATGTTATGCTGGATTAAAATGAAATTAAGAGTTTATTATAAATAGATTTCTCACTTGAAAAAGGTAACTAATGGTTCATGCCAAAAACAAGCCCATGGTTAATTTATTCTTAGTGTAAACTAGGCCCACAATTGATTTTTGGTATTTCATAATTGACCTAAATATTTTTGCAAGCTCTTTATAAGAAAAGATTGGGTGAAAATAGTTTTGTTTCTAAGCCCATTGTAAAAGATTTTAGAAAAATGGATTCTGGGCTTAGTATTTGGGCCATGGGCCAAAGAATTTATTTATTTTTTTAGAAAAGTCTTATGTCCAAAGACCATCTTGAAAAATTTTGAAAATAGTTTTGGTCTTTTGGATTTTAAAGAAAAATTTATTTTGAGCTTACAATATACTTAGGTCATATTAGAAAAAGAACAAACCAAATAGCCATGATTTAGACTAAGATAAACTAACCATAGTCAAACAACATGCATTTGGGGTAAAACATAAGGAAAGTAACTAGGCCCATTACATTAGCTTTAGTCTTTGGGTTAAAAAGGCTTAGGTTCCCAAAGCAAGTATATACCAAACGGTACTAGGCTATGAGTGGTTATGCCATGCTCTATCTCCATACCTTGAGTAAAAGTATGGTATCCCTTACATAACATAACATGGGTAACACGGGCGTCCTAACTCATGCACACAATGCAATCTAAGATGATGCAATGCATAATATCATTATAAGAAAGAATAGAATAATATAAAGACCAACAGAATCAACTTCTCTTATCCCCAGTGGAGTCGCCACTGTGAGCAGGGTTTTTTGTCCCCACTTCCGGTGGAATGGTTCTTGCGACTTCGGCACTATTTAGGCTCAGAGCTTAGAGAACACGGACCTAAGTACGGAGAAAATGGAGTCGCCACCCGGATGGGCCGGAAAAAATGAAAGGGGTGGATGACTCGATTCCTAAGGAATCCCCAACCCCCTAATGGGTTCGAAAAGTTGGGTACGTGTGGGGAAGGTGATAAATGGCCAAGCAGGGGGCAAAGAAAGGATATGAGGATTATCTAAAAAATAGATTTTTTTTTTTGCAAAAAGTCATTTAAAGAATGGAACAAGAAGAAAATTAAAACTCACAAAAGAATGAAGATGCAAAAGATAAAAGATCAACCCAGCTAGAAAAGCTAAAGTCAAAGCAGGACCAATGTCCAAGGATGAAGATCCATTTCAAGGGTGAAGACCCACAATCCGTTGAAGAATGGAACAACTAGCTAGAAGAAAGCCAAAATTCCCAACTGAAAGAAGGTCGGCAAATCTAGTTTAAGGTCGAGGACCAAAATCCAGTTTAGGGTCTAGAACCAAAAATCTAGTTTCGGGTTGAGAACCCAAAATTTATTCTTGGGTCGAGAACCCAAAATCCAATTTTGAGTCGAGAACCCAAAATTCATTTTTAGGTTGAGAACCCAAATTCAGTTTAGGATCAAGAACCCAAAATCCAGTTTTAGGATTGAGAACCCAAATTTCATTTTTGGGTCGAGAACCCAATAATTCAATTTTGGGTCAAGAACCTAAAATTCATTTTCAAGTCGAGAACCCAAATCCATATTAGGGTCTAGAACCTAAAACCAATTTTAGGTCGAGAACCAAAAATCCAGTCTCGGGTCCAAGTACCCAAATCAAATTTAGTCTCCGGTCAAAGTACCCAGTCTCGGGTCGAGAATACAAAATCTAGTATTAGGTCAAAGTACCCAAATCAAATCTAGTCTCAGGTCTAAGTACTCAATCTCGGATACAAGTACCCAAATCAAATTCAGTCTCGAGTCCAAGTACCTAGTCTCGGATCCAAGTACCCAAATTAAATCCAGTCTTAAGTCGAGAACCCAAATCCAATCTCGGGTTCAAGTGTCCAAATTAAATTCAGTCTTGGATCTATGTTCCTAGTCTTGAGTCCAAGTACTAAAATCAAATTCAGTCTTAGGCCGAGAACCCAAAATCCGATTTTGGATATAAGTACCCAAATCCAATCCAGTTTTGGGTCGAGAACCCAAATCCAACTTCGGGTTGAGAATCTAAATCTAGTATTGGGTAGAGAACTCAACCAACCTTGGGTTCAGAACCCAATCAACCTCAGGTGTAGAACCCAACCATTTCCAATCAATATTGGGTCACGAACCCGTCCTCATCCAAAATAAGCCCAAAGTCATTTTGCTTTTCACTCTCTTCTACTGAAGTCTTAGATCGTTCAAGCAGGAGGCAAACTGTAGACCCTTAATTTTAGCCCTAACTAGTCCGTTTCCTGAGTCATAAACCTTTTAATTAGATGGTATATTGGTTGAACCTCTAAAACCCTAAAGAGATTTATTTTGAAGGTTCAATCGGGTCTAATTCGATGATAGGGCATTTGGGGGGTGTATCTAAGTCAAGCTGGGCCTCCAAACTCAATATGTAACACCCCTTCTCGACCTACGTGTGTAAGCTGAGTAGAGGCGCCACACTATCCTAATGTTGCTACCACTTTTACTTAGTCAAATTTTAGTTCCGATTTTTACAGAAATTTTGCCATAGTTTCGCCTAAAAATTTAATCCCAAGTGTCGAAAAAACTGGTTTTTTTTCTGATTTTTGAAAACATTTTTACACAAACCAATGCAAACAAAATCAATCTCAGTACACTTCCAATAAATCCCCCTTATAACCTCAACTACAACCTGCAAAAAGGATTTACACTTCTAGTACAAAATAAAGTAAATGTTTATTATGAAATACAGTAGATAAAATATTTGTTCACTATGCAACGGAAAGTAACAATATTTACAAATTCATATACATCAAAACTCAAGCTTTACAACACATAAAATTTATACAACTGATCAAAGAGATCATCAATTCGAGGCAAAGGATACTTATTCTTGATAGTTACTTTGTTCAATTGCCTATAATCAATGCACAATCTCAAAGTACCATCCTTTTTCTTCACAAACAACATAGGAGCTCCCCAAGGAGAAATACTAGGGCGAATAAACCCTTTATCCAACAACTCCTGCAACTGCACCTTCAACTCTCTCAATTCAGCAGGTGCCATTCGATATGGAGTGATAGAGATGGGAGTGGTACCAGGCAACAAATCAATACCAAACTCAACCTCTCTCTCAGGGGGTAACCCTGGCAACTCCTCAGGAAACACATCCGAAAAATCTACAACTGTGGTTATATTATTAAGTTGAGAACCCGCTACTCTAGTATCCACCACATGAGCAAGATAAGCATCACACCCCTTTCTAATCAACCTTTTAGCTGTTACAGCTGAAACCAACAAAGATGCAAGTTGTCTTTGCTCACTGGATACTAATATACTTCTACCATCACCAGTTCTCAAAGTAACACATTTCTTTTGACAATCTACCACAGCTCCATGCTTAGACAGACAATCCATGCCTAAAATCAAATCGTATTCTTTAAAAGGCATTTCAATCAGATCACTAAGAAACTTCTCACCTTGCACCCCAACTGCACTATCACGGTGCACCTTACTAACAACCACACTATGTCCTAAAGGATTTGTCACCAAGACATCAAATCCTAAGGACTCAGAATTCAATTCAGACACAGGCAAGATAGATGCACTAATATATGAATGAGTAGATCCTGGATCAATCAAAGCAAGTACTAAAATGCCAAATAAAGAAAATGTACCAGCTATAACTGCTGAAGCATCTGGCTGCCTCTGCATCACATACACCCTCTGAGAAGATCCGGCTTCATCTGGCCTACTGCCTCCGGATGATGATCCTCCTCTCTGACTATACCCGGATTGACCACCCCTACTGAAACCTCTGCCTCCTCGACCACCTCTGCTGACACTGGGTCAAGAGGCTATAGACTCAGCCTACCTGTGCTCCTGCATCTCAGGACACTCCCTAAAAAAATGATCAGGCGATCCACATCAAAAACACACAGCTTATCCACTATATTTCCAACAAACACCCCCATGTCTTCCACCACACTGAACACATATAGGGGGAATGGATCTCTGAAACATCGAAGTTAGAGCACTAGCTACAGAAGGTGTAGGTCTCGATCTCTGTCTCTGATACTGCACTGACCTACCCGGCTGTCTCTGACTCCTACTGATTCTCAGAAAAAAACTTCCTCTCCCCCTCTTCACAGATGAAGACCCTGCCTCAAACTGGGGTCTCCTAACCCTGGTCTCCTCCTCAGAAGCAGCTTCTGCAATGCTCTGTGCTCTCTCAATGCTCCTAGCTGCTGCAACAAGCTGAGAGAAATCTTGGTACCGAGAACCAGCCACGATGCACATAATAGAGGGCCTCAATCCCTCCTCAAACCTTCTGCACCTATCTATTTCATCAGAAATAATTCCCCCGGCATAACGACTCAACCGAATGTATTCAATCTCATATTCCGTCACCGTCTGGTTGTCTTGCCTCAAACTCAGGAATTCCATCTTCTTTAAATCTTTATACTCCCTCGGAGTATATTTTTGTTCGAACTCCCTCAGAAAATCACTATAAGATAGTGTAGGTGGATCATCCATAGCATGAGGGACAGTCTTCCACCAATCATAGGCATCATTCTGAAGGAGGGATCTGGCATAGTCAAACTTCTCATCCGAAGTGGCTTGCAACTGAATGAATATCCTTTGTACCCTATCCAACCACTGCTCAGCCACTGCAGGGTCGGTAGTGCCTAAGAAATCTTTAGCCCCATATTTCCTCAACTTGTCATAATGTCTTACCGACATCTGAGGCTGTGGTGGTGGTTGCACTGGAACTTGTCTAAATAGTTCTACCACATGCCTCAACCAACCCGGCGGACCCTCCTCTGTAGCTGGTCTCTCTGGCACAAAAATAGGTGCTCACTAACTCTGTCAACTCTAGCTCCATCTCTACTCTCTCCTGGAGCTACACTCTCAGCACTTCCTTCTACAGTCTGATGTGAATGGGACTCCATTACTACCTATATCTGCAAACACAGCAGAATATTCCTCATTAAAGATCAAAGACTGCCATACCAAAACATGTATTTTATTCAAAAACCAACTTTTAAAATCAAAATATTCTTTTTCTTACAATTCACCTAGGTTGAGAATCTTAAACCTAGGCTTTGATACCAAAAATTGTAACACCCCTTCCCGACCTACGTGTGCAAGCTGAGTAAAGGCACCACACTATCCTAATGTTGCTACCACTTTTACTTAGTCAAATTTTAGTTCCGATTTTTACAGAAATTTTGCCATAGTTTCACCTAAAAATTTAATCCCAAGTGTCGACAAAACTAGTTTTTTTTCTGATTTTTGAAAACATTTTTACACAAACCAATGCAAACAAAATCATTCTTAGTACACTTCCAATAAATTGCCCTTATAACCTCAACTACAACCTGCAAAAAGGATTTACACTTCTAGTACAAAATAAAGTAAAGGTTTATTATAAAATACAGTAGATAAAATATTTGTTCACTATGCAACGGAAAGTAACAATATTTACAAATTCATATACATCAAAACTCAAGCTTTACAACACATAAAATTTATACATGTTTGGCAGTCAGTCTTCGATCTTAAAGCCCACTATTCACTCTTCAAAATCTAGGCTCGACTCGGCCTAGAAGAACTCTCTGGTTCTTCCCTGTCACCTGCGCGAAGAATCACATTCGCGCTAAGCCAACGGCTTAGTGGTACAAACTACAGTGCTATGATGCTTTAATGCCATGCTAATGTCACACAATCAAGATTCAAGATCAATTCAAGAGAATATTATATTTCACAATTTTACATTATTTAATAATTAATCAAAACATTCATGATTCACATTGAGAACAAAGACAAGCATGGGCCCAAAATACACTAATATGTTATTCAAAGTTCAGAGTTACTGCTTTGGTCCATAATCATAATCATCAAGCCCGTAGGCGATATACACACATATATATATATATATATCCATGGATAGGGTAACAGACCCAGTCTCTTGGACCTCTACTTGGCTAGACTCAAGGAGATCCTCAACCCGGCAAGACTGTTACCAAAATAAGTGTAACAGACCCAGTCTCTTGGATCTTAACCCGACTAATCTCGAGGAGATCCTCAACCCGGCAAGACTATTACTATTATTCATATATTTCATAGGCATGCCGCCAAACCCAGAACTCTGAAATATGAATAACATATTAAGCACACAAACATTTCATTCATCTCTTCATAATCTCTTTCTCAATTCATTTTATATTTCATAAGCAAATTAGGCAACCATGTCTCAATCATCTCATTTGCATCATCATAGCCAACAATCATGGCCTCATATCTCATATGATCTCAAATCACAATAAAGCAACTCTTCATAACATCATATCTTTCACATTTCATTTCATCATCACATCTTGCACATTTCACATTTCGTTATATTTCAAATCACATTAATCAATTCATTATTCAAATGGATATAATCAATGGCATTAACACATATTTTACATGCTCATCACAACATTCACATTATAACCAAATATGTCTCAAGTCTCAATATCATATGAATGTATGCAATAATGTAGTTGTACTTACCTTAAAACCAACTCACACCAATCTATACACCTACTCTTCCAAGAATCCTCAACACTTAGGTTAGGGCAATTCAACCTCTTCACAACCTAATCCAAAAGGAATATTAGCAAAATGACCATATGAATAGTAAATTCTGGTTTTAGACTCCACTTTATCCTTATTTTGAAAAATTGTATAAAATAATCTACTTGACTAAAAACTCTAAAATTTTTACAGAATTTAGTTTTACATCTTAAAATCATTCCTTTAAAATTTCATATCAAACTGAACACAAAATCCTGGTCAAATAGTTCACCCAACCAGACTGCCCCAATTGCCCTGCATCCTGGCAGCAGTTCTGAACTTTGTGAATTCCATAAATCAAATTCAATCAACGTGGTTCCAAATTATTTTTCTCAAATACTAGACTCACTAATCCACAAGATATCCAAAATTAAATTGGATATTATTTTTCTATATTTTATTAAAAATCCCGAAAGATAGCTGTCTCAGTTAAGGTACCTGCTGGAACAGGTCTAATAAAAATAATCTTTCCAAAATCATAACCATTCCAAAATCGAATCAACATATTTTTCAGTCATTTTAGACTCATAGAGGCACAACATATCAAAAATTCACTTCAAGAACATATTTCTATATTTAATTAAAAATCGTACAAGTCACAGCCTTTACTAATTGTAAAACAGAAAGAAATTTTACGAAACACAACTCTTACTCTTCCATCACCAACACCAACCTAACTTCTTATCTTTAATTCCATTTCCAACACATACAAACACACCACAAGCAATCCTAACCATATTATCAACAACACTTCATCAAACTCAAAAATAACTTCAAAAACAACAAGAGCAATCAAGAGAGAACTTACCAAAATAATGAAATTTCTTGAAAATCCAACTTGTTTATTTGAAATCTCCTTCAATTTGATCTTAGAACTCAAAACCTTCTTCTTGGTCTCTTGTCTTGATAATGGCTGGCCACCAAAGGAGAAGAAAAGAAAATGAAGAAACAAAGTGTAATATCCTCATGTATGCCTTAGAAGTTTTGATTATGTTGTTGTTGTAAGTTGAATTGAATGTATATGTTATGTGAAGAGAAAAGAAATGGGAAGAGAAGGTTTATGTATATGTGATTTGGGAAAGAAAAGAGGGTTTAGAGAGAGATGTATATGTTGATTATATGGTAATATATATAACATATAAGTTGGTCAAAAGGGAGAGTCAATGCAAGAAGATATTTTCATTTATGATATGTGAAATTACTATAAAGGACATGTGAGTTAAAAGAGAGCTAAAGTAAATGGTTAAGGGCATTGAGGTAATTCTCTTTTGGAAATCTCTTGGTGGAGATTAAAAGAAGGAAAGAAAGGTTGACTTGTTATTTTCTTTTCTTTGCTTGAAGTGGTGGCCGGCTATCCAAAGAGAAGAGAGAGCAATTGAAGTGTTTTGGTTTCTAACATCAAGATTGAAGGGAGAATCAAGGAATTTAGTTGAAGATTTGTGGAATTCAACAACTTTGGTAAGTTCTTTTCCTTGATTTCTTCTATTCTTGTGAAGTGGTGTTTTAAGTGAATTAGGGTTTGTTGATTTGATGATTAAATGTGTTTGTGATGTCTTTATAAGTTTTAAAATGGATTGTAAGTTATAAGATTTAATTGGTATTGGTTTGGTTTTGAATATGATAAGTTAAGTGGAATTTGGTTTTAGGGTTTTGAGATGGTTTGTGTTTAGAGTGTAATATTAATGTGTTGTTTAAGTGATTAATGTAATGAATATTTAAGATATGTGTTAACAACATTGATTAGAATCAATTGAATGAGATTATTGTTGTGCAAAAAGTGTGAAAATGCAAGTGAAAGAGCTTTGGCCAAATTAGGGTTTGTGTTCTTGAGTGACACGGCCATAAGCAAGATGAGACACGGCCAAGACTTATTATTTTTGAGAAACACGGCCAAGTCTAGAGAATTTTGGCCGTGTTGGATAGGTTTTGGGGTGACACGGCCACTGGCTTGGCCGTGTCCCTTGAATGTGTTTGCTACTGCCTGAGTTGTGTTGAGAGACACGGCCGTGTCCTTGCCCGTGTCTGCCTCGGGAAGTTTTGGTCTTGAGAGACACGGCCACAAGCTTGGCCGTGTCCCTTGGGTGTGTTTGCTACTGTGATGGTTTTTGGTTCTTCATGCATTGTTTGATTCTTCAAAAGTCTTTTGTTCCTAAACATTTTATATACACTCTAAATACTTTGTAATCAAAGAATGACCTAAACAAATGTATGTGGATGATTCTAAACCTATGAATAATGATCTTTGAATTAGGTTTTGAAGAGATTGTGTTGCATTAACCTAAATGTTGAGAATTCTTGGAAGAGAAAATGTATAGATGGATGGGAATAGTTCTTGAGGTAAGTACAAACTTACATAGATGTAATCTTTTATATGATTTTGAGACTTAACACCCTTGGTATAAATGTGTTAAGTAGATTATTATATTGTTAATTCAATGTTACTAATATTGTCTTTTGTATAGTGTGAAAGCTATAATGATCATCCAAAAGAAAGGTATGTGCGATGCAATTTGTTAGGATAAATGTGTTAATAATGAATGGTGTTAATGTGTCTTGAGAAATGATGAAATGTGATGTTATCATGATTGATAATGATGATCAAAATGAAATAAATGGACATATGGATTATATGACAATGAAATTAAGATACATGTGCAAAGAAATGGATTATGTATGCTTGAATGATATGATTAAAGCATGCCTATATGGTATGATTGATTAGTGATATGTTTGTTTAGTAATGTAATTGATGTTGCATATATCAATGATGAAACATGAAATGTGATTTGAGATATAATGTGATATGAAGCCATTGTTCTTGGCAATGATAACTCAAATGTGTTATGATAATTCAAGTGAGATATGTAAGGCATGTTTGCCTAAATGATGATGAGAATTAAAAATGATATTGATGATGAAATAAACAATGAATTGTGTATCTAATGTGTTATTCATTTTCAGAGTTTTGTTGTTGGTGGCATGCCTAATAGTAACAATCTCTTGAAGTTAGGTTGGACTTGATCCTTGAAGCCAAGTTGGGTTGAAGTTTAACATGTTTTACTCCCCTTGAAGCTTGGTTGGGTCTAGCCCTTGAAGCCTAATTGAGATGTTACAACCCTTGAAGCTAGGTTGGATTAGTTCTTGAAGCCAAGTTGGGTTGATACTTAGCATGCTTTGTTCCCCTTGAAGCTTGGTTGAACTTAATCCTTGAAGCCTAGTTGGGATATTTATGAATGTGATAATTAAACCAAAGCATTAACTCTGAAAGTCAAATAGCATATTAGTGTCTTTTGGGCCCGAGTCTGTCATTTGTTGTAAATATGATATATATATATATACAAATGTTGGAATACATGAGTAATGAGATATATAAATTGTGGATATTAGTGATGGATGATGGCTGGTGATAATAATTGTCTTTGTGAGAAATGTGAGAAATGTAATGATGAATTGTGTTTGGTGATAAGAATTGTCTTCCTTGAAAAATGTGACTTTTGATTAGTATGATATATAATGTATGCATATTGATATATTGATTGTGGATATTATTAATGAATTGTGGATGGTGATAATGATTGTCTTCATTGGAAAGGTGATTCATGATTGGTATGATGTATAATATGTGTATTGATAAATTGATTGTGAGTATTAGTGATAGGTTGGAATTGGTAATAATGGTATGTATATATTTACATAATATATGAAATTAGTCGAGATATATGAAAGGTGCAAATTAAAAAGAGAAAAACATGATAAGAACTAACGGTATATGGAATGAATATAGAATTATTATATGTTAGACTTTCTATAATGTATGTTTATATTTTATATTGTACTACTAAGCTCTCGGGCTTAGCGCAGTTGTGTAATCGCGCAGGTGGATATGCGGTTGATCTGGAAGTCCAGCTGTTATGCCACAAGAAGAGTAAGAATTTGTCGAGACCAACTAGAGGGTAATGCATACATATATAACTTTTAATTATGATGTATTTCTGATAAGAGAGTATTTATATGTATAAATGGAGTTTTGATAAAGATAATGATTTTGTAAATGTTATTTAAATTAACGTATTATGGTTTGAACTTTGTTACAGGTTTTTAAAAGATAACGAAAAGTGACATCGTTATACTTTATATACTTACTGTATGTATACTAAGTATATGTATAGTACTTATATAGGGTATCGGGGTGTTACACAAAGTCAAACTTTTCATCTCTTTAAACCTCCACCAAGCATTTCAAAAAGAAAATTACTTAAATACCCCCATCTATTTGTTTTAACTTCCTTTCACTTACATGCCCTTTTTAGTAATTTCATAAATAACCAAAATAAATATCTTCTTCCTTTGACCATCCATTTGACTTGTGTATATGTTATATATATATATCCATATATACAATATATACACTCCTTTTTAAATTATTTTCTCTTTCCAATAACATATACATTTTAATTCAAATAAAACAACAATTATACTAAAACTTCTAGGCACATTTTGGGATATTACACAATATGGGATAGCCCATATCAAATTGGGATGCCACAATTTGATACGGGATAGTTTCATATCAAATTGGGACCTTAACTAAGGTCCCATATCAAATTGGGAAGCCCCATTTCGATATGAGGCAGCCCCATATCGAAATAAGGCTCTCCCATTTTGATATGGGGTAGTTTTTGGGTATTCCATGTGAAATTTGATTCGATGTGGACTTTGATTCCATGTCAGATTTGGTCAATTTATTTTAATATGGTCTTTGTTTGCCTTGGTTTTAATCCAACATGGTGGCAGTTGGTGTCGAATTTAAAAATCATTAATTCGATATGCATTAGGAATCCATTTTTAAAATGGGAAGGTTTCACGATGTTAACCTATCACGCTCATATAAATACAGGTCTTAAAAAACCTTCATAGGGGACTTTAACTTGGGACTTCAGCAGCAGGAGCAATTAAGAATTAAAAAAAAAAAGAGAAAACCCCTAGCAACACACAGAAAAAGAAAATGGCAAGCAATAAGCAGTTGAACGAGAAGAGACACAGATCATCAAACCATCAAACCAAGAAGGCAGTCAATGACTGTCTTCATTCCATTCAACCGAGATTTCACACTGGTACAAATATAAAGTTTGGATTAAAGTAAAATATCGGTGGAACCAACAAACAAAGGTTTGAAATTCTTTATTTCATCTACTTTAAATTTACAGTAGCTTACTCATTGATTTACTCATCTAATGGTTTTTAGTTAATCAATTTTTCTTCTTTAAAATGTTTAGTAGCTATCTTTGATACTTTATCCTGTAGCAATTTATGTGTTAAGATTTACAATTGCAATCTTACTAATCCAGACAGTAATTTATCAAAGTCAACAATATAGTGATCATCAATTTATGAATTTGTTTGCAATGGTTATGTTTTAATATTCAAAACTTGAGTTGCATGTTTGAATAATACCAAACTCTAAACCCTAATTTAACAATTTAAAGTTTAAGAAACCCCAATTCATAGGTTAAGCCTTAGTTTGTACATTTATTATTTAATATGATATTTGAATATAGTCTCAATTATTAATATATGCCCATTTATGACATACTTTGATGAATGATTTATTTTTATTGCTAATGATAAATGATTGAATGATTTAATTTATTTGATTTATTATTTTAATGTTAATTATTTTAGTTTCAAAATTGTAAGAGGTATATTTCCACATTATGGGTATCCCATTTATTAAGTTTGATGTAATTCAATTTATTTTATGTTTTGGATTAATGTAAAGGATATGTTTCCACTAATTGGTGGGTATCCTATTTTGCTTATTTTCTTTTGGACATTGAACAATTGTAAAGGCATGTTTTCATCTATAGATGAGTGCCTATTTGTTTATTTTGTTTAAACTTGTTGTAATTGCAATAAAGCAGATATTTATTCTTATGATTGTATGTAGTATGGATAATATCATTATATTTAAGAATTTTATAATATTAAGACCTAAAAAGGAGGTCGATTCTAATGAACCAGGCGCTGTGGGGCTGGGTCATTCTCACCTTCCCCACACGTACCCAACTTTTCATGGGGGATTCCTTAGGAATCGAGTCATCCACCCCTTTCTTTTTCTCGGGTCATCCGAGTGGCGACTCTATTTTCTACTGGGTTGGGCTCATGTTCTCTAAGGCCCTGAACCTAACAGTGCCAAAGTCGCAAGAACCATTCCACATGGGAGTGGGGGACGAAAATCCCTGCTCACACTGAGGCTGATTAATTTAGATATAGTGTTGGTAAGGATTGTTTGTCCTATTTATAATCAGTCGATGTGGATGCATATTCTGAGTATGTCATAACTTATTTGCTTACAGTGGACGTAAGCCCAGATGATCTTTTAGCAGATCCTATCTAGTAACTTGTTGAAGAGAGAGAGTGTGTGTATGATGGTGGCCCTTCTCGTTATACTACATTTCCTCTATGGCTGCCTCCCCATCATTCCCAGAAGAGGAGGGTTAGGTCTGACCCAAACTCTAGTACATTTGGTATAAGATCTATAAGAAGGAGTCCTCCTCCATCTAGGCCAGCCAACATAATACAGGGCGCTTTAGAGGTTGCACCCCATCCCTTTTTTGTATATTGTCGAGTTGGTGAGCTTCCCACCATGGAGAGGGTATTGCCTATGGGTGGTGTATTAGTTTGAAATCCTCCTAATACTACTTATTTGAGTTCTCTCTGTCATTGAATTTTCTCCTTTACTCTCTCTCTCTCTCTCTCTTTTAACTGAGGGTTCACACCAGGTTCCTTGGGAGATGTATCAAGAGCTTTATAAGCTTTTATCAGGTGTTGTTGGGCGGTTAACCACTCTTTCTAGTGAACTTTCATTGTGTACTTGGAATAGGAAATCTCTAAGTTAGTTGTTGTATAGTTTATTAATTGTACTTACATTTATCCTATTTTATAGGGGATCATCACAGCTCACAATGCCACAATTGCTTACTTAGAGGTTTGATTAAGTTCTTGAAATATATAAATATTACCATATATAAAAAAAAAGAATGCAAATCGGGATCAGATTACTGAGAGAGAAACTGGCGATCGAATAAGATGGATTTTAAAATCAAATTTCTGAGTTGGAGGATATGGTGAAAGACTTGAGGAGGAACATAAAGCATTATCGGAGGCACCTTGGTAAGATACCCTTCTCTCCTGTAGTGCTAATATCATCATCAAAGGAGAGCGATGATTCTTATGATATTGATGGCTCAAACCAGAATTTGGAAAATGTAGTAAGCTCTAATAATGATAGGGAAGAATGTGTTCTTGGGAGGTGACAGTCTTATTGGTGAGAAGATATCCAGTGGTCTTGACCTTCCTCCCACAGAGGAGGGAGTATCAACCCCCTTCGGTCATGAGGGAAGTGTTGATCATTGTAGTCACCATACTCAAGAGGTGGACTCCTTTATTGCATTTCTTCTTACTGATTTCACTCCCGTGGGTTTTTGATGTGCCTCAAATTTAGGGCCTACCTCTTAACACTACTATGACCGTTCCTGAGCCCTTTTCTCCTGCCCAACATCAATAAGAGTAGATATCATTCTTAATGGGCCGAGAACTTTTAACCAAGATAAATAGGATCCTCCTCCTCTCTTTTTTTAAAAATTGAAGTTGTGATTCCCTGACTTGTGTAATTATCAGATTCATTATTAATAATGTCAAATTTTATATTCTTCTAGAATGTCAAATTAAGATAGCAAAATTTTTGACTAATTCATTATTTTCCACAACTTCCATTATGTTGCCTTTATAAAAACGCCCTTCTCTGCTCTTTTAGTTACTCCACCTTGGCCTTTCATATTCTCTCACCTTTGCTAATTTTTTTTAACACCATGGTTGAAACATCTCTTAGCCAGATGATAGATCTCTTCTTTAGGTTAAGTAGCCAACATTGGGATCAACTTTCTTAGTCTCATCCTGAGTCTTTAAGGTGTTTATGGAATATCCGCATAAATTCATCTTTTCTTCATGTTGATGCTAGTTTTTGGGACATCAACTATTGAGTTTTTGATTTTCCTCATTTTGAGATACGCCTTCTAATGGAGGAATTTGTAGCTATCCTTCACTATCCTTTTGATTCTCCTAATCATATCATTTTTCCTACCACACTTGTTTCTCTTGTTGGGCTCAAGCATTTGCTCTTCAACTTGACTGGAGAGGAAGCCCATTGACTAGTTAGAGGTAATAACATGTTTTTGATGCCCCTCATCAAGTATTATTCGGCTCACATTTCTTTAACCAAATCCTAAAGCAGGTTATTTTGTCCGTGCCTTCTGGGTCAATTCTTGTTGGCATCGCTCGAGAGGAGTATAGATATCAGAGTTCTGCCTGTAGTAGATGAAATGGAAGCTGGTCATTCAGTTATTCCTCTAGCTTTGGCTAAAACACTGATCGGTCTAGATGAACTGCATTCTGTTTCTTAGAGATTCTGAGGTAGTCCATTTCTTCTTCAAATTTGGCTTTAGGAAAGATTACACTTGCTATCACTCCCGATAGTGGCCCCATCAAGGTACTTCCCCATCACAACACTTCTTGGTGAGTTTTAGAAGTCACTGACCTCTAGGATGATTGGTCTTTATAGTTTCAATTTAGGCGTGTTGATGACGTCAATTGGCAAGTACCCTGGTGGAGGATCAACCATGTTGTTGTCTGAACCCATCTCCCTTATATTGCCATAGCAGGTCTCAGAAGAGGAACTGACTACATTCCAGGTCACTTTTCTCATCAATACGGTATGCAAGTCACTTATCCCAGGCTACCTCTGATTTTAAATTCCCCATTTTGATTGAAAAGATGGTGAATTGAATTTGAGCAAGGTGGTCAGAGAGGTTGGATTATCTGATCACTGTAGACCCTTAATTTTTTACCCGGTCCGGTCCAATATAATTTAATTAGTCCAAAATAATTTTTGTGTTGTCCAATATATTTTAGTTAGTCCAAAATAATTTTTATGGTATCTTAATTAATTTTAATATTTTCTTTAGTAAAAAATGGTAAAATGAATAAAAATTCAAAAATAATAAAAAATAACAAAAAAAAATCGGCGACGAAAAAATCGGAGCCGAAAGTCAGCGGGCCCGTGGGCATTTCGCCCACAGGAAATGGCCTACGGGCCCGTTCCATGCTCGCTGCCCCAGCCAGCTGCGGCAGATTTTTTTTCCAGCGCAGTTTTTCTGCAGCAGTTTTTTTTCGGCAGTGTAATTTTTTCGACGCAAATTTTTCGAAACCTAATTCAATTAGGTTTCAGTTTCTTTTTTTTTATTAATATTACTTGCCTTAACTAATTAGGAATAAACCACATCAAACCACTATAAATAAAGACCAAAGGCTATTAAATTGGGGGAACGAAAAATTGGCAGAGGCTTGAAAATTTGAAACCAAATCAGGGAAGGAAAGGAGCAATTCAATTTCTTTTTTCTAGAATAGTAGGGAAACGATTTAAGCAATTCAAAGGTAGCAATTGTCTTTGTTCTTGTTCATCCAAGAAGAATTATTTTTAGAGAATCAACAAAAGGAGGTATGAGATTCTAATTTGTTTTTTTTTTCACAGTAGCTAAAACTAGGAATTTGTTTTTTTCAAAATCTAAAATCTTAGAACTTTAATTTAGTTTTTCTAAAGTTAAAAGCTTTATTTCGTTGGTTTATTTTCCAAAAGGCTTAAAATTTTTATTTTTACTTAAAATTTTAAAACTCTAATTGAACATATTTTTCAACAAAACTAGAATTTAATTCTGTTTCTTTTAAAATTTTAAAATTGGACTTATTTTTGTTCAAAAAGCCTTAAAAAAAACATCTTTTCTATTTATAAAAACTTTAATTCATTTGTTTAAATTCATAAAACTTCATGAAATTATCAAATTGATTTCCAAATTCTTAAAAACCAATGCATCACCGTGACCCTAATTTTAAAAATACTAAACTCAAATTCAATTTCTAAACCTAAAATAGTAAACTCTACTTTAAAACCTTAAACCCTAACTTTTTTCTAAATTTTAATCCTTTAAAACTTAAAAACCATAAAACCACAAATAGATTAAATTTACACAGTAGCTTAGAAACCTAATACAATATTCATAAACCATGAATCAAAAGTATTTTAAAAGTGCCTAAAACCCTAGTTTCATGATTTCACCATTCAAATATTAATTTAGTTAATCAAAGAGTCTCACCGACCTTTTAAAACATAAAACCCTAATTTATTTTAATTCCATAAAAAGTCTCAGTAGCTATAATTGGACATTTATTTACTTTATTCAATTTCGTATTTGATTATGTTTTGATTTATTTTATATACTTTAATTTATGTAAGTTCAATGCGTGGTTTATTTTATTTATCATGGATGAATGTTTACTTTCTATTGATATTTAATACCTTTGATGAATGATTTATTTATGATGAATGATTATTTACTTTTATCAATTAATTTAGATTTCCAAAAGTTGTAAGAGGTATGTTTCCACTTGGTGGGTATCTCATTAGTTAAACATCATGTAATTTAATTTGCTTTTCTATTTTAGAACCTATGTAAAGGGCATGTTTCTACCTTTCGGTGGGTGTCCTATTTAGGCATGTGATGTAAGGACATGTTTCCATCTTTGGATGGATGTCCATTTATTTGTTTTGCTTGGACCTTGCCTTGATTTTAATATATTGATGCTTTCTTTTAATTTTTGTGTGTAATATGGATAATGTTGTTATATTTAAGAATTTTATAATATTAAGACCTGTAAAGGAGGCTGATTCCAATGAACTGGGCATTGTGGGGGGGGTGCTAGGCCATTTCTCACATTCCCCACACGTACCCAACTTTCCGAACCCATTAAGGGGTTGGGGATTCCTTAGGAATTGAGTCATACACCCCTTTCTTTTTCCTGGCCCATCCGGGTGGCGACTCCATTTTCTCCCGGACTTAGGTTCGTGTTCTCTAAGGCCCCGAGCCTAAACAGTGCCGAAGTCGCAAGAACCATTCCACCGGGAGTGGGGGTAAAAATCCCCGCTCACAGTGGCGACTCCACTGGGGATAAGAGAAGTTGATTCCGTTGGTCTTTATATTATTCTATTCTTTCTTATAATGATATTATCCATTGCATCATCTTAGATTGCATCGTGTGCGTGAGTTAGGACTCCCATGTTACCCGTGTTATGTTATGTAAGGGATACTATACTTTCGCTCAATGTATGGAGATCGAGCATGGCATAACCACTCATAGCCTCGTACCATTTGGTATATACTTGCTATGAGAACCTAAGCCTTTTTACCCAAAGACTAAAGCTCATGTAATTGGCCTAGTTAATTTCCTTAGGTTTTACCCCCAAATGCATGTTGTTTGACTATGTTTAGCTTATCTTAGTCTAAATCATGGCTTATTTGGTTTGTTCTTTTTCTAATATGACCTAAGTATATTGTAAGCTCAAAATAAACTTTTCTTTAAAGTCCAAAAGACCAAAGCTATTTTCAAAATTTTTTCAAGTTGGTCTTTGGACATAAGACTTTTCTAAAAACAAATAAAAAATTCTTTGGCCCATGGCCCAAATACTAAGCCCAAAATCCATTTTTCTAAAATCTTTTACAATGGGCTTAGAAACAAAACTATTTTCACCCAACCTTTTCCTACAAAGAGCTTGCAAAAATATTTAGGTCAATTATGAAATACCAAAAATCAATTGTCGGCCTAGTTTACACTAAGAATAAATTAACCATGGGCTTATTTTTGGCATGAACCATTAGTTACCCTTTTTCAAGTGAGAAATCTATTTATGATAAACCTCTTAATTTAGTTTTAATCCAATATAGCATAAAAGCTACTTTAGTTGGTTGGATGGATTAAAACCTAATTAATGGGAAATATCGTGGATGGATTTCCATTTTCAAAAATATAACTATCGGTTGAAACGTCTGAGGGAATTATTCAAAAGCAAGGTACCCCATGTTGGTATTTTGTTAACCATATACCTAGGAAAAGAGACTCACCATTCGTGTGCGGATGTTATAAGGTTGGAAGGAATGTCTTAATTATCTTTCTTTGTTGATTGTTCGTGCATACATGCATACATACATACATTTGCATCTCATATCATTGATCCTTTCTGGCTCATAGCCCTGGATTATGAAAGTTCAAAAGCTTACGACAATCCGACGTATGCCGAAGATGAAGTATCTAGCAACGACTCAATCACTTGCTCACCAAAAATAATGGATCCCGAACAAATTCAAAGGATGTTGGATGATACCCTCAATACCAAGATGGGAGAAATAAAAGAGGCCATGGCCGAGACCATAAAGAATCAACTAGCTGCAATTTTAGAGAACCATGCTGAAGCGTCTGCTAGCTCCAAGAAGCCAAAGGATAATGGGAAAGCTAAAGTTAGTGAAGTAGTTTTGATGATGATAAGGTAATCATTGATGATGATGATTGGGCTCAATACTACCAAGATGTTCAAGAGAAGAAGAAAGAATCGAAGGTTGTTGAGAAAGCAACTATTGAAAAGATTGAGACATCCGATGTTGAAAAGATGATTGCTAATTTAGAAAAGAAATTTGAGAAGAAGCTGAAAACCGAAGAGATGTTTAAGATCAACAAACTATTTGAACAAGATGAATAGGTCCCTTATAAATTCAAGATGCCTTTCTTTGCTAGATACAATGGTACTGGAAATCCTCATCTCTATGTGAAGTAGAATATCACTGCTATGCAATCTACCCGAGCAACTAAGGTTCAAACTCTAAGGTACTTCATGCTCTCATTAGACCCTGTTGTCCAAAATTGGTTCAATACTTTAGATGATGGAACACAAAAGAGTTGGGATCTGCTTTACAAAGCCTTCATCCAACAATATGGGTATAATGTCGAGATGGAAGTTACCTTAATGGAAGTAGAGTCCATAAGACAAAGGCCAAATGAGAATTTTGTGGACTATGTGAAAAGATGGATAAATAAGGCTGCTTTGCTCAAGAAAAGGCCCAATGAATCTGATCAACATCAACATCAACATCGGAGTAACAAATTATTTATCCCTGTTAAAGAAAATTTATGTCACTCCACTCATCCATTATTGGAAGCTCAAGTTAGTACAAACAAGATAACTATTTTAGAGCTGGAACAAAAAAAAACAAACAAACCTAAAAAAAAAAGAGAGAGAAGAAAAGAAAACAAAAAAGGCAAAAGAAAAGAAAAAGAAAAGAAAAAAGTGAAAAAAAAAGAAAAAAGAAAAGAAAACCCAAAATGGTTCAAAAAGCCAACTGAGTTCTCTTTTACCTAAGACAACAAAAGGCTTCCATTTGGTTTATAGGATAGTTTGATTTGAATTGGTCCAACCCAACCAAAGATTCAAAGACCATTCAGTTCTTGAAAGTTTTGTACTTGACAGCCCTATAAGGAAGAAGGACAAAATTATAAAATGCTCAAAGAAAGGGAGGAGTAAGAAAAATAAAAAGAAAGAAAAGGGAGAAGAAGAAAAGAAATGAATTTGGGCCTTAAACTTTGTGCAAGGGCAAAGACTGTCCTAATCAAGATCCAGATTAATGCCAAGAAGATAGAAGGAATTTGGAGTCTAGCAAGATTGCCTCCAAGCTGCCTAAAATTCAAACAAGAAATTTGTAGTGTGAGGGTTTGTCCATTGTGTCACACCAGCTCCAATCTCAAAATGGCCTTAATTTAAATCCACTGTCCCTTATAGACTCCATTTCAAGCCTATCAAAGACCTGTTGATCTCTCTTGGTAGGTAGAGTTAATTAGTGGAGATAGTTTGGATAAGCATGCATATGAGATAGATAATATTTAAACTCAAATGAGACCTTTGGCCAAGTAATGTGTATGTGCCTATCTAAAGTGCAACAATTCTTGCTTAAATAGAATTGATTCCCGAGTTTAGTACGGTAACTAGGGTTGTCATGTTATAGATATGTTAATTTGGAAAATCAAGTCCTGAGGTACATTGACATTGATTTGGCAAAGCCAACATTTGATTTCAAAATGAAAATTCAAAAATTTCAAAAAATGTTTTGTCATACAAAGCCTTCAAGTTAAGGGAAGTATGTTGAACCTCCAAAGGACACATTGGGCAAAGGAAATTATTATTAGCAATGTTATGAAGAAACTACCAAATAACATGCTAAGATATAGTTCGAAATAGATGAATCCCTGACTCTGCTACTTGGGATCTCCACTACTCATGTTTTCAACATCTTGAGGATAAAAGCCACAAATGCAAAAGCTTTTGATCATTCCAATGTAAGATTTGAGCAAGCGTTAAAACGGAACCAATGAGAACCTTTCTACCGATCACCTCGGTCTGTGAGTCAATAAAACTGTTGTAAGTATCATTCATGCATATCATGCATACATGAGTATAACACATCACACTTTCTTGTCTATTCTTTGGCAAAATGAACAGCAAACACCCTGCGAAGTAAAGAATCAAAATCAAATAAGGGGGGCATAGAAAGCCCATTGCTTGAGAAACCTCCAATAATCTTGCAATGAGAAGAAATACGTGCTTGTACGAAGAATTAGACAACATCAACATCAATCAAAGTCCGCATAGAAAAATCATGGGTTTGAGCCTACACAGGGGGCAAAGTTTCTCCTTTTCAATTTTTTGAGTTTATATACCAAATATTTTAAAACTCACTTACAAATATTTTGCCACACAGGGGGGCAAGGAGAGGATATAAGGTCCAATTAAAAATAGCTAAATCTTTGCAAAAAGGAAGAACAAAAGTATAAAACATTAGAACTCTCAAAAGAATGTAGATGCAAAAGACAAAAGACCAATCCAGCTAAAAGAGCTAAAGCCAGGGTAAAGACCTAACCTCCCATGGATAAAGATCCATTTTCAAGGATGAAGACCCAATCTCAAAGGATGAAGATCCATGTTTCAAGGGTAAAGACCCGATGTCAAAAGATGAAGATCCACTTTTCAAAGGTGAAGACCTAATTCCAAGGATGAAGATCCAATTTCAAAGGGTGAAGACCCGAAGTTTAAAGGATGAAGATCCATTTTCAAAGGTGAAGACCTAATTCCAAGGATGAAGATCCAATTTCAAAGGGTGAAGACCCGACGTTTAAAGGATGAAGATCCACATTCAAGGGTGAAGACCTGAAGTCCAAAGGATGAAGATCCGTTTTCAAAGGGTGAAAACCCGATGCCAATGATGAAGATCTAGTTCAAAGGATGAAGATCCATTTTCAAGGGTGAAGACCCGATCTCAAAGGATGAAGATCCATTTTGATGGTGAAGAATCTCAATGCATAGAACAGCCGGAGAATTCAAACTTCTCAAATTATAAAAGGTTAGTCAAACTCAGTCTCGGGTCCAAGCACCCAAATAAAATTTAATATCGGGTCTAGAACCCAAATTATCCTTAGGTCCAGAACCTAGAATCTCTTTTAAGTCCAAGAACTTAGCTCGGGTCCAGAACCCAAATTACCCTTAGGTCCAGAACCTAGAATCTCTTTTAAGTCCAGAACTTAACTCGGGTCCAGAACCCAAATTATCCTTAGGTCCAGAACCTAGAATCTTTCCTAAGTCTAGAACTCAAATCGGGTTCAGAACCAAAATTTTCCTTAGGTACAGAACCTAAAATTATCCTTGAGTCCAGAACTCGAACTGGGTCCAGAACCCAAAATTTAATCCAATCTCGGGTCCAAGTACCCAAAATCAATTCAAGCTCGGGTCCAAGTACCCAATCCCGGGTCCATGTACCCAAATCAAATCAATCTCGGGTCCAAGTATCCACTCTCGGGTCCAAGTACCCAAAATTAATTCAATCTCGGGTCCAAGTACCCAATCTCAGGTCCAAGTACCCAATCTCGAGTCCAAGTACTCAATCTCGGGTCCAAGTACCCAAATCAAATCAATCTCAGGTCCAAGTACCCGATCTCGGGTCAAAGTACCCAATCTAGGGTCCAAATACCCAAATCAAATTTAATCTCAGGTCCAAGTACCCGATTTCGGGTCCAAGTACCCAATCTCGGGTCCAAGTACCCAAAACAAATTTAAATCGCCATCTCAAAAATTAAGTCTTATTGCTTTTCACTCTCTTTCACTTAAGTTTCAGATCATTCAAGCAGGAGGCAAACTATAGACCCTTAATTTTTGACCCGGTACGGTCCAATATATTTTAATTAGTCTAAAATAATTTTTGTGTTTTCCAATATATTTTAGTTAGTCCAAAATAATTTTTATGGTATCTTATTTAATTTTAATATTTATTTTAGTAAAAAATGGTAAAATGAATAAAAATTCAAAAATAATAAAAAATAACAAAAAAGAATCGGCGACGGAAAAATTGGTGATGAAAAAATCGTGGCCAAAAGTCAGCACGGGCCCGTGGGCATTTCACCCACAGGAATTTCCTGCGATCGCGCTGCCGCAGCCAGCTGGGGCTGATTTTTTTGCCAGTGCGGTTTTTCCGCAGCAGTTTTTTTTCGGCAGCGCAATTTTTCCGATGCAAATTTTTTGAAACCTAATTCAATTAGGTTTTGGTTTCTTTTTTTTATTAATATTACTTGCCTTAACTAATTAGGAATAAACCACTATAAATAAGGACCAAAGGCAATTAAATTGGGGGAACGGAAAATTGGCAGAGGCTTGAAAATTTTAAACCAAATCAAGGAAGGAAAAGGAGCAATTCAATTTCTTTTTTTCTGGAATAGCAGGGACACGATTTAAGCAATTCAAAAGCAGCAATTATCTTTGTTCTTGTTCATCCAAGAAGAATTATTTTTGGAGAATCAACAAAAGGAGGTATGAGATTCTAATTGGTTTTTTTTTTCACAGTAGCTAAAACTAGGAATTTGTTTTTTTCAAAATCTAAAATCTTAGAACTTTAATTTAGTTTTTCTAAAGTTAAAAGCTTTATTTCGTTGGTTTATTTTCCAAAAGGCTTAAAATTGTTATTTTTACTTCCTTAAAATTTTAAAACTCTAATTAAACATATTTTTCAACAAAACTAGAATTTAATTCTGTTTCTTTTAAAATTTTAAAATTGGTATTGTTTATTTCAAACAGCCTTAAAAAAAACATCTTTTCTATTTATAAAAACTTTAATTCATTTGTTTAAATTCATAAAACTTCATGAAATTATCAAATTGATTTCCAAATTCTTAAAAGCCAATGCATCACCGTGACCCTAATTTTAAAAATACTAAACCCAAATTCAATTTCTAAACCTAAAATAGTAAACTCTACTTTAAAACCTTAAACCCTAACTTTTTTCTAAATTTTAATCCTTTAAAACTTAAAAACCATAAAACCACAAATAGATTAAATTTACACAGTAGCTTAGAAACCTAATACAATATTCATAAACCATGAATCAAAAGTATTTTAAAAGTGTCTAAAACCCTAGTTTCATGATTTCACCATTCAAATATTAATTTAGTTCATCAAAGAGTCTCACCAACCTTTTAAAACATAAAACCCTAATTTATTTTAATTCCATAAAAAGTCACAGTAGCTATAATTGGACTTTTATTTGCTTTATTTAATTCCATATTTGATTATGTTTTGATTTATTTTATATGCTTTAATTTATGCAAGTTCAATGCTTTGTTTATTTTATTTATCATGGATGGATGTTTACTTTCTATTGATATTTAATTCCTTTGATGAATGATTTATTTATGATGAATGATTATTTACTTTTATCAATTAATTTAGATTTCCAAAAGTTGTAAGAGGTATGTTTCCATTTGGTGGGTACCTCATTAGTCAAACATCATGTAATTTAATTTGCTTTTCTATTTTAGAACCTATGTAAAGGGCATGTTTCTACCTTTTGGTGGGTGTCCTATTTAGGCATGTGATGTAAGGACATGTTTCCATCTTTGGATGGGTGTCCATTTATTTGTTTTGCTTGGACCTTGCTTTTATTTTAATATATTGATGCTTTCTTTTAATTTTTGTGTGTAATATGGATAATGTTGTTATATTTAAGAATTTTATAATATTAAGACCTGTAAAGGAGGCCGGTTCCTATGAACCGGGCGTTATGGGGGTGCTGGGCCATTTCTCACCTTCCCCACATATACCCAACTTTCCGAACCCATTAAGGGGTTGGGGATTCCTTAGGAATTGAGTCATCCACCCCTTTCTTTTTTTGAGCTCGTCCGTGTTCTCTAAGGCCCCGAGCCTAAACAGTGCCGAAGTCGCAAGAACCATTCCACCGAGAGTGGGGCGAAAATCCCCGCTCACAATCACAAACTAAATATTGCTGTGTCTTTCTATTTACTATGATGTTTTTATTTTTTATAGTCATTATTTTTCTACTACTTATGTTTATGAATGTTTCTAAATTCAGTCACTGTAAGCTAACATAGTAATTTATTTCGTATGCCATTTAACACGATTAAACACTTGGAACAATTAAGGAACTTATTGAATTTCAGACATAAAAAGGCTTCAGTTTGTAGAGATTCATAGGTTTGGAAAATTCATTCCCATCCATCTCTAACAACTTGACTGCACCTTTCCTTAAAATAATTTTAACCACATATATACCATCCCAATTTTGTTTGAACTTCCCTCTAGGGTCAGGAACATTAGGTCTACTTTGCTTTAATAATAAGTCTTTGACTTTTATTCTCCTTTGCTTCACATTTTTATTAAAAGCTCATGCAATCCTCCTCTGGTATAATTGATTATGATACAATGCTTGTAATCTCTTTATTCATGCTGGTACAACTGTTCATATCTTGCTCTTATCCATTCTTCTTTTGGAAATTCTAACTCTACTATGATCCTCAGTGATTTCATCTCCATATCCATTGGTAAGATTGCCTCCATCCCGTAGACTAGGAAATATGGAGTTGTGACAATAGTCATCCTGGTTCTAGTTCTATACTCCCATAATGCATAAGGTAGCATCTCTGCCCAATCTCGATAAGTCCTTACCATTTTAGTGGTTTTGATAGTCTTATTTGCTGCTTCTACCGCTCCATTTGCCTAAGGTATGTATGGAGAGGATTTGTGATGTTTCACGTTGTACTTTTTTAAGAGAGTCCAAACTTCTCCCACATGTCCCATTTGCCTAAGCTCTGTATTGCCATTCATGTGAGGCCCACATGTCCCAGAATGAATTTCAGACATAACCTAATCTGATTCTTCCTTCCTCAAGCATCTGAGGTGAATATCATCTAGCCATCAAAGTACATTATCCATTCTTGTACTTCTAGTGCCTACAAATCTTCATCAGGAAACTACATACGTATGTCATCATCTCATGATAAAGGATTTTGTGCCAAAAAATTGGCCAAAACTCTTCCCTTAATAGTTTTTCTGGTTGCATATTCAACATCAAAATCCTTCAGTAGTATCAACCATCTCCCATATTTCCATTTACTGATAGAACACCATGCAGGTACTTGGCAGGGTCCATTTTAGAAACTACTTTAATCTTATAGGACTAGAAATAGTGCCTCAATTTTTGAGATGCCCAGAAAACTGCTAAACAAGTCTTCTCAACTAAAGTATACTTCACTTCATATGGTAGTAATTTACGACTCAAGTAATAAATCGCAAATTCTACCCTATCTCCTCCTACTTGTGCTAACATGGCCCCTACTAACTCTTCTTCAATGGCCAAGTATAAAATCAACACCTCATTTGGTTGAGGGTGTCCCAAAACTGGTGGTTTAGCAAATATTCTTTAATTGGCTAGTTCTTTTTTAGCAACCAGAATATGGGTTAGCACATCAAAGTTAATTGGGCGATGAATCGATTGACATACTAAAGCTTCCCTATGAATCCTCTTCTTTTTTCGTCTTTGGAACCAACATTTCCAGAATAGCCTTTACTTTATCTGGATCAATTTTTATTCCTCTGGAGCTAATTACATGGCCCAACATCTTTCTTGAAGTCACCTCAAATGCACACTTCTTTGGATTCAGCCTTAGATTATATTTTAAAGCCCTCTCGAAGAACTTCTCTAGGTTCTTCAAATGCTGCTCTCAAGTTTCTAAATTCACCATCATGTCATCTACATAAACCTCTACTTCTTTATGAATCATGTCATGGAACAAAGCAGTCACCATTCGTTGATATGTTGCCCCATCATTCTTTAGCCCAAATGGCAGTACTTTGTAACAATATACTCCCCATTATATAATGAAGGCATTTTTGCTTTGATCTTCTTTTGCCATTATGACCTGGTTATACCCTGAGAACCTGTCCATGAATGAGTCCACAACACTAGAATCCGCAGTATCGATCAAGACATCTATGAGAGATAATGGAAAATCATCATTTGGAGAAGCTTTATTCAATTCCATGTAGTCAACACACATTCTTACTCTCCCATCCTTTTTAGGCACTGGGACTAATTTGGCAATCCATGTGGGATAGCTAACCACTTCTGAGAATCCTATCTGGATTTGTTTTCCCACTTAATCTTTTACTTGAGTGGCCCATTCATGTCTTAATCTTCTAAACTTCTATTTGACTAGATTCATATGAGCAAAAGTGGGGATCTTGTGCTCAGCTATATCTCGATCGATACCTGGCATATCTTCATACGACCATGCAAACACTTTCTCGTATTTTCTTAGATTTCTCTTGAATCCTTGTTCTTTTGAGGAGGATGAATTTGCTACTAGATTTGTTTTTCATGAATCTTCCATTGTTCCAAGGTTTAATGATGTAATTTGCACATAATTAATATTAAATATGCTAGTTAAGTCATCAAAATGAACTGACCCATCAAAAACATCACACAAGTAAGTGAATCAGACTTTAGTAAATTAGTTTTAGAAATAAAAACATCATCATCAACAAATAAATTAGATAGAAGAAAGACATCATCATCATCCAAGAAAAAAAAAAGGATATCCTTGACTTGGTCTTCTACCATTTCCACCATCATGTCTAAATTCATTTGTGACATTGTCCGGTCCTGGGTCTATTCATTGTTTGATTGCTTCTTGATCATTTGAGCTACATCAGAGAAGATTTCCCATCCGGATCGTTCTTTTCCTGTTACTATAATAGGCTTTAGTCTTCATTTAAACAGCCTCTGCTCAGGAGCTTTCATAAACCAGTGTTACAGAGTCTTCTTCTTGTCTTCTTCTCATTCTTTCTTGAAAATTTCTCCTTGGTATCCTAGTCCTTCTTTGGTGAGATGGCTTTTGAATTTTGGGAATTTTATCACCACATTTTGATGTTTTCCCAAACCAGTTTTGGGTAGATATCCATTTTTCTCATGATGGATTTCACAGCAGGAGATGATGTCATGCAAACTTCAAACCCAGACATGTGTTGGGTCTTAAATAGAACATTAACCAACTCATTGATCTCAGTATCAATTGTGATCACTATTTCTCCGACTAGAAATTTGGTCTTCTGATTGTTAGATATATATACCCTAAAGACAATCACTTTATATTGCAATATGCATATTTTATTCATTTATATATTAATGAATTAAGACATCCTTTATTATTTAGTACTCATGTGATGCATGTAGTTGATTATATATCTTAAACTATTTAATAAAGTCCCTAGTATAAAACACAGTGTAAGGAAAATTGAAATGAGATCATGATATGAGATTCTTATTACATGCAAATGTGTTTATATGAAAATTATCCCTAGTTATTGTGTAGACCCTTGATTTTTGCTCTAGCTAGTTCGGTGTTAATTCTGAACCTTTGATCAGATCAATATATTTTAATAAGGCCTAAAATAAGCTAATTAGACTTTTAAAACCCTAATTGGGTATGATTTAAAAGATTTGATTGGTTTTTATTTGATACAGGTGCACTAAACCCTAAAACAGGTCCTATTTGAAGGTTTGGTTAATTTTTCACTTGATTTGAGTAGCCTTTAGGTAATAGGGTGTCCCATGTTGAATTAGGACACCCAATTCATCATGGGGAAGCCCCATATCAAAATCCCTATATGATATGGGGCAGCCCCATATCAAAATGGGGCTCTCCCATTTTCCCCATTTTGATATGAGGCCATTCCTATATCAAAATGGGGTTCCCCCATTTCGATATGGGGCAGGTCTTTAGGTTTTCTGTGTTGAATTTGATGCATATTTTGATATAGACTCAGATTCTGTCGAAATAAAATTATTTAAATTTGAGATGGACTCGGTTTACCTTGAATAAAAGTGATTCTAATTTGATATGGTCTTGGTTGGTGTCAAACAAGTAATCCGTGAATTTGATATGCATTAGAGGATCTGTTCTTAAAATGGAAAACTTTCACCGCTTAACTTGATCGATGCTCTTATAAATACAAGTTTTAGAAACCTGAGGGAGGACTTTGGCTTTTTTTTTTTGGAAGGAGGAGGGAATATTAGCAACTTTCAGGAGAGGGGAACCTTCATCAGAGAGCGATCTTCAGAATGATTAGCAACCTTCAGCAATGATTAGCAAACTTTGATAAACACACAAGCTTTAAACAACAAAAGAACAACCTTATAAAGGTAGTAGCATACTGCCTTTGTTTCTACCTAGCCAGAGTTTAAGTTATTAAATCGTGGTGGAGTCTTCAAACTCAGGTTACAATCTTCTAAACTCTCTAAAAACATAACAAGTTCTCTTTAATAATATTATGAAGTTCATATCTATGGTTTAGTTTAAACACGTCCAATAAAGTTCTATTTGATAACATTATCAATTTATATCCATTGTGTCCTCATTGAAATATATTCAATAGTCATGTCTCATACCAGCATCAATATTAAAAAAGTTGTTAGGATTTACACAATGACCAAGTTTTTATCAAAACCCTAAACCCTGGCACTGTCTTCGTAAAAGTTCCAAGTTTTTATCAAAACCTAACCCTAATTTCTAAATTAAAAACCCTAGTCTTGTTTTCCAAAACCCTATTCATATTTTCTTCAAACCCTAAAATAATTTTTTTTCAACACCAAAACCTGCAACCCTATAACAGAGACCGCCATATGGGCTCGTCTATATTTATGAAGGAGTCAATATTTATTTGTGTATTATAAGTCTTTGTGTTTAACTTCCTTTATTTAAAACCCTAATTTAGTTTTTAAAATTCTAAAACCCTAATTTAAGATGTAAACCCTAAACTTATACATTTATTGCCTTATTTAGTTTTAGATTTGATTGTGTAGTTTATTATATATTTTGATGATTGATTTATTTAATTTTGATGTTTGATTTGTTTAATTTATCATGGATGGATGTTTTCTTTATTATCATTATTATTATTTATTTTTCTTGGTATTAATAATGTAAAAGGCATGTTTCCACTTTGTCGGTACCTCATTTGTTAAGCTTCATGTAATTTAAATTATTTTCATATTTTGGGATTAATATAAAGGACACGTTTCCACCTTTTGGTGGGTGTCCTATTTAATTTTAGACATTGGACGATGTAAGGACATGTTTCCAACATCGAATGGGTGTCCATTTATCTGCTTTGTTTGAACATTACTTTGATTTTAATACAATGATGCTTTTATTTTAATGATTTTATGTTGTATGGATAATGTCATTATAGTTAAGAATTTTATAACATTAAGACCTGAAAAGGAGGCCGGTTCCAATGAATTGGGCGTTGTCAGGGTGTTGGGCCATTTCTCACCTTCCCCATGTGTATCCAACTTTTTGAATCTAACAGGAGGTTGGGGATTCCTAGGAATCGAGTCACCCACCCCTTTCTTTTCCCCAGCTCATCCGGGTGGCGACTCCAGGTGGCGACTCCCAAACAGTCCCAAAGTCGCAAGAACCATTCCACATGGGAGTGGAGGAGAAAATCCCTGCTCACATATAGTATTAAAAAGATGGGACATTGTTAATGCGGATAAACTAACACATGTTATACTTCTTCATTTGATCAAGTAGCTGTTCTCATAAGCTGTAAGCATGGTGGTGCTTAGAGTTAACATGTGGATGCTTATTGGAAGAACAAGTTCATTGGATGACCCAATTGTGAGATTATCATATGAATTTCTATTCAATGTCAATGATCTTATCTCATCATAGTAGTTGTGCAAATATCCTTAGATTTGAGGTCCCTAAGGTATCTTGCATGTCAAGTGTTATACTTTAATTCCATTCCTTGTTGTCTCATGAGAGATCTATCGTAGGGTGGTCATTGGTTATTGCATAAGGTATTTGAAGATAGCTGAGAGATTGAAAAAGGATACATCACTCCTGATAGAAGGAGAGTATATCTCAGGGCCTCTTGTAGGAAGGCATTACTCTGGGAATCCTTTGCCAATGTCGATGAATCTTTGAGAGAGTCTTAAAGATTCTTTTTAAAGAGAAATGGGCTTCGGGAATAAAAACTAATATATTTGGACTAGGTGTTACATAGTTAATCTAGTGGGAGTTGACACATAGTACATGCTCTGAATCGAATAAGATATGGTGATATGTAAGGATTTCATTGCACGGTAACTAATTATAGAAAGGTTAAAGTCAAACCACTTTGACTTTCTCAACACTTGGTTGGCCATGATGTATTGCTAGATGGCAATCTTAGTATGCTTTATATCAATTAGTTGATTAGTGAATCAATCCTAAATGAAGAGTTCATTTAAGGAAACCTTAATTTTAATTAAGGGTAATTTGGTATTCAGCTACCACGTATTTGGGAGCCTAATGGGTCACATACTAAAAGGGTTCAGAATTAATTAAATTGGCTTTATTATATTATAAGATAATATATATTTAATAGATTAGATCCATTAAGGAAGAAGAAAATAGATTTATTAGCTATTGGGCCAAGTTGAGCCCATTTGGGCATAATAAGCTATTAAGCTTAAAACCCTAGCTAATAGAAACCCTAGAAGAGAAAAAAGGAATATATATACCATCTTAATAGATGGGAGGTCTAAAAAGGAAGACAAGAAAGAGTTTCTTCTTTCTCTTAGGTTTTCTTCCTTTTTATTAGAGTGCTTCTTCTAGTTAGCACAAAGATTCACTCTAGGCCACTCCTATTAGATAGGAGATTAGTTCTTACCTTGTGTGGATACTATTAAAGACAATCCTACCCTTGGATTGTTGTGATTTGCGATAGCCCAACAAGAAGAGAAGGTGAAGAATTTGTGAATAACTTATATGTATAATCTATAAACCTTGTATGTTCTTCTTTTATTTCAATTTTAATCAATATGGGATGATCTAGGGTTTAGGAATTTTTATTTTCTAGCTGCGTATTAGCTGCCAATTTTGATTGTTCTTGCTCTAAATTCCTAACAGTGGTATCAGAGCCCACCTATATTGATTAAAATTGAAAGGTATGAAAAACAATTGATTTTAGAAACCCTAGCTTTGTGCCACAAGTTTTTAATTGATTTTGGTTATCCCTTTATGCTTTTGATTGATTTTGTATGATTTTGGTTAAATTAAAATGTTTAATTTGGATTCAAAATGGAACAAAATAAAAAAAATTTTAATCTGTCAAAATTGCTAGATTTACGATGATATTGTTCAGAGTTACAATGTGATTAAATTCTTTTATTTTGTCACAGTAGCTTAAATTATCAAATTGTGTCTTTTAATTCAAGAACCTAATAACCTCAATTCACTTTTTCTAAAGTTTCAAAACCTTAATTCATTGCTTTGTTTTCCAAAAGTTTAAAGATATTAGTTTTATTTCTTCAAAACCCCAAAACCAAGATTTGCATCCCAAATTATCAAAACCCAAAATTGTGTTCTGTTTCCTTCTAAAAGACTTAAAAATATCTTTTTTGCTTTATAAATTTTAAATCATTTGTTTACTTTTATAAAGCTTCATAAAATTATCAATTGTTTTTTTCCAAATCCTAAAATAAAATTCATTACCCGAAACCCTAAAATAAAAAATTCTAAAACCCTAATTCAACTCCAAAACCTAAAATAGGGAACCCTAACCTCCTTAAAACCTTAAACCCTAATTTTTTTATAAACCCTAATCCTTTAAAACCTTAAAAATCATATAAACACAAATATTTTAATTTTACACAGTAAGCTTGAAATCATCTTTTAAAACCACAAATCAAAAGTATTTTAAAGTGTCCAAAACCCTAGTTTCATGATTTCACCATTCAAACCTTAATTTGGTTAATCAAAGTGTCTTACCGACCTTTAAAAACATAAAATTCTTAATCTATTTTAATTCTTTAAAAAATTACAGTAGCTTAAACCCATGACAATCCAAAACCCTAAACACATGAAATAAAGGATCTTAAATGGAAACAGTAGCTATAATTTGGATTTTTATTTGCCTTATTCAATTCCATATTTGATTATGCTTTGATTTATTTTACATGCTTTAATTTATTTAAGTTCAATGCTTGGTTTATTTAGCTTATCATGGATGGATGTTTACTTTCTGTTGATATTTAATATCTTTAATGAATGATTTCTTTATGTTGAATCATTATTTACTTTTATCAATTTATTTAGATTTCCAAATGTTGTAAGAGGTATGTTTCCTTGGTGGGTACCTCATTAGTTAAATATCATGCAATTTGATTTGCTTTTCTATTTTTGAACCTATGTAAAGGACATGTTTCTACCTTTCAGTGGGTGTTCTACTTAGGCATGTGATGTATGGACATGTTTCCATCTTCGGATGGGTGTCCATTTATTTGTTTTGCTTGGACAATGCTTTGATTTTAATATAATGATGCTTTCTTTTAATTATTGTGTGCAATATGGATAATGTTGTTATATTTAAGAATTTTATAATATTAAGACCTGTAAAGGAGGCTGGTTCCAATGAACCGGGCGTTGTGGGGGTGCTGGGCCATTTCTCACCTTCCCCACACGTACCCAACTTTCCAAAACCATTAGGGGGTTGGTGATTCCTTAGGAATTGAGCCATCCACCCCATTCTTTTTCTCGGCCCATCCGGGTGGCGACTCCATTTTCTCCGGACTTAGGTCTGTGTTCTCTAAGGCCCCGAGCCTTAACAGTGCTGAAGTCGCAAGAACAATTCCACCAGGAGTGGGGGCGAAAATCCCCGCTCACAGTGGCGACTCCACTAGGGATAAGAGAAGTTGATTCTGTTGGTCTTTTTATTATACTATTCTTTCTTATAATGATATTATCCATTGCATCATGTGCGTGTGTTATGACGCCCGTGTTATGTTATGTAAGGGATACCATACTTTCACTCAAGTTATGGAGATTGCACAGGGCATAACGACTCATAGCCTTGTACCGTTTTGTATATACTTGCTATGGGAACCTAAGCCTTTTAACCCAAAGACTAAAGCTCAAATAATTGGTCTAGTTACTTTCCTTAGGTTTTTACCCCAAATGCATGTTGTTTGACTATGGTTAATTTATCTTGACTTAAATCATGGCTTATTTGGTTTGTTCTTTTTCTAATATGACGTAAGTACATTGTAAGCTCAAAATAAATTTTTCTTTATATCCAAAACACCAAAGCTATTTTCAAAATTTTTCAAGTTGGTCTTTGGACATAAAACTTTTCTTTGGCTCATGGCCCAAATACTAAGCCCAAAATCCATTTTTCTAAAATCTTTTACAATGGGCTTAGAAACAAAACTATTTTCACCCAACCTTTTCTTACAAAGAGCTTGCAAAAAATACTTAGGTCAATTATGAAATACCAAAAATCAATTATGGGCCTGGTTTACACTAAGAATGAATTAACCATGGGCTTGTTTTTGGCATGAACCATCAGTTACCTTTTTCAAGTGAGAAATCTATCTATGATAAACCTCTTAATTTAGTTTTAATCCAATATAACATAAAAGCTACTTTAGTTGGTTGAATGGATTGAAACCTAATTAATGGAAATTATCATGGATGGATTTCCATTTTCGAAAATATAACTATTGGTTGAAACGTCCGAGGGAATTATTCGAAAACAAGATGCCCCATGTTGGTATTTTGTTAACCATATACCTAGGAAAAGAGACTCACCTTTCGTGTGTGGATGTGATAAGGTTGGAAGGAACGTCCTAATTATCTTTCTTTGTCGATTATTCATACATGCATACATGCATATATTTTCATCTGATATCATTGATCCTCTCTGGCTCATAGCCCTGGATTATGAGAGTTTAAAAGCTTACAACAATCCGACCTACGCCGGATTCGAAGTATCTAGCAACGACTCAATCACTTGCTCACCAAAAACAATGGATCCTGAACAAATTCAAAGAGTGGTGGATGATGCCCTCAATGCCAAAATGGAAGAAATAAAAGAGGCCATGGCCGAGACCATAAAGAATCAACTAGCTGCAATTTTAGAAAACCATGTTGAAGCATCTGCTAGTACCAAGAAAGTCAAGGGGAAGGCTAAAGCTGATGAAGTAGCTTTTTGTTGATGATAAGGTGATCATTGATGATGATGATTGGGCTCAATGCTACCAAGATCTTCAAGACAAAATGGAGCCAAAGGTCATTGAGAAGGCATTAAAATTAAGTCTAAATGCCTTCCATTATAAGAACTAGAGTTTTTCTAGAAGATTGGGTTGTTGGCAAAACCCAAGCCCTCTTTTACAAAAATATGCTCAAGCTATGGAATGAGATTCCTGATTAATGGGCTAGCTTAACTAAATGTATTAATTTGTTGGGCAAACCCTAGGTTAATATAAATTAGAGGCAAGATTGGGTAAGTGTATATGAGATTACACATATCAAGAGTTGATAGCCTGATGATTCAGTAGTTTCCCAGAGTAATTGGCATAAGATACCTACCTTTGGTGTTATGTGGGCTTATTAGGGAAACCCAAGGTTTCACATAACAATAATGGATACTGATGCACTAGCAAAGCTTCCAATGAGCTTTCTCGGATCAATAGTGAGGGCTAATTGGTTCGTAATAAAATAGTGGGAGCTACATGCATTTAATTAAAGACCTAATAAGGACATATTACATATGCATATTTTCATACTAACATGTTCTATCCTTTTACATCTAGGTTGCTAGAATCATGTCATCCCAAGTGAACTTACATAGCATTCTTGACTCAAACAAGTTAACTAGGTCCAATTTCTTAGACTGGTTTAGAAATGTGAGAATAGTTCTCAAATATGAACAAATTGCTTATGTGTTGGACACACCAGTTCCACCCACACTGTTGAGGATGCGCCAGCTGAGGAGCACTTAGCTCATGCAAAGCATAAGAAGGATAATGAGATTGATTCTTGTATTTTGCTTGCCTTTATATCTCTAGAGTTGCAAAAACAACATGAACACATGGATGATTCCATAATGATCTACCATATTAGGGAGCTCTTTGATGAGTAAGCCCAAAATCCATTTTTCTAAAATTTTTTACAATGGGCTTAGAAACAAAACTATTTTCACCCAACCTTTTCTTACAAAGAGCTTGCAAAAAATACTTAGTTCAATTATGAAATACCGAAAATCAATTGTGGGCCTAGTTTACACTAAGAATGAATTAACCATGGGCTTGTTTTTAGCATGAACCATTGGTTACCTTTTTCAAGTGAAAAATCTATCTATGATAAACCTCTTAATTTAGTTTTAATCCAATATAGCATAAAAGCTACTTTAGTTGGTTGAATGGATTAAAACCTAATTAATGGGAATTATCATGGATGGATTTCTATTTTCAAAAATATAACTATTGGTTGAAACGTCCGAGGGAATTATTCGAAAACAAGACACCCCATGTTTGTATTTTGTTAACCATATACCTAGGAAAAGAGACTCGCCATTCGTGCGTGGATGTTATAAGGTTGGAAGGAACGTCCTAATTATCGTTCTTTGTTGATTATTCATACATGCATACATGCATACATTTGCATCTCATATCATTGATCCTCTCTGGCTCACAGCCCTGGATTACGAGAGTTTAAAAGCTTACAATAATCTGACCTATGCCGGAGATGAAGTATCTAGCAACGACTCAATCACTTGCTCACCAAAAACAATGGATCCCGAACAAATTCAAAGAGTGGTATATGATGCCCTCAATGCCAAAATGGAAAAAATAAAAGAGGCCATGGCCGAGACCATAAAGAATCAACTAGTTGCAATTTTAGGAAACCATGTCGAAGCATCTGCTTGCACCAAGGAAGTCAAGGGGAAGGCTAAAGCTGATGAAGTAGCTTTTGATGATGATAAGGTGATCATTGATGATGATGATTGGGCTCAATACTACCAAGATCTTCAAGACAAAAAGGAGCCAAAGGTCGTTGAGAAGGCAACTATTGAAAAGACCAAGACATCAAATGTTGAGAAGATGATTGCTAATTTGGAAAAGAAATTTGAGAAGAAGCTGAAAACTGAAGAAATGTCCTAAGTTGATAAATTATTTGAGCTAGATGAAGAAGTCCCGTACAAGTTCAAGATGCCATCTTTTGCAAACTTTGTGGAACCGAAAATCCTCATTTCCGTGTGAAGCAGTATATCACTACTATGCAGTCTGCCCGAGCTACTAAGGCTCAAACTCTAAGGTACTTCATGCTCTCATTGGACCTTGTTGTCCAAAATTGGTTTAATACCTTAGATGATGGAACACAAAAGAGTTGGGATTTGCTATACAAGGCCTTCATCCAGCAATATGGGTATAATGTCGAGTTGGAAGTTACCTTAATGGAAGTTGAGTCCATTAGGCAACGGCCAAATGAGAATTTTGTGGACTATGTGAAACGATGGAGAAATAAGGCCGCTTTGCTCAAGAAAAGGCCCGGTGAATCCGATAAAATATGGATGATCGTGAGAGGCATTCTGCCCAATCTCTGTGAAAGGCTGTCTCAAAACCTTATAAGGGACTTCAAAGATCTTCTCCAAGCTGGTCTACAAATTGAAGAGTGGGAAAGGGAGAAGAATCACTTTTCAATAAAAAGGAATAAGAAAGGGAATTACCAGTCGGGCAATCAAAGCACACAAAAGGAAGCTGATGTTAATGTCACTAGTCAAGGAGGAATGACACGGTTTTCAAAATTAGGGAAGCCACTGTCTTGGGTTCTCAAGAAGCTACAAAAGAAGGGATTGTTACAACCCTTGACTCCTCGTCCTTTGCCTAATCCTCTTCCACTTAACTTTGGTACTAATGCATTTTGCCAATTCCATCAAAGGCCTGGACATGAAACGGACAATTGTATGAAGTTGAGGCATGAGATCTAGAATTTAATTAATAATGGCAAATTGCCTGAGCTGGACAAGCCCGATACCAAAGGTAATCCATTTCCAAGGTTCAACAGAGTACCTCCACCGGTAACCTTCATGGTGGGAAAAGGATTGGAAGAAGATTTTGTTTTATCATCCTTCCAAGATGGGGATATTGGAGGTGTGAAAGGCAAAGAGGCTTAACTCAATGAACTTTCCTTAGCTTGAATGTTGCTTTTCAAATTTTGCTTTAATATTTAATTAGAACAATTATGTTTTTTTTTAATTTGTTTCAATAAATTACTTTTATCAAAAATTTGTTGGTCTGTGTTCATTTTGGTGCTCAACCAATGAGGAATTTAGCTTGATAATTCATAAATTAATGTGTCTAGGCATCATGACTTGAATGACTTTACTAGCTAAGGGAATTGCTCTATAGCATTGAGTTGTGTGTGCTTACTTAGAGAGGGCTCCTACATAATTATCTTTGTCTAGGTCCTAGTCAGTCTTAGAACATGCTTTGACAAACTTTTGAGGTGAAATTGAACTCTGCTTAATTAAGATAGAAATGATCTAGGCATTGTTTGGTTAGCCAACAACTAGTATCCACCCAATTAAATATCAATCCCTAGTTGTCCCTTTGAGCCTTCATAAAATTTTAGCTTTCTTTTCATTGGCTTACAAACCTCAATAACCTACCTTGAGCTGTTGTGATACTTTTGACAAGTCTTATGATCACTAAGATGAAGAGGCAAGAAGATCAAAGAAAGTAATGATTAGTCAAGATCATGATGATAGTTGAAGTTCTCAAGGCCATAAGGGTAGTTGATGTTTTCAAGACCATAAGGGTAGTTGATGTTCTCAAAACCATAAGGGTAGTTGAAGTTCACATACTATCTCCAATATATCAAGACAACATCAACATTAGAGTAACAAATGATTTATCCCTTTTAAAGAAGATTTATGTTACTCCACTCATCCATTATTTGAAGCCCAAGTTGGTAAAAACCAGACAACTCTGTTTGAGCTAGGACAAAAAAAAAGGGAAGAAAGAAAGAAAAAGAAAGAAAAAAGAGAAAAGAAAGAAGAAAGAAAATAAAAAGAAAATAAAAAGAAAAAAAATAAAACCTAAAAAAGGCGGTTTAGAAAGCCAACTGAGTTCTCTTTTACCTAAAGTAGCAAAAGGCTTCCATTGGTCCAACCCAACCAAAGATTCAATCAAAATTGGAGAAAAAGGAGAAAGACGATTCAGTTCTTGAAAGTTTTGTACTTGACAATCCTACAAGGAAGAAGGACAAAATGACAAAGTGCTCCAAGAAAGGGAAGAGTAAGAAAAATAAAAGGAAAGAAAAGGGAGAAGAATAAAAGAAGCGAATTTGGGTATTAAACTTTTTTGCAAGGGCAAAGACTGTCCTAATTAAGATCCAGATTAATTTAGAGTCTAGTAAGGTTACTCCCAACTGCCTAAAGTTCCAATAAGAAATTTGTAGTGTGAAGGTTTGTCCTTGTGTCACACCAGCTCCAATCTCAAAATGGCCTTCACTTTAACCCATATCCCTCGTAGACCCCATTTCAAGCCTATAAAAGACCTATTGGTCTCTCTTGGTAGGTAGAGTCTATTAGTGGAGAGAGTTTGGATAAGCATGCATATGAGATAGATAATATTTAAACTCAAATGAGACCTTTGGCCAAGTAATATGTATGTGCCTATCTAAAGTGCAACAATTCTTGCTTAAATAGAAATGATTCCCGAGTTTAGTACGGTAACTAGGGTTGTCATGTTATAGATATGTTAATTTGGAAAATCAAGTCCTGAGGTACATTGGCAATGATTTGGCAAAGTCAACATTTGATTTCAAAATCAAAATTCAAAAAAAAAATTGTGTTTTGTCATACAAGGCCTTCAAGTTAAGGGAAGTATGTTGAACCTCCAAAGGACACATTGGGCAAAGGAAATTATTATTGACAAAGTTATGAAGAAACTACCAACCGACATGCTGAAATATAGTTTGAAATGAATGCATCCCTGACTTTGCTGACTCTGCTGCTTAGGGTCTCCACCACTCATATTTTCAACATCTTGAAGATAAAAGCCTTGAACAAGCGTCAAAATGGAACCAATGAGAACACTTCTGCTGATCACCTCGGTCTGTGAGTCAATGGAACAACTGTAAGTATTATTCATGCATATCATGCATACATGAGCATATCACATCACACTTTCTTATCTTGTATTATCTATTCTTTATCAAAGTGAACAGCAAACACGCTGCGAAGTAAGGAATCAAAAGAAGATGTCAAATCAGGGGGGCATGGAAAACCTATTTGCTTGTGGAAGTTCCAGTTGTTTTGCAAAAGAAGAAATATGTGCTAACTAGACAACAAAAACATCAATCAGAGCCCGCATAGAAAAATCATGGGTTTAAGCCTACACAGGGGGCAAAGTTTCTCCTTTTCAATTTTTTGAGTTTATATACAAAATGTTTTCAAACTCACTTACAAATATTTTGCCACGCAGGGTGGCAAGGAGAGGGTATAAGGTCCAATTAAAAATAGCTGAATTTTTGCAAAAAGGAAGAATAAAAGAATGAAACATTAGATCTCTCAAAAGAATAAAGATGTAAAAGACAAAAGATCAGTTCAGCTAAAAGAGCTGAAGCCAGGGTAAAGACCTGACCTCCAATGGATAAAGATCCATGTTCCAAGGATGAAGAATCATTTTCAAGGATGAAGACCCGATCTCAAAGGATGAAGATCCATTTTGATGGTGAAAAACCACAATGCATAGAATAACCGGAGCAGTCAGATTTCTCAAATGATAAAAGGTCAGTCAAACTCAATCTCGGGTCCTAGCACCCAATTCCAATTCAATATCGGGTCCAAGTACCCAATTCCAATTCAATATCGGGTCAAAGCACCCAAAGTCAATTCAAGATCGGGTCCAAGTATCCAATCTCAGGTCCAAGTACCCAAATCAATCCAATCTCGGGTCCAAGTACCCAATCTCAGGTCTAAGTATCTAAATCAAATAAATCTCGAGTCCAAGTACCCAAATTCAATCCAATCTCGAGTCCAAGTACCCAAATCAAATTCAATCTCGGGTCCAAGTACCCAAATTCAATCCAATCTCAGGTCTAAGTACCCAAATCAAATTCAATCTCAGGTTCAAGCACCCATTCCCGGGTCCAAGTACCCAAATCAAATAAATTTCAGGTCTAAGTACCCAAATCAAATTAATCTCGGGTCCAAACACCCATTCTCGGGTCCAACTATCGAAATCAAATCAATTTCGGGTCTAGGTACCCAAATCAAATCTACTCTCGGGTCTGAGTACCCAAATCAAATCAATCTCGGGTCCAAGAACCCAATCTCAGGTCCAAGTACCCAAATCAATTCAAGCTCGGGTCCAAGTACCCAATCTCGGGTCCAAACACCCATTCTCGGGTCCAAGTACCCAAATCAATTCAAGCTCGGGTCCAAGTACCCAATAACGGGTCCAAGCACCCAAATTCAATTCATTCTCGGGTCCAAGCACCCATTCCCGAGTCCAAGCACCCATTCTCGGGTCCAAGTACCCAAATCAAATAAATTTCGGGTCCAAGTACCCAAATCAAATCAATCTCGGGTCCAAGCACCCATTCTCGATTCCAAGTACGCAAATCAAATCAATTTCGGGTCTAAGTACCAAAATCAAATCTAATCTCGGGTCCAAGTACCCAAGTCCAATCAATCTTGGGTCCAAGTACCCAATCTTGGGTCCAAGTACCAAAATCAAATCAGTCTCAAGTCTAAGTACCCAATCTCGGGTCCAAGTACCCAAATCAAATCAATCTAGGGTCCAAGTATCCAATCCCAAGTCCAAGTACCCAAATCAAATCAATCTCGGGTCCAAGTACCCAATCTCAGGTCCAAGTACCCAAATCAAATCAATCTCGGGTCCAAGTACCCAAATCAAATTAATGTCGGGTCCAAGTACCCAATCTCGGGTCCAAGTACCCAAAATCAATTCAAGCTCGGGTCCAAGTACCCAATTTCGGGTCCAAGTACCCAAATCAAATTCAAGCTCGGGTCCAAGTACTCAATCTCAGGTCCAAGTACCCAAATCAAATCAATCTCGAGTCTAAGTACCTAATCCCGGGTCCAAGTACCCTAAATCAATTCAAGCTCGGGTCCAAGTACCCAATCTAGGGTCCAAGTACCTGAATCAAATTCAAGCTCGGGTCCAAGTACTCAATCTCAGGTCCAAGTACCCAAATCAAATCAATCTCGGGTCCAAGTACCCAATCCTGGGTCCAAGTACCCAAATTCAATCCAATCTTGGGTCCAAGTACCCATATCAAATTCAATCTCGGGTCCAAGTACCCAATCTCTGGTACAAGTACCCAAATCAAGTCTAGAACTCGAACTGGGTCCAAAACCCAAAAACAAATTCAAATAACCATCTCATCAAAAATTAAGTCTTATTGCTTTTCACTCTCTTTCACTTAAGTCACAGATCGTTCAAGCAGGGGGCAAACTGTAGACCCTTAATTTTTGACCTAGTTCGGTCCAATATATTTTAATTAGTCCAAAATAATTTGTGTTGTCCAACATATTTTAGTTAGTCCAAAATAATTTTTATGGTATCTTGATTAATTTTAATATTTATTTTAGTAAAAAATGGTGAAATGAAAAACATTCAAAAATAATAAAAAAAATAAAAAATAACAAAAGAAAAATCGGCGACGAAAAAGTCATAGCCGAAAGTCAGCGCGGGCCAATGGGCATTTTGCCCGCAAAATTTTTCTGCTGGCGAAATGGCCTGCTGGCCCATTCCACCGGCGCTGCTGCAGCCAGCTGTGGCAGCTTTCTTCTTCAGTTCAGTTTTTTCGCAGTAGTTTTTTTTTGCCAGTGAAATTTTTTTTACGCAGATTTTCCGAAACCTAATGCAATTAGGTTTCGGTTTCCTTTTCTTATTGAATATTGTATGCCATGAATAATTAGAATTACGCATAGAATTCTTCTATAAATATGGACTAAACAACACAAAAAAAGGGGGAGGAAATAAGGAAGAAAATTAGACAGAAACTTGAACAAAAGTGGAGATCGAATATGTGAAGGAAAAACTTGGACCAAGCTGATGTTTTGAGAAAGCCGAAAAACAATTCAAGCAATTCAAAGGCAAAAAGGCTTGTCTTTGACCTTGTTCATCCAAGAAGCAATTTTTGGTGAAACCTACAAAATAAGGTTTGAATTCTTAATTTCTTTTATTTTGTCACAATAGCTTAAATTATCAAATTATGTCTTTTAATTCATGAACCTAATAACCTCAATTCACTTTTTCTAAAGTTTCAAAACCTTAATTCATTGCTTTGTTTTCCAAAAGTTTAAAGATATTAGTTTTATTTCTTCAAAACCCCAAAACCAAGATTTACATCCCAAATTATCAAAACCGAAAATTGTGGTCTGTTTCCTTCCAAAAGGCTTAATATCTTTTTTGCTTTATAAACTTTAAATCGTTTATTTACTTTTATAAAGCTTCATAAAATTATCAATTATTTTTTTCCAAATCCTAAAATAAAATTCATTACCCGAAACCCTAAAATCAAAAATTCTAAAACCCTAATTCAACTCCAAAACCTAAAATAGGGAACCCTAACCTCCTTAAAACCTTAAACCCTAATTTTTATATAAACCTTAATCCTTTAAAACCTTAAAAATCATATAAACATAAATATTTTAATTTTACACAGTAAGCTTGAAATCATCATTTAAAACCACAAATCAAAAGTATTTTAAGGTGTCCAAAACCCTAGTTTCATGATTTCACCATTCAAACCTTAATTTGGTTAATCAAAGTTTCTTACCGACCTTTTAAAACATAAAATCCTTAATCTATTTTAATTCTTTAAAAAGTCACAGTAGCTTAAACCCATGAAAATCCAAAACACTAAACACATGAAATAAAGGATCCTAAATGGAAACAGTAGCTATAATTTGGATTTTTATTTGCCTTATTCAATTCCATATTTTATTATGCTTTGATTTATTTTACATGCTTTAATTAATTTAAGTTCAATGCTTGGTTTATTTAGCTTATCATGGATGGATGTTTACTTTCTATTGATATTTAATATCTTTGATGAATGATTTCTTCATGATGAATGATTATTTACTTTTATCAATTTATTTAGATTTCCAAATGTTGTAAGAGGTATGTTTCCACTTGGTGGGTACCTCATTAGTTAAATATCAAGTAATTTGATTTGCTTTTCTATTTTACAACCTATGTAAAGGATATGTTTTTACCTTTCGGTGGGTGTTCTACTTAGGCATGTGATGTAAGGACATGTTTCCATCTTCGGATGGGTATCCATTTATTTGTTTTGCTTGGACATTGCTTTGATTTTAATATAATGATGCTTTCTTTTAATTATTGTGTGTAATTTGGATAATATTGTTATTTTTAAGAATTTTATAATATTAAGACCTGTAAAGGAGGCCGGTTCCAATGAATCGAGCATTGTGGGGGTGCTGGGCCATTTTTCACCTTCCCCACACGTACCCAACTTTCCAAACCCATTAGGGGGTTAGGAATTCCTTAGGAATCAAGTCATCCACCCCTTTCTTTTTCCCAGCCCATCTGGGTGGTGACTCCATTTTCTCTGGACTTAGGTCCGTGTTCTCTAAGGCCCCGAGCCTAAACAGTGCCAAAGTAGCAAGAACCATTCCACCGAGAGTGGGGGCGAAAATCCCTGCTCATAGTGGCGACTCCATTGGGGATAAGAGAAGTTGATTCTGTTAGACAAAAGATCTCTATTTTGATCCTTGACAACTCAAATGGATGATCTATTTAACTTGTGTTTAAGAATCTTGTTGCAGGATTAGGTTGCCTCAAGTAAAGCAAGACAGAACAATTCTAGCGGTCGCACCAGACCAGAATACGACCGCTACATGCAATTACAGAATGAAACCTTATCACAGTAGGTTTCGCGGTCAGAAGTTCAACCTCAGTCGCGACCGCGCCTCAAGAATGGCGGCCGTCCAAAATACTTGCCCGACCGCTACTCAAGGAACTTAAATCATTACAATCACAGTAAGGTTCGCGGTGACAAGAACGGTGAATGATTCGACCTCGCTAATCAATTTAGCGACCGCCCATTCAGAATCGCGACCGCCCAACAATTCAAGAAGAAATTGCTCAAAGAGACAGTAGTGTTCGCGTCCACAGGTGCGTCCAGAAGTTCGACGCGAAACTGTGAGTTCGATCGCGAGATTCTGCATAGGGCGACCGAAAGATTCAAATTATGGCGGACATTCAGTTTTGCTCTGTCAGAGAATGACACGTAATATGACCGTTGTAAACCCACTTGAAGATTCAAAAAGGGCGACCGCACCTCTGCTTGGCGCGACCGTCCCGACAAACAAAGCATGGGCAAGAAACGGTCCGACAAACACAGCATGGACAAGATTCCAGCTGCAGAGCACTAAAATTCGACCGTTGTAGCTTTTTCAAAAGCAGCGACCGTCCCTTGTTAAAGGACGACCGCGAGAAGCATGAGCGAGACCATCCTTGCATGAAGGGCGACCGCGAAGTGCTTCGGACAGTTTAAGTAAAGAATGTCTATTCTGCCAAGACTTTATTCAAAACTTCAATAATGGCTAGTAAGACCACATTGGCTATAAATACAATGTCTCTATGAGAAAACAACATAGTGAAGTGAAAAGAACAATCAAGAAATCAGATTTTCATAGCCAAGCAACAAATTTTCTTTTACTTAAACTTACAATTAAATTGTAATGAATGTTAGGTGTGATCATTGAAAACACCATTGTATAAGTTTGAGTGTAAGCTTGGGAAACACTTGGGTTGTGAGAGTGAGCCTTGTAAAACTCTTGATTGGGTTGTAAGTGTGAGCCTTAGAAAAACACTTGTGAAGTTAGGTGTGAACTTGTGAAAACACCAAAGTTGGAAGTGAGCTTGTAAAAACTTCAAAGAATAGTGGAACCTTAACAAGTTGTTAAGGAAGTGGATGTAGGATTGAGGTAAATCCGAACCACTATAAATCTTGTGTGTTCTTTCTTTCTTTCATTACTCAACCAACTTTCTATTCCGCATTTGTGTTTGTTGAGTTTTTTAATTTGCCATCATTTCGTGAGGAAACCAATTCACCCCCCCCCCTCTTGGTTGCCATCTTGGGACAACAATTGGTATCAGAGCCCTGAGATTTCTTAAACTTAATTGTGAAATCTGATCCACTATGGCAACTTCTTCTTCATCAAGCTCTCATGGAAATCTTAACTCTATTCTTAGACCCTATTTTGATGGAACTGATTACTCATACTGGAAACACAAAATGTACTTGTTTCTAGATAGTGAAGGGATTGAACTATGGGATTTCGTGGAAAGTGAGTGGAAATCTCCTACTCATGAAGTTGACGGTATTCAAGTTCCTCTTCCCAAAGCTCAATGGTCAACTAGCAATATCAGAGATCGATTCAAGAACAATAGAGTTGCTTCCATCTTGATGAACTCCATTTCAAGAGAAGAAGGTGGAAGAGTTCAACATTTAACTTGTGCACATTGCATTTGGAAAACACTTGAAAACTACCATGAAGGTACGACTCAAGTAAGATTCACCAAAAAACAAATGCATGTTCATGAGTATGAGCTATTCAAGATGAAACCAAATGAAAACGTCACCGACATGACAAATCGCTTGCTTGCTATTGTCAATGAACTAAAGAAGTATGGCAAGGTATATGATCAAGGTGATGTAAACAGTAAAATCTTGAGAGCCCTAAGAGCTAGAAAGAACTTTGAATCCAAAGTGTCATCCATAGAAGAAGTTCATGATCTCAGCACATTAAGTACCGACGAGCTAGTTGGTAAATTACTCACTTTTGAGCTGCACAGTGAAAAAGAAGAAGATCAAGGTGAGAAAGAAAAGAGAAAACCAATTGCACTCAAAGCAATCAAAGAAGCTGAGAGCTCAAGCAATGAAGGTACTGATGATGAAGATGAAATGGCAATGTTCTCAAAAAGAATCAATGAATGGAAAAGAAAGAAAAGATTACAAGCAAACAAAGGTACACCTCCTAAATTCTCCTTCAAAGATAAAGAAAAGAAAAATGAGGTAAAGTGCTATGAATGTGGAAAAACTGGTCACATCAAATCGGATTGCTACAAATTAAAGAACAAAAGGAAATGGGATAAAGAAAAGAAAAAGTCTCTCAAAGCCACATGGGATGACTCTTCTTCAAGTGAGGAAGAAGAAGAAGAAGGAATTGCAAATCTATGTCTCATGGCTATTGAAGATGACTCCAATGAGGTAAGTACTCAATCCTTTGATCTTGTAGCACATGATGATATAAATGATATAGATGATAGTGATTTGATTGAGCACATGAATTTTAAAATAGAAAAATATTATTCTAAAATGATGCTTTACAAAGAGAAAAACTCTAAGTTAGAAAAAGATTATATATGCTTAAAGAATTCTACCTTAGAATTGAAAACCTCAAATGAACACTTGATGAACACAATAGGAGAATTAAAGAAAAGCTCACATGACTTAGAAAAAGTGATTAAAGAGAATGAGACATTGAAGCATGAACTAAAAGAACTAAAAGAATCAATTTCCAGATTTCATAAAGGAAAGGAAGCATTGAACACATTAATTAATAATCAAAGATCACCTTCCTTGAAATATGGATTAGGATTCAATGGCTCAACCAACATTGCACCTAGCAAACCAACATTTGTGAAAGCATCTACAACTAAAATTTCTGATGTTCATATCAAAGATGCTTGCACCAAGTCTAAAAGAACTAGTTATGGTTCACTAGGAGATAAAGCCAAAAATAATTATGCATTGTTGTTCACTAAATTTGCACAAAAGAAATCACATACTTGTAGTTGTATGTATAATGCAAAAAGAAAAATGCAGAAGAATAGAATACCATGGCAATGCACATATTGCATGAAATTTGGACACAAAAATTTTTCTTGTTATATAAGAAAGGCACATCTCAAGTTAGAAGGCACTTTTTCTACTAACCATCAAGGACCCAACTTCAAGTGGGTACCTAAAAGAAGATGATCACAATTGTTTTGCAGGTATGCCTAAAATCTACTACCAATGAAAGCACATGGCTTGTGGATAGTGGATGCTCAAGGCATATGACTGGAAATGCAAAGCTCTTTACAAGTATTACCTACAAACATGGAGGTAACGTAACTTTTGGAAACAATGCTAAAGGTAAAATTCTTGGTGTTGGCTCCATTGGTTCTATTGGTAAGGATTTAATTGAAGATGTATGGCTTGTTGATGGTTTGAAACATAACTTGCTAAGTGTTAGTCAACTTTGTGATAAAGCATACTTTGTCGAGTTTGATTCCAAGGAATGCAAAATCACAAACTCAAATGATGTTATCATATTTAAAGGTACTAGAACAAACAACACTTACAATGTCAGCATACATTCAAATCATACATGTTTAATGTCCACTAATAATGATTCATGGTTATGGCATAGAAGACTAGGACATGCTGGTATGGATCAATTGAAATATATTTATAATGAGAACTTAGTTGATGGCTTACCTAAGATAAAATATGATAAAGATAGAATTTGTGAACCTTGTCAACATGGTAAGCAACATAAAAGCTCATTTAAATCAAAGAGTATTATAAGTACCTCTAGACCTTTAGAGCTCATTCATTTAGACTTGTTTGGACCAAATAGAGTTACAAGCTTAGGAGGCAAATCATATGCATTTGTTCTTGTTGATGATTACTCTAGATTCACATGGGTTAATTTCTTAGCTCAAAAGAATGAAGCCTTTAATTGCTTCAAAACATTTGCAAAAAGAGTTCAAAATGAAAAAGGATATGTGATCACATCTATTAGAAGTGATCATGGTAAAGAATTTGAAAATGAAAATTTTGAAACCTTTTGCAATGAACTTGGCATTTCACATAATTTTTCTGCTCCTAGAACTCCACAGCAAAATGGTGTAGTTGAAAGGAAAAATAGAACTTTAATTGAAATGGCTAGAACAATGCTCAATGAATATGATTTACCATCTTATTTTTGGGCAGAAGCCGTTAATACAGCTTGCTACATTGCAAATCGTGTTTACAAAAGGCATTTAACTAATAAAACTTCTTATGAGCTATGGAATGGAAGAATACCCAGAATTGGATATTTTAGAGTATTCAGATGCAAATGCTTCATATTGAATACCAAGGATAATCTTGGAAAATTTTCATCCAAATCAGATGAAGGCATATTCTTAGGATATTCATCATATAGCAAAGCATATAGAGTATTTAACATGAAAACTCTAGTAATAGAAGAATCAATGCATGTTGTATTTGATGAATCATCTAAACTTGATCAAAAGAAAGGTATTACTTTTAATGACCCTGTAGATAATCTTGAACCTCTTGAATCTTTTGATGCTTCAAAGATCAATCAACTTGAAGAAAAGACTCAGGATCTACCTAAGGATTGGCAATACAAGAAAGATCATCCAAAGGAACTCATCATTGGAGAAACATCTAAGGGAGTAATCACTAGATCTAAAATTAATCATGTTGATGTTAATTTTGCTTTTGTTTCTCAAATTGAACCAAAAACTGTTGAGGAAGCTTTAAATGATGAAAATTGGATAACTGCAATGCAAGATGAACTTAATCAATTTGAAAGAAATAATGTTTGGCAACTTACTCCTAGACCTAAAGATCATTCTATAATAGGATGCAAATGGGTTTATAGGAATAAGCTTGATGAAAATGGTCACATTATTAGAAATAAAGCAAGATTGGTAGCCAAAGGTTATAATCAAGAAGAAGGTATTGATTATGATGAAACCTTTGCCCCTGTAGCCAGATTAGAAGCTATTAGAATATTACTTGCTTTTGCATGTCATATGAATTTTAAGCGATGTTAAAAGTGCATTTCTAAACGGACTCATAAATGAAGAAGTTTATGTTGAACAACCTCCTGGATTTGAAAACTACAAATTTCATGATCATGTTTTCAAACTTACCAAAGCTTTATATGGATTGAAACAAGCACCTAGAGCATGGTATGATAAACTTAGTGCATATTTGCTTGAAAATGGTTTTGCAAAAGGAAAAGTAGACACAACTCTCTTTGTTAAAAAGGATAAGCATAACATTTTGATTGTACAAATTTATGTGGATGACATAATATTTGGAGCTACTGATGAAGCCTTGTGCAAAGAATTTGCTTCTTGTATGACCAGGGCATTTGAAATGAGCATGATGGGTGAACTCAAGTTCTTCCTTGGATTGCAAGTCAAGCAATGTAAAGATGGGATCTTCATCAACCAATCCAAATATACAAGAGAACTCATGAAGAAATTTGGAATGGATGGCTGCAAAACTAGCAAAACTCCCATGAGCACATCCTTGAAATTAGGTAAAGATGACAATGGTAAAGCAGTAGATGAGAAGAAATATCGAGGTATCATCGGATCACTACTTTACTTAATCGCATCTAGGCCTGATATAATGTACAGTGTATGTCTATGTGCTAGATTTCAAACCTGTCCTAAAGAATCACACTTGAATGCCACTAAAAGAATCTTGAAATATTTAAGTGGTACAATGCAATTAGGACTTTGTTATCCAAAGAACACATCATTTCATATTATAGGATTTTCAGATGCAGATTATGCAGGTAGTATCTTAGATAGAAAAAGCACAACAGGAGCATGTCACTTTCTTGGTAATTGTTTAGTTTCTTGGCATAGTAAGAAACAAGCATCAGTTGCTTTATCCACAACGGAAGCTAAATATGTTGCAGCTTGTTTTTGTTGCACACAAGTATTATGGATGAAACAACAATTGCTTGACTATGGTAAAGTTTTTAACAATATTTCCATTAAATGTGACAACACTAGTGCTATCAATTTGTCTAAGAATCCTATACAACATTCTAGATCCAAGCATATAGATATTAGACATCATTTTTTGAGGGAAAATGTGCAAAATCAGAACATAATTCTAGAATTTATTGAAACACAAAATCAACTTGCGGATGTCTTTATAAAACCATTGAATGAAGATAGACTTAATTTTATTAAACTTAATTTAGGAATGATTGATGGAAATACTTTGAATTAATTGCCTATCAATGAAGTTTCTATGTGCATGAATTTAATGGTTCTTAACACTCTAGAAATATTTTCTATCTTTCCATGAATCTTTCAATTTTTAAGTCTTTAGCGGTCGCTCCAGAGTCCTTTCGCGATCGCTATCTTGTCTGACAGTTTCATTCAAACTAATGACTCTGTGCGCGGTCGAGAAAATTTTGTGCGCGGCCGCACCAATTTGAATAGTTTCGACCGTTACAGACAATTTCTTCTCTCGCGAGCATACTTATCTTGAAAATGGTCGCTAGACCTCATTTCGCGATCGCACCTTGTTCAATCTGCGACCGCACCCTGTACACTCTGCTCGAAAATTTATAACCGTTGGCTGTGTGACAGGTCGCAAATCTTGACTTTCAACAGTCATAAACGGCTATTTTCGTTATTTCATCTATTTAAGAGCATAATAAATAATTTTCTTTGATATTTTGCTTCTAAAAACATTCTGAAACCCTAAAATCTTCTCCTCATCATCTGTCATTCAATTGAACCTCTGTTTTCCTGCTCTCTTCTGTTCTTTCTGTTTCAATGGCTCCCAAAAGAAAAACCACCTCCAAAATTAAGGGTCAAGCCAAGAGAGTTCCAGGAATCACCATTAGAGAACCTGTTGTTGAACCTCCATCTCCTCCTCAATCCAAAAGAGGTGAGAAAATTCACAAACCTCACCACCAAACCTCTGAGGAAGACATTAGGTATGCTATGCTTAAGAAAAAGAAGGTTGAAGGCACCAAATCACCTTTTGGTGGAATGCTTTCTGCATTGGGCATCAAGGACGAAATTGAGAGATTGTTGGATGTCCTTGGATGGAGAAAATTTGTCTTTCCAGAAGAGGTAGGCTACTCTAGTCTTAGCAAAGAATTTCTGATGTCTCTTCAAATAGAAAAGAGTGCAAATTCTGCACTAGGGTGGTATGGAGTTAGATTTAAGCTCTTTGATCAATACCAAGCCCTATCTCTAGAAGATTTTGGTAGCATTTGGAACTTCCCTTCTGAAGGTATAACCTCTTACAATGACCAAATGTTCTCCAACCGAACCCTTTCTGATTTCTGGCAAGAAATTTCCATTGAAACTTCCTTTGAAAAAGAATCCAAAGCCAGACATATCAAAACTCTCACCCACTGGATGCTCCATAGGATTATCACTTATACCATCCACCAAAGAGTAGATGGAAATGAGAAAGTCACCAAAAGAGACCTCATCTTTATGTATGCTTTCACCCATAACATCAAAATAAACTCCACCAAGTTCTTGATAGACACCTTCTTTCATCATGCTGTTACAAGAACTGGTACATTCTTCCTATCCTCTCAAGTTACTCAAATAGCTAGGCACCTAAACCTTCTGAATGATTTGAACTTAGCTACCTTGAGAAACCCTTTCACTCTAGCTTCCAGTGCTATCACAATAGATTACTTAGAGCATGCTGGATGTGTTAGGAAAATTGAAGGATCATATGTATACTACTTTGGCAAGAAAGGAGTAATGGATAAACAAAAGAAGAGGCCAAGATATACAATTGAGGAAGAAGGAGATTCAGTTGAAGTTGCTGTGGAATTACCTCCAAAAGCAACTTCATCAAAAGTTGCTCAAGAAACTACTTCATCCTCCACTCAACTCATCCTCCAAGCTATCAAAACTCTTTCCAGGAAATTCTCCAAGTTCAAGAAAAGTGTCTCCAAGAGATTTCAGCACTTGAACAAGAGAATTGACCTTATATCTCATATGCACCATGATCTCTATGACATGCAAGGAAAATTGGACTTGCCTCAGTGCAACCTTGAAGATTGGGATATAAGTGATCATACCCAAAGCATTCCTGAAGAAGAAGAGTCCATCAGCACTAGCTCTGCCTCTGTTGCTCCTAAAGATAAAGGAAAAGCTCCTTTAGTTGAAGAAGAACTAGATGTAGATGATGACTCTGAATAGCTTAAAACTTTTTGTCTCTATTGTTTGCATTTTCATATGATTATTGCTTTATTTTCTGCCTTTGTACTTTTCTCTATCCTTAATAAACATGTTTGTTTCAAATGTTATTTGTTTTTCCTTATTTGTTGTTGTTTTGATTGTTGCTTTTAATATCTTATCCAATGGAAGACACATTTGTTTAAACATTTGATTTATTTTGCCTATGACAATGGGGGAGAAAATAACAACATAATGGAATGAAACTCAGTAAACATAATAGGGGAGAAACAATGGGGGAGAAAATAGTACAATGAATTGTTTAAACTGTTTATACATAACCTAATGCACCAAGATTATCACAATGCTCTTAATCATGACTTATGCATAAATCAAGGGGGAGCATTTTAGACTTATTATTTTTTCATCATTCCATTTGAATTGCCAAAGTCAAAATGGGGGAGATTGTTAGACAAAAGATCTCTATTTTGATCCTTGACAACTCAAATGGATGATCTATTTAACTTGTGTTTAAGAATCTTGTTGCAGGATTAGGTTGCCTCAAGTAAAGCAAGACAGAACAATTCTAGCGGTCGCACCAGACCAGAATACGACCGCTACATGCAATTACAGAATGAAACCTTATCACAGTAGGTTTCGTGGTCAGAAGTTCGACCTCAGTCGCGACCGCGTCTCAAGAATGGCGGCCGTCCAAAATACTTGCCCGACCGCTACTCAAGGAACTTAAATCATTACAATCACAGTAAGGTTCGCGGTGACAAGAACGGTGAATGATTCGACCTCGCTAATCAATTTAGCGACCGCCCATTCAGAATCGCGACCGCCCAACAATTCAAGAAGAAATTGCTCAAAGAGACAGTAGTGTTCGCGTCCACAGGTGCGTCCAGAAGTTCGACGCGAAACTGTGAGTTCGATCACGAGATTCTGCATAGGGCGACCGCGAGATTCAAATTATGGCGGACATTCAGTTTTGCTCTGTCAGAGAATGACACGTAATATGACCGTTGTAAACCCACTTGAAGATTCAAAAAGGGCGACTGCACCTCTGCTTGGCGCGACCGTCCCGACAAACAAAGCATGGGCAAGAAACGGTCCAACAAACACAGCATGGACAAGATTCCAGCTGCAGAGCACTAAAATTCGACCGTTGTAGCTTTTTCAAAAGCAGCGACCGTCCCTTGTTAAAGGACGACCGCGAGAAGCATGAGCGCGACCATCCTTGCATGAAGGGCGACCGCGAAGTGCTTCGGACAGTTTAAGTAAAGAAGGTCTATTCTGCCAAGACTTTATTCAAAACTTCAATAACGGCTAGTAAGACCACATTGGCTATAAATACAATGTCTCTATGAGAAAACAACATAGTGAAGTGAAAAGAACAATCAAGAAATCAGATTTTCATAGCCAAGCAACAAATTTTCTTTTACTTAAACTTACAATTAAATTGTAATGAATGTTAGGTGTGATCATTGAAAACACCATTGTATAAGTTTGAGTGTAAACTTGGGAAACACTTGGGTTGTGAGAGTGAGCCTTGTAAAACTCTTGATTGGGTTGTAAGTGTGAGCCTTAGAAAAACACTTGTGAAGTTAGGTGTGAACTTGTGAAAACACCAAAGTTGGAAGTGAGCTTGTAAAAACTTCAAAGAATAGTGGAACCTTAACAAGTTGTTAAGGAAGTGGATGTAGGATTGAGGTAAATCCGAACCACTATAAATCTTGTGTGTTCTTTCTTTCTTTCATTACTCAACCAACTTTCTATTCCGCATTTGTGTTTGTTGAGTTTTTTAATTTGCCATCATTTCGTGAGGAAACCAATTCACCCCCCCCCCCCTCTTGGTTGCCATCTTGGGACAACAGATTCCATTTGCCTTTTTATTATACTATTCTTTCTTCTAATGATATTATCCATTGCATCATATTAGATTGCATCGTGTGCGTGAGTTAGGACGCCCGTGTTACCCTTGTTATGTTATGTAAGGGATACCATACTTTCACTCAAGGTATGGAGATCGAGCATGGCATAACCACTCATAGCCTTGTACCAATTGGTATATACTTGCTATGGGAACCTAAGCCTTTTAGCCCAAAGACTAAAGCTCATGTAATTGGCCTAGTTAGTTTCCTTAGGTTTTTACAGCAAATACATGTTGTTTGACTATGGTTAATTTATCTTGGCTTAAATCATGGCTTATTTAGCTTGTTCTTTTTCTAATATGACCTAAGTACATTGTAAGTTCAAAATAAATTTTTCTTTAAAATCCAAAAGACCAAAGCTATTTTCAAAATTTTTCAAGATGGTCTTTGGACATAAAACTTTTCTTTGGCTTATGGCCCAAATACTAAGCCCAAAATCCATTTTTCTAAAATCTTTTACAATGGGCTTAGAAACAAAACTATTTTCACCCAACCTTTTCTTACAAAGAGCTTGCAAAAAATACTTAGGTCAATTATGAAATACCAAAAATCAATTGTGGGCCTAGTTTACACTAAGAATGAATTAACCATGGGCTTATTTTTGGCATGAACCATTAGTTACCTTTTTCAAGTGAGAAATATATCTATGATAAACCTCTTAATTTAGTTTTAATCCAATATAGAACGAAAGCTACTTTTGTTGGTTGAATGGATTAAAACCTAATTAATGGGAATTATCATGGATGGATTTCCATTTTCGAAAATATAACTATTGGTTGAAACATCCGAGGGAATTATTTGAAAACAAGATGCCCCATGTTGGTATTTTGTTAACCATATACCTAGGAAAAGAGACTCGCCATTCGTGTGTGGATGTTATAAGGTTGGAAGGAACATCCTAATTATCTTTCTTTGTTGATTATTCATACATGCATGCATGCATACATTTGCATCTCATATCATTGATCCTCTCTGGCTCACAACAATCCGACCTACGCCGGAGACAAAGTATCTAGCAACGACTCAATCACTTGCTCACCAAAAACAATGGATCCCGAACAAATTCAAAGAGTGGTGGATGATGCCCTCAATGCTAAAATGGAAGAAATAAAAGAGGCCAAGGCCGAGACCATAAAGAATCAACTAGCTGCAATTTTAGAAAACCATGTCGAAGCATCTGCTAGCACCAAGAAAGTCAAGGGGAAGGCTAAAGCTGATGAAGTAGCTTTTAGTGATGATAAGGTGATCATTGATGATGATGATTGGGCTCAATGCTACCAAGGTCTTCAAAATAAAAAGGAGCCAAAGGTCATTGAGAAGGCATTAAAATTAAGTCTAAATGCCTTCCATTGTAAGAACTAGAGTTTTTCTAGAACATTCGGTTGTTGGGAAAACCCAAGCCCTCTTTTACAAAAATATGTTCAAGCTATGGAATGAGATTCCTGTTTAATGGGCTAGCTTAACTAATTGTATTAATTTGTTAGGCAAACCCTAGGTTAATATAAATTAGAGGCAAGATTGGGTAAGTGTATATGAGATATACACATATCAAGAGTTGATAGCCTGATGATTCAGTAGTTTCCCAGAGCAATTGGCATAAGATACCTACCTTTAGTGTTATGTGGGCTTATTAGGGAAAACCAAGGTTTCACATAACAATAATGGATACTGATGCACTAGCAAAGCTTCCAATGAGCTTTCTTGGATCAATAGTGAGGGCTAATTGGTTCGTAATAAAATAGTGGGAGCTATATGCATTTAATTAAAGACCTAATAAGGACATATTACATATGCATATTTTCATACTAACATGTTCTATCCTTTTACTTCTAGGTTGCTAGAATCATGTCATCCAAAGTGAACTTACATAGCATTCTTGACTCAAACAAGTTAACTAGGTCCAATTTCTTGGACTGGTTCAGAAATGTGAGAATAGTTCTCAAATCTGAACAAATTGCTTATGTGTTGGACACACCAGTTCCACCCATCACTGTTGAGGATGCGCCAGCTGAGGAGCACTTAGCTCATGCAAAGCATAAGAAGGATAATGAGATTGCTTCTTGTATTTTGCTTGCTTTTATATCTCTAGAGTTGCAAAAGCAACATGAACACATGGATGATTCCATAATGATATACCATATTAGGGAGCTCTTTGATGAGTAAGCCCTACATGAGAGATATGATATATCCAAGTAGCTATTTCATTGTAGGATGATAGAGGGGACATCAGCTATGCTATATGGGCTGAAAATACTAGGCTACATTAAGAGGTTGGGATCTCTTGGGTTCGCAATGGATTATGAATTAAGTGTTGACTTAATTCTACATTCATTGCTTAATAGTTATGCACCCTTTGTGCTTAACTTTCAAATGAATAAAATTGATACTGCAATACCTGAGTTGATTAATATTGAAAACTGTTAGGCTTGCTCTCACTAAGGATTAGAAAATCAGTCATGGTGGGTGAGTCTTCTAATTCTTCTAAGAAAATGAATAGTTCTATTCAGAAGAAGAAAAATATTCAGACAAAGGTTCAGGGTGGAATTAAGAAGAAAAGCATAGAGACTGCTCCAAAGGGAACTTGATTCCATTGTGGGAAGGATGGCCACTAGAAGAGGAATTGTAAGGCCTTTATAAAGTCTCAAAAGAAGAAGGAGCTATCAAATGCTTCAACTTCAGGTATGTTTCTGATTGAGATAAATTTTGCTTTTAATAATAACACATGGGTATTGGATACCGGATCACATATGTACTAATATGCAAGGACTGAAGAGCAGTAGGAAGCTCAAGAAGGGAGAGATGGATCTATGAGTGGAAAATGGAGCAAGAGTTGTTGCATTAGCTGTAAGGACTTATATATTATCTTTGCCTTCTAAATTATCTCTACAACTTAGTAATTGTTATTATGTTTTGGTACTTACAAAGAATATTAGTTTAGTTTCTTGTTTAAACAAGAATGATTTTTATTTAACTTTTAAGAACAATGGTTGTTCTGTTTGGTTAAATAATATTTTGTATGGTAATGGTTCATTACACAATGTTTTATATGTTCTAGATTTGGGCAATGATATTCTCAACATAAACATAAAGAGACAAAAGTTAGATAAGTTGAAACCATCATACAGTTGGCATTGTCGCTTAGGCCATATTAATGAAAATTGCATGTCTAAGTTACACAAGAATGGTAATTTAGAATTAGTTGATTATGAATCATATGATACATGCGAATCTTGTTTACATGGCAAGATGACAAAATCATCTTTTAGAGGAAAGGGCGAAAGGGCCAATGGGCTATTGGACCTAATACATGTAGATTTTTATGGACCAATGACAACCCATGCTAGAGGTGGTTTCTAATACTTCATTACCTTTATTAAAGATCATTCTAGTTATGGGTATTTGTATTTGATGAAATAAAAATTTGAAGCCTTTAAAAAGTTCAAAGAAGTCAGAAATGAAGTAGAGAAACAACTTGACAAAAGTATTAAAACATTTAGATCATATCGAGGTGGAGAATACATGGGCCAAGAGTTTCAAAGTTATCTAAAGGATAATGGCATATTATCTCAGTGGACTCCTCCATACACACCACAATACAATAGGATGTCTGAGAGGAGAAATCAGACTTTATTGTATATGGTTTGATCCATGATGAGCTTTGCAGACTTAGCCAAACCCTTTTGGGGTTATGCACTAGAGACTACTGTTTACATCCTTAATAGAGTTTCATCAAAATCGGTTGACGTTACACCATATGAGACATGGAATAACAAGAATCCCAGTCTTTCACATATGAAAGTATGGAGATGTCCTGCTTATGTAAAGAGGACAGTATCAGATAAGCTTGAAGATAAGTCTGATAAATGTTTGTTTGTTGGCTATCCAAAAGAGACTATTGGATACTACTTCTACCACCTATTAGAACAAAAAGTATTTGTTTCAAAGCATGCTATCTTCTTAGAGAAAATTGTTTCTTCTAAAAGAGGATAGTGGGAGTAGAATTGAACTTGATGAAGTTCAAGAGTTACAAACAAACATAAATCAATCGATTGATCTCTAGCTTGTTACTCATGTTGATGAAGTAACAACAGAACCTATTGATACATAGGTTCCTCGTACATCTAGTAGGATACATGTACCTCCACAGAGATATGGATTTCTCTTAACTAATCATAATCATATATTGCTTATTGAGAATGATGAGCCTACTAGCTATGATGAAGTTTTAAATAGTTTAGAATATGAAAAATGGTTAAAAGCCATGCAATCAGAGATGGATTCCATGTACAAAAATGAAGTTTGGACATTGGTTGACCTGCCTGAAGGTATAAACTCTATAGGCTGTAAGTGGGTCTTTAAGAAAAAGATGGACATGGATGGTAATGTATCTACCTAAATGGTTCGTCTAGTTGTGAAAGGGTATCATCATAGACAAGGTATTGACTTTGATGAAACTTTCTCATCTGTGGCTACGCTCAAATCCATCAAGATACTCCTAACCATTGCTACTCATTATAATTATAAGATATGGCAGATGGATGTGAAAATAGCTTTCCTTAATGGAAATCTGACTTAGGATGTGTGCATGAAACAAACTGAGGGTTTCATATCCAATGATACCAGTAAGGTATGCAAGTTGCAAAATCCATTTATGGATTCAAGCAGGCTTCTAGGACTTGGAACATCCATTTTGATGAGACAATCAAAGAGTTTAGTTCCTCACAAAATATGGATGAACTCTATATGTACAAGAAGGTCAATGGGAGTATAGTTATTTTCTTGGTACTATATGTAGATGACATATTACTCATAGGAAATGATGTCTCTATTCTTCAATAAGTTAAAATTTGGTTATAAAAAAAGTTCTCCATGAAAGACCTTGGAGAAGCAACCTACTTATTGGGGATTAAGATTTACAGGGATAGATCAAGAATGTTGTTAGGTCTTTCACAGTCTACTTACATAAATAAAATGCTAAAGAGGTTTAACATGGATCAATCCAAGAGAGTATTCTTACCCATGGCCTATGGGATAAGCCTTTCTAAGCCTACGTGTCCTAAGACACAAGATGAAAGGGATCACATGAGTAAGGTACCATATGCCTCAGGTATTGGATCTATCATGTATGTTATGTTATGTACTAGACCCATAGTATCTTATGCTTTGAGTGTCATGAGCAAATATCAGTCTAATCCTAGTGAGGGGCATTGGGTTGCTATTAAGAACATCCTTAAGTACTTGAAAAGACCTAAGGATGTATTCTTAGTTTATGGATATGGGGATTTTATTGCAAATGGGTACACTGATTCCAGTTTTGTATAAGATAAGGATGATTTCAAATCCTAGTCAGGCTATGTATTCAAATTATGTGGCAGAGCATTTAGTTGGAAGAGTTCCAAACAGGAAACGACTGCAAATTCAAAAACTGTAAGTTGAGTACATTGCAGTTTTCGAAGCAGCCAAAGAAGCTATATGGATTAAGAAGTTCATTGTTGCGCTCTACTAAACTCTACTACAAAGCGACACTCATAAGTATATGAGGTTATTGTAGCAACAGTGATTGCCTCAAGGACGTCTCATAAGGAAGGTGTTTGTTAGCAATAATTTGATTAAAACAATATATTAAAGTTTGAGTGCATTTTGTTTAAATGTAAAAGAAATCTAAGATTACAAGCAAAATAAATAACGGTTGCACAAAATTGATTGAAACTTTCAAAAGGATACCTAGGATTTACAATTCAATTTAATCAAATGTCTAATTTTTTAATTACCATTAACATAACCTTATAATTTAATTTGTTTATTGTGATTAATTAGCTATTTTCAATTCATTAGTTCTCACATTCGAGAATTAACAATAGTTAATTATTTTAAATTTACAAATTAACAAATCCCTAGAACTTGTATTTCTAATTCATTCTTTGGGTAGTTGAATGCATATTTCCAATATCAAATTTCACCTCTCAACTCTTCTTTCAATATCTAGAGATTAATAGGTGGCCAATCTATCAACCTAACATATAATCTAATGCAAACAACCAATAACAAGGTATATTAATGGAAATACTTGAATTAAATCATTTAATCAAATCTATTGCAAACCCTAGGTATGGATAATTTAGCTCATCATCATCAAATCAAAGGACATACTCATCTCATTTGAAATCAAATCATAAACATTCATTGAAATATTAATGTTCATGACAATTCAATAAAAATCTGGAAAAAAATTAATTGAAAAAATTTAAGAAATAACAAAACTCGGTTTGAAGAAGACTAGAGTTGATCTTCTCTTGTTCTTCCTCCAACCTTGCTTGAGTTTGATGAAGAATCCCCAAACCACCTCCTAAAGGTTTGCAAAACAATCTTGTAAAGAGAATGACTATTGTTGATGGTAATTGATTGTGAATGATGATAGGTGAATGGATTTCTAACAACAACAAGAATAGAATGGAGAGGAAAATGGTCATCCTTCCCCACCAACGAACCCCTAAATGAAGATAATACCTCCTTCTTATTCAAAATCTTGTATCCTTTTTTTATCCAAAAACTAATTATTTTCATGTGTCATTGTCATTGCTCCCCACTCTTTCAAAAAGAAGCATTTAAAAATTGCCATTCCTCTTATTCTGCTGTACCATGATTTTTTGTCTCACTTTACAACTCACTTAGTTGGCTTCATTAATTGAGTGACATTGCCAAGACATAAATGACTTGGTCGTGTACACCAATTTTACCTTAGACATGGCCAAGTCACTTGCTTGTGTCCTTCACTGCCTTTCAATGTATGTTTCTTGTGGGGAGACATGGTTAGAGACATGGCCAAGTCATGAGGCCATGTCCCTTGCTGCCTTCTATTCTTTCTTTAGGTGAGAAGTGACACGACTAGTGACTTGGCTATGTCACTTGCATGTGTTCACTTCTGTCTCTTTTCTTTAGTTGCCCTTGTGGTGGGACACGGGTAGATGACACAGCCAAGATTTTTGCCCATGTTCAATTATGTCCAGCTTGCATTTGTTTCTCTTCTTGCTTGTGAACAACACGACCTCATGAACTCAAGTCTTGGTCGTGTTATGTGACAAGACAGATAGTTAACCGTGTCTCAATCTATGTTAGACCTCTCTTAATCCCTCCAAATGATGGACTTAGCACCTTCCATCTCTTTTTTTTGTTAATTATTTTCCTTTAGCTTGAATTCCTTTCACAACTTGAAAAAATTATATAAAAAACAATGAAAAATCAAATAAAATGCCAAAAGAACACATATATAAATTTTTATAACAATACCCCACACTTAATCCTTTGCTTGTCCCGAAGCAAAGTTAAATTGAACAAAACCATATAAGAAGGAATTTATCAAACTCAAGAATTATAAGCTATCATCAAGAATTCCCTTTTTATATTGTTCACACTCATTTTCAAACCAAATACAATCAATGCTCAAGCAATTCAATGGCCTTCCAATACATTTCACAACGTCACTCCCTCATAAAGTCTCTCAAGTGTTTAATCAGGGCAGTGTTCGCACTCTCAACATTCGATGAAAGAATATCTCTATAGGCTTGCTTATGAATCAAATCTCCACCACATAATTACAATCAAGCATCAATCATATGGTCTTTCATTTGGTTGTAATGGGGCTAAGGTGAAGGTATGACATTAGGAATGTGAGTGTATTCATTAAGTTGAAGAGCACTTCAAGAATGAAGTAACCGATCATACGTATAACCCAACAATCTCAAAATAACCTCTACTCACTTAGCACTTGACTCTAAAATAGCCTTCATTGGAATCTTCTTATTTTATTAGAAAGATCATACCCAAGCTTATTCCAACATTAGCCATAAGAACAATAATTTCTAATTTTTCCCTTCTTTTGTTTAATAAAATTGGATTTTGAATTAACTCCTATTTTTAGATTTAATATAACAATAATATAAGAAAGAAGAAGGTCTAATAAAGAAATACAAAAATTACAAAGTGTTTATTTGTAACTTTTCAACCTACAAAATTTAACCCAACACTTTAATTGACACAACAACTTCAATTACTAAATTCTTTAAATGCTATTGATCCCAATGAAAGGACAAGAAATGGAACAAAATGGTTCAAGGCTAATGTTATTGTGTAAAAGAAAGAAACGAAAAAATGAATTAGGCTAAAAATTGGCTTACTAAAGACATATTTAAGGTTGGCCTTGTAACATCCGTGATTTTGGAGAAATTAAATAAGTATTTAGAGATATAAATTGTATATACTCAATATATATATCTAGAGTATATATAACATATACATATGGTATATTAACTGTATATTTTGGATTAATACATTACATACTTAATATTTAATACACATATAAGGTACATTTACTTGTGCATATGTATAATATCCTAAATTTTTGAAAAGTTCTAATTTTTGGAAATTTGATAAAATAAATTATAAATTAAATGGATAAATTAAATTAATGATTTTAAATGAAAAATGAAGGGGTTTTAAATGAAAAAGTGGATAATATATGTGATATATATGTAAAATATACATAACATATAAAAGTCGACACTTTTTAAAAGAAAAGTCAAAGTAAAAGGGTAGTTTGGTAATTAAATCTTAGAAATTTAAAATTAATAAAATAATTCAAAAATAAATTATTTTTGAATAGAAGAGAGAATTTAGGACTTTTAATTTATTAAATAAATAATTAAATAATTAATTATTAAATTATTTTAATATATATATATATATGGTTTAAAATTAAAGGGTGAAAGGAAAGAGAAATAAATAAAATAAAGTCTTCTTCTTCTTCTTTCCTTCAAGGAAGAATTTCATGGCTTCAAGAGAGGGATTTTCTTCTTCCATAATCCAAATATTGAAGAGATTTTAAGGATTCAAGTGGAGGTTTAGAAGTTTCTTCATCAATTGGTAAGCTTTCTTACCAAATTTTCAAATTCTATGGAAAAGTGTGTTATGTAAATTTTGGAATTCTATAGTAGCATGATTTAATTGCTTAATTGGATATGAATGAAGTTTTTTTGATTGGTTATTAATGATTTTAAGGTTGGATTAAAGAAATGGTTGAGTTTGGATAAGATTGGTGAAGAGAGAGAATTTAGGGTTATGTAATTTTTGGGGTTTTGAAATCATGGTTTTTAATTGTGTAAATTGATTCCAAATGAGTTTTTTTGATACATAAACAAGTATTTTAAAGTCAAATATTGGATTTGGTTGTGTTTGGTTGGAGTTTGAGAATGGAAGTGGAGATTTAGGGTTTTGGAAAAGTGATTTCCAAAGTGGTTGAATTGCGTGATTTTATTTGTTTAAGCATGTTGTTTAGTGTTAAAAGTGATGAATATAAGCTTGAAATGAGTAATGGATTGTGTTGGAATGGAAAACCTTCAATGGGGGAAGGTTATGCCATTTTTGAGATTTTGTGTATAAGAGTGCATTTTGTTATAATGTAAATGATTTAAATGTATTAAAATATGTTTTTAATGATATTAATAAACTTAAACCACTAATTTAAATGGCTTGATATGGTTTTTCAAAGTTAAAGTGAGGTGAAGCTTAATTTTGGGATTTGGTTTAGAGTGATGCTTAATTATGGTTTGATGTTGAGAATACCTTAGAATATGATATTAAATGATTATGTATGATCACATTTGGTATAGGCATTGAGGGAGGTTGATTTGCTTCATCCAAGTGGTGAAGGGTAAGTTGAAAGGATAGGATTGGAGGTTGTATTAAGCTTGCTTTTGGGTTGCTAGTAGAGGTATGTACAAACTTTGAGTATAATGTTTATATTTGCATGACATTTGGACTTCACACATTTTGGTTGAAAAATGTGTTAAGCTACTTGGTTCATTGATTGAGTATAAATAATGTGCTATGACATTTGTAATGTCATATATGTGTTAAATGCATTGTGAAAAGCCATTGATAATGGCTAAATTGTGTAAAGTGAGAAATATGCATATTATGTAAAAATACCCAAAGTAATTGGGTAATGTGTTGTGAATGCAAAAATATGATACGTGGAATAATGAAATGAATTGATATTGATAAAAATGAGAAAAAATGAGAAAAGTGAGAAAAATGAGAAAGATGTGAAAAATGAGAAAAATGAGAAAAAAAATGTGAAAATAAAGCAATGGGCCTAGTTTGATTATGATAAACAAAATGAGAAATGAATTGTGAAAGTATTTGATAATGAGATAAATGAATTAATTGTGTGCCTAGTATGTTATTCAATTTTAAGAGTTCTGGGTTTGGCGGCATGCCTATGAATTGCTGGGCAGGTGAAAAGACCGGGTCGTAAGCCGAGCCCAACTGATAAATGATAAATATGATGTTTTTGGGGTGAAAAGACTGGGTCGTAAGCCTAAAAAAAACTATAGCAGTCTAGCCGGGTTAAGGACCAAGATACTGGGGCCTAAGGGTCTAGCCGGGTTGAAGTCCAAGAGACTGGGGCTATTACATTATCCATGGATATATATATTACCTACGGGCTAGACACATGGTGTCATTATGGACCAAAGCAGTAACTCTGAAATTTGAATAGCATATTAGATCCTTTTTGGGCCCATGTTTGTATTTGCTTTAATGTGAATTATGAATTGTGATACAATTGAGCAATATAATGTTATGAGTTGTGAGTATGAAATATTTGAAAAATATAATAAAGTGAAATGATGTGACCTCTATATGGATTGTGCATTGGCATTACTTTACATTTTTATTATTATCAAAGTTTGTACCACTAGGCTTCGGCTTAGCGCGATTGTAATTTGTCGCGCAGATGTCATAGACGTTTTGGTAGAGCCGGAGAGTTTTACTAGACCTAGTTGGGTCTAAGTTTGTATTTATTGAGCTTGAAGAGTTATTTTGGGTACATCAAGATCAGAGTCAGTTGCCAGAATGTACATTTTTGATATTATGCATGTTATGATATGTTTTTGAAGCATATATTGTAAATTGTAAAGAATGATTTGAATAATTTTGTTTAAGATGAGATTTTATATATAGTGTTGATATATATATATATACCTATATATAAGTATTTTGAGAAAATATGGAGAAATTGAGAAGTATTGGTGAATTGATTTTATTTAGAGTGTTTGTTTTATGCAGGTTGTGTTTTGTTGAATTTTGGAAACATTCAAATTACAAAAAAAACTCTGGTGAATTTTCCCAGAGATTTTCATATAAAATATTTATTTTGGATCCCTATAACAACCAAAGAATATTTATATAATATTTATTTTATATATTAGTATTTGAAATCTTAAAACAGAAATGTGAACATTTTTATTAAATCGGTCTGTGACATTTTTATACCGTATATGTTTATTTTACATATGCTGAAAATATGTATTGTACGTCTATAGGGTATAAGGGTGTTACATTTATTTTGGTATCAGAGCCTAGGTTTGAGGTTCTCGACCTAGGTGGGATGATAGAGAGAGAAAATTGGAATAAAAAAATGATTTTTCAATTGTAATGCATGCATTGGCACTGGCAATTTATCTGATCCCTGATGTGGCAATGTCCATTTGATATAATGGATATGAGTTGAGATGGTGTCTGGGTTGCATAGATCAGAGTGGTGCAGTGGAAACGTCATTCTAGAGATTATGGATTAAGAATTTGTGGAACTTTTATTTTAAATTTAAAATTTATAGCTGATTCAATTGATGAATAAGTGAAATTAGAAAAACAATATAGGAAATAATTTAAGATATAAAAATAAAAGTTTTGAGAAATGAGCATGATAGTTACAGAAAATTTTATAGATGTACTGCAAAGTGATATTGTCTGAATTGTTAGACAAATATAGAAATGTTGGATGAGTTTGAACATTTAATAGAAAGTTTTTCTATATGTTATATTCCAAATGTATAAAATTTTATAAATTTTAAAGATGGATCTCTAATTAAGAAAAATAGAAGAACACAGATTGTTGGAGAAATTTCAGTAACTCAGAATCTGTAGAAATTGAAAAAAAATATAAATCTAGAAACTATGGTAAACCAACCCAGAAAAATCTAAACATTTACACACAATATCATATGTATTCCTATAACATATGGTTAAAATTTCATGAATTTTTATTAAGGTTTGTACTTGAAAAAAATGGACAATCGGGTGCTGCCAGAGAAATTATTAAAGAGACAGATTCTCTGATTTTGGAAGATTTAATTTTTAAATATATTAAATCAACTTGGAAAAATCTAAATCTTTAAATATAAGTCATATATGTGTCAAGTGCACATGGATAAAAGTTTACAAGCTTTTATAAAGAATTGGTAAGGAATATAAAAATTAAAAGTGAGATTGACATGAAAATGAGGAAGTCATGCAGGTTTGTGTAAGTAAGTAATTAATTAATTTTATGAGACAAATGAATGAAGAAAATTATAAAAATTTATATGCATATGGATATAAGTATAGAAGGAATATGGAGTTTTTAATAATTTTCAACAAAGAGTTCATAATTAAAATCAAAGAGTGAAATCATATTTGATAGCGAATTATTTATTATGGAACAATGATGCATAATTTAGGGTTGAGTGTGTAAAATTAAAGTATCTAAATGGATGATGTTAATTAGTGTAAGGAAATGAATTGGTGTTGTTTAAAAGTAAATGTTATGATCTTAAGATTGAGAATGTGATATGGGTGAGATTTGGCGAGGTTCATGTTGTTAGTTGCATTATATGAAATTTGAATTTTTTAAATGGGTTTCCATAATTGTGAAAGTGATGTGTTTTGATGTTATATTAATATAAAATAATGTTTATAAAGTTAGTTCTTGAAAGTGAGATTAATAGAATGAAGTTTAAGTAAAATAGTAAATTGGAAATTTAGAGTTGTAAGGGAATTTCGATGAGGATTGTTTAAATATTGATATTTAATGTTTAATAAGCATGGGAGTAATTTTGAATGAGTAATGTTACTTATAAAAGTACTAACTAAGGTGTAATGTGGTTGATAATATAGAAATTTATTATGAAATAAAAGGGAAATGATTAAGTAAGTAAAAATGAGTTACTTTAGGTAATTGCATTGGAAATGATGAAAAGGGATATGAAGGGTATGATAAATGCATAAAAAATGTGAGAGAGATGTCACATTGGAAATATGACTAAGATTTATGTGAGGTGTTAAAAAAAATATATATATATATAATAAGAAACTTATTTAAGAGAAGGGCGATTAAATAAGGAAGATATTAATTATGTTGTGGTCAGAGTGTATAGATATATTGAATTGATGAATAACCTAAGTAATGTCAAAAGAATGAGAAATGATAATGTTCTCTGAAAGGTGATAAATGTGAACTTTGTATAGGTTGTATGTAAAAGAGGAATTGAGTATAATTGTATGATTTGTGTGATGAGATTTTTTTTTCTATATGAACACAAATATGATATGTACGAAAATGTGGAAAGTAAGTCACATTGTGATTATGACTTACGAAGGTGTATGTGGATGATTAAAAAAAAATGTTCTCGAGTGTTTACTACCTTATACAAATACGTGTCTGGTGATATTGAGAATGATATTGCATGTATTAATAGACCTAAGAGAGATTAGGTCTTGACCTGCGTAGAGTTAGGTCATGTGATAAATTGAGATTGAGAATGTACCCGAACAGAGCTGGACGGTGAAATTGTTATTTTAACAACTGAACTTCATGATTGTATAGTGTTTTAGGCCTAAAGTATATGCGTATAAATGAGAGAATGTAAGGAAAAAGGAAAGTATAATGAAGAAAGTATGGAAGTGAAAAAAAATGAATGAAAATTTTTATAAGAGATAGATTAGAAATGGAGTAATAAATGGAAATTGTGTAAATTAGCATATGAACGAATGTGTATGTAGACCCTTAATTTTTGACCTAGTCCGGTCCAATAATATTTTAATTAGTCCAAAATAATTTTTGTGCTGTCCAATATATTTTAGTTAGTCAAAAATAATTTTTATTGTATCTTGATTAATTTTAATATTTATTTTAGTAAAAAATGGTGAAGTGAATAAAAAATCAAAAATAATAAAAAATAAAAAATAACAAAAAAAATCCCTGCTCACAGTGGCGGCTCCACTAGGGATAAGAGAAGTTGATTCTGTTGGTCTTTTTATTATTCTATTCTTTCTTATAATGATATTATCCATTGCATCATATTAGATTTCATCGTGTGCATGAGTTAGGACGCCCGTGTTACCCGTGTTATGTTATGTAAGGGATGTCATACTTTCACTTAAGGTATAGAGATCGAGCATGGCATAACCACTCATAACCTCGTACCATTTGGTATATACTTGCTATGGGAACCTAAGCCTTTTTACCCAAAGACTAAAGCTCATGTAATTGGCCTAGTTACTTTCCTTAGGTTTTACCCCAAATGCATATTGTTTGACTATGGTTAATTTATCTTGGCTTAAATCATCGCTTATTTGGTTTTTTCTTTTTCTAATATGACCTAAGTGTATTGTAAGCTCAAAATAAATTTTTCTTCAAAATTCAAAAGACCAAAGCAATTTTCAAAACTTTTCAAGATGGTCTTTGGACATAAGACTTTTCTAAAAACAAATAAAAAATTCTTTTGATCATGGCCCAAATACTAAACCCAAAATTCTTTTTTTTCTAAAATCTTTTTACAATGGGCTTATAAATAAAATTATTTTCATCCAACTTTTCTTACAAAGAGCTTGCAAAATATTTAGGTCAATTACGAAATACCAAAAATCAATTGTGAGCCTAGTTTATACTAAGAATAATTACTCATGGGCTTGTTTTTGGCATGAATCATTAGTTACTTTTTCAAGTGAGAAATATATCCATAATAAACCTCTTAATTTAGTTTTAATCCAATATAGCATAAAAGCTACTTTGGTTGAATAAATAGATTAAAACCCAATTAATGGAAATTATCATGGATCGATTTCCATTTTCAAAAATATAACTATTAGTTGAAGCGTCCGAGGGAAATATTCGAAAACAAGGTACCCCATGTTGGTATTTTGTTAACCATATACCTAGGAAAAGAGACTCGCCATTCGTGTGTGGATGTTATAAGGTTGGAAGGAGCGTCCTATTTATCTTTCTTTGTTGATTGTTTGTGCATACATGCATACATGTATTTGCATCTCATCCTTTCTGCCTCACAGCCCTGGATTACGATAGTTCAAAAGCTTACGACAATCCAACCTATGCTGGTAGCGAAGTATCTAGCAACAACTCAATCACTTGCTCACCAAAAATAATGGATCTCGAACAAATTCAAAGAATGGTGGATGATGCCCTCAATGCCAAGATGGAAGAAATAAAGAGGCCCTAGCTAAGACCATGAAGAACCAATTGGCTGCAATCTTAGAAAATTATGTCGAGGCATCTGCTAGCACTAAGAAACCAATGGACAAAGGAAAGGCCAAAGTTGGCGAAGTGGTTTTTGATGATGGAAAGGTGGTCATTGATGATGATGATTGGCTCAATACTATCAAGATCCTCAAGACAAAAAGGAGCCGAAGGTTGTTGAGAAGGCAACTATTGAAAAGACTGAGACACCTGATGTTGAGAAGATGATTACTGATTTAGAAAAGAAATTTGAGGAGAAACTAAAAATAGAAGAAATGTCCGAAGTTGACAAATTATTTGAGCTAGATGAAGAAGTTCTGTACAAGTTCAAGATTCCATCTTTTGTGAAGTTTGATGGAACCGGAAATCCTCACCTCCATGTGAAGCAGTATATCACTACTATGCAGTCTGCCCGAGCTACTAAGGCTCAAACTCTAAGGTACTTTATGCTCTCATTGGACCCTATTGTCCAAAATTGGTTGAATACCTTAGATGAAGGAACACAAAGGAGTTGGGATTTGCTATACAAGGCTTTCATCCAACAATATGGATACAATGTTGAAATGGAAGTTACCTTAATGGAAGTTGAGTCCATTAGGCAAAGGCCAAATGAGAATTTTGTGGACTATGTGAAGAGATGGAGAAACAAGACCGCTTTGCTCAAGAAAAGGCCCGATGAATCCAATCAAATAAGGAAGATCATGAGAGGCGTCCTACCCAATCTCCGTGAAAGGATGTCTCACACCCTTATAAGGGATTTCAAAGATCTTCTCTAAGCTGGTCTACAAATTGAAGAGTGGGAAAAGGAGAAGAATCATTTTTCAATAAAAAGGAATGAGAAAGGGAACTACCAGTCAAGCAATCAAAGCACACAAAAAGAAGTTGATGTTAGTTCCACTAGTCTAGGAGGAATGAGGCAGTTTTCAGAATTAGGGAAGCCACTGTCTTGGATTCTCAATAAGCAACAAAAGAGGGGATTATTACTACTCTTGACTCCTCATCCTTTGCCTAATCCTCTTCAACCTAACTTTGATACTAATGCATTTTGCCAATTCCATCAAAGGCCTGGACACGAAACGGACAATTGTATGAAGTTGAGGCATGAGATCCAGAATTTAATTGATATGGCAAGTTGCCATAGCTGGACAAGTCCAATACCAAAAGTAATCCATTTCCAAGGTTCAACAGAGTGCCACCACCAGCAACCTTCATGGTGGGAAAAGGATTGGAAGAAGATTTTATTTTATCATCCTTTCAAGATGGAAATATTGAAGATGTGAAAGGAAAAGAAGCTTAAATTCAATGAACTTTCCTTAGCTTGAATGTTTCTTTTCAATCTTACTTTCTTTAATATTTTGGAATTATTGTGCTTTTCAAACTTAAAGCTGCTTTAAATAAATTACTTTCATCAAAATTTTTGTTGGTCTTTGTTCATTTTGGTGCTCAACCGATGAGGAATCTAGCTTGATATTTATAAAGTAATGTATCTAGGCATCATGAATTGAATGACTTTACTAGGTGAGGGAATTGCTCCATAGCATTGAGTTGTGTATGCTTACTTAGAGAGGGCTCCTGCATAATTACCTTTGTCTAGGTCCTAGTCAGTCTTAGAACATGCTTTGACATACTTTCGAGGTGAAATTGAACTCTGCTTATTTAAGAGAGAGATGATCTAGGCATTGTTTGGTTAGCCAACAACTAGTATCCACCCAATTAAATATCAATCCCTAGTTGTCCCTTTGAGCCTTCATAAAATTTTAGCTTTCTTTTCATTGGCTTACAAACCCCGATAACCTACCCTGAGCTATTGGGATACTTTTGACAAGTCTTATGATCACTAAGATGAAGAGGCAAGAAGATCAAAGAAAGCAATGATTAGTCAAGATCATGAAGATAGTTGATGTTACGAAGACCATAAGGGTAGTTGAAGTTCACCTAATATCTCCAATCTATCAAGACAACATCAGAGTAACAAATGGTCTATCCCTGTTAAAGAAGATTTATGTTACTGCACTCATCCATTATTGGAAGCCCTAGTTGGTACAAACAAGACAACTCTTTTAGAGCTAGAACCAAACAAAAAAAAGAGAAAAAAAAGAGAAAAAAAAAAGAAGAAAAGGAAAAAAGAGAAGAGAAGAGAAGAAGAAAAAAAAAGAAAAGGAAAAAAAGAAGAAGAAAAAAAATAAAAGAAGAAAAAGAGAAAGAAAAGAAAAAAGATAAAACCTTAAAAGGCGATTCAAAAAGCCAAATGAGTTCTCTTTTACCTAAGACAACAAAAGGCTTCCATTTGGTTTATAAGGACATTTTTACTTGAATTGGTCCAACCCAACTAAAGATTCGATCAAAATCAGAGGAAAAGGAGAAAGTGTAATATCCTCATTTATGCCCTAGAAGTTTTGCATATTGTTGTTGTTGTTATTGTTGTTGTTATTGTTATATATTGGATTGAATGTATATGATGGGATAAGAAAAGAAATTGGGAGGAGAATGCTTGTGTATATGTGTATTGGGAAAGATTTAGGGTTTAGAGAGAATGGTATATGTTGTGTATATGATGATATATATAACATATAAATTGGTCAAATGAAGAGTCAAAGTGTTGGTTAAGTGGAAGAAGATATTTTTGTGTTAAGTGTGTAATTACATATAAGGGCTTAGATAAGACAAAAAGTTAGTTATATGATTGAGGGCATTTTGGTATTTGCTTGGATAAGAATACTTGGTGGAGATTAAAAGCAAAAATTGACTTTGTGTCTTCATCATTTTCTTCTTTCTTCATGAAGTGGCCGGCTCTCCATTAACAAAAGGGAAAGATAAGTGTTCTTGATGCTAGAAGTGTATTGAAGAAGTAATCCAAGGTTTTGACAAAGGATTGGTGGAAATTCTTCTTCTAAAGTAAGTATTCTCTTGTTTTCTTTGTTTATTTGGAAGTTTTGTTGGAAGTGAATAAGGGTTTGGTGATTTTGTGATTTGGTGGGTTTGAGATGTGTTGTGTTGTGTTTTCAAGTGTTTAATTGATTTTAAGTTATGAGTTTAATTTAAGGTAAGTTTTCTCTTGTTACCCTTGTTATTTTGAAGTTATGCTTGAGTTGAGTTGTGGTTTGATGATGATATGATTCAATTGCTTATGGTGTGATTTTAAGTATTGATATTGCTTGATAGATGAGAAGTTGAACAGGTGAAGGTGTTGGAAGTAATTGTGTTGAGTTTGAGTTAGGGTTTTGAATTGGTAAGAGTTGTTTATGTTATTTTTGATTGATTATTTTTGTTGATCTTTGTGTTGGTTGTAATTGTGTTGTGGTATCAAAAATGTTATTAATGTGTTTGGAAGATGTAAATAAGTGTTGAGGATGTTGATTGTGTCAATTTGAATGAGGTTATGTTGTGTATAATGTGTTTGAAGTTAAACAAAATAAAGTTTGTTAAATTTAGGGTTTATGCATGAGACACGTAATTTGGGACGGTCGCTATTATTGACGTGCGGTCGCGACTTAGACCGAACTTCTGACCGCGAAACCTACTGTGATAAGGTTTCATCTTTGATTGTGAAGTGCGGTCGCGACTTAGACCGAACTTCTGACCGCGAAACCTACTGTGTTAAAGTTTCATCTTTTGATTGTGGAGGACGGTCGCGACTTAGCCTGGTGCGACCGCTATAATCGTTCTGTTCTGTTTTATTTGAAGTAAGTAAAGTATGTAAAGCATGTTGCTTATATGATAATGTAATGTGACTTGTGATTTATTTTGATGATTTAAATGATATATGAGGCCATTGTGATTGGCTATGAGGATTGTAATGAAATAAGACATGATATGAGACAATGCCATTGTGTTTGGCTATGATGAATGATGCTATATGAGATATAATGTGATCATGGATGAGATAAATATACACTTGAATAATGAAGTGTTATATTGTGAAATAAAATGTGAAGCCATTGTTATTGGCTAATGTGATTCAATGGAGATAAATGAGGCATGTTTGCCTAAATGATAATGAGAATTGAGTATGAAATCTAAATGAATTGTGTGGCTAATGTGTTATTCCATTTTCAGAGTTTGTTGTTGGTGGCATGCCTAATAAGTGTAACAATCTCTTGAAGTTAGGTTGGATTGGATCCTTGAAGCCTAATTGAGATGTTACCACCCTTGAAGCTAGGTTGGATTAGTTCTTGAAGCCAAGTTGGGTAGAAGCTTAGCATGCTTTGCTCCCCTTGAAGCTTGGTTGAACTTGATCCTTGAAGCCTAGTTGGGTATATGATATTGATAAATGTGATAACAAACCAAAGCATTAACTCTGAAAATTGAATTGCATATTAGTGTGTCTTGAGCCCATGCTTGTCTTTGTTTAGTGTTGTTTATGGATTGTTTAATGATTAGTTAATGAAGTATGAGAAAAGATATTGAAATGTGATATGCATATATTTATATGTTGAATTATGAAATGTAAAGGTATGATGTTAGCTTTGCATATAAATGGTTACATGTATAATATGAATTGAGAATTGACATTGTATTGTATTAAAGCATACCAATAGCATGTTTTATCTTACTAAGCCGTTGGCTTAGCGCGATAGTGTTTAATCGCGCAGGTAATAGAGTTGATAGAGTTGAACCCGGTAGTTCTTCAAGACCAAGGGAGAGTAGACCTTGAGGAACCCATTTTTGGGAACTTAAAGATCAAAGCAGACTTGCCAATCATGTATACTTCTTTATATTTTGTAAAGAAATGTTTAATGTGTAAATATGTAATTATTTTATAACTTCCGCTGTGTAATATTTAAATATATATATATACATAACTAATATGTTTTGTTTTATAAGTAAATGATCTATTTTTCTATAATGTATGATGATAAGGGTATTGTATCAAGTTTTAAAGTGTTCTAAATGTTAAGAGAAATGTAGCATTCCTATGTTTGGTGCACATATGCTACATTGTTGTGGTTGTGGTGTGTGTGTGCTTTGGATATGGGGGTGTTACAGAAAGACCATCCAATTCTTGAAAGTTCTGTGCTTAACAGTCCTACAAGGAAGAAGGACAAAATGATAAAATGCTCAAAGAAACGGAAGAGTAAGAAAAATAAAGAGGAAAGAAGAGGGAAAAGAAGAAAAGAAATGAATTTGGGAACCAAACTTTTTGCAAGGGCAAAAACTATCCTAATCAAGATCCAGATTAATGCCAAGAAGATAGAAGGAATTTGGAGTCTAGCAAGATTGCCTCCAAGCTGCCTAAAATTCAAAAAGAAATTTGTAGTGTGAAGGTTTGTCTATTGTGTCACATCAGCTCCAACTTACAAATGGTCTTCATTTAAATCCATGTCCCTCATAGACCCCATTTCAAGCCTATCAAAGACCTGTTGATCTCTCTTGGTAAGTAGAGCCTATTAGTGGATATAGTTTGGATATGCATGCATATGAGATAGACAGTATTTAAACTCAATGAGACCTTTGGCCAAGTAATGTGTATGTGCCTATCTGAAGTGCAACAATTCTTGCTTAAATAGAAATGATTCCCGAGTTTAGTACGGTAACTAGGGTTGTCATGTTATAGATATGTTAATTTGGAAAATCAAGTTCTGAGGTACATTTACATTAATTTCTCGAAGCCAATATTAGATTTCAAAATCAAAATTAAAAAAAAAAGTGTTTTTGTCATACAAAGCCTTCAAGTTAAGGGAAGTATGTTGAACCTCCAAAGGACACATTGGGCAAAGGAAATGATTATTGGCAAGGTCATGAAGAAGCTGCCAACTGACGTGCTGAATCATAATTTAAAATGGATGTATCCCTGACTCTACAACTTGGGATCTCCACCACTCATACTTTCAACATCTTGAAGATAAAAGCCACAAATGCAAAGCTTTCTATCATTCCAATGCAAGACTTGAACAAGCGTCGAAAAGGAGTCAATGAGAATACTTCTGCTGATCACCTAGGTCTGTGAGTTAATGAAACCGCTGTGAGTATTATCATGCATATCATGCATACATGAGCATATCACATCACACTTTCTTGTTTTGTGTTGTCTATTCCATTTCAAAATGAACAGCAAATACCCTGCGAAGTAAATAATCAAAAGAAGATGTCAAATTAGGGGGGCATGGCAAGCCCATTGCTTGAGAAAGCTCCAGTAATTTTGCAAAGAGAAGAAATACGTGCTTGTATGACGAACTAGACGGCAAAAACATCAATCAGAGCCCGCATAGAAAAATCATGGGTTTGAACCTACACAGGGGGCAAAGTTTCTCCTTTTCAATTTCTTGAGTCTACATATAAAATATTTTCAAACTCACTTACAAATATTTTTCCATGCAGGGGGGCAAGGAGAGGATATAAGGTCCAATTAAAAATAGCTGAATTTTTACAAAAAGGAAGAACAAAAGAATGGAACATTAGGACTCTCAAAAGAATGAAGATGTAAAAGACAAAAGATCAGTCCAGCTAAAAAAGATGAAGCAAGGGTGAAGACCCGATCTCAAAGGATGAAGATCCATTTTCAAGGGTGAAGACCTGATCTCAAAGGATGAAGATCCAATTTCAAAGGGTGAAGACCCAAAGTCTAAAGGATGAAGATCCATTTTCAAGGGTGAAGACCCAATCTTCAAGGAGGAAGATTCATTTACAAGGGTGAAGACCCGATCTCAAAGGATGAAGATCCATTTTCAAGGGTGAAGACCCGATCTCAAAGAATTTTTAAGGGTGAAGACCCGATCTCAAAGGATGAACATCCATTTTCAAGGGTGAAGACCCAATCTCCAAGGATGAAGATTCATGTTTCAAGGGTAAAGACCCGATCTCAAAGGATGAAGATCCATTTTCAAAGATGCAGGCCCGATCTCAAAGGATGAAGATCCATTCTGAGGGTGAAGAACCATCATGCATAGAACAGCCGGAGCAGTCAGACTTCTCAACTGATAAAAGGTTAGTCAAACTTAGTCTCAGATCCAAGTACCCTAAAATCAAGTTCAATCTCAGGTCCAAGTACCCAAATCCAATCCAATCTCGGGTCCAAGTATCCAAATCCAATCCAATCTTAGGTTAAGTACCCAAATCAAATTCAATCTCGGGTCCAAGTACCCAAATCAAATCAATCCCGGGTCCAAGTAACCAAATCAAATTTAATCTCGGGTCTAAGTACCCAAATCAAATCAATCTCGTGTCCAAGTACCCAATCTCGAGTCGAAGTACCCAATCCCGGGTCCAAGTACCCAAATCCAATTCAGGCTCGGGTCCAAGTACCCAAATCAAATTCATTCTAGGGTCCAAGTACCCAATCTCGGGTCCAAGTACCCAAATCAAATCAATCTCGGGAGGGACTAAGAGTCCAAGTACCCAATCCTGAGTCCAAGTACCCAAATCAAATTTAATCTCGGGTCCAAGTACCCAAATCAAATAAATCTCGGGTCCAAGTACCCAAATCAAATCAATCTCGGGTCCAAGTACCCAAATTCAATCCAATCTTGGGTCCAAGTACCCAATCACGGGTCCAAGTACGCAAATTCAATTCAGTCTTGGGTCCAAGTACCCATTCTCGGGTCCAAGCACCCATTCTCGGGTCCAAGTACCCAAATCAAATAAATTTTGGGTCCAAGTACCTAAATCAAATCAATCTCGGGTCCAAGCACCCATTCTCGGGTCCAAGTACCCAAATCAAATCAATTTCGGGTCCAAATACCCAAATCAAATCTAATCTCAGGTGTATAAGTACTCAAATCAAATCAATCTGGGGTCCAAGCACCCATTCTCGGGTCCAAGTAGCCAAATCAAATCAATTTCGGGTCCAAGTACCCAAATCAAATCTAATCTTGGGTCGAAGTACCCAAATCAACTCAATCTCGGGTCCATGTACCCATTCTCGGGTCCAAGTACCCAAATCAATTGAAGCTTAGGCCCAAGTACCCAAATCAATTCAAGCTCGGGTCCAAGTACCCAATCTCGGGTCGAAGTACCCCATCTCAGGTCCAAGTACCCAAATCAAATCAATCTCGAGTCCAAGTACCCAATCCTGGGTCCAAGTACCCAAATTCAATCCAATCTTGGGTCCAAATACCCAAATCAAATTCAATCTCGGGTCCAAGTACCCAATCTCTGGTACAAGTACCCAAATCAAGTCCAGAACTCGAAGTGGGTCCAGAACCCAAAAACAAATTCAAATAACCATCTCATCAAAAATTAAGTCTTGTTGCTTTTCACTCTCTAAAGTCTCAGATCGTTCAAGCAGGGGGCAAACTGTAGACCCTTAATTTTTGACCTATTCTGGTCCAATAATATTTTAATTAGTCCAAAATAATTTTTGTGTTGTCCAATATATTTTAGTTAGCCCAAAATATTTTTTATGGTATCTTAATTAATTTTAATATTTATTTTACTAAAAAATGGTGAAGTGAATAAAAAATTAAAAATAATAAATAATAAAAAATAATAAAAAAAATCCCCGCTCACAGTGTATATGTAAGAGATGTTAATTGTAACACCCCCGTACCCCATATATGCACACCGCATAAATCCACACAACACTCGATATATGTATACCGGATAAAGGGGTGCCACGGTTCATTTTAAACAAACCAAACTTTAATCTTTAACATATAAGCATCATAGGTCAGTCTGAATAAACTTAAAACATTTAACCTATATTATAAATAGTAATAGAGAAAATATTTCTTCGTTAAAATACATATATATATATAACATTAGTACCCAAAAGGTTGTCTAAAACAGTCTGTTCAAAATATTTGTTAATTAAGCAGCGGAAAATACATATGTTTACATCAAAATCAATAAGTACAAAAATATGAAGTTTATACATGCTGGCAGTTCATCTCTGATCATGATGTCTACAACTCAACACTACTCTCGCAAACTCAAGCCTAGACTCGACTTCGTCCAGATGAGCTCTCCGACACAACCGGAACTGCCCTGTCACCTGCACGATGAACCACAGTCGCGCTAAGCAGAAAGCTTAGTGGTAGCAACTTTGATTCAATAAAGATCAATGCGATGCTCATGCATAATATATATATATATATATATGAATATATCAACTCATAACATTATATCTCAACATATTAATCACTTGCATCACAATTCATAATTCACATTAAAGCAAGGACAAGCATAGGCCCAAAAAGGATCTAATATGCTATTCAAAGTTGAGAGTTACTGCTTTGGTCTATAATCACATTTATCATGCCCGTAGGCGATATATATATATCCATGGATAATGTAACAGACCCAGTCTCTTGGACCTCATCCCGGCTAGACCCTAGGGCCCCAGTATCTTGGTCCTCAATCCGGCTAGACTGTTACTATTTTTAAGGCTTACGACCCTGTCTTTTCACCTCAAAAACATCATATTTCACATTTTTCAGCTGGGCTCGGCTTACAGCCCGGTCTTTTCACCTGCCCACCGATTCATAGGCATGCCGCCAAACCCAGAACTCTGAAAATTGAATAACATACTAGACACACAATTAATCCATTTATCTCATTATTAATCTCTTTCACAATTCATTTCTCATTTCATTTCTAATAATCAAACTAGGCTCATTGCCCTAATATATCATCTTTTCTCAATTTTTCTCATTCTTCTATTTCATCTCAATATCGATTAGTTACATTATGTTTTCACATCTCATATCACCTATTTCCATATTTCTTTTCATATACAATACTTTACTCAATTGCATTGATACATCAATAAAATTCACATTATGCATATCACAACATATAACTCATTCATCAACAATAACTTAACACATTTTCTAACTAAATGTGTTAAGTCCCAATGTCATATAAATGTATGCAATCATTCAAAGTTTGTACTTACCTCTAAGAGCAACAACACCACTCTATCAACTCCTCTTCCAAGATAACTCTCAACACTTGAATAAAGGTAGCTCAACTCTCTTCAAAACCTAATCCAAAGGTGATCATACACACTCACTTAGAGATACACAAGAAGAAAATAAGAAAGAGAACTATCTAGGGCAAACTCTATACTTGACACGCTCAACAACACAGGCGTGTCCCTGACCGTGCCCTAAACTCACAACACAGAAGCTTTGACACGCTCAGTGACATAGGCATGTCACTGGCCATGTCAATGCTACTACAACATAGAAGTTGTGACACGCTCAGTGACATGACCGTGTCACTGCTCGTGTCACCAACCCAGAAAATAGAACCAACGACACTCCCAAAGACATGGCCGTGCTCCTGGGCGTGTCAGGCCAAAAACCCTGAAATCGACACCAACAAAGCCACAACCAACAATCATCTTCCAATAGCCATATCAACAACACATAACTCAACCAAAACCATCAACAACTCAAAAATACTTGAGAAAACCTTAAAACAACTCAATTACAAACATCAAACACAAACACCACCATATTCACAACTCAAAAAATCACACAATCTACACACTTGCCTCTTTCACCAAACTCATCCCTATTCTCTCTTCAATCCAACCCCAAAATCAAAGTTAACAAAACAACACAACCCTCAAATATACCAAAACAACCATCCAACAAACCCAAGAGCACAAACTCAAGAGAAACCCAAGAAACAAGTTGGAAACTTACCAAAAGTGAAGAAAATCCTTAAAACTCCAACTTGATCTCTTGAAAACCTTCAATCTTTTGAGCTTGGAAGCAACAAAACCTCTTTTCCTTTGGTTGCTAAGGGTGGGCGGCCAAAGAGAAGAAAAGAAGAAGATGAAGATGAACGAAGAAAAAGAAAGAAAGGAATAAAGAAAGAATGAAAGAATGAAAGTCAACCACTACAACTACTCTCTCCTCAAAACACTCTCAACCAAGCAATAAAACAATATAATATTAAATCTACTACATCATCTTCCACTAACATTTAACAAATCCATTTAATTAATCAAAATATCTCTTTTGACTTATAAGACCCATTGACTTGTATATATTGTTTTTATCTCCATATACATAACATATACACTTTAAATTATTTAATCCAATCCAACAATTAACACTCCAAAATTTTAGGGTATAGTTTAGGATATTACAATTCTCCCCCTCTATAAAATAATTTCATCCTCAAAATTACTTGTTCTCAAGTCTGGAATAATTGAGGATACTGATCTCACATCGCTTGCTCACTCTCCCAAGTTGCCTCTTCTCTACCATGATTCTTCCAAAGAACCTTCACAATTGGCACTTTCTTATGTCTCAACTCTTTCACTCCATGTGCTAAAATGACCACTGGTTCTTCTTTAAAAGTCAGATCCAGACTCACCTCAATGGATTCCACTGACAAAACATGAGATGGGTCTGACCTGTACCTTCGTAGCATAGATACATGGAAGACATTGTGAATTTTATCCAACTCAAGAGGCAAAGCTAGTCGATAAGCCACTGGTCCAACTCTCCAGTACCTCGTAAGGTCCAATGAAACGAGGACTTAACTTCCCTTTGCGGCCAAATCTCAAAATTCTCTTCCAAGGAGACACTTTTAAAAATACTTTATCTCCAACATCAAACTCTATGTCTCTCCTCTTCAAATCTGAATAGGACTTCTGCCGATCTGAGGCTGCTTTCAACCGATCCCGAATTATTTTCACTTTCTCTTCTATCTCATTAATCAAATCGCGACCAACCAATTTGCCTTCTCCAACTTCATCCCAACATAGAGGCGTCCTGCATATTCTACCATACAATGCCTCATAAGGTGCCATTCTAATACTAGATTGATGACAGTTGTAAGCAAATTCCATCAATGGCAAGAATTTGTCCCAACTTCCAGAGAAATCAATGATATAGCTTCTCAACATGTCCTCTAAAATTTGTATCACTCTCTCTGACTGCCTATCTATCTGCAAATGAAAAACAGTGCTAAAGTGCAATCGAGAACCCAAAGCAGCATGCAAACTCTTCCAAAACCATGAAGTAAACCTAGGATATCGATCAGACACTAAAGAAATTGGGACTCCATGCAATCTCACTATCTCACTGATATACAGCTCAGCCAACTTCTCAAAAGAATAGTCCATCCGAACTGGAAGGAAATGAGCTACCTTCGTCAACCGATCAACAATCACCCAAATTGCATCATGCTTCTTCTGAGTCAACGGCAAACCAGTCACAAAATCCATTGTTACATGCTCCCTCTTCCATTCAGGCACTGATAAAGGTTGAAGCAACCTTGTTAGAACTTGGTGCTCGGCCTTCACTCTCTGACAAGTGAGACACTTGGATACAAACTCCGCTATATCCCTCTTCATACCTGACCACCAATAATGTTCCTTTGAATCATGATACATCTTGGTACTCCCAAGGTGCATAGCAAAAGCCGACTGATGTGCTTCCTCTGAAATAATCTTTCTCAATCTTGCATCATTAGGAATGCACAATCTATCTTTAAACCAAAGGTTGCCATCATCTCTCACAAGAAAATCTCAGCTCTCTCCTTTTTGGCATTCTGACACAACTTTCTGAATTTTCTCATCAGCTAATTAAGCCTCTTTAATCTGATCCAACAACACTGGTCTCAACTGCAACTGAGCCAACAATGCACCATCATCACTTGATTCAAAACTAGCATGCAACGCTCTCAACTCAACAAGCAACGAGAGAAAATAAGCAGTCAAACCTGCCAAAGACTTTCGACTCAAGGCATCAGCAACAACATTTGCCTTACCAGGATGATAATCAATCAAATAGTCATAGTCTTTGATCAACTCCAACCACCGTCTTTATCGAAGATTTAGCTCTCTCTGAACACCCAAGTATTTCAAACTCTTATGATCCATATAGATAAAACACTTCTCCCCATACAAGTAGTGTCGCCAAATCTTCAAAGCAAAAACTATAGCTGCTAACTCCAAATCATGTGTCGGGTAATTCAACTCATGCGGCTTCAACTGCTGAGAAGCATAAGCTATGACTGTACCCTCTTGCATCAAAACACATCCTAAACCATTATGTGAAGCATCACTGTAAATCACATATGGTTTATCTTCCACAGGCAAGGTAAGAACAGGAGCTTGAGTCAACATCTCCTTCAACTGCTCAAAGCTTGCTTGACATTGATCTGTCCACACAAATCTAACTCCCTTCCGAAGTAATCTGGTGAGTGGAGTAGCTATCAAAGAAAAACCCTTCACAAATCGTTGATAATAGCCTGCCAAACCCAGAAAACTTCTAACTTCAGTCACTGACTTCGGTGGACTCCAATTCAAAATAACCTTAACTTTACTCGGATCAACTCTTATACCATCTGCTGAAACTATATGACCGATAAAAGTCACTTGATCAAGCCAAAATTCACACTTCGACAGCTTAGCATACAACTGTTTCTCTCTTGAGGTCTGCAATACAATCTGCAAGTGCTTATCATGTTCCTCTGCATTATGTGAATACACCAAAATATCATCAATACAGACCACTACAAACTGATCTAGATAGGGTCTAAACACCCTATTCATCAAATCCATAAAAGTTGCAGGTGCATTCGTCAATCCAAAAGGCATTACCAAAAACTCATAATGCCCATACCTTGTGCGAAAAGCTGTCTTAGGAACATCTTCCTCTCTAATTCTCAACTGATGGTACCCTAATCTCAAATCAATCTTGGAGAAAACTGCTGCTCCCTTCAACTGATCAAAGAGATCATCTATTTTAGGCAAAGGATACTTATTCCTGATGGTCACCTTATTCAACTACCTATAATCAATGCACAATCTCAAAGTACCATCCTTCTTCTTCACAAATAAAATAGGAGCTCTCCACTAAGACACACTAGGGCGAACAAACCTTTTATCCAACAACTCCTGCAACTGCACCTTCAACTCTCTCGACTTAGCAGGTGTCATTCGATATGGAGTAATAGAGATGGGAGTGGTACTAGGCAACAAATCGATACCAAATTTAACTTCTCTCTCAGGGGGTAACCCTGGCAACTCCTCAGGAAACACATCTGGGAATTCAGCAACTGTGGTTATACTATCAAGCTGGGAACCCACCACTCTAGTATCTACAACATGAGCAAGATAAGCATCACACCCTTTCTGAATCATCCTCCTAGCTACAATAGCTGAAACAAACATGGATGTAAGTTGTCTCTGCTCACTATATACCATTGTGAGCGGGGATTTTCGCCCCCACTCCAAGTGGAATGGTTCTTGCGACTTTGGTACTGTTTAGGCTCGGGGCTTTAGAGAACACGGACCTAATTCTGAAGAAAATGGAGTCACCACCCGGACGGGCTGGGAAAAAGAAAGGGGTGGATGACTCGATTCCTAAGGAATCCCTAACCCCCTAATGTGTTCGGAAAGTTGGGTACGTGTGGGGAAGGTGAGAAATGGCCCAGCACCCCCACAATGCCCGGTTCATTGGAACCGGCCTCCTTTACAGGTCTTAATATTATAAAATTCTTAAATATAACAATATTATCCATATTACACACAATAATTAAAAGAAAGCATCATTATATTAAAATCAAAGCAATGTCCAAACAAAGCAAATAAATGGACACCCATCCAAGGATGGAAACATGTCCTTACATCACATGCCTAAATAGGACACCCACCAAAAGGTAGAAACATGCCCTTTACATAGGTTCTAAAATAGAAAAGCAAATTAAACTACATGATGTTTAACTAATGAGGTACCCACCAAGTGGAAACATACCTCTTACAACATTTGGAAGTCTAAATAAATTGATAAAAGTAAATAACCAATCATAATAAATAAATCATTCATCAAAGGTATTAATCAAAATATAAAATAAACATCCATCCATGATAAATTAAATAAATCAAGTATTGAAATTAAATAAATTAAAGCATAAGAAATAAATCAAAGCATAATCAAATATGGAATTGAATAAAGCAAATAAAAGTCCAATTATGGCTACTGTGACTTTTTATGGAATTAAAATAAATTAGGGTTTTATGTTTTAAAGGGTTGGTAAGACTCTTTGAATAACAAAATTAAGGTTTGAATGATGATATCATGAAACTAGGGTTTTAAGCACTTTAAAATACTTTAATTTGTGATTTTTGGTTATTGGGTTCCTAAGTTACTGTGTAAAATTTAGGTTTTTATGTTTTTATGTTTTTTAATGTTTTAAAAGGATTAGGGTTCATAAAAATTAGGGTTTAAGGTTTTAAAAGGGTTAGTGTTCATTATTTTGGGTTTAAAAGTTGAATTTTGGATTTTAGGATTTAGAAGTAGGGTCACTGGTGGTGAATAATTTTTAGGGTTTTAGAAATCAATTTGATAATTTCATGAAGTTTTATGAATTTAAACAAATAAATTAAAGTTTTTATAAGAAGAAAAGATGTTTTAGAAGACTTTTTGAATGAAATAGAACCTACTTTAAAATTTTAAAAGAAGCAGAATTTACATCTTAGTTTTGTTGAAAAATATGTTCAATTAGAGTTTTAAGGTTTTTAAGAAGAAAAAATAACAATTTTAAGCCTTTTGGAAGATAAACCAACGAAATAAGGTTTTTTTTTTTTGCTTTAGAAAAACTAAATTAAAGTTCAAAGGTTTTTAATTTTGATTTCATAGATTTGCTACTGTGTAAAAAAAAACAATTAAAGAAAATTAATTAACACATACCTTCTTTTGATGATTTCTCCAAAAACAATTCTTCTTGGATGAACTAGCTCCAAAGACAAGCCTTTTTTGCCTTTGAATCCTCTAAATTGTGCTGCTGTTGTTCCAGAAAAGAGTTGAATTGAATTTCTTCTTTTCCTTCCTTGATTTGGTTTCAAATTTTCCAAACTGCTCTGGGATTTTTTGCCTCCCCTTTTTTAATTGTCTTTGGTCCTTATTTATAGTTGTTTGAGGTTGTTTATTCCTAATTAGTTAAGGTAAGTAATATTAATAAAAAAAAAAAGAAACCAAAACCTAATTGGAATAGGTTTCGAAAAATTTGCGTCGGAAAATTTGCTCTGCCGAAAAAAAACTGCTGCGGAAAAACTGCGCTAGCAAAAAAATCTGCTGCAGCTGGCTGTGGCAGCGCGCGCGGAGCGGGCCCGTAAGCTATTTCGCAGGTAGAAAATTTCTTCGTGCAAAATAGCATAGTGATTTCGCCCGCAGGAATTTCCTGTAGGCGAAATGCCCAAGGGCCCGAGCGATGATTTTTTCATCGCCGATTTTTTCGACTCCGATTTTTATTTTTATTTTTATTTTTTGACTTTTATTTGTTTATTTCTATTTTTTATTAATAAAAATTAGATACTAAAGCAAAAATTATTTGATAAAAATTATTTTGGACCAATTAGACAACAAAAATCATTTTAGACTAAATAAAACATATTGGACCGGATTAGGTAAAAAATTAAGGGTCTACAACCATCACATCTCTACCATCACCAGTTCTTAGGGTAACACACTTCTTCTAATAATCTACTACAGCCCCATGCTTAGACAACCAATCCATGGCTAAGATCAAATCATACTCCTTAAAAGGCATTTCAATCAAATCACCAAGAAACTCCTCATCCTGAACAACAATTGGACTATCTCGGTGCACCTTGCTCACCACAACACTATGCCCTAAAGGATATGTCACCAAGACACCAAATCCTAGGGACTCAGAATGCAATTCAAACACAGGCAAGATGGATGCACTTATATATGAATGAGTAGATCCTGGATCAATCAAAGCAAGAACTGAAATAACAAATAAAGAGAATGTACCCGCAATGATGGCTGAAGCATCCGGTTGCCTCTGCATCACATACACTCGCTAAGATGGCCCAGCCTCATTTGGCCTACTACCTCCAGATGTAGAGCCTCCTCTTTGACTGAACCCAGGTCTACCTCCTCCACTGAAATCTCTACCACTTCGACCTCCTGTCACACTAGGTCGAGAAACTGCAGAATCTGCCTGCCTATCCTCCTGTAGCTCAGGACAATCTCTGATGAAATGGTCAAGCAACCCGCATCTAAAACACACAGTTGGCCCACCAATTTTCCAACAAACACCCCCATGTATCCTACCGCAATGGACACATGTAGGTGGAGTAGACCTCTGAGCCACTGGGGTCGGTGCACTAGCCACAGAAACTGTAGGTCTCAATCTTTGCCTCTGATGTGGTACTGACCTAACAGGCTGCCTCTGGCCCCTACTAAACCTCTGAAAATGACATCCTTGGCCTCTCTTTGCAGATGAAGACCCTACCTCAAACTGGGGTCTCCTAACTCTGGTCTCTTCCTCAGTAGCAGCTGCTGCAATAGCCTGTGCTCTCTCAACACTCCGGGCCGCTGCAACAAGCTGGGAAAGATCCTGATACCGGGAACCAGCAATAATACACATAATAGAGGGCCTCAACCCCTCCTTAAATCTCCTGCGCCGATCAATCTCATCTGAAATAATTACACTTGCATAATGACTCAATCGGATGAACTCTATCTCATACTCTGTCACCGTCCGGTTATCCTGCCTCAGATTCAGAAACTCCATCTTCTTAGCATCCTTATACTCCCTCGGAGTATAATTCTGTTCAAAATCCCACAGAAAATCACCATAAGATAAAGTCGGTGGATCATCCATTGCATGGGGAACCGTCTTCCACCAATCATACGCATCTCTCTGCAGAAGAGATCTAGCATAATCAAAATTCTCTTCAGGAGTGGCTTGCAATTGGATAAATACCCTCTGAACTCTATCCAACCACTGCTCAGCTACAGCAGGATCTGTAGTACCAAAGAAGTCCTCAGCTCCAAATTTCCTTAATTTATCATACTGCCTCACCAGTACTTGCGGCTGTGGTGGCGGTGGCGGTTGCTGCACTGGAGCTTGCCTCAATAAATCTACCATATGCAGTAACCAAACCGGCGGAATCTCATCAGCAGCGGGTCTCTATGGCACAAGAGCAGGTGCCTCACCAGTTAACTCAACCCTAGCTCCATCTCTACCCTCAACAGGAGCTACACTCTCAGCATTACCTTCGAAAAACTGACGTGACTGAGACACCATCACTACCTATATCTGTAAACACAGCAGAAAATACCTCATCACAGATCAAAAACTGCCAATGCCAATGCATGTATCTTATTTAAAAACAATATTTTAAAATCAAAATTTTCTTTTTCTTATGCTAGGTTGAGAATCTCAAACCTAGGCTTTGATACCAAAATAGTTGTAACACCCCCGTACCCCATATACACACACCGCATACACCCACACAACACGCGATATACGTATATTGGATAAAGGGGTGCCACTGTTCTTTTTAAACAAACCAAACTTTAATCTTTAACATATAAGCATCATAAGTCAGTTCGAATAAACTTAAAACATTTAACCTATATTATAAATAGTAATAGAGAAAATATTTCTTCGTTAAAATATATATATATATATAACATTAGTACCCAAAAGCTTGCCTAAAATAGTCTGTTCAAAATATTTGTTAATTAAGCAGCGAAAAATACATATGTTTACATCAAAATCAATAAGTACAAAAATATGAAGTTTATACATGCTGGCAGTTCATCTCTGATCTTGATGTCCACAACTCAACACAGCTCTCACAAAGTCAAGCCTAGACTCGACTTGGTCTAGATGAGCTCTCTGGCACAACCGGATCTACCCTGTCACCTGCGCGATGAACCACAATCGCGCTAAGCAGAAAGCTTAGTGGTACAAACTTTGATTCAATAAAGATTAATGCGATGCTCATGCACAATATATATATATATGAATATATCAACTCATAGCATTATATCTCAACATATTAATCACTTGCATCACATTTCATAATTCCCATTAAAGCAAGGACAAGCATGGGCCTTAAAAGGATCTAATATGCTATTCAAAGTTCAGAGTTACTGCTTTGGTCTATAATCACATTTATCAAGCCCGTAGGAGATAGATATATATAAATATATATATCCATGGATAATGTAACAGACCCAGTCTCTTGGACCTCAACCCTGCTAGTCCCTAGGGCCCCAGTATCTTGGTCCTCAACCCGGCTAAACTGTTACTGTTTTTGAGGCTTACGACCCTGTCTTTTCACCTCAAAAACATCATATTTTACATTTTTCAGCTGGGCTCGACTTACGACCCGATTTTTTCACCTGCCCAGCGATTCATAGGCATGCCGCCAAACCCAGAAATCTGAAAATTGAATAACATACTAGGCACACAATTAATTCATTTATCTCATTATTAATCTCTTTCACAATTCATTTCTCATAATCAAACTAGGCTCATTGCCCTAATATATCATCTTTTATCAATTTTTCTCATTCTTCTATTTCATCTCAATATCGATTGGTTACATTATGTTTTCACATCTCATATCACCTATTTACACATTTCTTTTCATATACAATACTTTACTCAATTGCATTGATACATCAATAAAATTCACATTATGCATATCACAACATATAACTCATTCATCAACAATGTATCCAGTAACTTAACACATTTCTAACTAAATGTGTTAAGTCCCAATGTCATATAAATGTATCCAATCATTCAATGTTTGTACTTACCTCTAAGAGCAACAACACCACTCTATCAACTCCTCTTCCAAGATAACTCTCAACACTTGAATAAAAGTAGCTCAATTTTCTTCAAAACCTAATCCAAAGGTGATCATACACACTCACTTAGAGATACACAAGAAGAAAATAAGAAAGAGAACTATCTAGGGCAAACTCTACGCTTGACACGCTCAACAACATGGGTGTGTCCCTGACCATGCCCTGAACTCACAACACAGAATCTTTGACACGCTCAGTGACATGGGCGTTGTGAGCGGGGATTTTTGCCCCCACTCCTGGTGGAATGGTTCTTGCGACTTTGGCACTGTTTAGGCTCGGGGCCTTAGATAACACGGACCTAAGTCCGGAGAAAAATGGAGTAGCCACCCGGACGGGCCGGGAAAAAGAAAGGGGTGGATGACTCGATTCCTAAGGAATCCCCAACCCCCCTAATGGGTTCAAAAAGTTGGGTACGTGTGGGGAAGGTGATAAATGGCCCAGCACCCCCACAACGCCCGGTTCATTGGAACCGGCCTCCTTTACAGTTCTTAATATTATAAAATTCTTAAATATAATAATATTATCCATAATACACACAATAATTAAAAGAAAGCATCATTATATTAAAAACAAAGCAATGTCCAAACAAAGCAAATAAATGGACACCCATCCAAGGATGGAAACATGTCCTTACATCACATGCCTAAATAGGACACCACCAAAAGGTAGAAACATGCCCTTTACATAGGTTCTAAAATAGAAAAGCAAATTAAATTACATGATGTTTAACTAATGAGGTACCCACCAAGTGGAAACATACCTCTTCCAACATTTTGAAGTCTAAATAAATTGATAAAAGTAAATAACCATTCATAATAAATAAATCATTCATCAAAGGTATTAATCAAAATATAAAATAAACATTCATCCATGATAAATTAAAGAAATCAAGTATTGAAATTAATGAACTGGTCCGTATCAACTTCCATGATTGTCTCATATTCATAGTAAGGAGTTAATGAACTGGTCAAGATCAGAGGCTTAAGGAATAGGCTGGCAGGATTTTCCCATACCGAAGCCAATGTGGCTAGGGGAATAGCCATCTGATTTTCTTCTCTTGACAGGTGTATAAACCTACACTCCATAAAGTTCTTCTTCATCATGGTCAGGTAATGGTGGTATGGTTTCAATTTTTCTTCTTTCAACTCCCACTCTCCATTTACTTGGGATACTACTAGCAATGAATCGCCATAAACTTCCACCTTATCCACCTTCATAATCATTATGGTTTCAAAACCAAAAATACACGCTTCATACTCCACCATGTTATTGGTTGCCTAAATTTCAACTTCTTGGCTAAAGGGATAAGTTCTCCTTCGGGCGATTCTAGTATAACTCCCAAACCCGCTCCTTTCCTGTTCGCTGCTCCATCAAAATACATCTTCCACCCTTGTACTTCAATTGCTTCTAAATGTTCATCTGGAAATTCCAAGATTACCTCTTCACTTTCTGGTAATGGTTGTTGAGCCAGGAATTCTGCCACCGTTCTACCCTTGATTGTTTTCTTGGTTACATACTCGATCTCAAATTCTTCTAATATTATCAACCATCGATCATATTTCCCAATTAAAGAGGGTGTCTCCCTTAAGTATTTCATTGGATCCAACCTGGAAATTGCTTGCACACTATATGATTGAAAGTAATGTCGCAACTTCTTAGAAGACCAAACCACAGCTATACATGTCTTTTCGATGATACTATACTTAATTTCATAAGGTAGGAGCTTTCTACTCAAATAGTAAATGGCATGCTCAATCCCCGACTCATCTGCTTGGGGTAGCATGGCTCCTATCGACTCTTCTTCTACTGCTAAGTATAGTAATAGAGGTTTGCCGGGTTTAGGTGGTTTCAAAATAGGTGGATTCAACAAATACTCTTTTATTCGGTCAAAAGCCTTTTGACATTCTTCATTCCATACGACCGGCTGATTCTTTCTAAGCAACTTGAAGATAGGCTTACAGATTGTTTTGAGTTTTGCTATAAATCTACTAATGTACTGCAGTTTACCAATAAATCCCCAAACTTCTCTCTCCGTCTTTGGGGCTGGCATATCCCTGATTGCTTTGACTTTGTCAGGATCAATCTCAATACCATTCGGACCAATTACATGTCCCAACAATTTGCCTGAAGTAACATCGAATACACACTTCTTCGGGTTTAATCTTAGCTTATACTTCAAAGCTCTATCGAAGAATAATTCTAAGTTTTGGAAGTGTTGCTCCCTTGTATCTGACTTCACCATTATATCATCAACATATACTTCAACTTCTTTGTGCATCATGTCATGAAATAGTGTGGTGGCCATCCTTTGGTAGGTTGCTCCAGCATTCTTTAAGCCGAAAGGCATCACCCTATAACAAAATATACCCCATGTAGTAGTGAAGGCAGTTTTGGCTTTATCCTCTTGGGCCATTAACACTTGATTGTATCCGAAAAATCCATCTACAAATGAGTGTAGCACGCTAGAGGCCGCACTATCAATGAGAACATCTATATGAGGTAAAGGAAAATCATCCTTAGGGGAAGCTTTGTTTAAATCTCTATAGTCCACGCAAACCCTTATCCTTCCATCTTTCTTTGGCACGGGTACTATGTTGGCTAACCAATCTGGATATTCTATCACTTCAAGGAACTTCACTTGTATTTGCTTAGTGACCTCTTCTTTAACCAATTCAGCCCACTCAGATCTTAGTCGCCTAAGCTTTTGTTTGACAGGTTTAATGTGAGTGTAAGTAGGAATATGATGCTCGGCTATGTCTCGATCTATCTCAGGCATATCCTCATACGACCAAGCAAACACTTCTTCATATTTTTTGAAAATTTTTTCAAATCTCTCTCTCTCATCAGGAGTAAGGTAGGATGCTATGCTAATGTTTTTAGGATTTTCAGTTGTTCCCAAATTTAATGTTTGTGTGTTAACAGAATTAATATTAAAGATGCTCATGTAACTGCTATTTGAATGTATGCAACCATCAGGAGAAACATCACACAAGTAAGCAAAATTAGACTTTATTGCATTCATTTTGGAAAAGAAAACGTCATCATCCTCATACAAAGCAGAAAAATTAAAATCAAAGTCAAAATCATTGTTCTCAGAATCATAAAGCAGGATGTCTTCAAACTTTTCTTCAACTAGGGCAGCAATCTCTTTCGGAGTCTTCTCGGCTTTTAGGGCAGCTTCATTCCTTTCTTTGTTGATTGACAGGGTGAGCTCTTTCTTCACTTGCTCCACTAGCTCAGCAACATCTGCAAAAATTTCAAAACCGGGGATTAACTTACCCATGAACATGATTGGCTTAGGCTTTCCTTGGAGTGGTCCCATATCTGGAGCTTTGACAAAGATCTCTTCAAGTGGTGGGAAGCTCATCTTCTCACTCTTCTTTGGCTGGACATTGTCATCTTCATCATATCCTAACCCCTTCTTGGATGTTTGAGTTCTAAAATTTGGCAACTTTGTCAAACCAGCCTTACTCTTTCCAAGACTAGCTCCGGGAAAGTAGTTCACGTTCTTCATCATATTCAAGACTTTGGAGTCCACTACTTCATCATCAAAAATTGCAACCACTTGAAAACCATTGAGAGGCCTTTCAACCATTAGGGCATTAACAATCTCATTATCTTCAGCTTCAATGACCACTGTCTCATTTCTGTTGAAAAATTTGATCTTTTGATGAAGGGTGGAAGGAACTCCACCAAGAGGGTGAAACCATGGTCACCCCAAGAGCAAGGCAAAGGTAACTGGTATATCTAAAACAACAAACTCAACAATAGATTCAATTGGACCAACCTTGACGGCCGCTTTGAAAGTCCCTTCGGCATGCCTCTTAGTGTTGTCATAAGCACAAATCGTTATCTCGGTTGGGTTTAGATCTCTTGTTGACATGGCTAGCTTTGGCAATATTTTAAGTGGACAAAAATTTATGGCAGACCCATCATCGACCATGACACATGGAGTCCTCTTTCCCTTGACTTCTATTTTGATAAAGAGAGGGCGGATGTGGTCTCTTCCTTCCTCCAGTAAGTCTGCATCAGAAAAAGAAACTGCTCCCATATTAACTTCACTCTTTTCTTGGGCCTCTTCACATTTCATTACTTCCCCAATTTTTATGAAGTTGATCAACTCCTCCGGTGTTGTGGAGGTAGAAATGGGTATGTTAGTCAGGGCTTTGGCCATAGTTTCTCGGTGCTTTTTAGAAGTAGCTAACAAGTCCCAAATGCTAACACTTGCTTGGGTTCTTTTCAATTGCTTGAGCACAGCATCATCTTATTCTATTTCAACTCCCCCCTTATTAGTTTCTATCTCCTTTGGTGGTGGCCTTACGTAAGGCTTACCGGATCTAGTATTCATCACCTCATCTTCTTCGGGCTCAGACAAAGTCCACTCCTCCTTCTTGGATACAATATCATTGTCACTGTCACTTGAATCCCAAAACCCATTGACAACACAAATTGCTACTTCTCCACCCATCATAGCTTGTTCAATTTTGACAAATGCCTCTTCTTCTTTGGTTGCTTTCTCATCCACATCTTGAAAAGAAGACATGACAAATCCTCATGTAAACCTCATCCAATCATGAAGGTTGCCGGTGGTGGTACCCTATTGAATTTTGGTAATGGGTTGTCTTTGATGTTTGGCTTATTGGGCTCGGGTAGCTTCCCATTATAAATTAGGTTTTGGATCTTGTGTCTCAACCTTACACATCTATCCGTGTCATGCCCTTGCATTTGGTGGAATTGACAAAATGCTTTGGTGTCAAAGTTAGGTGGGAGAGGGTTAGGCAAAGGACGTGGATTTAAGTGTTGTAGCCATCCTTTTCTTTGAAACTTGTTGAGAACCCAAGACATCAGTTTTCCCAATTCCAAAAATTGTCTCCTTGTTCCTTGGTTAGTTGCATTAACACCGACAGCCTTTTGCATGCTTTGGCTACCAGGTTGATAGCTCCCTTTCTCATTCCTTTTTGTTGCAAAGCGGCTCTTCTCCCTTTCCCATTCTTCAATTTGCAAACTAGCTTGGAGAAGGTCTTTGAAATCACGGATGAGTGTATGAGACATCCTCTCACAAAGACTAGGCAACACCCCTCTCACAATCATCCTTATTTGATCGGATTCATCGGGCCTCTTCTTGAGTAAAGCGGCCTTATTTCACCATCGCTTCACATAGTCCATAAAATTCTCATTTGGCCTTTGCCTTATGGACTCCACTTCCATTAAAGTAACTTCTAACTCAACATTATATCCATATTACTGGATGAAGGCTTTGTAAAGTAGATCCCAACTCTTTTGTGTTCCATCATCTAAGGTATTGAACAATTTTGGACAACAGATTCCAATGAGAGCATAAAGTACCTTAGAGTTTGATCCTTAGTAGCTCGGGCAGAATGCATGGCAGTGATATACTACTTCACATGAAGATGGGGATTTCCAGTGCCATTGTACTTAGCAAAGGAAGGCATCTTGAACTTATAAGGGACCTCATTATCTTGTTCAAATAGTTTGTCGATCTAAGACTTCTCTTCGATTTTCAGCTTCTTCTCAAATTTCTTTTCTAAATCAGCAATCATCTTTTCAACATCGGATGTCTCGGTCTTTTCAATAGTTGCCTTCTCAACAGCCTTCGGTTCTTTCTTCTTTTCTTGAACCTCTTGGTAGTATTGAGCCCAATCATCATCATCATCAATGATCACCTTTTCCTCATCAAAAACCATTTCACTAACTTCAGTCTTCCCTTTGTCCTTTGGTTTTTTAGTGCTAGCAGATGCCTCAGCATGATTCTCTAAGATTGCAGTCAATTGGTTCTTCATGATCTCAGCTAGGGCCTCTTTGATTTCTTCCATCTTAGCATTAAGGGCTTCATCCACCATCCTTTGAATTTGTTCGGGCTCCATTGCTTTAGGTGAGCAAGTGATTGAGTCGTTGCTAGATACTTCATCTCCTGCGTAGGTCGGATTATTGTAAGCTTTAGAACTATCGTAATCCAGGGCTGTGAGCCAGAGAGGATCAATGATATGAGATGCAAATGTATGCATGCATGCATGTATGCACAATCAACTAATAAACAAGTGTAATTAGGACGATCCTTCCAACCTTATAACATCCACACACGAATGGCGAGTCTCTTTTTCCTAGGTATATGGTTAACAAAATACCCACACGGGGTATCTTGCTTTCGAATAATTCCCTCTGACGTTTCAACCAATAGTTATATTTTCGAAAGTGGAAATCCATCAATGATAATTCCCATTAATTAGGTTTTAATCCATCCAACCAATTAAAGTAGCTTTTATGCTATATTGGATTAAAACTAAATTAAGAGGTTTATTATAGATAGATTTCTCACTTGAAAAGAGTAACTAATGGTTTATGCCAAAAACAAGCCCATGATTAATTTATTCTTAGTGTAAACTAGGCCTACAATTGATTTTTGGTATTTCATAATTGACCTAAATATTTTTGCAAGCTCTTTGTAAAAAATGGTTGGGTGAAAATAATTTTGTTTCTAAGCCCATTGTAAAAGATTTTAGAAAAATGGATTTTGGACTTAGTATTTGGGCCATGGGCCAAAGAATTTATTTATTTTTTAGAAAAGTATTATGTCCAAAGACCATCTTAAAAAATTTTAAAAATAGTTTTGGCCTTTTGGATTTTAAAGAAAAATTTATTTTGAGCTTACAATATACTTAGGTCATATTAGAAAAAGAACAAACCAAATAAGCCATGATTTAAGCCAAGATAAATCAACCATAGTCAAACAACATGCATATGGGGTAAAACCTAAGGAAAGTAACTAGGCCAATTACATGAGCTTTAGTCTTTGGGTTAAAAGGGTTAGGTTCTCATAGCAAGTATATACCAAATGGTATGAGGCTATGAGTGGTTATGCCATGCTCTATCTCTATACCTTGAGTGAAAGTATGGTATCCCTTACATAACACAACACGGGCATCCTAACTCATGCACACGATGCAAACTAATATGATGCAATGGATAATATCATTATAAGAAAGAATATAATAATATAAAGACCAACGGAATCAACTTCTCTTGTCCCCAGTGGAGTTGCCACCGTGAGCGGGGATTTTCGCCCCCACTCCCGGTGGAATGGTTCTTGCGACTTCGGCATTGTTTAGGCTCAGAGCCTTAGAGAACACGGACCTAAGTCCGGAGAAAAATGGAGTCGCCACCCGGATGGGCCAGGAAAAAGAAAGGGGTGGATGACACGATTCCTAAGGAATCCCTAACCCCCCTAATGGGTTCGGAAAGTTGGGTACATGTGGGGAAGGTGAGAAATGGCCCAGCACCCCCACAATGCCCGGTTCATTGGAACCGGCCTCCTTTACAGGTCTTAATATTATAAAATTCTTAAATATAACAATATTATCCATATTACACACAATAATTAAAAGAAAGCTTCATTATATTAAAATCAATGCAATGTCCAAACAAAGCAAATAAATGGACACCCATCCAAGGATGGAAACATGTCCTTACATCACATGCCTAAATAGGACACCCACCAAAAGGTAGAAACATGCCCTTTACATAGGTTCTAAAATAGAAAAGCAAATTAAATTACATGATGTTTAACTAATGAGGTACCCACCAAGTGGAAACATACCTCTTGCAACATTTGGAAGACTAAATAAATTGATAAAAGTAAATAACCAATCATAATAAATAAATCATTCATCAAAGGTATTAATCAAAATATAAAATAAACATCCATCCATGATAACTTAAATAAATCAAGTATTGAAATTAAATAAATTAAAGCATAAGAAATAAATCAAAGCATAATCAAGTATAGAATTAAATAAAGTAAATAAAAGTCCAATTATAGCTACTGTGACTTTTTATGGAATTAAAATAGACTAGGGTTTTATGTTTTAAAAGGTTGGTAAGACTCTTTGATTAACTAAATTAATATTTGAATGGTGAAATCATGAAACTAGGGTTTTAAACACTTTAAAATACTTTAATTTGTGATTTTTGGTTATTGGGTTCCTAAGCTACTGTGTAAAATTTATGTTTTTATGTTTTTATATTTTTTAATGTTTTAAAAGGATTAGGGTTCATAAAAATTAGGGTTTAAGGTTTTAAAAGTGTTAGTGTTCATTATTTTGAATTTTGGAAGTTGAATTTGGATTTGATATTTTGGAATTAGGGTCACGGGTGGTAATTTTAATCTTAGGGTTTGGAAGATAATTTAATATTTTATGGAATTTTATGAATTTAAACAAGTGAATTAAAGTTTTTATAACTAGAAAAGATGTTTTAGAAGACTTTTTGAAGGAAAAAGTACCAAGTTTAAAGTTTTGAAAGAAACAGAATTTGATTTTGGTTTTGTTGAAGAATATGTTCAATTAGAGTTTTAAGGTTTTTAAGAAGAAAAAATAACAAATTTAATCCTTTTGGAAGATAAACCAACGAAATAAGGTTTTTTTTTTGGATTTAGAAAAACTAAATTAAAGTTCAAAGGTTTTTAATTTTGATTTCATAAATTTGCTACTGTGTAAAAAAAACAATAAAAGAAAATTAATTAACACATACCTTCTTTTGATGATTTCTCCAAAAATAATTCTTCTTGGATGAACTAGCTCCAAAGACAAGCCTTTTTTGCCTTTGAATCCTCTAAATCGTGCTGCTGCTGTTCCAGAAACGAGTTGAATTGAATTTCTTCTTTTCCTTCCTTGATTATGTTTCAAATTTTCCAAACTACTCTTGAATTTTTGCCTCCTCTAAATTAATTGCCTTTGGTCCTTATTTATAGTGGTTTGAGGTTGTTTATTCTTAATTAGTTAAGGTAAGTAATATTAATATAAAAAAAAAGAAAACAAAACCTAATTGGATTAGGTTTCAAAAAATTTGCGTCGAAAAATTTGCCCTGCCGAAAAAAAACTGCTGCGGAAAAACTGCGCCGGCAAAAAAATCTGCTGCAGCTGGCTGCGGCAGCTCGCACGGAGCGGGCCCGTAAGCTATTTCGCAGGCAGAAAATTTCTGCGTGCGAAATAGCACAGTGATTTTGCCCGCAGGAATTTCCTGTGGGCGAAATGCCTATGGGCCAGTGCCCACGGGCCCACGCGATAATTTTTTCGTCGTCGATTTTTTCGACTTCGATTTTTTTTATTTTATTTTTTGACTTTTTTTTGTTTATTTCTATTTTTTATTAATAAAAATTAGATACTAAAGCAAAAATTATTTAATAAAAATTATTTTGGACCAATTAGACAACAAAAATCATTTTAGACTAAATAAAACATATTGGACCGGATTGGGTCAAAATTGAGGGTCTACAGGCGTGTCACTGGCCGTGTCAATCATCTAACAACACAATAGCTATGACACACTCAGTGACATGGGCATGTCACTGGCCATGTAAATGCTACTACAACACAAAAGTTGTGACATGCTCAGTGACATGGGCGTGTCATTGCTCGTGTCACCAACCCAGAAAACAGAACCAACCACATGCCCAAAGACATGGCCGTGCTCCTAGGCGTGTCTGGCCAAAAACCCTAAAATCGACACCAACAAAGCCACAACCAACAATCATCTTCCAATAGCCATATCAACAACACATAACTCTACTAAAACCATCAACAACTCAAAAATACTTGAGTAAACCTTAAAACAACTCAATTATAAACATCAAACACAACCACCACCATATTCACAACACAAAAAATCACACAATCCACACACTTGCCTCTTTCACCAAACTCATCCCTATTCTCTCTTCAATCCAACCCCAAAATCAAAGTTAACAAAACAACACAACCCTCAAATATACTAAAACAACCATCCAACAAACCCAAGAACACAAACTCAAGAGAAAACCAAGAAACAAGTTGGAAACTTACCAAAAGTGAAGAAAATCCTTAAAACTCCAACTTGATCTCTTGAAAACCTTCAATCTTTTAAGCTTGGAAGCAACAAAACCTCTTTTCCTTTGGTTGCCAAGGGTGGCCAGCCAAAGAGAAAAAAAGAAGAAGATGAAGATGAATGAAGAAAAAGAAAGAAAGGAATAAAGAAAGAATGAATGAATGAATGTCAACCACTACAACTACTCTCTCCTCAAAACACTCTCAACCAAGCAATAAAACAATATAATATTAAATCTACTACATCATCTTCCACTAAAATTAAACAAATCCATTTAATTAATCAAAATATCTCTTTTGACTTATACGACCCATTGACTTGTGTATATTATTTTTATCTCCATATACATAACATATACACTTTAAATTATTTAATCCAATACAACAATTAACACTCCAAAATTTTAGGGTATAGTTTGGGATATTAAATTAATGATAATATTGTTGAAACATGAGTTAGGCTAATGAAGATCAATTGATCAAGAGTAAATTGCTTTGAAACATACCTGAAACGTGTTAACTTTTTGTGTATCAAATGATTAGAAAATGAATATGTGATTTTTGCGATACGAACTTAACATTATGATTGGAAATGTTTGAAGAAAAATGATAGAAGGGCAGTATTTATTTATAAGCCACGGATGTGACCATTATTATGGCATGACCGTTGGATAGTTTTGGTGAGATTGATAGTTATGCTTCAAGAAATATGGTCAAGACTTATGGTTTGCATAGTTGTATCTTATAATTTTATACTGGAAATTTGTTTATAATTATAGAAAGTGTGGAAACAGAAGAGAATTGTAAAAATATGATGAGCTTTAAATGATGTATAAGAAAAGTGATTTGTGTAAATAGGGTAACTATAAAAAATGTGAGAAAATGGTAAATAAAAGGAATTATGAAATGTGAGTAAGAGTTATAATAAATGTACTTGAAAGTGGTATAAAATCAATAAGTTGATGAAATGATGTGTAAAGTAAATGAGACTAGGGGAAGTGAATATTATCTGTAATGATGAATTCAAAGAGAATTAAAATTTGAGAATAAATTTAACCTAATAGAATTAGGTCATGAATTGAAAACAAATTGATGAATTTAAAATAGACAAAAGGTTGGTCAGAATAGAATAAGGTTGTGATGGTCATATTATGATAGTTAGATCAATTGATCCAAAATGTAATAAGTTTATAAGTATTTATTGAAATTCAATGTTTGTAGTTGTATTAAGAATATGCAAGCTATATGATAATGTGGATAATACAGCGTTTTGATATGTATATGCATATGAAAGGAGCTAAGTTATATTAGTTTCAAATAATTATAAGAGAAAAGTGTTAGTTATAGTATAATTGGAATGAATTTTAATAAGGAAATAAGATTTTGTTGTTGTATAATGGTGATATTAAATTAATATGTGGTAATTGTATAAAGAGTGGGATCAAAGTGAAGATGTGTAAAATTATTGTGTTAAGATAAAAGTTATTAACATTTGAATTTAAGGTGATGAGAGTATATTTTTAAGATAATGAAGTGATAAGATATCTTGAGTGCAATAGGTGTGTGGTGTATACATATTAAGGAGATGAACTAATTTTGTCTAATGACAATTCGATTGAAGATATAATAATATGTTGTGACTGTTTGAGTAAATAGACAGTATAATGATGTGTTAGGAAATGGTAAAAATGAAATTAAGAATGAACCTAAGGGGGAGAATAGAAATTATGTAATTTGGTAAAATAATGGTTTGGATGATTTATTACTATACTGGATAATTTCGAGGACGAAATTATTTAAGGGGGAGAAAATTGTAACATCCGTGATTTTTGAGAAATTAAATAAGTATTTGGAGATATAAATTGTATATACTCAATATATATATCTAGAGTATATTAGCATATACATATGGTATATTAATTGTATATGTTGGATTAATACATTATATACTTAATATTTAATACACATGTAAGGTACATTTGATGCGTATATAAGACACACATTACTTGTGCATATGTGTAATATCCTAAATTTTTGAAAAGTTCTAATTTTTGGAAATTTGATAAAATAAATTATAATTTAAATGGATAAATTAAATTAATAGTTTTAAATGAAAAATAAAGGGGTTTTAAATGAAAAAGTGGATAATATATGTGATATATATGTAAAATATACATAACATATAAAAGTCAACACTTTTTTAAAAAAGTCAAAGTAAAAGATTATTTTGGTAATTAAATCATAGAAATTTAAAATTAATAAAATAATTCAAAAATAAATTATTTTTGAATGGAAGAGGAAATTTAGGACTTTTAATTTATTAAATAAATAATTAAATAATTAATTATTAAATTATTTTAATATATATATATATATATGGTTTAAAATTAAAGGGTGAAAGGAAAGAGAAATAAATAAAATAAAGTCTTATTCTTCTTCTTTCCTTCAAGGCCGAATTTCATGGCTTCAAGAGAGGGATTTGCTTCTTCCATACTCCAAATATTGAAGAGATTTTGAGGATTCAAGTGGAGTTTTAGAAGTTTCTTCATCAATTGGTAAGCTTTCTTACCAAATTTTCAAATTCTATGGAAAAGTGTGTTATGTAAATTTTGGAATTCTATAGTAGCATGATTTAATTGCTTAATTGGATATGAATGAAGTTGTTTTGATTGGTTATTAATGATTTTAAGGTTGGATTAAAGAAATGGTTGAGTTTGGGTAAGATTGGTGAAGAGAGAGAATTTAGGGTTATGTAATTTTTGGGGTTTTGAAATCATGGTTTTTAATTGTGTAAATTGATTCCAAATGAGTTTTGATACATAAACAAGTATTTTAAAGTCAAATATTGGATTTGGTTGTGTTTGGTTAGAGTTTGAGAATGGAAGTGGAGATTTAGGGTTTTGGAAAAGTGATTTTCCAAAGTGGTTGAATTGTGTGATTTTATTTGTTTAAGCATGTTGTTTAGTGTTAAAAGTGATGAATATAAGCTTGAAATGAGTAATGGATTGTGCTGGAATGGAAAACCTTCAATGGGGGGAAGGTTATGCCATTTTTGAGATTTTGTGTATAAGAGTGCATTGTTATAATGTAAATGATTTAAATGTATTAAAATATATTTTTAATGATATTGATAAACTTAAAACACTAATTTAAATGGCTTGATATGGTTTTTCAAAGTTAAAGTGAGGTGAAGCTTAATTTTGGGATTTGGTTTAGAGTGATGCTTAATTGTGGTTTGATGTTGAGAATACCTTAGAATATGATATTAAATGATTATGTATGATTACATTTGGTATAGGCATTAAGGGAGGTTGATTTGCTTCTTCCAAGTGGTGAAGGGAAAGTTGGAAGGATAGGATTGGAGGTTGTATTAAGCTTGCTTTAGGTTGCTAGTAGAGGTATGTACAAACTTTGAGTATAATGTTTATATTTGCATGATATTTGGACTTAACACATTTTGGTTGAAAAATGTGTTAAGCTACTGGGTTCATTGATTGAGTATGAATAATGTGCTATGACATTTGTAATGTCATATATGTGTTAAATGCAATGTGAAAAGCCATTGATAATGGCTAAATTGTGTAAAGTGTGAAATATGCATATTATGTGAAAATACCCAAAGTAATTGGGTAATGTGTTGTGAATGCAAAAATGTGATATGTGGAATAATGAAATGAATTGATATTGATAAAAATGAGAAAAAAATGAGAAAAGTGAGAAAAATGAGAAAGATGTGAAAAATGAGAAAAAAGAGAAAAAAATGTGAAAATAAAGTAATTAGCCTAGTTTGATTATGAGAAATGAATTGTGAAAGTATTTGATAATGAGATAAATGAATTAATTATGTTCCTAATATGTTATTCAATTTTCAGAGTTCTGGGTTTGGCGGCATGCCTATGAATTGCTAGGCAGGTGAAAAGACCGGGTCGTAAGCCGAGCCCAGCTGATAAATGATAAATATGATGTTTTTGGGGTAAAAAAACTGGGTCGTAAGCCTCAAAAAAATTGTAGCAGTCTAGCCGGGTTGAGGACCAAGATACTGGGGCCTAAGGGTCTAGCCGGGTTGAGGTTCAAGAGACTCGGGCTGTTACATTATCCATGGATATATATATATTGCCTACGAGCTAGACACATGGTGTCATTATGGACCAAAGCAGTAACTCTGAAATTTGAATAGCATATTAGATACGTTTTTGGCCCATGCTTGTCTTTGCTTTAATGTGAATTATGAATTGTGATACAATTGAGCAAAATAATGTTTTTTCCCTTTTATCATTATTTATAACTAATATATCTCCATTCATTCTTTTCCATTCACATTTTAGAATTCTACATCATATACATATCATTTAAGTTTTTATACTCTAAATACAACTTTACATATTAAATCTCAACAATAATTTGCAATCTTAGCGAAATCTAGATCAATCAATCTATCTGTCACAATATCCTCATGTTTCAATCTTGTTCAATTCACACCAACTGTTAATTTTTTCAAATTTATCATTAAATTTCACAATATTCATATGACCTAATTCCATTAGGTCAAGTTTATATTCAAATTCTAATTTCTTCAGTTTCATATTCAGTCAAATTATCATGATAACAAATCACTCTTAATTGTCCTTTTATATACATATAATTTATTTTCTATTATCTTAATATAAATTCCACCAATTCTCAAGATAATCTTATATTATTATTAACTGTCTATAGTTTATTCACTTACACCTTAAAACCATTCACTTATTCACTTTATACCATAAACATATTCAGTATAACTTTCAGTCACCTTTTGTAATTTCTCTCTTTTTAACATCTTCTCACATATCACACCATTACTATCTTTACAATAAGTGTTATCCATACTTAACACATTTTCATAATTCTCTTCTTTTTCCTTACGTTTCATAATTATAACCAGATTTCTAACATAAAATGATAAGATACAACTTTACCAAATCATACTTCTTAAACATGTTTTCTAAAAACATAATTATCAATCTCATCAGAACTATACTATAGTCATGTTATCTCAGTCCCAAATCGGAAGATAACAAAATTAATCGACCAAAATATACTAAACAAATCATAGGATTATAAAAGATTAAGGGTCATGTTTGAAACTTATAAATCCATATGGTTCCTCTATTATTCTGTTTCCAACCTTTCCAATTACCATGCTAAATTGTATCTCAAGAATTTCGTATTCATTTCTAAACTTTGGCTACACCAAAAGTTAACACATTCCAACTCCATTATCACCCAATTTGCACTCGGTTATTTGATCATCACTAGCTCAATTCATGTTTCAACAATATTATTATTATCTTCTTTTATGAACACATATTCCATCATATGTAAATATTACATAATTTCTCTTTTGTTACTTTACTTCTAGTCCATTTACAATCTCTTATAATATACAAATACATAGAATTTTTCCATATGTGAATACTTTGGAACTCTAAATATCATATGATCATCAAATTCAGTGATCACTATAACAATTTCATTGTCCAATATTACACGAGTCTATTCTTACTCTCAATTCCGTCATAAAAATTTATCTAGTTTGCTCTAATCATAACCTAATCTTTCTTAGGTTCACTAATATATGCAATATCATTCTCCATATCACTAATCCAATAATTATACCACATACACATTCATAGGTCACATTCATAATGTGATTCACATTTCTTACATATCATAATTTCACTCATATTGAAAAACTCAGCTCACACATCCTATACATGTATACACTTAATTATATGCTCTTATTTTATTTTCCTTTTCCATACATTCCATACAAATTTAATATTTATCACTTTCCTTTGAACACTATTATTCTCATTCCTTCAATATGATGTAAAGTATTTATCATCACGACAAATATATATATTCTAACCATAATAACACTTCACATACATCTTAGTCACAATCCTAATGTGACATCTTTTTCACTTTTGTCTTTAAAAGCATTTAATATACCTTCATAACCACTTTTACCCTTTCTACTCAAATAACTCAAAATAACTCATTTTCACTTGCTTATTTTTTTTTCATACTATCAATCACATTACTCAATTCATAATACTTTCATGTGCAATATTATTCATTTCACATAGCTCTTGTATTGAATATACATTAAACCATCAATATCCAAATAATCTTTATCAAATTCCACTAAAACTTTAACTTTTCAACTTACTACTTCACTTAAACTTTAATTTGCCAAACTCATCTTTTCTTAATATCAACTTTAAAAACATTATATATATATATATCACAAAGCAACATCAAAACATATAACTTTCACAATTCTTAAGCTCATTTCAAAAATCCAAATATCACATATTATCACCATTACCATGAGCTTTCACAATATTCAAACATCTCACATTTCTAACATTGAAATCACAATGTTTGCATAAAAAAAAAACAATACAAACTATACCAATTTATCTTCTTACTTAATCAATATCATCTCTTTTTCTTTTAAACAAAACCTTAGCTTTATATACCCCAAACTTTAAATAGTCACACTTTGTCTATACTAATCAACTCATTCAATATTCCACCATACTCTCTTCCTTTAAATAACATATCTTTCCATATTAACAATCCCACAATATTTCCTCTTTCTAACAAACCAAACATAAGCTTTGTTATAAAGAGATTCAAAGAGTAGAAGAAAGAGTACATACTCTAATCTTGATTTTATTTTCAACTCATTTTCAACTTTATTCTCCTTTTCATTTCTTTATTTTACAATTACTTTTCAATAGTCAATACTTCAAAATTTACTTTCCTTAAGTAAACTCCCATTCTTGAATTTACCAATTAAACTTGTACCAATTTTCATATCATTTCTTTTTCCAATTATTACTTTCATATAAAATCTCATTCACACACTATCATCCATCTCATGTAATTCAAATACATCACAAATCACATAATGCCACGTTCGAGACCAACCTAGGTGTTAATGCATATGCATGTATTACAAATTTCATTTCAAAACTTTTCCTATTTAAGTCTATTTAAACTTTTCAAAACTTTTCGTTTTAATTCTACTTAGGCCGAGAATCTCAAACCTAAGCTCTGATACCAAAATAATTGTAACACCCCCATACTCTATATCAGTACTATACATATCTCGATCATACATACAGTACGTAAATAAAGTATAAGAATGCCACCTTTTGTTACAGATTAAAACTTTTATCAGTATTCCAAACAATAGTATATATATTTTACTTATCAAAATACAACGTAATTAAATCTTACATGTATGCATTACCTTCTAGTTGGTCTCAGAACACTCTTACCTTACTCGTGGCATACCGATTGACTTTAGATCTATCACATACTCACCTGCGCGATTACACAACCACGCTAAGCCAGAGAGCTTAGTAGTACAAATAAGTATAATAAACATACATTTTAGGAAATCATGTTAATTTCATATATCATTGATTCAAACCACAGTTCCATGTCTTATTAAAATATTCATAAAATAATACTAACAATGTCCACATTCTTATTATACATCATAATGTATTTTAATGTTGTATTTACACATCTCATCATTCACATAATCTTGTTTCAAGCCACCTTCACTTTTATTAATTTACTTATATATATATATCGAAATCTTTTTATTCCATAATTATCATCATATATCTCATAACATTATCTCTTATTGCATAATTTACATTTAAACAAAGATGAACATAAGTCTCATTATTCATTCATTGCACATTTCGTGAATCATATTTAAACAAAGACAAACATGGGCCTATAAGACACTAATATGCCATTCAAATTTTCAAAGTTAATGTTTTGGTTTAATTATCTCATTAATCATTATCATTATCCCAACTAGGTTTCAAGGATTTAGGTTCAACCAAGCTTCAAGGGGAACAAAGCATGCTAAGTATCAACCCAACTTGGCTTCAAGAACCAATCCAACCTAGCTTCAAGGGTCGTAACATCTCAATTAGGCTTCAAGGACTAGATCCAACCAAGCTTCAAGGGGAGTAAAACATGTTAAACTTCAACCCAACTTGGCTTCAAGGATCAAGCCCAACCTAACTTCAAGAGATTGTTACTATAGGCATGCCACCAACAACAAACTCTAAAAATGGAATAACACATTAGCCACACAATTCATTTATTATTTCATTATCAATTCTCATCATCAACTAGGCAAACATGCCCCACATCTTAATTGAATCATCATAGCCAATCACAATGGCTTCACATCTTATCATATAGACAACATGTCCATTTATTTCATTTCAATCATTATTACCAACCACAATGATATCACATTTCATCATTTCTTAAATCACATTATCACATTTCATCATTAAAATATTTATCATAACAAATTGCATTGCACATACCTTTTTGAATGATCATCAAAGCTTTCACACTATACAAATCATAACATTAGTCACATTGTATTAATCAATATAGTAAATTACTTAACACATTTATACTAAATGTGTTAAGTCTCTAAATCATATAAAAGAATGCATCTATGTAAGTTTGTACTTACTTCAAGAACTACTCCCATCAATCTATACATATCCTTTTCCAAGAATTCTCAACATTTAGGTTAATGCAACACAATCTCTTCAAAACCTAATCCAAAGATAATTACACACATAAGAAAATAAGAATGATAACTAACTAGGGCAAACTCTACACATGACACGCTCACCAACACGGGCGTGTCCCTGATTGTGCCCTAAACCACCCATACAGAAACTTTTACACGCTTAGTAACACGGGCGTGTTAATGAATGTGTCACTCATTCTGCCTTTCAGAAACATTGACATGCCCAACAACACGGGCGTGTTCATGGCCGTGTCAATTACTTTTTCTCACAGTAGCTATGACACGCTCAGTAACATGGCCGTGTTAATGGTCGTGTCGCAAACATCCAACTCAGTACCATTGACACTCCCAACATTGTGGCCGTGTCAGCCAAAAATCATGAATTCAAACTCTCATCCATGAAAACACAAACACTTCAAAACTCATACTTCATCACCCTTAATCAACATCTTGGTTATATTCATCAATTACCTATCAATTTAACACTTATATCACTTCAATATATCATAATAATAATCATTATATACACCACCATATATCAACTACTCAATTTCCCCAATTCATTCAAATGAAACCCTTACTCAATAATTTCAACAATTCTTCATCATCCTCACAATTAACCATATTATCTCACAATTAACCATATTATCATCATCTAAATACCAATTCCACACATATATATACTTTAATATTTCATTATCATCATCATCACACATCAATCATATCAAATCCAAACTCAAACAATAGAAATCAATACAAGGAAATGAATACTTACTTGAATATTATGTCAAATCTTCAATAACCATCTTCAATTCTCTCAAAACCCATAAGAATTTGGTGTATATGTAGATAAAATCACCTCTCTTTCTCTCTATCCCTCTTTCTCTTTCTCTCTCTCTCGTCCAAGAAGAAGAAGAAGATGAAGAAGATGAAAAGAAGATCTTTTCTTCTTTTTCTCATGCTTATCATATATATATATATTAATAATTAAATACCTTCAAATCTTCACCATACACTTGTCACTCTTTGACTTTCTTTCTTCTTTTTCTTTTAATTATTATTATTATTAATTAATTAAGCTTACTTTCCCACACCACTTTTTACCTCATGTATATGTGATGTATATGTTGGTATATGTATATTTCTTATATATCACTTTTATATTCCCATATATTTTTCCAAATACCATATATACATATTTTACCAACATATCTTCTCACAGCTACTACTCCAATGTACACCAAAATCGGGGTATTAAATTAATTCGTTGCTCTTCTTTTGATTTTCAGTAGACATTCACATTAAATCCATATACAACAATAATTACTCCAAACTTTTAGGGTATATTTTGGGATATTACATGAATATTTTTCTTGAGAGTAAGAACTTCTCTGGTAAGGTTGAAAAAAATTTGGAGGTGGAATGTGCTGTTGGTTTTCCCAAGAAAAATTTGGGTAGTTTCTCCAATTTGGATTACAAGGATTGGAATATGGGTTACTCCTACCCCTTTGCTGGAAACTTTCATAGGCATATTCTTCCTCTTGCCTCTCTTGATATTGTCCATAACCAAATGAACACATGTTTGCGCTATGTCCTGCAATGCCACACGCAGAACATATTTCACGAGTAGACATAGGTGCTCTTCCTCTGGCATTTAGCATCTTAAGTTGGTTCGTTAATTCTGCTAATTGCCGTGCCATGTCAGAGTCTGGGTTATCATCATAAACCCCTGCATACTTTGGAATTTGCATATTTACACAAGGCACTTAGCAACTTAAATAAAATAAACAAATAATTAAATTGAAAGAAAAATAAAACAAACAAACAGTTCACAGAAAATAAACAAACAATGAAAAGAAAAAATGAAACTATCACTACTTAACAACCTTCCCCGGCAACGGCGCCAAAAACTTGTTACGCTCAAATTAAGTACTACTACAAAGCGTCACTCGCAAGTATACGAGGTAGCTGTAGCAAAGGTGATCACCCCAAGGTCATTTCCCCAAGAAGGTGTGGTTCGTAATAGCTTGATTAAAGCAATTAAATTAAAAGCGAAAGTTTGTTGTTTGAAATGCTAAAGAAAAATTTAAACTTAAGATTAAGGAGTGTAGGGTTGAAGTGTGTGATGAGTGCACAAGATCAATTCAGTTCTTGGGAAAGTGCCTAGAATTATAGGTCCATTCAATCAAAGCTCAATTCTCAATTATCCATTAACATAGCCTTGTAATTAATTTGTTCCTTAAGGTTAATTAGTCAATTACCAATTCATTAGTTCTCACATTCATGAATTAGCAATAACCAATTATTTTACATTACCAAATTAATGAAACCCTAGAACTTATATTTCTAATTCATTCATAGGATAGTCAATTGCATAATTCCGATATTGGATTTCACCTCTCGGTCCTTCATTCAATATCTAGAGATCAATAGGTAGCTAATCTATTAACCTAGCATACAATCCAATGCAATCAACCAACAACAAGGTACATCAATGGAAATATCAAATCAAAGCATTCAATCAAATATACTACAAACCCTAAGCATGGGTTTTTAGCTCAACATCATCAATTTAAAACATTCATTCAACTCAAAATAAATCAAATACAAATTGTTCATTGCAATATCAATCTCTTAATATAACAAAAACAATATTGAACTGAATTAAAAGAGAGAATAGAAAAACCCCTTGTGAAGATGCCAATAGTAGGATTACTAATCTTCCTCCTAGCTCCACTTTGATATTTGATGAAGAACTCAAGCCCTCTTCAATGGTTGATTTCCCTTTTGCAATATAGGATGGAGCTTTCTCAAGTCACCAATCCTTCATTTGATTGTGCCTTTGGAAGATAGAAAGGAGCTTTCTCAAGTCACCTCATTTCAATGAAGCTTCTTCAACCTTTGAGAGCTTATTGACCCACTTGATCCCAAAGAACTAAATTGAAGCTTGTCAATGGAAGATGGAGAAGATGAAGATGGAGGATGAAGATGAGGGATAAGGAGAGTGTCACTCTCTCCTCATCCCAAGTTGGTGTTTGCCTCCCTTTCTTCTCTTTTCTTTTTGTTCTCAAAACCCTAGCCGCTCTCCAGTCTCTATTTTTTCCATCGTACGAACGATTTTATAGAGATTAAGGTGACACGGCCAAGTTAAAGGAGACTTGGCCATGTCTGTGTCTTTGGTCCATGAGAGACACGACCAAGTTGAGAGTGACATGGCCGTGTTGGACAACTTTGGAGGGGCACGGCCAGTGACTTGGCCGTGTCCCTTGCTTGTGTTCGCTTCTGTCTCAGATTTCTTCTTTTCTTCTTTGGTTGAGTGACACGGTCGTGTTTGGAGTGACTTGGCCGTGTTGGATCATTTTGGAGGGACACAGCCAGTGACTTGGCCGTGTCCCTTGCTTGTGTTTGCCTCTGATAGAATTTCTTCTTCTTTGCTTTTGGATTTAAGTGAGACACGGGCAAGTTGGAGCAACTTGGCCGTGTCTGGGCTTCTTTGGAGGGACACAGCCAGTGACTTGGCCGTGTCCCTTGCCTGTGTCTTCTACTGATTGATTTTCTTCCTCTTTTGCTTTGGATTGAATGAGACATGGCCAAGTTGAAGCAACTTGGCCGTGTTTGAGCTCTTTTGGAGGGACATGGCCAGTGACTTGGCCGTGTCCCTTGAGTGTGTCAGCTACTGTTCTTCGTTCTTTGCTCTTCTTGCACTGTTTTGATCCTCCAAGGGTCTTTTTGCTCTCAAACCTAAAAACAAACACAATAAACAAACTTAAAACAAAAATCAATCAAAACATTAACTAAAACACACATAAAATCATACTAAAAACTAGTACAAAAATGACCTAAACAACTACCCCACACTTAACTCCTTGCTTGTCCTCAAGCAAGACTAAAATCAAAACACACTAACTAGATGAATTTTGTTAAGTTCAAGAGTTATAAAGATGCATCAAGACTTCCCTATCCCTAAATCCGCAATCAATATCGAATCAAACAAAATCAACACTCATGCAATTAAGTGGTTCTCCAAGCATAATCAATGTTATCGCTCCCTCACCAACTCTTACAAGTGTTTGATCATGGTGGTGTTTACACTCATAACAATCAATGAAAGATTATTACCATAGGCTTGCTTATCAATCAAATCTCCACCACAAATAACAATCAAGCATCAATCAAAAGGTCTTTCTTTTGGTTGTAATGGGGCTAAGGTAAAGGCATGACATTTAGGAAATGTAAGCTTAATCATTAAGTTCAAGAGCACTTCAAGAATGAAGTAACCGATCATACGTATAACTAGCAATCCCAAAACACCTTCCTCTCATATACCCATTGACATTAAAGAGCTTTTCAAGGGAACTCACTTATTAAATCTTACAATGATACATTCAAACCCTTTCAACAAGAACAACAATTATTCTTTTTATTATATATATAAATATATTATTATTATTTTTTAGGGTTTGCAACTAAATAACATAATAGTTTGCAATCTCAAACCTACTAAATTTAACTCCACACTTAATTCAACACAACACTCGGTCATAAACGCTCTTAAAATGCTCTTGACCTAATGAAATTGGTGTACACAGTGGAGCTGACAGGACCTAAGTGAAAATTTCTCAAAAGTTAGGGGCAACTATGTAAACTTAAAAATTAAGTGTCGGAAGTTCTTAATAGTGCCCATATCCGACCCCAGAAGAATATTCTCGAGATTAATCGGGTCATAACTATGGGTTTCAATTTTTCCCGAATACGCACGGTTTGAAAGTTACGGATGATTTTGCAACAAGGGCATTTTGGTGATTTCCACCAGAGTGGCAATTTTGTAAATAGAATCAATTTGAGGGGGTCAAAATATGAATAAAAGGAAGCCTAATGGCTTTCCAAATAAATAGATAAAAGAAGAAGGCAAGTGGACCAATTAAAAGTGGCCATTTTTGCTATAAGGTGTACCAATTGGAAGTCAACATCTATACCAACATATTTTCACCACTTATGGCTGCCATTTGGATCAAAATAAGCTAAGGAAAGAAAATAAAAGCCCTCTCTTACATGTTGAACTCGTCCAAACCATAAGAGAAGGAAGAAAGAGGTGATTTTTCCAAAGTTTAAGGCTTTTGGTTGAAGATTTTGGTGACAAACAAGATTATAAGGTAAGAGAAACCTATCTCTAGTTTTAATTTCATGGATTAATGGTTAATTTAAGAGATTGAAATTAGGGTTCATGTAGCTAGATTTGGAGAAAATTCAAGAAATAATTATTTGAAGGATTTGATGAAAGAAATAATGGTGTTTAATGGTGAAAATAAGCTAGCAACCATTAGAAAAATCATAAGATAAGACTATGTTTATACCTAGGGTTCTTACCTTTGTATATGTGATGTTAAATTTCATAGGAAATCAAGGAGACAAGGAAGGAAAGGAAGTGATATAGATAAAGGACTAAGAAATAGTAAGGTTTGGTACTTTTTCTGTTTTACAATTAGTAAAATGCCATTGAACTCCTTTTGAAATTTTTCTGTTTTACAATTAGTAAAATGCTGTGACTTGTATGATTTTTAATTAAATATAGAAAATTATCTTGAGTTTAATTTTTGATATTTTGTGTCTCAATGAGTCTAGAATGACTGAAAAATGTGTTGAGTTGAATTTGGAATGGTTATGATTTTGGAAAGATTATTTTTATTAGACCTGCTCCAGCAGGACCTTGACTGAGACAACCATCTTTCTGGATTTTTAATAAAATGTAGAAAAATAATATCCAATTTAATTTTGGATATGTTGTTGTTTAGTGAGTCTAGTATTTTAGAAAAATAATTTGGGACCACATTGATTGAATTTAATTTACGGAATTCACAAAATTCAGAACTGCTGCCAGGATGTAGGGCAACTGGAGCAGTTTGGTTGGGTGAACTAGTTGACCAAGATTTTATGTCCAGTTTGATATAAAATTTTAAAGGAATGATTTTAAGATGCAAAACTAAATTCTGTAAAAAATTTTGAGTTTTTAGCCAAGTGGACTATTTTATACAAATTTTCTAAAACAAGGATCAAGATGGGTCAAGAACCAGAGTTTATTGTTCATATGGTAATTTTTCATTATTAACTTGGTCAAAAACTTGGTGTGGGTGTTTTATCATTTTATTTTTGGTATTGAGTTTAAGTATGAATATGAAGAATAAATTAGATGGAAAAGAGGAGAAAATCAATCTGAATTTCATAACCGTGATAAAAGTCACGTGATGGAATACATGTTCATTATCATGTGAATATATAGATAAGGTATATACGTGGGGAATACGTGTATATATGATATATATATGCGTGTATATGGTATATATGTGAATACATATGACACATATGTGAGTATATGTGGTATTTGTGTAAGTATATATTGTATATACATGGAGAATATGTGGTATATATATACGAAGTGAATGGGTATATATGAAATGTTATATATTCTCTACTCGGTAAATGGGTAAAACCGGTCTGGGATGGGGGTTTGGCATGCCATCCTACCGGTAGTACTGTCTTAACGGCTTCGGTCTGGATATTACTTACTCGCGCGTGGTTATATTGTGTGAGGTCAAGACCATGGCAACTAGTCGTGTGAAACCAAGACCACGCAGTTATTTTGTATATTCCATATCGTGTGAGACCAAGACCATGGCAATTAGTCGTGTGAGGTCAAGACCACGCGTAACTCTATACGAGGCCTCATTTCGAGATCGGTGTATTCATAATTACCTAGTGGAGCAGATTAACTCATAATTATAATGAAGTTATATTACATGTTGTTTACATACAGAATGTGAATCTTAACTTAATTAGAAAATATAAATATGATGATTGTATGAAAATAGTTTAATTATGTAATATTCTACTTTTATATGTGTTTCAACAACCTCCCTTGCACCATTTATATTCGGCAATGGTTAAAGTACCCACTGGGCAATAAGTTGATCAGCGAGTTATATGTCTAACTCGCAGGTAGTGGATAGAAGATCAGCATTTCTGCAGCGGCCCGCACCAGCTCGACGGCGAATAGGGTAGGACTTTTGACATAAAATAGTAGTATGGCATGTACGTTATATCTATTGTAAAGGTTTGTTAAGCATATTAAGTATTATGGTGTATGTAATAAGAGAATAAACAATAGTATGGTAATGAAACTTAGCAAATGATATGTGATCTTGAGAAACGATATAGAAGTATGAAATTGTAACACCCCTTCCCGACCTATGTGTGTAAGCTGAGTAGAGGCGCCACACTATCCTAATGTTGTTACCAATTTTACTTAGTCAATTTTTAGTTCCGATTTTTACAGAAATTTTGCCATAGTTTCGCCTAGAAATTGAGTCACAAGTGTCGACAAAACTGGTTTTTTTTTATTTTTGAAAAGCTTTTTACACAAACCAATGCAAACAAAATCATTCTCAGTACACTCCCAATAAATCCCCCCTTATAACCTCAACTACAACCTGCAAAAAGGATTTACACTTCTAGTACAAAATAAAATAAAGGTTTATTATGAAATACAGTAGATAAAATATTTGTTCACTATGCAGCGGAAAGTAACAATATTTACAAATTCATATACATCAAAACTCAAGTTTTACAAAACATAAAGTTTATACATGTTTGGCAGTCAGTCTTTGATCTTTAAGCCCACAATTCACACTTCATAATCTAAGCTCTACTCGGCCTAGAGGAACTCTCCGGTTCCACCCTGTCACCTACGCGATAAACCACAATTGCGCTAAGCCAATGGCTTAGTGGTACAAACAACCATAATATTATGCTTTGATGCAATGCCAATGCCACACAATCAAGTTTCATAAACAATTCATGAAGTACTACTCACAATTTCCACATCCATAATCATATTAAAGCAAAGACAAATATATATCTCATTAATCATTTGTTTCCCCTTTTTGAATTATATATATATATAAACAAAGACAAGCATGGGCCCAAAAAGAAATCTAATATGTTATTCAAAGTTCAAAGTTACTTCTTTGGTCCATAATCACAATCATCAAGCCCGTAGGCGAAAATATATATATCTCTATCCATGGATAGCGTAACAGACCCAGTCTCTTGGATCTCAACCCAGTTAAAACCGAGGAAGTCCTCAACCCAGCTAGACTGTTACTATTTTTGAGGCTTACGACCCAGTCTTTTCACCCCAAAAACATCACATTTCACATTTATCATTTCACATTTTTCAACTGGAATCGGCTTATGACCCAGTCATTTCACCTATCCAGTGATTCATAGGCATGCCGCCAAACTTAGAACTCTGAAAATTGAATTAACATATTAGGCACACAATCATTTAATTTATCTCTTTAACAATTTCTTTCTCAATTCATTTCATATTCCACAATCAATTAGGCAACCATGCCTCAATCATCTCATTTGCATCATTATCATCAAACACATTGGTTTTACATCTCATTATATCTCAAATCACATTAATCAATTCATCACTCAAGTGTACATAACCAATGGCATTAACACACATTTTACATGCTCATCACAACATTCACATTTTACCAAACATACATTATTAATATGCATTAACAATGCATTAGATTTCTTAACACATTTACAATCAAATGTATGGTAAGTATCAACATCATATGAATGTATGCAATAATGTAGTTTGTACTTACCTTAAAACCAACTCACACCAATCTATATACTTACTCTTCCAAGAATCCTCAACACTTAGGTTAGGGCAATTCAACCTCTTCACAATCTAATCCAAAAGGAATATTAGCAAAATGACCATATGAATAGTAAATTCTGGTTTTGGACTCAACTTAATCCTTATTTTGAAAAATTGTATAAAATAATCTACTTGACTAAAAACTCTAATATTTTTACAGAATTTAGTTTTAAATCTTAAAATCATTCCTTTAAAATTTCAGATCAAACTGAACACAAAATCTTGGTCAAATAGTTCACCCAACCAGACTGCTCCAATTGCCCTGCATCCTGGCAGCAGTTCTGAACTTTGTGAATTCCGTAAATTAAATTCAATCAACATGGTTCCAAATTATTTTTCTCATATACTAGACTCACTAAACAACAACATATCCAAAATTCAATTGGATATTATTTTTCTACATTTTATTAAAAATCTCGAAAGATAACTGTCTCAGTTAAGGTACCTACTGGAACAGGTCTAATAAAAATAATCTTTCCAAAATCAAATCAACATATTTTTCAGTCATTCTAGACTCATAGAGGCACAACATATCAAAAATTCACTTCAAGAATTTTTTTCTATATTTAATTAAAAATCATACAATAAAGTACCAAACTCATGTATTCTATGCTTTCAACTTCACTAAACACAACTCTTACTCTTCCATCACCAACACTAACCTAACTTCTTATCTTTAATGCCATTTCAACACTTTTACACACGCCATACACAAACACACTCCAACCATCAACTACACTCCATCAAACTCAAACAAAATTCCAAATAGAACAAGAGAAATCAAGAGAAAACTTACCAAAAATGATGAACTTCTTGAATTTCTAACTTGTTTTCTTGAAATCTTCCTTCAATTTGATCCTAGAAATCAAAACCTCTCTTGCTCTCTTGTCTCTTTAGTGTTCCGGCCATCCCCAAAAGAAAAAGAAAAATGAAGAGTAAAATAAATCAAAGTCAAATATTTAGTCTCCTCTTAATTCTTCACCAAGTATTTTTAATATTAAAATAATCCATCTTCTCTCTTCCACTCATCTAAATTTCTATTTCCATTAATTAATTAATTCAACAATAATAAACATAAATATCTTCTTCTTTTGACTTTCTTATTTGACTTGTGTATATGTTATATATATTTCCATATATACAACATATACACTCTCTCTTAAATTCTTTTCTCTTTCAAATTTAACATATACATTCAATCCAAATAAAACAATAATTATATCAAAACTTCTTGGGCGCACTTTGGGATATTACAATTCTCCCCCTCTAAAAAGAATCAAGTCTGAAACAGTTGAGGATACTGATCTCGTATCGCTTGCTCACTCTCCCAAGTTGCCTCTTCTCTACCATGATTCTTCCAAAGAACTTTTACAAGTGGCACTTTCTTATTTCTCAACTCTTTCACTTCATGTGCCAAAATAGCAATTGGTTCTTCTTCAAAAGTTAGATCCGGACTCACCTCAATAGATTCAACTGGTAAATCATGAGATGGGTCAGATCTATACCTTCGCAACATAGAAACATAAAAGACATTATGGATTCTATCCAACTCAGGCGGCAAAGCAAGACGATAAGCAAGTGGTCCAACTCTTTCTAATATCTCATACGGTCCAATGAAACGAGGACTCAGCTTCCCTTTTTGACCAAATCTCAATATCTTTTTCCAAGGAAACACTTTCAAAAATACTTGATCTCCAACATCAAACTCTATGTCTCTCCTCTTCAAATCTGAATAAGACTTCTGTCGGTCTGAAGCTGCTTTCAACCTATCCCGAATCATCTTCACTTTTTCTTCAGTCTCTTTAATCAGATCAGGACCAATTAACTTGCCCTCTCCAATTTCATTCCAACATAAAGGTGTTCTACATCTTCTCCCATACAACACCTCAAATGGTGCCATTCCAATACTGGATTGATGACTGTTGTTGTAAGCAAATTCTACAAGTGGCAAAAATTGTTAGTGTATGTGCCCTAGGCTATTTGTTTGGATCTTTATGTTATACATTCATTATTAATAAATGAGGTTTTATTATCATTATTGTTGTTTGCATGTTACACAATTTTGATATTTGTCCCTGGTTTATTATTGTTATAGAGATAAAAAAAAATAAATAATTCTTAACCAGTATGAACATTGATTTGATGATCATCAGATGGTTATGTGTATAGTGATACAAATCAATTTCATAAATACTTGTTAGAGAACAATGTATTGGATAGACCCATCATGAGATTACTACATGGGTTAGTGTCATAAGTAAATCTCATGATAGTTATGTAATAATTCTTTGACTTGAGATTGTCATAGTTTCCAATATAAGGACTATTATATTTTGACATGATCAAACATTATCCGTAACTGGATAGTAATAAAGGTTATGTTCATATATGATAGAAATTATGTAGAGGATAATGAACAATCAAGATAGAATTTGTCCCTCTCTTTGAGAGAGATATCTTTTGGGCCCCTCGATAAGTGAGACTGTGAAATGCATGGCCGTGCTCAAATGAATTGATAATGTGATCAATTTCATTTATTTTTATCAGTCTACTTGGAGATCGAGTAATCATAAGTTTGGACAATATAAGTATGACGTTGACCATGACTTATGTTCAAGCTAGATATCGTGTGACAAAGGGATTAATGCATATACTATTATTAGGCAAATTGGACATTCCTTATATTAATTGGGTAGTTGTAACGCCTTGCTAGAGGCCAATTATGACTTGTTGATTTAATAGAGATTAAATTGACTGCCAATTAATATGGGCCTATCGGGTCACACACAAGAATGCGTTTTGGGCTGGATATAATATTAATAATATTAATATTAGATATTAATATTTATTATTATTATTATTTTCGTTTTTATATATATATATTATTAGATAATATATTCAGAATCCTAATTAGATTTGGATTCTGAATTTGACTTACCTTATCCAATTATATTTGTTATTAGATAATGTATTCAGAATCCTAATTAGACTTGGATTCTGAATTTGACTTTCCATATCCAATTTTGAATTGGATTCTGGAGTGATTATATTCACTCCAGACGTTAAGTCTTCTCAGAGGTAACAATAAAAACAAAGAGGAACAAAAAAGGTAACCCTAATACGTTTTTAGACATAACGTTTTTCCAGCCTTCGCTGTTGCAGAGAGCTAGCACTCCAAACGGTAGCATTCGTGTGGATACGCGATAGAGGGTGTTTCGCGATCGAGGCATCTCTTCAAAACTGTGATTTCGAATCATCAACAGGTTAGTTCTTTGAACACTTTTGTAGAATTAAACGAACAGCATGGATCCTGGTGGGAAATCAGAGATCAAATATTTTTCCGCTGCGTGTTTTTGTTTGCAGTGATCTCCTTAATTTCCTAACAGTGGTATCAGAGCCATTTGTTGTTTTCGTTTAAGTCGAAAATGCCATGTTGATATGATTACATGAGATATATTGATTTCGTATGGCATGTTAACTATAAAACCTTAATTCGTTTTTCATATGATGAGAAAGGATTGGTTTTTGGTTTCGTTTCTGTAAAACCTTAATTCGTTTTTTATATGATGAGAAAGGATTGGTTTTTGGTTTCATTTCTGTAAAACCTTAATTCGTTTTTCATATGATGAGAAAGGATTGGTTTTTGGTTTCGTTTCTGTAAAACCCTAATTCGTTTTTCATATGATGAGAAAGGATTGGTTTTTGGTTTCGTTTCTGTAAAACCCTAATTCGTTTTTCATATGATGAGAAAGGATTGGTGTTTTTAATTTCGTTTTCATGAGATGATCACGTATATATGATTGGTTGATTAAAATGATTTTCATATGATGAAAACGATTAAGTTTATATGTGATATAAACATTTGGTAATGATTCTGTAATGGGTTGTACATATTCGAAATAAAACAGTAAGAAGGTTAATGAGATTAACGGTTCTGTTTTAGGGTTTCGCCAAAGAAAAATGTTAATGAGATTAACGTTTCTATTTGGCTTCGAGGAGCGCTGCCCCTCGACCCCGCCCAGGGGCGCTGCCCCTTCGGAACCCCGCCCGCTGACCGGCCAGCGGGAGCCCCGCCCGCTAACCGGCTAGCGGGACCGCCGTATGTTCGCGCCCTATAGTTCGTTACCGTGACATTAAGAATGTCAATATATTTGTTTCTATTTAACATGTTGGTGATGAATATGTTATGTTTGTTTGATGTCTTGGCATGGTGCATAGCATGGCCTTATGACCTATGTGATTGGTTTATTCATATCTTTATTTTGGGTAAATACGGCCTGCGTGTCGTTTATTTTGTTGTAATTTATTTTACTAGTAGTTAGATTTTCTTTTATTGTAATATATGAAGATTCAAGCTACAATGTTTGTGATGGAGATTCATACCAAGGAGAAGATGGTTCCATGGTGATGGAAGCACAAGCTCAAGTTTTGAAGATATGTAATATTGCAAGTGTTGTAATAGATAGGTTTTTCACCTAGGGTTGCCTTTATGATCTTCATTTGGTCTCTTGAAGATCATATTTAGTTTGGCCATGCTATGTCACGTTTACATATTTTGTCATTTGGTATATGATGCTTATGTGATAAATTATATATATGCATATAGGATGCTAAAATATAATGATATGTAATGCAAGACATGATAATAATTTAGTTGAACCCTCATTAATAATTTAAGTCTAAATGCCATCCACGTTTTGAACACCTATCAAAACTAAGATTGTATTAAAGTAGGTATTGCCAAAGCAATATGCTTTAAACATTCCTAGCTAAGTAGGATGAGTAATAGTGCTACTCATATGTTTTAAAATTGGTTAGACTTAATTAGGCTATCAAAATGGTTTTGGGCCTAAGGCATTAGATGGAATTCAACATGCTATGATATATGATGTCAATATTCCATAATTACTAAGAGTTACATGAGATGTAATTGGTAAAGATGTTACCTACCTAAATAACTTGATTTTAAGCGTCACGCCAAAGCTGAGTTTAGAATTAAGTGAAATACGGATCTTAGCCTACTAAAGTATTTCTTTAGAGGGTTATATTTTTTAGTAGGAGTTTAAATAATTTTAACCTCATTATTAATTAAAATTTGACTTTGCATATTTATCAACAGATGGCTGCTAATAACAATTCCACCTTATCACTGCGATCTATCCTTGAGAAGGAAAAACTGAAAGAATGTGGGACTAATTTTGTTGACTGGTTTAGGAACCTGAGAATTGTTCTCAAACAAGAGAAAAAGTCCTACGTGCTTGATGAAGCTATCCCTGACCCACCTCCTGCCGATGCTTCTAATGCTGCTAAGAGTAAGCATAAGAAGCATGTAGATGATTCCAATGACATAGGATGTCTTATGTTGGCTACTATGTGTCCAGGACTTCAGAAGGATCTGGAACACTTAGAGGCTTATGAGATGAGTGTGCATCTCAAACAAGCTTTCCAACAACAGGCTAGGCAAGATAGGTTTAACACCGCTATTGCATTATTTGACTGCAAAATGTCTGAAGGTGAATCTGTTAGTGCTCATGTTTTGAAGATGAAAGGCTATCTAGATCACCTTGCTAGACTTGGATATCCCCTGAGTTTAGAACTCTCCACGGATTTGATCCTACATTCATTGCCTAGCAGTTTCTCACAGTTTGTCATGAACTATAACATGAATGACATGGAGAAATCCATTCCTGAGCTACATGGTATGCTCAAAACTGCTGAGGGGAATATCAAAAAGCCTACCCAAATATTGAATGTCAATATTAAACAAATGAAAAAGAAAGCCAAAGATACTAAAGGCAAGGGTAAGGCAAAAGGTGCTAAAGGGTCCAAGGGACAAGCTAAACCAAAACCTGTACCTAAGGCTAAAGTTCCTAAGGAAGGGACTTGTTTCCATTGCAACAAGCCTGGGCATTGGAAGAGAAATTGTCAACTCTATTTGGATGAGTTAAAGAAGTTGAAGGGTAGTGCGACTACATCTTCAGGTATTTATGTTATAGAAATTAATTTATCTATTCCTTCTTCCTGGGTATTAGATACCGGATGTGGATCTCATATTTGTACAAATATGCAGGGACTCAAAAGGAGTAGGATGCTGAAGAAGGGCGAAGTGGACCTACGTGTTGGCAATAGAGCAAGAGTTGCTGCTATAGCTGTAGGAACTTATGAGCTTGTTATGCCCAATGGGTTTTTGTTAATTTTGAACAATTGCTTTTATGTTCCTACTATGAGTAGGAATCTTATTTCAGTATCTGTTTTGGATGATGAAGGTTATTCATTTTTGATTAAGAATAAGAAATGTTCTATTTTTGATAAAAATGATCTGCTTTATGGTATTGCAAATTCTTATAATGGCCTTTATATCCTTAATCTTGATGATTCTAATGGTAATTATATCTATAACATAACTTCTAAGAGAACTAAGCCAAATGAGTTAAACCCTACTTATTTATGGCATTGTCGCCTTAGCCATATAAATGAGAAACGCATTTCTAAGCTCCATCAAGATGGATTATTAGATTCATTTGATTTTGAATCATTTGAAACATGTGAGTCTTGTTTGCTTGGTAAGATGACAAAGGATCCTTTTACTGGTCATAGTGAAAGGGCTAATGATTTATTGGGCTTGATACATACAGATGTATGTGGTCCTTTTAGCATTAGTGCCAGAGGAGGATTTCGATACTTCATTACTTTTACTGATGATTTCAGTAGGTATGGCTATGTCTACCTAATGAAACATAAGCATGAGTCTTTTGAAATGTTTAGAACTTTTCAAAATGAAGTACAAAATCAACTTGGTAAAACAATTAAACTACTTCGATCAGATCGAGGTGGTGAATATTTGAGCCAAGAGTTTGATGATCATCTAAGGGATTGTGGAATTGTTTCACAACTGACTCCTCCAGGAACTCCACAGTGGAATGGAGTTTCTGAAAGGAGAAATCGAACTCTATTAGATATGGTTCGATCAATGATGAGTCAAGCGGATCTTCCTTTATCTTTTTGGGGTTATGCCTTGGAGACAGCTGCATTCATTCTGAACCGTGTACCATCTAAGGCGGTTGAAAAGACACCATATGAGATATGGACAGGTAAGACACCTAGTTTGTCTTTTCTTAAGATTTGGGGTTGTGAAGCTTATGTGAAAAGACCAGTTTCAGATAAGTTAGCTCCAAAGTCTATCAAATGTAATTTTGTGGGGTATCCTAAGGAAACTAAAGGATACTATTTCTATACTCCTTCAGAGAACAAAGTGTTTGTTGCTCGAAATGGGATCTTTTTGGAAAAGGAATTTCTTTCTAAGAGAACTAGTGGGAGTATAGTAGAACTTGAGGAAACTCAAGTACCACAAGAAATCATTGAGCCGTCTATAGAGCCTATTTCAGAACCACAAATAGTTGTGGAGTCTGAAGATGTAACACAAATCCCTCGCAGGTCTGATAGGACACGTCGTCATCCAGAGAGATATGGATTTCTTGTGACTGATGATAGTGAAGTAATGCTCATAGATCAAGATGAGCCTACTACCTATCAAGAAGCTGTGTCAGGTCCAGATTCAGACAAATGGCTTGGAGCCATGAAATCTGAGATGCAATCTATGTTTGACAACCAGGTTTGGTCTTTAATTGATCCTCCAGAGGGTATTAAGACTATTGGTTGCAAATGGGTTTTCAAGAAGAAAACTGACATGGATGGGAATGTGCAGACCTATAAAGCAAGGCTTGTTGCAAAAGGTTTCAAGCAAACTCATGGTATAGACTATGATGAAACCTTTTCACCAGTTGCTATGCTTAAGTCTGTTAGAATTCTCATTGCCATTGCAGCATACTATGATTATGAGATATGGCAAATGGATGTCAAAACCGCTTTCCTTAATGGAAACTTGCTTGAGGATGTGTATATGACACAACCTGAGGGTTTTGTAAATCCTGAGAATTCTACAAAGGTTTGCAAGCTTCAAAGATCCATTTATGGATTGAAGCAAGCATCTCGAAGCTGGAATCTTCGTTTTGATGAAACAGTTAGGAACTTTGGTTTCATCAAGAATGAAGATGAACCTTGTGTTTACAAGATGGTTAGTGGGAGTGCAGTAGTGTTTTTAGTCTTATATGTGGATGACATATTACTCATTGGGAATGATATCCCTACCTTGCAAAATGTTAAGACTTGGTTAGGGAATTCTTTCTCAATGAAAGACTTAGGTGAGGCTGCCTATATCCTTGGTATAAAGATCTATAGAGATAGATCTAGAAGGATAATTGGCCTGAGTCAAAGTACATACATAGATAAAGTGTTGAAGAGGTTCAACATGCAAGATTCCAAAAAGGGATTCTTGCCTATGTCTCATGGCATTCATCTCAGCAAGAGTCAATGTCCTATGACATCTGATGAGCGAGATCGAATGAATAAGATTCCTTATGCTTCTGCTATAGGATCTATTATGTATGCCATGTTATGTACTAGACCAGATGTCTCATATCCATTAAGCGCAACTAGTAGATTTCAAGCTGATCCTGGTGAAGGTCACTGGACAGCTGTCAAGAATATTCTTAAGTACCTTCGAAGGACTAAAGATGTATTCTTGGTTTATGGAGGTTTGGAAGATGAGCTAGTTGTAAATGGTTATACAGATGCTAGTTTCCAAACTGACATAGATGATTTTAGATCGCAGTCAGGTTTTGTATTCACATTGAATGGTGGAGCTGTTAGTTGGAAGAGTTCAAAACAAAGCACTGTGGCTGATTCTACAACAGAGGCTGAGTATATAGCAGCATCAGATGCAGCTAAGGAAGCAGTCTGGTTGAAGAAATTCATCACTGAGCTAGGAGTGGTGCCTAGCATTGCAAATCCTGTGGACATTTATTGTGACAACAATGGTGCCATAGCACAGGCAAAAGAGCCTAGATCTCATCAAAGATCTAAGCATATACTCAGGCGTTTTCACCTCATTCGAGACATTATCGATAGAGGAGATATCAAGATATGCAAAGTTGACACAAATGATAACATAGCAGATCCATTAACAAAGCCTCTCTCACGGGTCAAGCATGATCAGCACACTAGATCTATGGGTCTTAGAAATTTGTAGGCCTAGTGCAAGTGGGAGATTGTTAGTGTATGTGCCCTAGGCTATTTGTTTGGATCTTTATGTTATACATTCATTATTAATAAATGAGGTTTTATTATCATTATTGTTGTTTGCATGTTACACAATTTTGATATTTGTCCCTGGTTTATTATTGTTATAGAGATAAAAAAAAATAAATAATTCTTAACCAGTATGAACATTGATTTGATGATCATCAGATGGTTATGTGTATAGTGATACAAATCAATTTCATAAATACTTGTTAGAGAACAATGTATTGGATAGACCCATCATGAGATTACTACATGGGTTAGTGTCATAAGTAAATCTCATGATAGTTATGTAATAATTCTTTGACTTGAGATTGTCATAGTTTCCAATATAAGGACTATTATATTTTGACATGATCAAACATTATCCGTAACTGGATAGTAATAAAGGTTATGTTCATATATGATAGAAATTATGTAGAGGATAATGAACAATCAAGATAGAATTTGTCCCTCTCTTTGAGAGAGATATCTTTTGGGCCCCTCGATAAGTGAGACTGTGAAATGCATGGCCGTGCTCAAATGAATTGATAATGTGATCAATTTCATTTGTTTTTATCAGTCTACTTGGAGATCGAGTAATCATAAGTTTGGACAATATAAGTATGACGTTGACCATGACTTATGTTCAAGCTAGATATCGTGTGACAAAGGGATTAATGCATATACTATTATTAGGCAAATTGGACATTCCTTATATTAATTGGGTAGTTGTAACGCCTTGCTAGAGGCCAATTATGACTTGTTGATTTAATAGAGATTAAATTGACTGCCAATTAATATGGGCCTATCGGGTCACACACAAGAATGCGTTTTGGGCTGGATATAATATTAATAATATTAATATTAGATATTAATATTTATTATTATTATTATTTTCGTTTTTATATATATATATTATTAGATAATATATTCAGAATCCTAATTAGATTTGGATTCTGAATTTGACTTACCTTATCCAATTATATTTGTTATTAGATAATGTATTCAGAATCCTAATTAGACTTGGATTCTGAATTTGACTTTCCATATCCAATTTTGAATTGGATTCTGGAGTGATTATATTCACTCCAGACGTTAAGTCTTCTCAGAGGTAACAATAAAAACAAAGAGGAACGAAAAAGGTAACCCTAATACGTTTTTAGACATAACGTTTTTCCAGCCTTCGCTGTTGCAGAGAGCTAGCACTCCAAACGGTAGCATTCGTGTGGATACGCGATAGAGGGTGTTTCGCGATCGAGGCATCTCTTCAAAACTGTGATTTCGAATCATCAACAGGTTAGTTCTTTGAACACTTTTGTAGAATTAAACGAACAGCATGGATCCTGGTGGGAAATCAGAGATCAAATATTTTTCCGCTGCGTGTTTTTGTTTGCAGTGATCTCCTTAATTTCCTAACAAAAATCTGTCCCAATTTCCAGAGAAATCAATGACACAGCTTCTCAACATATCCTCGATAATCTGTATCACTCTCTCTGACTGCCCATCTGTCTGCGGATGAAAAGCAGTGCTAAAATGCAATCGAGAACCCAAAGCACCATGTAAACTCTTCCAAAATCTCGAAGTAAATCTAGGATCTCGATCAGACACTAAAGAAATTGGGACTCCATGCAACTTTACTATCTCATTGATGTACAATTCAGCTAACTTCTCAAGTGAAAAGTCCATCCGAACCGGAAGAAAATGAGCTATCTTTGTCAACCTATCAACAATCACCCAAATGGCATCATGCTTCCTCTGTGTCATAGGCAAACCAGACACAAAATCAATAGTGATTCTCTCCCATTTCCATTCAGGCACTGATAAAGGTTGAAGCAACCCAGTTAGAACTTGATGCTCAGCTTTAACCCTCTGACAAGTGAGACATTTGGATACAAATTCCGCTATGTCTCTCTTCATACCTGACCACCAGTAATGATGTTTCAAATCATGGTATATCTTTGTACTTCCCGGATGCATAGTAAAAACTGATTGGTGTGCTTCCTCCAAAATAACCTTTTTCAAACTATCATTATCAGGAACACACAATCTATCCTTAAACCAAAGACTACCATCACTTCTCACAAAGAAATCTAGACTCTCCCCGTTTTGGGAATCTGAAACAATCTTCTGAATTTTCTCATCTGTCAATTGAGCCTCCTTAATCTGATCCAACAATACTGGTCTCAATTGCAACTGAGCCAACAATGCAACATCATCACATGCTTCAAAACTAGAATGTAACGCTCTCAACTCAACAAGCAACGAAAGCGAATAAATAGCCAAACCTGCCAGAGACTTCCGACTCAAGGCGTCAGCAACTACATTTGCCTTACTAGGATGATAATCAATCAAACAGTCGTAGTCTTTGATCAGCTCTAACCATCGCCTTTGCCAAAGATTCAGCTCCCTCTGGACACCCAAATATTTCAAACTTTTATGATCCGTATAGATAAAACATTTCTCCCCATACAAGTAGTGTCGCCAAATCTTCAAAGTAAATACTATAGCTGCCAATTCCAGATCATGTGTTGGATAATTGAGCTCATGCGACTTCAACTGCCGAGAAGCATAAGCTATAACTTTACCCTCTTGCATCAAGACACATCCTAAACCATTATGTGAAGCATCACTGTAAATTACATAAGGTTTATCTTCCACGGGTAAAGTAAGAACAGGTGCTTGAGTCAACATTTCTTTCAACTGATCAAAACTAGCTTGACACTGATCTGTCCACACAAATCTAACTCCCTTTGGAAGCAATCTGGTGAGTGGAGTAGCTATCAAAGAAAAACCTTTCACAAACCTTCGATAATAGCCTGCCAAACCCAGAAAACTTCTAACTTCAGTCACTGACTTTGGTGGACTCCAATTCAAAATAGCTTCAACTTTACTTGGATCGACTCTTATACCATCTGCTGAAACTATATGACCGAGAAAAGTTACTTGGTCAAGCCAAAACTCACACTTTGACAGCTTAGCATACAACTGCTTCTCTCTCAAGATTTGTAACACAATTCGCAGATGCTTGTCATGTTCTTCCTTATTACGTGAATACACCAAAATATCATCAATGAAAACCACCACAAACTGATCCAGATAGGGCCTAAACACCCTATTCATCAAATCCATGAAAGCTGCAGGTGCATTCGTCAATCCAAAAGGCATTACCAAGAACTCATAATGCCCATATCTTGTGCAGAAAGCTATCTTAAAAACATCTTCAGCTCTAACCCTCAATTGATGGTACCTTGATCTCAAATCAATTTTGGAAAACACCGCTGCTCCCTTCAACTAATCAAAGAGATCATCAATTCGGGGCAAAGGATACTTATTCTTGATAGTTACTTTGTTCAATTGCCTATAATCGATGCACAATCTCAAAGTACCATCCTTTTTCTTCACAAACAACACAGGAGCTCCCCACGGAGAAACACTAGGGCGAATAAACCCTTTATCCAACAACTCCTACAACTGCACCTTCAACTCTCTCAATTCAGCAGGTGCCATTCGATAAGGAGTGATAGAGATGGGAGTGGTACCAGGCAACAAATCGATACCAAACTCAACCTCTCTCTCTCAAAGGGTAACCCTGGCAACTCCTCTGGAAATACATCTGAAAACTCAGCAATTGTGGGTATACTATCAAGTTGAGAACCCATTACTCTGGTATCCAAAACATGAGCAAGATAAGCATCACACCCTTTTGTAATCAACTTTCTGGCTGAAACAGCTGAAACCAACAAGGATGCAAGTTGTCTCTGCTCACTAGATACTAATATACTTCTGCCATCTCCAGTTCTCAAAGTAACACATTTCTTTTGACAATCCACCACAGCTCCATGCTTAGACAACCAATCCATGCCTAAGATCAAATCATATTCTTTAAAAGGCATTTCAATTAAATCACCAAGAAACTCCTCACTTTGCACCACAACAGCACTATCACGATGCACCTTACTCACCACAACACTATGTCCTAAAGGATTGGTCACTAAGACATCAAATCCTAAGGACTCTGAATGCAATTTAGACACAGGCAAGATAGATGCACTTATGTATGAATGAGTAGATCCTAGATCAATCAAAGCAAGTACTGAAATGCCAAATAAAGAAAATGTACTCGCTATAACTGCTGAAGCATCCGGCTGCCTCTGCATCACATATACTCTCTGAGAAGATCCGGCCTCCTCTGGCCTGCTGCCCCTGGATGAAGATCCTCCTCTCTGACTAAATCCAGGTCTACCACCTTTACTGAAACCTCTGCCCCCTGGACCACCTCTGCTGACACTAGGTCGAGAAGCTGCAGTATCAGCCTGCCTATACTCCTGCATCTCAGGACAATCTCTAACAAAATGAGCTGGTGACCCACATCTAAAACACCCAGCTGATCCACCAATCTTCCAACAAACACCCCCATGGGTCTTACCACAATGCTCACATACATGTGGAGTAGACCTCTGAATCACTGGAGTCGGGGCACTAGCTACTGAAACTGTCGGTCTCGGCCTCTGCCTCTGATACTGAACTGATCTGCCAGACTGTCTCTAGCTTCTACTGGTTCTCGGAACAAAACCTCCTCGACCCCTCTTCATAGATGAAGACCCTTCCTCAAACTGGGGTCTCCTTACCCTGGTCTCTTCCTCAGTAGCAGCTGCTGCAATGCCCTGTGCTCTCTCAACACTTCTAGCTGCTGCAACAAGCTGAGAAAAATCCTGGTACTGGGAACCAGCCACAATGCACATGATAGAGGGCCTCAATCCCTCCTCAAATCTTTGGCACCGGTCTATTTCATCGGAAATAATTCCCCCGGCATATCGACTCAACCGGATATACTCAACCTCATATTCTGTTACCATTCGGTTGTCTTGCCTCAAATTCAGGAATTCCATCTTCTTAATATCTTTATACTCCCTCGGAGTATATTTCTGCTCGAACTCCCTCAGAAAATCACCATAAGGTAATGTAGGTGGATCATCCATGGCATGTGGAACCGTCTTCCACCAGTCATAGGCATCTTTCTGTAGGAGGGACCTGGCATAGTCAAAATTTTCATCTGAAGTAGCTTGCAACTGGATGAATATTCTCTGCACTTTATCCAACCACTGCTCAGCCACTGCAGGATCGGTAGTGCCCAAGAAATCTTCAGCCCCATATTTTCTCAACTTATCATAATGTCTTACCAGCACCTGAGGCTGTGGTGGTGGGGACTGCACTGGAGCTGGCCTCAATAGTTCTATCACATGCCTTAGCCAACCCGGCGGAACCTCCTCTGCAGCTGATCTCTCTGGCACAGAAACAGGTGCCTCACTAACCCTCTCAACTCTAGCTTCATCTCTACTCTCTCCTGGAGCTACACTCTTAGCACTTCCTTCTACAGTCTGACGTGAATAGGACTCCATTACTACCTATATCTGCAAACACAGTAGAATATTCCTCATTAAAGATCAAAGACTGCCATACCAAAACATGTATTTTATTCAAAAACCAACTTTTAAAATCAAAATATTCTTTTTCTTACAATTCACCTAGGTTGAGAATCTCAAACCTTGGCTCTGATACCAAAAATTGTAACACCCCTTCCCGACCTACATGTGTAAGCTGAGTAGAGGCGCCACACTATCCTAATGTTGTTACCAATTTTACTTAGTCAATTTTTAGTTCCAATTTTTACAGAAATTTTGCCATAGTTTCGCCTAGAAATTGAGTCCCAAGTGTCGACAAAACAAGTTTTTTTTCTGATTTTTGAAAACATTTTTACACAAACCAATGCAAACAAAATTCCAAATAGAACAAGAGAAATCAAGAGAAAACTTACCAAAAATGATGAACTTCTTGAATTTCTAACTTGTTTTCTTGAAATCTTCCTTCAATTTGATCCTAGAAATCAAAACCTCTCTTGCTCTCTTGTCTCTTTAGTGTACTGGCCATCCCCAAAAGAAAAAGAAAAATGAAGAGTAAAATAAATCAAAGTCAAATATTTAGTCTCCTCTTAATTCTCCACCATGTATTTTTAATATTAAATAATCCATCTTCTCTCTTCCACTCATCTAAATTTCTATTTCCATTAATTAATTAATTCAACAATAATAAACATAAATATCTTCTTCTTTTGACTTTCTTATTTGACTTGTGTATATGTTATATATATTTTCATATATACAACATATACACTCTCTCTTAAATTCTTTTCTCTTTCAAATTTAACATTTACATTCAATCCAAATAAAACAATAATTATATCAAAACTTCTAGGGTGCACTTTGGGATATTACAGAAATTTTCTTGCAGGGTGTAGTTGAGGATATAAGGGAGATTATTATTGGGAGTGTTCTTGAGTTGAATTGTGAACAAAAGTGTTGTTTTAAAAAAAATCAGTTTTGGCGACACTTGGGAACCCCGCTTTTTATGGGAAACTCCGCCCAATTTTTTGAAAAATTTTTCATAAGAATTCTTAATTAAGACATTGTAATCAGAGCTCGCATCCCGATGTGACATTCCTCCCCGGCTTATTCGTAGGTCGGGAAGGGGTGTTAGAATAACCACTCATAGCCTTGTACCTTTTGGTATATACTTGCTATGGGAACCTAAGCCTTTCAACCTAAAGACTAAAGCTTATGTAATTAGCCTAGTTACTTTCCTTAGGTTTTTACCCCAAATGCTTGTTGTTTGACTATGGTTAATTTGTTTTGGCTTAAATCATGACTTATTTGGTTTGTTATTTTTCTAATATGACCTAAGTACATTGTAAGCTCAAAATAAATTTTTCTTTAAAGTCTAAAAGACCAAAGCAATTTTCAAATTTTTTCAAAATGGTCTTTGGATATAAAACTTTTCCATAAACAAATTCTTTTCTCATGGCTCAAATACAAAGCCCAAAATTCATTTTTTCTAAAATCTTTTTACAGTGGGCTTAGAAGCAAAATTATTTTCATCCAACCTTTTTCTGACAAAAAGCTAGCAAATTATTTAGGTCAATTACGAAATATCAAAAATCAATTATGAGCCTAGTTTATACCAAGAGTTATTAATCATGGGCTTGTTTTTGGCATGAATCATTAGTTACTTTTTCAAGTAAGAAATATATTTCTAATAAACCTTTTAATTTTGGTTTTAATCCAATATAGCATAAAAGCTGCTTTAGTTGGTTGAATGGATTAAATCCTAATTAATGGAAATTATCATGAACTGATTTCCATTTTAAAAAATATAACTATTGGTTGAAACGTCCGAGGGAAATATTTGAAAATAAGATACCCCATGTTGGTATTTTGTTAACCATATACCTAGGAAAAGAGACTCGCCATTCGTGTGTGGAAGTTATAAGGTTGGAAGGAACGTCCTATTTATCCTTGTTTGTTTATTATGCATGCATGCATACATGCATCACATGACATATCATTAATCCTTTCTGGCTCACAGACTTGGAGTATGGCAATCCAAGAGCATACAACAATATCACCTACAACATTGATTTTTTATTCAAGTGCTTCATTGGGAGGATGGATGCAAACCAGCTAAGGGTTATAATCGATGAAGTTGTCAGAGCTAGGATGGCCAAGCTACAAGATCAATTGGTTGAAATTATGAAGACCCAATTGATTGAAATTCTAGAGCTCAAAAACAAAGACAAGCATGGGCCCAAAAAGGATATAATAAGCTATTCAAATTTCAGAGTTACTGCTTTAGTCCATAATGACACCATGTGTCTAGCCCTGTAGGCAATATATATATCCATGGATAATGTAACAGCCCCAGTCTCTTGGACCTCAACCCGGCTAGACTCTTAGGCCCCAGTATCTTGGTCCTCAACCCGGCTAGACTGCTACAGTTTTTGAGGCTTATGACACAGTCTTTTCACCCCAAAAACATCATATTTATCAGCTGGCCTGGCTTACAATCCAGTCTTTTCACCATTCCAGCATGTAGTCCGTAGGCAATCATAGGCATGCCACCAAACCCAGAACTCTGAAAATTGAATAACATGCTAGGCACACAATTTATTCATATTTCTCATTATTAATCTCTTTCTCATTTTCACATATTCAATCTAGGTACATTGCCTTATTTTCACATTTTTTTCCCACTTTTCTCATTTTTATCAATATCAATTCATTTCATTATTACACATATCTCATTTTTGCATTCACAACACATTACCCAATTACTTTGGGTATTTTCACATAATATGCATATTTCACATGTTACACAAATTAGCCATTATCAATGGCTTTTCACAATGCATTTAACACTTATATGACATTACAAATGTTATAGCATATTATTCATACACAATCAATGAACCAAGTAGCTTAACACATTTTTCAACCAAAATGTGTTAAGTCCAAATGTTATGCAAATATAGACATTATATTCAAAGTTTGTACATACCTCCACTAGCAACCCAAAGCAAGCTAAAAACAACCTTCAATCCAATCTTTCTAACTTGCCTTCACCACTTGGATGAAGCAAATCAATCTCTCTCAATTCCTAAACCAAATGTGATAGCAAATAATCATTTAGTATCACATTTAATGGCATTTCCAACATTAAATCATAATTACACATCACTCCTACAAATTTTCAAAAATTTAGCCTTTCCTTACTTAATATTAAAGAAATACACTTATAAAAATATAGTAATAACACTGAGTTTTAAGAAGTATTTCAATATATGAACTAATTTGAGTAACAAATCAACATACCATCCTGATTACATAAAATAATAGCTATTCTTGTATAAAAGTTATCATATAATACAATACTTTCGGTATTCCAACTTGTCTCATTAAGAATCATTTTAATTAAGACTTGCTTTCTCATTTGATAACATTGTTCACAATACGCTTATTTTGTTTTTCAATAAGTCTTCCTTTTCAAGTTCACATATAGCATCATTTCATTCAATCTATACTTTTCAGCACTTACATCTAGTACTATACTTTAGAGCACTTTGTATCTCACATCATGTTATACACTTTCATTTGATATACTTTGGAGCACTTTGTATCTTACAGCATTATATACACTTTCAATCATTTGATTAATTCAATACATTGAGCATAACATTTCCATTATGTTCATTAGAACTTTCACGTGTAAGCATTAATATATATATTACCAATCACTTTTACACTGGAACACAATACTTCAATTTCAAGTACTTGACTTATCTATTATTTTACATTTCTTTCATTAGTCACACTACCATGTTCACATATATTTTCATTAATTATGCCCATACATACTAAACTTAGATCATAAGTTTGGATAACATGTTAGTGTAGCAATCTCAAGAATTTATAATGGCAATTATGCCCACTATCACTGATAACACATTATGTCCATTAAAGGCACGAGGTGCCCACTATCACTGTGGCTACCCATCCTCTGGTTAGCCATTCAATCCAAAGCTAGATATAAATTTAATATGATTTGGGCAATTCATTAATTTTAATGAACACTACACTGTTTATTTCCTTTCATTGATACTATACTCTTATCAACATTTGGTAGGATATATATGTGTGTCATGTATCTAAAGTTTATCACTCGTTTTCATACATTTAACACATTAACACAAAAGTATGGACTATACACATATTAGTCTCATATCATTGATTAACACTTGTTTATATAAGCACTCACTTGTTTATATAAGCACTTATTTATATCATTTCACTTGTTTATACCATGACCTTGGTACATTACTCTTAGCAACATTTAGTATGATATATATTTGTCACTTATCTAAAGTTTCTCACTCTTTTTCATGCATTTAACACATACACATGAATTTTCAATATAATTATTCACATATTAGTCTCATACTAGGCCCATAGATCACAAATTACAAGCCAAAAATACTATTTAGGTCCCCACGGCCGTGGCATCTCAACCCCATGCCCGTGGGATCCCAAATGAATCTGTAAAATAAGTTTGAAACCCCCACGGTCTTGGCCTTCAAGGGCCATGGTCGTGGCATTGTAACTTGCTCTGTTTTATCGAATTTTTTTTAAAGAAACAGCATCATTTTCAATCCCACGGTCGTGGCACTCAATTGCCACTGCCGTGGCATTGATTTTGGGACTGTTTTTGGAGTAAAATCATGTATTCTGCACTTTTAACTTCATTAAACACAAACATGTTTAAGATCTAAGATCAAAATGTATCAAACTCAAAGTTTTGATAGAAAAAGAATTCATACCAAATATTTTACCACAACTTCACTCAATCAAACTTTCAATCATTTCCTATGAATAAAACCAACATCAAACCATTCAATTCTCATAAAGGTTGAGTTAAGGATCAAAACCCATCATATAAAAGTTATTTTTCACTCATCAATCTATTTAATCAATACTTTCAAGAAATATATCAGTATACATAACTCAATCATTCAATTAAATCATTAAAACTCATAAAAATTCATATTTTTGCAAAGTATAAATCAAAATCACATACCTTGTTGATAATTACCACTTTTCAAACTTAATCTTAAGTTTTGATTCAAATCATGGAAAGAAGGAAGAAGAAAGGAGTGAAGATGGTGATGATGGTGTGGAGAGAAGAAGGAAATCAGAAATTTCCACACACTTACACATATACATATATATATATATATATAATATTTTTAATCTAGAGAGATAATGCTCATAATAACTATAGTGCACCCTCATTCTTAACCGTTAATTTTAAATCGAGTTTTCATCTCGTAAAACAGTAAAAATACTCTTTTCAGTAAAGTTTTAAGATACACAATTTACTCTTCTCTACATATAGCATTTATTCACAATACTTTGGTCACTGTACACTATCAAGTTTTCATTACTATTCAAAACATCTTTATTTAACATCTTGACCATTACAAAAAGAGACTCGCCATTTGTGTATGGATGTTATAAGGTTGGAAGGAACGTCCTACTTATCTTTGTCTATTGTTGTGCATACATGCATACATGCATACATTTGCATCTCATATCATTAATCCTCTCTGGCTCACAGTGTAATATCCTCATATGTGGCTTAGAAGTTTTGATTATATTGTTGTTGTTGTTGTTGTTGTTATTGTTAAATTGAATTGAATGTATATGATGGGATAAGAAAAGAAATTGGGATGAGAATGCTTGTGCATATGTGTTTTGGAGAAAGAAATAGGGTTTAGAGACAAATGTATATGTTGTGTATATGATGATATATATAACATATAAAGTGGTCAAATGAAGAGTCAAGGTGATGGTTAAGTGGAAGAAGATATTTTTGGTTGTTAATGAAATTACATATAAGGACTTATATGAGACAAAGGTTAGTTATATGATTGAGGGTGTTTTAGTAATTGCTTGGATAAGAACACTTGGTGGAGATTAAAAGCAAAATTTGACTTTGTATCTTGATCATTGTCTTCTTTCTTCAAGAGGTGGCCGGCTCTCCAAATTGAAAAGAGAAAAAGAAGTGTTCTTGATGATAGAAGCAAATTGAAGAAGCAATCAAAGGATTTGACAAGGGATTTGTGGAATTTCTTCTTTGTAAGTAAGTATTCTCTTGTTTTCTTTACTTATTTGGAAGTTGTATTGGAAGTGAATTAGGGTTTGGTAATTTTGTGATTTGGTGGATTTGAGATGTGTTGTGTTGTGCTTTCAAGTGTTAAATTAATTTTAAGTTATGAGTTTAATTGGAGGTTGTTGTTGGAAATGGTGGTTGTTGATTTGGATGGATAGAGAAGGATGTTGGTTTTAGGGTTTTGTGGTGAATATGTGTTTAATTGTGATATTAATGTGTGATGAAGTGGTTTTTGTGATGAATATGTGTTTAGAACATTGATTATGTTCATGTGAAATATGTTATATGATGAATATTGTGTTTGAGTGCAATTGAGAAAGGGTTGGTTTTAGTTAAGGTTTTGTGAATTGGTGACACGGCCAAAATCAATTTTAGGGGAGTGGGCGTGTCAATTATTTGGATTGGCTACTGTCTCTTTTGGTTTTAGTGACACGGGCGTGTCCATCCAAGGTGCTGGGCGTGTCAATTATTTGAATTGGCTACTGCCTCTTTTATTGCTAAAGACACGGGCGTGTCACTCAAGCTGGTTGGGCGTGTCAATCAAGTGAGTTGGGCGTGCCCTTCAAATGATTTGAACATTGTTTGATTTCTTGGTTCTCTTTGCATGGTTTAAATTCTTCAAAAGTTCCATTGTTCCTAAACTTAAATATGAACATTATAAACATGTTTCAAACACAAGAATGATCTAATTAAATGAATGTGGATGGTCCTAAAGCTATGAATCATGTTAATTGTGTTTTGCCCTAATTGCATTGTTGAGAATTAACAATGTTATGTTATGCACTTTGAATGGTAATGTGTTTTATGAGTAATGTGAAATGAAATGTGGAGCCATTGTTATTGGCTAAGGTGATTTAATGGAGATAAATGAGGCATGTTTGCCTAAATGATAATGAGAATTGAGAATGAAATCTAAATGAATTGTGTGGCTAATGTGTTATTCCATTTTCAGAGTTTGTTGTTGGTGGCATGCCTAATGAGTGTAGCAATCTCTTGAAGTTAGGTTGGATTGAATCCTTGAAGCCTAATTGAGATGTTACAACCCTTGAAGCTAGGTTGGGTTAGTTCTTGAAGCCAAGTTGGGTTGATGCTTAGCATGCTTTGCTCCCCTTGAAGCTTGGTTGAACTTAATCCTTGAAGCCTAGTTGGGTATATGATATTGATATTGATAAATGTGATAACAAAACCAAAGCATTAACTCTGAGAATTGAATGGCATATTAGTGTGTCTTGGGCCCATGCTTGTCTTTGCTTAGTGTTGTTCATGGATGATTAAATGATTAACTAATAAAGTATATGCAAATATGTTGAATTGTGAGATACATATATGTATGTTAGGTTATGAAATGTAAAGGTATGTTGTTAGCTTTGCATCTATGTTGTTACATATATGATATAAATCAGAATTGGCATTGTATAGCATCTAAGCATATCGATTGCATGTTTTATCTTACTAAGCCCTTGGCTTAGCGCGATAGTGTTTAATCGCGCAGGTGATAGAACTGATAGGATCGAACCCGAGAGCTCTTCGAGACCGAGTGAGAGTAGACATTGAAGAGTTGATTTTGGGAGCTTAAAGATCAGAGCTGACTTGCCAATCATGTATATTTATTTTATATTTTGTAAAGTAATGTTTATAATGTAAATTTGTAAATATTTTATAACTTCCGCTGTGTAATATTTAAATGTATATGTATATCTAATATGTTTTGTTTTATAAGTAAATGACCTATTTTTCTATAATGTATATAATTGAAAGGTTATGGTTTTGTTTAAAATGTTTTGAATGTTAAGGAAACCGTAGCATCTCTATGTTTGGTGCACTTATGCTACATTGTTGTGGTTGTAGTATGTGTGCATTGGATATGGGGGTGTTACAATTGTTTTGGTATCAGAGCCTAGGTTTGAGATTCTCAACCTAGGAAAAATGTAATAAAAAGAATATTTTTACTTAAAAAGTGGTTTTGAATAACATATACATTTGAGATTGGCAGTCTCTGATCTTTAATAAGATGTAATCTGCTGTGTTTGCAGTATTAGGTGTTGATGGATCCTCACTCAAGACAGTCAGTTGAGGGTAGTGCCGAGAGCATTGCTCCTGCTGAGGGAGCTAGGGTTGATAGTGTTGAGGAGGCACCTGCTTCGGTGTCGGGTAGACCAGCTGGAGAGGAGGTTCCGCCAGCTTGGTTTAGACATATGATGGAAGTAATGAGACAAGCACCAGTACAGCCACCTCCACCACCACCCCCGCCTCAGGTTCAGATGAGACAGTATGATAAATTGAGGAAGTTTGGGGCGGAAGATTTTATGGGAACCACTGATCCAGCAGTGGCTGAGCAATGGTTAGACAAAGTGCAGAGAATCTTTATTCAGTTACAAGCCACCCCTGAGGAAAAATTTGATTATGCCAGGTCATTACTGCAGAAGGACGCATATGACTGGTGGAAGACAGTGCCACACTCTATGGATGATCCTCCAACACTGTCTTACACTGATTTTCTAAGGGAATTTGAGTTGAAGTATACTCCTAGGGAGTATAAGGACATGAAGAAGATGGAGTTCTTAATCTTGAAGCAAGACAGCAAGACTGTTACTGAGTATGAAGTTGAGTTTATTCGACTGAGTCAGTATGCTGGGGGTATCATTGCTGATGAGATTGATAGATGTCGGCGATTTGAGGAGGGATTGAGGCCCTCAATTATATGTCTTGTGGCAGGCTCCAGGTATCAGGATTTCTCCCAGCTAGTTGCAGCAGCTAGGAGTGTAGAGAGAGCCCAGGCCATAGTTGCAGTTGCTTCTGAAGAGGAGGTTAGAGTTAGAAGGCCCCAGTTCGAGGCAAGGTCTTCTTCTGCTAAGAGGGTTAGAGGAAGTTTTGTTCCTCGGAGTAGTAGAAGTCAAAGATCAGCTGGTAGGCCAGTGCAGTTCCAGAGGCAGAGATTTAGACCTGCAGCTTCAGTGGCTAGTGCTCCGACCCCGATGATTCGGAGATCCACTCTTCCCATCTGCATTCATTGTGGGAGGCCACATGGTGGTCCTTGTTGGAAGGCTGGTGTTGCAGGGGTATGCTTCAGGTGTGGATCACCAGACCACTTTGTGAGAGATTGCCCTGAGAGGCAAGAGCAGATGCCAGTTGATTCTGTTGCTTCTCGAGCTAGTATGAGAGGAGGTAGAGGAGGCAGAGGTGTCAGCCGAGGAGGTAGGCCAGGGTTCAGTTCTAGAGGAGGTGCTGCATCCAGAGAGGGTAGACCAGAGGAGGTTGGTTCTTCCCAGAGGATGTATGTTATGCAGAGGCAGCCAGATGCATCGGCAGTCATAGCTGGTACTTTTTCTTTATTTAATACTGCAGTACTTGCTTTGATTGATCCGGGTTCCACGCATTCTTATGTTAGTGTATCTGTCTTGCCTGTATCTGATGTGCATGCTGAGTCCTTAGGATTTGATGTGTTGGTGACAAATCCGTTAGGGCATAGTGTGGTTGTGAGTAAGGTGCACCGGGATAGTGTAGTGAGGGTGCAGGGTGAGGAGTTCCTTGGAGATTTGATTGAGATGCCATTTAAGGAATATGATGTGATCTTAGGTATGGATTGGCTATCTCGACATGGAGCTGTGGTGGATTGTAAAAAGAAAATTGTTTCTTTGAGAACGGGTGATGATAGAGAGGTGATAGTATCTAATGAGCAGGAACAGCTAGCCTCCTTATTTGTTTCAGCTGTTTCAGCCAGGAGGTTGATTAGAAAGGGGTGTGAAGCCTATCTCGCTCATGTGATAGATACTAGAGTGAAGGGTTCTTCCATTGATAGTATTGCCACAGTTGCAGATTTTCCAGATGTGTTTCCAGAGGAGTTGCCAGGATTGCCTCCGAAGAGGGAGGTGGAGTTTGGTATTGAATTGTTGCCTGGTACCACTCCTATCTCTATTACTCCTTATAGAATGGCACCAGCAGAATTGAGGGAGTTAAAAGTGCAGTTACAGGAGTTGTTGGACAAAGGATTTATTCGCCCCAGTGTTTCTCCTTGGGGAGCTCCTGTGCTATTTGTGAAGAAGAAAGATGGTACTATGAGGTTATGTATCGATTATAGGCAATTGAACAAAGTGACCATTAAGAATAAATATCCTTTGCCTAGAATCGATGATCTCTTTGATCAGTTGAAGGGTGCAGCTGTGTTTTCCAAAATTGATCTGAGATCTGGGTACCATCAGCTGAGAGTCAGAGCTGAAGATGTTCCGAAGACAGCTTTCAGGACCAGGTATGGGCACTATGAATTTTTAGTTATGCCTTTTGGTCTGACGAATGCACCTGCAGCTTTCATGGATTTGATGAATAGGGTGTTCAGGCCCTATCTGGATCAGTTTGTTGTGGTCTTCATCGATGATATTCTGGTGTATTCGCGGAATGAGGAGGAACATGATTTGCATCTGCGGATTGTGTTGCAGATTTTGAGAGAGAAGCAGTTATTTGCCAAATTGTCAAAGTGTGAGTTCTGGTTGGATCAAGTTGCTTTTCTCGGACATATTGTTTCGGCAGAAGGCATTAGAGTTGATCCAAGTAAAGTTGAAGCTATTCTGAATTGGAGTCCACCCAAGTCTGTGACAGAGATTAGAAGTTTTCTGGGTTTGGCAGGCTATTACCGGCGATTTGTGAAAGGGTTTTCTTTAATAGCTACTCCACTCACCAGATTGCTTCGTAAGGGAGTGAGATTTGTGTGGACGGATCAGTGTCAGGCTAGCTTTGAGCAGTTGAGAGATATGTTGACTCAAGCGCCTGTTCTTACTTTACCTGTTGAAGGCAAACCATATGTGATCTACAGTGATGCTTCACATAGAGGTTTGGGATGTGTATTGATGCAGGAAGGGAAAGTTATAGCTTATGCATCTCGACAGTTGAAACCGCATGAGCTTAACTATCCGACCCATGATTTGGAATTGGCTGCCATTGTGTTTGCATTAAAGATTTGGCGCCATTATTTATTTGGGGAAAAATGTTTCATCTACACTGATCACAAGAGTTTGAAGTATCTGGGTGTCCAGAAAGAACTCAATCTTCGTCAGAGGAGATGGTTGGAATTGATTAAAGACTACGACTGCTTGATTGATTATCATCCAGGTAAAGCAAATGTTGTTGCTGATGCTTTGAGTCGGAAGTCTTTAGCTGGTTTAACAGTTTACTCGCTCTCGTTGCTTGTTGAGTTGAGAGCATTGCATGCCAGTTTTGTACCTTGTGTTGATGGTGCATTGTTGGCACGGTTGCAATTGAAGCCAGTTTTGTTAGATCAGATCAAAGAGGCTCAGTTGGTTGATATGAAGATTCAGAAGATTATTTCAGATTGCAAGATTGGGAAGACTAGAGATTTTGTTGTGAGAGATGATGGGAGTCTCTGGTTTAAGAACCGATTGTGTGTACCCGATGATGCTGATTTGAAAAGGGTTATTTTGGAAGAAGCTCATCAGTCGATGTTTGCTATGCATCCGGGTAATACGAAGATGTATCATGATTTGAGACAACATTATTGGTGGATTGGGTTAAAGAGAGACATTGCTGGGTTTGTATCGAAATGTCTCACTTGTCAGAAGGTTAAAGCAGAGCATCAAGTTCCAACCGGGTTGCTTCAACCGTTGTCAGTGCCTGAATGGAAGTGGGAAAGAGTGACAATGGATTTTGTGTCTGGATTGCCATTGACACAAAGGAAACATGATGCCATTTGGGTGATTGTGGATAGATTGACTAAGACAGCTCATTTCCTTCCGGTGCGGATGGATTACTCTTTGGAGAGATTGGCTGAGTTGTATATCCAGGAGATTGTGAAACTGCATGGTGTTCCAACTTCTTTAGTGTCTGATCGAGATCCCAGGTTTACTTCAAGATTTTGGAAGAGTTTGCATAGTGCTTTGGGTTCTCGACTGCACTTCAGCACTGCTTTTCATCCACAGACGGATGGACAATCAGAGAGGGTGATACAGATTCTTGAAGATATGTTGAGAAGCTGTGTCATCGATTTCTCTGGAAGTTGGGATAGATTTTTACCTCTTGTGGAGTTTGCTTACAACAACAGTCACCAATCCAGCATTGGTATGGCACCATTCGAAGCATTGTATGGCAGACGGTGTAGGACACCTCTTTGTTGGAATGAGCTTGGAGATAATAAGTTGGTTGGTCCTGATTTGATTCAAGAAACTGAAGAGAAAGTAAAATTAATTCGAGGCAGGTTAAAAGCAGCTTCAGACCGACAGAAGTCTTATGCAGATCTGAAAAGGAGAGACATTCAGTTTGATGTTGGAGATAAGGTATTTTTGAAAGTGTCTCCTTGGAAAAAGATTTTGAGGTTCGGTCGGAAAGGAAAATTGAGTCCTCGTTTCATTGGGCCATATGAAGTGTTGGAAAGAGTTGGGCCAGTTGCTTATCGACTTGCTTTACCACCTGAGTTGGATCGTATTCATAATGTATTCCATGTTTCCATGTTGAGGAGGTACAGGTCGGATCCATCTCATGTGTTGCCATTTGAATCAATTGAAGTGAGCCCAGACTTGACTTTTGAAGAGGAACCAGTTGCTATCTTGGCACGAGAAACGAAAGAGTTGAGAAACAAGAGAGTGCCATTGGTGAAGATTCTTTGGAAGAACCATGGGAAAGAAGAAGCAACTTGGGAAAATGAGCAAACGATGCGAGAGCAATATCCTCAGTTGTTTCAGAGTTAATTTCAGGTAATTTCGAGGACGAAATTTTCTTTTTAGAGGGGGAGAATTGTAATATCATCATATGTGGCTTAGAAGTTTTGATTATATTGTTGTTGTTGTTGTTGTTGTTATTGTTAAATTGAATTGAATGTATATGATGGGATAAGAAAAGAAATTGGGATGAGAATGCTTGTGCATATGTGTTTTGGAGAAAGAAATAGGGTTTAGAGACAAATGTATATGTTGTGTATATGATGATATATATAACATATAAAGTGGTCAAATGAAGAGTCAAGGTGATGGTTAAGTGGAAGAAGATATTTTTGGTTGTTAATGAAATTACATATAAGGACTTATATGAGACAAAGGTTAGTTATATGATTGAGGGTGTTTTAGTAATTGCTTGGATAAGAACACTTGGTGGAGATTAAAAGCAAAATTTGACTTTGTATCTTGATCATTGTCTTCTTTCTTCAAGAGGTGGCCGGCTCTCCAAATTGAAAAGAGAAAAAGAAGTGTTCTTGATGATAGAAGCAAATTGAAGAAGCAATCAAAGGATTTGACAAGGGATTTGTGGAATTTCTTCTTTGTAAGTAAGTATTCTCTTGTTTTCTTTACTTATTTGGAAGTTGTATTGGAAGTGAATTAGGGTTTGGTAATTTTGTGATTTGGTGGATTTGAGATGTGTTGTGTTGTGCTTTCAAGTGTTAAATTAATTTTAAGTTATGAGTTTAATTGGAGGTTGTTGTTGGAAATGGTGGTTGTTGATTTGGATGGATAGAGAAGGATGTTGGTTTTAGGGTTTTGTGGTGAATATGTGTTTAATTGTGATATTAATGTGTGATGAAGTGGTTTTTGTGATGAATATGTGTTTAGAACATTGATTATGTTCATGTGAAATATGTTATATGATGAATATTGTGTTTGAGTGCAATTGAGAAAGGGTTGGTTTTAGTTAAGGTTTTGTGAATTGGTGACACGGCCAAAATCAATTTTAGGGGAGTGGGCGTGTCAATTATTTGGATTGGCTACTGTCTCTTTTGGTTTTAGTGACACGGGCGTGTCCATCCAAGGTGCTGGGCGTGTCAATTATTTGAATTGGCTACTGCCTCTTTTATTGCTAAAGACACGGGCGTGTCACTCAAGCTGGTTGGGCGTGTCAATCAAGTGAGTTGGGCGTGCCCTTCAAATGATTTGAACATTGTTTGATTTCTTGGTTCTCTTTGCATGGTTTAAATTCTTCAAAAGTTCCATTGTTCCTAAACTTAAATATGAACATTATAAACATGTTTCAAACACAAGAATGATCTAATTAAATGAATGTGGATGGTCCTAAAGCTATGAATCATGTTAATTGTGTTTTGCCCTAATTGCATTGTTGAGAATTAACAATGTTATGTTATGCACTTTGAATGGTAATGTGTTTTATGAGTAATGTGAAATGAAATGTGGAGCCATTGTTATTGGCTAAGGTGATTTAATGGAGATAAATGAGGCATGTTTGCCTAAATGATAATGAGAATTGAGAATGAAATCTAAATGAATTGTGTGGCTAATGTGTTATTCCATTTTCAGAGTTTGTTGTTGGTGGCATGCCTAATGAGTGTAGCAATCTCTTGAAGTTAGGTTGGATTGAATCCTTGAAGCCTAATTGAGATGTTACAACCCTTGAAGCTAGGTTGGGTTAGTTCTTGAAGCCAAGTTGGGTTGATGCTTAGCATGCTTTGCTCCCCTTGAAGCTTGGTTGAACTTAATCCTTGAAGCCTAGTTGGGTATATGATATTGATATTGATAAATGTGATAACAAAACCAAAGCATTAACTCTGAGAATTGAATGGCATATTAGTGTGTCTTGGGCCCATGCTTGTCTTTGCTTAGTGTTGTTCATGGATGATTAAATGATTAACTAATAAAGTATATGCAAATATGTTGAATTGTGAGATACATATATGTATGTTAGGTTATGAAATGTAAAGGTATGTTGTTAGCTTTGCATCTATGTTGTTACATATATGATATAAATCAGAATTGGCATTGTATAGCATCTAAGCATATCGATTGCATGTTTTATCTTACTAAGCCCTTGGCTTAGCGCGATAGTGTTTAATCGCGCAGGTGATAGAACTGATAGGATCGAACCCGAGAGCTCTTCGAGACCGAGTGAGAGTAGACATTGAAGAGTTGATTTTGGGAGCTTAAAGATCAGAGCTGACTTGCCAATCATGTATATTTATTTTATATTTTGTAAAGTAATGTTTATAATGTAAATTTGTAAATATTTTATAACTTCCGCTGTGTAATATTTAAATGTATATGTATATCTAATATGTTTTGTTTTATAAGTAAATGACCTATTTTTCTATAATGTATATAATTGAAAGGTTATGGTTTTGTTTAAAATGTTTTGAATGTTAAGGAAACCGTAGCATCTCTATGTTTGGTGCACTTATGCTACATTGTTGTGGTTGTAGTATGTGTGCATTGGATATGGGGGTGTTACACACAGTCCTAGATTATGATAGTTCAAAAGCTTACGACAATTTGACCTACCCCAGAGACGAAGAATCTAGTAGCAACTCAATCACTTGCTCACCAAAAGCAATGGAGCCCGAACAAATTCAAAGAATGGTGGATGACACCCTCAGTGCCAAGATGGAAGAAATAAAAGAGGCTCTGGCTAAGACCATGAAGAACCAATTGGCTATAATTTTAGGAAATCATGCCGAAGCATTTGCTAGCACTAAGATACCAAAGGACAAGGGGAAGGTTAAAGGTGGTGAAGTGGTTTTTGATGATGATAAGGTGATCATTGATGATGATGATGATTGGGCTCAATACTTTCAAGATCCTCAAGAAAAGAAGAAAGAACCAAAGATTGTTGAAAGATCAGCTATAGAGAAAACTGAAACTTCTGATATTGAAAATATGATTGCGGATTTAGAAAAGAAATTTGAGAAGAAGCTGAAAATCGAAGAAATGTCCGAAGTTGACAAATTATTTGAGCTGGACAAAGAAGTTCCATACAAATTCAAGATGCCATCATTTGCAAAGTTTGATGGAACTAAAAAAATCCTCACCTCCATGTGAAGCAGTATATCACTACTATGCAGTCTGCCCGAGCTACTAAGTCTCAAACTCTAAGGTACTTTATGCTCTCATTGGATCCTGTTATCCAAAATTGTTCAATACCTTAGATGATGGAACACAAAAGAGTTGGGATCTGCTATACAAGGCCTTCATCCAACAATATGGATACAACGTCGAGATGGAAGTTACCTTAATGGAAGTTGAGTCCATTAGACAAAGGCCAAATGAGAAATTTGTAGACTATGTGAAAAGATGGAGAAATAAGGCCGCTTTGCTCAAGAAGAGGCTCGATGAATTTGATCAAATAAGGATGATTGTGAGAGGCGTGTTGCCTAGTCTTCGTGAAAGGATGTCTCATACACTCATCCGTGATTTCAAAGATCTCCTCCAAGCTGGTCTGCAAATTGAAGAATGGGAAAGAGAGAAGAATCATTTTTCAATAAGGAACAAGAAAGGAAACTATGAGTCTGGTAGCCAAGGCATGCAAAAGGCAGTTGGTGTTAATGCTACTAAACAAGGAACAAGAAGACAATTTTTAGAATTAGGAAAACCTATGTCTTGGGTTCTCAATAAGCTTCAAAGGAAGGGATTGTTACAACCCTTAAATTCTCGTCCTTTGCCTAACCCTCTCCCACCTAATTTTGACCCTAAAGCATTTTGTCAATTTCATCAAATGCAAGGGCACGTCACGGATATATGTGTGAGGTTAAGGCATGAGATCCAAAATTTGATTGATAGTGGGAAGCTACTAGAGCACAACAAGCTGAACACCAAAGATAACCCATTACCGAGGTTCAATAGAGTACCACCACTGGCAACCTTCATGATTGGAGGAGGTTTGCATGAAAGTTTTGTCATGTCTTCTTTTCAAGATGTGGGTGGAGAAGCAATCAAAGAAGAAGAGGTATTTGGCGAAATTAAACAAGCTACGGTGGGTAAACAAGTAGCAATTTGTGTTGTCAATGGGTTTTAGGATTCAAGCGATAGTGATGACGATCTTGTATCCAAGAAGGAGGAATTGACCTGGTCCGAGACCAAAGAAGATGAAGTAATGAATACTAGATACGGTAAGCCTTATGCAAGGCCACAACCTAAGGAGGTAGAAGTTAATAAAGGAAAGGAAGTTGAAGTAGGGAATAAAGAAGAGGAAGATGATACCGTACTCAAGCAATTGAAAAGAACCCAAGCAAGTGTTAGCATTTGGGATTTATTGGGTACTTCTAAAAAGCATCGAGAAACTATGGCCAAGGCCTTGGCCAGCATGCCAATTTCCACCTCCATAACACCGAAGGAGCTGATCGACTTCGTAAAAATTGAGGGAGTAATGAAATGTGAAGATATTCGAGAGAAGAAGGAAGCTATCCTGAAAGCCGAGAAGACTCCGGAGGAGATTGCTGCCCTAGTTGAAGAGAAGTTTGAAGACATTCTGCCTTATGATTTTGAGAATAATTATTTTGATTTTGATTTTAATTTGTCTACTTTGTATGAGGATGATGATGTTTTCTTTTCCAAAATGAATGCAATAAAGCCTGATTTTGCTTACTTGTGTGATGTTTCTCCTGATGGTTGCATACATTCAAATAGCAGTTACATGAGCATCTTTAATATTAATTCTGTTGACACACAATCATTAAATTTGGGAACAATAAAAAATCCTAAAAACATTAGCATAGCATCTGACCTTACTCCTGATGAGAGAGAGAGATTTGAAAAAATATTCAAAAAATATGAATAAGTATTTGCTTGGTCTTATGAGGATATGCTTGGAATAGATCGAGACATAGCTGAACATCTTATTCCTACTTACACTCACATAAAACCTGTCAAACAAAAGCTTAGGCGATTAAGACCTGAGTGGGCTGAATTGGTTAAAGAAGAGGTCACTAAACAAATACAAGTAAAGTTCCTTGAAGTAATAGAATATCCAGATTGGCTAGCCAACATAGTACCCGTGCTAAAGAAAGATGGAAGAATAAGGGTCTGTGTGGATTATAGAGATTTAAACAAGGCTTCCCCTAAAGATGATTTTTCTCTACCCTATATAGATGTTCTCATTGATAGTGCAGACTCTAGCGTGCTACACTTGTTTGTAGATGGATTTTTCGGATACAACCAAGTGCTAATGGCCCTAGAGGATAAAGCCAAAACTGCTTTCATTACTACATGGGATATATTTTGTTATAGGGTGATGTTATTCGGCTTAAAGAATGCTGGAGCAACCTACCAAAGGATGGCCACCATAATTCCTCCATCCGTATCTTGAAAAGATGACAAGATAGAACTTTCCTCCAATCTTCCCTCTATCATGAATGTTGCTGGTATAGACCCTTAATTTTTTACCCAGTCCGGTCCAATATATTTTATTTAGTCTAAAATAATTTTTGTGTTATCTTAATTAAAAAATATTTATTTTAGTATTTATTTTTTATAATAAAAAATAAAAAATAAATAAAAATAAAAATAAAAATCGACGACAAAAAAATTCATCGCCGAAGATGAAATGGCCAAAGCCATTTCGCCTGCAGGATTTTCCTGCGGGCCTGTAAGCGAAATGGCCTGGTAGCCCGCCAGTGCCAATTTTGCTCGTGATTCCTCGCAGCCCGTCACAAATTTTGCCAGCGAGATTTTTTCCAACGTAATTTTTTTCGAAACCAAATTTTATTTGGTTTCAATTTTCTTTTCCTAATTAAATATAGTTTCCTTAAACAATTGGAATTAATCTTCTAAATTTCCTATAAATAACACTAAAAAACACAAAAAGAGGGAGGATCGAACTTTGAAAATTGATCGAACTTGAAAAATTGATTGGACTTGGAAAAACTATTGCAGGAAAAAAAAAAGAAGAAAACTTTGAAACTGGGATTATAGAAAACTCTAGTAATAAGCAAACAAATCAACGATTCATCAAAAGCAACAAGCTTGCCTTTGTCCTTGTTCATCTAAGAAGCAATTTTTGGTGGAACCAACGAACGAAGGTTTGAATCTCTAATTTCTTTTTATTTTCTTACAGTAGCTTTTTTTCTTTGATTCATAAGATTATACACACAAAAGCTTGATCTATAAATATGTAGTAACATTGATCTTCATCTCAAAAACCCTAAAAAGTATTCTTATCTTTCCAAAAACCTTAAGAACCCTAAAAACACTTTTCTATTTCTTCTAAACCTTAAAACCCTAATTTGTTTCTTTTGTTTCCAAAAACCTTAAATCGTTTTTCCTATTTCCAAAAACTTTTAAAAACCCTAAACTGTTTTCCTCTAATTCTTTTCCAAAATTTCCAAATGTTTTGTTAAATCACCAAACTCTAGCTTACTTTAAACTATTTTCTACAACTTCAAAACCAAAACAGTAAACCCCCAAACCAATTATTCTAAACCCTAATTCCTTCAAAACCAAAATCATAAACCTTAGTTTTCCTAAACCCTAATCCTAGTCCTTAAATCCTTAAAACCTTATAAACCTAAACATTCAAACTTAATAGAGTAAATCCAAAACAACAATCTAGTAACCAAGAGCTATAAACCTAATGTTTTAATATTCTAAAACCCTAATTTCATAATGTTACCCATAAATCCTAATTTGATTCATGAAACCTTAATCCATTTTAATTTTCTTAAACCTTTATAATAGCTAAGAATTATAAACCTTAACATACTAAAATCCCAAAACCCTAAATATTAATTAAAGAACTTTAAATAGAAACAGTAACCCTAATTTGTATCTTTACTTGCTTTATTTTTTAGATTTGATTATGTAGTCTATTATATGCTTTGGTGGCTGATTTATTTAATTTCAATGCTTGATTTATTTTATTTATCATGGATGGATGCTTACTATATATTTTGATTGATGTTTAATATCTTTGATGAATGATTTATTTATGATGAATGGTTATTTACTTTTATCGATTTATTTTGATTTCCAAAAGTGTAAGAGGTATGTTTCCACTTTGTGGGTACCTCATTAGTTAAATATCATGTAATTTAAATTGCTTTTATATTTTAGACCAATGTAAAGGATATGTTTCTACCTTTCGGTGGGTGTCCTATTTAGTTTAGACATGAACGATGTAAGGACTTGTTTCCATCCTCAAATGGGTGTCCATTTATTTGTTTTGCTTGGACATTGCTTTGATTTTAATATAATGATGCTTTATTTCAATTATTGCATGTAATATGGATAATATTGTTATATTTAAGAATTTTATAATATTAAGACTTGTAAAGGAGGCCGGTTCCAATGAACCTAGCATTGTGGGGGTGCTGGGCCATTTCTCACCTTCCCCACACGTACCCAACTTTTCGAACCCATTAGGGGGTTGGGGATTCCTTAGGAATTGAGTCATCCACCACTTTCTTTTTTCTGGCCCGTCCGGGTGGCGACTCCATTTTCTCCAGACTTAGGTCCGTGTTCTTTAAGGCCCCGAGCCTAAACAGTCCTGAAGTCGCAAGAACCATTCCACCAGGAGTGGCAGCAAAAATCCCCGCTCACAGTGGCGACTCCACTGGGGATAAGAGAAGTTGATTCCATTGGTCTTTATATTATTCTATTCTTTCTTATAATGATATTATCCATTGCATCATATTAGATTGCATCATATTAGATTGCATCGTATGCGTGAGTTAGGACGCCCATGTTACCCATGTTGTGTTATGTGAGGGATACCATACTTTCACTCAAGGTATAGAGATCGAGCATGACATAACCACTCTTAGCCTCGTACCATTTGGTATATACTTACTATGGGAACCTAAGCCTTTTTACCCAAATACTAAAGCTCATGTAATTGGCCTAGTTACTTTCCTTTGGTTTTTACCCTAAATGCATGTTGTTTGACTATGGTTAATTTATCTTGGCTTAAATTATGGCTTAATTGGTTTGCTCTTTTTCTAATATGACCTAAGTACATTGTAAGCTCAAAATAAACTTTTCTTTAAAGTCCAAAAAACCAAAGCTATTATCAAAACTTTTTAAAATGGTCTTTGGGCATAAAATTTTTCTAAAAATAAATCAAAAAATTCTTTTTCTCACGATCCAAATACTAAGCCCAAAATCCATTTTTTCTATATTTTTACAATGGTCTTAGAAACAAAATTATTTTTATCCAACCTTTTTTACAAAGATCTTGCAAATTATTTAGGTCAATTATGAAATACCAAAATTCAATTGTGAGCCTAGCTTACACTAAGAATAATTAATCAAGGGCTTGTTTTTGGCATGAATAATTAGTAACTTTTTCAAGTGAGAAATCTATTTATAATAAACCTCTTAATTTAGTTTTAATCCAATATAGCATAAAAGCTACTTTAGTTGGTTAAATGGATTAAAACCTAATTAATGGGAGTTATTATGAACTGATTTCCATTTTTGAAAATATAACTATTGGTTGAAATGTCCGAGGGAATTATTCAAAAACAAGATACCCCATGTTGGTATTTTGTTAGCCATATACCTAGGAAAAAAGACCGCATTCGTGTGTGGATGTTATAAGGTTGGAAGGAACATCCTAATTATCTTTCTTTGTTGATTGTTTATGCATACATGCATACATGCATACATTTGCATCTCATATCATTAATCCTTTCTAGCTCACAGCCCTGGATTACAACAGTTCAAAAGCTTATGACAATCTGACCTATGCCGAAAATGAAGAATCTAGCAATGACTCAATTACTTGCTCACCAAAAGAAATGGAGCCCGAACAAATTCAAAGAATGGTGGATGATGCCCTCAATGCCAAGATGGAAGAAATAAAAGAGGCCCTAGCTGAGACCATGAAGAACCAATTAACTGCAATTTTAGAAAATCACGCCGAAGCATCTGCTAGCACTAAGAAGCCAAAGGACAAAGGGAAGACTAAAGTTGGTGAAGTGGTTTTTGATGATGAAAAGTTGATCATTGATGATGATGATGATTGGGCTCAATTCTACCAAGATCCTCAAGATAAGAAGAAAGAACCAAAGATTGTTGAAAGGTCAACTATGGAGAAAACTGAAACTTCTGATGTTGAAAACATGATTGCGGACTTAGAAAAGAAATTTGAGAAGAAACTGAAGACCGAAGAAATGTCCAAAGTTGACAAATTATTTGAGTTAGATGAAGAAGTTCCGTACAAGTTCAAGATGCCATCATTTGCGAAGTTTGATGGAACCGAAAATCCTCATCTCCATGTGAACCAGTATATCACTGATATGCAGTCTGCCAGAGCTACTAAGGCTATTATATGCTTTGGTGGTTGATTTATTTAATTTCAATGCTTGATTTATTTAATTTATCATGGATGGATGCTTATTATATATTTTGATTGATGTTTAATATCTTTGATGAATGATTTATTTATGATGAATGGTTATTTACTTTTATCGATTTATTTTGATTTCCAAAAATGTAAGAGGTATGTTTCCACTTTGTGGGTACCTCATTAGTTAAATATCATTTAATTTAAATTGCTTTTATATTTTAGACCAATGTAAAAGGACATGTTTATACCTTTCGGTGAGTGTCCTATTTAGTTTAGACATGAACGATGTAAGGACATGTTTCCATCCTCGGATGGGTGTCCATTTATTTGTTTTGCTTGGACCAATGTAAAGGAGGCCGATTCCAATGAACCGGGCGTTGTGGGGGGTGCTGGTCTATTTCTTACCTTCCCCACACGTACCCAACTTTTCGAACCCATTAGGGGGTTGGGGATTCCTTAGGAATTGAGTCATCCACCCCTTTCTTTTTCCCGGCCCGTCCGGGTGGCGACTCTATTTTCTCTAGACTTAGGTCAGTGTTCTCTAAGGCCCTAAGCCTAAACAGTGCAGAAGTCACAAGAACCATTCCACCAGGAGTGGGGGAAAAAATCCCCGCTCACAGCTGGTGGTGACATTCTTCCAAACTTAGGCAATAGATTGCTTTTAGTATTGGGCTTGTTAGGCTTAGGTAGCCTACCACTATAAATCAGGTCTTGAATCTCATGTTTTAACCTAAAACACTTGTTTATTTCATGCCCCTGTGTTTAATGGAAATGACAAAATGCATCAGTATCAAAGTTCGATGGCAGAGGATTAAGTAACGGTCGAGGAGCTAGTGGCTGCAATAGCCCTTGATTTTGCAACTTATTAAAAACCCAAGATAAAGGTCGCCCTAAATCTGAAAATTGCCTCTTATTCTCTTGACCAGTAGTTGCGTTGACATCCACTTATTTTTGTGCACTATGACTGTTGATTGGTAGTTCCCTCTTTCATTCTTCCTTGCAACAAAGCAGTTTTTCTCCCTTTCCCACTCTTCTATTTGTAAGCCAGCTTGGAGAATATCTTTGAAATCTCTTATGAGAGTGTGAGACATTTGTTCATGAAGATTAGGCAGCACCCCTCTTACTATCATCTGAATCTGGTCAGACTCATCCGGTCTCTTCTTGAGCAATGCAACCTTGTTTCTCCACCTTTTCACATAGTCAACAAAGTTTTCATTTGACTTTTACCTTATTGACTCAACTTCCATCAAGGTGACATCCAACTCCGCATTATACCCATATTATTGGATGAAAGCCTTGTACAGCAAATTCCAACTCTTTTGGGTACTATCCTCTAAGGTGTTGAATAATTTCTGCACCACCGGATCCAATGAATGGACACTCATCTGAGGATTGAATAATGTCACCACCAGTTGTGAGCGGGGATTTTTGCCCCCACTCCTGGTGGATGGTTCTTACGACTTCAGCACTATTTAAGCTCGAGGCCTTAGAGAACATGGGCCTAAGCCCGGAGAAAATGGAGTTGCCACCCAAATGGGTCGGAAAAAAGAAAGGGGTGGATGACTCAATTCCTAAGGAATCCCCAACCCCCTAATAGGTTCAGAAAGTTAGGTACATATGGGGAAGGTGAGAAATGGCCCAGCACCCCCACAATGCCCGATTCATTAGAACCGGACTCCTTTTTAGGTCTTAATATTATAAAATTCTTAAATATAATGATATTATCCATACTACATGCAACAATTAAAACAAAGCATCATTATATTAAAATCAAAATAATGTCCAAACAAAGCAAATAAATGGACACTCATCCGAGGATGGAAATATGTCCTTACATTTTCCATGCCTAAAACTAAATAGGACACCCATCAAAAGGTGGAAACGTGCCCTTTACATTAATCCGAAAAAATATGAAATAAATTAAATTACATAAGGTTTAAATAATGAGGTACCCATAAAGTGGAAACATACCTCTTACATTAGTACCAAAATAAATCAATAATAATCAAGAAAATATCCATTCATTCATTACAAATTAAATAAACCGACCATTAAAATATATAATAAACTACATAATCAAATCTAAAAATAAATTAATTAATAAAAAGTATAAGCTTAGGGTTCACATCTTAAATTAAGGTTTTAAGAAATTAGGGTTTTGGAATTTAGGATTTGGAACTTAGGGTTTTGGAAACTAGAGTTTTGTAATTAGGGTTTTTGAAACTAGAGTTTTGGAATTAGGGTTTTGGAAACTAGGGTTTTGGAATTAAGGTTTGGAATTAGTGTTTTAGGGTTTAAGCAAGAAAGATTTATGGGATTAGGGTTTTGATATTCTTGGATTATTGGGAAAAAAAGGGTTTAGGATTTTAACTTACTACCTTTGAAAAACAATTTTGGATTTGGAGAAATAAATTAAAGTTTTGGAAGAATAATCAAGATTTTGGAGTTTAATAATGAAATGGTTTAAGCTTTTGGATAAAAATAGTTTAGGGTTTTGATTTTCAATAAAATAACTTAAGGTTCTAGAGGTTTTAGTAAACAAACTAGATTTTGATAATTGATTCCAACCCTCAATAGATACTGGATGGTTTTAAGATTTTATAAACATGCAAGTAGAGTTACGAACACCAACTGATTAATGTATTAACTAAAGCAAACAATTAAAGTTATTCAAACAAAGATCAAGTTACTTCATGTTCTTATTAATCAAAGAAAATGCAGCTACTGTAAACATGAATAATTTATGATTAAAGATCAAACCTCCATCATCGGTTCCATCAAAAAATTGATTTATGGGTGAACAATGTGAAGACAGTATGGATTCTGCCTTCTTCATCGGTTCTCTTGATATTTCTGCTTGTTGTTTCCTTCATTCTGAAAAAAAAAAACTGTTGTTGTTCTTCTCTGTTTGTTGTCGTCCCAATGTTGCTAAAAATTACCACCCCTGTTAAAGTATTAAGACTTCTTACTTATAGGCAAAACCAATCAAAAAACCCTAAACCTAACTTTGTTAATTTGTCTTTCAGATGAATTCTAAGCTCCTTAGGAAACTCTGGTCAAAAAATCTAAAAAACCAATTGAATACATGTCAATCTGGGCAACCAGATCGACTTGAGTTAAGGCCACGTCGACCTGGTTGTCTAGGTCGACATGAGCCTCACTCATGTTGACCTAGTAGCCTAGGTCGACATGAGTCCAACCCCATGTCGATCTGGGCTGCCAGATCGATGAGGCATGCTCATGTTGACCTTGGGCTCTCTAGGTCGACATGAGCAATTGCTTATGTCGCCAGGCCTTCTTGTATTTTTTTAACTTATGGACCAAAAAGTTTTAATTTGGGCCAATTCAACTTGATTTTAGGGTTTTACAATTGAATTTATGCCTTTTTAATCAGAACTAACTTATTTAAAAATTATAAACTAGGATCAAATTTATTTTGGCATCCTTTAATCAGGACCATATCAAATTGGGGTCAAAATTAAGGGTCTACAATTTGTGTATATGTAAATTGGATGTTTGGTGTGGTTTGTGTTAATGGTTGATTTTAGTATGTTTGAAGTCCTTTTGTCTAGTTAACTATGAATTTAGGGTTGGATCGAAGAAAAGGATTCAATTTGGTTAAGAGAATAAGAGTTTTGGAATTGTGTAATTTTTTTTAGTTGTAAAGTCTTGGATGTGATTGTGTATTTTTGTTTTTAATTGGGTTGTTTTGGTGTTTATACAAGTATGATGTGATATAATGGTGGATTTGGTTGAGTTTGTATGGAATTGAAAAGGTCAATGAAAGATAATAGTTGGATGTGCCAATTATACGTGAATATCAGGTTTTTGGCCTGACACGCCCGGTGGCACGGCCATGTCTTTAGGTGTGTCAATGGTTCTATTTTCAGTGCTGGTGACACGAGTAGTGACACGCCTATGTTACTAAGCATGTCATAGCTACTGTGTTATTGGAGTTTTGACACGTGAAGTGACACGCCCATGTCACTGAGCGTGTCATAACTACTGTATTGTTATAGTATCTACATGTGCAGTGACACGCCCATGTTACTGAGCGTGTCAAAGCTTCTGTGTTGTGGGTTTAGGGCACAGTCATGGACATGCCTATATTGTTGGACGTATCATGTATAGGGTTTGCCCTAGATGGTTCTTTTCCTGATTTTTCTTTGTGTATCACTTAGTGATTATCGATAATCACATTTGGTTTAGGCTTTGAAGAGACTTGAGTTACCCCAATCCAAGTGTTGAGAGATATCTTAGAAAAGGAGGTTGAAAGTGGTGTTTGTTGCTTTTAGAGGTAAGAACAAACTTTGAATAATGGTTTATACTTATATGACATTAGGACTTAATACATTTGGTTGGAAAATGTGTTAAGTTACTTGCTACATTGTTTATGCATGAGTAATATACTATGATTTACATAATGTGAACTATGTGAAATATATGATGATGACTCATAATGTATGGATAATGCAATTTATTATGTATACACTAATGATGGTATGTAAAGCCATTGGTGATGGCTATATTGATATAAATGAGATATTTGAGGCATTGTGCCTAGTTGATCATGAGAAAATGAGAAAGGATTTGTTAATGGAATTATGAAAGAATTATGTGCCTAGTAAGTTATTCAATTTTTAGAGTTTTGCATTTGGCGGCATGCCTATGAAGTAACAGTCCCTTGAAGCTGAGTTTGGCTTGGTCCTTGAAGCCTAGTTGGGTGTTACATGATGTAGTAGACCATTGAAGATGGGTTGGGTGTAATATCCCAAAGTGTGCCCTAGAAGTTTTGATATAATTGTTGTTTTATTTGGATTGAATGTATATGTTAAATTTGAAAGAGAAAAGAATTTAAGAGAGAGTGTATATGTTGTATATATGGAAATATATATAACATATACACAAGTCAAATAAGAAAGTCAAAAGAAGAAGATATTTATGTTTATTATTGTTGAATTAATTAATTAATGGAAAATAGAAATTTAGTTGAGTGGAAGAGAGAAGATGGATTATTTTAATATTAAAAATACTTGGTGGAGAATTGAGAGGAGACTAAATATTTGACTTTGATTTATTTTACTCTTCATTTTCTTCTTTTTCTTTTGGGTTGGCCGGCACACCAAAGACACAAGAGAGCAAGAGAGGTTTTGATTTCCAGGATCAAATTGAAGGAAGATTTCAAGAAAACAAGTTAGAAATTCAAGAAGTTCATCATTTTTGGTAAGTTTTCTCTTGATTTCTCTTGTTCTATTTGGAATTTTGTTTGAGTTTGATGGATTGTTGTTGATGGTTGGAGTGTGCTTGTGTATGGTGGTGTGTAAAAGTGTTGAAATTGAATTAAAGATAAGTTAGGTTGGTGTTGGTGATGGAAGAGTAAGAGTTGTGTTTAGTGAAGCTGAAAGCATAGAATACATGAGTTTGGTACTTTAACCATTGAACTCCTTTTGAAATTTTTCTGTTTTACAATTAGTAAATGCTGTGACTTGTATGATTTTTAATTAAATATAGAAAAATGTTCTTGAAGTACATTTTTGATATGTTGTGCATCTATGAGTCTAGAATGACTGAAAAATATGTTGATTTGATTTTGGAATGGTTATGATTTTGGAAAGATTATTTTTATTAGACCTGTCCCAGCAGGTACCTTGACTGAGACAGCTATCTTTCGGGATTTTTAATAAAATGTAGAAAAATAATATCCAATTGAATTTTGGATATGTTGTTTCATAGTGAGTCTAGTATTTGAGAAAAATAATTTGGAACTACATTGATTGAATTTAATTTACGGAATTCACAAAGTTCAGAACTGCTGCCAGGATGCAGGGCAATTGGAGCAGTTTGGTTGGGTGAACTATTTGACCAAGATTTTGTGTTCAGTTTGATCTGAAATTTTAAAGGAATGATTTTAAGATGGAAAACTAAATTCTGTAAAAATTTTAGAGTTTTTAGTCAAGTATATTATTTTATACAATTTTTCAAAATAAGGATTAAGTTGAGTCCAAACCAGAATTTACTATTCATATGGTCATTTTGCTAATATTCCTTTTGGATTAGGTTGTGAAGAGGTTGAATTGCCCTAACCTAAGTGTTGAGGATTCTTGGAAGAGTAAGTGTATAGATTGGTGTGAGTTGGTTTTAAGGTAAGTACAAACTACATTATTGCATACATTCATATGATGTTGAGACTTAACATACATTTGATTGTAAATGTGTTAAGAAATCTAATGCATTGTTAATGCATATTAATAATGTATGTTTGGTATAATGTGAATGTTGTGATGAGCATGTAAAATGTGTGTTAATGACATTGGTTATATACACTTGAGTGATGAATTGATTAATGTGATTTGAGATATAATGAGATGTAAAACCAATGTGTTTGGTTATAATGATGTAAATAAGATGGTTGAAGCATATTTGCCCATATGATGATGAAATGAAATATGGAATATGAAATGTGAAAGATATGATGATTGTGTGCCTAATATGTTAATTCAATTTTTAGAGTTCTGGGTTTGGCGGCATGCCTATGAATCACTGGATAGGTGAAAAGACCGGGTCGTAAGCCGATTCCAATTGAAAAATGTGAAATGATAAATGTGAAATATGATGTTTTTGGGGTGAAAAGACTGGGTCGTAAGCCTCAAAAATAGTAACAGTCTAGCCGGGTTGAGGATTTCCTCGGTTCTAACCGGGTTGAGGTCCAAGAGACTGGGTCTATTACGCTATCCATGGATAGAGATATATATATATATATTGCCTACGGGCTTGATGATTGTGATTATGGACCAAAGCAGTAACTCTGAACTTTGAATAACATATTAGTGTATTTTGGGCCCATGCTTGTCTTTGTTTTCAATGTGAATCATGAATGTTTTGATTAATTATTAAATAATGTAAGATTGTGAAATATAATATTCTTTTGAATTGTTTATGAAACTTGATTGTGTGACATTGGCATTGCATTGAGGCAAAATATTATAGTTGTTTGTACCACTAAGTCGTTGGCTTAGCGCGATTGTGGTTTATCGCGCAGGTGACAGGTGGAACCGGGGAGTTCCTCTAGGCCGAGTAGAGTTTAGATTCTGAAGTGTGAATAGTGGGCTTAAAGATCAAACACTGACTGCCAAACATGTATAAACTTTATGATTTGTAAAACTTGAGTTTTGATGTATATGAATTTGTAAATATTGTTACTTTCCGCTGTATAGTGAACAAATATTTTATCTACTGTGTTTCATAATAAACCTTTACTTTATTCTGTACTAGAAGTGTAAACCCTTTTTGCAGGTTGTAGTTGAGGTTATAAGGGGGATTTATTGGGAGTGTACTGAGAATGATTTTGTTTGCATTGGTTTGTGTAAAAATGTTTTCAAAAATCAGAAAAAAACCAGTTTTGTCAACACTTGGGACTCAATTTCTAGGCGAAACTATGGCAAAATTTCTGTAAAAATTGGAACTAAAATTTGACTAAGTAAAATTGGTAGCAATTTTTGGATAGTGTGGCGCCTCTACTCAGCTTACACTGGTAGGTCGGGAAGGGGTGTTACATTGGGCCTAGTCCTTGAAGCCTAGTTGGGATGTTCCATATGAGGTAATCCTCATTGTGATTATGATTTGCCTACGGGCTAGACACATGGTGTCATATTGGACTAAAGCAGTAACTCTAAAATTTAAATAGAATATTAGATCTTTTTGTGCCCATGCTTGTGTTTGCTTTTATGTGAATTATGAATTGTGAAATAATTGAGCAATTTATTAAGATAATGATATAACGCTATGAGATATAATATCCTTATGTGTTGTGTATTGGCATTGCAATTAAACTATGTTGTTATCAAAGTTTGTACCACTAAGCTTCTAGCTTAGCGAGATTGTGGTTCATCGTGCAGGTGACAGGGTAGATTCGGTTGAGCCGGAGAGTTCAGCTAGACCAAGTTGAGTCTAAGCTTGAGATTGTGAGAGCAGTGTTGTTTTGGACATCAAGATCAGAGATGAACTGCCAACATGTATAAATTTTATATTTTTGTACATATTGATTTCATGTATTTATGTATATTCCTCAAACTATCAAAAATATTTTGGATAAACCTTTGGTAATGAAGTATATATATATGTTTTAACAAGTATTGTTTCATTTACTGTTTATATGATATCAATTGAATGTTTTAAGTTTATACATGTTTTTAAAAGTGAAGTTTTATTTTGTTTAAATTGGTTGTGACATTCTTGTATCCTATATTCATATATTACATATGTTGGGAGTATGTAGTGTACGTATATTGGGTATAAGGGTATTATAGATGAAAACATGTCCTTACATTGTCCAATGTCTAAAACTAAATAGAACACCCATCAAAAGGTGGAAACGTGTATGTCCTGGTCATCTTGGATAAAATCTGCTTAATTGTCTTATTTGTTGCTTCTACTACACCATTAGCCTTTGGTCTATAAGGGGAGGATCGGTGATGATGAATTTGGTACTTCGAGAATAAGTCCCTAACTGCTCCTTGAAACTGTATCCCATTATCTGATATCACACTGTATGGGACCCCATACCCGCAGATGAGATTCTTTTCAATAAACCTAGCCATTTGCCTTGCCCCCAGCTTGTTGAAAGATTAGGCCTCGACTCACTTTGAAAAATAATCCACTGTTACTACAATAAAATGATGACCGTTTGAAGCCATCGGATGTATCTCCCCTATAATTTCAATCCCCCAAGTTACAAAGGGCCAAAGTGAAGACATAGAATGCAATTCTTCAGGAGGCATGTTATTCAAATTACCATACATCTGACATTTCTGGCATTTCTTCACAAACTCAATGCAATCTCTCTCCACTGTCAACCAGTAGTAACCTTGTCAAATTATCTTCTTAACTAGGGCTAAACTGCTCATGTGTGGACCACAACTTCCTATATGTATTTCTGACATGATATGCTCAACTTTAAGCTTCTCAAGCATCTTAAGTGCACCCCATCAGGCCACCTTCGATACAATTCTCCATGAAAGGTGATGTATTGTAAGGACCATCGCCTTATGGCTTTTCTCTCCTCCCTTGTTGCCCCCAATGGGTATTTCTTATTCTCCAAAAACTGTCTTATGGTGTCATAGCACTCATCATGGTTAGTATTAGTTTCCATGATTGCTTCATATTCATAGCAAGGAGTTGATGAACTGGCCAAGACCAGAGGCTTAAAAATTAAGTTGACAGGATTTTCCCATACCAAAGCCAATGTGGCTAGGGCATCAACCATCTAGTTTTCTTCTTTTGGTGGGTGTATAAACCTGCACTCCTTAAAATTTTTCTTCATCAAGGTCAAGTAATGGTGGCATGGTTTTAACTTCTCTTCTTTTAACTCCCATTCTCCATTTACTTGGGATAATACTAGCAATGAATCACCAAAGACTTGCACCTTATCCACCTTCATAATCATCAGGGTTTCCAAACCAAAAATACATGCTTCAACTCCACCATATTATTGGTTGCCCTGAACTTTAACTTCTTAGCTAAAGGGATAAGCTCCCCTTCGGATGATTCTAGTATGACTCCCAAACCTGCTTCTTTCCTATTTACTGCTCCATCAAAATACATCTTCCATCCTTGTACTTCTACGGCCTCTAAATGCTCATCAGGAAATTCTAAGACTACCTCTTCACTATCCGGCAATGGTTGCTGAGATAGGAATTCTGCCACTGCTCTGCATTTGATTATTTTTCTGGTTACATGCTCAATCTCAAATTCTTCCAAAATATCAACCATCGACCATATTTCCTAATCTAAGGGGGTGTCTCCCTTAAATACTTCACCGGATCCAACCTGGAAATTGCTTGCATACTATAAGACTGAAAATAATGCCACAACTTTTTAGAAGACCAAACCACAACTATACAAGTCTTTTCAATGATACTATACTTAATCTCATAAGATAGGAGCTTTCTACTCAAATAGTAGACTGCGTGCTCAACCCCTGACTCATTTGCTTGGGCTAACATAGCTTCTATCGACTCTTCCTCTGCTGCTAAGTATAGTAACAAAGGTTTATCAGGGTTAGGTGGTTTCAAAATAGGTGGATTTAGCAGATACTCCTTTATATGCTCAAAAGCCTTTTGACTTGACTGACTGATTCTTTTAAGCAATTTGAAGATAGGTTCACAGATCGTGGTGAACTTTGCTATGAATATGCTAATGTACTGTAACCTGCCTATAAACCCCCAAACTTCTCTCTCCATCTTAGGGGCTGGCATATCCTTGATTTTCTTAACCTTGTCAAGGTCAATCTCAATTCCATTTGGACCAATCATGTGTCCTAACAATTTACCTAAAGTAACCCCAAGCACACACTTCTTCAGGTTTAACCTTAGCTTATACTTCACTGCTCTTTTGAAGAATAACTCTATTTCATCATCAGAAATTGTAGCTACTTGGAAACCATTTAGAGGCCTCTCAATCATTAGAGCATTTACCACCTCATTATCCTCGGCCTCGATTAACACTGTCTCATCCCCGTTTGGAAACTTAATCTTTTGATGGAGCGTAGAAGGAACTCCACCAACAGGATGGAACCAAGGTCATCCTAATAGCAGTGCAAAAGTAACAGGAATATCCAAAACTACAAATTCAACCATAGATTCAATTGGACCAGCCTTCACAACAGCTTTGAAAGTCCCCTCGGCATGCCTCTTAGGATTGTCATAAGCCCTAATGGTTACTTCGGTTGGGCTCAAATCCCTTGTTGACATAGCAAGCTTTGGCAAGATCTTAAGTGGGCAGACATTTATGGCGGACCCATCATCAATCATGACATATGAAGTCCTTTTCCCTTTGACCTCTAACTTGATAAAATGAGGGTGGATGTGATCTCTCCCCTCCTCCGGTAAATTCGCATCCAAAAATGATACCATTTCCACATCAACTTCTCTCTTCTTTTGAATATCTTCGCACTTCATCGGTCCTTCAACTATCACGATGTTAACTAGCTCATCTGGTGTTATAGAAGTGGAAATTGGCATGCTAGCCAAAGCCTTGGCCATAGTTTCATAGTGCTTCTTGGATGTGGCCAATAGATACCAAATGCTAAAACTTGCTTGGGTTCTCTTCATTTGCTTAATAACAATGTCATCTTCTTCTTCTTTGTTCCCAACTTTGGCTTCCTTTCCCTTATTGGCTTCTACTTCCTTGGGTGGTGGCCTTGCATAAGGCTTACCAAATCTAGTGTTTATCACCTCATCTTCTTCAGGCTCGGACCAGGTCCATTCCTCCTTCTTAGGTTCAAGATCATCATCACTATCGATTGAGTCCCAAAACTCATTCACAACACAAATCGCTACTTCTTTACCAATCACAGCTTGTTCATTTTTTCTAAACACCACTTCTTTTTTGGTTGCTTCTCCATCTACATCTTGGAAAGAAGACATGACAAAACTTTCATGCAAACCTCCTCCAATCATGAAGGTCACCCGTGGTGGTACTCTATTGAACCTTGGCAATGGATTGTTTTTGGTGTTTGGCTTGTTGGGCTCAGGCAACTTCCTATTATCCATCAAAATCTGGATCTCATGCTTCAACCTTAAACATTTATCCATGTCATGTCCTTATATTTGATGAAATTGGCAAAATGCCTTAGTATCAAAGTTAGGTGGAAGAGGGTTAGGCAAAGGACGAGGATTCAAGGGTTGTGACAATCCCTTCTTTTGTAGCATATTGAGAACCCAAGATAGTGGGTTACCTAATTTTAAAAACTGCTTTCTTCCTCCTTGTGCAGTGGCATTAACATCAACCGCCTTTTGGGTGCTTTGGTTACCAGACTGGTAGTTTCCTTTCTCATTCCTTCTTGCCGAGAAGTGATTCTTCTCTCTTTCCCACTCTTCAATTTGCAAACTAGCTTGCAAAAGGTCCTTGAAATCTCGGATGAGTGTATGAGACATCCTTTCACGAAGGCTGGGCAACACCCCTCTCACTATCATCCTAATTTGATCTGATTCATTAAGCCTCCTTTTGAGCAATGCAGCCTTATTCCTCCATCTCTTCACATAGTCAATAAAGTTCTCATTTGGCCTTTGTCAAATGGACTCAACTTCCATTAAAGTAACCTCTAATTTAGCATTATACCCATATTATTGAATGAAGGCCTTGTATAGTAAATCCCAGCTCTTTTGAGTATCATCCTCCAAGGTGTTGAACCAATTTTGGACAACAGGGTCTAGTGAGAGCATGAAGTACCTTAGAGTTTGAGCCTTAGTAGCTCGGCCAGACTACATAGTTGTAATGTATTGCTTCACATGGAGATGAGAATTTCTAGTTCCATCAAACTTTGCAAAGGAAGGCATCTTGAACTTGTATGGGACCTCTTCATCTAGCTCAAACAAATTGTCAACTTCAGACATTTCTTCAGTTTTCAACTTCTTTTCAAATTTCTTTTCTAAATCAATAATTAACTTCTCAACATCTAAGGTTTCAGTCTTTTCCACGGTTGATTTTTCAACAACCTTCGGCTCCTTCTTCTTATCTTGAGGACCAACATGGGATATTTTATTCTTGAAAAATTCTCTCAAACAGTTTAACTAATAGTTGCATTTTCTAATATAGAAGTCGGTCCATGATACTTTTCATTAATTAGGTTTTAATCCATTAAATCTTAATTGAAATAGCTTTTATGCCATATCTGATTAAAACTAAATTAAGAGGTTTATCATGAATAGATTTCTTATTTGAAAAAGTAACTAGTGATTCATGTTAAAAATAAGCCTATGGTTAATAATTCTTGGTATAAGCTAGGCTCATAATTGATTTTTGGAATTTCATAATTGACCTAAATAATTTGTAAGCTTTTTGTAATTTTAACTCTGTTGTAAATCTTTTTGGATCATAAGGTAGAAAAAAAATTTTGACCCATCTTGAAAGATTTGAAATTTTGAGATTTTAGTCTTTTAAAAGAAAAAATTAATTTTGAGCTTACAATATAGGTAGTTCATATTAGAAAAAGAACAAACCAAATAAGTTGTGGTTTAAACCAATATAAATTAACCATAGTCAAACAACAAGCATTTGGGATAAAAACCTAAGGAAAATAACAAAGTCAATTACATGAGCCTAAGTCTTTGAGTTGAAAGTTTTAAGCTCCCATAGCAAGTATATACCAAATGGTACAAGGTTATGAGTGGTTATGTCATGCTTGATCTCCATACCTTGAGTGAAAGTATGATATCCCTTACATGACACAACACGGGTAACACGGGCATCCTAACTCACGCACACAATGCAATCTAAATGATGCAATGGACAATATCATAATAAGAAAGAATAAAATAATATAAAGACCAGCGGAATCAACTTCTCTTATCCCTAGTAAAGTTGCCACTGTGAGCGAAGATTTTTGCCCCCACTTCTATGTGGAATGGTTCTTGCGACTTCGGCATTGTTAGGCTCGGGGCCTTAGAGAACACAAGCCTAAATCTTGAGAAAATAGAGTTTCCACCTGAATGGTCCATGAAAAATAAAGGGGTGGATGACTCAATTTCTAAGGAATCCCCAATATCCTGATGTGTTCAGAAAGTTGGGTATGTGTGGAGAAGATGAGAATGACCCAGCACCCCCACAACGCTTGGTTCATTGGAACCGACCTCCTTTTCAAGTCTTAATATTATAAAATTCTTAATTATTATGATATAATCCATACTACATGCAATAGTAAGAATAAACAAATACTTTATTAAAAATCATAGTGTAGACCCTTAATTTTTGACCCGGTCTGGTCCAATACATTTTATTTAGTCCAAAATAATTTGTGTTGCCTAATATATTTTTTTTGGTCCAAAATAATTTTTGTTATTTTAATTAAATAATTTTTGCTTTAGTATTTAATTTTTATTAATAAAAAATAAAAATAAACAAATAAAAATAAAAAAAATGAAAATAAAAATAAAATAAAAATCGGCGACAAAAAATTCGTCGCCAAAAATCAGCGCAGGGCAGCTGCGGGTGAGGGCCGCGGGCCATTTTGCTCGCAGGAATTTCCTGTGGGCGACGCCTGCTCCTCGCCCACTGCAGCAATTTCCTGCGGCAGATTTTTTTCGCCAGCGTATTTTTTCTTGAGGCAATTTTTTTCGGCAGCTCAATTTTTTCGACGCAAATTTTTTGAAACCTAATTCAATTAGGTTTTGGTTTCCTTTCCTTATCAATATTACTTGCCATGATTAATTAGGAATAAACCATATGAAAACTCTATAAATAAGGACCAAGGGCAATCAAATTAAAGGAAGGCCGAAAGGGACAGTGAAAAAGAAAATCCAAATCCGTGATAGAAAAGCTTGAATTCAATTGATTTTTAAAGTAGAAGAAACACGATTTAAGGGATTCAAAAGGAAAAAAGGCTAGTCTTTTGAGCTTGTTCATCCAAGAAGCAATTTTGGTGCAACTTATAAAATAACTTATGAAATTCTAATTTCTTTATATTTTTTCACAATAGCTAAAACTAGGATTTTGTGTTTTTGAAAAGTTAAAATCTTAGAACTTTAATTTAGTTTTCCTAAAGTCAAAAAAACCTTATTTCGTTGGTTTATTTTCCAAAAGGCTTAAAATTGTTATTTTTACTTCTTTAAAATCTTAAAACCCTAATTAAATATATTTTTCAACAAAACCAAAATTTGATTCTGTTTCTTTCAAAATTTTAAACTTGGTTCTGTTTCTTTCAAAAATCCTTAAAAAACATCTTTTTTATTTATAAAAACTTTAATCTGTTTGTTTAAATTCATAAAACCTCATGAAATCATCAAATTGTCTTTCTAAACCCTAATTCAAACTCATCACCCGAGACTTTAATCCAAGAATCCTAAAATCCTAATTCAATTCCAAAACTCAAAATTGTAAACCCAAACTTTTTAAAACTTTAAACCCTAATTTCTTCTAAACCCTAATCCTTTAAAACTTAAAAAACCATAAAAACACAAATATTTTAAATTCACACAGTGAGCTTGAAACCATAAATCAAAAGTATTTTTAAAATGTCTAAAACCCTAGTTTCATGATTTCACCATTCAAATATTAATTTAGTTAATCAAAGAGTCTTACCAATCTTTTAAAACATAAAATTCTCAATCTATTTTAATTCCATAAAAAGTCACAGTAGCTATAATTGGACTTTTATTTGCTTTATTTAATTCTGTATTTGATTATGCTTTGATTTATTTCTTATGCTTTAATTTATTTAATTTCAATGCTTGATTTATTTAATTTATCATGGATGAATGTTTATTTTATATTTTGATTAATAGCTTTGATGAATGATTTATTTATGGTGAATGGTTATTTATTTTATCAATTTGTTTAGACTTCCAAATGTTGTAAGAGGTATGTTTCTACTTGGTGGGTACTTCATTAGTTAAATATCATGTAATTTAATTTGCTTTTTTATTTTAGAACCTATGTAAAGGGCATGTTTCTACCTTTCGGTGGGTGTCCTATTTAGGCATGTGCTGTAAGGACATGTTTCCATCCTTGGATGGGTGTCCATTTATTTGTTTTGCTTGGACCTTACTTTGATTTTAATATATTGATGCTTTCTTTTAATTATTGTGTGTAATATACATAATGTTGTTATATTTAAGAATTTTATAATATTAAGACCTGTGAAGGAGGCCAGTTCCAATGAACCGGGCGTTGTGGGGGTGCTGGGCCATTTCTCGCCTTCCCCACAAGTACCCAACTATTTGAACCCATTAGGCGGTTGGGGATTCCTTAGGAATCGAGTCATCCACCCCTTTCTTTTTTTTTGGCCCGTCTGGGTGGCGACTCCATTTTCTCCAAACCTATGTCCGTGTTCTCTAAGGCCCCGAGCCTAACAGTGCCGAAGTCGCAAGAACCAATCCACCGGGAGTGGGGGCAAAAATCCCCGCTCACAGTGGTGACTCCACTGGGGATAAGAGAAGTTGATTCCGTTGGTCTTTATATTATTCTATTCTTTCTTATAATGATATTATCCATTGCATCATATTAGATTGCATTGTGTGCATGAGTTAGGACGCCCGAGTTACCCGTGTTATGTTTTGTAAGGGATACCATACTTTCACTCAAGGTATGGAGATCGAGCATGGCAGAACCACTCATAGCCTCATACCATTTGGTATATACTTGCTATGGGAACCTAAGTCTTTTTACCCAAAGACTAAAGCTCATGTCATTGGCCTAGTTACTTTCCTTAGGTTTTACCCCAAATGCATGTTGTTTGACTATGGTTAATTTATTTTTGCTTAAATCATGGCTTATTTGGTTTGTTCTTTTTCTAATATGACCTAAGTATATTGTAAGCTCAAAAGAAATTTTTCTCTAAATCCAAAAGACCAAAGCTATTTTCAAAACTTTTCAAGATGGTCTTTGTGTTAGCAAATCGTGAAGAATCTGCAACCCTTGCCGCAGCGGAAAACAAAAAAAATTCTTTCGATTTACTCACAGGATCCATGTGATCCATTCAGTTCGATAAAAGAGATTCAAAACTAACCTTTTTGTGTAGCTTCAAAACGATTAACAGATGCTGCCTTCTGAAGACGAACACCCTCTAACGAAATCCACACAAACGTACGCCGGTCTGAGTGCTAGCTCACCAACGGCAGTGGCTGAACCTTTTTTAAAACAAAACTAGGGTTTTTTTTTAGGTTTTTTTCTCTTCTTACGTTTTCCTTTTCAAAACGAATAATGAGATCATTAAACCTCCAGTCCTTTTTAAAACCGTTTTAAAAGACTTCTTTTTATCAAAACCCTAACTGTCCATATCCCATATGGACCCACGTTTTAATAATTATTATCTAATAATAATTATTATAACAATATTATTATTAATATCTAATAATAATAATAATACTAACAACAATAATTAAATATAATTATTATTATTTAAGTACAGCCTACATTCTATGTGTGTGACCCGATAGGCTCATATTAATTGGTAGTGTATTTCAATCTCTATTGAAATGCACAAATCATAATTGGCCTCTAGCAAGACATTACGACTACCCAATTAATCATAAGAATCATTATAAATGAAAAACCTGAAATAGTACATGCATTAATCCCTTTGTCACACGATATCTAGTTTGAACATAAGTCATAGTAAATGTCATACTTATATTGTCCAAACTTATGATTACTCGATCTCCAAGTTAACTGATAAACAAATAAGATTGATCTTATATCAACTTATTTGAGCATGGCCATGCATTTCTCAGTTACACTTATCGAGGGGCCCAGAAGATATCTCTCTCATAGAGAGGGACAAATTCCATCTTGATTGTTCATTTTCCTCTACATAATTTATATCATGTTCAAGCATAACCTTTATAATTATCTAGTTACAGATAACGTTTGATCATGTCAAAACATAATATTCCTTATGTTGGAAACTATGACAATCTCAAGTCAAAGGATTAAATGAAAACTATTATGAGATACACTTATGACATTAAACCATGAAGTGATATCTGTGTGGGTCTATCCAATACACTGTTCTCTAACATGTATCCATAATATTGATTTGTATCTTCATACCTATAATCATCTTATGATTATCAAATCAATATTACACTAGTTATATTTATTATTATCTCCATAACAATAATAAACCAGGGATATAATCATTATTATATATAACATGCAAACATAACAATGATAATAAAAACTTCTTTATTAATAACAAAATGAATAACATTAAGGTCCAAATCAATGGCCTAGCGCATATACACTAACACTTTGGATATAAGACTTTTCTAAAAACAAATCAAAAATTCTTTTGCTCATGGCCCAAATACTAAGCCCAAAATCCTTTTTTTTTAAAAAAAAAAAAACCTTTTACAATGGGCTTAGAAACAAAATTATTTTCATCCAACCTTTCTTAAAAAGAGCTTGCAAAAATATTTAGGTCAATTATGAAATACCAAAAATCAATTGTGGGCCTAGTTTACACTAAGAATAAATTTGCCATGGGCTTGTTTTTAGCATGAACCATTAGTTACTCTTTTCAAGTGAGAAATCTATCTATGATAAACCTCTTAATTTCATTTTAATCCAATATAGCATAAAAGCTACTTTAGTTGGTTGGATGGATTAAAACCTAATTAATGGGAATTATCATGGATGGATTTCCATTTTTTAAAAATATAACTATTGGTTGAAACGTCTGAGGGAATTATTCAAAAATAAGATACCCCATGTTGGTATTTTGTTAACCATTTACCTAGGAAAAGAGACTCGCCATTCATGTGTGGATGTTATAAGGTTGGAAGGAACGTCCTATTTATCCTCATTTGTTGATTGTTTGTGCATACATGCATACATGCATACATTTGCATCTCATATCATTGATCCTCTCTGGCTCACAGCCCTGGATTATGATAGTTCTAAAGCTTACAACAATCCGACCTACGCCGGAGATGAAGTATCTAGCAACGACTCAATCACTTGCTCACCTAAAACAATGGAGCCCGAACAAATTCAAAGGATGGTGGATGAGGCACTCAATGCCAAGATGGAAGAAATCAAAGAGGCCCTAGCTGAGACCATGAAGAACCAGTTGACTGCAATCTTAGAGGACCATGCCGAGGCATCTGCTAGCACAAAGTAACCAAAGGACAAAGGGAAGACTAAAGTCAGTGAAGTGGTTTTTGATGACGAAAAGGTGATCATTGATGACAATGATGATTAGGCTCAATATTACCAAGATGTTCAAGAAAAGAAGAAAGAGCCAAAGGTTGGTGAGAAAGCAACTATTGAAAAGACCGAGACATCCGATGTTGAAAAGATGATTGCTTATTTTGAAAAGAAATTTGAGAAGAAGCTGAAAACCGAAGAGATGTCCGAGATTGATAAACTATTTGAACAAGATGAAGAAGTTCCATACAAGTTCAAGATGCCATCCTTTGCATTGTACAATGGCACCGAAAATCCTCATCTCCATGTGAAGCAGTATATCACTGCCATGCATTCTGCCCAAGCTACTAAGGCTCAAACCTTAAGGTATTTTATGCTCTCATTGGACCCTGTTGTCCAAAACTGGTTCAATACTTTAGATGATGGAACACAAAAGAGTTGGGATCTACTTTACAAAGACTTCATCCAATAATATGGATATAATGTTGAGTTGGAAGTTACCTAGATGGAAGTGGAATCCATTAGGCGAAGGCTGAATGAGAATTTTGTAGATTATGTCAAGAGATGGAGAAATAAGGCCGCTTCACTCAAGAAGAGGCCCGATGAATCTGATCAAATAAGGATGATTGTGAGAGGGGTGTTGCCTAATCTTCGTGCGAGGATGTCTCATACACTCATTCGTGATTTCAAAGACCTTCTCCAAGCTGGTTTGCAAATTGAAGAATGGGAAAGGGAGAAGAGCCGCTTTGCAACAAAAAGGAAAGAGAAAGGGAGCTATCAACTTGGTAGCCAAAGCATGCAAAAGGCCGTCGGTGTTAATGCTACTAACCATGGAACAAGGAGACAATTTTTGAAATTGGGAAAACTGATGTCTTGGGTTCTCAGCAAGCTTCAAAGAAAAGGATTGCTACAACCCTTAAATCCTCGTCCTTTGCCTAACCCTCTCCCACCTAACTTTGACACCAAAGCATTTTATCAATTCCACCAAATGCAAGGGCATGACACAGATAGATGTGTAAGGTTGAGACATGAAATTCAAAATCTAATTGATAATGGGAAGCTACCCGAGCCCAACAAGCCAAACACCAAAGACAACCCATTGCCAAAATTCAATAGGATACCACCACTGGTGACCTTCATGATTGGAGGAGCTTTACATGAGGCCTTTGTCATGTCTTCTTTTCAAGATGTGGGTGGAGAAACAACCAAAGAAGAAGAGGCATTTGAACAAGCTATGATGGGTGGAGAAGTAGCAATTTGTGTTGTCAACGAGTTTTGGGATTCAAGTGACAGTGATGATGATATTATACCCAAGAAGGAGGAGTTGACTTGGTCTGAGCCCGAAGAAGATGAGGTGATGAATACTAGATCCGGTAAGCCTTACATAAGGCCACCACCTAAGGAGATAGAAACTAATAAGGGGAAGGAAGTCGAAATAGAAGAAGATGATGTAGTGCTCAAGCAATTGAAAAGAACCCAAGCAAGTGTTAGCATTTGGGACTTGTTGGCTACTTCTAAAAAGCACCGAGAAACTATGGCCAAAGCCTTAGCTAGCATGCCAATTTCTACCTCCACAACACCGGAGGAGTTGATCAACTTCATAAAAATTGGGGAAGTAATGAAATGTGAAGAGCTCTAAGAAAAGAGTGAAGTTAATATGGGAGCAGTTTCTTTTTCAGATGCGGACTTACCGGAGGAGGGGAGAGACCACATCTGCCCTCTTTTTATCAAAATAGAAGTCAAGGGGAAGAGGACTTCATGTGTAATGGTCGATGATGGGTCCGCCATAAATGTTTGTCCACTTAAGATATTGCCAAAGCTAGCCATGTCAACAAGAGATCTAAACCCAACCGAGGTGACAATTCGTGCTTATGACAAAACTAAGAGGCATGCCGAAGGGACTTTCAAAGCGGCCGTCAAGGTTGGGCCAATTGAATCTATTGTTGAATTTGTTGTTTTAGACATACCAGTTACCTTTGCCTTGCTCTTGGGGCGACCATGGTTTCACCCTCTTGGTGGAGTTCCTTCCACCCTTCATCAAAAGATTAATTTTCCCAACGGAAATGAGACAGTGGTCATTGAAGCTGAAGATAATGAGATTGTTAATGCTCTAATGGTTGAGAGGCCTCTCAATGGTTTTCAAGTGGCTGCAATTTCTAATGATGAAGTAGTAGACTCCAAAGTCTTGAATATGATGAAGAATATGAACTACCTTCCCGGAGCTGGTCTTGGAAAGGGTAAGGCCGGTTTGACAAAGTTGCCAGATTTAGAACTCAAACTTCCAAGAAGGGGTTAGGATATGATGAAGACAATGATGTCCAGCCAAATAAGAGTGAGAAGATGAGCTTCCCACCACTTGAAGAGATCTTTATCAAAGCTCCAGATATGGGACCACTCCAAGGAAAGCCCGAGCCAATCATGTTCATGGGTAAATTAATCCCAGGTTTTGAAATTTTTACGGATGTTGTCGAGCTAGTGGAGCAAGTGAAGAAAGAACTCACCCTGCCAACCAGCAAAGAATTCAATCCAAAAGAGAAGAATGAAGCTACCCTGAAAGCCGAGAAGACTCCGGAAGAGATTGCCGCCCTGGTTGAAGAGAAGTTTGAAGACATCCTGCTTTATGATTCTGAGAACAATGGTTTTGATTTTGATTTTAATTTGTCTGCTTTGTATGAGGATGATGATGTTTTCTTTTCCAAAATGAATGCAATAAAGTCTGATTTTGCTTACTTGTGTGATGTTTCTCCTGATGGTTGCATACATTCAAATAGCAGTTACATGAGCATCTTTAATATTAATTCTGTTAACACACAATCATTAAATTTGGGAAAAACTGAAAATTCTAAAAACATTAGCATAGCATCCGACCTTACTCCTGATGAGAGAGAGAGATTTGAAAAAATATTCAAAAAATATGAAGAAGTGTTTGCTTGGTCTTATGAAGATATGCCGGGGATAGATCGAGACATAACCGAGCATCACATTCCTACTCACACTCACATTAAACCTGTCAAACAAAAGCTTAGGCAATTAAGACCTGAGTGGGCTGAATTGGTTAAAGAAGAGTTCACTAAACAAATACAAGTGAAGTTCCTTGAAGTGATAGAATACCCAGATTGGCTAGCCAATATAGTACCTGTGCCAAAGAAATATGGGAGGATAAGGGTCTGCGTGGACTATAGAGATTTAAACAAGGCTTCCCCTAAGGATGATTTTCCTTTACCTCATATAGATGTTCTCATTGATAGTGCAGCCTCTAGCGTGCTACACTTGTTTGTAGATGGATTTTCCGGATACAATCAAGTGTTAATGGCCCAAGAGGATAAAGACAAAACTACTTTCATTACTACATGGGGTATATTTTATTATAGGGTGTTGCCTTTCGGCTTAAAGAATGTTGGATTAACCTATGAAAGGATGGCCACCACACTATTTCATGACATGATGCACAAAGAAGTTGAAGTATATGTTGATGATATGATGGTTAAGTCGGATACAAGGGAGCAACACTTCCAAAACTTGGAATTATTCTTCAATAGGGCTTTGAAATATAAGCTAAGATTAAACCCGAAGAAGTGTGTATTCGGTGTTACCTTAGGTAAATTGTTGGGACATGTGATTGGTCCAAATGGCATTGAGATAGATCCTAACAAAGTCAAAGCAATTAGGGATATGCCAGCCCCAAAGACGGAGAGAGAAGTTCAGGGATTCATTGGTAAACTACAGTACATTAGCAGATTTATAGCAAAGCTCACAACAATCTGTGAGCCTATCTTTAAGTTGCTTAGAAAGAATCAGTCGGTCGTATGGAATGAAGAATGTCAAAAGGCCTTTGATCGAATAAAAGAGTATTTGTTGAATCCACCTATTTTGAAACCACCTAAACTTGGCAAACCTCTATTACTATACTCAACAGTAGAAGAAGAGTCGATAGGAGCCATGCTAGCCCAAGCAGATGAGCCGAGAATTGAGCATGCCATTTACTATTTGAGTAGAAAGCTTCTACCTTATGAAATTAAGTATAGTATCATTGAAAAGACATGTATAGCCATGGTTTGGTCTTCTAAGAAGTTGCGGCATTACTTTCAATCGTATAGTGTGCAAGCAATTTCCAAGCTGGATCCAATGAGGTACTTAAGGGAGACACCCTCTTTAATTGGGAAATATGGTCGATGGTTGATAATATTAGAAGAATTTGAGATTGAGTATGTAACCAGGAAAACAATCAAAGGTAGAGCGGTGGTAGAATTCCTGGCTCAACAACCATTACCAGAAAGTGAAGAGGTAATCTTGGAATTTCCAGATGACCATTTAGAAGTAATTGAAGTACAAGGATGAAAAATGTATTTTGATGGAGCAGTAAACAGGAAAGGAGTAGGTTTGGGAGTTATACTAGAATCGCCCGAAGGGGAACTTATCCCTTTAGCCAAAAAGTTGAAATTTAGGGCAACCAATAATATGGTGGAGTACAAAGCTTGTATTTTTGGTTTGGAAACCCTAATGATTATGAAGGTGGATAAGGTGGAAGTTTATGGCGATTCATTGCTAGTAGTATCCCAAGTAAATGGAGAGTGGGAGTTGAAAGAGGAAAAATTAAAACCATACCACCGTTATTTGACCATGATGAAGAAGAACTTTAAGGGGTGTAGGTTTATACACCTGACAAGAGAAGAAAATCAGATGGCTGATGCCCTAGCCACATTGGCTTCGGTATGGGAAAACCCTATTAGCCTATTCCTTAAGCCTCTGATCTTGACCAGTTCATCAACTCCTTGCTATGACCATGATGTGTGGTATGATACTATAAGACAAATTTTGGAGGAAAGATAATACCCGCCAAGTGCAACAAAGAAAGAGAGAAGAGCCATAAGGCGGTGGTCATTGCAATACATCACCTTCCATGGGTAGTTATATTGAAAATGGCCTAATGGGGTGCATTTGAGATGTTTAAGAAAGCTTGAAGTGGAGTGCATCATGTCAGAAATACATGCGGGAAGTTGCGGTCCGCACATGAGTGGTTTGGCCCTAGTTAAGAAGATTATTCGACAAGGTTACCATTGGTTGACCATGGAGAAAGACTGTATTGAGTTTGTAAAGAAGTGCCAGCAATGTCAAATGTATGGTAACTTGAATCATATGCCTCCTGAAGAACTGCATTCAATGTCTTCACCTTGGCCATTTGCCACCTAGGGTATCGACATTATAGGAGAGATACATCTGACAGCTTCAAATGGGCACCATTTTATTGTGGTAGCAGTAGATTATTTTTCAAAATGGGTCAAAGCTGAATCCTTCAACAATATGGGTGCAAGTCAAATGGCTAGGTTTATCAAAAAGAATCTCATCTGCAGATATGGGGACCCGCACAGTGTGATATCAGACAACGGGGTACAGTTTCAAGGAGCAGTTAAGGATTTATTCTCTAAGTACCAAATCCATCATCATCGATCCTCTCCTTATAGACCAAAGGCTAATGGTGCAGTAGAAGCAACGAATAAGACAATTAAGCAAATTCTATCCAAGATGACTAATACTTACAGGGACTGGTCGGAAATGCTTCCCTTTGCTTTATGGGGATATAGGACGAGTGTGCAAACACCTACTGGAATGACACCATTCTCTTTGGTTTATGGGATGGAAGCGGTATTGCCAATTGAAATTGAGATCAAGTCGTTAAGAGTAGTCTTGGAAGCTGAATTGCCTGAAATAGAATGGGTAGCAAGCAGATACACTCAATTAGCTGTACTAGAAGAGAGAAGGTTAAAGGCGCTGTATCATCACCAACTGTATCAAAAGAAGATAGCTCCGACCTACAATAGAAGGGTTAAAATCAAAAAATTTAGAGTTGTGGATTTGGTGTTGAAGCAATGTAAGCCTAATGTATCTGATCCAAGAGGGAAGTTCAGACCTAGCTGGGAAGGGCCATATGTAGTGAAACAAGTCATGAGCAAAGGTGCGGTGAAGTTATCAGATATGGATGGGAACGAATTTAGTGAGCTAGTAAACATTGACAGGTTGAAGAGGTTTTATGTATGATAGAAAAAAGGGGAAAAAAGGAGCTCGCTAGGTTGAAAACCCAAAAAGGACAACCTAGGCAAACGTTAGAGCAGTCCGCTAGTTCCGAAAACCCAAAAGGGCGGGCTAAGCAACAATTAGGGCTAAATGAGAGAAAATCGTCAATTAGAAATTGGCAACGGGAGTGATCTTGTGTATGCTGGCTTTATGTTTGGTTGTTCCCCAATTTAATAAAACAGAATTAATGTTAAAATTGTTCTATGTGCACTGTTATAAGTATTTGACTAGATATGGATGAAATAAATAACCATAATTGCAAAAGTTGATGACAAATTATAAATGGAAAAGAAGCATCTTTTATTACTTTAGTTATTTTTCATCCTAACAAAACACTTTTTGAATTGACAAATGTAAAATCTATGGCAGTCGATAAGTGTAATGTGCAGGCCAACTTTGCCTTAGCCGATCCAAGTAGGCTTCAGTCAAGCAAGGCATGTCTAGGTCAGGAGCAAAGTCATAATCACAAGGCTCAGCTCCATACTGACTCCCAAGTCGGCGAGGATCATAGCATGTACCTTGACGAAGAGCAGCAAGGGAAATGTACATCAAGTATGTCCGCATGGTGATATGAGAAATCTTCCACCAAGGTGCCAACCAATGGATATTAACTTCGGAGAGTGAGTGGATCCAGTCAACCCAGTCAGCATATGAAGAAGCAGGATGGAGTAGCTTCCTAGCAAAATGATAACGTGGCAGGTATCTGGCAAAATCCATGGAGGGAGTATCAAGCAAACAAAAATGCTCCTGAAGCCAAATCTGTGAAGAAAGAATTAAATTAAAAAAAAGAGTTCGCTAAGTTGAAAACCCGCAAGGGCAGCTTAGGCAAAAATTAGGACAGCTCGCTAGTTCTGAAAACCCGCATGGGCGGACTAGGCAAAAGTTAGAGCAATAAAAAGAAAAAAGAAAACCTAAATTGAAAACCCAAAAGGGAAGTTTAGGTAATTACTTGAAGCAGCAAAGGACTCCCGGTTAGTCTCTTTGACAATCCCAATTTAAATCGGTCTAATCCAACTAAGCTCTCGGCTAAGATCACAGGTACCGGCGACAAGCCTCCTTCCATTTGGTCCATAATATCCAATACTCATGGATCAACATCGCCGTCAGAAGAAATAAGCAAGAATTGGCCAAGCAAGCAAAGACAAAGCATGCGTCCCCATGCCTTAGTAGGGGCCAAATGAGAGACAAAAGTCAATCAAAGGAGTAAGTAGAATTTTTTCACCTCTCATCAACCGAAGAACTTCGGGTTTTGGAATTTGAAATAGCATCTGCATCTTCTGTGGAGTCTTGGAAATCAATATGGGTAATGCCATTTGTTGATTATTGGGATATCCAAGGATGGCCTCAAATTCTTCAATCAAGGGACACATTTCAAAGCCATTAATTCTAAATACCCTAGAATCTGTATCCCACAAGGAAGCCATGACATGTAAGAAGGAGTGGTCCATTTTGACATTTTGAAAACATTTTAAAACATTAAGCTTTGACCATGAAATTTGCTTCCAATGGATGGCATCCATATTCTTAAATAGAATTTTTATTTTCTTTAAATGGTGCTCGGTCATGGTTGATGAATAAAGGAGAACCAAAATTGCTAAAGGGAGTCTTCACGTTGAAAGAGAGAGATTTTTTATTTATGAATTAAAATATGGCATGAAGGGTGATTTATATAGAGGAAACAAACCTTTTCCAAAAGTGAAATGGAAAAGATGATGGGAAAGGATAAGACCATATGGCATAAGGAAAGGAAGTGGCAATGAATTTCCTTTACCACATTGGATTTGGTTTAACAAAAGAAGTGGATGTAAATTAATGTATTTTAACAAAAAAATAATAAAAAAAATTTTGCAGTAACGAAAAAATAATGAAAAAAAAAAAAAGAAAAGACTTACAGTAAAGAGGAAAATTGTATATTTTTCATTATTGTATAATGTTTTACAATTGCTACAATATTTACATATCACTAAGAGGGTGGTGGTAGGTCACCAAATAAAGACTTGAAAAAATCATCGCCTGTTGGAGGAGGGGGCAAATTACTCATCCCGGGATCACCCGAAGCAGAAGCACTAAAATCCCTATTGCCTTGGAGTTTCGATCTGTCATGGTTTTCATCAGAAGCAGATGAAAGAATCTCATGTTCATCAGTCTGGGGGCCTCTTGATGAAGAAGCACTGGGATCCCTCATCCCCCGAAATCATAAGTTACGAAAATTTTGTTCGGATTGATGATATAAACGATCAAAATGAGAAGCCTGTTGGCAACTTGCAGCTAACTCTTCTTGAAGTTTCTTATTTTGTTCTTCGAGCATCCGCTGTGAGCCAAGAAGGAAAAGGTAAGAGCATACATAATCATGCATACATATAGCATAAACTATTATGAAATAAGGAACGTACCAGGTAGTTCATATCAATACCCTGCGGATGGGATGGCATATCTGGCGGGCTAGAATGAGCAAACGAAGGGTCAGTGAAAGAAGGTCCAGCCTCATGATCAAACGACCCAACAACCTGCAACAATCATTAAGAAATCAAAGAAAGAAAAAGCAGTTGCAAGGGAAAAGTGGTAAAAGTTTTACCTGAGAAGTACTGGCCCCGAAATGTGGAATAGACTCTCCTGCATCTCCGTGATGTTCCTCCTCATCTCTACCCTCATTTTCGTTGAAAATCTCCCTTACACCAATAGGAGATACATCAAAGTTCAAGAGTCTTATTTGAATAAAACGGGCATAAAATGGACCAGGTGAATGGAGAAATGACTCGACACCATAACCATACCGGGCTGACCACCATGCATCCTCCGGTATCCACATAATATTTAAAGTATATTCCGGGATTTGCATCGAAAACCTCTGTAGCTCTGGACCGAGAAACCATTCATAAACTCTCTCCCCAAGAAACCAGCCACTAGATACTGGGCATGCAATAATTCAGCGAGAATGTTGGAAAGACAGTGCAGCCCTCATCAAAGGAGACTAGTTTGCTCGCTCTTCTGGGCTCCACCAGGCCAAATTCACCTGCAAAATAACATAAGGTAAGTAAAACTTTCACATAAAATTTAAAGCATACTAATGTTATTTTACCTAATCCCAGGTTAAGCGGCTCAACACATAGCAATGAGTATGCACATGATGAGAGCCGGGAACGTCCACACGATCGGACACCCAGTAATTTAATCTCGGATACCCTATTCTCTCTCAGGAAATGCCGGGTACCCTCACGAGGTTATGTTCATATGCCCATATCTACAATAACAATAAAGATCACATTCATGCAAGAAAAGAGTGGAAAAGACATTGGTGGAAGAAAGAATACCTCGACAACCGCTATCAAGCCGACAAAAGAATTCTTATTTCGGCAAAGCTTATCGAGACCATGGTAAAGACATGCGAGACCAGCTTCACCCCAGCCAGAAGATGGTACCATTCTGAGATAAGAAAGGGCACTCAACACGGACAAGTGAATGGACGACTCAGTGCTGCCTAAGATAGTCGACCCGAGCAGATATAACAAAAATCCTCGAGCATACTGTTTGGCCCTGTTTCTGCCAACCCGACCTTCGTAGTTAATCCAATAACTACGAATCGACTTGATTTTTATCTTAAAAGGCCCTTTATATGATGGTTCCATACCAATTAATTCCTGAATTTCTTCAAATGTTAAAATTTCATTGGTCAGAGGAACTGGAGCACCATCATATCGAAGGTCGGTTATGGCAGTAAAATCGACCAGACCAATTGTCATCTCCCCAATGGGCAAGTGAAAAGTGTGAGTTGTATCCAGCCATAACTCTGCAAGTGCCTAGACTATGCTTCGGTCTATCTGATATTCTTCGGATGGCAATTGTAAGATGAACTGCTCAAAGCCACAATCTCGGATAATCTGCCTTACCCGAGAAGGCACTACATCATACCATTGTCGGGCTTTGTAGACGCACCCTCCAGCCCGAACATAGCAACGATCATGCTAACACAAACCCAGGTAAGTTAATACCAGGTAAGTACATGTTATTCTATCTACTTAAATTAATTTATTATTCACAATAAAAAAATAAATAAATAAACAACAAAGTATAAAAATATATATGATAAAAAAAAGATAAAAAAAAGCGCAAAACAGAAAGACAAAAGGAAATAATAATAATAATAATAATTACCTCGCTCTTTGGATTGGAACTGCGATGGAGCGGCATTCCAGCCAGTATATCTAGATTTTCGTCTTCATGATGCCGAATAAACTCCAATAACTTGGCATTAGAATGAGTTCCCGACCTCGAAGCATGCATTGTTTTTGAAAAACATATGCTAAAATTGAAAAGAAATTTGAGAGAATTACGAAATTGAAATTGTGAAATGAAATGAAGGATTGGTGGCCTTTTATAGTGGAACGGTAAGCAAAAAACCAAATTCAAACTGTTCATGAATAGTATATTTTACTATTCATGAATAGTAAATTTTTACTGTTTATGAATAGTATTACTATTGATGAATAGTAAATATTACTATTTATAAATAGCGTTACTATTAATAAATAGTAAATGTTACTATTTATAAATAGTATTACTATTGGTGAATCATAAAATTATTATTTTCAATAGTAAATACTATTTGATACTATTTGCGAATAGTAAATTTACTGTTTATAAATAGTAAATAGTGCATGAACAGTTACTACACAGTAAATAAACAGTAAATTCAATTATTCACTTTAATCATTCAAATAATTGTGGGTATATAAATATTTTTACACCCAGGGGCAATAAGAAGACATATGCATAAAAATTAGCCAAACTTTTTGTAATAAAAAATTATTAGCTCGGGTCCAGAACCCAAATTTTCCTTAGGTCCAGAACCTAGAATCTCTTCTGAGTCCAAAACTCGAACCGGGTCCAGAACCTAAATTTTTCCTAGGTTCAGAACCTAGAATTATCCTTGAGTTCAGAACTCGAACTGGGTCCAGAACCCAAATTTTTCTTAGGTCCAGAACCTAGAATCTTCCTTTAGTCCAGAACTCGAATCGGGTCCAGAACCCAAATTTTCCTTAGGTCTAGAACCTAGAATTATCCTTGAGTTCAGAACTCGAATTGGGTCTAGAGCCCAAATTTTTCTTAGGTCCAGAACCTAGAATCTTCCTTGAGTCTAGAACTCGAACCGGGTCCAGAACCCAAATTTTCCTTAGGTCTAAAACCTAGAATTTATCCTTGAGTCCAGAACTCAAACCGGGTCCAAAAACCAAAACCTCAACCATCTCATCAAAAATTAAGTCTTATTGCTTTTCACTCTCTTTCACTAAAGTTTCAGATTTTTCAAGCAGAGGGCAAACTATATACCCTTAATTTTTGACTCGGTCCAATCCAATACATTTTATTTAGTCTAAAATAATTTTTGTTATTTTAATTAAATAATTTTTGCTTTAGTATTTAATTTTTATTAATAAAAAATAAAAATAAACAAACAAAAATCAATAAAATAAAATAAAATAAAATAAAAATTGGCGACGGAAAAATCGGCGATGAATAATTCGTCGCCAAAAATCAGCGCGGGGCAGCTGCGGGCGAGGGTCGTGGGCCATTTTGCCCGCAGGAATTTCTTGCGGGCGACACTTGTAGGATTTTCCTGAGGGCGACGCCCCACTGCCGCAATTTCCTACGGCAGATTTTTTTCGCCAGCGTATTTTTTCCTGCGGCAATTTTTTCGGCAGCGCAATTTTTTTGACGCAAATTTTTTCGAAACCTAATTCAATTAGGTTTTGGTTTCCTTTTCTTATCAATATTACTTGCCGTGATTAATTAGGAATAAACCATATGAAAACTCTATAAATAAGGACCAAAGACAATCAAATTAAAGGGAGGCCGAAAGGGACAGTGAAAAAGAAAATCCAAATCCGTGAAGGAAAAGCTTGAATTCAATTGATTTTTAAAGTAGCAGAAACAAGATTTAAGGGATTCAAAAGGCAAAAAGGCTGGTCTTTTGAGTTTGTTCATCCAAGAAGCAATTTTGGTGCAACTTATAAAATAAGGTATAAAATTCTAATTTCTTTATATTTTTTTTCACAGTAGCTAAAACTAGGATTTTGTGTTTTTCAAAAGTTAAAATCTTAGAACTTTAATTTAGCTTTCCTATAGTCAAAAAAACCTTATTTCATTGGTTTATTTTTCAAAAGGCTTAAAATTGTTATTTTTACTTCTTTAAAATCTTAAAACCCTAATTAAACATATTTTTCAACAAAACCAAAATTTGATTCTGTTTCTTTCAAAATTTTAAACTTGGTTCAGTTTCTTTCAAAAAAGCCTTAAAAAAACATCTTTTCTATTTATAAAAACTTTAATTTGTTTGTTTAAATTCATAAAACCTCATGAAATCATCAAATTGTCTTTCTAAACCCTAATTCAAACTCATCACCCAAGACTTTAATCCAAGAATCCTAAAATCCTATTTCAATTCCAAAACTCAAAATTGTAAACCCAAACTCTTCAAAACTTTAAACCCTAATTTCTTCTAAACCCTAATCCTTTAAAACTTAAAAAAACATAAAAACAAAAATATTTTAAATTCACACAGTTAGCTTGAAACCATAAATCAAAAGTATTTTTAAAATGTCTAAAACCCTAGTTTCATGATTTCACCATTCAAATATTAATTTAGTTAATCAAAGAGTCTTGCCAAACTTTTAAAACATAAAATCCTCAATCTATTTTAATTCCATAAAAAGTCACAGTAGCTATAATTGGACTTTTATTTGCTTTATTTAATTATATATTTGATTATGCTTTAATTTATTTCTTATGCTTTAATTTATTTAATTTCAATGATTGATTCATTTAATTTATCATGGATGGATGTTTATTTTATATTTTGATTAATAGCTTTGATGAATGATTTATTTATGGTGAATGCTTATTTATTTTATCAATTTGTTTAGACTTCCAAATGTTGTAAGAGGTATGTTTCCACTTGGTGGGTACCTCATTAGTTAAATATCATGTAATTTAATTTTCTTTTCTATTTTAGAACCTATGTAAAGGGCATGTTTCTACCTTTCGGTGGGTGTCCTATTTAGGCATGTGATGTAAGGACATGTTTCCATCCTTGGATGGGTGTCCATTTGTTTGTTTTGCTTGGACCTTACTTTGATTTTAATATATTGATGCTTTCTTTTAATTATTGTGTGTAATATGGATAATGTTGTTATATTTAAGAATTTTATAATATTAAGACCTATAAAGGAGGCCGGTTCCAATGAACCGGGCGTTGTGGGGGTGCTGGGCCATTTCTCACCTTCCCCACACGTACCCAACTTTCCGAACCATTGGGGGGTTGGGGATTCCTTAGGAATCGAGTCATCCACCCCTTTCTTTTTTCCCGGCCCGTCTGGGTGGCGACTCCATTTTCTCCGAACCTAAGTCTGTGTTCTCTAAGGCCCCGAGCCTAACAGTGTCGAAGTTGCAAGAACCATTCCACCGGGAGTGGGGGCAAAAATCCTCACTCACACATAGCAATGTTCAAACAAAACAAATAAACGGACACCCATCCGAGGATGGAAATATGTCCTTACATAGTCCAATTTCTAAAACTAAATAGAACACCCGCCAAAATGTGGAAACATGTTCTTTATATTAATTCCAAAATATAAAAATAATTTAAATTACATGAAAATTAATTAATAAGGTACCCAATCATGGAAACATACCTCTTACAATTTTAATACCAAGATAAAAAAAATAATAATAAAGAAAATATCCATTCATTCATTCATCATAAATTAAAAAAATCAACCATCAAAATTATATAATAAACATGTATCTAACTTAAATAAAGCAATAAATATACAAATTTAGGTTTACATCTCGAATTAGGATTTCTTAAATAAATTTAGGGTTTTGTATGTTTAGGTTCAAAAACTAGGGTTTTAGGGTTTTGAGAAACTAATACTATTGTTATTTTTATTTTTTTAGAAAGATTATAGCTTATTATGTAGTTTAAATAAGAGTTTAGGGTTTAAATAAATTAGGGTTTGGAAAATAGGATCGAAGTTTTATATCTTAGAAGAAATAAGCTTCTGTGAAGATATATGAAAAACTTTAATGAAGCTACTGTGATAATCTCTTTTTTTAAAGAAATTTAAACAAAGTCGGTTATGGTAATATGTAAGACTCAAACTCAGTTACCAGAATATTAACTAATAATCATGCACAAAAAATAAATAACAAATAGCAAATATCCTGAGCCAACAAGTTACAGGATCTATTTTGTATGATTTAGCAAAACAATAACAGTAATCTGCACTCCATGTAAATTGGCATGAATTGATTTTGAAGGAAATAACCTACTAAAACTTTAATTAGACAAAGAACGAACATATTCCATATTTAAAACAATTAAAGCATATTGTATTTATTTAATTTATAGTGTACCATCGTTTGTTGGCTCCACCAAAATCGATGGATGAATATTTTGGATGAGCTATACCAAGACAGTGAATTCACTACCTTTGTAAGGTTTGTGTGTCCTTGATCTTCTTTGTCTATCATTTTCTCTATTTCCTTTATTGATGAAATTTGCTAGGGTTTGTTTGTTGATGAAATTTGGTTACTGAGTTTTTCCAGAGTCCCAGCCAAAAGCCAAAAGCCCTCACTTTAGGTTTTAAAAACCTATATTTATAAGAAAATCCATCAGGTTAAGCGGTGAAAGTTTTTTGTTTTAAGAACGGGTTTTTTGATCTCATCGAACTCCCGAATTTTTTGTTCAACACAAACCAAGACCATATCAAATTACAATTACTTTTATTTAAGGTAAACCGAGTCCATCTCAAATTCAAGTGATTTATTTCGATAGAATCCAAGTCCATATCAAAATATATATCTGGATTCGACATAGAAAGTAAAAACCCGCCCCATATCAGAATGGGAGAACCAATTTTGATATGGGAACAACCCCATATCGAATTGGGAGACTCCCATTTTGATATGGGGCTTCCCCATGTCAGATTGGGTGTCCTAATTTGACATGGGACACCCCTATTAACTAAAGGCCATCCATATTAAGTGAAAAATCAATCAAACCTTCAAATCAGACCTGTTTTAGGGTTTAGTGCACTGGTATTAGATGAAAACCAACCAAATCTTCTAAATCAGACCCAATTAAGGTTTTAAAAGTTTATTAGCTTATTTTAGGCCCTATTACAATATATTAATCCAATCAAAGGTTTAGAATTAGCACCAGACTAGCAAGGGCCAAAATCAAGGCTCTACATTAAGTAAGGTAAGCTTCACACCTCTTCCTAATCAATCTTCTAGCTTTAGCTGCAAAAATCAAACTAGAAGGGTAAAATTATTTTTCTCCTCGGACCACAACTTCACTATAATCCAAAATCTTAAAAGTCATAACTTTATTACAGCAGTCCATAACTACTTATTGTTGGGATAATAAATCCATTCCCAAGATCACATCAAAATCATGGAATGGAAATTCAATCAAATCAACAGGAAGTTCGACATCATGAACTCTAATTAGACAATTTTGATATGTTTTGTTTCCCTTCACTCTATGGCCTAATGGGTTAGTAACTTATATCTCATAATCAAGCTTATCAACTCACATTTTCTTCCTTGAAGCTATAGTTGTACATATATAAGAATGTGTAGAACTAGGATCTAACAATGCATACACATCAAGACCAAGAAAAGAAAATTTACCAACTACAACATCAAGAGCATCCTAGTCCTCCACTGCTTTCATGGCATAAGCTCTAGCTGGAGCACTGCCTCTAGTCTGAGGTTTATCTACTATTTCAGACACCCTCTATGCTTAATAACACCGGGTCGACCATCTCTACCTATCTTATGACCTATTTAAGACTTCTACAAAGAACTCTATCCTTCAACAGCTTCAAGTTCTTTTATCATTGGACAGTCTCTAATTTTATGCTCTGAAGAACCACATTTCAAACAAGCCCCTTTTCGATACCAACAATCTTCACTTGCATGATCCTTTCCACAATATTGACAAGGTGTAGTAACTGCCCTTGAAGATAAGCCTATAGCAACTCCAAACCTACCACCTCTAGACCTCTAAAAACTAGCTCCACTTTCTCTACTAGACCCCTAAGTTTGGGATTGAATATTTCTCTGTCTTTTCTGGCCACCCTGCTATTGTTCACTAGAAAATACCTTCTTTGATTTTTGTCTTCTTCCCTACTCTTGTTTAATCTCATTTTCTATAGCAACTACAACTTTAACAAGAGTGGAAAACTCTTTAATCCTCATAGCCACTAAATACACCCGAATCTGATTGTTCAAACCCTGTTCAAACCGCTTACACTTCTCTTTATCAGATGAAACTAACTATGAAAAATATTTGCTGAGGTGAAAAAACTGCCTCTCATATTCAGACACAAATGTCTCCCTTTACTTAAGATACAAAAAACTTCTGACGCTTCTCCTCTAAATAAATCTCACTAATATATTTCTTTTTAAATTCTTCTTGGAAAAATGCCCAAGTGAGTCTACCCACAGGTACACCTTTCTGCTTTGTATTCCACCAGGCATAAGCTTGTTCCTATAACAAGGAAACTACACACTCCAATCTTTCCTCATCATTGCAATGCAGAAAATCAAAAACTCTCACAATCCTCTCCTTCCAATACTCTACTACTGAAGACTCATCTGTATCGCGAGCTTTAAAATCTTTTGCTCCCAATTTCCTAATTCTCTCCAATGGAGATCTTTGGAGCACTAGTGGTGGAGGCTGTGTAGGAGGAACAACTCCTATAATTTTCCTAAGAACTTCCCCCATATTTCCCACAAATTGGGAGTCTAAGGGAATTTGTTCCGTATAAGGTTCTGATGGCTGCTGATTCTCCACACTTGCTTGACTATGTAAGGACGCAGCTTGTTCCTCCACACTTTGACGGGATCCAGAGGCCATCTTATACCTTTAAACATTGAAAATCAACTGCATCCAACATTTATTCAATTATATAGTTCACATAGCAATGACAATTGTATTTCTCTTTGCTTTTAACCTACAAACTTAGGACCGCCTAAACTGAGCTCTGCTACCACTAAATGTAACACCTCCTACATAGTTTATACACTTAACTACATAGGTGATGTCACTTAAATACTCATGCTTGACTATAAATATAATATATAAAAAAAAACCAAAATGCTTTAATACGTTAATGCAATTATTAAACTTTCAAAAGAAATACCGTGATCATGCCTATATTACATACATATATCTGTTTAATTTATAAAGAACTCCTATTATTAACTTACATTGTAAATATTATTATAATTCTCTTACTACCTTCAAACTTATACAACTATCATACAAAATTATAAAGTATTACTATGTGAACCATATAAAATATAAAAATTTATAATATTGCTCTTCGAACCTTTGTGATGTAGTTGATTTGAAACGTTTGTCTCTCACTCTGCAATCTCAATTCTTCTAGTTTGATCTGCGCATCAGAAAACAATTCTAACATGTTAAACAAAGCTTAGTGGTGCTTATGTATTTATATATGCAAGAAATTTAAAGGAAAGAGAACTATACATTAACTAATAAGAAATTAACAATAGAAATTATCACTTTAAAACATTAATGAAGAAATTAATAAATTCATTGAAGCTTAAAATAGTGAACATGATTAAATCGAGAATTGGTTAATTTAACAACCATATAACATACTTTAAATTTTCCCATGAATACTGAACTCAGATCATAGGTTTGGATAACGGGTCACTATTGACAATTTAATGCCCAATCTCAAGAACTTATAATGGCAAATATGCCCACTATTACTGATGACACAATGTGTCCATTAATGGAACGATGTGCCCACTATCACTATAGATACCTACCCTCTGGCTAGCCATTTAATCCTAAGCTAGATCTAAAATTAGTATGGCTTGAGCAATTCATTAGTTTTAGTTAACATTGAATTAACATTGAATTATGCATACCATTTTACTGGAACAATACTTTGTTCAACTTTTAGTATTACACATATTTGTCACATATCCAAAGTTTATTACTCTTTTCCATACTTTTAACACATAAATATGAATTCTTAACACAAGAATAAGAAATATAAACATACAAGCCTCATACTAGGCCTGTATACCACAAAATACAAGCCAGAAACATCATCCAAGTACCCCACAGTCGTGGAATCTCAACCCCATGCCCATGGGATACAAAACGAGGCTAACAAATACCTTTGTAGACCCCCACAGCCATGATACTCAAGGACCACAGCCGTCTCATGCAAAACAACATTGTTTCTTTAAAAAAAATTCAAGTAAATAGCCTCATTTCCTACCCCATGGCTATTGCACTTATTTGCCACTCCTGTAGCATTGATTTTGGTTGACTTTGAAATGTTTCTTCCTCCGACAGTCCCAACTTCAATACCACACCCATGGAACCTCTAAGCCACACCCATGGCATCCCAAAATTATGTAGTTTGCACTTTTAACTTCATAAAACACAAACTCATTGAAGATCTAAGTTAAAAATGTATCAAAACTAAATTTTTGACATAAAAAGAGTTCATATCAAATACTTTACTCAAAATTCAATTAATCAAACCTTCAACTATCAGTCATGGCTAAAAATAACATCAAACCACCCAATTCTTTTAAAGGTTGAATTAAGAATCATACTCATCACATATAAGTTCTTTTAATTTATTTTTCACTCATCAATCCATGTAATCAATACATTCAAGAAATAATTCATTATAAATGACTCAACCAACTAATTAAAACATTAAAAATCATAGAAATTCAAATATTTACAAATTAAAATACATAAGCACATACCTGTAGACCCTTAATTTTTTACCAAGTCCGGCCCAAAGATTTTAAAATCGTCTGAAATAATTTTTGTGGTATTTATTATTTATTTTAATATTTATTATTTATTTTAATATTTATTATTTATTTTAATATTTATTTCAATAATATCATATTTATTTTATTTTTTATTTATAATATTTATTTTATTTATTTATTTATTTATTTTTAATAATAATAATATTTGTTTTTAATAAAAAAAATAAAATAAAAAGTAAAAAAAAATCAGACGGATCGACGAGCGATGCGCAGCAGGCAACAATTGGCCTACCATAGGCCCACGCCTGTGGTGAATTGGCATGCCACAGACTAATGTGAATCGGGGAGCTCCTAGGTGCCAGCAAGGGATTGTCGCATAGCAGCGAGCAATTCTCACGTGGCAGCAGGCATTCTAGCATGGTAGCAGGTCAATCCTCACACAACAGTCTCTCGCGTAGCAGGCCAATTCTCGCAGCCCGCAGGCCCATTAGCCAACGACGGGGCCGATTTTGCCAAAAACCTTCTTTTGCTTGATTTTGTAATTTATTTCCTAAATAATTTTATTTTCTTAACCAATTAGTATTAGGTTTTTATTTTTCTTATAAATATCACATTAAAACAATTATAGGGGGACTTTTAGAATTTTTTGAGGGGATTGGATGAGGACTGGAGGCAAAAATACAAAACAAAGAAAGGGTGATAACACTTTTTGATTTCTCTGGGACTTTTTCTTTCGGGAGAGACTTTTTGGACTTTGAGAAAATTCTTTTGGACTTTGAAAAATTATTCAGAGGCGGCACTTTGGTGATTGTAGACCCTTAATTTTTGACCCAGTCCAGTTCGATATTTTTAAAATAGTCCAAAATAATTTTTATGGTATTTTAATTAAATAATATATATTTTAATATTCATTACTTATAATATTTATTTTTAATAAAAATAAAAAAGGATAACAGTAAAAAAATAGAAATAATAAATAAATAAAAATCGGCGACGGAAGAATCGACGAAGAAAAAATTTCGTTGCCAAAAATGAATTGGCTTGGGCGAATTCCTGTGGCGAATTGGCTGGCCCGCGCCCCAGTTCACAGTTTTTAAAATAGTCCAAAGACATGGTCGTGCTACTGGGCGTGTCAGGCCAAAAACCTGAAATCGACACCAAAAACACCACATCCAACAAACATCTTCCTTTAACCCTTTTCCACTCCAAACAAACTTAACCAAAACAATCAATATACCAAAATAAACTTGCATAACATCAAATCAACTCAATTACATGCATCAAAACACAAACACAACCATATTTCACAACTCAAAGTCACAACACCCACAACTCTTGCTTTCTTCACCAAACTTAACCCTTTTGTTTCTTCAATCCAACCCCAAAAATCAAAGTTAACAAGACAAAACATCCTCAAACACACCAAAATCAATCATACACACAACTATACCAACCATCCACCATACTCAAATACACAAACTCAAAAGAAATCAAAGAAACAAGTTGAAAACTTACCAAAAGTGAAGAAAATCCTTAAAACTCCAACTTGATCACTTGAAATCCTTCAATTGCTTGAGTTAGGAATTAATAAAAGCTCTCTTTCCCTTTGGCAATGGTGATGGATGGCTAACCAAGAGAAGAAAGAAGAAGATAATAATAAAAGTCAAACCACTCACAAACCTCTTAAACCACACAAACTCTCTTTTAATTTCCTCCAAGCAATTAATATATTATAATAATACAAGTATCATCTTCCACCATCACTAAATTTCTATTTTAAAATAATTAATTATCTCATTTGACCAAATCAACTTGTTGACTTGTATATGTTGTATATATCTTCATATATACAACATATACACACTTCTTTTTTCCTTTCTTTCCACTTAATCATACATACACTAATCATATAATTCAATTTTAACAATTAACATTTCCAAATTTTTAGGTTATTGTTTGGGATATTACAATTCTCCCCCTCGACAAATAAATTTTGTCCTCGAAATTACCTATTCTCAAGTCTGGAATAACTGTGGATATTGATCTCGCATCACTTGCTCACTCTCCCAAGTTGCTTCTTCTTTAGCATGATTCTTCCAAAGAACCTTCACAAGTGGCACTTTCTTATTTCTCAACTCTTTCACTTCATGTGGAAAATAGCCACCGGTTCTTCTTCAAAAGTCAGATCTGGACTCACCTTCATAGATTTCACTGATAAAATGTGAGAAGGGTCTGACTTGTACCTCTGAAGCATAGAGACATGGAAGACATTGTGAATTCTATCCAATTCAGGCAGCAAAGTGAGTCAATAAGCAACTAGTTCAACTCTATCCAGTACTTCATAAGGTCCAATGAAATGAGGACTCAATTTTCCTTTACGGCCAAATCTCAAAATTTCTTCCAAGGAGACACTTTCAAAAATACTTTATCTCCTACATTGAACTCTATGTCTCTCCTCTTCAAATCTGAATAAGATTTTTGTTGGTCTGAAGCTGCTTTCAACTGATACCAAAATATCTTCACTTTCTCTTCCATTTCTTTAATCAAATCGGGACCAACCAATTTACCTTCTCCAACTTCATCCCAACATAGAGGCGTCTTACATCTTCTACCATACAATGCCTCATAAGGTGCCATTCCAATACTAGACTGGTGACTATTGTTATAGGCAAATTCAATCAATGGTAAGAATCTGTCCCAACTCCCAGAGAAATCGATGACACAGCTTCTCAACATATCCTCTAAAATCTGTATCACCCTCTCTGACTGCCCATCTATCTGAGGATGGAAAGCAGTGCTAAAATATAACCGAGATCCCAAAGCATCATGCAAACTTCTTCCAAAACCTTAAAGTAAACCGAGGATCTCGATCAGACACCAAAGAAATTAGGATTCCATGCAATCTCACTATTTCACTAATATACAGGTCAGCCAACTTCTCAAGAGAATAATCTATCCGGACTGGAAGGAAATGAGTTGTCTTCGTCGATCGATCAATAGTCTCCCAGATGGTATCATGCTTCTTCTGAGTCAAGGGTAAACCAGTCACAAAATCCATTATAACACACTCCCACTTCCATTCTAGCACTGATAAAGATTGAAGCAACCCTGAAGGAACTTGGTGCTCGGCCTTCACTCTCTGACAAGCGAGACATTTTGATACAAACTCTGCTATGTCCCTTTTCATACCTGACCACCAGTAATGTTGCTTCAATTCATGATACATCTTAGTACTCTCAGGGTGCATAGCAAAAGCCGACTGATGTGCTTCCTCTAAAATAATCTTTTTCAATCTTGCATCATTAGGAACACATAATCTATCTTTGTACATAGACTGCCATCATCTCTCACAAGAAAATTTGGGCTCTCACCCTTCTGGCAATCTGAAACAATCTTCTGAATTTTCTCAACTGCCAACTGAGCCTCTCTAATATGGTCCAACAATATCGGGCTCAATTGCAACTGAGCCAAAAAATCACCATCATCACATAATTCAAAACTAGCATACAACGCTCTCAACTCAACAAGCAACGAGAGCGAATAAGCAGTCAAACCTACTAAAGACTTCCGACTCAAGGCATCAGCAACAACATTTGCCTTTCCAGGATGATAATCAATCAAGCAGTCGTAGTCTTTAATCAACTCCAACCACCGTCTCTGCCTAAGATCCAGCTCCCTCTGGATACTCAAGTATTTCAAACTCTTGTGATCCATATAAATAAAACATTTCTCCCCATAAAGGTAATGTCGCCAAATCTTCAAAGGAAAAACTATGGCTGCCAACTCCAAATCGTGTGTAGGATAATTAAGTTCATACGGCTTTAACTGCTGAGAAGCATAAGCTATGACTCTACCCTCCTGCATCAAAACATAACCTAAAACACTATGTGAAGCATCACTATAAATCACATATGGTTTATCTTCCACAGGCAAAATAAGAACAGAAGCTTAAGTCAACATCTCTTTCAACTGTTCAAAGCTTGCTTGACACCGATCTGTCCACAAGAATCTAACTCCTTTTCGAAGCAATCTGGTGAGTGGAGTAGCTATCAAAGAAAAAACTTTCACAAACCGTCGATAATAGCCTGCCAAATTCAGAAAACTTCTAACTTCTGTCACTATCTTCGGTGGACTCCAATTCAAAATAGCTTCAACTTTACTTGGATCAACTCTAATACCATCTGCTGAAACCACATGACCGAGAAAAGTCACTTGATCAAACCAAAACTCATACTTAGACAGCTTAGCATACAATTGATTCTCCCTCAAAGTCTCCAATACAATCCGCAGATGCTTGTCTTGATCCTCCTCATTATGCAAATACACCAAAATATCATCAATAAAGACCACCACAAACTAATCTAGATAGGGTCTAAACACCCTATTCATCAAATCCATAAAAGCTGTTGGTGCATTCGTTAATCCAAAAGGCATCACCAAGAACTCATAATTCCCATACCTTGTGTGAAAAGTTGTCTTAGGTACATCTTCAGCTCTAACTCTCAACTGATGATACCCTGATCTCAAATCAATCTTAGAGAATGCTACTACTCCCTTTAATTGATCAAAGAGATCATCTATCCTAGGCAAAGGATACATGTTCTTGATGGTCACTTTATTTAACTGTGAATAATCAATGCACAATCTCAAAGTACCATCCTTCTTCTTCTCAAATAAAACAGGCGCTCCCCATGGAGACACACTAGGGAAAACAAACCCTTTATCCAACAACTCTTGAAATTGTACCTTCAATTCTCTCAACTCAGCAGGTGCCATTCGATAGGGAGTAATAGAGATAGGAGTAGTACCAGGCAACAAATCGATACCAAACTCAACCTCTCTCTCAGGGGGTATCCCTAGCAACTACTCAGGAAAAACATCCGGGGATTCAACAACTGTGGGTATACTATCAAGCTGAGAACCCACTACCCTGGTATCTACCACATGAGCAAGATAAGCCTCACATCCTTTCTGAATCATCTTCCTAGCTGCAATAACTGAAACAAACAAGGATGCAAGATGTCTCTACTTATTAGATACCATAACACTTCTACCATCACTGGTTCTTAGAGTAACACACTTATTCTGACAGTCTACCACAGCTCCATGCTTGGACAACCAATCCATGCCTAAAATCAGATCATATTCCTTAAAAGGCATTTCAATCAAATCACCAAGAAATTCCTCATCATGTACCACAACTGAACTATTATGATGCACCTTGCTAACTACCACACTATGCCCTAAAGGATTTTTTTACCAAAACATCAAATTCTAGGGACTTTGAATGCAATTTAGTCACAAGCAAGATAGATGCACTTATGTATGAATGAGTAGATCCAGGATCTATTAGAGCAAGAACCGAAATGCCAAATAAAGAAAATGTACCCGCAATGATGGCTAAAGCATCCGGCTATCTCTTCATCACATACACTCACTGAGATGGCCCAGCCTCATCTGGCATACTACCTCCGGATGTAAAGCCTCCTCTCTAACTAAACCCGGGTCGACCACCTCTACTAATACCTCTGCCCCCTTGACCTCCTCTAACACTGGGTCTTGAAGCTGCAATATTAGTCTGTCTATCTTCCGGTAGCTCAGGGCAATCTCTAAGGAAGTGATCTGGTGACCCACATCTATAAAAAACTCCTGGTCTACCTGTCTTCCAGCAAGCACCCCCATGTGCCCTACCACAATGAACACATGTATAAGAAATGGGCCTCTGAAACACTGGGGTCAGTGCACTAGCCACAGAAACTGTAGGTCTCGGTCTCTACCTCTGATGTTGTACTGACCTACCAGGCTACTTCTGGCCCCTAATGAAACTCAAAAAATAGCCTCCTCTTCCTCTCTTCACGGACGAAGACCCTGCCTCACTCAAGGGTCTTCTAACTCTAGTCTCCCCTTTAGTAGCAGCTGCTGCAATACCCTGTGCTCTCTCAACACTCCTAGCAGCTGCAACCAACTGAGAAAAATCTTGATACAGGGAGCCAGCAACAATACACATGATAGAGGATCTCAACCCTTCTTCAAATCTCCTGCACCGGTCAATCTCATATGAAATAATCCCACCGGCATAATGACTCAACCGGATGAACTCTATCTCATATTCTCTCACAGTCCGGTTATCCTATTTCTAATTTAGAAACTCCATCTTCTTGGCATCTTTATACTCCCTCGGAGTATACTTCTGCTCAAACTCCAGCATAAAAGCACCATAAGTCAGGGTCGGTGGATCATCCAATGCATGTGGAACCGTCTTCCACCAATCATATGCATCTCTCTGCAGAAGAGATCTGGCATAATCAAACTTTTCTTTAGGAGTAGCTTGCAGCTGGATAAATATCATCTGAACTCTATCTAACTATTGCTCAGCTACTGCAGGATTTGTGGTACCAAAGAAATCCTCAGGTCTGAACTTCCTCAATTTATCTTACTGCCTCACCGGTACTTGCGGCTGTGGTTCCGGTGGCGGCTGCTGCACTGAAGGCTGCCTCAATAATTCTACCATATGTTGTAACCAAATTGGTGAAATCTCATCAGCTGCTGGTCTCTCTGGCACAGGAGTAGGCGCCTCACCAGTTATCTCAACCTTAGTTCCATCTCTACCCTCAACAAGAGCTACACTCTCAGCTCTACCTTCTATGGACTGACGTAACTGAGATGCCATCACTGCCTATATCTGTAAACAAAGTAGAGATACCTCATCAAAGATCAGAAACTGTCAGTGCCAATGCATGTATCTTATTTAAAAACCATATTTTAAAATCTAAATTTTATTTTTCTTACAATTCACCTAGGTTGAGAACCTCAAACCTAGGCTCTGATACCAAAAAAATTGTAACACCCCTATACCCAATATACGTACACCACATATACTCACAATATGTAATATATGTATAGAAGATAGAAGAATGTCACAGTCCATTTTAAACAAACGAAACCAATTTTTAAAACTTTACTTCAAATCATCATTTCAACAATATGAGTAAACTTAAAACATTTAACTTATATTATAGAAAGTAATAAATGAAACACTTGTTCAAATATATATACATATATCTTCATTATCCCAAAACTTTGTCCAAAATATTTGTTTAATAAGCAGCGAAAAATGTAGCAGAATATACATACATATACATCAAAAATAATATTTACAAAATATAGAGTTTATACATGCTAGCAGTTCATCTCTGATCTTGAAGTCCAAAAATCAACACTTCACAAGGGATCACAAGCCTAGACTCAACTCGGTCTAGCTAAACTCTCCGGCTCAACCGGAGCCAAAGGCTTAGTGGTACAAACCTTGATAACAATATGATTCAACTGTAATGCCAATGTCAAACTTTCAAGAATTAGAATCATTATACAAGGATATCATATTTCATAACATTAAATCTCATTACATTGTTCAATTGTTCCATTATTCATAATTAACATTAAAGCAAAGAGAAGCATGGGCCCAAAAGAATCTAATATGCTATTCAAATTTCAGAGTTACTATTTTGGTCTAATAATCACATTTATCAAGCCCGTAGGCGAATCATTATCACAATGAGGATTACCTCATATGTAACATCCCAACTAGGCTTCAAGGACTAGGCCCAACCAAGCTTCAAGGGGAGCTCAACATCAACCCAACCTGGTTTTAAGGATCAAGCCCAACCCAGCTTCAAGGGATTGTTACTTTTAGGCATGCCACCAATAACAAAACTTTGAAAATTGAATAACATACTAGGCACACAATTCTTTCATTATTTTATTATCAAATCTTTTCTCATTTTCACATGACCATCATAAGCACAATGCTTCAAATATCCCATTTACAACAATATATCCATCACCAATGGCTTCACATATCATTATTAGGGTATACATAACAAATTACATTATTCATATATTTTGAATCCTCAACATATATGTCACATAGTTCACATAATACAAATCATAGCACCATTCTCATATATCAACAATATAATAAGTAACTTAACAACACTTTCTATCCAAATGTGTTAAGTCCCAAAGTTATGTAAATGTATGCAATCATGTAAGGTTTGTACTTACCTCTAAGAGTAACAAACACCAATCTAACAGCCTCCTCTTCCAAGATATCTTCAACACTTGGATTAGGGAAATTCAAATCTCTTCAAACCCTAATCTAAAGATGATTATACAAACTCACTTAGCGATACACATAGGAAAATGAGAATAAGAACTATCTAGGGCAAACTCTACACATGACATGCTCAATAATATGGGCGTGTCCCCGATCGTACCCTAAACCCACAACACAGAAGCTATGACATGCTCAGTGACATGGGCGTGTCACTGGATGTGTTAATCCTCCTCCAACACAGAAGCTGTGACACGCTCAATGACATGGGCGTGTCACTGCTTGTGTCACCCATACTGAAAACAGAACCAACGACACGCCCAAAGACATGGTCATGCTACTGGGCGTGTCAGGCCAAAAACCTGAAATCGACACCAAAAACACCACATCCAACAATCATCTTTCTTTTACCCTTTTCCACTCTAAACAAACTTAAACAAAACCATCAATATACTAAAATAAACTTGCATAACATCAAAACAACTCAATTACATGCATCAAAACACAAACACAACCATATTTCACAACTCAAAGTCACAACACCCACAACTCTTGCTTTCTTCACCAAACTTAACCCTTTTTTTCTTCAATCCAACCCCAAAAATCAAAGTTAACAAGACAAAACATCCTCAAACACACCAAAATCAACCATACACACAACTATACCAACCATCCACCATACTCAAATACACAAACTCAAAAGAAATCAAAAAAAACAAGTAGGAAACTTACCAAAAGTAAAGAAAATCCTTAAAACTCCAACTTTATCACTTGAAATCCTTTAATTACTTGAGTTAGCAATCAACAAAACCTCTCTTTCCCTTTGGCAATGGTGATGGCCGGCTAACCAAGAGAAGAAAGAAGAAGATGATAAAAGTCAAACCAATCACAAACCTCTTAAATCACACAAACTCTCTTTTAATTTCCACCAAGCAATTAATATATTATAATAATACAAATATCATTTTCCACCATCACTAAATTTCTATTTTAAAATAATTAATTATCTCATTTGACCAAATCAAATTGTTGACTTGTATATGTTGTATATATCTTTATATATACAACATATACACACTTCTTTTTTCCTTTCTTTCAACGTAATCATATATACACTAATCATATAATTCAATTTCAACAATTAACATTTCTAAAATTTTAGGGTATTGTTTGGGATATTACACGTTTCTACCTTTCAGTGGGTGCCCTATTTAGTTTTAGACATGGACAATGTAAGGACGTGTTTCCATCCTCGGATGGGTGTCCATTTATTTGCTTTGTTTGGATATTTTTTTGATTTTAATATAATGATGCTTTATTTTAATTGTTGCATGTAGTATATTCTCTAAGGCCCCGAGCCTAAATAGTGCTAAAGTCGCAAGAACCATTCCACTAAGAGTGGGGGCAAAAATCTCTGCTCATAGTGGCGACTCCACTGGGGATAAGAGAAGTTGATTCCGTTGGTCTTTATATTATTCTATTCTTTCCTATCATGATATTATCCATTGCATCATATTAGATTGTATCGTGTGCGTGAGTTAGGATGCTCAAGTTACTCGTGTTGTGTTATGTGAGGGATACCATACTTTTACTCAAGGTATGGAGATTGAGCATGGCATAACCACTCATAGCCTTGTACCTTTTGGTATATACTTGCTATGGGAACCTAAGCCTTTTCAACCCAAAGACTAAAGCTCATGTAATTGGCCTAGTTATTTTCCTTAGGTTTTTACCCTAAATGCTTGTTGTTTGACTATGGTTAATTTATCTTGGTTTAAATCATGGCTTATTTGGTTTGTTCTTTTTCTAATATGACCTAAGTACATTGTAAGCTCAAAATAAAGTTTTTCTTTAAAGTCCAAAAGACTAAAGCAGTTTTCAAAATTTTTCAAAATGATCTTTGGGTATAAAACTTTTCCATAAACAAATTCTTCTCTCATGACTCAAATACAAAGCCCAAAATCCATTTTTTTCTAAAATCTTTTTACAATGGGCTTAGAAATAAAATTAATTTCAAAGAGCTTGCAAATTATTTAGGTCAATTACGAAATACCAAAAATCAATTGTGAGCCTAGTTTATACTAAGAGTTATTAATCATGGGCTTTTTTTTGGCATGAATCATTAGTTACTTTTTCAAGTGAGAAATCTATTTATAATAAACCTCTTAATTTAGTTTTAATCCAATATAGCATAAAAGCTACTTTAGTTGGTTGAATGGATTAAAACCTAATTAATGGGAATTATCATGAACTGATTTTCATTTTTAAAAATATAACTATTGGTTGAAACGTCTGAGGGAATTATTTGAAAATAAGATACCCCATGTTGGTATTTTGTTAATAATATTACCTAGGAAAATAGACTTTCCATTCGTGTGTGGAAGTTATAGAGTTGGAAGGAAAGTCCTATTTGTCCTTATTTGTTTATTATTTGTGCATACATACATACATGTATACATGCATCACATGACATATCATTAATCCTTTCTGGCTCATAGACCTGAAGTACGATAATTCAAGAACATACAATGATACCACCTACAACATTAAGTTTGATAGAATTACTCTCTAGCATTGAGTTGTGTATGCTTACTTAGAGAGGACTCCTGCATAATGACCTTTCTCTAGGTCTTAGTCAGTCTTAGAACATGCTTTCATAAACTTTCAAGGCGAAATTGAACTCTGCTTATTTAAGGGAGAAATGATCTAGGCATTGTTTGGTTAGACAACAACTAGTATCCACCCAATTAAATATCAATCCCTAGTTGTCCCTTTGAGCCTTCATAAAATTTTATCTTTCTTTTCATTGGCTTACTAACCCCAACAACCTACTCTGAGCTGTTGTGATACTTTTGACAAGTCTTATGATCACTAAGGTGAAGAGGCAAGAAGATCAAAGAAAGGAATGCATAGCCAAGACTGTAAGGATAATTGATGTTATCAAGACTATAAGGGTAGTTGAAGTTCACCTAGTACCTCCAATCTATCAAGACGACATCAGAGTAACAAATGATTTATCCCTGTTGAAGAAGATTTATGTCACTCTACTCATCCATTATTGAAAACCCAAGTTGGTACAAACAAGACAACTCTTTTAGAGCTAGAACCAAAAAAAAGAGAAAAAAAGAAAAGAAAAAAGGACAAAAGAAAAAAATGGAAATAAGAAAAGAAAAAAACAAAAAAATAGAAGAAAAATAAAATCCAAAAAGGCAGTTCAGAAAGCCAACTGAGTTCTCTTTTACCTAAAGCAGCAAAAGGCTTCCATTTGGTTTATAAGGACAGTTTGACTTGAATTGGTCCAACCCAACTAAAGATTCAATCAAAATCAGAGAAAAAGGAGAAAGACCATCTAGTTTTTGAAAGTCCTATACTTAAAAATCCTATAGAGAAAGACAAAATGATAAAATGCTCAAAGAAAGAGAAGAGTAAGAAAAATAAAGAGAAAGAAAAGGGAAGAGTAAGAGTAAGAGTAAGAAAAAGAAAGAGAAAGAAAAAGGGAAAAGAAAAATGATGATGGGTACTAAACTTTTTGTAAAGCCAAAGATTTTCTCAATCAAGATCCAGATTAATGCCAAGAAGATAGAAGGAATTTGGAGTCTAGCAAGATTACTCCCAACTATCTAAAGTTCCAACAAGCAATTTGTAGTGTGAATATTTGTCAATTGTGTCACATCAGCTCTAATCTCAAAATGGCTTTCATTTAACCCGTGTCCTTTATAGACCCCATTTCAAGCCTATCAAAAACTTGTTGATCTCTCTTGGTAGGTAGAGTCTATTAGTGGAGATAGTTTAGATAAGCATGCATATGAGATAGACAATATTCAAACTCAAATGAGACCTTTGACCAAGTAGTGATTGTGTGCCTATCTGAAGTGCAACAATTCTTGCTTAAATAGAAATGTATATGTTAATTTAAAAAATCGAGTCCTGAGGTACAATGACATGGATTTGACAAAGCTAACATTTGATTCCAAAATCAAAATTCAAATATATATATATATATAATATATAAAGCCTTCAAGTTAAGAGGAGTATGTTGAACTATCGAATCTCAAAAGACACATTGGGCAAAGTAAATGATTATTGGCAAGGTCATGAAGAAGAAACCAACTGACATGCTGAAACATAGTTTGAAATAGATGTATCCCTGACTCTGCTGCTTCGGGTCTCCACCACTCATGTTTTCAACATCTTGAAGATAGAAGCCATAAATGCAAAGCTTCATATCATTCCAATGCAAGACTTGAACGAGCGTCAAAAAGGAACCAATGAGAACACTTCAGCTGATCACCTCAGTCTGTGAGTTGATGGAACCACTGTAAGTATTACTCATGCATACATGATCATATCACACTGCATTTTTCTTTGTCAAAGTGAACAACAGACACTCTATGAAGCAATCATAAAGAAGATATTGAATCAGGGGGCATGGAAGAACCATTGCTTGAGGAAGCTCTAGTAATTTCACAAAAGAAAGAAGAGATGCATGCTTATGCAAAGAACAAGATAAAATATAAACATCAATCAGAGCCTGCATGAGAAAAATTATTGGTTTGAGCCTACACAGGAGGCAAAGTCTCTTCATTTTAATTTTTGAGTTTATGCGTATACAAAATATTTTTAAACTCACTTTCAAATATTTTGGTCCAAAATCCAAATCTAGTTTAGGATTGAGTATCCAAATCCAGTTTAGGATCTAGAATCCAAACCCAGTTTAGGATCGAGCATCCAAATCTAGTTTAGGATCGAGTATCCAAATCCAGTTTAGGATCGAACATCCAAATCCAGTTTAGGATAGAGCATCCAAATCCAGTTTAGGATAGAGCATCCAAATCCAGTTTAATCCAAATCCAGTTTAGGATCGAGTATCCAAATTCAGTTTAGGATCGAGTATTCAAATCCATATCAAGCATTCAAATTCAGTTTAGGATCGAGTATCCAAATCTAGTTTAGGATCGAGTATTTAAATCTAGTTTAGGATTGAGTATCCAAGTCCATTTTAGGATAGAGTATCCCAATTTATTTTAGTATCGAGTATCCAAATCCAGTTTAGGATCGAGTATCTAAATTTAGTTTATGATCGAGCATCCAAATCTAGTTTCATATTGAGCATCCAAAATCTAGCTCGGGTCCAGAACCCAAATTACTCTTAAGTCTAGAACTTAGCTCAGGTCCAGAACCCAAAGTACCCTTAAGTCTAGAACTTAGCTTGGGTTTAGAACTCAAACCATTCCGGGTCCAGAATCTAAGTTTTTTTCGAGTCCAGAACTCGAACCGGATCTAGAACCCAAACCATCTCGGGTATAGAACCCAAATTACCCTTAAATCCATAACTTAGCTTGGGTCCAGAACCCAAATTACCCTTAAGTCCAGAACTTAGCTCGGGTCCAGAACCCAAATTACTCTTAAGTTTAGAACTTGGCTTAGGTCCAGAACCTAAATTCTCCCTTAAGTCCAGAACTTAGCTTAGGTCTAGAACCCAAATTATCCTTAAGTCCAGAACTTAGCTTAGGTTCAGAACCTAAATTCCCTCTTAAGTCCAGAACTTAGCTCAGGTCCAGAACTCAAAATACCCTTAAGTCCAGAACTTAGCTCGAATGCAGAACTTAAGTCTTTTTCGAGTCCAGAACCCAAAACCCAAACCATCTCAAGAAAATTAAGTTTATTTTTCTAAAATTGAAAGTCTTGTTGCTTTTCGCTCTCTTTTGTAGTAGTCTCAGATCGCTCAAGCAAGGGGCAAACTGTAGACCCTTAATTTTTGACCCAGTCCAGTCCGATATTTTTAAAAATTTTAAAATAATTTTTGTGGTATTTTAATTAAATAATATTTATTTTAATATTCATTACTTATAATATTTATTTTTAATAAAATAAAAAAGGATAAAAGTAAAAAAATAGAAAATAATAAATAAATAAAAATCGGCGACAAAATATCAGCATCGAAAAATTTCGTCACCGAAAATGAATTGGCTGGCCCGTGCCCCAATTCACACGCAACCCTCGAAGCTAGCCCGCCCATAACCCGCAGTAGTTTTTGCCAGTGCAGTTTTTTTCAAAACTGAATTCTACTTTATTTTTATTTCTTTTCCTAAATGGTTTTGATGTCCTTAGACAATGAGAATTAGGTTTTGGTTTTTTTGCTATAAATACCAAATTAAAACACACAAAAAGGGACGGAACTTAGATCTTTCGAAAAGGAGATTTTGGAACCAAACTTGGGACTCTTAAATTATTTCGGCCAAAAGAAAACCCTAACAAGTAAGGAGAAATTCAAGAGACAGAAACCAAAGGAGGCAATCAATCATCTCCAGATTGCTTTGCTTAACCAAAACCAAATCTGAAGCAGGCAACTGCTTGGTTCAATTTTTTCAATTTGGTGGAGCCTTCAAACGTAGGTAAATTGCTCTAACTTCAGTTTATTAAATCATTAATCATCTTCATCTTTGAAGCCATCATCACACTGCCTTAGTTATTTAATTCTTTCTTCAATCTAGTTTAGGCAGTAGCATAAATTAATTCATACAATACTTAAGATCTTAATTAAAGTAAATAATATAATCATTCAACACAAATCTAATTTCATAAACCCTAAGTTATTCAAACCCTAAATCTTAATTAACTTTGTTTTCAAATCTTCACAGTAGCTATTTTGTTATAATTTTATTCAGTGAGCTATTTTAATCTTTTAACAATAAATTTGACTTTCTATATTTGTTTCACCTGAAAATACACAAGTAGTTGATATAGTCAATATTAAAAGCACACTCAACTTTGATTACGGTGAAGCATCAAATTCTAAATTCAAAATCATAATCTACAGAATCAAGATTTCAAACTATAAAACCCTAAATATCTTAATCGTAAAACCCTAAAACTTTAATAGCCTTAAAATATGTTTTTCAAATCTAAAATTCTAATTACACCTTTTTAAAAACCAAAACAACAATCTGTTTGCTTAAAACCCTAACCAAACCTATTTTTTTTTTAAATCACAGTAGCATTATTTTCATAAAAACATCCAAAATCCTAAATCTTTAAAACATCCGGTAGCTATGTTATTTCTTTAAAATATTTCTCAATTAATTAAACTAGTATATGCAAAACCCTAGTTATTAAACATAAAACCCTAGAGACCCTAATTGATGCATGAACCCTTAAAGTTAATATATTTACTATTTTATTTAAATTGGATGAATGTTTATTCTATATTTTGATTGATGTTTGATGTCTTTGATGAATGATTTATTTATGATGAATGGTTGTTTACTTTTATTGATTTATTTTTATTTCAAAACATTGAAAGAGGTATTGTAACACCCTCATACCCTATATACGTACAATACATATTTTCAGCATATGTAAAATACGCATATATGATATAAAAATGTCACAGACAGATTTAATAAAAATTTTCACATTTCCGTTTTAAGATTTAAAATACTAATATATAAAATAAATAGTATATAAATATTCTTTGCTTGTTATAGGAATCCAAAATAAATATTTTATATGAAAATCTCTGGGAAAAAATTCTCCAGAGTTTTGTTTGTAATTTGGACGTTCCCAAAATTCAGCAAAGCACAACCTGCATAAAGCAAACACTCCCAATAAAAATCAATTCACCATTTCACCAATACTTCTCAATTTCTCCATATTTTCGCAAAATACTTATATATAGATATATAAATTAACAACACATACAAAATCCCATCTGAACAAATTATTCAAAACATTCTTTACAATTTACATTATATACTTCCAAAAACATATCATAACATATATAATATCAAAATACATTGTAATATCAAATATCTATATGCTGGCAACTGGCTCTAATCTTGATGTACCCAAAAATAACTCTTCAAGCTCAATAAATACAAACCTAGGCATGACCAGGTCTAGTAGAACTATTCGGCTCTACCAAATCATCCATGACACCTGCGCGACGAATTTTAATCGTGCTAAGCTGAAGCCTAGTAGTACAAACTTTGATAATAACAATAAAACTCAATGCAATGCCAATGCACAATGCATATAGATGCCACATCATTCTACTTTCTTATATTTTTCAAATATTTCATAATCACAACTCATAGCATTACATTGCTTAATTGTATCACAATTCATAATTCACATTAAAGCAAGGACAAGCATGGGCCCAAAAGGATCTAATATGCTATTCAAATTTCAGGGTTACTGCTTCGGTCTATAATGACACCATGTGGCTAGCCCCGTAGGCAATATATCCATGGATAATGTAACAGCCCCAGTCTCTTAGACCTCAACCCGGCTAGACCCTTAGGCCCTAGTATCTTGGTCCTCAACCCGGCTAGACTGCTACAGTTTTTAAGGCTTACGACCCAGTCTTTTCACCCCAAAAACATCATATTTATCAGCTGGCCTGGCTTACAACCCAGTCTTTTCATCATTGCAGCGTTTAGCCCATAGGCAATCATAGGCATGCCGCCAAATTCAGAACTCTGAAAATTGAATAACATACTAGGCACACAATTTATTCATTTTTCTCATTATTAATCTCTTTCTCGTTGTCACATATTCAATCTAGGCACATTGCCTTATGTTCACTTTTTTTTCACTTTTCTCATTTTTCACATCTTTCTCATTTTTCTCACTTTTCTCATTTTTATCAATAACAATTCATTTCATTATTCCACATATCTCATTTTTGCATTTACAACACATTACCCAATTACTTTGGGTATTTTCACATAATATACATATTTCACATGTTGCACAAATTAGCCATTATCAATGGCTTTTCACAATGCATTTAATACATATATGACATTACAAATATCATAGCATATTATTCATACACAATCAATGAACCAAGCAGCATAACACATTTTTCATCCAAAATTTGTTAAGTCCAAATGTTATGCAGATATAGACATTATATTCAAAGTTTGTACATACCTCCACTAGCAACCCAAAAGCAAGCTTAACACAACCTCCAATCCTATCCTTCCAACTTGCCCTTCACCACTTGGATGAAGCAAATCAACCTCCCTCAATGCTTATACCAAATGTGATCATACATAATCATTTAATATCCCATTCTAAGGTATTCTCAACATCAAACCATAATTAAACATCACTCTAAACCAAATCCCAAAATTAAGCTTCACCTCACTTTAACTTTGAAAAACCATATCAAGCCATTTAAATTAGTGTTTTAAGTTTATTAATATCATTAGAAACATGTTTTAGCATGTTTAAACCAATTACATTAATTAACCACATGCTTATGTCCAAAACCCTAAAATGGCATAACCTTCACCATTGAAGGATCTCCATTCCAACTCAATCCAATTATCATTTCAATCTTATTTCTACCACTTATATCATTAAATAACATGATTTAAGCATTAAAATCAAACAATTAATCATTCTTTGAAAATTCACTTTTCCAAAACCCTAAATCAATATACCATTCTCAAACTCCAACCAAATACAACCAAATCCAATATTTGACTTTAAAATACTTGTTTATGAATCAAAACAAAACATTTGGAACCAATTTGCACAATTAAAGCTCATGTTTTCCCAAACCCAAAAGTTTCATAACCCTAAATTCTCTCTCTTCACCATTCTTTAACCAAACTCCATCATCTCTTCAATCTAACCTTAGAATCATTGTTAACTACCCAAAATAACATCATACACACTAATTCCAACAATTAAAATATACTACATCAAAATCTAAATTTTCACATAATACATTTTCCAAGGAATTCAAAGAAAAGAGTTGGAAACTTACTAGTTTTGGTGGAAATCACCAAAAATCCACTTGAAACTTGTTAAATCCTTCAATTTATGGAGTATGGAAGAATCAAATTCATGCTCCAAACTCCCATGGAAAACTTCCTAAAGGAAGAAGAAGAAGAAGAAGACTTTTTTTTAATATTTCTTTTCCTTTTCATCTTTTTTTTTTAACCATATAAATATATATTAAAATAATTTAATAATTATTTATTTAATTATTTATTTAATGAATTAAAAGTCCTAAATTCCCTCTTTCATTCAAAAATAATTTATTTTTAAATTATTTGATTAATTTTGAATTTCTAAGATTTAATTACTAAAATACCATTTTACTTTGACTTTTCTTTTAAAAAGAGTTGACTTTTATATGTTGTATATATTTTACATATATATCACATATATGTTCCACTTTTTCATTTAAAACTCCTTCATTTTTCATTTAAAACCATTAATTTAATTTATCCATTTAAATTATAATTTATTTTATCAAAATTTCAAAAATTAGAACTTTTCAAAAATTTGGGATATTACACATATGCACAAGTAATGTGTATCTTATACACACATCAAATGTACCTTATATGTATATTAAATATTAAGTATGTAATGTATTAATCCAACATATACAATTAATATACCATATGTATATGTTATATATACTCTAGATATATATATTGAGTATATACAATTTTATATCTCCAAAATCACGGATGTTACAATTTTCTCCCCCTTAAATAATTTCGTCCTCGAAATTATCCAGTATGGTAATAAATCATCCAAATAATTATTTTACCAAATTACATAATTTTTATTCTCCCCCTTAGGTTCATTCTTAATTTCCTTTTTATCATTCCCTAACACATCATTATACTGTCTATTTACTCAAACAGTCACAACAAATTATCATATGATTAATCGAATTGTCATTAGACAAGAATTAGTTCTTCTCTTTAATATATATACCCACACACCTATTGCATTCAAAATATTTGATCACTTCATTATCTTAAAAATATACTCTCATCACCTTAAATTCAAATGTCGATAACTTTTATCTTAACACAATAATTTTACACATCTTCACTTTGATCCTACTCTTTATACAATTACCACATATTAATTTGACATCACCATTATACAACAACAAAATCTTATTTCCTTAATAAGATTCATTCCCATTATACTATAACTAATATTTTTTTCTTATAATTATTTGAAACTAATATAACTTAGCTCCTTTCATATGCATATACATATCAGAATATTGTATTAAGCACATTATCATATAGCTTGTATATTCCTAATACAACTACACACATTGAATTTCAATAAATACTTGTAAACTTATTACATTTCGGATCAATTGATCTAACTATCACAATATGTCCATCACTACCTTATTATATTCTGACCAACCTTTAGTCTATTTTAAATTCATCAATCTGGTTTCAATTCATGACCTAATTCTATTAGGTCAAATTTATTCTCAAATTTTAATTCTCTTCGAATTCATCATTATAGATAATATTTACTTCCCATAGTCTCATTTACTTTACACATCATTTTCATCAACTTATTCATTTTATACCACTTTCTAACACATTCATTATAACTCTTCTCACATTTCTTATAGTTACCCTATTTACACAAATCACTTTTCTTACACATCTTTTAAAGCTCATCATATTTTCACAATTCTCTTCTGTTTCCACACTTTCTATAATTATAAACAAATTTCTAGTATAAAATTATAAGATATAACTATGCAAACCATAAGTCTTGACCATGTTTCTTGAAGCATAACTATCAATCTCACCAAAACTATCCAATGGTCATGCCATAATAATGGTCACGCCTATGGCTTATAAATAAATACTGCTCCTCTATCATTCTTCTTCAAACATTTTCAATCACAATGTTAAGTTTGTATCACAAAAATCACATATTCATTTTATAATCTTTTGCTGCACAAAAAGTTAACATGTTTCAGCTCTGTTTCAAAGCAATTTACTCTTGTTCACTTGATCATCATTAGCCTAACTCATGTTTCAACAATATTATCATTAACATCTCTTACATATACACATTCATTCATTTGCTAATTTACACAATTTTCATTTATTACTCCATTTCTAATCTATCTCTTATAAAAATTTTCATTCATATATATATATATATATATATTTTTTCCATTTCCATACTTTTTTTTTTCATTATACTTCCTTTTCCTTACAATCTCTCATATATACGCATATACTTTGGGCCCAAAACGCTATACAATCATCAAGTTCAGTTGTTACAATAACAATTTCACCATCAAAGCTGTTCGGGTCCATTCTCAATCTCAATTCATCACATGACCTAACTCTACGCAGGTCAAGACCTAATTTCTCTTAGGTCTATTAATACATGTGATATGTGTCTATTTTATATATGTTTTAGTGCCAATTTTTATGTGTGTTTAGTGTGTTTTTGTTAGGTTTTTGTTTTGATATTTGTTTTATTTTTATGTTTATGTGTTTTAGTTCTTATGTGGTATTTTTGGTTGTTTTTGTAGTGTTTTTGGTGGAGAAAAGGCTTGGCAAATATTAGGAAGCAAGTGGAAGAGTTTTTGTTGAAGAGCAGAAATTTTCACACCCGCATGTGAGAGTTTTCACAGGGCTGTGAGATTTGGACGAGATTGGATCTTGGAGATCATTAATTCTAATCCAAGGGCCACGATTTAATGACCATTAAGAGGTCAAAATAGGTTATAAAAAGAGGGAACAGCCGTAAAAAGAAGGGGGACGCATATTTTGTTTAATAATCACGTTTTTGGAAGAGAGAAAGGATTTGGAGAACTTTTCTGGAGAGGATTGAACTTTTCTTTCCTTGGAGATTTGGGATTCCTGAAGAACTTTGGACTTTCTTGTTTAAGAGTTTGATTTTTTTTTCTTTTCTTTTAATTATTCAACAATGAATTATCTCTCAAACTTGTGTCTTCTTGATTTCTCCATGGAGGAGTAATTCTTTTTGTTAGGGGAAACATGAACCCTTGATTTAGAAGGATGCAATATCTTTAGAATTTTGTTTTCAATTTGAGATTTATGTTAGAATTGGTATTTTTCTTAATGCTTGGATGTATGAATTGATTCTTATTACTTGATTGTTTTCTGATAGAAGATTAGGTTTTGAGATCAATTTTATATTATTCCATGATTTCATAATTCTGGCATAGCAATTTGAATTAGGTGTTTTCTGATAGAAGCCTAGGTTGAATTGCGGGTTTAACTTGTTTCTTGATAGGAGAGTTATTAAATTAGGTTCTAATTTATGCAATTCATGATCTAAGTTTCCGGATAGGAGTTAGACATGAATTGAGAATTTATTTCTGGATAGGATAAATTGGCTTTAATTGTAAGAACCTACCAATCTCAAATTCATTATCTTGTTGTTAATTTCGCATCCTAATAAGTCAAGGGGGAGTGTGGATCCTAACCTTTTAATCATTGATTTTTCTCTCTAAAAGTTATTCGTTTGCTTATTTAATTTAAATTCAGTTATTTATTTCCAATTCAATCACTTAATTTTGTTGCTCAAATAATAGTAATAGTAGTAGTGAGATTGGCTTCCAAATTTTGGTCTCTTGGGATACGATATCGGGACTCCAAGTCCTATACTACTTGATCGACTAGTACACTTGCTAATGTTTGCTAGGACGCGTCAACATGCAATATCATTCTCAATATCACCATACACGTATTTGTATAAGGTAGTAAACAGTCGATAACATTTTTTTTAATCATCCACATACACCTTCGTAAGTCATAATCACAATGTGACTTACTTTCCACATTTTCTTACATATCATATTTGTGTTCATATAGAAAAAAAAATCTCATCACACAAATCATACAATTATACTCAATTCCTCTTTTACATACAACCTATACAAAGTTAACATTTATCACCTTTCAGAGAGCATTATCATTTCTCATTCTTTTGATATTACTTAGGTTATTCATTAATTCAACATATATATATATATACACTCTGACCGCAACATAATTAATATATTCTTCATTTAATTGCCCATCTCTTAAATAAGTTTCTTATTATATATTTAATACCTCACATAAATCTTAGTCACATTTCCAATGTGACATCTCTCTCACATTTTTTTTTATGCATTTATCATACTCTTCATATCCCTTTTCATCATTTCCAATGCAATTACCTAAAGTAACTCATTTTTACTCACTTAATCATTTCCCTTTTATTTCATAACAAATTTTTATATTATCAACCACATTACACGTTACATGATATTTTCATAAATAATATTACTCATTCAAAATTACTCCCATGCTTATTAAACATTAAACTATCAACATCTAAACAATCTTCATTAAAATTCTCTTACAACTCTAAATTTTCAACTGACTACTTTACTTAAACTTCATTCTATTAATCCCATTTTCAAGAGCTAACTTTATAAACTTTATTTTTATATTAATATAACATCAAAACACATCACTTTCACAATTATGGAAACCCATTTCAAAAATTCAAATTTCATATATTGCAACCAACAACATGAACCTTACCAAATCTCGTCTATGTCACATTTCCAATCTTAAAATCATGACATTTACATTTAAACAACACTAATTTATTTCATTACACTAATTAACATCATCCATTTAGATACTTTAATTTTACACACTCAACCCTAAATTATGCATCATTGTTCCATCATAAATAATTCGCTATCATATATAATTTCACTCTTTGATTTTAATTATGAACTCTTTGTTGCAAATTATTAAAATCTCCATATTCCTTCTATACTTATACCCATATGCATATAAATTTTTTATAATTTTCTTCATTCATTTGTCTCATAAAATTAATTTATTACTTACTTACACAAAACTGCATGGCTTCCTCAGTTTCATGTCAATCTCATTTCCAATTTTTATATTCCTTACCAATTCTTTATAAAAGCTTGTAAAAGTTTATCCATGTGTACTTGACACATATATGGACTTATATTTAAAGTTTTATATTTTTCCAAGCTGATTTAATATATTTAAAAATTAAATCTTCCAAAATCAGAGAATCTGTCTCTTTAATAATTTCTCTGGCAGCACCTGGTTGTCCATTTATTTAGGTATCAAACCTTAATAAAAATTCATGAAATTTTAACCATATGTTATATTAATACATATGATATTATGTGTAAATTTTCATATTTTTCTGGGTTGGTTTACCATAGTTTCTAAATTTATGTTTTCTCAATTTCTACAGATTCTGAATTTCTGGAACTCCTCCAACAATCTATGTTCTTCTACCTTCCTTAATTAGTAATTCATCTTTAAAAATTATGAAATTTTATACATTAGATTCTAACATATAGAAAAACTTTTCATTAAATTTTCAAACTCATCCAACATTCCTATATTTATTCAAAAATTCAACAATATCATTTTACAGCATGCCTATAAAATTTTCTGTAACTATCATACCCATTTCTCAAACTTTTTATTTCATATCTTAAATCATTTCATAAATTATTTTTCTTAATTCCACTTATTCATCAATTGAATTAATTATGAATCTTAATTTCGAATAGAAGTTCCATAAATTCTTAATCCATAAGGTCCAGAATGATGATTCTACTGTATCACTCTAATCTATATAACCCAGATTTCATCTCAACTCATATCCATTATATCAAATGGACATTGCCATATGAGGGATCAGATAAATTGCCAGTGCCAATGCATGCATCACAATTGAAAATTATTTTTTTTTTAATTTTAATTTTCTCTTTCTAACAACCCACCTAGGTCGAGAACCTCAAACCTAGGCTCTGATACCAAAATAAATATAATACCCTCATACCCTATATACGTACAATACATATTTTCAGCATATGTAAAATACGCATATACGGTATAAAAATGTCACAGACAGATTTAATAAAAATTTTCACATTTCCGTTTTAAGATTTCAAATACTAATATATAAAATAAATAGTATATAAATATTCTTTGCTTGTTATAGGAATCCAAAATAAATATTTTATATGAAAATCTCTGGAAAAAAATTCTCCAAAGTTTTGTTTGTAATTTGGACGTTCCCAAAATTCAGCAAAGCACAACCTGCATAAAGCAAACACTCCCAATAAAAATCAATTCACCATTTCACCAATACTTCTCAATTTCTCCATATTTTCGCAAAATACTTATATATAGATATATAAATTAACAATACATACAAAATCCCATCTGAACAAATTATTCAAAACATTCTTTGCAATTTACATTATATACTTCCAAAAATATATCATAACATATATAATATCAAAATACATTGTAATATCAAATATCTACATGCTGGCAACTGGCTCTAATCTTGATGTACCCAAAAATAACTCTTCAAGCTCAATAAATACAAACCTAGACCTGACCAGGTCTAGTAGAACTATTCGGCTCTACCAAATCATCCATGACACCTGCGCGACGAATTACAATCACGCTAAGCCGAAGCCTAGTGGTACAAACTTTGATAATAACAATAAAACTCAATGCAATGTCAATGCACAATGCATATAGATGTCACATCATTATAATTTCTTATAATTTTCAAATATTTTATATTCACAACTCATAGCATTACATTGCTTAATTGTATCACAATTCATAATTCACATTAAAGCAAAGACAAGCATGGGCCCAAAAGGATCTAATATGCTATTCAAATTTCAGAGTTACTGCTTCAGTCCATAATGACACCATGTGTCTAGCTCCGTAGGCAATATATCCATGGATAATGTAACAGCCCCAGTCTCTTGGACCTCAACCCGGCTAGACCCTTAGGCCCCAGTATCTTGGTCCTCAACCCGGCTAGACTGCTACAGTTTTTGAGGCTTACGACCCAGTCTTTTCACCCCAAAAACATCATATTTATCAGCTGGCCTGCCTTACGACCCAGTCTTTTCACCATTGCAGCGTTTAGCCCGTAGGCAATCATAGGTATGCCGCCAAACTCAGAACTCTGAAAATTAAATAACATACTAGGCACACAATTTATTCATTTTTCTCATTATTAATCTCTTTCTTGTTGTCACATATTCATTCTAGGCACATTGCCTTATTTTCACTTTTTTTTTTCACTTTTCTCATTTTTCACATCTTTCTCATTTTCTCACTTTTCTCACTTTTCTCATTTTTATCAATAACAATTCATTTCATTATTCCACATAACTCATTTTTGCATTCACAACACATTACCCAATTACTTTGGGTATTTTCACATAATATACATATTTCACATGTTACACAAATTAGCCATTATCAATGGCTATTCACAATGCATTTAACACATATATGACATTACAAATGTCATAGCATATTATTCATACACAATCAATGAACCAAGCAGCTTAATACATTTTTCAACCAAAATGTGTTAAGTCCAAATGTTATGCAAATATAGACATTACATTCAAAGTTTGTACATACCTCCACTAGCAACCTAAAAGCAAGCTTAACACAACCTCCAATCCTATCCTTCCAACTTGCCCTTCACCACTTGGATGAAGCAAATCAACCTCCCTCAATGCCTATACCAAATGTGATCATACATAATCATTTAATATCACATTCTAAGGTATTCTCAACATCAAACCATAATTAAACATCACTCTAAACCAAATCCCAAAATTAAGCTTCACCTCACTTTAACTTTGAAAAACCATATCAAGCCATTTAAATTAGTGTTTTAAATTTATTAATATCATTAGAAACATGTTTTAGCATGTTTAAACCAATTACATTAATTAACCACATGCTTATGTCCAAAACCCTAAAATGGCATAACCTTCACCATTGAAGGATCTCCATTCCAACTCAATCCAATTATCATTTCAATCTTATTTCTACCACTTATATCATTAAATAACATGATTTAAGCATTAAAATCAAACAATTAATCATTCTTTGAAAATTCACTTTTCCAAAACCCTAAATCAATATACCATTCTCAAACTCCAACCAAATACAAAAAAATCCAATATTTGACTTTAAAATACTTTTTTTGAATCAAAAAAATACATTTGGAACCAATTTGCACAATTAAAGCTCATGTTTTCCCAAACCCAAAAGTTCCATAACCCTAAATTCTCTCTCTTCACCATTCTTTAACCAAACTCCATCATCTCTTCAATCTAACCTTAGAATCATTGTTAAATACCCAAAATAACATCATACACACCAATTCCAACAATTAAAATATACTACATCAAAATTTAAATTCTCACATAATACAAATTTCCAAGGAATTCAAAGAAAAGAGTTGGAAACTTACTAGTTTTAGTGGAAATCACCAAAAATCTACTTGAAACTTGTTAAATCCTTCAATTTATGGAGTATGGAAGAATCAAATTCATGCTCCAAACTCCCATGGAAAATGTCCTAAAGGAATAAGAAGAAGAAGAAGAAGACTTTTTTTTAATATTTCTTTTCCTTTTCATCTTTTTTTTAACCATATAAATATATATTAAAATAATTTAATAATTAATTATTTATTTATTTATTTAATAAATTAAAAGTCATAAATTTCCTCTTCCATTCAAAAATAATTTATTTTTGAATTATTTTATTAATTTTGAATTTCTAAGATTTAATTACCAAAATACCCTTTTACTTTGACTTTTCTTTTAAAAAGTGTTGACTTTTATATGTTGTATATATTTTACATATATATCACATATATGTTCCACTTTTTCATTTAAAACTCCTTCATTTTTCATTTAAAACCATTAATTTAATTTTTTCCATTTAAATTATAATTTATTTTATCAAATTTTCAAAAATTAGAACTTTTCAAAAATTTGGAATATTACACATATTCACAAGTAATGTGTATCTTATATACACATCAAATGTACCTTATATGTGTATTAAATATTAAGTATGTAATGTATTAATCCAACATATACAATTAATATACCATATGTATATGTTATATATACTCTAGATATATATATTGAGTATATACAATTTTATATCTCTGAAATCACGGATGTTACAGGTATGTTTTCATATTTTTTTAGTACCTCATATCGTGAGCATCATGTAGTTCATTTTATCTTAAAGTTTTTGGACCAATGTAAAGGACACGTTTCCACCTTCTGGTGGATGCCCTATTTAGTTTTAGACATGGACAATGTAAGGACATGTTTCCATCCTCGGATGGGTGTCCATTTATTTGCTTTGTTTGGACATTTCTTTGATTTTAATATAATGATGCTTTATTTTAATTGTTGCATTTAGTATGAATAATATTGTCATATTTAAGAATTTTATAATATTAAGACATGCAAAGAAGGTCGGTTCCAATGAACCAAGCATTGTGGGGGTGCTGGGCCATTTTTCACCTTCCCCACACTTACCCAATCTTTCAAACCCATTAGGGGGTTGGGGATTCCTTAGGAATCGAGTTATCCACCCATTTCTTTTTCTCGGCCCGTCAGGGTGGCGATTTTATTTTCTCCGAATTTATGCCCTTGTTCTTTAAGGCCCCGAGCCTAAACAGTGCAGAAATCGTAAGAACCATTCCACTAGGAGTGGGGGCAAAAATCCCGTTCATAGTGATTTTTTGACAGTAACAACAATAAACCCTAAAACTAGCAAACATCAAAAACCTGCAAGACATAAAGGCAGTGAGCTAATACAAAAATCAAACAGTAAGCAATGAGACTAAAGTAATCAAGGCAGAAAGCTAGGTCTTCTATCTTGGTGATTGGTCTACCAGAATTTATTCTATAAATTATGGATAAACCAACAACGAAGGTGCGTTCTTAATTAAATTAATATAACATGCTTTGATTATTTCAAGTATTGAATATGTTCTTTCTCTACTTAAATTAATTCATAATAGATTATATATTTGAATTTTAATCCATCCAGTAATATGATAGCTTAATATTCTTCAAGTGCATGCTTATTTAACTAATATACCACAGTACCTTCATTTATTTTTTTTAATAATCATCACAGTAGCAACAATCTTTCAAATAATAATAGTATTATTAGTTTTGTAAATCTAAACCTATAAAATATTAATTTCATCCAAGAAACCCTAATTTAATATGTAAACTTTATACTTATACATTTATTGCTTTATTTAGTTCTAGATTTAATTATGTAGCTTATTATATATTTTGATGATCAATTTATCTTCAATGTTTAATTTATCATGGATGGATATTTTCTTTATAATTATTTGTTTATCTTGATATTAATAATGAAAGAGGTATGTTTCCATGATCGGGTACCTAATTAATTAAGCTTCATGTAATCTAAATTATTTTCATACTTTGGAATTAATGTAAAGGACACGTTTCCACCTTTTGGTGGGTTTCCTATTTAGTTTTAGATGATGGACCAATGTAAGGACACGTTTTCATCCTCGGATGGGTGTCCATTCATTTATTTTGTTTGAACATTGCTTTGATTTTAATATAATGATGCTTTATTTTAATTATTGCATGTAGTATGGATAATATCGTTATATTTAAGAATTTTATAATATTAAGACCTAAAAAGGAGGCCGATTCAAATGAACCGGGCATTGTGGGGGTGCTGGGCCATTTCTCACCTTCCTCATATGTACCCAACTTTTTGAACTCATTAGGGGGTTGGAAATTCCTCAGGAATCGACTCATCCACCCCTTTCTTTTTCTCGGCTTAGGCCCGTGTTCTCTAAGGCCCTAAGCCTAACAGTGCCGAAGTCGCAAGAACCATTCCACATGGGAGTGGGGGCAAAAATTCCCGCTCATAATACCTCTTCAAAATCCCTTTTTTCTCTTTAATCATTTGTTAATATTCTTACCTACTCTAACTAATTCTCTTAAAAATTTGTAATAAAAGATGAATTTCCCTTGATTTTTGATTAATTTGATGAAAGGAAGAAGAAAATACATAAGATGGTGATGGTGGTGGTGGATGGCGTGGGGATGGAAGAAGAGAAAAGAAATTTTTACACACACACACGTGTATATATATATATATAGTTTAATCATGTGAGGGAATGCTCATAATAACTATGGTGCACTCTCACTCTTAACCTTTGAATCTAATTCGAGTTTTAGTCCTATAAAACTGTAAAAATAATTTTTCAGTAAATTTTAAGATCCACTATTTATTATTTTCTACTTATATCATTTATCTAGGTCACTTTTATCACTATACACTATCAATTATCAATATTAATTAAAAAATTTACTGTTTAAAATTTTAAACATTAAACAAGGACTTTGTCAAGAATCTAATTTGGTTTTCCAAAGAGTCGCTTCTAAGCATAAACATGAATGGATCTTCAATTTCATATACCGGTTGTCCGAATCACAAAGTTCTAACACAGCAGTTATCAATGCACACAGCCAGCATGGCCTGCGTGCCGGTGCCCTCCCATGGGTCTACCTTATTTTGGCTAGTTTAGGTCCTGTAGACCCATAATTTTGGCCCTTAGTCCTAATTAAAAGAGACCAAGTCAAATCTAATCCAATTTTAAAAGATTAAACCTATTATGGTCCAATTTTAAAAGCTTGAATTAAGTTTGAAAGATTGAATTAAGTTTGGTCCAATTTTAAAAACTTAAATTAGGTTCAGTTTGATCTTAAAAGCCTACACTGAGCCAGTCCAATACCAAACGACAAGATCATGATGAATTGGCCTTGGCGAATTTTCCATGAGGCCTATCCATGGTGAATTGGCCAAGGCCAATTCTCAATGAGTCCTTAATTTGGGCTTGATTTAGTTTTAGTTGTGCTTAAATTCAAATAGGTTCGGATAAGTAGAGAGTTTTTTATTAGGATGAGGATTAATGAGCCGAGGGTCGTCCTAATTGCTAGTTATAAATACAAAACCATAATTATCAAGGAAGTGGTTGTAATTATCAATAAATATCCAATATTACAAACGCCAAAGGAGAGACAGAAAGCTTAAACAAGTAGAGACAGTAGCCAGAACAACAAACAAACCACGAATTGTTTAAACATCATCCAAGAATCTTAATTTATCCAGACTCTTCAAAATCGTTGTGTAGTTAAAACAAGGAGCTTGGTTCAACAAACATCTTGGAGGAGCCAACAACACAGGTTTGGTTTCATTAGCCAATTTGAATTGAAAATCCTCATTGTTTGGTTTTATTTTGTTTGATTTTTTATTTATATTAAATTGCCACTTGAGACTAATTAAATTGAACATGCTCATGGTCTAGATTTGTAAACTTATTATTGCACTCTGAGACATTAATTCAAAACCCTAATCTTAGATTTAAAACCCTAAATCATATGATTAAACCTTAGTTTCTAAGATCAAACCCTATAATTGCATGTTTTAGCCCTAATTTTAAAATCAAGCCCTAATTTTGCATGTTTTAATCTTATTTTGCACATCAAACCCTAATTTTGCATGCATTAACCCTAGTTTAGAATAAAACCCTAATATTGCATGATTAAACCCTAGTTTAAGATTAAAATCTTAGCTTGTATGTTAAAACCTTAAGTTTATAATAAAACCATAATTTGACCAATAAAAACCTTGAAACACTAATTTCGAAATTGAAACCTTCGTTTGATGATGGAACCCTAATTTTGTTAATTTAATTATGATTTATTATTATGTGCAAATTTTGTTAGTTCTTATTTATTATTATGTGCTTGATGATGGATAATGAGTTTTGATTGCTTATAATGGATGATTGAATTGTGTTCATTTATCATTGTTTGGATTTTAAGAGAGATGTAAAAGACATATTTCCACTTTGTGGGTACCTTATTTATTAAATTTATGTAATTTAATTTATATTATGGACTTTGGGATTAATGTAAAGGACATGTTTTCACCTTTTGGTGGGTGTCCTATTTTTACTTTTTTTTTATGGATATTTGGACATTTGTAAGGGCATGTTTCCATCTCGTATGGGTGCCCATTTTATTTGATTATTTTGATTTATAATATGATGAATGTCTATTTATTATGATTACTTGTAGTATGAGTAGAATTATAGTAAAATAATAATTTGAAAATATTTAGACCTGAAAAGGAGGTCAGTTCCAATGAACTGGGAGTTATGGGAGTGCTGGGTCATTTTTCACCTTCCCTATGTGTAGGTAACTTTTTGAACGCATTAAGGATTGGGGATTCCTTAAGAATTGAGTCATCCACCCCTTCTATTTTTTTCACGGCCCGTCAAGGTGGTACTCCTATTCTCCAGATTTAGGCTTGTATTCTCTAAGGCCCAGAGCCTAGGAGTGCCAAAGTCACAATAATTATTCCACCGAGAGTGGGAGCAAAAATTCCAGCTCATAGGTCTGTTTGGTGTTTGAATTATGAAATTTCATTTGCCTTGGAACAATAGTCATGTGGGCTTAAATCTGGGTGTAAAATTAAGGGGTTCACAATCATGTAGCGTGCAATATTCACCTTGCTCCAACTCAAAATAATTACTTCTTTGCTTCAGAAGGTTCCCCTTATTTTTCTTGACCTATATTGGATTTATAATTTATAGATTAGTTGAATTGATTTAGATTTGCTTTGATTAATATATTTTACATCTTTATATTTAAAGAGGCTCGCAATTGCTATAGAGGCTTGCAATTGTGATCCAATTTAGTTCAAATTAATTAAAATGTTAGAAAAAGGTTCATAGTTGTTATTGCAGTAGCGAGTGTTTGGAACAAATGTTTTTGCCTCTAGATTTAAAAATTTTAAGTTCTCTGTTAAACGCGAATGGCATGATTATTTTTTTGTGCACAGGACCGTAAGTTAGAGTGCACTAATTATGCTTTCTTATAAAAAGTACATCGATCACCAAGATAGATAATGAGAGTAATCTCGTGATCGTGCTCTCCAGCACATGACTAATCCTCAAGAAGAGGAAACTCACTTGAGACACATAAGAAATCATGGCCAAAGGAACAATATCTCTTCAAAACACATTTCAAATCCCGTGACTGCATCTGTCATCACGCGATTGTGAGGCACCTAAATGCACTTGGTAAAGATTTTGACAAAATGGTACACAGTAAGTGTCGCGACTAATGTCATAGTGCAATATTCAGCTTGTCACCACTATTCAAGAAAGGCATACCAACGAAGTTCATATGGCTAGAAGCAATTGGCGAGATGTTGACCTCCAAATCATGATCTGCTATATGGAAAGAAAAATTCTAAAGAATTTTAAACCTTGAGATATCGCGATCACGCCTTAAAAGACAACGGCCACAATATTCATCAAGTTAGGGGCAGATGGAGTCGTTGGAACCTTAACCAACAGATTGTTGCTATGTATAACACTCTTATACCTTATATACATATAATATATATACCTTGTATAAATAATATACATATGTAGAATATAAGAATTCTACAGTTTTTAACCACAAAAAATTTTATATACATTACTAAAAATAATATAACTTTAAAAGGATAAATTTATTAGACACTATGTAATTAACTATATATATATAAATTTTTTAATATTAAATATATAATTAACTTTTAACTTTTTATCTTTTTACTTTTTACCTAACTTTGCCTTTTAGTGAAATTATATACGTTAGGTATATATCATGTATACACTATGTATCCAAAGTATATTTTATGTATAACTTGTGTATACATTAGGTATATACCATGCATATCTCTCTTTCAACACATTTTCTAACTCTCCATATTAATTATTTAATTGTGTTTAAAATTGTGGATGTTACACCACATGTACTAGCCATTACGGAGGCTATAAATACATCACCAAACATCATTTAATGTAACTTTTTAGGTACAAGTATTCAATAGCCAAATTCTTGCAAATTTCATTCTTGAATTACTATGTAACACCTTGTAATATCCCAATGTGTGCCCTAGAAGTTGGATACAATTGTTGTTTTGATTTGAATTAAATGTATATATGTATTTGCAAAGGAAATGAGAGTGTGTTAAGAGAATGTATATGTTGTGTATATTGTAATATATATAACATATAAGTTGGTCAAATGAGAAGTCAAGGTAAGAGGATATTTTAATTGTGAGAAGTGAAATTACCTAAATGGGCATATAAGAGACAAAGGTTAAGTTTAATGATTGAGGGAAATTAGGTAATTGCTTGGTTAAATTGCTTAGTGGATATTTAAAGAAGAAGAGAAGTTGAATTTGTATTGTTTTTCTCTCTTCTTTGTTGGTGTGGCCGGCTATCAAAGGGAAAGAGAGAGCAAGAGAGGCCTTCTAAATCCTAACATCAAATTGAAGGAGGAAGCAAAGGATTAAGTTAGAGATTGGTGAAATTTCTTCAATTGAGGTAAGTACTCACTTGTTTTTCCTTGTTAATTTTTGAAGTGGTGTTTGAGATAAATTGTGATTGATTAATTTTATGATTTGGTGTGTTATAGATGTGTTTACAAGTATTGAAATTGATTGTAAGCTAAAGGATTGAATTGGTGTTGGTTTTGTTGTGAAGATGGTAAGTTAAGTGGATTTGGATAGTGAAAGATCAAGAGTGATGATGGTCTTAGGGTTTTGAAATGGTAGATGATTCAATGTGTTGTTAATGTGCAATATTGTGATTAAAATGCTAAATAAGTGTTAATGACATGGTTTAATAGCATTTGAATGAAGTTGTGTTGTGTATAATGTGTTTAAATGCCATTGAAAGAAGTTTGGCCACACTTAGGGTTTTGTTTATGTGAGACACGGCCAAAATAAGAATGGAACACGGCCAAGACCTATTAATTTTGGGAGACACGGCCAATTTGAGGGAAGTTTGGCCGTGTTGGATGGATTTTGGAGAGACACGGCCACAAGCTTGGCCGTGTCCCTTGCCCATGTTTGCCACTGCCTGAATTTTGTTGAGAGACACGGCCGTGTCCTCTTGCCCGTGTCTGCCTCGGTATGAATTGATGTTGAGAGACACGGCCACAAGCTTGGCCGTGTCCCTTGGGTGTGTTGGCTACTGTGATGTTCTTTTGCTCTTCTTGTTTTGTGGAGAATGAACACACATTTGATGATGCATATGATTATGTATGAACAATGTTATGTTATACATTGTGAATCATGTGAATGGTAGTATGTTATATGAACAATGTGACTAATATTATGACTTGTATAGTGTGGAAGAGATGAGGATCATCCAAAAAGGTATGTGCAATGCAATTCATTATGATAAATGTTTTACTAATGAATGGTATCAATGTGTCTTGAGAAAGGAAGAAATTTGATATCATCATGGTTGATAATAATGATTGAAATGTTATAAAGGAACATGTTATTTATATGATGATGAATTAAATGAATGGTGAAGCCATTGTGATTGACTATGATGCTTCAAATGTGATGTGAAGCCATTGTAATTGGCTATGATGATTCAATTGTAATAAATGAGGCATGCTTGCCTAGATGATGATTCAATTGTGAATGAAATGGATAATGAGATAATAAATGAATTGTGTAACTAATGTGTTATTCCATTTTCAGAGTTTGTTGTTGGTGGCATGCCTAATGATAGTAACAATCTCTTGAAGTTAGGTTGGCTAAGTCCTTGAAGCCTAATTGAGATGTTACAACCCTTGAAGCTAGGTTGGATTGGTTCTTGAAAACAAGTTGGGTTGATGCTTAGCATGCTTTGCTCCCCTTGAATCTTGGTTGAACCTAATCCTTGAAGCCTAGTTGGGTCTATGATAATGATAAATGTGATCATTGAACCAAAGCATTACTCTGAAAATTGAATGGCATATTAATATCGTTTGGGCCCGAGTCTGTCGTTGTTGTCAATATGATATATAAATGTTGTAATAAACGAGTAATGAGATTTATGGTTGAATTGGTTGGAAATGTGATTCATGATTTGTGAATTGTGAATAAAATAATGACATGAAATGATATGTAATATGTACATTGAAATATTGATTATGAGAAGTAATGTTGGATCGGTGATTGGTGATAATGATATGATATGTGATTGGTGATAATGATATGATATGTGATTGGTGATAATGATATGGGTATTACTATGTTGATGGTGATTATTAATGATGAATTAGGGTCGGTGAAAATGATATGTATATGTTGTATGAAATTTGTTAAGATATGTGAAAGATGCAATTTAAAAAGGAAAACATGATAAGAAACTAACGGTACATCAAATTAATATGTCATTATATGTTAGTATTTTTATAATGTATGTTTATATGTTATATTTGTATTACTAAGCTCTCGAGCTTAGCGCGGATGTATAATCGCGCAGGTATCTTGGTGGAAGATATGAAGTCTTTTGTTTCGCCACAAGAAGAGTAAGAGTTTGTCGAGACCAACTAGAGGGTAATGCATACATGTTTAATTTTAAGTATGATGTATTTCTGATGAGTGAATATTTATATGTATAAATGGAGTTTTAATTAAGACAATGATTTTGTAAATGATATTTAAATTAACGTAATATGGTTTGAACTCGGTTGCAGGTTTTTAAAAGGTAACATCAAGTGGCATCTTTATACTTTATATACTTACTGTATGTATACTAGGTATATGTACAGTACTTATATAGGGTATCGGGGTGTTACAATTATTTTGGTATCAGAGCTTAGGTTCGAGATTCTCGGCCTAAGTGAAATTAAAAAGAGAAAGTTTTGAAAAACAAAAAGGAAATTAAAAAGAAGAGTTTTGAAATGAAATTGGTAATACATGTATATGCATTGATACCTAGGTTGGTCTCGAATGTGGCATTATATGAATTGTAGAATATCTGTGTTATATGAGATGGATGCTAGTGTGTGAATGATGTTTTACATGAATGTAAAGCTAGAGAAAGAAATGATATGAAAACTAAAATAAAATAAAAATATTGGTTAATGTAAGGAAATATAATGGTGTTGTTTGCATGGTTGTTTTAATGCAAACATTGTGAATCTAATGTGATAATGTGATGTAATATGATAATGATCAAAGACTGAGTTGATCACTTGAAAATGTAATGTACGTATAGTATTGCATGTTTGAATCTATATAATTACTTGCCTATGAATGTTGAGGATGATTATGCTTGCATTGACAACTTGTGCAAAGTCAGGTCGTGTGATAAATTGATAGTGAAAATTGGATTGAGTAACGTTGGTTTAAGAAACTGGGAATTGTGATAACTAGACTTGGAAAGTGTATAGAAGTTATTGGGCTCAGTGTGTATATGATTGGATGTAATGTACATGTGTATATTTATGTGAGTGATATATATATGTTGAATAGAAAACAAATGGATATGTAAAGTTAAGGTTTTGTTTAAAGGAAAAAGAGATGATATTGGTTGAGTAAGGATATAAATTGGTATTTTTATTGTAATGCAAATATTGTGAATTCAATGTTAGAAATGTGAGATGCTTGGATATTGTGAAAGCTCATGGTAATGGTGATAATATGTGATATTTGTGATTCTCTTTAAAATGAGCTTAATAATTGGGGAAAATTTTATGTTTTGATGTTGTTTTGTGATATACATCTATAAGATGTTTTTAACGTAATATTAAGAAAAGATGAGTTTGGCAAATTGAAGTTTAAGTGAAGTAGTAAGTTGAAAAGTTAAAGTTTTAATGGAAATTGATAAAGATTATTTGGATGTTGATGGTTTAGTGTATATACCATACATGAGTTAGATGAAATGACTAATATTGCATATGAAAGTATTATGAATTGGGTAATGTGATTGATAGTATGAAAATTTGTCTTGAAGTGAAAAGGGAAGTGAATAAGCAAATGAAGATGAGCTATTTTAAGTCACTATATTGAAAAGGGGTAAAAGTGGATATGGAAATATATTAAATGATTTTAAAGATGAAAGTGAAAAAGATGTTACATTGGGAATGTGGTTAAGATGGATGTAAAGTGCTATTATAGTTAGAATGTATATATATATGTGTGTTATGTGAATCAATATTTTATATCATATTGGAAGATTTGGTACTGGATGATTTTCGCTGACTCTCTTAAGGGGGAGATCAGGTGTTCAATCTAGAAAGGCGACTTGCACTCATGTGTCTTGGGTGTAAGTCAAATAAGCGAATTCTGTTGGAAGGTCGTGAGGGTAGTTTAGTACTGTAGCAGCCCAGCCCAGAGGCCCTAAGGGTTTCTCCGGATAGGAATGGCTCAGCAGGTGGATGGGACGGTTGTTACAGTTATAAAGGAAAATTTGTGTTGAATGTATGATAAATAAGAGCATCTAATTAAGTGTATACAAGTATATGGTATGTGAATTGAACTTTCAATGTGAATAAAATTATATATATAAATAAATGTGTGAATCACATTATGAGGGTGACCTATGAAAATGTATGTGGTATTATTATGGAATTAGTGATATGGAAACGATGTTGTATGTCTTATTGGACTTAAGAGAGATTAGGTTTTGAATTATGTAAAGCTAAGTGGATTATGTGATGGAAGTGAGTATGGAATGAACTTGAATAGTATTGGATAGTGGAAATTGTTATGATGAGCATTGAACTTGATGATCATGTGATATTTAGAGTTCTAAAGTATTCACAAATGAAAAGTTCTATGTAAATATATATATTATAAGAGATTGTAAATGGATTAGAAATGAAGTGACGAATAGAAATTGAATAAGAATTGCATATGATTGAATATATATATATAGAAATATTGTTGGAACATGAATTAAGTTGATAAAGATCGTATAATCTAGTGTAAATTGGTTTGAAACGGAGTTGAAATGTGTTAACTTCTGATATAGCAAAAATGTAAAGAAATGAATATGTAATTCTTGAAATACACCTTAGCCTAGTATTTGTAAAGACTAAAAATAAAATTATAAAAGAATATTATTGATTTGGAAGTTTCAGGCTTGAATATTAATCTCTTAAAGCCATGTGTTTTGTTCAGTATATATGATTGGTTAATGTGTTATCCATGGTTTTGGATCTTAGATAACATGATTGTAATATATATTTGGTGAGATTGAAAATTTTGTTGGAAAAGTATAGTTAAAAATTATGATGGATAAAGTTGTATCTTATCATTTTATGTTAAGAATTTGGTTATAATTATGAAGATAAAAAGGGAAAAGGAAATTATGGAAATGTGTTGAGTTATGGGTAATATGACTGAAAGTTATACTAAATATGTTTATGGTATGTAATGAATAAATGAATGGACTTGAGATTTAAGTGAAAGAACTATTGATAGTAAATATAGTATAAAATTATTATGAGAATTGGTGAGAATGATATTAAGATAATTTGAAATGATTGGTTATCATGATAATTTGATTGAATATGAATCGGAAGAGATCAAGAATTGTATATAAGTTTGTCCTAATGGAATTAGGTTATATATATACATATATGAATATTGTGAATTTTCATGATGAATTTGGATAAATTAATGGTTGGTTGGAATTGAACAAGATTGGAATGTGAGTATATTGTGATAGATAGATCAATTGATCTGGTCTTGGCTAAGAATATGAATCATTATTGAGATTTAATGTGTATAGTTGTACCAAGAGTGTAATTATTTACATGATGATGTATATGATGTAAATTTTAAAGTACGATTGGATATGAATAAAAGGGGGGTTATAGTAATTATAAATCATGATGTAAAGGGAAAAGATTTGGTTATTTATAAAATAAGTTGAAAGGTAATGTATTAATACGTAAGTTAAGTGAATAGCATGCTAAAGAAGTAACTCTATTTATGTAAAATAAGGAACTTGTTATCAATTGAGGATTGATAAATGTCTATTTGGACAGTGATTGTGATGACGGGATAATTAATGCTTAGATATTAACCAATGGTTTCTAAGGTTAAAGTTAAGATAGTAATATCAATGGGGTGAAGGAACAAAATATATGAAATATAATAATTGGACGAGGTATAAGTGTGTTATAAATGATCTGATTTTTGTATCAAGATATTAATAGGAAATGTAATGAGTTCTTTTGAATGTTTGAACAAGGAAGTAATAAGATATATAAACATATAGAATGACGAGTTATGAAATTTAAAGAAGGTGATTGATTCTAAAGAGGAGAATTGAAGTTGTATGATTTTATGATATAATAACTTAAGAATTTAATTAACTTCATATGGAAGTTAAGATAGTATTTTGTTAAGAATGAATTGTTACAATACTGATAATTTCGAGGACAAAATTATTTAAGGGGGAGAGAATTGTAATATCCCAATGTGTGCCCTAGAAGTTGGATACAATTGTTGTTTTGATTTGAATTAAATGTATATATGTATTTGGAAAGGAAATGAGAGTGTGTTAAGAGAATGTATATGTTGTGTATATTGTAATATATATAACATATAAGTTGGTCAAATGAGAAGTCAAGGTAAGAGGATATTTTAATTGTGAGAAGTGAAATTACCTAAATGGGCATATAAGAGACAAAGGTTAAGTTTAATGATTGAGGGCAATTAGGTAATTGCTTGGTTAAATTGCTTGGTGGATATTTAAAGAAGAAGAGAAGTTGAATTTGTATTGTTTTTCTCTCTTCTTTGTTGGTGTGGCCGGCTATCAAAGGGAAAGAGAGAGCAAGAGAGGTCTTCTAAATCCTAACATCAAATTGAAGGAGGAAGCAAAGGATTAAGTTAGAGATTGGTGAAATTTCTTCAATTGAGGTAAGTACTCACTTATTTTTCCTTGTTAATTTTTGAAGTGGTGTTTGAGATAAATTGTGATTGATTAATTTTATGATTTGGTGTGTTATAGATGTGTTTACAAGTATTGAAATTGATTGTAAGCTAAAGGATTGAATTGGTGTTGGTTTTATTGTGAAGATGGTAAGTTAAGTGGATTTGGATAGTGAAAGATCAAGAGTGATGATGGTCTTAGGGTTTTGAAATGGTAGATGATTCAATGTGTTGTTAATGTGCAATATTGTGATTAACATGCTAAATAAGTGTTAATGACATGGTTTAATAGCATTTGAATGAAGTTGTGTTGTGTATAATGTGTTTAAATGCCATTGAAAGAAGTTTGGCCACACTTAGGGTTTTGTTTATGTGAGACACGGCCAAAATAAGAATGGAACACGGCCAAGACCTATTAATTTTGGGAGACACGGCCAAGTTGAGGGAAGTTTGGCCGTGTTGGATGGATTTTGGAGAGACACGGCCACAAGCTTGGCCGTGTCCCTTGCCCATGTTTGCTACTGCCTGAATTTTGTTGAGAGACACGGCCGTGTCCTCTTGCCCGTGTCTACCTCGGTATGAATTGATGTTGAGAGACACGGCCACAAGCTTGGCCGTGTCCCTTGGGTGTGTTGGCTACTGTGATGTTCTTTTGCTCTTCTTGTTTTGTGGAGAATGAACACACATTTGATGATGCATATGATTATGTATGAACAATGTTATGTTATGCATTGTGAATCATGTGAATGGTAGTATGTTATATGAACAATGTGACTAATATTATGACTTGTATAGTGTGGAAGAGATGAGGATCATCCAAAAAGGTATGTGCAATGCAATTCATTATGATAAATGTTTTACTAATGAATGGTATCAATGTGTCTTGAGAAAGGATGAAATGTGATATCATCATGGTTGATAATAATGATTGAAATGTTATAAAGGAACATGTTGTTTATATGATGATGAATTAAATGAATGGTGAAGCCATTGTGATTGACTATGATGCTTCAAATGTGATGTGAAGCCATTGTAATTGGCTATGATGATTCAATTGTAATAAATGAGGCATGCTTGCCTAGATGATGATTCAATTGTGAATGAAATGGATAATGAGATAATAAATGAATTGTGTAACTAATGTGTTATTCCATTTTCAGAGTTTGTTGTTGGTGGCATGCCTAATGATAGTAACAATCTCTTGAAGTTAGGTTGGCTAAGTCCTTGAAGCCTAATTGAGATGTTACAACCCTTGAAGCTAGGTTGGATTGGTTCTTGAAGCCAAGTTGGGTTGATGCTTAGCATGCTTTGCTCCCCTTGAAGCTTGGTTGAACCTAATCCTTGAAGCCTAGTTGGGTCTATGATAATGATAAATGTGATGATTGAACCAAAGCATTACTCTGAAAATTGAATGGCATATTAGTATCGTTTGGGCCCGAGTCTATCGTTGTTGTCAATATGATATATAAATGTTGTAATAAACGAGTAATGAGATTTATGGTTGAATTGGTTGGAAATGTGATTCATGATTTGTGAATTGTGAATAAAATAATGACATGAAATGATATGTAATATGTACATTGAAATATTGATTGTGAGAAGTAATGTTGGATCGGTGATTGGTGATAATGATATGATATGTGATTGGTGATAATGATATGATATGTGATTGGTGATAATGATATGGGTATTACTATGTTGATGGTGATTATTAATGATGAATTAGGGTCGGTGAAAATGATATGTATATGTTGTATGAAATTTGTTAAGATATGTGAAAGATGCAATTTAAAAAGGAAAACATGATAAGAAACTAACGGTACATCAAATTAATATGTCATTATATGTTAGTATTTTTATAATGTATGTTTATATGTTATATTTGTATTACTAAGCTCTCGAGCTTAGCGCGGATGTATAATCGCGCAGGTATCTTGGTGGAAGATATGAAGTCTTTTGTTACGCCACAAGAAGAGTAAGAGTTTGTCGAGACTAACTAGAGGGTAATGCATACATGTTTAATTTTAAGTATGATGTATTTCTGATGTGTGAATATTTATATGTATAAATGGAGTTTTAATTAAGACAATGATTTTGTAAATGATATTTAAATTAACGTAATATGGTTTGAACTCGGTTGCAGGTTTTTAAAAGGTAACATCAAGTGGCATCTTTATACTTTATATACTTACTGTATGTATACTAGGTATATGTACAGTACTTATATAGGGTATCGGGGTGTTACACACCTAGTGGTAAGTTTGGTGTGAGATGTAAGCACTAGGTTAGAGAGTTAATATGGAAAAACTCTTATAAGAGTTGTGAGTTAACCATAAACTCTTGTAAAAGTTTGGTGCGAGTTTGCAAAACACCAAGTTAAGGTTAAACTTATAAAAATGCAAGTTGATAGTAAAATACTTAACTAGTGAGTTAAGGAGTGGACGTAGGATACACTTATCTGAATCACTATAAATCTTAATGTTGATCTTTCTTCTCCCCACGCCTTTCAATTTCCACAAGAAATTTTAATTTGCTCTTAATCTTCAAAATCAATCAATTCATTGCCCCTCTTGGTGACCTAAGGGACAACAAACATTAACCCAACCTACAATTCTTTAATAGTATAAAAACCCCTTTAACATGATATCTCAATCCCTTCTTAGAGTACATCACCCAACTCATTTTTCAAACCAACAACTTATGTTTATACATATACACATGCTTTTCATGTTTCTAATGCACATACTCATTTCATAAATATTATTTATGATATCCTTTGTGTTAAATCTTCAGTTAAGCTTTTGAGCTCTATATGTAATAACACTTGATAAAAATAGCTAAAAGTATAGGTATAGTTACCTTGAAGTTGTCCCTTTCTCTTTACCTTGGTACCCCAGACCTATTTCGGCTTCTATCATGTTCTTATGGTATTTTCTTGTCTTGCTTTTGGTGGAAATTTATAGGATTCTTGATGAACTCTAGCTAATTATCTTTAAAACCTAATTGTTTCATTGAAAGCCTCTTAAATGTTTAATTGTTTTAGTGAAGAAGGAGATGAAATTGGTATTGAAATAAGAAAAAGAAACAAGTATGAGTTTGCAAGTTTAAGTTGCATTTCAATTTGATCTTTTAGTAATTATACTTTTAACCACACTTGTTTCCTTTGTATTTTAATTAGATCCTATGCCCATTAAAGTTTTCATGTGTTTCTACTAGAGTTTCATATATTTCAATTAGGGTTTCCCTCATACTTCCCAAGTTCTAATCACAACCCTTGCCTAGCTCATTACCCTTTACAAGTGTTTAGAATTAGGGGTGTTACAAAGAGAGATTACAAATGTCATTTATATTAAACTAAACTTTTGCTTTAAAGTAATTTTCTTTCTCGCATGTGTGTAGAAGAGTCTTTTTTCCTTTTTGGAAACATAGCTTTGAGTGAGAAAAATAAATAATAGTTCATTAAAGAAAGAGGAAATTACATAATATACATCTTTTTTACTTTTAGTTTTCAATTTTACTACTCTTATTTTTTTCAGTTCTACTTTTCATGTAGTTTTTTTTTATATAAAATATACATCTTTCTATTTTTTTTTTCTTCCGTCAATGTTTTTTTCTTTTCTTTCCTTGATCTTTTCTTTTCTTTATATGTTTACTTCTCTTTTCTCTTCTATCCCTTTAGCATTTCTTCTTCCTTTCTTTTATTTTCTTTTCTATTTGCAAAAACTTTAATTTATCTTCCATATTATTTAATATTTGTAAATACATTTGTAATTTTTTTTTACATTTGTTGTTCTTCAATTATAATGTTAAAAGTTTTGTTACTCTTTAATAGTAATGCATTCGACATGTTTGATAAAATGCTTCAAAAAGAAATTTTTTTCTTCTGTATTATTATATTTCAATCTATATTTTTTGAATGTTGTTATATCTTTTTTGAGTTATATTTATTTTATTTTAATATTTATTTGAGTTAATTTTTATTTCACGTGTGTGTTTAACTTTTCAGCATCTACACAATACACAAAGACATATACACAATATACACTCAATATGTATAAGACATAAACTATATACACATAACATTCACCCATATACACAAATATATAATGTTTGTGTATGTTTTTTAAATATTTTATTTTTATCTTTTTTTATGTTGTATTTTAACTTTTGAATCATATAATATTTTTAATGTGATATACATGTTTTATGTTTATACTAGTATATGTTGAATTATAATTAGTAAGAAGTATAATTTTCTTTTAATGCTTCATAGATATTTTATTTTTATTATGTATGATGTATTTTTAGTTTTGAATCATATATTATTTTTTAATATAATTAATATATTGTGCATCTGTGCTGATGTATAATGAATTTTTAGCAATAAGAATTCTACGTCTCTTTTAATATTCTGTAATTATTATATATTTTTAATGATATTTTTAATTACTCAATTATAAACTATTTATAATGTGGTGTATATATATATATATATTATATTTGTATTGAAATATGTTGAATTTATTATTAGTAAGAAGTGTTATCATTTTTTTTATTATTATGTATATGTTCTGTACATGTTGTGTGGATGTTTCATTATTTTTTATATATTTATTATATATTTTAACTGTTGAATCGCATATTTTTTTAATTTGAAAAAATAAAATTATGAATTAAAATTATAAGAACTTGATTAGATAACAAAATATTTATATATTAATTCTCTTAAGCAATATCTACATAATATCTACACAATATAAATAAATAGTATGAGGGAGGGGAATTGATCAATGTTTTTGAAAGTTTGATGTATTTTTTCATAAAAAAAAATTGCCACAATATTTATGAAAACAACTTTCTTTTTTAAGGATAATTTTGTTCTTTGTATATTAAAATTGAAAATTTTTATCTAGACAATTAAGGGTAATTATGTGAAATTTTCTATATGTTAAAATTGTAAAATTTTATCAAGACAAATTAAATTTTTTTTTGAACAATTGACAAATTAAAGTTTGAAAAATATTAAAATAAGTAATTTTTATAATCTATTTATTCCATTTTAATTGTTGCTTTATAAAAATTTTGTGTTTCACTTTAATTGTTATTTTTATAAATTAAAAAGTTTTAAATTTATTTTTATTATGAGAAGAGAGTTAATATTTAGCAGTAATTAATAAGAAGAGAATATTTTAAAAAAATAATTAAGTAAATTAATATAATTTTTTTATAATTAAAGTGAAATGAAGAGAATATTATTAAAATATTTGTGCAATGGTTAATTTCTCCAAGATCTTAATATATATCCATATTAGACAACATAGCTGCTTTACTTCTCTAAATTCTTAGAAGGGTGTATTGGATTAAAATTTAATTAGATTTTAAAAATATAAATTTATTTAATTCAGATTTATTTTGAAATGTTATAAAATTTGATGATAATAATGACTTTTTAAAAGTCTATTAAAATATAATGATATTTAAAAAGTTATTGAATTTTAAGGTGATAGATATAAATAAAAAAAAAATTCATAAATTTAGTCAACACCCCCACATATTTTGACCATGTGGAAAAACATAAGAAATAAATATTTAAATATAATCCAGTAGAGTCAAATAAACAACATATTACTTTTGAAAAAAATAATATTGGTGAAATTCGAAAGCTGAAAAAATGTTACCTTATAGTTTTAAAATTTGAATTTATTTGTGATTCAAGTTTAATTTAAAAATATGAGTTTAATGTCTGTAACTAAAAAAAAAATCTATTCGAAATTTATTTTTTTCTCAAGCAAATTCAATTTTCAAGTTTAATAAAAAATGTGATTTTGATGCATGTAGCCAAAAAAAATTTATTCAATTTTTTTTTTCAAGCAAATTCAATTAAACTTGTTAAGATCAAGCCGATTTAACTAACATAAAATTATTATTTTTATCCAATTGAAATGATTTAATCTTAATAATATCTAATATGAAATATTAAGGATTTTTTTATTTAAGTATTGATGATTCTTATAGCTGTTAACTAATAATTGACTGGATAAAAATTATTTGGAAAAATTTTATCAATTGTAACTCTTAAAATATTATAATGTACATTTTATTATTTTGCATGATACCGAGAGGAAATTTTAAAAAGTAAATAGTAGATGAAAAGTTATAACTAATTTTAATATATATCTATAATAATTTTTTCTGGACATAATTAGTATGGTAACCTTTATAATTAAAAAATAATTTTGTTAATTATAAATAATTACAATGTTAATATAAAGTTAGTTTGAAAAAATATTTATTCATAAGTTTTTTCTGTAGTTCAAATAAATCACTAATTGATGAGAAGAAAAAAAAAATCTAAAATGGAACTTTTGAGTTGTTAAATCTCCGTTACTCTTCCTTAAGAAATATAATTAAAAAGATATTTAGTATATTCAAATCTAAATTCATAATATTTAAATATACACTTCTATTTCCATTGCATAATTTTCTTCCTAAAGGATGCTATTTGAATGAGTTCTCTATCTAGTTATCATAATTATTAATGTAAGAAATAAAAGATAATTTTTCTAGAGGCATTTAAAATTCAAGAACAACGGGAGAATGCATTTAAATGAAATAGCATAAAATATTTAATTATATGAAAAAATGCCCATAATAATAAAAATCAAAATATAATTTTTTTACATATGATAATAAATATTAAAGATGATATATTTATTTAATATTATTTATCTAGCATTTAATACTTTAATGCAATAATATTAAAAAAATTTAATACCTATATATTTATTTATTTACTATAAAATTTTATAATATTTATTCATTTATTCAAAATTTTTATTTATGATATAATATTATTAATAAAATATTTTATATTTTTATTAAAAAATTAACTATATATAAAATAAAATTTCATCAAAATCTATAATAAAAATCAAATAAACCCTATTAAATTCTATTTCTAAAGCAATTTATAAAATTTTATTAAAATTACCAATACTTTTAAAATTAATTAAAATCCTAATTCAACATACCCAGTAAATTTTATAACCCAAACAAAGTATAAATACGAGGTATAATGTCACGATATACAGTTGTTGAATTTTATCAACAAAACACATGTCCAGTGGGTTCAATTTTGCTATCCCTTGAATCCATCTACAAATTATGAGACAGTTAACACTCGAATATTCTCTCTAGCTAGAGCTCTTTTTGTACCCTCAATAATCATGTAACCGATTCTGTTTTCAAAACAAAATCTTAACCAAAAAATTAAATTAAAACAACACTCACTAACTTCAAACCCTCAAAATCCAAGTCATAAATTTATCAATATAATATAATATAAAAGAAAAGAAAATTTACTTTTAACTAACCGAACTAAATTTAAAACTCAAAATTCACTAACTCAATAACCCTAATTGTAAAATTTCAATCAACAATAAGAATAATCAATATAAAGGAAAGTCTTGTCTCACCATATATGTTCAAGAAATTTAAGAAAATCAAATCCTCTTTATGAGAAAAAAAAATTAATTATTAGTCTGTTTAGCGGTTAATTATATATATTTTTTCATGGAAATATATACAAGAATCAACCTCTGTACAAAGGCGACCTTTCTTGCACCATTATTGCTCTTGATATCGATTGCTTGAAAGCCTTGATCGGACTTGGAAAATACCAGCCTTTCGCTTTTGATGATTTTACGTCAGCACCACCGGAATCTGACCTCATAGTCACTGCCACCGCTAAAGATCTTGATTTCCTCATCATTCTCCTTCTCTCCTCGTCGTTCTTCTTCGCATCTTGCTGCTCCAAAACAGCGCCGTTTCGTTCCACATCACCTCTTTTACTTCTGTTACCGCTACTCTTAAACAACGACCAAAACGGCAATGTTGTTTTTGGACTATCTTTGCTGTGTGTAGAGCTATCATGATCAGCTGAAGGCTTTGACAGTAGAAATGAAACTGCAAGTGACCGTGACCGCCGGAAGGCAGGCTCGGTCTCGATAAGATTAGAAACGCGGCCGACAGTTCCGATTCCAGAGGCAAATGATTCAGCAGCAGCAGCGCTGAAGCGAGCAAAGGAAGAAGAAGACGAGCGGGAGGAGGAGGTGGTGGCAGCAGTATAGCAAGCACAGGGACGTACGTTAGCGCAGTCAGGGCAGAGTAAGGAGAGCCGCTCCCGGAGGCACACGTGGCAGATTCCCGTTCGGCGGCGCTTCGAAGGGTGTTTTTGGCATTTCCACACCTCTTCCTCGTCGATGTAAAGCGCCATTTCACGGCCGCCCCTTCGCTCTCTCTCCCTCTCTCTCACTCTAGAATATCCTTCCTTTTTATTTTCCCTCTCTAGCAAAACAGTTTCTTGCTGCGGTTACTTTTTCTCATGCTTTCTGGTGGCTGTGAGGCTTATAAAAGAAACCCAGGTTGATATGTTGATCATGGTTAAGCATTTTTAAGTTCAACAGCTAACCATAGTTTTAAAAATATAGGGTCGATCGGTAAACCTTGGCTGGCTAAACGGCGCGTTTTAACTGGCCGCAATAAATTGCCCTAATTTCAATATTAATTTACGGGAATTGCCAAAACTTTCAGGGATTAGAATTTACGAGATGAAGATCACCCAGATATTAAATTTATTTACGGAACGGGGACGGGTCATGGTTGAACAGCTGGGGTGGGTCCCATTGGCAGGTTTAATTTGCTAGAATGTGTAAAATGCAGAGAGATCCATGGGATGTAACGTTGACGTAATTTTTGATTTTAGATTTTTTTAATTATTATTTTATAATAAAATTTTAAATTAAAATTTTGTAATACTGAAAATTAAATTAGTCAAAGAACTCCAATCGGAATAATGTTTTAGCTGAGGAAGGAGTTCACACGTATTGTTTTGAATTTGTCATCTCAAAATTTGAATTGATAAGATCATAATGACAGAAGCGTATCCATGTACTTTAGATTGTGTTTCTCTAAAGCACGAAAAGAAAAATCATTGATTAATGGGAAAATCACTTTGATATGTGTCACAAATGTTGGGCAAATAAATATCCTCAACATGCCATTTAGTGGGAATGGACGGATCATATTCTAATTAAATTCTTCGTCTTCTTCTTCTTCTTCCAAATGGACTTACTTTTTATCGTTCTCCTATTATCTTATTTTACAATATTTAATGTGTACTTTAAATTTATTGTCATTGATGTTTTCTTAAAATTTAACCATTTATCTTATCCATAAATATAATTTTTTTACTTTTAATTATTTATTTAAAAATTTTAATTTGTATTATAAGTGATTATAATCTCAAAATTTATTTTTTATGTTATAATTTCATAAAATTTAAAAATTTATGCTAGATGTTCAAGCAATAAAAAAATAAATATTTTAATTATTTCATCAATAATCTAAAAATTCATTTAAACGATTTTGTGAAATATTCTTATCAGCTTCTAGTCAAGCTCTTGTTTTAAATTCGAATTATGAAGGTAATAAAATAAGGCAAGCATCTTTATCGGATATAGCAACTATGAAAAGTAGGGAATCATTGTTTACATTTCAAAAATTGAATAATTTGTCTCCTTCAGCTGGTGATATGGAAGTTGATTTGTTGAATAACGCACGTGAGACAGATGTGGTTAATGGTGAGGAGACTTCAATGTTAATGGATGAAAAGACTTCGTTAGAAGGTAGACATTGGGTCCCATGCAAACCCTAATACATCCATGTAGCTTCCCTCTTCTCTCAATTTAGTATCGGCTGGCTCTAAGAATCATGGTAGCCGGCAGCTATAATTTGCCTTAGTTGAAACTGTTGAGGTTTGAAAAATCCTCGATCAATTCGTGCACTTAAGGATATGGTATTTTCACATAATCCAAATTTTAATTCCTCATGGAAACATTTATCAATCCTAATATGATGAAAAAGATTAAGAGTGGATAGAATGGGTAGGAGTGTAACACTCCTATATTCAATAAACATACGCTACATATTCTCTACATATGTAATATATATATATATATATATATATATAGCATATAAGAATGTCACAACCTCTTTTTAAATAATTCAATCATCACTTATAAAATCTGTATAAACTTAAAACATTCAATTGATATTATAAAAAATAATAGGTAATACATTACTTATTAAAATATTTATATTACTTCATTACCAAAGATTAATCCAAAATATTTTTGATAGTTTGCGGAATATACATATTTAAATACATCAAAATCAATATGTATAAAAATATGAAATATATACATGCTGGCAGTTTGTCTCTGATCTTGATGTACAAACCAACTCTGCACTCAAAGACCCAAGCCTAGACTCGACTCAGTCTAGATGAACTCTTCGGCTCAACCGGATCTACCCTGTCACCTGCGCGATGAATCACAATTGCGCTAAGCCAAAACTTAGTGGTACAAACTTTGATAACAATATAGTTCAAATGTAATGTCAATGTCAAACTTTCAAGAACTAGAAATAATATACAAGGATACCATATTTCATAACATTAAATCTCATTATATTGCTCAATTGTTCCACCATTCATAATTCACATTAAAGCAAAGACAAGCAAGGGCCCAAAAGGATTTAATATACTATTCAAATTTCAAAGTTACTATTTTGGTCCAAAATAACAATATTTGTCTAACTAGAAGGCGAATCATAATCACAATGAGGATTACCTCATATGTAACATCCCAACTATGCTTCAAGGATTAGGCCCAACCTAGCTTCGAGTGTAATATCTCAAACTATATCCTAAAATTTTTGGAATGCTTTTGTGAGAATTGGATTAAATAATTTAAAGTGTATATATAACTAATGAAATAAGAGGATATGTGTATATGTTGTAATGAGGATATATACAAAATATATACAAGTCAATGGGTTTATTTTGGTTTTGAGATATTTTAATTATATTATTAAATATTGTTAGTGGAAGATGATGTAAGTGGGTTGATTATTTTATTGTTTAATTGCTTGGTGGAGAGTGATTTGAGGAGAGAGTGGTTGTTTAAGGTTGACTTCCTTTCTTTCTTCTTCTTCTTTCATCTTCATCTTCTTCTTTCCTTCTAGTGAGCAGGCCACCCTTATTAACCAAAGGAAAAGAGATTTTGTTGCTTCCAAACTCAAGGAATTGAAGGACTTCAAGAGATCAAGTTGGAGTTTTAAGGATTTTCTTCACTTTTGGTAAGTTTTCAACTTGTTTCTTTGTTTTCTTTTGAGTTGTGTTTATGGGTTTGTTGGAATGGTTGTTGTAGAGGTGTTTTTGGTGTGTTTGAAGTGTTTTGTCTTGGTAACATTGATTTTTGGGTTTGGATTAAAGAGAAAAGGGTTAAGTTTGGTGAAAGAGACAAGAGTTGTGGGAGTTGTGAGTTTGAGTTGTGAGATATGGTTGATATTGTGCTTTGATATTTTTAATTGAGTTGTGTTAAGATTTACTCAAGTATTATATGGATTGTTGATGGTTTTGATTGAGTTTTTGTGTTATTGATATGGTTATTGGAAGATGTTTGTTGGATGTGGTGTTTTGGATTCCGATTTCAGGGTTTTTGGCCTGACACTCCCAGTAGCACAGCCATGTCCTTGGGCGTGTCATTGGTTGTGTTTTCTAGGTTGTTGACATGAGCAGTGACACGCCCATGTCGCTGAGCGTGTCACAGGTTCTGTGTTGTAGTAGCATTGACACGGCCAGTGACACACCCATGTCGTTGAGAGTGTCATAGCTACTGTGTTGTTGAAAGATTGACACGTCTAGTGACACGCCCATGTCACTGAGCGTGTCAAAAGCTTCTGTGTTATGGGTTTAGGGCATGGTCAGGGACACGCCCGTGTTGTTGAGCGTGTCAAGTGTAAAGTTTGCCCTAGATAGTTCTCTTCCTTATTTTCTTATGTGTATCACTAAGTGAGTGTTGTTGATCACCTTTTGGAATAGGTTTTGAAGAGAATTGAGTTGCCCTAGCCAAGGTTTGACGGATATCTTGGAAGAGGAAGTTGATAGAGTGGTGTTGTTGCTTTTAGAGGTATGTAAAAACTTTGAATGATTGTATACATTTACATGACATTGGGACTTAACACATTTAGTGGAGAAATGTGTTAAGTTAATTGATATATTGTTGATGAATGAGTTATATATTATGATATGCATGATGTGAATTATGTTGATGTATCAGTGCAATTGAGTAATGTGTTATACATGAAAAGAAATGTTAAATAAAGTGATATGATATGTGAAAACATAATGTAACAAATTGATATTGATACAAAAGAGAAGAATGAGAAAAGATGAGAAAATGAGGATATAATAAGGCAATGAGCCTAGTTGATTATGAGTAATGATAATGAGATAAATGAATTAATTGTATGCCTAGTATGTTATTTAATTTTCAGAGTTCTGGGTTTGGCAGCATGCCTATGAATTGCTGGGCAGGTGAAAAGACCGGATTGTAAGCCGAGCCCAGCTGATAAATGTGAAATATGATATTTTTGAGGTGAAAAGACCGGGTCATAAGCCTAAAAAATAGTAACAGTCTAGCCGGGTTGAGGACCAAGATACTGGGGCCCAAGGGTCTAGCCGGGTTGAGGTCCAAGAGACTGGGTCTGTTACATTATCCATGGATATATATTGCCTACGGGGCTAGACACAAGGTGTCAATATGGACCAAAGCAGTAACTCTGAACTTTGAATAGCATATTAGTTTCGTTTTGGGCCCATGCTTGTCTTTTTTTTAATATAAATTATGAAATGTGATGCAAATGATTAATATGTTGAGATATAATGTAATGACTTGATATATATATATATATATATATTCAGATGTATTGTGTATGAGCATCGCATTGATCTTTATTGAATCAAAGTTTGTACCACTAAGCTTTCTGCTTAGCGCGATTGTGGTTCATTGCGCAGGTGACAGGGTAGATTTGATTGCGCCGGAGAGCTCGTCTAGACCGAGTCGAGTATAGGTTTGAGATTGTTAGAGCAGTATTATGTTGTGGACATCAAGATCAGAGACAAACTGCTAGCATGTATAAATTTCATATTTTTGTACTTATTGATTTTGATGTAAACATATGTATTTTCCATTGCTTATTAAACTAATGTTATGAATAAACTTTTGGGGTAATGAAGATATATGAATATGTATTTTAACAAGGGATGTTTCATCTATTACTTTCTATATAATAACTTAAATGTTTTAAGTTTACTTACATTGATTTATAATGATTTGATTTTAAAGTTTAAAGAATGGTTTGTTTAAAATGGACTGTGACACCCTTATATCCTCTATACGTATATCGCATATAGTGTGTGTGTATGCGGTGTATGTATATTGGGTGTGGGGGTGTTACATCGAGGGTCTGTTGCATCATGTAACACCCAACTAGGCTTCAAGGACCAAGCTCAACCCAGCTTCAAGGGATTGTTACTTTTTAGGCATGCCACCAATAACAAAACTCTGAAACTTGAATAACATACTAGGCACATAATTCTTTCATAATTCCATTTACAAATCCTTTCTCATTTTCTCAAAATCAACTAGGCACAATGCCTCAAATATCTCATTTATATCAGTTTAGCCATCACCAATGGCTTTACATACCATCATTAGTGTATACATAACAAATTGCATTATCCATACATTTTGAATCATCATCATATATTTCACATAGTTCACATTATGCAAATCATAACATTATTCTCATGCACCAACAATGTAGTAGGTAACTTAACACATTTTCCAACCAAATGTGTCAAGTCCCAATATCATGCAAATATGAACAATTATTCAAAGTTTGTACTTACCTCTAAGAGCAACAAACACTAATTCCAATCTCCTCTTCCAAGATATCCCTTAACACTTGGATTAGGATAGCTCAAATCTCTTTAAAGCCTAAACCAAATGTGATTATAAAAACTCACTTAGTGATACACATAAGAAATAAGGAAAAGCACTATCTAAGGCAAACTCTACACTTGACACGCTCAATAACACGGGCATGTCCATGAACATGCCTTAAACCCCTAACACAGAAGCTTTGACATGCTCAGTAACATAGGTGTGTCACTGTACGTGTACAAATTTTAACAATACAGTAGCTATGACACGTTCAGTGACATGGGTGTGTCATTTCATGTGTCAAAACTCTAACAACACAGTAGCTATGACACACTCGATGACATGAGCGTGTCACTGTACGTGTCAATCCTACAACATCACAGAAGTTGTGACACGCTTAGTGACATGGGCATGTCACATCACGTGTCAAATCTCCTCTAATACAGTAGCTATCACATGCTCAGTGACATGGGCATGTGTAACACCCCCACATCCAATACACGCACACTACAAACCCCACAATGTAACATACGTGCACTGAACATAGGGATGCTACGGATTTTATTAACATTCAAAACCTTTTAAATAATACCATCATCTTTCTCATATACATTACAGAAAATAAGTCATCAATTTGTAATATAAAATAAAATAGATATATAAATACATTTAGTTAATACGCAGCGGAATATAGAAAATATTTATATATATGAAAGCATTTGAATATGTATTTACAATTATACATATATTTACATTATAAACAATATTTACAAAGTATGAAAGAGTTATACATGATTGGCAATTCTTCTCTGATCTTTAAGTTCCCAAAATCAACTCTTCAACGTCTACTCTCACTCGGTCTCGAAGAGCTCTCGGGTTCAACTCTATCAACTCTATCACCTGCGCAATTAAACACTATTGCGCTAAGCCAAGGGCTTAGTAAGACAATTCATGCTGATGTTATGCTTTAGTGCAATGCAATGTTTCACATTTGTATTAATAAATCAACATCAAAGATACACACTCAATCAATAAAGATCATACTCAACAGACAATATTCCGTGAATAGTCCGTTTCATCATTTAAGTAATATTAACATTTCATTATATTAGAACATCATTTATGATATACATAAAACCTAGACACCTATGGGCCCATCAAGTATTTAATACGATATTCAGAATTCAGAGTTACTGCTTTGGTTCATAAACACCATTATCAAGCCCGTAGGCAACATATACATATATATCTCTATCCATGGATAGCGTAACAGACCCAGTCTCTTGGATCATCAACTCATCTAACTCTAGGAGATCCTCAACCCGGCAAGACTGTTACAAATCAAATATCTCATAATATCAATTATTATAGTGTAACAGACCCAGTCTCTTGGACCTCAATTCAACTCAATTTGAAGAGATCCTCAACCTGACAAGACTGTTACCTTTCATTAAATAGGCATGCCTCCAAAAACCAGAACTCTAAAACTGAATAACATATTAAACATACAATTATTTCATTATTCTCTTTATCAAACTCTTTCTCAATTCTCCTCATCAATTAGGCAAACATGCCATATATCATTCAATTGAATCATCATAGCATCTTTGATATAACATTTCAATATACATTACTCATGAAACACATTACCATTCACAATGCATAACATAACATTGTTCAATCTCAACAATGCAATTAGGGCAAAGAACAATCTACATCATTCATAGTTTTAGGATCTTCCACATCCATTTGATTAGGGCATTCTTTGTTTGAAGTATGTTTAAAGTGTTTATGTTTAGGTTTAGGTACCAAAATACCTTTGAAGCATCAAAACCATGCAAAAGAACAAAGAATAAAAACCCTAACCAACACATTTGAGGGACATGGGCAGCCCATTTGAGGGACACGGCCAAGCTTGTGGCCGTGTCTCTCAACCTCAATTTGACAGTAAGCAACACGGGCAAGGGACACGGCCAAGCTTGTGACCGTGTCTCTCAACCAAAAATCACAGTAGCTAACACGGCTAGGGGACACGGCCGTGTCTCTCAAAAACCAATCCAACACGCCCAAAATCCCTTGGCTTGGCCGTGTCTCTCTTTCCCTTTTGCCGTGTCACCCATGAATTAAAACCCTAACATGCACAACTTTCCTCCAATTGCACTCCAACTCATCATACACAATATAGCATGGTTCAAATGAATGGAAACAATGTTCTAAACACAAATTCATCACAAGAATCACTTCACAAAACATTCATAATACATTTAAACACAAACCATCTCAAAACCCTAAAACCAATATCCTTCTCCATCTTCCAAAATCAACATCCACCACTTCCAACAACAACACCTATTCAAACTCTTAACTTAAAACCAATTTAACACTTGAAAACACATCACCACCACATCTTATCATCAAATCAACAAACCCTAATTAACTTCCAATACCACTTCAAAAGAATAAAAGAAATCAAAGGAAAGATCTTACCTTAGTTAAAAACTTCTTGAATCAACAATTGATCACTTAATCTTCCTTCAATTTGAGCTCAACACATCAAGATCCTCTCTTCACCTCTTGCTTTCCTTTGTCTATGGAGGAGCCGGCCACTACAACCAAGAAAAAGAGAAAAAATGATGAAGAAACAAAGTCAATCCTTCTTTAAATCTCCACCATGTGATTCAATTCAAGTAATTACCAAAACACCCTTATCCAAATAACTAACCTCTTGTCTCTTATAAGCCTATTATAGTAATTTCACATATCCCATAAAAATATCTCTCTTCCATTGACTCTCCCTTTGACTTATGTATATGTTATATATATCATCATATAAACAACATATACACTTTTCTCTAAACCCTCTTTCTTTCCCAAAACACATATACATAAGCATTCTCTTACCAATTCCTTTTCTTATCACCTAACATATACATTCACTCACATTTTAAACCAACAACATAATCAACTTCTAGGGCATACATTAGGATATTACAGCTCTCCCCCTCTAAAAAGAAATTTCGCCCTCAAAATTACCTGATATCAAGTCCGAAATAACTGAGGGTACTGATCTCGCATGGTTTGCTCACTTTCCCAAGTTGCTTCTTCTTTTGCATGATTCCTCCATAGAACTTTCACCAATGGCACACTCTTGTTTCTCAACTTTTTCACATCACGTGCCAAGATAGCAATTGGTTCCTCTTCAAACGTCAAATCGGGACTCACTTCGATTGATTCAATTGGCAAAACATGAGATGGATCCGATCTGTACCTTCTCAACATAGAAACATGGAATACATTATGGATATGATCCAACTCAGGTGGCAAAGCAAGCCTATAAGCAACTGACCCAACTTTTTCTAAAACTTCATACGGTCCAATGAAACGAGGACTCAATTTCCCTTTCCGATCGAACCTCAATATCTTCTTCCAAGGAGACACTTTCAAAAATACTTTATCTCCAACATCAAACTCTATGTCTCTCCTCTTCAGATCTGCATAAGACTTCTGTCGGTCTGAAGCTGCTTTCAACCTGTCTCGAATCAACTTCACTTTCTCTTCAGTTTCTTTAATCAAATCAGGCCCAATTAACTTACTTTCACCAAGTTCACTCCAACATAAAGGTGTCCTACACCGTCTGCCATACAATTCTTCGAATGGTGCCATACCAATGCTGGATTGATGACTGTTGTTATAAGCAAACTCCACAAGAGGTAGAAATCTGTCCCAACTTCCAGAGAAATCAATGACACAGCTTCTCAACATGTCCTCGACAATTTGTATCACCCTCTCTGACTGTCCATCCGTTTGTGGATGAAAAGCAGTGCTGAAATGCAGTCGAGAACCCAAAGCACTATGCAAACTCTTCCAAAACCTTGAAGTAAACCGGGGATCTCGATCAGACACTAAATAAGTTGGAACACCATGCAACTTAACAATCTCATGGATATACAGCTCAGCTAACCTTTCCAAAGAGTAATCCATCTGAACCGGAAGAAAATGAGCTGTCTTAGTCAACCTATCAACAATCACCCAAATAGCATCATTCTTCCTTTGTGTCAAAGGCAAACCAGACGCAAAATCCATTGTCACTCTTTCCCACTTCCATTCAGGCACTGACAATGGTTGAAGTAACCCAGTTGGAACTTGATGCTCTGCTTTTACCTTCTGACATGTGAGACATCTAGATACAAAATCTGCAATGTCCCTTTTCAACCCACTCCACCAGTAATGCTGTCTCAAATCATGATACATCTTGGTATTACTCGGATGCATAGCAAACACCGACTGATGTGCTTCTTCTAAAATGATCCTTCTCAAATCAGCATCATCCGGTACACACAATCTGTTCTTAAACCAGAGACTCCCATCATTTCTCACAATAAAATCTCTACTCTTTCCATTCTGGCAATTTGAAACAATCTTTCGAATCTTCTCATCAGCCAACTGAGCCTCTTTAATCTGATCCAATAAAATTGGTTTTAATTGCAACTGTGCCAACAATGCACCATCATCACAAGATACAAAACTGGCATGCAATGCTCTCAACTCAACAAGCAACGAGAGCGAATAAACAGTTAAACCAGCTAAAGACTTCCGACTCAAGGCATCAGCAACAATATTTGCTTTACCTGGATGATAATCAATCAAACAGTCGTAGTCTTTAATCAATTCCAACCATCTCCTCTGTCGAAGATTAAGCTCTTTCTGGACACCCAAATATTTCAAACTTTTGTGATCAGTGTAGATAAAACATTTCTCCCCAAACAAATAGTGTCGCCAAATCTTCAATGCAAACACAATGGCTGCTAGCTCCAAATCATGGGTCGGATAATTGAGTTCATGCGGTTTCAACTGTCTAGAAGCATAAGCTATCACTTTACCTTCTTGCATCAAAACACAACCCAAACCACTATGTGAAGCATCACTGTAGATCACATATGGTTTTCCTTCTACAGGTAAAGTAAGAACAGGCGCTTGAGTCAACATTTCCTTCAACTGTTCAAAGCTAGCCTGACACTGATCTGTCCATACAAATCTAACCCCCTTTTGAAGCAATTTGGTAAGTGGAGTAGCTATCAAGGAAAATCCTTTCACAAACCATCGGTAATAGCCAGCCAAACCCAGAAAACTTCTAACTTCAGTCACTGACTTTGGTGGACTCCAATTCAAAATAGCTTCAACTTTACTCGGATCAACTCTAATACCTTCTGCTGAAACTATATGACCCAAAAAAGCTACTTGGTCAAGCCAAAACTCACACTTCGACAGTTTAGCAAACAATTGCTTCTCTCTCAAAATCTGCAACACAATCCGTAGATGCTTATCATGTTCCTCCTCATTACGCAAATACACCAGAATATCATCGATAAACACTACCACAAATTGATCCAGATAGGGCCTAAACACCCTATTCATCAAGTCCATAAAAGTTGCAGGTGCATTCGTCAAACCAAATGGCATTACTAAAAACTCATAATGCCCATACCTGGTCCGAAAGGCTGTTTTAGGAACATCTTCAGCTTTGACTCTCAGCTGATGATACCCTGATCTCAAATCAATTTTAGAAAACACTGCTGCACCCTTTAACTGATCAAAGAGATCATCGATTCTAGGCAAAGGATATTTATTTTTAATAGTCACCTTGTTCAATTGCCTATAATCGATACACAACCTCATAGTACCATCTTTCTTCTTCACAAATAAAACAGGAGCTCCCCAAGGTGAGACACTAGGGCGAATAAATCCTTTGTCCAACAACTCCTGTAATTGCACTTTCAATTCCCTCAATTCAGCAGGTGCCATTCTATAAGGAGTAATAGAGATAGGAGTGGTACCAGGCAATAATTCAATACCAAACTCCACCTCTCTCTCAGGAGGCAATCCTGGTAACTCTTCTGGAAACACATCTGGGAACTCTGCAACTGTGGCAATGCTATCCATATGAGGACCTGTTACTCTAGTATCAACCACATGAGCAAGATAGGCATCACACCCCTTTCTAATCAACCTCCTAGCTGTAACAGCTGAAACAAACAAAGATGCTAGCTGTTCCTGCTCATTAGATACTATCACATCTCTACCATCAACAGTTCTCAAAGTAACAATTTTCTTTTTACAATCTACCACAGCTCCATGTCTAGCTAACCAATCCATGCCTAGGATCACATCATATTCCTTAAATGACATCTCAATCAAATCTCCAAGGAACTCCTCACCTTGCACCCTCACTGCACTATCTCGGTGCACCTTGCTCACAATCACACTATGCCCTAACGGATTTGTCACCAACACATGAAATCCTAGGGATTCAGCATGCATATCAGACACAGGCAAAACAGATGCACTAATATATGAATGTGTGGATCCGTGATCAATCAAAGCAAGTACTGAAGTATCAAATAAAGAAAAAGAACCAGCTATGACTGCCGAAGCATCTGGCTGCCTCTGCATAACATATATCCTCTGAGAAGACCCAACCTCCTCTGGTCTACTCTCTCTGGATGTAGAACCTCCTCTAGCACTGAACCCAGATCTGCCTCCTCTGTTGACACCTCTGCCTCCTCGACCTCCCCTCACACTAGGTCGAGAAGATGCAGTATCTACTGACATCCGCTCCTGTCTCTCTGGACAATCTCTAATAAAATGCTCAGGAGATCCACATCTGAAGCACACAGCTGATCCACTATACCTCCAACAAGCACCCCTATGTGATCCACCACACTGAGCACACACAGGTAGAGCGGATCTCTGAGTCACTGGGGTCGGAGCACTCGCCACTGGAGCTGTAGGTCTAAATCTCTGCCTCTGAAACTGCACTGACCTACCAGCTGGCCTCTGACTCCTACTGACCCGAGGAACAAAGCTTCCTTTACCTCTTTTAGCAGATGAAGACCCTGCCTCAAACTGGGGCCTCCTAACCCTAACCTCTTCCTCTGAAGCAGCTGCAATCACTTGAGCTCGCTCCACACTTCGAGCTGCTGCTACAAGCTGAGAAAAATCATGATATCTAGATCCAGCCACTAGACACATGATAGAGGGCCTCAATCCCTCCTCAAATCTCCTGCATCTATCTATCTCATCAGCTACAATACCCCCAGCATAATGGCTCAATCTAATAAACTCAACTTCATATTCAGTTACAGTCCTGCTGTCTTGTTTCAAGCTCAAAAACTCCATCTTCTTCATGTCCTTATACTCCCTTGGAGTATACTTCAACTCAAACTCTCTCAGAAAGTCAGCATAGGACAAGGTTGGTGGATCATCCATAGAATGGGGCACTGTCCTCCACCAGTCGTATGCATCCTTCTGTAGCAATGATCTGGAATAATCAAATTTCTCCTCTGGGGTGGCTTGCAACTGAATAAAGATTCTCTGTACTTTATCAAGCCATTGCTCCGCTACAGCTGGATCAACAGTGCCTAAGAAATCCTCTGCTCCATACTTCCTTAGTTTATCATAGTGCCTCACTGGTACCACAGACTGAGGGGGTGGTGGTGGTTGCACTGGTGCTTGCCTCAAAGCTTCTACCACATGCCTAAGCCAAACTGGTGGAACCTCCTCACCAGCTGGTCTCCCTGATACAGAAGCAGGTATCTCTCCAGTACTATCAACTCTAGCTCTATCCTCCGAAGCTACACTCTCCTCACTACTCTCAACTGACTGACGCAAATGAGGATCCATCACAACCTATTTCTGCAAACACAGCAGAATACATCTTATTAAAGATCAGAGATTGCCAATCCCAAACATGTATGTTATTCAAAAATTCACTTTTTAAGTAAAAATATTCTTTTTCTTATACGTGACCTAGGTTGAGAATCTCAAACCTAGGCTCTGATACCAAAACAATTGTAACACCCCCACATCCAATACACGCACACTACAAACCCCACAATGTAACATACGTGCACTGAACATAGGGATGCTACGGATTTTATTAACATTCAAAACCTTTTAAATAATACCATCATCTTTCTCATATACATTACAGAAAATAAGTCATCAATTTGTAATATAAAACAAAATAGATATATAAATACATTTAGTTAATACGCAGCGGAATATAGAAAATATTTACATATATGAAAGCATTTGAATATGTATTTACTATTATACATATATTTACATTATAAACAATATTTACAAAGTATGAAAGAGTTATACATGATTGGCAATTCTTCTCTGATCTTTAAGTTCCCAAAATCAACTCTTCAACGTCTACTCTCACTCGGTCTCGAAGAGCTCTCGGGTTCAACTCTATCAACTCTATCACCTGCGCGATTAAACACTATCGCGCTAAGCCAAGGGCTTAGTAAGACAATTCATGCTGATGTTATGCTTTAGTGCAATGCAATGTTTCACATTTGTATTAATAAATCAACATCAAAGATACACACTCAATCAATAAAGATCATACTCAACAGACAATATTTCGTGAATAGTCCGTTTCATCATTTAAGTAATATTAACATTTCATTATATTAAAACATCATTTATGATATACATAAAACCTAGACACCTATAGGCCCATCAAGTATTTAATACGATATTCAGAATTCAGAGTTACTGCTTTGGTTCATAAACACCATTATCAAGCCCGTAGGCAACATATACATATATATCTCTATCCATGGATAGCGTAACAGACCTAGTCTCTTGGATCATCAACTCATCTAACTCTAGGAGATCCTCAACCCGGCAAGACTGTTACAAATCAAATATCTCATAATATCAATTATTATAGTGTAACAGACCCAGTCTCTTGGACCTCAATTCAACTCAATTTGAAGAGATCCTCAACCTGGCAAGACTGTTACCTTTCATTAAATAGGCATGCCTCCAAAAACCAGAACTCTGAAACTGAATAACATATTAAACATACAATTATTTCATTATTCTCTTTATCAAACTCTTTCTCAATTCTCCTCATCAATTAGGCAAACATGCCATATATCATTCAATTGAATCATCATAGCATCTTTGATATAACATTTCAATATACATTACTCATGAAACACATTACCATTCACAATGCATAACATAACATTGTTCAATCTCAACAATGCAATTAGGGCAAAGAACAATCTACATCATTCATAGTTTTAGGATCTTCCACATCCATTTGATTAGGGCATTCTTTGTTTGAAGTATGTTTAAAGTGTTTATGTTTAGGTTTAGGTACCAAAATACCTTTGAAGCATCAAAACCATGCAAAAGAACAAAGAATAAAAACCCTAACCAACACATTTGAGGGACACGGGCAGCCCATTTGAGGGACACGGCCAAGCTTGTGGCCGTGTCTCTCAACCTCAATTTGACAGTAAGCAACACGGGCAAGGGACACGGCCAAGCTTGTGACCGTGTCTCTCAACCAAAAATCACAGTAGCTAACACGGCTAGGGGACACGGCCGTGTCTCTCAAAAACCAATCCAACACGCCCAAAATCCCTTGGCTTGGCCGTGTCTCTCTTTCCCTTTTGCCGTGTCACCCATGAATTAAAACCCTAACATGCACAACTTTCCTCCAATTGCACTCCAACTCATCATACACAATATAGCATGGTTCAAATGAATGGAAACAATGTTCTAAACACAAATTCATCACAAGAATCACTTCACAAAACATTCATAATACATTTAAACACAAACCATCTCAAAACCCTAAAACCAATATCCTTCTCCATCTTCCAAAATCAACATCCACCACTTCCAACAACAACACCTATTCAAACTCTTAACTTAAAACCAATTTAACACTTGAAAACACATCACCACCACATCTTATCATCAAATCAACAAACCCTAATTAACTTCCAATACCACTTCAAAAGAATAAAAGAAATCAAAGGAAAGATCTTACCTTAGTTAAAAACTTCTTGAATCAACAATTGATCACTTAATCTTCCTTCAATTTGAGCTCAACACATCAAGATCCTCTCTTCACCTCTTGCTTTCCTTTGTCTATGGAGGAGCCGGCCACTACAACCAAGAAAAAGAGAAAAAATGATGAAGAAACAAAGTCAATCCTTCTTTAAATCTCCACCATGTGATTCAATTCAAGTAATTACCAAAACACCCTTATCCAAATAACTAACCTCTTGTCTCTTATAAGCCCATTATAGTAATTTCACATATCCCATAAAAATATCTCTCTTCCATTGACTCTCCCTTTGACTTATGTATATGTTATATATATCATCATATAAACAACATATACACTTTTCTCTAAACCCTCTTTCTTTCCCAAAACACATATACATAAGCATTCTCTTACCAATTCCTTTTCTTATCACCTAACATATACATTCACTCACATTTTAAACCAACAACATAATCAACTTCTAGGGCATACATTAGGATATTACAGCATGTCACTGAACATGTCACCAACACTGAAAACAGAACCATCAACACGCCCAAAGACATGGTCTTGCCACTGGGCGTGTCAGGCCAAAAACCTGATATCGACACAATAATGCCTCATCCAAAAATCATCTTTCATTAACCTTTTCAACTCCATACAAACTCAACCAATTCCATTATAATACCACATGATACTTATGTAAACATCAAAATAACTCAAACACAATCAACAATACACAATCATAACCATATTTCACAACTCAAAACTTACACAATCCATAACTCTTATTTTCTTCACCAAACTTAACCTTTTTCTTCAATCCAACCCTAAATTCATAGCAAACTAGACAAAAAAACTTCAAACATACCAGTTTCAATCATTAACACAAACTACATCAAACATCCAATTCACACATACAACTTCATAGAAATTCAAGGAAACAAGTTGGAAACTTACCAAATATAAAGAAAAATCAATAAAACTTCAACTTGATCACTTGAAATCCTTCAATTGCTTGAGTTAGGAAGAACAAAACCTCTTTTCCCTTTGATGGTGATGGTGTCCGGCTACCAAGGAGAAGGAAGAAGAAGATGAAAATAGTCAATAACTACTCCACTAACAACTAACACTTTTAACCACATGAATTTTTCCTTTTTTTAATCTCCACCAAGCAATTATATTATTATAATATAATTAATCTCAAATATCCTCTTCCACTATCCATTAGTATTAATATCTTATTAATTAAAATGTCATTTGACCAAGTTAACTTGTTAACTTGTATATAATGTATACATCTTCATATACATAACATATACATGTCTTCCTTTTCTCTTTTCTTTTTCACTTAATCAATTATATACACTAATTATTTAATTAATTTTCAACAATTAGTATTTCAAAAATTTTAGGGTATTATATGGGATATTACAAGGAGTGATGGTTTGGCTATGATTTAGAAGAAGGCTAATGTTGCTTCGTTTGTGCAATGCCTAGAAATTTTAAGCAATAATTTAACTCACCAAATATATCAATATACAATTTATAAATTAACTTAAGTCACCAAATGATGTTGTTGTTAGGTATATACTAGGTATACAATATGTATATTTAAACATTATTTATAAGATTTAACCACTTTCACTTAATTGATCCTTCTTTTCTTTTATTCCTATTTTCATTATCTCTCTTTCTAAACTATTTGGAGTCACTAATGATTCATCATCCTATATCAATCTTCTTATCTTCATTCTCAAGCTATCTCATTTTGTAACGCCTGAAATTTTAGTAAAATATAATTAAATAAATAATTTATAAGGTTAAATAAAGTGTTGGAATGAGGATTTAAATGTAAAATATATATGTTGGGTATATGTGAAATATACTAAAAGTATAAAAAAATTTACTGAAAGACAAAAAGTTAGTAAAAAGGGTAAAATGATAAAAATTAAAAGAAAAGGTAAAAGGTTAAAAAATAATAAAACAAAATAATAATAAAATAATTAAAAATTAAATTATTTTTAGTGAAAGATGTAAAATGTCAATATTAATAATTAATTAATTAAATATTTAAAAATATATAAATATATGGTGGGAAATAAAAGAAGAATTAAAAAAGAAAAAAAAATCAAATTTCCATCTTCTTCTCCTCTTCTCATGACCAAACTCCATAGGTGATCAAGGAGGAGGTTTCATCTTCTTATACATCAGATTTCCTAAAGATTTCAAGTAATCAATAATAGTTTTGGAGGTTTTGCAAGAGGTAAGTAAGGGTTTTTTTTAATTGAATTTTTGAAAGAGACATGGATAATTGTTTAAATGATATTAAATGAAGTTATTTTGATGTGGGGATTATGATTTTAAGCTTAGATAGTGGATTTGAGTGAGTTTGGTTAAGAAAGGGACTTAGGGTTTTTATGGTGACTTTGGTTAGAATTGTTGCAATTAATGTTTAAATGATTAAATTGTGTTAGAATATGATTCTAATGACGTAATTTAGCTTAAAACTTACTTTGAAATTGATTAGAATAGTTTTCTAAAATTAAAGAATATTAGGGCAAATGTTGGAATTTGAAAGAAATGTGACAAATGAAGTTTGAATTGTTAAAGTGAGTAGAATTATGCTTTTAATGAATTATTTAAACTTATAATGAGGATAGGAGTTGAGTAGAGTCAAATTGCCATGTCAAAGTCGAGAAGAACATTGATAGAACTTGGTGTTGGGAGGAGAAGTTGGTTTGGACGTTGTCAATTGTGAGGTTTGTACATACTTTGAGATTCATGTGTTTACATTGCATTTGTTTGGCTTAGCACATTGTGAATTTGGGAATGTGCTAAGCTACTTTGTTATTGATATCCATATGTTGTGTTTATTATTTCATATTATAAAGTGTGAAATTCATAAATTATGATATGTTGAGCCATTGAATTATGAAAATTATATATGTTTTAAATAAATTGTGAAAAGTGTAATAAATGTATAGGAAATGTGTAATGTTTAAAATTTTAAATAGTAAACTTTTTAATTAATATTGATAATTGATAGTGTATAGTGGTAAAAATGACCTGGATAAATGATATAAGTAGAAAATAATGAATAGTGGATCTTAAAATTTACTGAAGAAATTATTTTTACAGTTTTACAGGACTAAAACTCAAATTAGAATCAAAGGTTAAGAGTGAGAGTGCACCATAGTTATTATGAGCATTCCCTCACACGATTAAACTATATATATATACACGTGTGTGTGTGTAGAAATTTCTTTTCTCTTCTTCCATCCCTACGCCATCCACCACCACCACCACCATCTTCTCTATTTTCTTCTTCCTTTCATCAAATTAATCAAGAATCAAGGGAAATTCATCTTTTATTACAAATTTAAGAGAATTAGTTAGAGTAGGTAAGATTATTAACAAATGATTAAAGAGAAAAAGAGGAATTTTGAAGAGGTATGTTCTTATGTATTTTCATTTGCAAATATTTGAATTTCTATGAGTTTTAATATTTGAATTGGTTGATTGAGTTATTTATAATGAATTATTTCTTGAAAGTATTGATTAAATGGATTGATGAGTGAAAAATGAATTAAAAGAATTTATGTGTGATGAGTATGATTCTTAATTCAACCTTTATAAGAATTGGGTAGTTTGATGTTGTTTTTAACCATGAGTGATGGTTGAAGGTTTGATTAATTGAAGTTTAAGTAAAGTTTTTGATATGAACTGTTTTTATGTCAAAATTGTGGTTTTGATACATTTTAACTTAGATCTTCAATATGCTTGTATTTTATGAAGTTAAAACTACAAACTACATAATTTTGGGATGCCATAGGCGTGGCTTAGAGGTGTCATGGGCTTGTTTTTTTTGAAGAAACAATGTTGTTTTGCATGCCACTTCTGTGGCCCTCAAGTGCCACAACTGTGGGGGTCTACAAAGGTATTTGGTAGCCTCGTTTTGTATCCCAAGGGCATGGGATTGAGATGCCACAGCTGTGGGGTATTTGGATGATGTTTTTGGCTTGTATTTTATGATATACAGGCCTGATATAAGGCTTGTATGTTTGTGTTTCTTATCCTTGTGTTGAGAATTCATGTTTATGTGTTAAAAGTATGGAAAAGAGAAATAAACTTTGGATATTTGACAAATATGTGTAATACTAAAAGTTGAACAAAGTATTATTCCATTGAAATGGTATACATAATTCAATGTTAATTCAATGTAAACCAAAACTAATAAATTGCCAAAACCATACTGATTTTAGATCTAGCTTGGGATTGAATGGCTAGCCAGAGGGTGGATATTCATAGTGATAGTGGGCACATCATGCCATTAATGGATATATTGTGTCATCAGTGACAATAGGCATATTTGCTATTATAAATTCTTGAGATTGGATATTAAATTGCCAATAATGACACGTTATTCAAATCTACGATCTGAGTTTAGTGTTTATGGGAAAATTTAAAGAAGTTATCTATATTGAAAATAATGTGTTATATAGTTGTTGTTAAATTAACCAATTCTGAATTTAATCATGTTCAGTGTTTTAAGCTTCAATGAATTTATTAATTTCTTTATTAATGTTTTAAAGTGATAATTTCTATTATTTCTAATTAGTTTATGCATAGTTCTCTTTCCTTTAAATTTCTTGCATATTATAAATACATAAGCACCACTAAGTTTTGCATAGCGTGTTAGAATTATTTTCTTACATGCAGATCAAACTAGAAGAATTAAGACTATAGAGTGAGAGATATACATTTCAAATCAACTGCATCACAAAGGTTCAAAGAGAAATATTATAAATATTGTATTTTGTATGGTTCACATAGCAATACTTTATAATTTTGTATGACAGTTGTATAAGTTTGAAGGTAGTAAGAGAATTATAATAATGTTTACAATGTAAGTTAATAATAGGGGTTCTTTGTAAATTAAATAGATATATATATATATATAACACATGCATGATCACGGTATTTTTTTTTGAAGTTTAATAATTGCATTAATGTGTTAAAGCATTTTGGTTTTATTTATATATTATATTTATAGTCAAGTATGAGTATTTAAGTGGCATCACCTACGTAGTTAAGTGTATAGACTATGTAAGGGGTGTTACAATGAGCACACAAATAATATCCATTTATTAAATGTCATCCAAATAATATAAGTCTTATAAATAACTAATAATAAAATAATAATATTAAATATATAGTTGGGCTAAAATAAACAAGTAATCCCAACTAGACTTCATCATCCATGGCCTCCAACAAGATGGCCAACTTGTCTTTGCCTCTACTTGGTCCATATGGCTCTATGTTTGCATCCATGAATCTCTGTACATAGAATTATATGGCTTCTTTTATCTTCTTGGCTCTTTGTCTTGTAATTGGTCCACAAGAAATCTTCAAGCTTTGAGTTCCATCACCTCCTTCCATGTATTCCATAGCCATGTTTGTGTCACTTCGATCTCACATTGATTTTCTTTGCTATTTTTGCAACTTTTGGCTCTTGCTACAATTAGAAAGCCTCTGCCCACTCTAAAATCACACTAGAAAGGCAAGAAATACGTATTTGCCATTTTTTCTTACTCTCTTTCTCCCTCTTTATTTTGTTAAGGAGGGAACAAATGCCCTATGTTTTGACTTATCATGCTAAACTAGGTAATTTACTCATTCCAAGTAAAGAACATATTTGAATTTCATGATATGGTAGCAACAAAATAATGCAAAAAGAGTTTAAAATTTAGTTTAAAAATAGTTAAAAGCCTTGTAGTAGTATAACCCTCAAGTTTACCAAATTAAAATTTGATGTTCTTCTGTATTTAGGTTAATTCCACTTTAATTAAGCTAATAAACTTAGAAAAGTGATTTGTAGAATTAGTATACTGACCTAAGAGTGATGAATACAATAGGTTTTGATGGCTCAAATTTGGAGGGGATTGGCTTGCTATCAACCATAAACTTGACCAACTTAATTCTTTCATAAATAAGGTGAAAAAGGTCTCTTGGAGATTACTAGTTTGGTACTTCTTCTTTTTAGGTCAATTGGGTACTAGAAAAAAGGATTTCTTTAGGTTTGGAACTTATAGCTAAGTTGTTGGATCAGATGGAGAATGGTCTTTGGTTGCTTATTACTTAAATTCCTTTTAGGTAGCTTTCAAGTTATCAAGTTGTAGCCTCCCTTTAAGGTTAGATTTTTTAGGGGGTATTATAACAATGAATTCAAACTTTGCAAACTAAAATTTCACATAGTATTTTCTAAGCCTATCAACACTCACATGCTCTTAAAATTCATTCACTTCCATATCAGTTAACCAAAATATACCATTCTTCATCAACTTTTTCACCATAAATGGGTCTTTCCAGTTAAGCTTAAACTTTTCTCCTAGATCAGCTACTCTCGGCCTAAATTTTTTCAAAACTAGATCTCCTTTTGATGCAGTTTAACCTTCTTATTAAAGGCCTGAACCATCCTTCTTTGATAGGTTTGATTATGGTACAAGGCCTGAAATCTTTTCTCATCTGATAAAGCTAACTATTCATATCTGTCCTTCATTTATTCAACTTCTAGAATCTCATCTTCTAACAACACCCTTAATGTAATGTCTGGAAATTTTAAGTACTTATTTTTTTTTGCATCAAGTGCATATATAGGTATATGTATCGGACTTATTATGACATTATATATAGTTTGAGTATTTACAATTGATAGAAATAAGGTTGATTAAGCCTTAAAATGTGGAAAATTAAATTAGCTATGGATTTAATTGGTATTTTTGAAAAAGATTTTTAAAAGGGCATGAAATTACGAAAATGCCTTTATGGCCTTGAAATGAAATTATATTGTAATTGGAGTGTGAAATATGGATAATAAGGCTTTAAAATAGTTAAAGTAGTTATTTTTTTAATTTTACGAAATTAAAAATTAGATTAAGAGTTAATTAACGAAAGTAGGTGTACTGAAATAATGGTATGAGTAAGTACATGAGATTAAAACTCTAAATACTAAAGAGAGAGAGAGAGAGAGAGAGAGAGAGAGAGAGAGATAGGAGTACTGAAATAATGGTATGAGTAAGTACATGAGATTAAAACTCTAAATACTAAAGAGAGAGAGAGAGAGAGAGAGAGAGAGAGAGAGAGAGAGGAAGAAGCCAAATTGACTTTTGCTTCTTCTTTTTCCTTTTCCAACCCATACCCATCGCCACCATCTTCTCCTTTCTTCTTCTTCCTCCATTTTTTAACTTAGAAATTATGGAAATTTTAGAGAAAAATTAAGTTTTTGGGTGAAAAGTAGCAACTTTAAGTATCAATTTTCAAGGAAATCATCATCAAAACAAAGAATTGAAAGGAAGAAGGATAAAAGTGCTACATTAATGAGTTTAGTGCTTGTACATCATATACTTTGCTATTATTTGAATTTTAATTGCTTATGTAAACATTTGATTGGATTAAATGGAATTATTATGAAAGAAATTGTATATTGAATGATTTGTGAAGAATATAGATATGAAACTTTACTTCTATGGTAATAAGGTTATTTTTGTAAGGTATAAAGTGTGTATTTATTGGTTATTGAATTGAAATAATGTTTAAAACAACCATTGAATCATTTATATACTAATTTAGAATTATGGAATAAATTAGGGTTTTAGTAAGTTTAGGGTTTTAGAGTATTTTAGGGTTATGGAATTTTCTATCTTTGAAGTATAATGATGCTTGTAGTATTTGGTAGTGTAATTGTTAGGTATTAAAATAATGTTTAAAGGAATTTTTGAATTGAAGATATGTTGAATTATTGGATTATGGAAGATTTGATAAATATGAAAGAAAACTCTATTCTTGATAAATACGATACTTGGAGTTATTGGGATATTAAATTAATTGAATTTGAAGTTCATTGTGGTAATGGAACTAATGGCTATTTGAAGTATATTAGTTGAAGTATTGAAATGTTGAATTACTTGTTTATGAAATTGGAAAATGTAAGTGGAGCTAAATGGTTATTTATATATACTAGACAACTTTGGTGTAAATGTGTTATGTCCAAAATTAAATGTAATAGCAATTATGGAAATCATATGGTTAAGTATGCATAGGTAAGAGGATGTGAGGAAAGGAAAATAAAAATGCTATTGAATGAGAATTGAAGTGGCAAAAAATTAATTTGCGTAAGAAAGACTAGTATTTAGCTTAACAGAATTTAATTGTGTTATTGGAGAACTAGAAATTATTTATTTAGTTTAAGTAAGTGAGATTAGTAATGAATTGTTAACTTAATCTTGAAAGTATTTATGATTAATGGTATATTATTTATAAGATTGAAGTGTAATCAATCCATTAAAGGGTGAAGCTTAAAAAGTAAGAAAAATGAGGAAAGTATTGATATATGTTTTGGTTATACTCCATATACGCACACTACACACTACTACATCTGTAATATACATATACCGAATACAGGAGTGCCACGGTTTATATTAAACAAACCAATCTTTCAATTTAACAACATTATAAGAAAGACTTAAAACATTCAAATTATATTATAAAGTACAATAGATAAAACGTTTATTTGATACGTAGCGGAAAATGTACATATACATCAAAATCAATTTTTACAAAACATAAAGTTTATACATGTTTGGCAGTTCGTCTCTGATCTTTAAGCCCACAATCAACACTTTAGAGTCTAGACTCGACTCGGTCTAGCTGAACTCTCCGGTTCTACCCTGTCACCTGCGCGATGAACCATAATCCCGCTAAGCCATAGGCTTAGTGGTACAAACCACAATAACAATTTGCTTTAATGTAATGCTAATGTCACACATTCATATATCATATTTCACACCTTACATTAAATCATATTATTTATTTGTTTTACCATTCATGAATTACATTTAAACAAAGACAAGCATGGGCCCAAAAGAAACTAATATGCCATTCAACTTTCAGAGTTAATGTTTTGGTTTAATTATCACATTTATCATTATCCCAACTAGGCTTCAAGGATTAGGCTCAACTAAGCTTCAAGGGGAGCAAAGCATGCTAAGTATCAACCTAACTTGGCTTCAAGAACCAAACCCAACCTAGCTTCAAGGGTTGTAACATCTCAACTAGGCTTCAAGGACTAGACCCAACCAAGCTTCAAGGGGAGTTAAGCATGCTAAACTTCAACCCAACTTGGCTTCAAGGATCAAGCCCAACCCAGCTTCAAGAGATTGTTACTATTAGGCATGCCACCAACAACAAAACTCTGAAAAGTGAATAACACATTAGGCACACAATTCTTTCATTATTTCATTATAAATTCCATTCTCATTTCCTCATAATCATCTAGGCAAACATGCCCCAATTATTTCATTTGCATCATTATAGCAAACAACAATGGCTTCACATCTCATCATTAGGGTATACACAACCAATTGCATTGTACATATAATTTGAATGATCATCATATCTTTCACATTATGCAAATCATAATATTAATCCAATGTATCAACAATGTAATAGATTACTTAACACATTTACAACCAAATGTGTTAAGTCCCAATGTCATATAAATGTATGCAATAATGTAGGGTATGTACTTACCTCAATAGCAACTCACACAACACCAAACTCCTCTTCCAAGAATCCTTCAACACTAGGATTAGGGCAACTCAATCTCTTCAAAACCTAATCCAAAAGGGATGATACACACTTACTTAAAGATACACATGAGACAATAAGACTAAGGACCAACTAGGGCAAACTCTAAACATGACACGCTCAACAACACGGGCGTGTTCCTGACCGTGCCCTAAAACCACAACACAAAAGCTTTGACACGCTCAGTGACATGGGCGTGTCACTGGCCGTGTCAATCCACCAACATCATAGTAGCTATGACACATAACATGGGCGTGTTACTGACCGTGTCAATGCTACTACAACACAGAAGCTGTGACACGTTCAATAACACGAGCGTGTCACTGATCGTGTCACCCATCCAAGAACACAGAACCATTGACACGCCTAAAGACCTGGCCGTGCTCATGGGCGTGTCAGGCCAAAAATCCTGATTCCGGCAACAACAACCTCACATCTAACAAGCCTCTTACTTCCACCATGTTCCACTTCAAACAAACTTAACTAAACACACCCATAAACCATAATAACTTGGAAAAACACCAAAACAATTCAAAACATACATCAAACACCAATTCACAATCATCACATAGTCACAACTCAAACACAACACTTGCTCTTCAACCAAACCTAACACTTTCTCTTCAATCCAACCCCAAAAATCAACACCAAGAAGATTACACACCCTCAAATACACCATAATCAAATATACACATACCATCAACAATCAAACGTCAAACCCACAACACAACTTAAAAGAAAACAAGGGAATCAAGTGGAAAAACTTACCACAAGTGATGAAAACCCTTAGAATTCCAATTTGATCACTTGAAACATCCTTAAATCTTGAGTTTGGATGAGCAAAATCCATCTTTCCTCTCTTGGTATGGTGATGGTCGGCCAACAAAGAAAGAAGAAGAAGATGAATAGAAAAGAGCAAAGTCAACTCTCCCTCTTCACTTAACCACTCAATCTCTCTTTTGTTCTCAACCAAGAAATTATATTAATATAATATTACAAATATCATCATCCACTTTCCACTTAATTTCCATTTCAATTAATTAAAATTAATTATTTCTTCTTTGGACCATTTAATAATTTGACTTGTATATGTTGTATATATCTCTATATATACAACATATACACTCTTCTCTTCTTTAATCTTCCCACTTAAACATATACATTTAATCCAAATACAACAATAAATATTCCAAAACTTTTAGGGTATACTTTGGGATATTACACAAAGTGGATGTAAATAATAAAGAATGAATAAATAGTGATTACATATGATAAGTGGATTTTGGATTACTTTTGGAGAATGAAGATAATTTGAGGACCAAGGTTAGAAGATTAGTAGAAAGATAAATTATTAATGACTTAATATAATTTGAAAAGAAGATAAAGAATCAAAAAGGAGATGTGAAGGACTAATTAAGAGGTAATGGCTACATTTTGAAAAAAAAATGTGAAAATATATACATACTGTATTCCTAATGAATACTTGACATCAATACTATTGGATGATTAAAGATAATTATTAAATTGTATATAGAGGTGTTTAGTGTTCAAGCAGGGGGCAAAACTGTAGACCCTTAATTTTGGTATCGGTCCAAATAATTCTAATTAAGAGGCCCAAATTAAGTCCAATCCAATTTTAGAAAGCTTAAACTTAATTCTGTATAATTTTAAAAGTCCAAACTGACTTTGGTCTGATTTAGGAAGGAACTATGCTAATTAGACATGGCCACTACGTAACGCCTCTATACCCTATATACGTACACCATATATACTCTCAATATGTAATATACGTATACCGGATACAAGGATGTCACAATCTATTTGAAGCAAACCAACCTTTAACCAAATAATCATATTAGGTAGTAATAGATAAAACATTTCTTATTAAAACACATATACATATATACCACAATAGTACCCAAAAGTTTATCTAAAATATTTGTTTAATAAGCAGCGGAAAAATGTAGTGGAATATACATATGTATACATCAAAATTAATATTTACAAAAATATAGAGTTTATACATGCTTAGCAGTTCGTCTTTGATCTTGAAGTCTAATAATCAACACTTCACAAAGGATCACAAAACTAGACTCCACTCGGTCTAGCAGAACTCTCTGGTTCTACCTTGTCACCTATGCGATGAATCATAATCGCGCTAAGCCAACGGCTTATTGGTACTAACCATGATGACAATATGCTTTAAATGTAATGCCAATATTACACTTTCAAGCAATAGAAACAATATTCAAGAATACCATTTTTCATAACATTAAATCCCATCATGTTATTCATTTGTTTCATCATTCCTAGTTCACATCAAAGCAAAGACAAACATGGGCCCAAAAGAAACTAATATGTCATTCAACTTCCAGAGTTACTGTTTTGGTTCAATAATCACATTTATCAAGCCCGTAGGTGATTCGTTATCACAATGAGAAACATCTCATATGTAACATCCCAACTAGGCTTCAAGAACTAGGCCCAACCAAGCTTCAAGGGGAGCATAGCATCAACCCAACTTGGCTTCAAGGACCAAGCCCAACCCAGCTTCAAGGGATTGTTACTTTTAGGCATGCCACCAATAACAAAACTCTGAAAATTGAATAACATATTAGGCACACAATTCTTTCTTTATTTCATTATCAAATCCATTCTCATTTTCTCATGATCAACTAGGCAACAATGCCTCAAATATTTCATTTGCATCATTATAGCCAACACCAATGGCTTCACATATCATCATTAGGGTATTACATAACCAATTGCATTATACATACATTTTGAATGATCATTATATATTTCACATATGCAAATCATAGCATTTATCAAATGTATCAACAATGTAATAAATTACTTAACATATTTACAACCAAATGTGTTAAGTTTCAAAGTCGTATAAATGCATGCAACCATGTAAGGTTTGTACTTAACTCTAAGAGCAACTCACACCAATTCCAAACTCCTCTTTCAAGAATCCTTCAACACTTGGATTAGGGCAACTCAATCTCTTCAAAACCTAATCCAAAGGTGATTATACACACTCACTTAGTGATACATATAAGAAAATAAGAACAAAAACCAACTAGGGCAAACTCTACACATGACACGCTCAACAACACGGGCGTGCCCCTGATTGTGTCCTAAACTCACAACGCATAAGCTTTGACATGCTCAGTGACATGGGCATGTCACTGCACGTGTCAATTCTCTCCTAACATAGTGGCTATGACACGCTCAGTGACATGGGCGTGTCATTAGACGTGTCAATCTACCAACAACACAGAAGCCGTGACACGCTCAGTGATATGGGCGTGTCACTGCTCGTGTCACAAGCCCTAAAAATAGAACCATTGACACGCCTAAAGACTTGGCCGTGCTTATGGGCGTGTCAGGCCAAAAACCCTGATTCTGACCCCAACAACACCACATCCAACCAACATCTTTCTTTCACCCTTTTCCACTCCAAACAACTTACCCAAAACCATCAATAAACCATATTAAACTTGCATAATATCAAAACAACTCAATACATACATCAAACACAAATCACAACCATAATCACAACTCAACCCATACACAATCCACAACACTAGCTTTCCATCACCAAACTTAACCTTTCCTTCAAACCAACCCCAAAAATCAAAGTCAATAAGACCAAACACTTTCAAACACACCACAATTATACATACACATATCAACAACAACCATACACCAAGCTCAATACACAAACTCAAGAGAAAACCAAGGAAACAAGTTGGGAACTTACCAAAAGTGAAGAAAATCCTTCAAACTCCAACTTGATCTCTTGAAACACCTTCAAATCTTGATTAGAGAGCAACAAAAATCCCTTTTCTTTAGTTGCTAGTGGTGGCCGGCCAAAGAGAAGAAAGAAAAAGAAGAAGAAGAAGAGAGAAGAACAAAGTCAACCTTTAATAACCATTCAATTCTCCAATAAATCTCCACCAAGCAATTTAATATAATATAATAATTAACCAAAATATAATCTTCCACTTATTTAATTTCCATTATAAAATAATCAATAAATCTCATTTGACCATCTAATTAGTTGACTTGTATATGTTGTATATATCTCTATATATACAACATATACACACTCCTCTTAAGCATTATTACACACTTCTCTTTTCCTCTCTTACCACTTATTCATAAATATATACTTTATATCATTAAATCCAATTTCAACAATAAGTATTTTCAAAATTTTAGGGTATAGTTTGGAATATTACACACTATGCCAATTAGACATGAGCTTTCTCATGTCGAATTGGCATAAGCCAATTCGACATAAGAGGCCTCATGTCGAATCGGCCCATGCCAATTCAACATGAGTTGCCTCATGGCCAGCCCAAATTAGATAGTTTTACTTTTTCTCAAATTGAAATAGCTGCTCGGGCCTTTCCGAAGAGAAAAAGGGTTATTTTGGTGCCCTAATATTGCCTATAAGAAGAGAATAATAGACAGAAAGGGGGATGATTATTGATAGCAATAGGCAGCAACAACTGAGAGCCACCTTGAATAAACAAAAAGCACACAGAACTTAAATCGAGAGCCGAGAATATCAACAAAATAAAAAGACAGAAAGCAAAGAAAACAAAGAGAGACAGTAACCACCCAATGATCATTGAATCATTAAGACATCAACCGAAGCTTAAATTGATCCAAGCAGTAGCACTATCCAACATCAGCTTCTATAAGGTTATGGTGTTCAAACAAAACGTGGTTCAATAAATTCATTTTGGTGGAGTCAACAACGTAGGTATGATTTTCCTTAACTAATTCTATTTAGTTTAATTGATAATATTCACTGCTTACTCTCTTGTAGGTTTATTGTTTTTCTTATTTTAAATTATTTAATCTCACCAAAGCCTTTAATCCATAAATCCTAACCCTAATTCCATAAATCTAAGACCCTAATCCTTTAGGTGTAACCCAAATTTGCATGTCTTAGTATAATTTACACTTTAGGTGCTGGAATTATATTGTAAACCCAAATCTAGCATGCAGAATTTCAGTTTTAGGATTAATCCTCTCTAGCTTGGCAATATAAGAAACTTTAGTTTTAGATTTAAATCCTAGGTTGATCAAAATAATTCTAAAACCTTAATTTGATTAGTACGAGTTTTAAAACCCTAATTTTGTAATAAACCTTAATTTAGTGATGTAACCTTGGTTTTGATTTTTGATTTATTATAATGTGATGAATGATGAGTTTGGATTTTATTTTATTTTATTAATAATAGATGATTTGCTTTTAATTATTATAAATGTTTGAATGGTTTATTTTATTTAGTTAATTATTTTAATATTGATTATTTTGATTTCAAGGATGTAAGAGGTATATTTCCACTTTGTAATTACCTCATTAGTTAAATATAATTTAATTTATTTTGAGTTTTGGGATTAATGTAAAGGACTTATTTCCATCAAATGGTGGGTGTCCTATTTTATTTAGTCTTGGACATTAGATATGGTTGTAAGAGTATGTTTCCATCTTGTATAGGTGTCCATTTTATTTGTTTGTTTGAACAGTCTTTGATTTCAATACAGTGAATATTTATTTACTTTAAAGTGTATGCAGTATGGATGATATTTCAATAAATTATGAATTTAATAATTTTTAGACCTGAAAAGGAGGTCGGTTTCAATGAACCGGGCATTATGGGAGTGCTGGGTTATTCTCACCTTCCCCATGCATACCCAATTTTTCGAACCCAATAGGGGGTTGGGGTTTTTGTAAGAATAAAGTCATCCATCCCGTTCTATTTTCCCGGCAAGTCCGGGTGGCAACTCCATTTTTTTCAAGTTTAGGCCTATGTTCTCTGAGATCATGAGCCTAACAGTGCTGAAGTCACAAGAACCATTCCACATGAGAGTGGAGACAAAAATTTCTGCTCACAGTGGCGACTCTACTAGGGACAAGAGAAGCTGACTTCATTGATCTTTATATTATTTTATTCTTTCTTATTATGATATTATCCATTACACCATTTAGATTGCATTGTGTGTGTGAGTTAGGATGCCCGTGTAACCCGTATTATGTTATGTAAGGGACACCATACTTTCGTTCAAGGTATGGAGATCGAGTATGTCATAACCACTCATAGCCTTGTACCTTTTGGTATATACTTGCTGTGGGAGCCTAAACTTTTCAACCCAAAGACTAAAGCTCATGTAATTGATTTAGTTACTTTTCTTAGGTTGTTACCCAAATGCTTGTTGTTTAACTGTAATTAACATATCTTGGTTTGAACCATGACTTATTTGGTTTGTTCTTTTTCTAATATGACCAAATTATATTGTAAGCTCAAAATAATTTGTATTCCTTTAAACCTAAAGGACTAAAACTATTTTCAAAATTTTCAAGATGGTCTTTTGACATTAATTTTTTAAAAATGGGTAAAAGATTTTTTTTCTATCTCATAGCCCAAATACAAAGCCCAAAATTTATTTTTAAAAAAATATTTTTACAATGGGCTTTGAAGCAAAATTATTTACAATTTTTCTTAAATTTTTTTAAATGAGATTACAACTATTTAGGTCAATTATGGAATATAAAAAATCAATTGTGGGCCTAATTTGTACCAAGAATTATTAATCATGGGCTTGTTTGTGGCATAAATCATTATTTATTTTACCAAAATAGGAAATCTATTTATAATAAACCCTTGAATTTATTTTTAATCCATAATATAGTATAAAAGCTATTTTTAGTTGATCCAATGGATTAAAGCTTAATTAATGGGAATTATCATGGACTGATTTCTAAATTTGAGAATACAACTATTGGTTAAACAGTCTGAGTGAATTTTTCAAAAATAAGATGTCCCATGTTGATATTTTGTTGACCATATAACTAGGAAAGAAGATCGCGATTCATGTGTGGAAGTTATAAGGTTGGAAGGAATGTCCTAATTACCTTAGTTTATCTGTTACTTGTGCATCTATGCATACATACATGCATTGTATTACATGGCATTGATCCTTTCTAACTCACAGACCTGGAGTATAGCAGTTTAAGAGCTTACGACAATCTGACCTACGCTAGTGACATAGAATCTAGTAATGACTCAGTCAGCTTCTCACCAAAAGCAATGGAAACTGAACAGATTCAGAAGATGGTGGATGATGCACTCAACTCCAAGATGGAAGAACTAAAGGGGGTCCTAGCTGAAACCATGAAAAACTAGTTGGTTGCACTATTGGAAAACACTGTTAAAGTATCTCCTAGTACTAAGAAGCAAAAGGATGAGGGAATCGCTAAGGTTGGTGAAGTAGCCTTAGATGATGACGAAGTGATGATTGATGATGATGATGACTGGGCTCAATATTTCCAAGATACTCAAGATAAGAAGAAAGGAATGTAGGCTATGGAGAAATCAACTATGGAAAAGACTAAAACTTTGGATGTGGAGAAGATGATTGCTGATTTAGAGAAAAAGTTTGAGAAGAAACTGAAGGTTGAAGAGATGTCAGAAGTAGACAAGATATTTGAGAAAGATGAAGAAGTCCCTTACAAGTTCATGATGCCTACTTTCTCTAAATACAATGGTACAGGAAATCCTCACATGTTAAGCGGTACATCACTCCCATGCAGTATGCCAGAGCTACTAAAGCTCAAACTCTAAGGTATTTCATGCTCTCATTGGATCCTGTTGTGTAGAATTAATTCAATACCTTAGAGGAAAGTACTTAAAAGAATTGGAATTTGCTATACAAAGCCTTCATCCAGCAGTATGGGTATAATATGGAATTAGAAGTTACCCTAATGGAGGTAGAGTCAATTAGGCAGAAGCAGAATAAGAATTTTATTGACTATGTGAAGAGGTGGAGGAATAATGTTGCACTACTTAAGAAGAGGCTAGATGAGTCTAACTAGATTAGGATGATAGTGAGAGGTGTCCTACCTAATATGCATGAATAGATGTCAAATACTCTTATTAGGGATTTCAAAGATCTTCTTTAAGCTGGCTTGCAAATAGAAGAATGGGAAAGAGAGAAGAATCATTTTTCTGGAAGAAGAAGCCATAGGAGAAGTTATCAGTCTGGTGGTTAGGGTATACATAAGTTAGCAGATGTTAATGCAACAACTAATCAAGCAAGTAGAAGATAATTTTCAGAGTTGGGAAAACCTCTATCTTGGGTTTTCAATAAGTTGCAGAAGAATGGGCTATTATAGCCATTGGCTCTCCTACCTTTGCCGAATCCTCTGCCATCAAGCTTTGATGCCAAAGACTTTTATCATTTCCATCAAGTGTAAGGACATGAGATAGATAGATGTGTTTGCTTAAGGCACGAAATTCAAGATTTGATTGACAGTGAAAAGCTGCATGAGCCTGATAAGTCCAACACCAAGAGCAATCTGTGAGCAGGGATTTTCACCCCCACTCCCATGTGGAATGGTTCTTGTAACTTTGGCACTGTTAGGCTCGGGCCTTTGTAATATCCCGCGATATACCTTAAAAGTTTTGGAGGAGTTGTTGTATTTGGATTTAATATATATGTGATGTATATGTATATGTCTAATTGTAATATCCCTAAGTGTGCCTAGAAGTTATGATAATATTGTTATTATTGAATTGAAGGTGTAAGTGATAAGTGGTAATTGTGTATGGTTTATTTGAATGATAAAAGAAGTTAAGAGATAATGTATATGTGTAATTGGAAAGAAAAGCAATGTGTAGAGAGAAGTGTATATGTAGTGTATATGGTGATATATATGACATATAAGTTGGTCAAAGGGCTTGGTCAAGGGAAGAAGATATTTATATTGTTAAGTGTGAAATTACCAAAATGGGCAAGAGTTTGTAAAGGGAATTAAAATGTGCATGAGGGTAAGATAGTAAATTACTTCTGGAGGAGTATTTAATGAGTGTTGACTTTAGGGTTTCTTCATCATTTCTTCTTCTTCTTCCTTGTGTGGCCGGCTCACCTAAAGCAAAGGAAGACAAGAGAGCTAAGTGAGGGTTTGATGTTCTAAGCTTCAAAGTTGAGAGAGATTTCAAGTAAACAAGTTGGAATTTCAAGAATTTCATGATTTTGGGTAAGTTTGCTCTTGTTTACTCTTGTTATTTTTGAAGTTATGCTTGAGTTGAGTTGTGATTTGATGATGGTATGATTAAGTTGCTTATGGTGTGATTTTAAGTATTGATTTTGCTTGATAGATGAGAAGTTGGGTTGGTGTTGGTGATGGAAGAGTAAGAGTTGTGTTTAGTGAAATTGTTTCTGTTTTACAATTAGTAAAGGCTGTGATTTGTATGATTTTTAATTAATTATAGAAAAATGTTCTTGAAGTGAATTTTTGATATGTTGTGCCTCTATGAGTCTAGAATGACTGAAAAATATGTTGATTCGATTTTGGATAGGTTATGAGTTTAGAAAGATTATTTTTATTAGACCTGTTCCAGCAGGTACCTTAACCGAGACAGCTCTATTTCGGGATTTTTAATAAAATGTAGAAAAATCATATCCAATTGAATTTTGGATATGTTGTTTCTTATTGAGTCTAGTATTTGAGAAAAATAATTTGGAACCACGTTGATTGAATTTGATTTATGGAATTCACAAAGTTCAGAACTGCTGCCAGTATGCAGGGCAATTGGGGCAGTCTGGTTAGGTGAACTATTTGACCAAGATTTTGTGTTCAGTTTGATCTGAAATTTTAAAGGAATGATTTTAAGATACAAAACTAAATTCTGTAAAAATTTTAGAATTTTTAGTCAAGTAGATTATTTTATACAATTTTTCAAAATAAGGATAAAATGGAGTCTAAAACCAGAATGTACTATTCATATGGTCATTTTGCTAATATTCCTTTTGGATTAGGTTTTGGAAGGAAGTGAATTGCCCTAAGTTGAGAAGTAAAGAACTCTTGAGAGAAGAAGAGTTTAGAGTTGTGTGAAGTGCTATTGAGGTAAGTACAAAACCCTATTTGATTTCATATATTTATATGACTTTGAACCTTAAACCATTTGATTATAAATGTGTTAAGAAATCTATTATATCATTGATACCTATGAGTATATCAATAAGAGTATATGAAATGTGAGAGCATTCAATAATGTATATACTATGAAAGATGAAAGATGTGATGATATGATTGTATGATATGATGATATAATAATGTAATTGATTGTGTATACTTAAATGATGAATGATTATATATGTAATAATAATGAGACATGAAATAGAGATTGAGATATAATGATGTATGAAGCTATCGTGATTGGCTATGATGATGTAAATGATGATTGAGGCATGTTTGCCTAATTGATGCCATTGTGATTGGCTATGATGAGGTAAATGATGAATTGTTCCAATGTGATTTGAGATATGGTGCAAATCTATTGTGTAATGTGAAATGAATTGAGAAAGTAGAGATAAATGGACGAACTTATCTGCCTCCTGCGGAACCATGCGGACCCCTGTGGATTGGGCAACCGAACTTGGACTACCGACCTGGTTGGGGGAAAGTTCGATTCATTCAGTGTTATACGTACCTATCTGCCTCCTGCGGAACCATGCGGACCCAGTGAATTGGGCAACCGAACTTGGACTACCGACCTGGTTGGGAGAAGGTTCGTTAATGATAGTTTTATACATGCCTATCTGCCTCCTGCGGACCCCTGGGATTGGCAGTGGCCTGAGGCCCAGTGGACAACCGACCTGGTTGGGGAAAGGTTTGTATTTGCAGTTATGGTTGTTGGAAATAATGATGAACTTTGAATAACATATTAGTATGTTTTGGGCCCGAGTATGTCTTTGTTGTTAATATGATATACAAATGTTGAAATAAATAAATATTGAGATCAATGATTGGTGAATTGTGAATATAACAATGTTATGTAGTCTGATATGTAATGTGTATATTGTTTGTGAGTATTAGTGATGGATTGTGGTTGATGATAATGGTTGCCTTTATTGGGAATATGATTTATGATTGGTAAACTATGATTTGTCGTAATGTTATAAGCATATATATATAGTTTATGAGGTTGGTAGAAATTTATGTGGAATGCATTGGAAAAAGGGAAAACAGGTTAAGAGAATGATAAAACATGATGCTAAAAATATGAGGTATGTTTATTTTGCAATGTATATTTTGTTTTTAATATTTATTTGTATTACTAAGCTTTTGGGCTTAGCGTGGTTATATTAATCGCGCAGGTAAAAGGTGATGGATTTGGATTTAAGCCATTATGTCTTGAAAAGGGCAAGTGTAGCTCGAGACCAACTAGAAGATGGTGCATGCATGTATAAGTTAATATATATATTGCATTTTTTTTATAAGAATGTATTCATATGTATCAATAAATCTTTGGAAGAGACAATGTAACTATTATATATATGTGTGTTATTATCAAAAGGATAGTGATCTTGTAAATCATTTTATATAATAAAATGTACTATTGTTTTAGAAGTTAAGTAAAGATTTTTAATTGTAATAACTAGTGGCATCCTTATACTCTATATACTTACTTTACGTATACAAAGTATATGTATGGTACTTATATAGAGTATCGGGGTGTTACAAATATTTTGGTATCAGAGCTTAGGTTCGAGATTCTCGGCCTAAGTAAATTTAAAAGAAAAGTTTTAAAAAGAAAAATGATGATAAACGAAAATGAAAAGAATGAAAATTTTGATACATGCATATGCATTAACATCTAGGTTGGTCTCGAAGGTGGTATTATATGAATTAAAATGTATTTAGATTATATGAGATGGAAAAATGTATGTAAGTTTAATTGATAAATTAAAGAATGGAAGTTTACTTGAGGAAAGAAAATTGTGAAATGTTGACAATTGAAATGTGATTATAATATAAAGAAATGATTGGAAGAATAAAGTTGAGAATGAGTTAAAAACAAAATTAAGATTAATGTATGTAATCTTTCCTCTACAATTTGAATCTCTTTCTAATAAACCTTATGTTTGGATTACTAGAAAGAGGAAACATTGTTGGATGGGTAATATGAATAGATATGTTGTTAAGTGAAGAAAGTATGGTGAGATATTAAGTGAGTTGATGGGTATAGACAAAGTCTGACCATTTAAGGTTTGAATATGTAAAGTTAAAGTTGTTAAAAGAAAAAGAGATGAGATTGGTTAAATAAGAAGATATAATGGTGTTGGTTACATTGTTGTTTAGAATGCAAACATTGTAATTTTAATGTTAGAAATGTGATATGCTTGAGTGTTGTTAAAGCTCATATTAATGGTGGTAAGATGTGATAATGGGATTTTTGAAATGAGCTTTAATATTTGTGGAAAGGATATACTTTGATGTTGTTTTGTGGTATGTATATATAAGATGATTTTTTTTTAAGTTGATATTAAGAAAACAAGATGAGTTCATGGAAGTTTAAATATAGTAGTAAGATGAGAGTTTTTAATGTTAATGGAGTTTGGATAAAGACTATGTAAACATCGATAGTTTAATGTAAATAAAACTTATGAGTTATGTGGAATGAATGTTATTGGATATAAAATTATTATGAATTGGGTAATGTGATTGATAATATGAGAATGATTACGCTTGCATTAACAGACTTGTGCAAAGCTAAGTCATGTAATAAGATTGATAGTGAGAATTGGATTAAGCAATGTTGGTTCAAGAAATTGAGGTTTGTAAGAACTAAACTTGGAAAGTGTATAGAGGTTATTGGGCTCAATGTGTATATGATTGGATGTAATATACATATGTATAAATATGTGAGTGATATATATATATATATATATATGTTGAAGGGTAAGCAAATGGATGTAAAGATGGTATACTAAATGTATTTAAAAATAAATGTGAAAGAGGTGTCACCTTAGTAATGTGACTAAGATTTTATGAAATATGATTATAGTTAGAATGTATATATGTGTGGAATAGATAAATAACTTAAGCCATGTCAAAAAGGGATAAGAATGATGTTGTGCAATGAGAAGAAATAAATGTAAAATACTTGAGTCGTTTTGGAAAGCAGTCCCGGATTGGATGCCACGACCGTGGCTCTTGAAGGCCACGACCGTGGGGACTTAAATGTTGATATAACTTGTAATTTGTGATCTAAAGGCTTAAAAATGAGACTAATATATGAATGTATTATATGTTGTGATGTGCATAAGGTGAGTTTGTTGAAGCATCAATGTCATTGAGTAATGAATTGCATAGGAAATGAGAAATGTAATGAAATGATTATAACACTTGAGCAATTACATAAAATGAATATGGTTTGAGAAGCTATGAAGAGTAAGTACAAACTACATTATTACATATATTCATATAATGTTGAGATTGAATATACATTAAATGATATCGATGATGCATAAGAATAAGGTTATGTTGTGTGTAATGTGAATATTGATGATATACATGAATACTTTTATGATAAATTGATTGATGTGATTTGAGACATGATAATAATATAAATAACATGAATGAAGCATATTTGCTTATACGATGATGAAATGAGAATTTATTTGGGAAATATTGGACAGTAATATGGTTATAGGTTCAAAGTATGTGTATGAGGAAATGTTTTATGTATACATGTATAGTAAGAGATTGTAATGGAAAAAGAAAATATAATGTATGAAATTTCGAGAAGAGATAAATTGGAAATAGAGTAATGAACGAACTTGTGTAAAAATTGTATATGATCAAATGTTGTGCATAGGAGATGTTAAAGATAATATATTTGAATATGAATTAGGCTATTAATGATCAAGTAATCAAGAACAAATTGTTTTGAAGTGAAGTTGGAATGTGCTAAATCTTGATGTAGTCAAAGTTTGGAGAATGGATATATATAATCCTTATGATCCAACTTAGTAGTGTAATTGAAAAGATTTGATTATAGCACAATTATGGTAAAACAGATAATTATGTTTCTAGTAACATGGTTGAAAGTTATGATTGGTAAATGTGTATCTTATAACTTTTGTGTTAACAATTTGGTTATAATTTTGAAAAGTAAAGAAAGAAAAGAGAATTGTGATAATATTTTGAGTTATGATTAATGTAATAAAAAGACAATTATTGTAATTATAGTAATGTTATAAAAAGGTGAAGAGATGGTAAATGGGAGAAAGTGTAACTTGTGATTGAAAGTTATATTGAATATGTTTGTGGTATGAAGTGAATAAGTGGATGATTTTAAAGTTTAAATGAGTGAATTATGAGTAATACATATGGTACGAGATAATCATGTGAATTTGGTGGAAATTGTACTAAGATAATAGAAGATAAATTATGTGTATATTGAAAGATAATTGGAAATGATTTGTTATTAATGATCATAGTTTCAAAAAGTTGAATATGGAGTTAAAGGAATTAGAAGGTGGAAATAAGTTGGATCTAATGGAATTAAGTTATATATATTGTGAAATCCAATGATAAATTTAAATAAGTTAATTGTTGGTTTGAATCAAACCAGATTGAATGTGGTATATTGTGACAAATTGATCGAATGATCTAGATTTCACTAAGATGGTGAATCAATACTGAGATTTAAAACGTCCAGTTGCATTGGGAATATATAATTTAATGATAATGTATATGATGTAATATCTTGATAGATAAATGGACATGAATGAATTGAATTATATCAATTGTAAATAGTGATTAAAGGGGAAAAGTTGATTATTTGTAAGTTAAGTTCAAAAGTATTGTGTTAACATTTATGTTAAGTGAGAAGTAAGATAAAGAGGAATTAAGTGTATGATAAATAAGAATATTATTATCGATTAAGGTTTGATCAAATGTCTATATTGAGAATAATTGTAATGACGGGATGATCAATATTAAGATATAAATCAATGATTTTTTTTTAGTGTAAGTTAAGAGAATAGTTATAAAGAGATGAAGTGGTAAAGTATTTGAATGTAATAATGGGACGAAGATGATTGGATTCTTGTATATAGATAAGGTATTTGGGATTGTAATGAGTTATTTTGAATATTGGATAAAAATGTAATAAGATATATATATTATGACAAGTTATGGAATTGAAAAAGATGATTGATTCTAGTAGGAAGAATACACATTATGTGAGTTGATGAAACCAGCATATAAGAATACTATTCATCTTATATGAAGATTTAAGATGGCGTATTGTTAAGAATGGAGTGTTATTGAACTGGATAATTTCGAGGACAAAATTATTTAAGGGGGAGAGAATTGTAATATCCCGAGATATACCTTAAAAGTTTTGGAGGAGTTGTTGTATTTGGATTTAATATATATGTGATGTATATGTATATGTCTAATTGTAATATCCCTAAGTGTGCCTAGAAGTTATGATAATATTGTTATTATTGAATTGAAGGTGTAAGTGATAAGTGGTAATTGTGTATGGTTTATTTGAATGATAAAAGAAGTTAAGAGATAGTGTATATGTGTAATTGGAAAGAAAAGCAATGTGTAGAGAGAAGTGTATATGTAGTGTATATGGTGATATATATGACATATAAGTTGGTCAAAGGGCTTGGTCAAGGGAAGAAGATATTTATATTGTTAAGTGTGAAATTACCAAAATGGGCAAGAGTTTGTAAAGGGAATTAAAATGTGCATGAGGGTAAGATAGTAAATTACTTCTGGAGGAGTATTTAATGAGTGTTGACTTTAGGGTTTCTTCATCATTTCTTCTTCTTCTTCCTTGTGTGGCCGGCTCACCTAAAGCAAAGGAAGACAAGAGAGCTAAGTGAGGGTTTGATGTTCTAAGCTTCAAAGTTGAGAGAGATTTCAAGTAAACAAGTTGGAATTTCAAGAATTTCATGATTTTGGGTAAGTTTGCTCTTGTTTACTCTTGTTATTTTTGAAGTTATGCTTGAGTTGAGTTGTGATTTGATGATGGTATGATTAAGTTGCTTATGGTGTGATTTTAAGTATTGATTTTGCTTGATAGATGAGAAGTTGGGTTGGTGTTGGTGATGGAAGAGTAAGAGTTGTGTTTAGTGAAATTGTTTCTGTTTTACAATTAGTAAAGGCTGTGATTTGTATGATTTTTAATTAATTATAGAAAAATGTTCTTGAAGTGAATTTTTGATATGTTGTGCCTCTATGAGTCTAGAATGACTGAAAAATATGTTGATTCGATTTTGGATAGGTTATGAGTTTAGAAAGATTATTTTTATTAGACCTGTTCCAGCAGGTACCTTAACTGAGACAGCTCTATTTCGGGATTTTTAATAAAATGTAGAAAAATCATATCCAATTGAATTTTGGATATGTTGTTTCTTATTGAGTCTAGTATTTGAGAAAAATAATTTGGAACCACGTTGATTGAATTTGATTTATGGAATTCACAAAGTTCAGAACTGCTGCCAGTATGCAGGGCAATTGGGGCAGTCTGGTTAGGTGAACTATTTGACCAAGATTTTGTGTTCAGTTTGATCTGAAATTTTAAAGGAATGATTTTAAGATACAAAACTAAATTCTGTAAAAATTTTAGAATTTTTAGTCAAGTAGATTATTTTATACAATTTTTCAAAATAAGGATAAAATGGAGTCTAAAACCAGAATGTACTATTCATATGGTCATTTTGCTAATATTCCTTTTGGATTAGGTTTTGGAAGGAAGTGAATTGCCCTAAGTTGAGAGGTAAAGAACTCTTGAGAGAAGAAGAGTTTAGAGTTGTGTGAAGTGCTATTGAGGTAAGTACAAAACCCTATTTGATTTCATATATTTATATGACTTTGAACCTTAAACCATTTGATTATAAATGTGTTAAGAAATCTATTATATCATTGATACCTATGAGTATATCAATAAGAGTATATGAAATGTGAGAGCATTCAATAATGTATATACTATGAAAGATGAAAGATGTGATGATATGATTGTATGATATGATGATATAATAATGTAATTGATTGTGTATACTTAAATGATGAATGATTATATATGTAATAATAATGAGACATGAAATAGAGATTGAGATATAATGATGTATGAAGCTATCGTGATTGGCTATGATGATGTAAATGATGATTGAGGCATGTTTGCCTAATTGATGCCATTGTGATTGGCTATGATGAGGTAAATGATGAATTGTTCCAATGTGATTTGAGATATGGTGCAAATCTATTGTGTAATGTGAAATGAATTGAGAAAGTAGAGATAAATGGACGAACTTATCTGCCTCCTGCGGAACCATGCGGACCCCTGTGGATTGGGCAACCGAACTTGGACTACCGACCTGGTTAGGGGAAAGTTCGATTCATTCAGTGTTATACGTACCTATCTGCCTCCTGCGGAACCATGCGGACCCAGTGAATTGGGCAACCGAACTTGGACTACCGACCTGGTTGGGAGAAGGTTCGTTAATGATAGTTTTATACATGCCTATCTGCCTCCTGCGGACCCCTGGGATTGGCAGTGGCCTGAGGCCCAGTGGACAACCGACCTGGTTGGGGAAAGGTTTGTATTTGCAGTTATGGTTGTTGGAAATAATGATGAACTTTGAATAACATATTAGTATGTTTTGGGCTCGAGTATGTCTTTGTTGTTAATATGATATACAAATGTTGAAATAAATAAATATTGAGATCAATGATTGGTGAATTGTGAATATAACAATGTTATGTAGTCTGATATGTAATGTGTATATTGTTTGTGAGTATTAGTGATGGATTGTGGTTGATGATAATGGTTGCCTTTATTGGGAATATGATTTATGATTGGTAAACTATGATTTGTCGTAATGTTATAAGCATATATATATAGTTTATGAGGTTGGTAGAAATTTATGTGGAATGCATTGGAAAAAGGGAAAACAGGTTAAGAGAATGATAAAACATGATGCTAAAAATATGAGGTATGTTTATTTTGCAATGTATATTTTGTTTTTAATATTTATTTGTATTACTAAGCTTTTGGGCTTAGCGTGGTTATATTAATCGCGCAGGTAAAAGGTGATGGATTTGGAGTTAAGCCATTATGTCTTGAAAAGGGCAAGTGTAGCTCGAGACCAACTAGAAGATGGTGCATGCATGTATAAGTTAATATATATATTGCATTTTTTTTTTATAAGAATGTATTCATATGTATCAATAAATCTTTGGAAGAGACAATGTAACTATTATATATATGTGTGTTATTATCAAAAGGATAGTGATCTTGTAAATCATTTTATATAATAAAATGTACTATTGTTTTAGAAGTTAAGTAAAGATTTTTAATTGTAATAACTAGTGGCATCCTTATACTCTATATACTTACTTTACGTATACAAAGTATATGTATGGTACTTATATAGAGTATCGGGGTGTTACAGCCTTAGAGAAAACTGGCTTAAATTCGGAGAAAATAGAGTCGACACCCGGTAGAAAGGGGTGGATGACTCGATTCCTAAGGAATCCCCAACCCCTCTAATGGTTTCAGAAAGTTGGGTACGCGTGGGGAAGGTGAGAATGACCCAGCACCCCTACAACGCCCAATTCATTGGAATCAGCCTCCTTTTCAGGTCTTAATATTATAAAATTCTTAGTTAATACAATATCATCCATACTACATGTAATCATAACAAATAAATAATCACTTTATTAAAATCACAACAAGTTCAAACAAAATAAATAGATAGGCACCCATCTATGGATGGAAACATGCCTTTACAATAATTCAATGTTCAAAAGAAAAAAAATAAAATAGGATACTCACTAATTGGTGGAAACGAATCCTTTACATTGATCCAAAACATAAAATAAATTAAATTACATAAATGTAGACTCTTAATTTTTGACTAAGACCAGTCCAAAGATTTTAAAACAGTCTGAAATAATTTTTGTAGTATTTATCATTCAATATTTATTATTTATTTTATTATTTATTTTCACAATATAATATTTATTTTAATAATAATATTTATTATTTATTTTAATAATATAATTATTTTTATTTTTATTTTAATAATATAATTAATTATAAATATTTATTTTAAATATAATTTTAAAAAAAAATAAAATAAAATAAAAAAATAAAAATCGGACAAATTGGCGAGCCAAGTGCGGCAGCTGGCCTATGATGAATCTCGCCACTCGCACGTAGCCCAGCACTAATCCTCGCAGACGCTCGCAGTAGTCTCACCTGTCCTCGGAGCAACGGCCCACAGTCATTCGCACGTAGCACCTAGCAGCCCAGCACCAATCCTTGCAGCAATGGCTCGCAGCGCCCAACACCCGCGTGCAGCAGTCCCAATTCCTCTCAGCCTGCACTTTCAACCGATTTTTGCCAAAACCTTATTTTACTCGATTTTCTTATTTTACTCATTTTTTTATTTTTTCTAAACAATTTGTATTTCTTTATCAAAATAGTATTAGGTTTTTTTTGTTTTCCTATAAATAACACAGTTATAAGATTGAAATGAGACTTTTGAAAATTTATTCAGGGACTTTTGATTTTTTGGAGACGGTGACTTCTTGGAGACTTTTGGAGATGAGAACAACAAACAGAAAAGAGAGAAGGCGAACAACGAGAATTCACAAACAAAAGGAAGGCAGTAGCTACTGTCTTCATTCCACTCAACTAAGAATTAGCATTGGTGCAGGCAGAATACTTGAATCAACGTAAAATATTGGTGGAGTCTTCAAACGCAGGTCCAATCTTCTAATTCCATTATTTTATCCAGTAGTTGCATCATATCAACTTATTTATTCAAAATTCATTCTTCTAGTAGCTCACTCACTTTATGTTAAGATGGTTCAATTTCACAGTAGCTTAGGATTTAATTTCGACATCTAAACTAATTACTATGGCCCTAATAATTTCTTAAACCTTAATATCCCGGTAACTTGATTATTAAAATTCTAAAAATAGTCTTTTTCAACACAAAAACCTATTACCCTAAAAACTAGTTTTCAAAATTTTTAGGGACGCTGCCCCTTGACCACGCCCACTAACCGGCTAGCGGGACCGCTGTATAGGCTCGTCGAAGAGGTCAATATTTATTTGTGTATTATAAGTCTTTCTGTTTAACTTCCTTTATTTAAAACCCTAATTTAGTTATTAAAATTCAAGAAGCCCTAATTTAAGACGTAAACCCTAGACTTATATATTTATTCCTTTATTTAGTATTAGATTTAATTATGTAGTTTATTATATGTTTTGATGATTGATTTATTTAATTTTGATGTTTGATTTGTTTAATTTATCATGGATGGTTATTTTCCTTATTATTATTTTCTTTGGCTTATTTTGGTTTCAAAAATTGTAAGAGATATGTTTCCATGATTATGGGTACCTCATGTATTGATTCTCACGTAAATTTGATTTATTTTGAGTTTTGGATCAATATAAAGGACACATTTCTACTTTTGGTGGGTGTCCTTTTTAGTTTTAGACATTGGATCAATGTAAAGGACATGTTTCCATGGGTGTCCATTTATTTGTTTTGTTTGGACATTGCTATGATTTTTAATAAAGTAATTATTTATTCTTATGATTGCATGTAGTATGGATAATATCATTATATTTAAGAATTTTATAATATTAAGACCTAAAAAGTAGGCCGGTTCCAATAAATTGGGCATTATGGGGGTGCTGGGCCATTTCTCACATTCCACATATGTACCCAACTTTTCAAACCCAATAAGGGGTTGGGAATTCATTAAGAATCGAGTTATCCACCCCTTTCTATTTTTTTGGCCCGTTCAGGTGGCAACTCTATTTTCTCTGGGTTTAGGCCCATGTTCTCTAAGGCCCCAAGCCTAATAGTGTTGAAGTCGCAAGAACCATTCCACATGGGAGTGGGGGAGAAACTTCCTGCTCACAATAAAGCTTAACAAATGAGGTACCCACAATGTGAAAACATACCTCTTACAATTTCTTGAGTAATTAATCAAATAAATAAAACCATTCAAGTAAGATAATTAATATAAAATGTACATCATAAAATATCATAAAACATCCATCAAATTATAACATGTATTAATAATCAATTCTATATTAAACAATAGATGTACAGACTAGTTTTTAATTTTTAAGTTAAGGTTTTAAGAAACGGAACTTGAGTTTAGGGTTTAGGTAAATTATGGTTTTAAGTAAAACAATATTAGGATTTTTGGAAATTGATAAATATGATTCTGGAATTTTTGTATTTAAATCTTAAGCTATTGGACACTTAACTCTGTGAATATAAGTTAAACAAATTATTGGACAATAATTAAACAAGCTACTGGATATATTTTAGTAAAGATATATGAATTGAAATCAAGGAATATAAACTACTGGGATTATTTCAACAAAAAGATAAATAAAATCAGTGTTTGAAACCATTCATCATCAAGACATCCGATTGAATTTAAATGAATTAAATTAGAAAACCATACCTCCGTTTGTAGATTCACCAATAATTAAAGGTTGATACAAAGTCTTTGATTGCACCGGCCTTGCACTTGTTGGTTGAATGAAATCAAGACAGTTAGCCGCTGCCTTGATAATACTTTCTGTGTTTGATACTTCTATTCGATTGTTATTTTTTATAATTCCTCTCCTTTTGCTTACTAGGGTTTTTCTATTTTTTTGTTGGTTTTTTTGTTACTGAAGTTAAAGTCCAAAAGACCCCTCTTTAATCTTCAAGTTCCTTATTTATAGGCAATTAATTGAAAACCTAGTCCTTCTTGATTAAGGAAATAATTAAAACCATCTGAATTAAATTTGGTTTTGGAAAAATTGGAGAGGCCAATTGCATGCGGGCGCAGGCTGTGAGGGCTTGCCTGTGGGTGTAGGCTGTGAGGGCTTGCCTGTGAGTGCAAGCTGCAAGCGCCTACCTGCGGGCCTGGGCTGCGAGGGCTACGGGCGAATTAGCCCAAGCCAATTCACCGCGGGCACAGCCTGTGATGAATTGGGCATCATCCAATTATTATTTTTATTATTACTATTAAAATAAATGTTATATTTTATAAAGTAAATATTTATATTTTCTTTTTTCCCTCTTTTTATTTATTATAAAAATAAATACTATATTTTTCTTTTCTCCTTTTTTATTATTTATTATTTATAATATTAATATGTGTTATGATTTTAATATTTGTTAGACCAAATTTAAGTTTATAAAATTATTTCAGACTGGTAACATTTAGACTTGACTTAACCCTCTTTTAATTATTGCTAGACTGAACTTGATAAAAAATTAAGGGTTTACACAATCCTTTGCCTAAATTTGAAAGAGTACCTCCACCAGTAACCTTCATAGTAGGAGGAGGATTGGAGAAAAATTTTATCTTATCCTCCTTTCAAGATGAGAGTATTGAAGATGTAAAGAGAGAAAATGCTCAATTTAACAAACCTCCCTTGGCTTGAGTGTTGCTCATTTTCTTTTGCTTTCTTTGGTATTTAATTGGAACAATTATGTTTTTCAAATTAAGATTATTTGAATAAATTATTTTCATTAAATTTTGTTGGTCTTTGTTTATTTTAGTACCCAACCAATGACGAGTCTAGCTTGATGTTCATAAATTAGTGTATTTATGCATCATGATCTGAATGACTTTACTAGGTGAAGGAATTATTTTATAGCATTGAGCTGTATATGCTTACTGAGAGAGTGCTCATGCATAATTACCATTGTCTAGTTCTTAGTCAATTTTAGAACATGTTTTGATGAACTTTCAAGAAGAAATTAAACTTTGCTTATTTAAGGGAAAGATGATCAAGGCATTGTTTGGTAAGCCAAGAACTAGTATTCGCCCTATTAACATCAATCCCTAATTCATCCCTTTGAGCCTTCATAAAATTTTAGCTTACTTTTTATTGGCTTGTAAACTCAATAACCTACCCTGATATGTTGTTACACTTTTAACAAGTCTGATGATCACTGAATTATTAGGGGAAAGAAGATAGCATCAGGGGGCATGAAAGGCCTATGGCTTAAGGAAGATCCAGTCACTTTACAAAATGGAGATGCATGCTTATACAAGGAACCAAACAATACATAAAGGTCAATCAAAGCCTACATAGAAAAAAAATCATTGGTTTGAGCTTACATAGGAGGCAAAGTTTCTCCTTTCAATTTTTTAGTTTATGCATGTATAAAATATTTTCAGACTCACTTTCAATATTTTGCCATGCAGGGGGGCAAAGAGAGGATATAAGGGCTAGCTAAAAAATAGCTATTTTTTTTGCAAAATGGAACACTGACTAGAAGAAAGCTGGAACTCCCAAATAATAGAAGATGAAGACAAAGGTTCAAGACAAAGATTAGATCAATCCAGCTAGAAGAGCTAAAGTTGAGGCCATACAAAGGTCTATCCCCAAGAATAGAGAATCAAGATGAAGATTCATTTTTGTTAAGGCAGACATTTTCAAGCGGATTTGTTGAAGCATCCACTATCTAGCCTATATTGGATTTGTTGAAGAATCCTGATGACACAATCTCTAGCCCATATTGGATTTGTAAAAGCATCCTAATAGCATAGCTTTCCTTGATATGTTGAAATATCCAAGTTTGTTTCTAGTGAGATATTATAATCGCTCACTATCCTATTAAGATATTAAAGTCGCTTGGTGGTTGTTGTCGGGATATTAGAGTCGCTCGATGACCATTTTGATTTACCAAGATATTATTGTCACTTGGTGGATTTCATCAGGATATTAGAATCGCTAGATGGTTGTTTTCACTCTCTAAGATATTAGAGTTGCTTGGTGATTTTATCGAGATGTTAGATTCGCTCGATAGACCCATTGGGGTATTAGAGTTGCCGAATTACCTGTTGACAAATGAGAGTCACTCTACATTTTTGTTACTTGGTCATCAGGATATTAGAGTTGCCTGATGAACCCATTGGGATATTAGAGTTGCCTAATGACCCATTGGGATATTAGAGTCGCTAAGTTTTTTGTTGTCACTTGGTGGATTTTATCGGGAAATTAGAGTCCCCCAATAATCCATTGAAGTATCAAATCCAGTCTCGGGTTGACAACTCAAATCAATATTGGGTCAAGAACTCGAAATCCAGTCTTGGATAAAGAACCCAAAATTTGATTTTTTTTATCAAAAATCCAAAATCTAGTCTCGAGCCGAGAATCCAAACTTAGCCGTGGGTCGAGAATCCAAACCAGCCTCGGATCCAGAACCCAAATTTAAATCTCGAGTCTAGAATTCAATCCAATCTCGGGTCTAGAACCCAATCAACTTGGGTCCAGAACACAACAAATCAATCCCCTGGGTCCAGAACCCATCCTTACCTAAGATCATCTTAAAGTCATGTTGCTTTTCACTCTGTTCTACTGAAGTCACAGATCTTTCAAGTAAGGGGAAAAACTGCAGACCCTTAATTTTGGTACTAGTCCAAATAGGTTCTAATTAAGAGGCATGAATTAAGTCTAATCCAAATTTTGAAAGCTTAAACCGAATACGGTCTAATTTTAAAAGCCCAAACCGACTCTGGTCCAATTTAGGAAGGCACTATACTAATTAGGCATAAGCACTATGCCAATTAGACATGAGCTTGTGCTCATGTCTAATTGGGCATGCCAAATTAAACATGAGCTTTCTCATGTCGAATTGGCATAAGCCAATTCAACATGAGGCAATTTGACATGAGAGGCCTTATGTCAAATTGGCCCATGCCAATTCGACATGAGTGGCCTCATGGCTGGCCTGAGTTGGATAGTTTTAGTTTTGCTCAAATTAAAATAGCTGCTCGAGCCTTTTCGAAGAGAATTAGGGTTATTTTGGTGCCCTAATATTGCCTATAAGAAGAAAATAACAAACAAAAGGGGGGGTGATTATTAATAACAGCAGGCGACAACAACCGAGAGCCACCTTGAACAATTAGAAAGCACACAGAACTTAAATCGAGAGCCGGGAATATCAACAAGACAAAAAGACAGAAAGCAAAGAAAATAAAGAGAGACAGTAACCATCCAATGATCATTGGATCATTGAGACATCAACCAAAGCTTAAGCTAATCCAGGCAGTAGCACCATCCAACATCAGCTTCTATAGGGCTATGCTGTTCAAACAAAGTGTGGTTCAATAAATTCATTTTGGTGGAGTCAACAACGCAAATATGATTTTTCTTAACTAATTTTATTTAGTTTAATTGATAATATTCACTGCTTACTCTCTTGTAGGTTTATTATTTTTCTTTTTTTTAATTAATTTAATCTCACTGAAGCCTTTAAACCATAAATCCTAACCCTAATTCCATAAATCCAAGACCCTAATCCTTTAGGTGTAACCCAAATTTGCATGTCTTAGTATAATTTACACTTTAGGTACTGGAATTGTATTGTAAACCCAAATCTAGCATGCAGAATTTTAGGTTTAGGATTAAACCTCTTTATTACATGCATAAAACCCTAGGTTAGCATGAAACTCTAAGTTAGTATCGAAAAACCTAAATTGTGTATATATTGATCCCAAACCCTAATTTATAAGATTAAACCCTAGCTTGGCAATATAAGAAACCCTATGTTGATCAAAAAAATTCTAAAACCTGAATTTGATTAGTAAGAGTTCTAAAACCCTAATTTTGCAATTAACCTTAATTTAGTGGTGTAAACTTAGTTTTGATTTTTGATTTATTGTTATGTGATGAATGATGAGTTTGGATTTTATTTTATTTGATTTATAATGGATGATTTGCATTTAATTATTGTGAATGTTTAAATGGCTTAATTTATTTGGTTAATTATTTTAATATTGATTATTTTGATTTCAAGGATGTAAGAGGTATGTTTCCACTTTGTGGTTACCTCATTAGTTAAATGTAATTTAATTTATTTTGAATTTTGCAATTACTGTAAAGGACTTTTTTCCACTAAATGGTGGTGTCCTATTTTATTTAGTCTTGGACATTGGATATGGTTGTAAGGGTATGTTTTCATCTTGTATGGGTGACCATTTTATTTGTTTGTTTGAACCTTCTTTGATTTCAATATAATGAATATTTATTTACTTTAATGTGTATGTAGTATGGATGATATTTCAATAATTTAAGAATTTAATAATTTTTAAATCTGAAAAGGAGGTCGGTTCCAATAAATTGGGCATTATGGGGGTGCTGGGTCATTCTCACGTTCTCCATGCGTACCTAACTTTCTGAACCCAATAGGGGGGTTGGGGATTCCTTAGAAATTGAGCCACCCACTCATTTCTATTTTTTTGGCTCGTCCGGGTGGCAACTCATTTTCTACAGGTTTAGGCCTATGTTCTCTGAGGCCCTGAGCCTAACAGTGCCGAAGTCACAAGAACTATTCCTAATGGGAGTGAGGGCAAAATCCCAACTCACAATTATTTAAATTTTGTTGATTGATAATGGTTAGAGAGAAAGGAATGATGGCATGGAGGAAAAAATCTAATGAGGAATTAAATTTGTATATTGCATTACAATTGGAATTGAGTGAAGTTGTATATTAAGGATTGAGTTAATTATATATAAATAGATAATGTATAAGAGAAAAATGATAAAGTTTAAAGTGAAAAAAATGTATCAATCACAAAATATAATTTATATATATACATATAGATGATATATGAAGTCCATACATAATATATATACTTTTGAAGTGAGAATGATAACTTGTGAAATTTATATAATTTGAAAGATTAAATTTGAGTGAAAGTGAAAGATCTACTTGGAATTTTTTTTGTTACAATAAGAATATGAGATGTGAACTAAAAAGATAAAAAGAAATTAATATATAAATAAAGTTAGTCAAATTAATTTGGTATAAATATGTTATATAGTCAAATTAATTTGATACAAATATGTTATATATATACATTCATGATAATTGTAATTGAAGTAATTGTCTATAGACTATAAAAATTATAGAGACATGTATACTTGTGAAATGCTTAAAGGCAACTTCAGTATATAATTAAATTAATTAAAATAAAAATTATTTCATTGTTTTGTTAAAGTGAAAATTAATATGATAATTATTAAATTTATTGAAATAGTAGAATAAGTGAATTGCCCGATTATACTGATAATAAACCTAGTCTTCGGATTAAATGGCTAGCCAGAGAGTGGACATCCTTACTATTATTGGACAGTCTATGTCACTATTATCACTGGGCATTTTTGCCATTATTGGGCCATTAGCCATACTGATTGATATACACAATCGTTACTGCCCATCTTTATCAGCCAACTCCCCTGTTTCCATCTTTCCTTTTCGAGTTTACCACTCCTCATAGCTTCTTGAACTTTTTTAGGGTCTCGCTCCCTGAGTTCAAGAGTCTACACTCTCGCGTCATACAGCTCCCCCAGTAATCAGGACCTCCCCTTTTCTTTGACCAACGGGTCCTCAAACCAATCTTTCCTACCTTTCTATTTTTTGGTATTTTATTAATATAATATAATTAATAATAATAAATAATAATAATATTAGTAACTTATTAAATTAAATTAATTAAATTAAACTTAAACTAATTAAAATAAATAAGAAATAAAATATATAAATAAATATTTCTAAATAAATATTAATTATATTCTTACTGGACATTTACTTGCCATTATTGACCCGATATCTGATCCTAGGATTTTAAACTTAGTATATGAGATAAAAAGTATAAAGCTAAGAAAAGTTTATTAGAACACACACACATATATATATATGCACATATATATATATATAAATTATTGATTATTTATAGTAAATTATTGAATTAGAAAAAAATATACTTTTATATGTACTGCACTGTATATAATAATAATAATGTAAAGTCAGATTTAATAAGATTTTACAGAATTTAATATTATTGAATCAAATACAATGAGAGTAGTCAAAGTATTAAATTGTATATTGGATGAAAATGTCTTAAAATGTTATTTTTTAAAATCATAATGTTCAAAGTGTTAAATAAAACAATAGTATTCAGAATTGTTAATTGAATGAAAATACTCATAATAGTAAAATGATAAGTGAAAAATTTATTGATAATACAAGATATAAACCTTATAAAGGAAGTATTGACAAATATGTTGACTTTAAATTTTATTTAATTTAATTGAATATAAAACTTGTTAAAGTAAATTGTAATTGAAAAGTGTACACTGTAAATATAAAATATTAATGTTACAAATGCATTAATATTTAAAAGTGCAATAAATGATAGACAAATGCTACACTGTTATATGTTACTACTTATTAATTTTAATTAAAATTGAAATGCAAGAATTGTAACACCCCCGTACCCCATATACTCACACCGCATACATCCGCTCAACACGCGATATACGTATATCGGATAAAGGGGTGCCACGGTTCATATCTAAACAAACCAAAGTTTAACTATTAAATCAAATCATCATTTCAAAATTCTGAATAAACTAAAAACATTTAACCTATATTATAAATAGTAATAGATAAAACATCGCTTGTTAAAATACATATATATATAACATTAGTACCCAAAAGTTTATCCAAAATATTTGTCAGATAAGCAGCGGAAAATACATATGTATATATATCAAAATCAATGTTTACAAAATTATAGAATTTGTACATGATGGCAGTTCGTCTCTGATCTTGATGTCCACAACTCAACATTGCTATCACAAACTCAAGCCTAGACTCAACTCGGTCTAGACGAGCTCTCTAGCACAACCGGATCTACCATGTCACCTGCGCGATGAACCATAGTCGCGCTAAGCAGAAAGCTTAGTGGTACAAACTTTGATTCAATATAGATCAATGTGATACTCATGGACAATATATGTGAATATATAAACTCATAGCATTATATCTCAACATGTTAATCATTTGCATCACATTTCATAATTCACATTAAAGCAAAGACAAGCATTGGCCCAAAATGAAACTAATATGCTATTCAAAGTTCAGAGTTACTGCTTTGGTCCATAATCACATTTATCAAGCCCATAGGCGATATATATATCCATGGATAATGTAACAGACCCAGTCTCTTGGACCTCAACCCTGCTAAACCCTTGGGCCCTAGCATCTTAGTCCTCAACCTGGCTAAACTGTTACTGTTTTTGAGGCATACGACCCGGTCTTTTCACCTCAAAAACATCATATTTCACATTTATCAGCTGGGCTCGGCTTACGACCTGATCTTTTCACCTGCCCAGTAATTCATAGGCATGCCGCTAAAACCCAGAACTCTAAAAATTGAATAACATACTAGGCACACAATTAATTCATTTATCTCATTATAATTTTCTTTCACAATTCATTTCTCATAATCAACTAGGCTCATTGCCTTATTATATCCTCATTTTCTCATATTTTCTAATTCTTCTCTTTTGTATCAATATCAATTTGTTACATTATGTTTTCACATATCATATCACTTTATTCAACATTTCTTTTCATGTACAACACATTACTCAATTGCATTAATACATTAACATAATTCACATCATGCATATCATAATTTATAACTCATTCATCAACAATATATCAATTAACTTAACACATTTCTCCACTAAATGTGTTAAGTCCCAATGTCATGTAAATGTATGCAATCATTCAAAGTTTGTACTTACCTCTAAGAGCAACAACACCACTATCAACTCCTCTTCCAAGATAACTCTCAACACTTGGCTAGGGCAACTCAATTCTCTTCAAAACCTAATCCAAAGGTGATAAAAAACACTCACTTAGTATACATATAAGAGAATAAGAAAGAGAAGTATCTAGGGAAAACTCTACACTTGGCATGCTCAACAACACGGGCGTGTTCTTGACTATGCCCTAAACTCACAACACAGAAGCTTTGACATGCTCAGTGACATGTGCGTGTCACTGGCCATGCCAATTCTCCTCCAACACAGAAGCTATGACATGCTCAGTGACATGGGTGTGTCACTGGACGTGTCAATCAACTAACAACATAGTAGCTATGACACGCTCAGTGACATAGGCGTGTCACTGCTTGTGTCACCAACCCAGAAAACAGAACCAATGACACGCCTAAAGACATGGCCGTGCTTCTGGGCGTGTCAGGCCAAAAACCCTGAAATCGACACCCAAAACACTACAACCAATAATCATCTTTCAATAGCCAAATCAACAACACACAAACTCAATCAAAACCTTCAACAACCCATATAATACTTGAGTAAACCTTAAAACAACTCAATTACAAACATCAAACACAAACACAACCATATTCACAACTCAAAAATCACACAATCTACACACTTGCCTCTTTCACCAAACTCAACACTTTTTCTCTTCAATCCAACCCCAAAAATCAAAGTTAACAAAACAACACAACCCTCAAATATACCAAAACAACCATCCAACAAACCCAAGAACACAAACTCAAAAGAAAACCAAGAAACAAGTTGGAAACTTACCAAAAGTGAAGAAAATCCTTAAAACTCCAACTTGATCTCTAGAAAACCTTCAATCTTGTGAGCTTGGAAGCAACAAAATCTCTTTTTCTTTGGTTGCTAAGGGTGGCCGGCCAAAGAGAAGAAAAGAAGAAGTTGAAGATGAATGAAGAAGAAGAAAGAAAGAAAGAAAGAAAGTCAACCATTTAACAACTACTCTCTCCTCAAAACACTCTCTGCCAAGCAATAAAATAATATAATAATCACCCAGTAACATAAATAAATCCATTTAATTAATCAAAATATCTCTTTTGACCAATAAGACATAATCTTGTATATATATTGTTTATATCTCCATATACATAATATATACACCTTAAATTATTTAATCCAATACAACAATTAACACTCCAAAATTTTAGGGTATAGTTTGGGATATTACAATTCTCCCCCTCTACAAAATAATTTCGTCCTCGAAATTACCTGTTCTCAAGTCTGGAATAATTGAGGATACTGATCTCGCATCGCTTATTCACTCTCCCAATTTGCCTCTTCTTTACCATGATTCTTCCAAAGAACCTTCACAATTGGCACTTTCTTATGTCTCAACTCTTTCACTCCGTGTGCTAAAATGACCACCGGTTCCTCTTCATAAGATATATTCGGACTCACCTCAATAGATTCCACTGACAAAACATGAGATGGGTCTGAACTGTACCTCCGTAGCATAGAAACATGGAAGACATTATGAATTCGATCCAGTTCAGGCGGCAAAGCAAGTCGATAAGCAACTGGCCCAACTCTCTCCAGTACCTCGTAAGGTCCAATAAAACGAGGACTCAGCTTCCCTTTGCGGCCAAATCTCAAAATTCTCTTCCAAGGAGACACTTTCAGAAATACTTTATCTCCAATACTTAACTCTATATCTCTCCTCTTCAAATCTGAATAGGATTTCTGTCAATCTGAAGCTGCTTTCAACCGATCCTGAATTATCTTCACTTTCTCTTTCATTTCTTTAATCAAATCAGGACCAACCAATTTACCTTCTCCAACTTCATTCCAACATAGAGGTGTTCTGCATCTTCTACTGTACAATGCCTCATAAAGTGCCATTTTAATACTAGACTGATGATTGTTGTTATAAGCAAATTCCATCAATGGCAAAAATCTGTCCCAACTCCCAGAGAAATCAATGACATAGCTTCTCAACATGTCCTCTAAAATCTGTATCACTCTCTCTGACTGCCCATCTGTCTGCAGATGAAAAGCAGTGCTAAAGTGCAATCGAGAACCCAAAGCAACATGCAAACTCTTTAAAAACCTTGAAGTAAACCGGGGATCTCGATCAGACACCAAAGAAATTGGGACTCCATGCAATCTCACTATCTCACTGATATACAGCTCAGCCAACTTCTTTAGAGAATAGTCCATCCGAACTGGAAGAAAATAAGCTGTCTTCATTAATCGATTAACAATCACCCAAATTGCATCGTGCTTCTTCTGAGTCAAAGGCAAACCAGTCACAAAATCCATCATCACTCGCTCCCATTTCCATTCAGGCACTGATAAAGGTTGGAGCAACCCCGAAGGAACTTGATGCTCAGCCTTCACTCTCTGACAAGTGAGACATTTGGATACAAACTCCGCTATGTCCCTCTTCATACCTGACCACCAATAGTGTTGCTTCAAATCATGATACATCTTAGTACTCCGAGGGTGCATAGCAAAAGTCGACTGATGTGCTTCTTCCAAAATAGTCTTTTTCAGTTTTGCATTATTAGGAATACACAATCTATCTTTGAACCATAAACTACTATCACTTCTCACCTGAAAGTCTCGGCTCTCCCCATTGTGGCAATCCGACACAACTTTCTGAATTTTCTCATCTGCTAGCTGAGCCTCTTTAATCTGATCCAACAACACCGGTCTCAACTGCAATTGAGCCAGCAAAGCACCATCACTACAAGGCTCTAAACTAGCATGCAATGCTCTCAACTCAACAAGCAACAAGAGAGAATAAGCAGTCAAACCTGCCAAAGACTTCCGACTCAAGGTATCAGCAACAACATTTGCTTTACTAGGATGATAATCAATCAAACAATCGTAGTCTTTGATCAACTCCAACTACCGTCTCTGCCGAAGATTCAGCTCTCTCTGAATACCCAAGTATTTCAAACTCTTGTGATCTGTATAAATGAAACACTTCTCCCCATACAAGTAGTGTCGCCAAATCTTCAAAGCAAAAACTATGGCTGCTAACTCCAAATCATGCGTCGGGTAATTCAACTCATGCGACTTCAACTGCCGAGAAGCATAAGCTATGACTCTACCCTCCTGCATCAAAACACAACCTAAACCATTATGTGAAGCATCACTGTAAACCACATATGGTTTATCTTCCACAGGAAAGGTAATAACATGAGCTTGAGTCAGCATCTCCTTCAACTGCTCAAAGCTTGCTTGACACTGATCTATCCACACAAATCTAACTCCCTTCCGAAGTAATATGGTGAGTGGAGTAGCTATCAAAGAAAAACCCTTCACAAACCGTCGATAATAGCCTACCAAATCCAGAAAACTTCTAACTTCAGTCACAAACTTTGGTGGACTCCAATTCAAAATAACTTCAATTTTACTCGGATCAACTCTAATACCATCTGCTGAAACAACATGGCCCAGAAAAGTTACTTGATCAAGCCAAAACTCACACTTCGACAGCTTAGCATACAATTGCTTCTCTCTCACGGTCTGCAATACAATCCGCAAATGCTCATCATGCTCCTCCTTATTATGCGAATACACCAAAATATCAACAATAAAGACTACCACAAACTGATCCAAATAGGGTCTAAACACCTTGTTCATCAAATCCATAAAAGCCGCAGGTGCATTCGTCAATCCAAAAGGCATCACCAAAAACTCATAATGCCCATACCTTGTGCGGAAAGCTGTCTTAGGAACATCCTCCTCTCTGATTCTCAACAGATGGTACCCTGATCTCAAATCAATCTTGGAGAAAACTGCTACTCCCTTCAACTGATCAAAGAGTTCATCTATTCTAGGCAAAGGATACTTATTCTTGATAGTCACTTTATTCAACTGCCTATAATCAATGCATAATCTTAAAGTACCATCCTTCTTCTTCACAAATAAAACAGGAGCTCCCCATGGAGAAACACTAGGGCGAACAAACCCTTTATCCAACAACTCCTGCAACTGCACCTTTAACTCTCTCAACTCAGCAAGTGCCATTCGATAGGGAGTAATAGAGATGGGAGTGGTACTAGGCAACAAATCGATACCAAACTCCACTTCTCTCTCAGGGGGTATCCCTGGCAACTCCTCAGGAAAAACATCTGGGAAATCAACAACGGTGGTATACTATCAAGCTGAGAACCCACTACTCTGGTATCTACAACATGAGCAAGATAAGCATCACACCCTTTCCTAATCATCCTCCTAGCTGCAACAGCTGAAACCATCAAGGATGCAAGTTGTCTCTGCTCACTAAATACCATCAGACTTCTACCATCACTGGTTCTTAGGGTAACACACTTCTTTTGACAATCCACCACAGCTCCATGCTTAGATAACCAATCCATGCCTAAGATCAAATCATACTCCTCAAAAGGCATTTCAATCAAGTCACCAAGAAACTCCTCATCCTGAACAACCACTGGACTATCTCGGTGCACCTTACTCACTACAACACTATGCCCTAAAGGATTTTACACCAAAACATCAAATCCTAGGGACTCAGAATGTAATTCAGACACAGGCAAGATGGATGCACTTATATATGAATGAGTAGATCCTGGATCAATCAAAGCAAGAACTGAAATGTCAAATAAAGAGAATGTACCCGCAATGATGGCTGAAGCATCCGGCTGCCTCTTCATCACATACACTCGCTGAAAAGGTCTAGTATCATATGGCCTACTGCCTTCAGATGTAGGGCCTCCTCTCTGACTAAACCCAGGTCTACCACCTCTACTGAAACCTCTGCCACTTCGACCTCCTCTCACACTAGGTCGAGAAACTGCTGAATCTGTCTGCCTATCCTCCTGTAGCTCAGGACAATCTCTTAAGAATTGATCAGGTAACCCGCATCTAAAACACACAGCTGATCCACCAATCTTCCAACAAACACCCCCATGTATCCTACCACAATGGACACATGTAGGTGGAGTAGACCTCTCGATCTCTGCCTCTGATGTGGTACTGACCTAACAGGCTGCCTCTGACCCTTACTGATCCTCGGAACAAAACTTCCTCTACCTCTCTTTGCAGATGAAGACCCTGCCTCAAACTGGGGTCTCCTAACTCTATTCTCCTCCTCGGTAGTAGCTGCTGCAATAGTCTGCGCTCTCTCAACACTCCGGGCCGCTGCAACAAGCTGGGAAAGATCCTGATACCGGGAACTAGCAACAATACACATAATAGAGGGCCTCAACCCCTCCTCAAATCTTATACATCGGTCTATCTCATCTGAAATAATCCCACCGGCATAATTACTCAACCGAATGAACTCAATCTCATACTTGTCACCGTCCGGTTATCCTGCCTCAGATTCAAAAACTCCATCTTCTTAGCATCCTTATACTCCCTCAGAGTATACTACTGCTCAAAATCCTGTAGAAAATCACCATAAGACAAAGTTGGTGGATCATCCATGGCATGGGGAACCATCTTCCACGAATCATACGCATCTCTCTGCAGAAGAGATCTAGCATAATCGAACTTCTCCTTAGGAGTGGCTTGCAACTGTATAAATACCCTCTGAACTCTATCCAACCACTGCTCAACTATAGCAGGATCTGTAGTACCAAAGAAGTCCTCAGCCCCAAATTTCCTCAATTTATCATACTGCCTCACCGGCACATGTGGCTGTGGTTGCGGTGGCGGCTGCTGCACTGGAGCTTGCCACAACAATTCTACCACATGCCGTAACCAAACTAGCGACATCTCATCAGCAGCTGGTCTCTTTGGTATAGGAGCAGGTGCCTCACCAGTTGTTTCAACCCTAGCTCCATCTCTACCCTCAACAGGAGCTACACTCTCAGCACTACCTTCTACAGACTGACGTGACTGAGACGCCATCACTACCTATATCTACAAACATAGCAGAATATACCTCATAAAAAATAAGAAACTGCCAGCGCCAATGCATGTATCATATTTAAAAGCAATATTTTAAAAATAAAAAATTTCTTTTTCTTACAATTTACCTAGGTTGAGAACCTCAAACATAGGCTCTGATATCAAAACAACTGTAAAACCCCCGTACCCCATATACGCACACCGCATACACCCGCTCAACACGCGATATACGTATACCGAATAAAGGGGTGCCACGGTTCATTTCTAAACAAACCAAACTTTAACTATTAAATCAAATCATCATTTCAAAAATCTGAATAAACTAAAAACATTTAACCTATATTATAAATAGTAATAGATAAAACATCACTTGTTAATATATATATATATATAATTAGTACCCAAAAATTTATCCAAAATATTTGTCAGATAAGCAGCGGAAAATACATATGTATATATATCAAAATCAATGTTTACAAAATTATAGAATTTATACGTGCTGGCAGTTCTTCTCTGATCTTGATGTCCACAACTCAACACTGCTATCACAAACTCAAGCCTAGACTCAACTCGGTCTAGACAAGCTCTCCGGCACAACCGGATCTACATTGTCACCTGCGCGATGAACCACAATCGCGCTAAGCAGAAAGCTTAGTGGTACAAACTTTGATTCAATATAGATCAATGCGATGCTCATGCACAATATATGTGAATATATTAACTCATAGCATTATATCTCAACATGTTAATCATTTGCATCACATTTCATAATTCACATTAAAGCAAAGATAAGCATGGGCAAAAAATGAAACTAATATGCTATTCAAAGTTCAGAGTTATTGCTTTAGTCCATAATCACATTTATCAAGCCCGTAGGCGATATATATATATATATCCATGGATAATGTAACAGACCCAGTCTCTTGGACCTCAACCCGGCTAGACCCTTGGGCCCCAGTATCTTGGTCCTCAACCCGATTAGACTGTTACTGTTTTTGAGGCTTACGACCCGGTCTTTTCACCTCAAAAACATCATATTTCACATTTATCAGCTGGGCACGGCTTACGAACCGGTCTTTTCATCTACCCAGCAATTCATAGGCATGCCGCCAAACCCAGAACTCTGAAAATTGAATAACATACTAGGCACACAATTAATTCATTTATCTCATTATCATTTTCTTTCACAATTAATTTCTCATAATCAACTAGGCTCTTTGCCTTATTATATCCTCATTTTCTCATATTTTCTCATTCTTCTCTTTTGTATCAATATCAATTTGTTACATTATGTGTTCACATATCATATCACTTTATTCAACATTTCTTTTCATGTACAACACATTACTCAATTGCATTAATACATCAACATAATTCACATCATGCATATCATAATTTATAACTCATTCATCAACAATATATCAATTAACTTAACACATTTCTCCACTAAATGTGTTAAGTCCCAATGTCATGTAAATGTATGCAATCATTCAAAGTTTGTACTTACCTCTAAGAGCAACAACACCACTCTATCAACTCCTCTTCCAAGATAACTCTCAACACTTGGCTAGGGCAACTCAATTCTCTTCAAAACCTAATCCAAAGGTGATCAACAACACTCACTTAGTGATACACATAAGTGAATAAGAAAGAGAACTATCTAGGGAAAACTCTACACTTGACACGCTCAACAACACGGGCGTGTCCCTGACCGTGCCCTAAACTCACAACACAGAAGCTTTGACACGCTTAGTGACGTGGGCGTGTCACTGGCCGTGCCAATTCTCCTCCAACACAGAAGCTATGACACGCTCAGTGACATGGGCGTGTCGCTGGACGTGTCAATCAACCAACAACACAGTAGCTATGACACGCTCAGTGACATGGGCGTGTCACTGCTCGTGTCACCATCCCAGAAAACAGAACTAACGACACGCCTAAAGACATGGCCGTGAAATCGACACATAAAACACCACAACCAATAATCATCTTCCAATAGCCAAATCAACAACACACAAACTCAACCAAAACCTTCAACAACCCATATAATACTTGAGTAAACCTTAAAACAACTCAATTACAAACATCAAATACAAACACAACCATATTCACAACTCAAAAATCACACAATCTACACACTTGCCTCTTTCACCAAACTCAACCCTTTTTCTCTTCAATCCAACCCCAAAAATCAAAGTTAACAAAACAACACAACCCTCAAATATACCAAAACAACCATCCAACAAACCTAAGAACACAAACTCAAAAGAAAACCAAGAAACAAGTTGGAAACTTACCAAAAGTGAAGAAAATCCTTAAAACTCCAACTTGATCTCTGGAAAACCTTAAATCTTTTGAGCTTGGAAGCAACAAAATCTCTTTTTCTTTGGTTGCTAAGGGTGGCCAGCCAAAGAGAAGAAAAGAAGAAGATGAAGATGAACGAAGAAGAAGAAAGAAAGAAAAAAAGAAAGAAAGAAAGTCAACCATTTAACAACTACTCTCTCCTCAAAACACTCTCCGCCAAGCAATAAAATAATATAATAATCACCCAGTAACATAAATAAATCCATTTAATTAATCAAAATATCTCTTTTGACCAATAAGACATAATCTTGTATATATATTGTTTTTATCTCCATATGCATAACATATACACCTTAAATTATTTAATCCAATACAACAATTAACACTCCAAAATTTTAGGGTATAGTTTGGGATATTACAAGAATACAAATTTTATTATTAAGAGTAATAATTTGGAAGGTAATTGCAAAAAGGTTTTATTGTTATAATTGAATTTGTATTTATTTTAAAATAAAATAAGTTTTATCGGAAATGTTTGTTTTCTTGATTTATTTTCAAGAATTGAGTTTTGCTATTTTTATTGTTACAATTATTTAATTTGAAATTAAGTAGCAAGGCATGTGTATACAAACACCACTAAGCTATAATGCTTAGCCTGTTAGAATTTTTCTGACACTCAAGTAAGATGGATCAAAGTAAAGTATTGAGGTGGTGAATAACAATTTCAGAGATTAGTTGCAAAACATATGAAGTTCTTTATAAACATTGTAAATAAGGATTGCGTTTATATTGTATAACTTATTTTGGCTTTGAAGTTATAAGATTTAAGGAATGATTATTGATTCTAGTAATGTATTTTATGTCTATATTTATGGATTGAAAAGTTTTGATGTTTAATTTGATTTATGGTTGATATTCAATTTATGAGAGTTATTGGAGTTTGATTTGATAAATAGGAGTTAGAAGTGTTTTACTACAAGTTGTTATTTATTGTTGAAATTTTCAGATAGTGATTATTACAGAGGAAACTCTACTGAAATTTTTAGTCATGTTATTATTTAAGTTGCATGGAACTGGATATTGGATTATATTTAAAATTATTTAGTGTATTGAGTAGCATCTTTTGGCAGTTCTCTGAGATGATTGTTAGGGGGTGTTACACTTAAAGACTTGACTTGCATTTATATTCAAAGAACAACTTTATACCTTTACACCAAAGAATAAGGTGTAGCCCAAGTTGATGTTCTAATTGTGGTGCCATATCCCCATAAGGCAAAAGCCAATTTATCAACACAATCTCTATTATTTTGCACCAATTTTCATAAGATCTTCTTCAAATTCTTATTAGCAGCTTCTACAGCTCCATTAGCTTATGTACTATATGGGGAAGAGTTTTGGGGTTTGATACCATATTTTGCAAAAATTGACCTTGTTCTTCCTGAAATTAGACTCCATTTTTTGCCACCACATGATGGGGTACCCCATATCTACAAATAAGTTGTTTTTCAATGAACTTACTCATTTGCTTTGGCCCGAGTTTATGAAAAGACCGTGCTTCCACCCATTTGGAGAAATAGTCAATGGCTACTATAATGTATCTATGATTGTTTGATGAAGCCGTTTTAACCTCACCAATAATGTCAATCCCCAAGCATCAAAGGCCATGGAAAAGAACATGTCTTCAACTTAGATGGTGGTATATGGTAATATTGGCATGGATTTAGCATTTATAGTATATCCTCACATATTCTTGACAATATGCCTCCATTGTAAGCCAAAAGTAGCCTTGTCTTACTATCTTCTTACCCAATGTTTTAACATTCATATGGGGCCCCTAAGTTCTAGTATGAACCTTTTCCATCAACTCCTTAGATTTTTCTTCATCCATGCATCTCAGATGGATCCCATCTACATGTCTTTTTATATAACATGTCCCCAAAGGCAATGAATTGGGAGGCCATTCTCCTTAAGGTCATGTTCTCTTTTTGATCCAATCCCTTGGGCATGACTCCTTCAATTAGAAACCTATGGATATCAAAGAACTATGGCTTCTCATCCCTCACTTTTATTTGTTGGACCCATAGATTTTTCTCTTTCTTAGGCAGGCTTCTTAGATGATGATATAACAACCTAGAATTTTTTCAAATGGAAGCTAGTATTACAAGGACATCCGCCATTTAATTTTCTACCCTTGGGTGTTACGCTCAAATTAACTCTACCACAAAGCGTCACTCGCAAGTATACGAGGTAGCTGTAGCAAAGGTGATCGCCCCAAGGTCGTTCTCTCAAGGAAGCTAAAGTGGTTAATTGCTTATCAGATTATGTTTAACAAGTAATAAAGAGATTTATAAATTGCTAACTGATGAAAAAGTTTAATTAAAGTTTAAAACAATAAAAGTAAATTGAATTGTGTTTTGATTCACTTGATAGAATGGTCTAGGGTTTGCACTTCTCTACTACTTATATGTATGAACGGTTATTCCTCTTAACTAATTCAATTTCAAAGATTAAATCTCAAACAACTCAACTAATAGAGTCAAGGAAATAAGCTCTCGCATTCAAACCTCTTTCAACTAATCTTGTTATAAGTGAAATAATCTTTTTAATAGGTTATATCTCTAATTCACCTAAGTCCCTAATTGAATTGTTCAAGTATTAAACTTCATCTCTCAATCCATCATCTAATACCTTAAAACACATAATTGGGTGTCAATCAATTATATATTAACAATGTTCCATTCAATCAAGGCTAAAGAAATTATTAGCTAAGAGAATAACCAAATCATACAATCATAGCAGATCCATACAAACCCTAGACTAGATCAAATTAGTTCCTCATGCTATCAAACATATTCATCTCATTGATGTTCAAAGAAATCAAAATAGACATGATAATATCCATTCAATAAAAATAAAGAGAATAAGTTCGAGAACAAAACCAAGTTACAACTCCTTGAAGCTTCTGAAGAATCTCTTGTTCAAATCTTACAAGAAGGATGAAACAATGGCTAGAACAATCTAATCTAACTAGTTTTAATCCAAAGTGAAATCAAAATCAAGAAAACAAAGTTTAAACCCTCTGTTCACTCTCTTGACGGCTCAAAATCTCCTCTAAATCGTCCACCCCCCGAAACCCTAACTTTCTTCTTTCCTTTTATACGAAACGTCCGCTTTAAAATTCGGTGCGCGTTTGGTTCATGAGGGACACGGCTGTGTGAGAACTTGTTTGAGGGACATGGCCACAAGACACGGCCGTGTCCCCTGCAGGTGTCCACCTCTGTTTGTTTCTCTCCTCTCTTCTTCTTTGATTGAGTGACATGGCCAAGTCAAAAGTGACTTGGCCGTGTTGCACCATGTTTGAGGGACACGGCCACAAGACACGGCCGTGTCCCCTGCAGGTGTTCACCTCTGTGCAATTTTGATCTCTTTCCTGTAGAACCAAGTGAGACACGGCCAAGTGAAGCTTGACTTGGCCGTGTTGGGTCTTTTTGGAGGGACACGGCCAGGTGACTTGGCCATGTCCCTTGCATGTGTCTGCTACTGGGACTTGTTCTTCAATTTAATCTTGGTATGGGACACGGCCAGTGACTTGGCCGTGTCCTCTGCCTGTGTCAGCCACTGCCACTTTCTCCTTCAAATTTGCTTCCTTGCCTTTTTAACCTAACACAAAACTCAAACAAACTTTAAACAAAAAGTAAATAAACAATAACCAACAAAACATAAACACCATACTAAAAACTAGATCAAAAACAACATAAACACTGAAATAAACTAAAACTACAAAATTAACAAAAACACTAAATAAACCGATTTAAACTAATAAAATACCTAAATAAAACAATAATTATTATAATAAACAAGACACAAATCTATAACAAAAACTAACAAAACATTGGGACATTGGTGAATTACAACTAATGAAAATTCAACCACATCTTATTGATGAGGTTTAGATAAGGCTTTAGCTTCTTATTCCTTGCTTCCTACCTCCTCAACAGCTTTAAAAATAGTTCACAGATTGAAGTGAGCTTGGCTATGAACTGAGCTATATACTATAACATCCCCAAGAATCCTCTGACCTCTTTTTCTATATTAGGTGTAGGCAACTCTTGGATGGCTTTAACTTTATCAGCGTCCACTTCAATTATTCTATAACTAACTTTATATCCCAATAATTTCCCTTTAGTTGTACCAAACACACTTTTTTGGATTTAGGTGAAGCTTGTATTCCTTCACCCTTTGTGAATCTTTTCAAGTGCAGCCACATGCCTATCTCTTGTCTTGGACTTGACGATCATGTCATCCATATAGACTTCTACTTCTTTACGAATTAGATCATGAAAAGAGTTATTTTTGTAACATCCATACTTTTAATAGACACAATTAGTTAATATGGAGGGTCAAATAATGTGTTGAAAGAGAAATATGTATGGTATATACCTAATGTATAAACAAGATATATATAAAATATACATTGGATACCTGATGTATACATGGTATATACCTAATATATATCTAATGTATACAATTTCACTAAAAGACAAAGTTAGGTAAAAAGTCAAAATGTTAAAAGTTAAAAGTTAAATATAATAATAAAAAAAATAAATTAAAATTAATTTTGGATAGTGTAGACCCTTATTTTTTTGACCAAGTCCAGTTTAAAGATTTAAAATGGTCTGAAATAATATTTTTAGTATTTATTATTTATTTTAATATTTATTACTTATTTTAATAATATAATATTTATTTTAATATAATATTTATCATTGAATATAGAAAAAGAAAAAAGAAAATTATAAATATTTATTTTAAATATAATTTTTATTTTTAAAAATAAAAATAAAAAAATAAAAAAAGCAGACTAATCGGCAAGCCAATTCGCTGCAGGCGTGTTGTGCTACCCATCGCCCACGGCCTGCACGCAATGCCCCAATCCTTGCAGCAATTGGCCAGCAGCCTGCGGTGCCTTGTAGTGGCCCGCGCCTAGTGCACAACGTCCCAATCCTCGTAGCAATTGGCTAGCAGCAACATTGCCTCCCAGTGGCCTGAGGCCAGCATACAACGTCCCAATCCTCGCAGCCCGCACCAACGGGCAATTTTTCTTAAACCTTATTTAGCTCGGTTTAATTTATTTCCTTAAGAGTTTTTTTTTTATTTCCTAAAACAACCAGTATTAGGTTTTTAATTCCCTATAAATAATAGGATTTAACACTCTTGAAAGGACCTTTGGCAATTATTCGGAGACTCGGACTTTGGGATTTTTTCTGAGATGGGGACTTTGGTTTTTTTGGAAAAAGACTTTTGGGATGGCAGAGAACGATTAGGAACTTTTGGCTGAGACTTTGGGACTTTTGGACTTTGGAACTTTTGTTTTAGATTTAATTATATAGTTTATTATATATTTTGATGATCGATTTATTTAACTTCAATGTTTGATTTGTTTTGGATGAATATTTTCTTTATTATTATTATTATTTTATTAATAATATAAGAGGTATGTTTCTACTTTGTGGTACCTCATTAATTAAGCTTCATGTAATTTAAATTATTTTTATATTTTGAGATTAATGTAAAGGACATGTTTCCACCTTTTGGTGGGTGCCTTATTTAGTTTTAGACATTGGACGATGTAAGGACATTTTTCCATCCTCGGATGGATGTCCATTTATTAATTTTGTTTGAACATTGCTATGATTTTTAATAAAGTATTTGTTTATTCTTATGATTGTATGTATTATGGATAATATCATTGTATTTAATAGTTTTATAATATTAAGACTTGAAAAGGAGGCTGGTTCCAATGAACCAGACATTATGGAGATGCTGGGCCATTTCTCACCTTTCCCATATATACCAAACTTTCTGAATCCAATAAGGGGTTGGGGATTCCTTAGGAATTGAGTCATCCACCCCTTTCTTTTTCCCGGCCCATCCAAGTGGCTACTCCATTTTTCTTTGAGTTTAAGCCCATGTTCTCTAAGACCACGAGCCTAGTAGTGCCGAAGTCGCAAGAACCATTCCACTTGGGAGTGGGGCAAAAATTCCCGCTCACAGTGGCGACTCCACTAGGGATAAGAGAAGTTGATTCCATTAGTCTTTATATTATTTTATTCTTTCTTATTATGATATTATTCATTGCATCATTTAGATTGCATTATGTGCATGAGTTAGGACACCCAGGTAACCCGTGTTGTGTTATGTAAGGGATACCATACTTTCGCTCAAGGTATGAAGATTGAGCATGGCATAACCACTCATAGCCTTGTACCTTTTGGTATATACTTGCTTTGGGAACCTAAGCCTTTCAACCCAAATGCTAAAGCTCATGTAATTGGCCTAGTTTCTTTCCTTAGGTTTTTACCCCAAATGCTTCTTGTGATTAATTTATCTTGGTTTAAATCATGGCTTATTTGGTTTGTTATTTTTCTAATATGGCCTACCTATATTGTAAGCTCAAAATAATTTTTTCCTTTAAAGTTCAAAAGATCAAAACTATTTTCAAAACTTTTCAAGATGGTCTTTGAACATAAAAACTTCTAAAAATGGATCAAAAAATTCTTTTTCATAGCCCGAGCTCAAAGCCCAAACTTCATTTTTTTCTAAAATCTTTTTATGGGCTTTGAAACAAAACCATGTTTCACTTGATTACAACTTTTTCTAAAACGAGCTTACAAATATTTAGGTCAATTATGAAAATATCAAAAATCAATTTTGAGCCTAGTTTTTACCAAAGAATTATTGATCATGGGCTTGTTTTTGGCATGAATCATTAGTTGCATTTTTAAATAAGAAATCTTTTTATAATAAACATCTTAATTTAGTTTTAATCTAATATAGCATAAAAGCTATTTTAGTTGAGATTCAATGGATTAAAACCTAATTAATGGGAATTATCATGGACCAACTTCTATATTAGAAAATGCAACTATTGGTTAAACCGCTCGAGGGAACTTTTCAAAAACAAGATATCCCATGTTGGTATTCTGTTGACTATATACCTAGGAAAAGAGACTCGCCATTTGTGTGTGGAAGTTATAAGGTTGGAAGGGACTTCCTAATTATCTTTATTTGTTTGTTGTTTGTGCATACATGCATGCATACATACACGCATTGCATAACATATCATTGATCCTTTCTGACTCACAGACCTGAAGTACAACAGTTTAAAAGCGTACGACAACCCAACCTACGCCAGTGATGTAGAATCCAGCAGCAGCTCAATTACCTTCTCACCAAGAGCAATGGATTCTGAACAAATTCAAAGAATGGTGGATGACACCCTCAATGCCAAGATGGAAGAACTGAAGGAGGTCCTAGTTGAGACCATGAAAAGCCAATTGGCTGCACTTTTGGGAAACACTGCCAGTACGAAGAAGCTGAAGAACAAAGGGAAGGCTAAGGTTGGCAAAGTAGCATTCAATGATGACAAGGTAGTTATTGATGATGATGATGAATGGGCTCAATACTTCCAAGAGTCTCAAGATAAGAAGAAAGAGCCAAAGGTTGTGGAAGGAGCAACTGTGGAAAAGACCAAAATATCTGATATGGAGAAGATGATTGCTGATTTGGAAAAGAAATTTGAAAAGAAGCTGAATGTTGATAAGATGTCAGAAATAGACAAGCTATTCGAACAAGATGAGGAGGTCCCTTATAAGTTCAACATGCCTTCCTTCGCTAGGTATATTGGTATAGGAAATCCTCACTTGCATGTTACGCAGTACATCACTACTATACAGTCTGTCTGAGCTACTAAGGCTCAAACTCTAAGGTACTTCATGCTCTCATTGGACGCTGTTGTCCAAAATTAGTTCAATACCTTAGAAGATGACACTCAAAAGAGCTAGAATTTGCTATACAAAGCCTTCATCCAACAATATTGGTATAATGCTGAATTGGAAGTTATTTAATGGAGGTTGAGTCCATTAGATAAAGGTCAAATGAGAACTTTGTGGACTATATGAAGAGGTGGAGGAATAAGGCTGCAATGTTCAAAAGGAGGCTTGATGAGTCGGACCAGATTGAGATGATAGTTAGAGGCGTCTTATCCAATCTCTGTGAAAGACTGTCTCACACCCTTATAAGGGACTTCAAAGATCTTCTTCAAGCTAGATTACAGATAGAAGAGTGGGAAAGAGAGAAGAACCATTTTTTGCAAAATGAAATTATCAGCCTGGCAATCAAAGTACACATAAAGAAATCGATGTCAATACAATTGGTCAAGCAAATAGAAGGTAGTTTTTAGAATTGAAAAAGCTGCTGTCTTGGGTTTTCAACAAACTATAAAAGAAGGGGTTATTACAACCATTGGCTCCTCGACCCTTGCCGAATCCTTTACCTCCAAATTTTGATACCAAAGATTTTTGTCAATTTCATTAGACTCAAGGGTACGAGAAAGATAAATGTGTTCGATTAAGGCATAAGATCCAAGATTTGATTGACAGTGGAAAGCTATCAGATCCTAATAAGACCAACATTAAGAATAATCCTCTGCCTAAATTTGGAAGGGCACCACTGCTTGTAACCTTCATGAAGAGTTTTATCTTGTCATCTTGTCATGATATGGATAGAGAAGCCACTAAAGAGGATGTGCTACTAAGCGAGTTGTGGATGATGAAGCAATGATCCTTGATGATGGAAAAATCCTTGCCCTTGATATGTCTAAATAAATGAAGTATCTTTGACTCCCACTCAACGAACCTCCCTTAGCTTGAAGTGTTGCTCTTTTTTAGTATTTATCTGGAACAATTATGTTTTTCAAATTAAGATTGTTCGAATAAATTATCTTCATTAATTTTTTCATGGTCTTTGTTCATTTTGGTGCTCAAACAATAATGAAGCTAGCTTGATATTTATAAATTATCATATCTATGCATCATGATTTGAATGACTTTACTAAGTGAGGGAATTATTTTATAGCATTGAGTTATGAATGCTTACTTAGAGAGGGCTCCTGCTTAATTATGAGTGTCTATGTCCTAGTCAATCTTATAACATTCTTTGAAAAACTTTTGAGGAGAAATTGAACTCTGTTTATTTAAGAGAGAGATGATCTAGGCAATATTCGATGAGCCAACAACTAGCATCAACCCTATTGATATCAATCCTTAGTTGTCCCTTTGAGCCTTCATAAGATTTCTACTTTCTCTTTATTGATTTATAAGCCCAATGACCCACCCTGAGCTATTGTTACACCTTTGATAAGTCTTATGATCACTAAGGTGAAGAGCCAAGAAGATCAAAGAAAGGAATGCATAGTCAAGACCATGAAGATAGTTGAAGTTCTCAAGACCATAAGGGTAGTTGAAGTTCACATGATATTAGACATGATATCTCCAATTCATTAAGATAACATTAGGACAACAAATGATTTATCCTTGATGAAATAAGACTCAGTCTACTCCACTCATTCATAGTCAAGATAATTATTTTGGAGCTAGGACAAAAAGAAAAAAAAAACAACAACAACAAAAAAAAGAGCAAAGGAAAAGAAGAAAAGGAAAAAATTATCTTAATCAAGATCCAGATTCATGTCAAAAAGAAAGAAGAATGTTCAAAGCTCTATCATTTCATGCTTCCAACAGTCTAAACAAGAAATTTATAGTGTGAAGATTTGCCCATAGTGTCACAATGGCTCTCCAACTTACAAATGGCCTTCATTTAAACTCGTGTCCCTTATAGACCCTATTTCAAGCCTATTAAAGACATGATGATCCCTTTTAGTAGGTAGAGCCTATTAGTGGAAATAGTTTGAATAAGCATGTGTGAGCGGGGATTTTTTCCCCCACTCCCGATGGAATGGTTCTTGCGACTTCGGCACTCTTTAGGCTCAGGGCCTTAGAGAACATGGGCCTAAGCCCAGAGAAAATGTAGTCGCCACCCGGACGGGCCAGGAAAAAAAAGGAGTGGATGACTCAATTCCTAAGGAATTTTTAACCCCTAATGGGTTCGGAAAGTTGGGTACGTGTGGGGAAGGTGAGAAATGACCCAGCACCCCACAATGCCTGGTTCATTGGAACCGGCCTCCTTTGCAGGTCTTAATATTATAAAATTTTTAAATATAATAATATTATCTATATTACATGCAACAATTAAAATAAAGCATTATTATATTAAAATCAAAGTAATGTCCAAACAAAGCAAATAAATGGACACCCATCCGAGGATGGAAACATGTCCTTACATCGTTCATGTCTAAACTAAATAGGACACCCACCAAAAGGTGGAAACATGTCCTTTACATTGGTCCAAAATATAAAAATAATTTAAATTACATAGAATTTAACTAATGAGGTACCCACAAAGTGGAAACATACCTTTTACAATTTTAATACCAAAATAAATAAATAATAATCATAATAATAAAGAAAATATCCATCCATGATAAATTAAATAAATCAAATTAAGTAAATCAAGCATTGAAATTTAAAAAATCAACCATCAAAACATATAATAAATTATATAATCAAATCTAAAATTAAATAAAGCAATAAAAAGTATAAGTTTAGGGTTTTAAAGAATTTAGGATTTTTGGAACTTAGGATTTTAGAAAGTAGAGTTTTGTAATTAGGGTTTTGAAATTAGGGTTTTTTTTGAAACTATTTGGAATTAGGGTTTTGGAAACTAGGGTTTTGTAATTATGGTTTTGTAATTAATAAAACAATTTAAGGTTTTGGAAAATTATAAAAACAATTAAGGTTTTGGGAATTAATAAATAATATAGGTTTTGAAAAATTAAGAAAACAATTAGGGTTTTAAGAATTAATAAAACAATTTAGAGTTTTTGAAATTAGAAAACATATTAGGGTTTTTAGCAACTGGGCAATTAGATTAGGGTGATAATGTTTTGTGATTATATGAACATTAAACTCAAATCATGTTGTTTAAATCAAGTAATCAAGGCTATGAGGTTTAAGTTAACTATTGGACCTAAACAACTTCTTAATATTCAAACTTCTATTGATATTTATAGAAGGGAATGTATATACTGAACAGTCAAATAAGTTGTAACTCAAGGATGAAACTACTATGAATTCAAATAAATTAAAGAATTAAATCAAACCTCCGCTCATTGGTTCCTCCACAATTGACTTCTGGATGAACAATGAACAAAGACAGCTTTCTGGACCCTAGATAGTTTGGGTTATGGACCCAGTTCGAGTTCTGGACTCTGAAAAGACTTGGGTTCTGGACCTGGTTCGAGTTTTGGACTCACAAAAGACTTGGGTTCTGAACCCGAGATAGTTTGGGTTCTGGACCCGATTTGAGTTCTGGACTCGAAAAAGACTTAGGTTCTGGACTCGGGATGATTTGGGTTCTGGACTCGATTCGAGTTCTGGACTCGAAAAAGACTTGGGTTCTGGATACGAGATAGTTTGGGTTCTGGACCCGATTTGAGTTCTGAACTCAGGATCCAGGATGGTTTGGATTTTAGACCCGGTTTGAGTTTTGGACTCAAAAAAGACTTGGGTTCTAGACCTGGGATGGTTTGGGTTCTGGACTCGGTTTGAGTTCTGAATTCAAAAAAGACTTGTGTTCTGAACTCGGGATGGTTTAGGTTCTGGACCCAATTTGAGTTCTGGACTCAGAAAAGATTTGGGTTCTGGACCCGAGCTAAGTTCTAGACTTAAGGGTAATTTGGGTTCTAGACCCAAGCTAAGTTCTGGACTTAAGAGAGATTCGGCTTCTGGACTCGAGCTAAGTTCGGACTTAAGGGTAATTTCTGGACTCGAGCTAAGTTCTGGACTTAAGAGAGATTCAGGTTCTGGACCCGAGCTAAGTTTTGGACTTAAGGGTAATTTAGGTTCTGGACCTAAGCTAAGAAAGATTTAATTATCTGCAAAAAATAATTATAGTCAGTAGGATACTTAGTTGATTTAATTGTCTGCAAAAAATTTAGCTGATTTTTACCATGCACATATCTTCTCCTTGCCCCCTGCGTGTAAAAATATTTTAAAAGTGCAAAAATATTTATTTACATGCAAATATTTGAATGATTGAATTGAATAATTGAGTTTTCTATTTATTTACTGTGCAATTACTGTTTATGCACTATTCATCATTGTTTATTTACTATTTATAAATAGCAATTTACTATTTATCAGTAGTAAAATTTACTTTTTATTTTTCTTTTTTTTTTCACGAGAATAATATTTTTTTTCTTTTTAATTTTTGTCTTTTTTCTTTGCCATTCCTCTATATAAACGTTGCAAGCAGCTCATTTCTTCACTTCATCTCGTATTATTTCTTTCCTTGCAAACTAAACACTATCACTTAGGATTGTAAGATTCATAAAGCTCAAGCAGTTACCATGGCAGGCGTCCAACACTCTTCAAGGCATAGGACTCAATCAAATAATGAATTGATTTCTTACCTTTGAGATAATGAAATTGTGCAAATTTTGATATTACCCGGCATGCATCTCCATCGGAGTTCCAAAGATAAAACACCGGTAAGTGGTACTTTTTCGTATATAAATAGTTTATTACAAGATTTATTAGTATAATTATATTCATGTAGATTATACAAGAACAAGTATGAAAATTGATATACAAAAATATCTATGTAGCATAATTTATTTGTAAAATGATTGTATAAGAATGAAACACATCAATTGTTGGGAGAGAAATTATTTGTCTGTGTCCCTTTTTTATTTTTATTCTTTATTTATTACGTCACATCCGTGATTTTAGAGATATAAAATTTTATATATACTCAATATATATATATTTAGAGTATATATATAACATATACATATGTTATATTAATTGTATATGTTGGATTAATACATTACATACTTAATATATTTAATACACATATAAGGTACATTTGATGTGTATATAAGATACACATTACTTGTGCATATGTGTAATATCCCAAATTTTTTGAAAAATTCTAATTTTTGAAAATTTAACAAAATAAATTATAATTTAAAATGGATAAATTAAATTAATAGTTTTAAATGAAGAATGAAGGGATTTTAAATGAAAAAGTGGAATATATATGTGATATATGTAAAATATATACAACATATAAAAGTCAATACTTCTTAAAAGAAAAGTCAAAGTAAAAGGGTATTTTGGTAATTAAATCTTAGAAATTTAAAATTAATAAACTAATTTAAAAATAAATAATTTTGGATGGAAGATAATATTTTGGAATTTTAATTAATTAAATAAATAATTAATTAAAAATATATTAAAATAATAATATATATAAGGTTGAAAATGTGAGTGGGAGAAAAGAGAAAATCATTTTTTTTTATCTTCTTCTTCTTCTTTCCTTCAAGGCCGACTTTCACGACTTCAAGAGAGGATTTTCCTTCTTCCAAGCAACCATAATTGAAGAGATTTCAAGAATTTAAGTGAAGTTTTAGAAGATTCTTCATAAATTGGTAAGCTTCTTTACCAATTTTGCCTATTCTATGGAAAAGTGTGTTATGTGAATTTTTGAATTTCATAGTAGCATGATTTAATTGTTTAATTGGATATGAATGAAGTTGTTTTGATTGGTTATTAATGATTTTAAGGTTAGATTTAAGAAATGGTTGAATTTAAGTTGAGTTTAGTGAAGAGAGAGAATTTAGGGTTATGGAACATTTGAGTTTTTGAAATCATGGGTTTTAATTGTGCAAATTGGTTCCAAATGTGTTATTTTGATGCATAAACAAGGATTTTAAAATCAAATGATGGATTTAGTTAAGTTTGGATAGAATTTGAAGACGGTAGTATTGATTTAGTTTTGGAAAAATGAATTTTTAAAGAATGATTAATTGTTTGATTTTAATGCTTAAATCATGTTATTTAATGATATAAGTGGTGGAAATAAGATTGAAATGATAATTGGATTGAGTTGGAATGGATATCCTTCAATGGTGAAGGTTATGCCATTTTAGTATTTTGAACATAAGCATGTGGTTAATTAATGTAATTGGTTTAAACATGTTAAAATATGTTTGTAATAAACAAACTCAAAACAATAATTTAATGGTTTAATATGGATTTGCTAAGTTAAAGTAAGGAAATACTTAATTTTTGAAATTTTGTAGGAGTGTTGTTAAATTAAGGTTTGATGTTGAGAATGCCTTAGAATATGATGTTAAATGATTGTTTATGATCACATTTGTATAGGCATTGAGGAAGGTTAATTTGCTTCATCCAAGTGGTGAAGGGCAAGTTGGAAGGATAAGATTGGAGGTTGTGTTAAGCTTGCTTTGGGTTGCTAGTGGAGGTATGTACAAACTTTGAATATATTGTTTATATTTGCATGACATCTGGGCTTAACAAATATTGGTTGAAAAATGTGTTAAGTTACTTGGTTCATTGATTGAGTATGAATAATGTGCTATGACATTTGTAATGTCATATATGTGTTAAATGCATTGTGAAAAGCCCTTGATAATGGCTAAATTGTGCAGAATGTGAAATATGTATATTATGTGAAAATACCTAAAGTAACTGGGTATTGTGTTGTGAATGCAAAAATGAGATATGTGGAATAATGAAATGAATTGATATTGATAAAAAAGAGAAAAATGGAAAGATGTGAAAAATGAGAAAAATGAGAAAAAAAAAGTGAAAATAAGGCAATATGCCTAAATTGAATATGTGACAATGAGAAAGAGATTAATAATGAGACAAATGAATAAATGAAAAAAAATGAGAAAAAGGATGATATAATAAGGCAATGTGCCTAGTTTGATCATGAGAAAATGAGAAAAGTTTTGATAAGGAAATTATGAAAGAATTTGATAATGAGAAATATGAATAAATTGTGTGCCTAGTATGTTATTCAATTTTTAGAGTTCTGGGTTTGGCAGCATGCCTATGATTGCCTACGGGCTAAACACTGGAATGGTAAAAAGACTAGGTCATAAGCCAGGCCAGCTGATAAATATGATGTTTTTAGGGTGAAAAGACTGGGTCGTAAGCCTCAAAAACTGTAACAGTCTAGTCGGGTTGAGGACCAAGATACTGGGGCCTAAGGGTCTAGCCGAGTTGAGGTCCAAGAGACTAGGGCTGTTACATTATCCATGAATATATTGCCTACGGGGCTAGACACAAGGTGTCATTATGGACCAAAGCAGTAACTCTGAAATTTGAATAGCATATTAGATCCTTTTGGGCCCATGCTTGTCTTTGCTTTAATGTGAATTATGAATTGTGATACAATTGAGCAATATAATGAGATATAATGTTATGAGTTGTGATATAGATATGTGTTGTGCATTGACATTACATTTGGACTATATTGTTATCAAAGTTTGTACCACTAGGCTTCGGCTTAGCGCGATTGTAATTCGTTGCGCAGGTGTCATGGATGTTTTGGTAGAGCCAGAGAGTTCTACTAGACCTGGTCGGGTCTAGGTTTGTATTTATTGAACTTGAAGAGTTTTTCAGTACATCAAGATCAGAGCCAGTTGCCAGCATGTAGATATTTGATATTACAATATATTTTGATATTATATATGTTATGATATATTTTTGAAGTATATAATATAAATTGTAAAGAATGATTTGAATAATTTGTTTAAGATGGGATCTTATATGTGATGTTGATATATATATACCTATATATAAGTATTTTGAGAAAATATGGAGAAATTGAGAAGTATTGGTGAAATGGTGAATTAATTTTATTTGGAGTGCTTGTTTTATGCAGGTTGTGTTTTGTTGAATTTTGGAAACGTCCAAATTACAAACAAAACTTTGGCAAATTTTTCCCAGAGATTTTCATATAAAATATTATTTCGGGTTACTATAGCAAGTAAAGAATATTTTTATATTATTTAATTTTATATATTTAGTATTTAAAATTTTAAAATAGAAATGTGAAAATTTTTATTAAATCAGTCTGTGACATTTTTGTACCGTATATGCATATTTTACATATCCTGAAAATATGTATTATACGTATATAGGGTATAAGGGTGTTACATATTATTTTTTTTATATATATTTTTTACTTTTTTTATATATATTTTTATTATTATTATTTTTTTACATAAATATATTGCTTCATATATTTGTACAAAATTATTTTTAATTTTATTATTGTATGTTACTATTATTACTTTTTATTTATTATTATTATAGTTATTATTATTATTATTTTAAGTGTGCGTGTGAAATTACATGTTTACTTACCTAGACTTACTTGCATTTGGACAACGTGATGGTTACGATATCAAAGTAGGAGGAAATATTCACAAGGCCTGTAAGTGGTATGACCAGGCCCGCCTGTAGCAAAGAGAATGGTGCGGGAAAGTGGTTTTGAGGACTTCATTTTGCGATTACCAGCACGGGGCTATCAAATAGACCGAAGCGTGATCCAGGCACTTGCAGAATGATGGTTGGACACAACTCATACTTTTCATTTGCCCATTGGAGAGATGACAATTGGTCCGATTGACTTTGCTGCTATAACCGGCCTCCGATGTGATGGAACCCCCGTCCCTTTGACCAGCAATATTTTGAAAGAAGAAAAAATTCGACAGTTGATCGGTGTCAAGGCCCAATATAGGAGGTCGTATAAGATCTGATATGAGCCCATCCAAGAATATTGGGTAAAGTACACTCGACCCGTGCAGGGTGAGACGGCAAAACAATATATTCAATAATTTTTATTATATTTGTTGGGGGCAACCATTTTGGATAGCACCAAGTCTGCCATTCACTTATCTGTGTTGTGCGCTCTTTCTAACTTGGATCACGTATCTTCTTATGCATGGGGGGAAGCTGGTCTAGCTTGTCTTTATCATGGTTTTGATGTGCTCTGTAGGAAGAAAAAATCCTTTATTGGTTTTGCAACCATTGTTAAGGTGCTACTTCCTTTAAAATTATTGATGCACACAATGCATGTGCATAGGATTGATTTTCTCTTTCATGTATAGGTATGGGCATACGAGCATAACTTAGTGAGGGTTCCAAACATTACACAGCCACGAGTCAATTTTCCAAGGTTGGCTGTTTGGCTGTCAGGTTGCAGGGAAGTGTCCGAAAGTCACCATGTGCACTCTCACCGTTACCACTTAAGTCGTCTGACCTGGGATCAAGTAAGAAAAATGTTAATATTAATATCAAACCTATGATAAAAGATAAATTATCGGTTTTCTATTCCTCTGTATGATACCCCGATATGGTGACAGTTTTCTCCATTTCCCCCCTTCTCATTTAGATGTGCCATCTGATTCACAGAGCTTTGATATGAGTTACCTGGTCAGTCATTCTTATCCCATAATGATGTATGCTTGCATGTATGCATGAAAATGTATGGACTTACCCTTTCCTTTTATGGCTCACAGCGGATGCTTGAGGAGCAAAATAAGAAGCTTCAGGAAGAATTAGCTGCAAGTCATCGACATGCGGCCCATTTTGAGGAAATGTATCAATAAGAGGCACGGGACTTCCGATACTTTCCATTTCAGGGCATGAGGGAACCAAATGCCTCTTCATCAAGGGGATCCCAGGCTGTTATCCTTGATATACCACCTCCCTGTTTAGGCGATGATAGAACCGATTTTCGAAGTCCTGGAGGTTTAGATGTTCCTTCTTCGAGCGGATATTGGACGAATAATATGCCCCCTCCTCCAACGGGTGATGATTTTTTTAGGGCTTTGTCTGATTATGAACCGCCTCCTTCCTCGCAGTGATAAAAATATAAAACTTGTAATAAAAACTTGTAATAAAACTTGTAATAAAGACCAAAATGGTAATGATAATAATAACTTTTTGTTTTGTACACTCCTTTTTTTTTTTACTTTTGCTCTTTTTTTTAATTAGATACAGTGGCTTTGTCAAATCAGTGCCATAGTACCTCAGGCTCGACTTTCCAAATTAACATATTTATAACATCACAGCCCTAGTTACCGTACTAAACTCGGGGATTATCTCTATTTAAGAAAGAACTATTGCACTTTAGATTACTTGGCCAAAGATCTCATTGAGTTTGAGTATTGTCTATCTCATATGCATGCTTATTCAAACTATCTGCACTAATAGACTCTACCTACCAAGAGAGATCAACTGGTCATAGGCTTGAAATGGGGTCTATAAGAGATACAGGTTAACTGAAAGCTATTTTGAGATTGGAGCTGATGTGACACAATGGACAAACCTTCACACTATAAACTGCTTGTTGGAACTTTAGATCGTGGCGAGCTTGAAAAGAGAGAGCTTTGTGTATTCTCCCATCTTCTTGGCATTAATCTAGATCTTGATTAGAATAGTCTTTGTCCTTGAAAAAAGGTTTGGTACCCAAATTTGTTTCTTTTCTTTTTCTCGCTTTTCTTTCTTTTTATTTTTCTTACTCTTCCCTTTCTTTGAGCATTTTATCATTTTGTCCTTCTTCCTTATAGGACTGTCAAGTACAGAGCTTTCAAGAATTGGATGGCCTTCCTCCTTTTTCTCTAATTTTGATTGAATCTTTGGTTGGGTTGGACCAATTCAAGTCAAACTGTCCTTATAAACCAAATGGAAGCCTTTCGCTGCTTTAGGTAAAAGAGAACTCAGTTGGCTTTCTGAATTGCCTTTTTAGGTTTTACCTTTTTTTTTTCTTTTTTCCCTTTTTTTCTTTTTCCTTTTATTTTTTTCTTCTTCTTTTCTTTTCTTTTTCTCTTTTCTTTTTCTTTTCTTTTTCTTATTTTTTTTTGGTTCTAGCTCTAAAAGAGTTGTCTTGTTTGCACCAACTTGGGTTTCTTATAATGGATAAGTGGAGTGACATAAATCTCCTTTAAGAGGGATAAATCATTTGTTACTCTGATGTTATCTTGATAGATTGGAGATATTAGGTTAACTTCAACTACCCTTATGGTCTTGAAAACATCAAATACCTTTATGGTCTTGAAAACTTCAACTATCTTCATGGTCTTGACTATTCATTTCTTTCTTTGATCTTCTTGCCTCTTCATCTTAGTGATCATAAGACTTGTCAAAAGTATCACAATAGCTCAGGGTAGGTTGTTGAGCTTATAAGTCAATGAAAAGAAAGCTAAAAATTTTATGAAGGCTCAAAGGGACAACTAGGGATTGATATTTAATTGGGTGGATACTAGTTGTTGGCTCGTTAAACAATGCCTAGATCATCTCTCCCTTAAATAAGCAGAGTTCAATTTTGCCTCAAAAGTTTATCAAAGCATGTTCTAAGACTGACTAGGACCTAGACAAAGGTAATTATGCAGGAGCCCTCTCTAAGTAAGCATACACAACTCAATGCTATAGAGTAATTCCCTCACTAAGTAAAGCCATTCGAGTCATGAAGTATAAATGCATTAATTTGTGAATTATCAAGCTAGATTTCTCATTGGTTGAGCACCAAAATGGACAAAGACCAACAAAAATTTTATGAAAGTAATTTATTCAAACAACTTTAAATTTAAAAAAACACAATTGTTCTAATTAAATATTAAAGAAAGCAAAATAAATAGAGCAATATTCAAGCTAAGGAAAGTTTGTTGAGTTAGAGGCAATGATTTTTTCCATCATCAAGGATCATTGCTTCATCATCCATAGTTAGTCCAAGCTTGCTTAGTGGCACATCATCTTTAGCAGCTTCTCTATCCATATCATCATAGGATACCAAGATAAAACTCTTCATGAAGGTTGTAAGCGGTGGCGCCCTTCCAAATTTAGGCAGAGGATTATTCTTAGTGTTGTGCTTATCAGGCTCAGGCAACTTTCCATTATCAATTAAATTCTAGATCTCATGCCTCAACTTCATACAGTTGTCCGTTTTGTGTCCAGTCCTTTGATGGAATTGATAAAATGCGTTAGTATCAAAGTTAGGTGGAAGAGGATTAGGCAAAGGTCGAGGAGTCAAGGGTTGTAACAATCCCTACTTTTGTAGCTTATTGAGAACTCAAGATAGCGGATTCCCCAATTTTGAAAACTGCCTCATTCCTCCTTGACTAGTGGCATTAACATCAGCTTTCTTTTGTGTATTTTGATTGCTAGGCTGATAATTCTGGTTTGCAAAAAAATGATTCTTCTCTCTTTCCCTTTGACTTTTTTTCACTGGGGTGATAGCCGTCCTTATTGCCCCACTTAGATAGCACATGATTCAGCTGGTCTTGTAGAATAAGGATTGATCCCTCATTTTTCATTCGATCTCTATTAGTGAACATGTTCTCAATGGATGCTGTCTTAGCATTGTTGATGAGCTCCAGAATTTCAATCAACTGGATCTTCATAATTTCAACCAATTGATCTTGTAGCTCAGCCATCCTAGCTTTGGCAACTTCATCAATTATATCCCTTAGTTCGTTTGCATCCATCTCCCCAATGAAGCACTTGAATAAAAAATCAATGTTGTAGGTGATATCGTTGTATGCTATTGAATTGTCGTACTTTAGGTCTATGAGCCAGAAAGGATTAATGATATGTCATGTGATGCGTGTATGCATGTATGTATGTATGCACAAATAATAAACAAACAAGGATGATTAGGACGTTCCTTCCAACCTTATAACTTTCACACATGAATGGCAAGTCTCTTTTCCTAGGTAATATGGTTAACAAAATACCAACATAGGGTATCTTATTTTCGAATATTTCTCAGACATTTCAACCAATAGTTATATTTTTGAAAATGGAAATCAGTTCATGATAATTCCCATTAATTAGGTTTTAATCCATTTAACCAACTAATATAGCTTTTTTGCCATATTGGATTAAAACTAAATTAAGAGGTTCATTATAAATAGATTTCTCACTTGAACAAGTAACTAATGATCCCTGCCAAAAACAAGCCCATAATTAATTATTCTTAGTATAAACTAGGCTCACAATTTATTTTTAGTATTTCATAATTGACCTAAATAATTTGCAAGCTCTTTGTAAGAAAAGGTTGGATGAAAATAATTTTGTTTCTAAGTCCATTGTAAAAAAGATTTTAGAAAAAATGGATTTTGGGCTTAGTATTTGGGTTATGAGTAAAAGAATTTTTGATTTGTTTTTAGAAAAGTTTTATGTCCAATGACCATTTTAAAAAGTTTTGAAAATAGCTTTGGTCTTTTGGATTTAGAGAAAAATTTATTTGTTTTTACAAATGTACTTGGGTCATATTAGAAAAAGAGCAAACCAAATAATCCATAATTTAACCCAAGATAAATTAACCACAGTTAAACAACAAGCATTTGGGGTAAAACCTAAGGAAAGTAACTAGTCCAATTACATGAGCTTTAGTCTTTAGCTTGAAAGGCTTAGGTTCCCATAGCAAGTATATACCAAAAGGTACAAGGCTATGAGTGGTTATGCCATGCTCGATCTCCATACCTTGAGTGAAAGTATGGTATCCCTTACATAACACAATACGGGTAACACGGGCATCCTAACTCACGCACACGATGCAATCTAAATGATGCAATGGATAGTATCATGATAAGAAAGAATAGAATAATAAAAAGACCAACGGAATCAACTTCTCTTATCCCCAGTGGAGTCGCCACTGTGAGCGGGGATTTTTACCCCCACTCCCGGTGGAATGGTTCTTGTGACTTTGGCACTGTTTAGGCTCAGGGCCTTAGAGAACACAAGCCTAAGCCTGGAGAAAATGCAGTCACCACCCAGACGGGCCGGGAAAAAGAAAGGGGTGGATGACTCGATTCCTAAGGAATCCCCAACCCCCTAATGGGTTCGGAAAGTTGGGTACGTGTGGGGAAGGTGAGAAATGGCCCAGCACTCCCACAACTCCCGGTTCATTGAAACCGGCCTCCTTTATAGGTCTTAATATTATAAAAATCTTAAATATAATAATATTATCTATATTACATGCAACAATTAAAATAAAGCATCATTATATTAAAATCAAAGCAATGTCCAAACAAAGCAAATAAATGGACACCCATCCGAGGATGGAAACATGTCCTTACATCGTTCATGTCTAAACTAAATAGGATACCCACCAAAAGGTAGAAACATGTCCTTTACATTGGTCCAAAATATAAAAACAATTTAAATTACATAGAATTTAACTAATGAGGTACCCACAAAGTGGAAACATACCTCTTACAATTTTAATACCAAAATAAATAAATAATAATCATAATAATAAAGAAAATATCCATCCGTGATAAATTAAATAAATCAAATTAAGTAAACCAAGCATTGAAATTAAATAAATCAACCATCAAAACATATAATAAATTATATAATAAAATCTAAAATTAAATAAAGCAATAAAAAGTATAAGTTTAGGGTTTTAAAGAATTTAGGGTTTTTGGAACTTAGGGTTTTTGAACTTAGGGTTTTAGAAAGTAGAGTTTTGTAATTAGGATTTTCAAATTAGGGTTTTTGAAACTAGGATTTTGGAATTAGGGTTTTTGAAACTAGGGTTTTGTAATTAGGGTTTTGTAATTAATGAAACAATTTAAGGTTCTGGAAAATTATGAAATAATTAAGGTTTTGGCAATTAATAAAATAATATAGGTTTTGAAAAATTAAGAAAACAATTAGGGTTTTAGGAATTAATAAAACAATTTAGAGTTATTGAAATTGGAAAGCAGATTAGGGTTTTTAGCAACTGGGCAATTAGATTATGGTTTTGATAATGTTTTGTGATTATATGAACATTAAACTCAAATCATGTTTAAATCATGTAATCAAAACTACGAGGTTTAAGTTAACTACTAGACCTAAACAACTTCTTAATCTTCAAACTTCTAATGATATTTATAGAAGGGAATGTATATACTGGACAGTCAAATAAGTTGTAACTCAAAGATGAAACTACTGTGAAATCAAATAAATTAAAGAATTAAATCAAACCTCCTTTCATTGGTTCCTCCACAATTGACTTATGGATTAATAATGAACAAAGACATCATTGTTGCCTTTGATGGATTGATGATTGATGAATGCTTGCTGCTAATCTTCTCTGTTTATTGTCGTCTCTTCTCTTTAATGTTTAGTGCTATCTTGTTAATGTTCCTTGCCATTCTTTGTTAATGTTCCCCCCTTCCTGTCTGTTCATGTTCATCCCCTCTCTGAATTCTGAAATGTTATTATTTATAGGCCCTAACCTCACTCATAATCCTTAACCTAATATTAATCAGTCCTTAAAACAAATTCTAGTTGAATTAGGAAAGTTATTGAACCCATGTCGACCTGGTTGCCCTAGGTTGACATGAGACCAAACTCATATCGACCTTTGGCTGCCCAGGTCGACATGAGGCATGCTCATGTCGACCTGGGGCCTCTAGGTCGACATGGACCAAAGCCATGTCAACCTGGGACATCTAGGTCGACATGAGCCAATGCTCATGTCGACTTGGGGCCTCCAAGTCGACATGAGCCAAGGTTCATGTCACTTGGGCCTTTGAACTTGAACTAGTTTAGCATTTTTTAATTTTTTGGACCGGACCTTCTAAAAAAGACTTGGTTTAGGGTTTTGTAGTTGAGTTTATGACTTTTAAAATTGGACAGATGTAGACCCTTAATTTTTGACCTAGTCCGGTTTAATATATTTTAATTAGTCCAAAATAATTTTTGTGTTGTCCAATATATTTTAATTAGTCCAAAATAATTTTTCTCTTATCTTAATTGAATAATATTTGTCTTAGTATTTAGTTTTTATAATTAATAAAAAATAAAAAATAAACAAAAATAAATAAATAAACAAAAATAAAAATAAAAATAAAAATAAAAATCGGTGAAGGAAAAATCGGTGATGAAAAAATTCGTCTCTGAAAAATAGGTTGGACGAAATGGCCCGCAGCCCGGCCTCGCAGTTTTTCTCTCGCCAATCCTCGTAGCCAGTCATGACAGTTTTTTTCGCCAGCAAAATTTTTCCGCAGCAGTTTTTTTTCCCCAGCAAAATTTTTTCGACGCAATTTAATTCGAAATCAAATTCTATTTGGTTTCGGTTTCCTTTTCTTAATTAATGTTAGTTTTCATAAACAAGTTGAATTAATCATTGAAATTTTCTATAAATAAGACTAAAAAACAACATAGAAAGGGAGGAACTTAGGGAGGACAATAAGAGAGGAACGATCGAACTTGGGAAAAAAACTTTAAAAATTGATTGGACTTGGCAGTAAAGCAATCGGACTTTTGAGAGGGATAAGCAAGCAAGCAATCAAGCTATCAAAGGCAGCAACCTTGCCTTTGTGTTTTATTAGTTTTTGTCATAGAATTGTATCTTATTTATTATGATGATTATTGTTTTCTTTAGGTATTTTGGTAGTTTTAATCTGTTTATTTAGTGTTTTCATTAATTTTGGTAGTTTTAATTTATTTCAGTGTTTTTGTCATTGTTGTCTTAGTTTTTAGTGTGGTGTTTATGTGTTTTTTTTGGTTAATGTTTCATTTGATTCTTGTTTAAATTTTGTTTCAAGTGTTTGTTTTAGGTTAATATGCAAAATATTTCCTTGGAGAAAGAATAGCATGAAGCATGTCTCACCTTAAGGGCAAAACCAAGGAACCAAGAGAGGAAGGAAAAATTTGGCAGTAAGTGACACACTCAGGTGACACGGCCAAGCCACTGACACGGCCAGGATCTTGGCCGTGTCCCACACATAGCCAAGGAAGAAGACCAAAGGAAAGAGAGCAAATAATGAAGAGATCAGTAGGTGACACACCCACTTGACACGGCCAGAAGCTTGGCCGTGTCACACTCCATTCCAAAGAAGCATATATGAAGCAGAAGCGAACACATTCAGTGACACGGGCACCAGCTTGGCCGTGTCACTCCATGGACTAAAGGAAGAAAGAAAACGCAGATTTTTGGAGCGGGGTTTCGTATAAATAAGAGGATTAGGGTTTTTGAAAAGTGGGGGTTAGAGATTTTGATCAGCCGTCAAACAAAAACTTAGGGTTTCCATTTTATTTTCTTAGAGAATTTTGATTACACTTTGATGCAAACAATCTAGATTAAATTTGTTTTTGCCATTGCAATTTTCTTCTAGCAAAGATCTGAACAAGAGATTCTTCAGAAGCTAAAGGGAGTTTGTAATTTGGTTTTGTTCTCAAACTTTATCTCTTAAGTTTCATTGGAATTGTATTCATGAATTCTATTATGTCTAAATTGATTTCTTTGAATTTTAATGAGATGAATAGTTTTGATAGCATTATTATGAACTAATTTGATCTAGTCTAGGGTTTGTATGGATATACTAAGATTGTATGAATTGGTTATTGCTCTTAACTGAATTATTTCTCTAGCCTTGATTGAATGGATTACTATTAATATATTATTGATTGGCCACCAATTATGTGTTTGAGGTATTAGATGAAGGATTGAGAAATGAAGTCTAATGCTGGAACAATTCAATTAGGGATTTAGGTGAATTAGATATATAACCTAAGAAAAAGATCATTTCAATTGTGACAAGATTATTTGAAAGAGGTTTGAATGCGAGAGCTTATTTCCTTGATTCGATTAATTAAGTTGGTTGAGATCTAATCTTTGAAATTAAATTGGTTGAGAGGAATAACCGTTCATACATATAATTTAGTAGAGAAGTGCAAACCCTAGACCTTTCTATTAAGTGAATCAATATATCAGCTCAGTTTACTTTTATCGTTTTAAACTCCAATTGATCTGTCTTCATTAGTTGTTAGCAATTTAAATTTGTTGATAATTTAGTATTTGCAATCTAATAATCAATTAGCTTATCTAGCTTCCTTGTGAGACGACCTTGAGGTGTTCACTGAGATACTACAATAGCCTCGTATACTTGCGAGTGTAGTTCTAGTAGTATTAATTAGAGCGCAGCAAGTTTTTGGCGCCGCTGCTGGGGATGCTAATTGGCGTAGTTGTTTATTAGGCATAAATATTTTAGATTATTTTTCATTGATTACTTTTGATTTTATTTGTCTTTTGCTTTTAATAATTCCTTTTTTCTAGAAATTTTGTTTATGCAAGGCAGGAGATCACTCGGAGGAGAGCTATACCCAGTTATTCCAGAAATTCAAAGAGTGAAAAGGAGCAGAGAAGAGTTTGAACTGTACACCGAATTTGATACAGAGGAGGACACTTCTGATTTTGAGTTGAATACTGCACAATCTACCAATATGGGAGAAGAAAGGCAAAGAATTTTGAGGAATTTTGCTAGACCTGTCATTGGAACTTCCTCATCTTGTATAAGATTGACAGATACAGCAAGAAATTATGAGTTGAAGAACATCCATTACAAAATGCTGCCATCATTCTATGGAGTTCCAAATGAAGATCCTTTGAACTTTATTCAAGATTTCTATTCCACCCTCAACACTTTTCCATTGGGAGGACTAACAGAGGATCAGTTGAGGATGAGGTGTTTTCCATACACATTGAAGGATAGGGCAAAGAGCTGGCTTATGATGTTGCCTGAAAATTCTTTGACAACTCAAGTTTATAACAAGTTTATGGGCAAGTTTTACTCACATCAGAAGACAGCCGAATTGAGAGGGAAAATAGCTACATTCTCTCAATTTGAAGGAGAGCCATTTCATGAGGCTTGGGACAGGTTTAAGATGTTATTGATCCAGTGTCCACACCATCACTACCCACTTCAACTTCTGAATCAGTTTTTCTACGATGGTCTAACCCAGCAATTTCAAAATATAGTTGATAACACAGCTGGGGGAGCTATGGGAGAAAAGACTGCAGATCAAACTTATGAGATCTTTGAAATGTTGGGAGCTAATTCTCAACAGAAAAGTGTAAGAGGAAGAAGTAAAGGGGTGAATCAATTGGAAGCCAACAATGAGATGGTCAATCAGATAGCTAAATTGACAAGGCAAGTGCAGATGCTGAACATGAAGAACAATACCTCTTCATCCACTCAAGAAGTGTGTGGAATTTGTGGAACTTTTGGGTATGGAGCAAATATATGCCCCTCCGCATATGAGCCTTATGGAAATGAAGCTGAGCAAGTCAATGCTATGGGGGGATATCAACCAAGGGCCCGGAATGATCCTTACTCAAATACTTACAATCTTGGTTGGCGAAATCATCCAAATTTTTCCTGGGCAACAAATAACTCTCAACAACCTTTCCATTTACTCCAGAGATAAAACCAACCGCAGGGTCAATCTTCAAATCAAGGGCAGCCTAAGAGAGAGAGTTTGGAGGATAGTTTACAGGCCTTTATCCAAGTCAGTGCTAAGAATTAAGAGATGACTAACAAAAGGCTGGATTCATTAGAAGCATCTTTTAAGAAAGTGGAGAATCAAGTGGGACAACTTGCACAACAGATGCAGATTCAACAAAAAGGAAAATTTCTGAGTCAACCTAAGCAGGCACAATCAGTGACTGTTCTTAGAAGTGGAAAGGTAATAAATAATAATGTTGAAAATAATTCTGTGAATGCAGGTGATCAAAAGAACAAAAAGGAAGAAGAACCAGAGAATGAAGGTGCTGGAGAAAGATCAATGGAGAAATCCCCTTCAGCAGATTTACACAAGGCAAGTAATCCTTATTGGCCACCTATACCATTCCCCAGCAGGTTGAAGAATGATGAACAAGATAAGAAATTTTTGGACATCTTCAACATGCTGTCCAAGGTAAGTATTAACTTACCCTTACTTGAAGCAATAAAGAACATGCCAGCTTATGCCAAATTCTTCAAGGAACTGAACACCAAGAAAAAGAGGTATGAGCCAAATGAAAAGGTAATAGTGTCAGAGGTAGCTAGTGCTGTTTTGCAGCATAAACTACCTCCGAAACTAAAGGATCCTGGTAGTTTCATAATTCAAATTACTATGGGTAATGGAAAGGGGACTGATGGTATGTGTGATTTAGGATCCAGTGTAAATTTGATGCCTTATTCTGTGTATCTTGAATTAGAACTTGGGGAACTTAAACCTAACAAAATGGTGTTGCAATTAGCTGACAGATCTCTTAGATTCCTGAAAGGGGTTATACAAGATGTGTTAGTTAAGGTTGGTGGGTTGATAGTGCCTGTGGATTTCATAGTTCTTGACATGGAAGGAAGTAACCCTATACCATCCGCACACACTATTCTGCTGGGTAGGCCTTTTATGGCGACTACCAACACCTTGATAGATGTTAAAAATGGTAAATTGTCAATGACTGTCTTAGGACAAACGGTTGAATTTTCTATTTTTAACACTTCTCCCATTCCTACAACTGCATTATATGAGGATTGCTCTTTAATTGATTGTATTGATGCAGTTGTTTTAGATGTGAACTTCCCTCCATCCAAAAGGAAGAGAAGAATCCTTCAATTGAGTGAGAGCTGAAAGAGTTACCTAAAAATCTAAAATATGTGTTTTTAGGAGATCACAACACTTTACCTGTGATAATATCTAGCGAACTTAGTGAAGGGGAGGAGATGAGGTTGGTGAGTGAGCTAAAAAGATTCAAAAGAGCAATAGGTTGGGGATTGAGTGACATCAAAGGTATTAGCCCTTCAATGTGCATGCATAGAATCACCTTAGAAGAAGGAGCTAAACCTGTGAGGGAGACCCAAAGGCGCCTTCACCCAAACATGAGTGAAGTGGTTAAGAAGGAAGTGTTCAAATTGCTGGATGAAGGAGTGATATATCCAATAGCTAATAGTGAGTGGGTGAGCCCAGTACATGTAGTTCCTAAGAAATCTGGAATCACTGTGGTGAAAAATGAAAATAATGAATTGGTTCCTACTAGGACTACTACTGGGTGGAGAATGTGTATCGATTATAGGAAGTTGAACAATGCAACAAAGAAAGACCATTTCCCTCTTCCTTTTATTGATAAGATGTTGGATAAACTTTCTGGACACTCACATTATTACTTTTTGGATGGACTTTCAGGTTATTATCAGGTGCTGATATCACTAGAGGATCAATCCAAGACTACTTTTACTTGCCCTTTTGGGACTTATGCATTTCGGCATATGCCCTTTGGCTTGTACAATGCGCCTGCAACTTTTCAGAGATGCATGATGTCTGTCTTCACAGACATGATAGATGATTTTATTGAGGTATTTATGGATGACTTTTCTATTTTCGGTAATTCTTTTTATAATTGCCTCAATAAAATTGTTCTTGTGCTTGAGAGATGCATTGAATGTAACCTTATTTTGAGTTGGGAAAAGAGTCATTTCATGGTTACTCAGGGCATTGTATTAGGTCATGTTGCATCGAGTAAAGGGATTGAGGTAGATAATGTAACATCCCAAATCCCAGATTGGTAAGAAACAGACATAGAGGATATGATTTAGGCTCAGAACAAAGGAGTTTAGAACATGACCTATAAATTGAACTCGAATTTCATCCAAGTCAATGACAGAATTAGAGAGTCTCAAAGAAGACTTAATTGTTTATTTGTGTCTTAGCTAGACGTATAACTTAAAATTACTCAATTTGGAGTTGTACAAAATAAGATATGATGAATTTACTAGACAATGTGCAAGCTGCCTCAGGACAACATAGTAGGCTTGACTTCAAAGGACAGTCAAAAATCAGATATAGCTCGGATCGACCTCAAATTTTGATACAATATATCCCCGGATGTCTAGTTTCAGTGGGAATAAGAATTACTTAATTTGGAGTTGTGAGTAAAATGATATTAATAAAGAAAGACAGCAAGGTCAAGAAGGGATATCAAAAGGACCTAAGTGGAAATTTCTCAAAAGTTAGGGGCAACTATGTAAACTTATTAAGTGTCGGAAGTTCTTAATAGTGCCCATATCCGACCCTGGAAGAATATTCTTGAGATTAATAGGGTCATAACCGTGGGTTTCAATTTTTCCTGAAAACGCACGGTTTGTAAGTTACGGGCGATTTTCCGATAAGGACATTTTGGACATTTCCACTGGAGGGGCGATTTTGTAATTAAATATAACTTTGGGGGCAAAATATTAAAAGAATAAAAAACCACTTTCAAGTGGCCAAATCCTAGCCATTAAATCCAAATGTGTTGGACAAATCATGGCCATTGAAAATAAACCAAATCCTAGCCATTAAATCCAAATGTGTTGGACAAATCATGGCCATTGAAAATAAACCAAATCCTAGCCATTAAATCCAAATGTGTTGGACAAATCATGGCCATTGAAAATAAACCAAATCCTAGCCATTAAATCCAAATGTGTTGGACAAATCATGGCCATTGAAAATAAATAAATAAATTAAATGGAAATTAAATTATAAATAACTAATTATGGTCTTCCAAACACAAGTAAGGATCAAAAAGACACCACCATCACCACTTTTCTTCTTCTTCTTTAAGTCGTGCTCCCCCTCCCTTCCATTTTCAAGGAGACAAGTTTCAAGTCCAAGCCATTTCTCAAGTGAAATTCAATAGGAAATAAGGTAAGATACCATCCTAAGTCTTATTCTTTCATTAGAATTAGGTATTAGGCTATGTTTAGGAAGATTTGATATTATGTTCATGTTGGGAAGGAATTAGTAAGTTGATGATTATGGTGAAAAATGATAAACTACTTAAAGGAAATGATGAAAATGGTGATTATTAGTAAGAATAAGTAAAGGATTGTTAGAAAATCATAAGGTAGCATCATGTTCATATCTAGGGTTTGTTCTTACATATGTGACATATTAAATTCATAGGAAATCAAGGAGATTAGAGAGGAAAGGAAGTGAAATAGATAAGAAGAGCAAGGAAAAGCAAGGTTTGGTACTTTACCTTTGAATAATTACTTTTGATTTGGTGCTTTACCATAAAAGAAATTCTATTTGCTTACAAACTTTGGTTTATGGAAGTTTTGAAATTGATGTTTAAATATATTGATTGAGTTTAAATTAAATATTTGAGTTATGTTCTTGTTTTCTTATGGCAATTGGGTTGTTAAATTTAATTGAAACCAAATGTTTTGAGAAAATTTGGCAAGTTGATTTAGTAAGTTGTTTGGACTTTAATTAGTTTGATTTGAGTTAAACTTGCAACAATTGCTAAAAGGAAGTGTTTGAATCTTCAATTTACTATTAAAGAAGCCTTAATATTGATTTGCAAAAGAAAAATAAACTATTCTATGCATTTCAAATGTTTGGGCCGAAATGGTCCCAAAGTGATAGCTTCTGGACTATTTTTGTGGCAATGGTTTGGGGCAGCAAACGAATGAATTTTTCAACGAAATTTTACATGCAATTAGTCAACATATGAAATAAGTTTTCTGTAAAATTTCAGCCAAAAATAAAATCATTTACTTGGTCAAATGCATGACTGAAGTGGACTGAAATTTTGACGAAAACCCAGATTTTACTATTCATTTGGTCATGCCATTTTGCGTTGCCGATTTGTCTTGCCTCAACACTATTCATTTGGTCAATTTGTGATATTTTGAGGAATGCTTTGAAATGTTTGATGTGTTTATTGTGGATATTAAATATGTGAAAAAGAGTAATGGTTTGACTAAAGAATGTGTTGCGCGGCATAAATGGCAAAGTGCGATGGGAATTTAAAATGATTTCGCGAGTCATTCTAAAATGAGGTTTGAGACTTAAATTGAATCATTTTAACCTTTTTGCTATACTGGATAGTGGGAGTGGTAGATAAGGGTATGGTGCACTATACTAACGCATGCAGTACTGCTCATCATTGTGATATGATATTTTATTCAGTGGTGAGGCCACTGAAGCCAATGGGGAGGCCCATTGGTTAACCAGGATGGGGAGGCCCATTCCTGTGATCTGATATCGGTGGCCACTGAAGCCAATGGGGAGGCCCATTGGTTAACCAGGATGGGGAGGCCCATTCCTGTGATTTGATATCGGTGGGGAGGCCCACCTATGTTACAGTGGGGAGGCCCACTGCCTTATCACTATGGTTCCCTATATACCAGTAGAGCCTGAGCCAAAGTCCTGTTTTTCTAAAACTACGTACTGCAATATGAGTTTGAATTATGGTTTTTACAATTGTTGAAAGTATATCTACACTGAATGGACAATAACTTTCTTTGGTTTAATGTTGGTTGATTTATGATTTAATTAATTCCTTTTATTTCAAATGCTTTCATGTTTTACTATATTTTCATCGGTAAAGTACCCACTGAGCCACAACGCTCAGCGAGTTAAGTTTTCCTTGACTCGTAGGTTTGGAGCAGTAGATAAATCTTGGGGAAGCAACGACCAGACCACAGCAAATCTCAGGGGTAGATCTTTTAGATCCATTATGAGTTAGCTAGTTGTGGCATGTATATAAATAAATATAAGGCAAAAACAATAATTTGCTGTGGTCTGGTCGTTGCTCCAAGCATGTCAAACATGGCCAAGCTCACTTAAGCTTGGCCGTGTCACTCACCATTCCAAAGAAAGAAAGAAATAAGAAGAGACACGGCCAAGCCACTCTTGGCTTGGCCATGTCACACCAAAAAATGTATAAATTCTTTCGCACGACAGAAAAAGAGAGAAGGACGGCTAGGGTTTTAGAAAGAAAGAAAAGAAAAAGAGAAGAGGGAGCAAACACACTAGGGGATGAGGAGAGAGTGACACTCTCCTTGTCCCTCATCTTCATCCTCCATCTTCATCTTCTCCATCTTCCATTGATAAGATCTTTGAGGTTCATTGGGATAAGTTGGGTTAACAAGCTCTTGAAGGTTGAAGAAGCTTCATTGAAAGGATTGGTGACTTGAGAAAGCTCCATTCCATCTTCCAAAGGCAAAATCAATTGAAGGGTTGGTGACTTGAGAAAGCTCCATTCCATATTGCAAAAGGGAAATCAACCATTGAAGAGGGCTTGAGTTCTTCATCAAACATCAAAGTGGAGCTAGGAGGAAGACTAGTAATCCTACTCTTGGCATCTTCACAAGGGGTTTTTCTATTCTCTCTTTTAATTCATTTCAATATTGTTTTTGCTGTATTAAGAGATTGATATTACAATGAACAACTTGTATTTGATTTATATTGAGTTGAATGAATGTTTTAATTTGATGATGTTGAGCTAAATACCCATGCCTAGGGGTTGTATTATATTTGGTTGAATGTTTTGATTTGATATTTGCATTGATGTTTTGTTGTTGATTGGTTGATTGTATTGTATTAAATGCTAGGTTGATAGATTAGCTACCTATTAATCTTTGAATATTGGATGATGGACCGAGAGGTGAAATCCGATATCGGAACTATATAATCGACCACCCTATGAATGAATTAGAAATATAAGTTCTAGGGTTTCATTAATTTGGTAATGTAAAATAATTGGTTATTGCTAATTCATGAATGTGAGAACTAATGAATTGGTAATTGACTAATTAACCTTAAGGACAAATTAATTACAAGGCTATGTTAATGGATAATTGAGAATTGAGCTTTGATTGAATGGACCTATAACCCTAGGCACTTTCCCAAGAACTGAATTGATCTTGTGCACCCATCACACACATCAAATCCTACGTACGTTAATTTTAGGTTTAAATTGTTCTTTAGCATTCCAAACAACAAACTCTTGCTTTTTAATTTAATTGCTTTAATCAAGCTATTATGAACCACACCTTCTTGGGGAAATGACCTTGGGGCGATCACCTTTGCTACAGCTATCTCGTATACTTGTGAGTGCCGCTTGTAGTATACTTAATTCGAGTGCAACAAGTTTTTGGGGCCGCTGCCGGGGAAGGCTGTTTATGTAGTGATAGTTTGATTTTTCTTCTTTTAATTGTTTGTTTGTTTGTTTTTTTTACTTGTCTTTTAATTTAATTATTTGTTTATTTTTCTTTAAGTTGCTAAGTGCCTTTTGTAAAGATGCAGTTTTCAAGGCACGGGGGAGCTAATGATAGGAACGATGATTCTAAATGGCATGGCAATTAGTAGAATTGACTAATCAACTTAAGGTGCTAAATGCAAGAGGAAGAGCACCTATGCCACGCCAAGAGATGTGCAGCATGTGGTAATGTAGGCCATAGTGCAAATATGTGTTCAATGGGTTTTGGACGATACCAAGAATGGCAAGAGGAAGAATATGACTACCAAGGATTCCAGCAAATGGGTAGAAATGACACATATTCCAATCCTTATAATCCTAACTGGGGAGACCAACCAAATTTTTCTTGGGAAAATCAGCAACACATTTCACCTCAAAATTGTTTTTAACCTTACCAGAGAAGTTCTTACTCTCAAGAACAATATTGAAATCAAGATTTCCTTAAGAAACCCACTTTGGAAGATAGTTTGAATGCCTTCATTCAAATTAGTGTACAAAATCAGATTCAATATAAGAAATCCACAGTGGAAGATGATTTGAATGCTTACATTCAAATTAGCACACAAAATCAGGAAGGGATCAATGAGAGGTTAGATTCTTTGGAGGAATCATTGAAGAGGATGGAAAAGCAAGTTGGGCAACTGGCACATCAACTCCAAGCACACCAAGAAGAGGAATTTCCTAGCCAATTGGAGCAAGTCAAGGTAATCACAAATTTGAGGAGTGAACAGGTAATATATAACAAATTTTGTGATTCTTTGGATGCAGGCACTAATCAAGAAGATAATGGTGAGGAGATACTAACCAACATTGAGGAGTTGAGCCAATCAAACGAGAAGGAGAATTTGGAGGCATTAACCTCACCAAAGTTGCATGAATTTTCCAATCCTGACAGGCCATCAAATCCATTTCCATGTAGCTTGAAGGATGAGGAACAAGATGCTGAGGTTGTTGAGATGGGACTTGACATTGTTAAAGTGGATGAAGAAGTGATTCAACCAAACTTGGTTGAACTTAAAGAGTCCCCAAAAGTCATTTCTACTACTCTTGGTGGTAAGGAAGAGCAGAAATCTGATATGCCCAGGTTGCACAAAGACAAAGATTATTACCATGTTCCTATAGCACTGGAGGATCACCCTGAGGCGACCTTCACATGTCCCTTTGAGACATGTTCTCTTCAAGGAAGACTATTTAGGGGTTGCCGTACATCGGGTACTTTTCAAAGTTACATGTTATTCATCCTCTCAGTCATGGGCTCCAAATTATGGGTGGAAGGAGCCCTACACATCGTATATGGGAACGATGGAAATCAGGTTTCATCTAAACCCCCTCAGTAGTATGCATGCTCACATTGAGGACAATGTGAATCTTTAAGTGTGGGGTACATTTTATGTTTGGTGTTTTTACTTTTAATTGCATTTTGTGTTTTTTTGTTTTTACTTTTAACTTGTTTTTGTTTAAGTTTTAGTTAATGTTTTTAATGTTTTTCATTGAATAAATGATTTTTAGAAAGTTTAATTGTTATAAAATTGTTGATAGATGACCTTTGAATTTTTGAAGCATGAATTTAAGAATTGAGTAGAATTGGTGCTTATTGTCAATTTTGTTGGTTTTTCTTTGCATTGCCATTAACCTAGTGAGGAATTGAGCCATCAACTTATTATTCTTTTTGTGGGTAAACATCTTTGATTGATGAATTACTAGAACTTGCTTTGAAATGCTTTTTAAGACTACATAAAAAATTTCAATTTTGCATCAAGATGATTAAGGCAATTAGGTGAACCCACTTTGGCTTAAAAAGACCAACCCTATATTCAACCTTAGTTAGCCAATTTTGAGCTTATTTTATTTTTCCTTTTCTTTCTTTTTCACAACACCATTAGCTTGAACCTTGTTGTTTAACTCTTACCCTTTCATTAGGTCAAGGGCATTTTAAGAACATTTATAACCGAGTGTAGTGTTGAATTAAGTGTGGGGTTAAATTTAGTAGGTTTAAGATTGCAAAAAAAAAGAGCAAAAGAGAAAAATAAAAAATTATATATATATATAATAATAATAAGAATAATTGTTGTTCTTGTTGAAAGGGTTGGAATGTATCATTGCAAAATGTAATAAGTGAGTTCCCTTGAAAAGCTCTTTAATGTCAATGGGTATATGAGAGGAAGGTGTTTTGGGATTGTTAGTTATATATACGATCGGTTACTTCATTCTTGAAGTGCTCTTGAACTTAATGATTAAGCTCACATTTCCTAAATGCCATGCCTTTTCCTTAGCCCCATTACAACTAAAAGAAAGACCTTTTGATTGATGCTTGATTGAAATTTGGTAGTGGAGATTTGATCGATAAGCAAGCCTATGGTAATAATCTTTCATTGATTGTTATGAGTGTAAACACCACCATGATCAAATACTTGTAAGAGTTGGTGAGGGAGCGACAACATTGTTTATGCATCGAAAGCCACTTAAATGCATGAGTATCAATTTTGTTCAATTTAATATTGATTGTGGATTTAGGGATAGGGAAGTCTTGATGCATCTTTATAACTCTTGAACTTAATAAAATTCATTTGGTTATTGTGTTTTGATTTTAGCCTTGATTAGGGACAAGTAAGGATTTAAGTGTGGGGTAGTTGTTTAGGTCATTTTTGTACTAGTTTTTAGTATGATTTTAGATGTGTTTTAGTTAATGTTTTGATTAATTGTTGTTTTGAGTGTGTTTAAAGTGTTGTTTTTAGGTTTAGGTACAAAAATACCCTTGGAAGATCAAAACAGGGCAAGAAAAGCATGAACCAAGCAAGACATGGCCAAGCCAAAGCAAGCTTGGCCATGTCCCTCAAAAGAAATTCAAGGCAGAAGCAGACACACCCAGAGACACTGCCAAGCCTCTGGCCGTGTCTCACTCAAAGAGCAAATCAAAGAACAAGCCAAAGAAGAGAAGGAAAAGAAGGAAAATGAGCAACAGAGAGAGACACACCCAAGGGACACGGCCAAGCCACTGGCCGTGTCCCTCCAAGCATGTCAAACACGACCAAGCTCACTTAAGCTTGGCCATGTCACTCACCATTCCAAAGAAAGAAAGAAAGAAGAAGAGACACGGCCAAGCCACTCTTGCCTTGGCCATATCACACCAAAAAACGTATAAATTCTTTCGCACGACAGAAAAAGAGAGAAGGATGGCTAGGGTTTTAGAAAGAAAGAAAAGAAAAAGAGAAGAGGGAGCAAACACACTAGGGGATGAGGAGAGAGTGACACTCTCCTTGTCCCTCATCTTCATCCTCCATCTTCATCTTCTCCATCTTCCATTGATAAGATCTTTGAGGTTCTTTGGGATAAGTTGGGTTAACAAGCTCTTGAAGGTTGAAGAAGCTTCATTGAAAGGATTGGTGACTTGAGAAAGCTCCATTCCATCTTCCAAAGGCACAATCAATTGAAGGGTTGGTGACTTGAGAAAGCTCCATTCCATATTGCCAAAGGGAAATCAACCATTGAAGAGGGCTTGAGTTCTTCATCAAACATCAAAGTGGAGCTAGGAGGAAGACTAGTAATCCTACTCTTGGCATCTTCACAAGGGGTTTTTCTATTCTCTCTTTTAATTCATTTCAATATTGTTTTTGCTATATTAAGAGATTGATATTACAATGAACAACTTGTATTTGATTTATATTGAGTTGAATGAATGTTTTAATTTGATGATGTTGAGCTAAATACCCATTCCTAGGTTTTGTAGTATATTTTGTTGAATGTTTTGATTTGATATTTACATTGATGTTTCTTGTTAATTGGTTGATTGTATTGTATTAAATGCTAGGTTGATAGATTAGCTACCTATTAATCTTTGAATATTGGATGATGGACCGAGAGGTGAAATCCGATATCGGAACTATATAATCGACCACCCTATGAATGAATTAGAAATATAAGTTCTAGGGTTTCATTAATTTGGTAATGTAAAATAATTGATTATTGCTAATTCATGAATGTGAGAACTAATGAATTGGTAATTGACTAATTAACCTTAAAGAACAAATTAATGGATAATTGAGAATTGAGCTTTGATTGAATGGACCTATAACCCTAGGCACTTTCCCAAGAACTGAATTGATCTTGTGCACCCATCACACATATCAAATCCTACGTACGTTAATTTTAGGTTTAAATTGTTCTTTAGCATTCCAAACAACAAACTCTCGCTTTTTAATTTAATTGCTTTAATCAAGCTATTATGAACCACACCTTCTTGGGGAAACGACCTTGGGGCGATCACCTTTGCTACAGCTATCTCGTATACTTGCGAGTGCCGCTTGTAGTATACTTAATTCGAGCGCAACAACAGCTGTTTGTGGTAATTAATGCACCTTGGTTTGCAGATATTGCTAACTATCTTGCTTGTGGTATTTTGCTTTCTGACATGTCATTTCAGGAAAAGAAAATGTTTTTGCACGTGAGTAAATTTTATTTTTGGGATGAACCTTACTTATTCCAGATTTGCAAAGATGAGATAGTTCGCAGGTGTGTATCTGAGGAAGAACAACCGAGTGTTCTTCAATTTTGTCATGACCTTCACTGTGGTGGTCATTTTGGAGGAAGAAAGACTACAGAAAAGGTGCTTCAAAGTGGTTTTTACTGGCCTACTCTATTCAAAGATGCTCAAGAGTATTGTAAGCATTATGACCGCTGTCAAAGAGTGGGTAACATTGGGAGGAGAAATGAAATTCCCCTTCAATCGTATATTGTTGTTGAACTGTTTGATGTGTGGGGAATAGACTTTATGGGTCCTTTTCCCAAGTCTTTTGGTTATGAATATATTTTAGTTGCTGTTGATTATGTTTCAAAATGGGTGGAGGCTATTCGCACCCGTACTAATGATGCTAATGTGGTTGTTAAATTTGTGAAGGAATATATTCTTAGGAGATTTGGCACACCAAGAGTGATAGTCAGTGATGGGAGAAGTCATTTTTGCGACAAACTTTTTGAGAAATTAATGCACAAATCTGGTGTGAAACACAAGGTGGCGACCCCATACTATCCACAGACTTCTGGACAAGTTGAAACATCCAACAAGCAAATAAAAGGAATTCTTGAGAAAACAGTCAACTTATCAAGGAAGGATTGGGCGAGTAAATTGCATGATGCATTATGGGCATATCGGACTGCTTTCAAGACTCCTTTGGGTATGAATCCATACCGATTAGTTTTTGGTAAGGCTTGTCATTTACCAGTGGAGTTGGAGCACAAAGCGTATTGGGCAATCAAGACTCTGAATTTAGACTTGGACAAGGCAAAGAAAGAACGTTTTCTGCAAATTTCAGAGTTAGATGAGCTGAGGAATGAGGCATATGAGAGTTCGAGGATTTATAAGGATCGCACTAAAGCACTTCATGACAGAATTATAGTGTGAAAGCCATTGAGCCTGTCACATCCCAAAGTTTAGGTAGTCGAGTATTAGGCAAGAAGGACATAAATAAGTGGTCAAATAGAGGCTCAAGATAGTCAAAAACAAAATCGGTGTGTAAAGGAGGCCCTTGAAGTCAACGGGACCTAAAGGTAACTTTTCGAAAGGCTGAGGACCTAAGAGTAATTTTCTGAAAAGTTGTGTCGGTTCTTAATATTGACCCTAACGGATGCCATAAATGTGTTCTCGGGATTATGTCACATCCCAAAGTTTAGGTAGTCGAGTATTAGGCAAGAAGGACATAAATAAGTAGTCAAATAGAGGCTCGAGATAGTCAAAAACAAAATCGGTGTGCAAAGGAGGCCCGTGAAGTCGACGGGACCTAAAGGTAATTTTTTGAAAGGCCAAGGACCTAAGAGTAATTTTTCAAAAAGTTGTGTCGGTTCTTAATAGTGATCCTAACAGATGCCATAAATTTGTTCTCGGGATTATGTCACATCCCAAAGTTTAGGTAGTCGAGTATTAGGCAAGAAGGACATAAATAAGTGGTCAAATAGAGGCTCGAGATAGTCAAAAACAAAATCGGTGTGCAAAGGAGGCCCGTGAAGTCGACGGGACCTAAAGGTAATTTTTTGAAAGGTCGAGGACCTAAGAGTAATTTTTCAAAAAGTTGTGTCGGTTTTTAATAGTGACCCTAACGGATGCCATAAATGTGTTCTCGGAATTAATCGGGTCATAATGGTGGTGCACGATTTTTCCCGAAAATGCACGGTTTGTAAGTTACGGGCGATTTTTCGACAAGGGCATTTTGGACATTTCCACCGGAGGGGCAATTTTATAATTAAATATAACTTTGGGGACAAAATTTAAAAGAACAAAAAGCCACTTTCAAGTGGCCAAATCCTAGCCATTAAGTCCAAATGGGTTGGACAAATCATGGCCATTGAAAATAAACAAATTAATTAAATGGAAATTAAATTATAAACAACTACTTTGGGTCTTCCAAATACAAGTAAGGATCAAAAAGACACCACCATCACCACTTTTCTTCTTCCTTAGGTCGTGCTCCCCCCTCCCTTCCATTTTCAAGGAGAAAATTTTCAATTCTAAGCCATTTGTCAAGTGAAATTCAATAGGAAATAAGGTAAGATACCATCCTAAGTCTGATTCTTTCATTAGAATTAGGTATTAGGCTATGTTTAGGAAGATTTGATATTATGTTCATGTTGGGAAAGTATTAGTAAGTTGATGATTATGGTGAAAAATGATAAACTACTTAAAGGAAATGATGAAAATGGTGATTATTAGTAAGAATAAGTAAAGGATTGTTAGAAAATCATAAGGTAGCATCATGTTCATATCTAGGGTTTGTTCTTACATATGTGACATGTTAAATTCATAGGAAATCAAGGAGATTAGAGAGGAAAGGAAGTGAAATAGATAAGAAGAGCAAGGAAAAGCAAGGTTTGGTACTTTAACTAATTGTTTGTTCATTTTCTTGAAATTTTTCTGTTTTAGAATTAGTGAAATGCTGTGACTTGTATGATTTTTAATTAAATATAGAAAAATGTTCTTGAAGTGAATTTTTGATATGTTGTGAAAAAATGCGTCTAGAATGACTGAAAAATAATTTGAGTTGAATTCGGAATGGGTATGATTATGAACAAATTATTTCTGTTAGACCTGCTCTAGGAGGTACTTTGACTGAGACAGCCATGTTTCCGGATTTTTAATAAACTTTAGAAAAATAATATTCAATTGAATTTTGGATATGTTGTTTTTTAGTGAGTCTAGTATTTGATACAAATAATTTGGAACCACATTGATTGAAATTAATTTACGGAATTCACAAAATGTAGAACTGCTGCTAGGATGCAGGGCAACTGGAGCTGTCTGGTTGAGTGAACTACTTGACCAAGATTTTGTGTCCAGTTTTACTGAAATTTTAAAGGAATGATTTTAAGATGTAAAACTAAATTCTGTAAAAATTTTAGAGTTTTTAGTCAAGTAGATTATTTTATACAATTTTTCAAAATAAGGATCAAGTTGAGTCCAAAACCAGAATTTACTATTTATATGGTCATTTTGCTAATATTCATTTGGTCATTTTTCAAAAGTAATCCAATTGATTCCTTATGCATATAAATGAGCATAATATGTTATTAAAATGACAAAATATGATATTTCATGTTGAAATAATATAAGAAACATAAGTCGATAATTGTATAATGCATATTCGATTAAGAAATGGCATGAAATTTTTTGGCTCCACTGGGTATCTGGGATAGTACTGAGTAGGGTAAGGGTATGATATATCATACTATATGCAGTGCTGCTTTAATATAGGACTTCGGTCTGAGTTATATAGGGCAATCGCCCGAGTTATATAGGACTCCGGTTCGAGGGCTTCGGCCACAGATTCCACAGGGCTTGGTCCGTAATTTTTTTAGGGCCACAGCCACAGAATATATATACAGTTGTTTCAGTTAGTTCCTTACCATACATTAGTCTACCAAATTACCTTGTGGAGCGAACTGATAAAATGATAATAACTGAATATATGACATGTATGGATTGTTTTTACTGTGATATTATTTTTCAATACGACTCATTGCTTTTAAAAGTACATTATGATTTTATTATTTATTTTTCGTAATTAGTTAAAGTACCCACTAAGCAATGCTTAGCGAGTTTAGTTTCTTCGAAACTTGTAGGCTATTAGCAAGGAGCCAGTAGCGAGCAGAGGAGTCCTGCGATCTGTCGGTCATCAACAAACTTAGGTGGTGCTCTTCATTTTGTATTTTGGTATTAGAAACTGGCATGTACTTATTTGAACAATACAAAGAGATAAATTGATGTAGCATGTAAATCTAGTAATGTATAATACCTGTATGGTTTTAAATTGAGTTGGGTGGTGAATATAGAAGTGTGAATTCTTCTTGCAGGATTGTAGTTGAGGTTATAAGGGTGGATTATTGGGAGTGTGCTTGAGTTGAATTGTGAAACAAAATGTTTTTCAAAAATAAGAAAAATAAGTTTTGTCAACACTTGGGACCTGGAATTTTAAGGGAGACTTCGTCAAAATTTTTGAAAAATTTTTATAAGGAACATTAAGTAAGCTGACATAACCGGAGCTCGTATCCCTATGTAGCATTCCTCCTCGGCTTATTCATAGGCCGGGAAGGGGTGTTACAGAGCCCAGGTATGAAAGTTTTGCTTTTTAATTCTCATCTCCATCTATTTCCAGGAAAACTCAAGTCTTGATTGAGTGGTCCTTTTGAGATAACTCAGGTATATCCTTCTAGTGCCATAGAATTGCTTAACTCTCGAATAAATGAAACTTTTAAATTAAATGGACAGAGAGTTAAACCATATAACGAAGGATTCCAAGAAGTAAGGATCATCGATAGCACTTTGATCTACGATCCTTAGGTCTTGCAGTAATGTCCAGCTACACGACATTTAAAGAAGCGCTAAATGGGAGGCAACCCATCGGTTTGCATTTCTTTTCATAGTTATATTTTTATATTCAGCAATTTTGATTTTATGTTTGGTTTAAATAAATGAAACGTGTGCTTTGATCGGTTTTTTTTTTTATTTTTTCTAATGTGTTTTAGGGTTAATCAAAGAAGAGGATTGCATTTCTTTGAGATTTGGTGATATAAAAAAAGTCAATATGGCAGTGAAGGACACGGCCACTTGACACGGCCAAGCCACTGGCCGTGTCAAGCCAACCCTAAAGTCACCATTTCACACAGCCTCTGACACATCCAACAAGCTTGGCCGTGTCCTTGGCCGTGTCACATAGACACAACCAAGCTTCACCCAAAATCCCTTCTCTTTGTTTTTGCAATCCTTTATTCACAGTGTCAAACACACCCATGGGACACGGCCAAGTCACTGGCCGTGTCCCTCCAAACACATCAGACACGGCCAAGCTCACCCAAGCTTGGCCGTGTCCCTTCAATTTTAAAGTTTAAAAACACAGTTTTAGCACTTTTCGTTCATTCCAATCCCTAGTTTTGTTTTTGCTTCTTTTCTCTCTCTCGACTTCTCTCTCACAAAACCTCCATTGTTGTTCTTTCAAAGCTTCCAAACTCCCATTAATTCTCAATTTCCTTCACCAAAACTGAAATTAATTCGTTCAATCTTCTTCTTCTCTCGTAAAGAATCAATTTAATCTATTTAAGTTTTTAGTTTTTTCAGATCTTTCAATATGCCAAGAACGAAGATGGTGTCCCACCACAAGAGGAAGCGACCTCCAACTGCAGCTGCATCTTCATCTTCATCTTCTTCATCTTTAAAGAGAGCGACTCTTTTGGCTAGGGGTTTCTTCCCGACGAGGCATGTCAGCGATGAATCCCTTAATGTTCAAAATCTTGGGTGGGAGAACCTAGTCTCCTTTCGACCTTTGCAATTTCAAGAGCTTACTTTGGAATTTTTAACATCTCTTAAGGTTGAAAGAGATGAACAAAAAATTTTCTCTAAGTTGAATTTTAAATTGCTTGGGAAATCATTTGTGGTTAGTATTGAGCAATTGAATGTTATATTTGGTTTCCATCAACACGGTGAAAGGTCTGTACCTAAGGATTTTAAACAAAAATTTGCTTGGGGAGCATTGGGCTTGGCCTGAGTACCTATCGTATGACTAAAATTACGGGTAATGATTCATTGGATTTGGCCACACTTGAGAAGATGCATATGGTGGTGAACAGGGGAGGGGCCTATGTGATGGCTTCAGCTGAGCCAGAAGTACCGGGGGGTAGACAAAAGAGAACACGAGTCCAGGAGAAGTCTAACTCGGATTCTCTTGATTTGGAAGAAGATGCTCCGGTTCTGGATAATCAGGAGATACTTAATAGGATAGAGGAACTGGAGAGCAAGGTAGATCGTAACCATGCTGCGGTCTTGCAACAGTTGGACCAAATCAATAGCAACCTTGCTAAGATTCTGAGTCTTCATCCCTCGGCTGCATCATCATCACATCCTCCTTCACCGTAGATCACATTGGCTCTAATCTTTTGAGAGAATTCCTTAATCTCTTGTCTTTAGTTATAGCATATTTTCATTGTTATTTTTCATTTTTGTTTTTAATGTTAACATTTTGGATATTTTATTTTATATATTGTATTTTGTTTTTGAACATTTGCTGTTTGTGATGAAAAGGTAGAGTTTGCCTCACAAGGGACTGATGGAAAACATGTTGTACCTTCACTCTTCTTCTTTATTATCCTTGTTTCCATTGAGGACAATGTAATTTATAAGTGTGGGGTAATCTTTAAGCTTTCCTTTAATTCTTGTTTTGTTTGTCATTGTGACAATATTGTGCATTGTGCATGGCATAATTATTGAAAACTTATTGACTTTTCTGTGATTCTAGCATTATATTTGAGACTTTAGTATCAGCATAGAGATTAGAATTTGAATTCATTCAGGATCAATTTACACATTCTGCAATTCATGACATATAAATCTTTGAGAACCCACCCTTTGTGAGTTTTGAGCCTCATAGATTGAATATTATTGTCAATTGATTTTCTTTTCTTAAGTGTGCACCTTCATGATTTTGCATCTTTAGAGCTTGCTTTTGCATACTAATTGAACTCACATTATGATTTAATCTCAAGTTTTAAAATGATGAAGGAAAATTAGGATTATCCCTTTAGCTTAAAAAGACCTCCCTTAATTATGAATTCCTTAGTGAGCCAAGTTGAGCCTTTAACTTTTTCTTGATTGATCAACACAATTCACAACGCAACATTTTCTTATTATCATCATACATGCATTAAGGAATGGAGTTTCTTATAATATGACAATGGGTGGTTTAATTCATAAGTGTGGGGTAAGTAATTAAAAAAAATAGTATTGCTTTAGTAAGATTTGGGGCTGAAATGCATACTTTGCACGTTGTATTTGAACAAGAGTCAATTATTCTTTTCCTCTACATTTTAAGCTAGATGTTCCATGCAATTTTATATTTTGTATATATATATATTAAAAAAAATAATATAAAAGAAAATAAAAGAAAAGATATATATATATATATACAAAATTCATATATTTTCTAACATTAGTCATCAAAGAGGAATGTCGACTCATGTACCTTTCTTTAAGTATGCAAGTATGTGAGATTATCAAGGGTTGGTGAATATGCCATTTGAGGGAGCTATAAGTTTCTGAGCAAGAGTATTGTCTAATTTAGATACTCCATTTCTTAATGTTCCAACTTAAATGTCTTTTCTCACACCTTCACCTTAGCCCCATTACATCCAAATAAAAGACCTTCGGATTATTTCTTGAGAAGTGAGAGAGATTGGATAATTAAGCAAGTTTATGGCAGTATGCAGTCATGAATGGTTTGAGTGAATTAACCTTTGAAATCGAGTGAAACACTTAAATGAGAGATGAGATTTGTTAATTCTGGATTAATGAATGAGTTAAGAAAATCTTGATTGAAGTAAATTGCAATTATTTATGGCTGAGTCTTAAAGGATTTCATCTTATATACTGGAATTATAGTTAAGGTTGTTTGAGGTTTTAATTTATGCCATGTGAATTTGCTTGAGGACAAGCAAAGTTTTAAGTGTGGGGTAGTTATTTTATTAGTTTTTTTCATAGAATTGTATCTTATTTATTATGATGATTATTGTTTTCTTTAGGTATTTTGGTAGTTTTAATCTGTTTATTTAGTGTTTTCATTAATTTTGGTAGTTTTAATTTATTTTAGTGTTTTTGTCATTGTTGTCTTAGTTTTTAGTGTGGTGTTTATGTGTTTTTTTTTGTTAATGTTTCATTTGATTCTTGTTTACAGTTTGTTTCAAGTGTTTGTTTTAGGTTAATATGAAAAATATTTCCTTGGAGAAAGAATAGCATGAAGCATGTCTCACCTTAAGGGCAAAACCAAGGTACCAAGAGAGGAAGGAAAAATTTGGCAGTAAGTGACACACTCAGGTGACACGGCCAAGCCACTGGCCGTGTCACATGACACGGCCAGGAGCTTGGCCGTGTCCCACACATAGCCAAGGAAGAAGACTAAAGGAAAGAGAGTAAAGAACGAAGAGATCAGTAGGTGACACACCCACTTGACATGGCCAAGCCACTAGCAGTGTCACATGACACGGCCAGGAGCTTGGCCGTGTCACACTCCATTCCAAAGAAGCATATATGAAGCAGAAGCGGACACATTCAGTGACACGGCCAAGCCAATGGCCGTGTCACATGACACACGGCCACCAGCTTGGCCGTGTCACTCCATGGACTAAAGGAAGAAAGAAAACGCGGATTTTTGGAGTGGGGTTTCTTATAAATAAGAGGATTAGGGTTTTTGAAAATTGGGGGTTAGAGATTTTGATCAGTCGTCAAACAAAAACTTAGGGTTTCCATTTTATTTTCTTAGAGAATTTTGATTACACTTTGATGCAAAAAGTCTAGATTAAATTTGTTTTTGCCATTGCAATTTTCTTCTAGCAAAGATCTGAACAAGATATTCTTCAGAAGCTAAAGGGAGTTTGTAATTTGGTTTTGTTCTCAAACTTTATCTCTTAAGTTTCATTGGAATTGTATTCATGAATTCTATTATGTCTAAATTGATTTCTTTGAATTTTAATGAGATGAATATGTTTGATAGCATTATTATGAACTAATTTGATCTAGTCTAGGGTTTGTATGGATCTACTAAGATTGTATGAATTGGTTATTGCTCTTAACTGAATTATTTCTGTAGCCTTGATTGAATGGATTACGGTTAATAAATAATTGATTGGCCACCAATTATGTGTTTGAGGTATTAGATGAAGGATTGAGAAATGAAGTCTAATGCTGGAACAATTCAATTAGGGATTTAGGTGAATTAGAAATATAACCTAAGAAAAAGATCATTTCAATTTTGACAAGATTATTTGAAAGAGGTTTGAATGCGAGAGCTTATTTCCTTAATTCGATTAATTAAGTTTCTTGAGATCTAATCTTTGAAATTAAATTGGTTGAGAGGAATAACCATTCATGCATATAAGTTAGTAGAGAAGTGCAAACCCTAGACCTTTCTATTAAGTGAATCAATATATCAGCTCAGTTTACTTTTATTGTTTTAAACTCCAATCGATCTGTCTTCATTAGTTGTTAGCAATTTAAATTTTTTGATAATTTAGTATTTGCAATCTGATAATCAATTAGCTTATCTAGCTTCCTTGTGAGACGACCTTAAGGTGTTAACCAAGATACTACAGCAGCCTCGTATACTTGCGAGTGTAGTTCTAGTAGTATTAATTAGAGCGCAACACTTTGTCCTTGTTCATCCAAGAAGCAATTTTTGGTGGAACCAATGAACAAAGGTTTGAATTCTTAATTTCTTTTTATTTCTTACAGTAGCTTCATTCTTTATTAGATTCATAAGATTATACCCTCAAAACTTAAATCTTTGAAGATGTAATAACTTGATTTTCATTTCCAAAAACCTTATTAAATGGTTTCCTCTATTTCTAAATACCTTAAAAACTTTGATTCGTTTCTTTTTTTTTTTCCAAAAATCATAAATCGTTCAACCTATTTCTTCAAAATTTTAAAACCCTAAATTAATCCTTTTATTTCCAAAAACTCAAAAAAAAATTTTCTGTTTCCAAAAACCTTAAATCGTCTTGCTTATTTCCAAAAACTTTATAAACTCTAAATTATTTTCTTCAATTCTAAAACCAAGATAGTAACCCCAAACTAGTAAATCTAAATCCTAGTTTTCTTAAACCCTAATTCCCTTAAAACTTTAAACCCTAGTTTTCCTAAACCCTAATCCTTAAAACCTTATAAGCCTAAACATTCAAATCCATTATAGTAAAACCAAAATAACAATCTGTTACCAAACCTATTTATTTTAAATGTAGCATTATTTTCATTAAACCTCCAAAACCCTAAATCTTTAAAATGTCTAGTAGCATTATTCATTTGTGTATAATCTTAAACCGCCGTATGGGCTCGTCAAAGGGGTCAATATTCATTTGTGTATTATGAGTCCAAGTATTTAACTTTCCTTTTTCCAAAGCCCTAATTTAGTAACTAAAATTCTAAAATTCTATTTTAAGATGTGAACCCTAAATTATATATTTATTGCTTTATTTAATTTTAGATTTGATTATGTAGTTTATTATATGCTTTGATTTATTTAAGTTCAATGCTTAGTTTATTTAAATTATCATGGATGAATGTTTATATTTTGATTGATGTTTAATATCTTTGATGAATGACTTATTTATCATGAGTGTTTATTTACTTTTATCAATTTATTTTGATTTCCAAATGTTGTAAGAGGTATGTTTCCATCTTGTGGGTACCTCATTAATTAAGTTCTATTTAATTTAAATTGCTTTTATATTTTAGACCAATGTAAATGACATGTTTCTACCTCATTGTGGGTGTCCTATTTAGCTTAGACATAGATGATGTAAGGGCATGTTTTGGGTGTCCATTTATTTATTTTGCTTGGACATTGCTTTGATTTTTAATATATCGATGCTTTATTTTAATTGTTTCATGTAATATGGATAATATTGTTATATTTAAGAATTTTATAATATTAAAACCTATAAAGGAGGCCGGTCCCAATGAACCGGGCGTTGTGGGGGTGCTGGGCCAATTCTCACCTTCCTCACACGTACCCAACTTTCCGAACCCATTAGGGGGTTGGGGATTCCTTAGGAATTGAGTCATCCACCCCTTTCTTTTTCCTGGCCCGTCCGGGTGGCGACTCCATTTTCTCCGGACTTAGGTCCGTGTTCTCTAAGGCCCCGAGCCTAAACAGTGTTGAAGTCGCAAGAACCATTCTACTGGGAGTGGGGGCAAAAATCCCCCCTCACAACAGACTTATTAGAAGTTGTAAATTGGATCAAATTTATTTTGGCATCCTTTAATTAGGATCGTATCAAAATTAAGGGTCTACAGCATGCATATGAGATAGACAATATTCAAACTCAATGAGACCTTTGGCCAAGTAATGTGCATGTGCCTATCTGAAGTGCAATAACTCTTGCTTAAATGGAAATGATTCTTGAGTTTAGTACGATCACTAGGGTTGTCATGTTATAGATATGTTAATTTACAAAATCGAGTCATGAGGTATAATGGCACTAATTTGACAAATTCAACATTTGATTAAAAAAATTCATGCAAAGCCTTCAAGTCAAGGGAAGTATGTCGAGCCATCGAACCTCGAAGGACACATTAGGCAAAGGAAATGGTTATTGGCAAGGTTATGAAGAAGCTACCAATTGACATGCTGAATCATAGTTTGAAATGGATGTATCTCTGGCTCTGCTGCTTGGGGTCTCCACTACTCATGATTTCATCTTAGAAGATAAAAGCCATAAATTTGATTTTTTTCTGCCATTCCAATACAAGATCTGAACGAGCATCTAGAAGAAACTAGTAAGAACACTTTAGCTGATTGCCTTGGTCTATAAGTTGATGGAACCACTGTAAGTATTATCCATGCATGTCATACATACATAAGCATATCACACCGCATTCGTCATCTTGTATTGCGTATCCTTTGTCAAAGTGAACAACAGATGCTCTATGAAGCGGATATGTTGTCAGGGGGTATGGAAGGCCCATTGTTTGAGAAAAATCTAGTCATTTTGCAAAAGAAAGAAGAAATTTTTGCTTATGCAAAGAGCTAGACAACGAAAGCATCAATATGAGCCTGCATGGGAAAAATCATTGGTTTGAGCCTATACAGGGGGCAAAGTTTCTCCTTTCAATTTTTTGAGTTTATACATATACAAAATATTTTCAGACTCACTTTCAATATTTTGCCACGTAGGAGGTAAGGAGAAGATATGAGGACTAGCTAAAAAATAGCTAAATTTTTTAGAAAAGGAAGAGCAAAAAGAACAGAACTGCCGGTTCAACCAGAATTCTCAACTGATAAAACGTCAGTCAAATCCAGTTTCGGGTCGAGCACCCAAAATCCAATTTCGGGTCAAGTACCCAAAATCTAGTTTCAGATCGAGAACCCAAATCCAGTTTAGGACTGAGAATCTAAAATTCAGTTCAGGGTTGAGCATCCAAAATCTAGTTTCGGGTTGAGCACCTAAAATCCATTTTCAGATTGAGAACCCAAATCCAATTTAGGATCGAGAATTCAAATCAATTTCCGGTCGAGCACCCAAATCAATTGGCTCGAGAACCTAAATCCAGTCTTGAATCGAGAATCCAAATCAGTCTTGGGTTGAGCACCCAAAATCCAGTTTCGGGTTGAGCTCCTAAAATTCAATCTTGGGTCGAGAACCCAAATCCAGTTTTGGGTCAAGCACCCATAATCGAGTCTCAGGTCAAGCACCCAAATTCATTTTAAGGTATCAGGTCCATGTACTTAAAGTAAATTCAATTTTGGATCGAAAACTCAAAATCCAGTCTTGGGCTGAGAACCTAAAGTCTAGTCTCAGGTCGAGAACCCAAAATCTAGTCTTGGATTGAGAATCCAAATCCAGTTTAAGGTCGAGAACCCAACCATCTTTAATCTCGGGTCGAGAACCCATCCTCATCCAAAATCAGCTTAAAAGTTATATTACTTTTTACTCTCTTCTACTAAAATCTCAGATAGTTCAAGCAATAGGTAAACTGTAGATCCTTATTTTTTGACCAAGTCCAGTCTAAAGATTTAAAACGGTTTGAAATAATTTTTGTAGTATTTATTATTTATTTTAATATTTATTCCTTATTTTAATAATATAATATTTATTTTAATATAATATTTATTAATTAATATAGAAAAAAAATTAAAAATATTTATTTTTAAAAATAAAAATAAAAAATATATAAAAAATAAAAAATTGGAAGAATCAGCAAGCGACGCGTGGCAAGCCAAAGGCCTGCGGCGAATTGTGCTGCCCAGCATGCATGACTAGTAGTGCCTTGCAGCGGCCCGCACGCAATGACCCAATCCTCGTAGCAATTGGCCAGCAGACCGTAGTGCCTCGCAGCGGCCTGCGGCTAGAGAGCAATGCCCCAATCCTCGCAGCCTGCACCTGCGGGACAATTTTACTTGAAACTTATTTAGCTCGGTTTAATTTATTTCATTAAGAGTTTTTTTTCCTGAAATAACCAGTATTATGTTTTTAATTCCCTATAAGTAATAGGATTTAACACTCTTGAAAGGACCTTTGGAAATTATTCGGAGACTCGGACTTTAGGATTTTTTCTAAGATGGGGACTTTGGTTATTTTGGAAAAAGATTTTTAGGACGGAAGAGAATTGATAAGAGCATTTTTGTACTTGTTTTTATTATGATTTTTATGTGTTTTTAGTTAATGTTTCATTTGATTTTTGTTTAAAGTTTGTTTTAAGTGTTTGTTTTAGGTTAAAGTGCAAAAACTCCCTTGGATGATCAAAACAATGAAGGAAGAGCATGAATCAAGCAAGACATGGCCAAGCCAAAGCAAGCTTGGCCGTGTCCCTCAAAAGAAGTCCAAGACAGTAGCTGACACGCCCAAGAGACATGACCAAGCCACTGGCCGTGTCTCACCTGAAGAGCAAAACCAAGAAACCAAAGAAATGAAGGCAGAAGCTGCCACCATCACATGACACGGCCAAGCCACTGGCCGTGTAACATGACACGGCCAGAAGCTTGGCCGTGTCACCCTTGGAAACAAAGAAAACAAATTGACAATGCTAGAAGCAGAAGGTGACATACCCACATGACACGGCCAAGCCACTGGCCATGTCACATGACACGGCCAGGAGCTTGGCCATGTCACCTAGAAGTAAAGAAGGAAAGAAATGGCAGAAGGAGACACGGCCAGCAAGCTTGGCTATGTCCCAAGCAAAGTGAGAGACACGGCCAGCAAGCTTGGCCGTGTCACCTAGGGCAACCTTGAATAATTGAATTCTTTTGCAGACAAGTGGGGAACAAAGACTAGCTTTTGCCAAAAGTAATATTAAACAAAAGAAAAGCTTGCCTAATTGGAGGAAAAGAAAGATAAAAAAAAAGGAATGTGGGAGACAAGGGAGAGTGGTGTGAGTTGGAAGATATGGGTTGTGAGCTGGAAGGTATGGGCTGTGAGCTTTGAAGGGAGTTGAAAGGAGAAGAAAATGAAGAGAAGGAGGGACGTGAAGGCTGGAACAAGGGAGAAGGAGCCAACTGTTGGAGCAAAGAGGAGAGTCTTGAGCTGAGTTTAAAGAAGGAGATACATCCTATACAAGACCTAAACCAAGAATCAAGGATTGAAGTGAAGAAATACAAATTATTTTCCATGGATTGTTTGGTTTCTTTTACTCATTTCTCTTGTTCTGTTTTTCTGGTTTTGAACATGAACTAATTCATTTTCTATCTAGATATTGATGAACCCTAGCTTATTTATATGGACTGAATAATCTCATTTAATTGAATCATTTGATTGAGTTGTTTTATTCTTATGATGCTTAATGATTTATTTCCAATTGATAATAGCATGCTTATTGATTGGTTGCAATTTTCATATTATTAACTTGAGAAAGCTTGATATGAATTGAATACTCATAAGGGTTGAGGATCGATTGGAGTGCTAGAGATAAACTTACAAGATCCTTTGGTTTATAGTTCCTTGTTCTTAATGCAAGATCAATTTAATTGTGTTTGAGAAGAGATTCCGGCACTCTACTTAGTGATTAGGGATTAATTCACTCGAGAGAGATTTTGGTCTAAGTTAGAGGAATGCCAATTCAACTCTATTATGTGATTTAATTGAATTGATTTTCATAAATATAATTGTGGCTAGGGGGATTCAATATCTGGATAGTATTATTATCATCAATCCTTTTTGCACAACATTTATTTTCCTTTTACTTTCAGTTATTTAATTTAATTGTCTTTAATTATAGAACATCACAAAACTATTAATTTGCTAAACAACGGTTAAGATTTGTACTAGTACTTAACCTTGTCCTCAGTGGAACGATAACTCACTCACTACTTTATTACTTGGGCGACCCGTGCACTTCTGGTATTGCTATAGCATTTAGGCTCGCTCGCACCAAGAATGATTAGCAACTTTTGGCTGAGACTTTGGGACTTTTCTTTCGAAACTTAGAACGACAACAGCTATTAGTAGACTTTTGGGATTTTGGAATAGAGGCAGTAGCTATTAAGGATTTTTTTGAGACTTTTCTGAAACTTTTAACTTTTGAGTATTTTGAAACTTTTGGATTGGGGGAGCAACAGAGCAATAAATTAACCTTAAAACATTTTCAAATAGGGGACGAAAAAATATCAAACACTATCAAGGCAGTAGCTAACTCTCACTGTCTTGATTTCCTTCCAACTAAGAGGAACAAATTTGGTTCAAGCAAATACTTTGCATCAATGTTTAATTATTGGTGGAGCCTCCAAACGTAGGTATGTGGATTTAACTTTTGTTCATTAAAATCAAATAATCGTCTTCATCTTTCAAATTATAATCACACTGTCTAGGTTACCAAATTCTTTCTCTAATTTAATTTGCACAATGATTTAAACTCTTTCAAGAAGTAGATTAATCCTTTTAAAATAATAATTATATTTTTTCTAAAATCAAAACCCTAGCTTTATTTTTCTAAACCCTAAAAACCCCTAAATTGGTTCAAGAAACCCTAATTTAAGATATAAACCCTAGACTTATACATTTATTACTTTATTTAATTTTAGATTTGATTATGTAGCTTATTATATGTTTTGATGATCAATTTATTTAATTTCAATGTTTTATTTATTTTCGATGAATATTTTCTTTATTATTATTTCTTTAATATTAATGTAAGAGGTATGTTTGCACTTTGTGGGTACCTCATTAATTAAGCTTCATGTAATTTAAATTATTTTTATATTTTGAGATTAATGTAAAGGACACATTTTCAACTTTTGATGGGTGTCTTATTTAGTTTTAGACATTGGATGATGTAAGGACATTTTTCCATCCTTGGATGGATGTCCATTTATTAATTTTGTTTGAACATTGCTATGATTTTTAATAAAATATTTGTTTATTCTTATGATTGGATGTAGTATGGATAATATCATTATATTTAAGAATTTTATAATATTAAGACCTGAAAAGGAGGTCGGTTCCAATGAATCGGGCGTTATAGGGGTGCTGGGCCATTTTTCACCTTCCCCAAACGTACACAACTTTTCGAACCCAATAAGGAATTGATGATTCCTTTGGAATCAAGTCACCCACCCCTTTCTTTTTTCCAGCCTGTTCGGGTGGCGACTCCATTTTTCTCCGAATTTAGGCCCGTGTTCCCTAAGGCCCCGAGCCTAGCAGTGTTGAAGTCTCAAGAACCATTTCACCTGGGTATGAGGGCAAAAATACCTACTCACAGATAGGAAGAAGATTAAAAAAATATTTTAATATTAAATTATTTATTTAATTAAATATATATGGGGATGGGAAAATAATTAAAAAAATTAGAAAAGTCTTCATCTTATTCTTCTTCAACCTTGGGGCTGATTTTCATAAAGAGAGAGAGATGGAGTTTTCTTCATCAACTACTCCAAATTTCACCTAAAATCAAAGTAACTTAAGAGGATTTTGAAGAATAACCAAGGTTTCAAGTAAGTATACTTCTTTTATGTTTGGTTTTCTTTAAAATTTAGATTATGTATCTATTTTGGGTAGGGAAAGAATTGGCTTTAATTGTTAAAATAGATGGTTATGAAGTTAAAATGATGAAGATATGATGATTTAATGATTAATTGATTAAGGTGAGCGTGGTTGGTGAAGTTAAGGTTTATGAGTGAATATGTGAAATTTGGGTTTTTGATGGAGAAGCCTATAATTTTTGTAATGGCTTGTTTTGATGTCTATGTGTTGATTTTATGGTTGGATGATGAAAATAAATTGGTTTTAGTGGAGTTTGAGAAAGGGTAGTAAGGGGAAATTAGGGTTTTTGTTGGAAGTTTGGTAGAATTTGTGTAATTAGTGGTAGTTTGGTATAAATTAAGTATGGAAATGATTCTAAATGAATAATTTTGCTTGTTGTATGAATTATATGTGCTTAGGCCAAATTGGTACAAGTGATGAAGCTTAGGGTTTTTTGGATTTGAGGCTTGGAATATGTTATTGGGGTGATTTGGAAGCTAAGAAAGGTTAGTACACACTTTGTTAACACTTAAATTCATTGTTCATGCTTGGCATCATTCACACTGGCTTACTTTAAAGTGTGTTGTTATTCTTTAAAGTGGCAATGTTTATAACTTGTTGTTTTATTATCAAAAATGTGATTAGTGCATTGGTTTGGAAATTAGAAACTATTGTTTTAAGATAAATGATAATGTGCTATGAACTACATGGGAAATGTGGAAGAGAGCCACATTATAAATGTGACTAAGTAATATGATAAATGTGATTGGAAAACGTGGAAAATGACAATGGAATGTGGAAATTGTGAGAAAAGAAATGATAAATGGGATGGAAATGAGGAAAATGTATAATGGATGTGTGTGTTTGCCTTGCACAATTGCATGTTCTAGAATATTGAGATTAGTACTGTCGAGTTGGGATGCCGGTGATATGCAATGACATTCGTTATGCCTCTAGGCGAGATACACCAGTATCACTTTATTATTATGGCTTCGGATGAGACATGATGGTGTCATTAGGTGACACGCCTTTGGGAGGCATTATATGACACTTAGAACCCTGATGTCGATAGGGGACATGCCTTCAGGCGGTATGATATGACATTTAGATCTTCGTTGTCGTGATAGGCCAAATTAATATTTTTAGATATTGTGTGGGTATTTATTGGGCCCAATTGTATGCTTTTGATATGCATATGATTTTAGAGCTAATGAATATTAAAAGAAGCATAATGCATTTTAAAGGCATGACAAAATCTATTGCTTTTAAATTTTCATTGTCATCAAAGTAGGCACCACTAGGTTTTTGGGCTTAGCATGGTTGATTGTATCATGCAAGTAATAGGATGGCATATCAGAGCGGTCCAGATTGTGGTTGAGATTGGGAGTTGAGTTTTGCCATGAGATCAACCTTGAGTTATACCTTGGGTTATACATATTAATTTCATCATATGTATATTTAATAAGTTTTGGGGATATTATGTATGCATATATACTTAAGATAAATAATGTTTTTAACTATGGAGTTTTTGAATGTAAATTAATGAAGTGGTGGTTTTGGTGAAAATGAAAATATTGGAAGTATATTTTTCTATTGCAGGTTGTGTGTGTTGACTTGGGATTTTATGGAATTACAAACAAAACTCTGGTGAAATTTCTCATGAGATTTTGCAATAAATTGAAGCTAATTTTTTAATAATTATATTTTTATTATTAAATGGTAAATTTTACAATTATTTATTGTAGTACCTTTATATCTCAAATATGCATTTTACACATATGGGGTATATGTAATATATACATTTAAGGTATAAGGATGTTACAATTTCCATTCGTTGATAAGTTGCCTACACATTCTTTAGTCCAAATGGCATAACTCTATATGAATAGGTCCCCATTTAGCTAAGATGGTGGTCTTGTCTTTATCTTTTTCAGCCATCAAAATTTTATTATATCTTGAGAACCCATCCATCAAGGAATACATTGCATAGGAGGTTGCACTATTCACTAATGCACTTATATGGTGTAGACTCTTAATTTTTGACCCAGTCCGGTCCGTTATTTTTTTATAGTCTAAAAAATTTTTTGTGGTATTTTAATCTTTATTTTAGTTAAAAATGGTGAAGTGAATAAAAATAAAAATAATAAACAAATAAAAAATAAAAATAAACAAATAAATAAAAATAAAAATAAAAATCGGCGACGGAAAAATCGGCGATGAAAAAATTCGTCGTCAAAAGCGTTGGATGAAATGGCCTTGGGCCATTTTGCCTGCAGGAAAATCCTGAGGGTGAAATGGCCCGCGGCCAATTTCGCTGGCACACCCGATGCTTGTACCTCTCCTCGCAGCTCTCTCAGCCCGACGTAGTTTTCGCCAGCAAAATTTTTTCGACGCAATTTTTTTCGAAACCAAATTCTATTTGGTTTCGGTTTCCTTTTCCTAATTAATGATAGTTTTCATAAAAAATTTGAATTAATCATATAAATTTCCTATAAATAAGACCAAAAAAACACAAAAAGGAGAACAATGGGAAAAACTTGGGGAAAAAACTTTGGAACAATCGGACTAGGAGAAACTTTTGGCAGTAAAAACAATCGGACTTTTTGAGAGAAGAATAAGCAAGCAAGCAATCAATCCATCAAAGGCAACCATCTTGCCTTTGTCCTTGTTCATCCAAGAAGCAATTTTTGGTGGAACCAACAAACAAAGGTTTGAATATCTAATTTCTTTTTCTTTTTTCCTTACAGTAGCTTCAATCATTAAATTGTTTCTTTTGATTCTAAAAACCTTAGAGCCCTAATTTACTTCTTCTAAACCTTAGAACCTTAAATCGTCTACTCTATTTTTAAAAACCCTAAAATTACTTTTCTATTTTTTCTAAAACCTAAGAACCCTAATCTATTTCTTCAAAATCTTAAAACCCTAATCTACTTTCCAACTTTCCAAAACCTTAAATCGTTATATTGATTCCTAAAACCCTAATTTGCTTTCCAATTTTCCAAAACCTTAAAACCCTAAATTGATCCTTTTATTTCCAAAAACCCTAAAAAATACATTTTGTTTCCAAAAACCTTAAATCTTCTTGCTTATTTCCAAAAACTTTAGAAAGCTCTAAACTGTTTCACAAATCTAAAAACCAAACATATTTTCCAAGACACCAAAAACCCTAAATCATTTTATTAATTCCCAAAACCATAATCTCTATTCCAAAAGTCAGTAGCTTTATTTTTTTTAAGCATCAAAAGCTTTAATCCTAATTAATCCTTCTTTTCAAAATCACACAGTAAGCATTATTCATTTAAAAGATAATATTAGTTACTCAAAATTCCAAAACCCTATTGTGAGCGGGACCGCCATATGGGCTCGTCGAAGGAGTCAATATTCATTTGTGTATTATGAGTCCGCATATTTAACTTTCCTTTTTTCAAAGCCCTAATTTAGTAACTAAAATTCTAAAATCCTATTTTTAGATGCGAACTCTAAATTATATATTTATTGCTTTATTTAATTTTAGATTTGATTATGTAGTTTATTATATGCTTTGATTTATTTTATTTGCAATGATTTATTTAATTTATCATGGATGAATGTTTATTATATATTTTGATTTTTGTTTAATATCATGGATGAATGCTTACTTTCTATTATGATTGATATTTAATATCTTTGATGAATGATTTATTTATGATGAATGGTTATTTATTTCTATCAATTTATTTTGATTTCCAAAAGTTGTAAGAGGTATGTTTCCACTTTGTGGGCGCCTCATTAATTAAGTTCCATGTAATTTAAATTGCTTTTATATTTTAAACCAATGTAAAGGACATGTTTCTATCTAATGGTGGGTGTCCTATTTAGCTTAGACATGGATGATGTAAGGACATGTTTCCATCCTCGGATGGGTGTACATTTATTTGTTTTGCTTGGACATTGCTTTGATTTTTAATATAACGATGTTTTATTTCAATTATTGCATGTAATATGGATAATATTATTATATTTAAGAATTTTATAATATTAAAACCTGTAAAGGAGGCCGATTCCAATGAACCGGGCATTGTGGGGGTGCTGGGCCATTTCTCACCTTCCCCACACGTACCCAACTTTCTGAACCCATTAGGGGGTTAGAGATTCCTTAGGAATTGAGTCATCCACCTCTTTCTTTTTCCTGGCCCATCTGGGTGGCGACTCCATTTTCTCCGAACTTAGGTCCGTGTTCTCTAAGGCCCTGAGCCTAAACAATGCCAAAGTCGCAAGAACCATTCCACCGGGAGTGGGGGCGAAAATCCCCGCTCACATATGGGGTAAAGGAAAATCATCTTTTGAGCAAGCCTTATTCAAACCTCTGTAGTCCACATACATTCTAATCCACCCATCCTTCTTTGGTATTGGGACTATATTGGCCAACTAGGTTGGGAACTCTATTACTTCTAAGAATCTGACTACAATTTTCTTTTGGACTTCTTCTTTGATCTTTTTGGCCCATTTTCTACTCATCCTCCTTAACTTTTACTTAACTAGCTTAGCATATGGATAGGCAGGGATGAAGTTTTGGGTTATGCTTTAATCTATACCTGGCATATCTTCATAGGTCCATGTAAATACTTTTTCATATACTTTTAATATCCTTTCTAATTTCCCTCTTGATAGATATTGTGTAAGTAATAGTTCATGTAAATTTTGGTCATTTCATAAGTTGAGTTTGCTTTTTTTTTTTTAATGTTATTAATGTAGAGAATGCTCATGGAATGATCATATTCATGCATAGTGCTATTTGGCATATTATCAAACAAATAAGAAAAACAACTAAATGCATTAACCTCAAAAAGTACATCATTAAATAAATCACAAGCCATAGCAACATCATCAAAATCAATTATAATTTTAGATCCTGTAACTAAGGTTTTTCAGTGAGCTGCTCTTCTTTAGCCATTTCTTTTTTCTTATCTTCAATCTTCAGATTCTCAATCCTCATGATCTTTTCAAGGCTTATAATTTCTCTTTCTTTTGTCACATCAACAAATATTCAAACCCATCTTTCATAACCCCATTAACTATTATGGGCTGAGGTGTGATTGGTAAGCTTCTTGTTGATTTCCCTTTGAAAAGTAGTCTTGAAATGTGGACTTCTTCCTCTCATTCATCTTATTTTTGTCACTTCCATAGCCTAATCTCTCTTGTTGTAATACCCTTATACCATATATAAGTATAATACATATAATCCATTTTATAGAATACACATATGGAATATAAGTGTGCCACGATAATACCATTAGTAACTCTCACTTAGTATTAAAAACAATTATAAATCGATAAAAGAAAATCTCAAGTAAAATTTGCCAAAGTTTTATCTGTAATTTTGATAAATCCCCAATGTAAATAAAAATAAACACAAACTCCAAAACAATTTACACTCCCAATATTCTTTTTGATTTTTAACAAATTCTTCCACTTCTCCAAAATCCTCACAATAAAGATTTACATTCAATAGCACATATTTAAAAATATTATTTATCTTAATTATATATATACATAATAATCCCAAATCTTCACTTAATATACATGTGTTGTGATTAAACATACATAAACCAAAATACATAAAACCATATTTATACATGTATGCAATCCAAGGTACAATTGGTCTTGTGGCACCCTAGATCTTCAAATCTCATCCACAATCCAAACCTCTATGATCGACAACCCTATCACTAACACAATACATATAATTGCGCTAAGCATGTAGCTTAGTGGTATAAATTTTAATAACAATATACATTTATTTCTACGTGCTCTTTCTCTTAAAGTAATATATAATATTTATATAGGACCTTTATTACCTTATAACCATACACACAACACATCCCGACACATACATTGGACCTAATAGCCCCTATATAGTTACGATGTCTAATCTCAAGACCTAGCCCTGCTCCGGTCTTTCATCAATCTCAATCTTATGACCTAGCCCTGCTTAGGTCTTTCAACATATGCATTATCAATATCAACTTTCTGGACAAGTAAATGTATAGGGTTAACACACAATAACACATTTCATTTAACATTTTTCATCCCTTATATCATATTTTCTTTTTTCCCACATTTTCCACATTTCCTTCACATTACTAATCACATTACCCATTTCTCATATTTTCCAATCATATTTAACATAATTCACATTTTACATATCAAGTACATTAATAATTACATTAGCCATTCTACAATGGCTTAACTTTTCATACCTTATGCATTAAACACACTCTTAATTATGTAATGCACATATCCTATCAAAACCAAATTAAAAGCAACAAAACACATTCACAAAGTCATAAATGTGTTATGCCAACTACAATGTTATTGAAACAATATGTATCAAAATGTGTAATGACCTTTTCTTAGCTCCAACTTAGTCCAATTCCCTTTCCACCTCTTTCCCTCACCAAAATCCTAATTATCAAAGTCACAATGTGTTATTCCGACTACAATGTTATTAAAACATATGTATCTGTAACACCCCTTCCCAGCCTACGTGTGTAAGCCGAGTAGAGGCGCCACACTAACCTAATGTTGCTACCAATTTTACTTAGTGTGATTTTGTAACACCCCGATACCCTATATAAGTACTATGCATATACCTAGTATACATACAGTAAATATATAAAGTATAAGGATGTCACTTTTCGTTACCTTTTAAAAACCTGTAACAGAGTTCAAACCATAATACCTTAATTTAAATAACATTTACAAAATCATTATCTTTATTAAAACTTCATTTATACATATAAATACTCTCTCGTCAGAAATACATCATAATTAAAATTTATACATGTATGCATTACCCTCTAGTTGGTCTCGACAAACTTTACTCTTCTTGTGGCATAACAAAAGACTTCATATCTTCCATCTATATACCTGCGCGAATAAACACCCGCGCTAAGCCCGAGAGCTTAGTAGTCCAAATATAAAATATAAACATATAGTATAGAAGTATTGATATATAATGATACATCGATTCAATATATAATTAGTTCTTATCATATCTTCTTTTCTTTTTAATTTTATCTTTAATATATCCTAGCTAATTTCATATATGATGTATATATATACATAATATTATCACCAACCCCAATGCATCACCAATACTCAAAACCAATATATTAATACCCCTACATTATATATATACCACACCAACCATTATTGCAATACACACTTTACATATCATACCAATTATTATTGCAATACACAATTTACATATCATACAAATCATAAATCATATTTCCAATAAAGACAACCTTTATCATCAACCACAATTCATTTACATATTACACTTAATAACATTATATTATTCACAATTCACCAAGCATAATTCATTATTAATACTCACAATCAATATTTCAATACTTGCATTTCACATTGACAATAAAGACAGACTCGGGCCCAAAACACTAATATGTTATTCAAAGTTCAGAGTTACTGCTTTGGTTCATAGTCACAATCATCACGCCCGTAGGCAATGTATATACATGTATCTCTATCCATGGATAGTGTAACAGACCCAGTCTCTTGGACCATCAACTCAGCACATATGAGGAGATCCTCAACCCGGCAAGACTGTTACAAATCATATATCTCATATTCACAATTCTCATAGTGTAACAGACCCAGTCTCTTGGACCATCAACTCAACCCATATGAGGAGATCCTCAACCCGGCAAGACTGTTACCTTTCATCATTTCTTAGGCATGTCACCCAAATCCAGAACTCTGAAACTGAATAACATATTAAACAAACAATTCATTTATTATTTCATTATCAATCTCATCATCAATTAGGCCAACATGCCTTATCTCTTTCAATTGAATTATCATAGCCAATCACAATGGCTTCATATCATATCATATCTCAATCCATATGATACATATAGCATCATTGATATCACATTTCAAAGTATATTATTCATATAATACATTGCCATACACAAGATTCACAATGCATATAACATAACATTTTCTCACTTCTCAAAACACATTAACATCATTCATTACTAGAGCATTTATCATAACAAATTGCACATACCTTAAGAATGATCCTCATTTCTTCCTACCTTTCCCATTTCATATTTCATCCTTTATATATATTCTTCATTTACATTCACAATATAATAGCTTATTTAACACTTTCATCCCAATGTGTTAATGTTCAAAGACATATAAGGATATACAATCAAATAGGGTTTATGCTTACCTTGTTAATGATCTTCACATCCTTCACATCATTCAATCATCACCTTAGTCCAATTATGTTAACAATATAATAGATCACTTAACACATTTGCAAACAAATGTGTTAAGCCTCAAATTATGTAATTAAATACAATCATATGTATTGGTACTTACCTCAAGAACTAGTCCCATCAATCTATACATTTCTTTTCTTTCCAAGAATTCTCCACATTTAGGTTAATGCAACCCAATCTCTTCAAAACCTAATCCAAAAGAATATTAGCAAAATGACCATATGAATAGTACATTCTGGTTTAAGACTCCATTTTATCCTTATTTTGAAAAATTGTATAAAATAATCTACTTGACTAAAAATTCTAAAATTTTTACAGAATTTAGTTTTGTATCTTAAAATCATTCCTTTAAAATTTCAGATCAAACTGAACACAAAATCTTGGTCAAATAGTTCACCTAACCAGACTGTCCCAATTGCCCTGCATCCTGGCAGCAGTTCTGAACTTTGTGAATTCCATAAATCAAATTCAATCAACGTGGTTCCAAATTATTTTTCTCAAATACTAGACTCACTAAGCAACAACATATCCAAAATTCAATTGGATATGATTTTTCTACATTTTATTAAAAATCCCGAAATATAGCTGTCTCAGTTAAGGTACCTGCTGGAACAGGTCTAATAAAAATAATTTTTCTAAACTCATAACCATTCCAAAATCGAATCAACATATTTTTCAGTCATTCTAGACTCATAGAGGCACAAATTATCAAAAATTCACTTCAAGAACATTTTTCTATAATTAATTAAAAATCATACAAGTCACAGCCTTTACTAATTGTAAAACAGAAAAAAATTCACTAAACACAACTCTTACTCTTCCATCACCAACACCAACCTAGCTTCTTATCTTTAATTCCATTTCAACACTTTTAAACACACCATACACAAACACACTCCATCAAACTCAAACAAAATTCCAAATAGAACAAGAGAAATCAAGAGAAAACTTACCTTAAATGAAGAAATTCCACAAATCTCTAACCAAAACCCTTGATTCCTTCTTCAATTTGATTATAGAACTTCAAACACCTCCCTAGCTCTTTCTCTTCTTCAATGGCCGGCCTCTTCAAGAAAGAAAGAAGAAAATACCAACAAGTCAACCACTTTTCTTCTTTTAATCTCCACCATGCAACTTAACCAAAGAAAATTACCTCCATGCCCTTCATCCATTTAATTAATCTTTTGTCTCATATATACCCATATATATAATTTCACATGCCACAAATAAATATCATCTTGTATTGACCAACCCTTTTGACCAATGTATATGTTAGTTATACAACCATATAAACAACATATACACTTCTCTCTACACCCTCTTTTCTTCTCAAAACACAAATACCTATACATTCTTTTCCCAACTTCTTTTCTCTTGTAATTTAACACATATATTCAATCCAATATATAACAATAACATAATCAAAACTTTTAAGGTATATATGAGGATATTACAATTCTCTCCCCCTTAAATAATTTCGTCCTCAAAATTATCTAGCATAATTGTAATCCATTCATAATACTATACCATCTTAACTTCCATATGAAGTTAATTATACGCTTAAGTCATTATATCATCAAATTATATAGCTTCAACTCTCCTCTTTAGAATCAACCACCTTCTTTAAATTCCATAACTCATCATTCTATATGTTTATACATCTTGTTATTTCCTTAATCAAACATTCAAAAGAACTCATTACATTTCTTGTTAATGTCTTTATATAAGAATCAGATCATTCTATAGTACACTTATACTCCATCTAATCTTTATATTTAATATATTTTGTTATTTCACTTCTGTATAATTACTCTCTTAACTTTAACATTAAAAATCATTGACTTATATCTGAACATTAATTATCCCTTCATTACAATCACTGTCTAAATAGACATTTATCACCCTCAATAGATAACAAAATCCTGATTTTTCATAAATGGAGTTATTTCTTTAGCATGCTTTTCACTTAACTTACATATTAATACATTATCTTTCAACTTATTTTATAAATAACCAATATTTTTCTCTTCTTATCATGATTAACAACTACTATACTCCACTCATTCATGTCCAATCATACTTTAAAATTTACATCATATACATTATCATGTAAATACCTATTTTCTTAATACAACTATACACATTAAATTTTATTAATGATCCATAATCTTAGCCAAATCCAGATCAATTAATCTATCTGTCACAATATACCCACGTTCCAATCTTGTTCAATTCCAACCAACGATTAAGTAATCTAACTTATCATGAAATTTCACAATTTTCATATAAGTATAAATATAACTTAATTCCATAAGAGCAAACTTATATTCAATTTCTGCTCTCTTTCAATCTATTTTCAGTCAAATCATCATGATAACAAATCACTTCTAATATCTTTTAATATACACATAGTTTATTCTTTATTATCTTAGTATAATTTCCACCAATTCTCATAAAAATGTTATATCATACTTAATATCTATAATTCATTCACTCAAACTTTGAGTTCATTCCCTTAAACCTCAAGTTACATACCATAAACATATTCAGTATAACTTTCATTCATATAATATAATTTCTCCCTTTTACTAACTCTTCACATTTCCTATTATTGGTATATTTATTTTGATTACCTTTTTGTCATATTATCCATAACTCAACACATTTCAAAATTTTTTATTTTTTATTTTTTTTTTCACAGTTATAACCAAATTCTTAACATAAAAAAAAATAATAAGGTACAACTTTAACCATCATAATTTTTAACTATACTTCTCAAACAAAATTGTCAACCTCACCAAATCCGTATTACAATCATTATATCTAAGATCCAAATCCATGGATAACAAATTAACCGATCCAAAACACTGAACAAAACACATGACTTTAAGAGATTAATATTCAAACCTAGAACTTTCAATTCAATACTGTTCTTTTATAATTCTATTCTCAATCTTAACATTTTTAGTATAACAGAAGTTAACACATTCCAACTTCGTTTCAACCAATTTGTATTTGCTTATATGATCCTTATCAACTTAACTCATGCTTTAACAATATTACTATATACATATTCAATCATATACAGTTCTTATACAATTTCTATTCATCACTTCATTTCTAATCCATCTACAATCTCTTATAATATAATTACATAGAACTTTTCATATGTGAATACTTTGAAACTCTAAATATAATATAATCATCAAGTTCAATACTCATTATAACAATTTCCACTGTCCAATATTACTCAAGTTCTTTCCATTCTCACTTCCATCACATAATCCATCTAGCTTTACACAGTTCAAGACCTAATCTCTCTTAGGTCCACTAATACATATAACATTGTTTTTCCATATCACTAATTCTATAATTATACCACATATATCTTCATAAGCCATCCTCATAATGTGATTCACAAATGTGTTTATATATCATAATTTCATTCATATTGGAAAACTCAATTCACATATCATATACATGTATACACTTAATTATATGCTCTTATAGTATTTTCCTTTTTCATACATTCAATACAAATTTAGTGTTTATCATTTTCTTTTAAACACTATCCTTCTCATTCTTCCAATATGATATAAAGTATTTATTCACACTACAAACATATATATTCCGACTATAGTAACACTTCATATTCATCTCAGTCACATTCCCAATGTGACATCTCTTTCACTTTCGTCTTTAAAAATATTTAATACACTCCCATATTCATTCTTACCCTGTTCAGTAAAATGACTTAAAATAACTCATTTCTATTTACTTATCCACTTCCTTGATTATTTCAAAACAAATTCTCATACTATCAATCACATTACTCAATTCATAATACTTCCATATGCAATACTAGTCATTTCACTTAGCTCATGCATTGCATATACAGTTAACTATCAATATCCCAATAATCTTTATCAAATTCCACTAAAACTTTAACTTCTCAATTTACTACTTCGTTTAAGCTTCAATTTGCCAAACTCATCTTTTCTATCATCACTTTAAAAACATCTTACAAATATATATCACAAAGCAATATTAAAACATATAATTTCCACAATCATAAAGCTCACTTCAAAAATCTCAAATATCACATATTATCACCATTACCATGAGCTTTCACAATATCCAAGCATCTCACATTTCTAACATTGAATTTACCATGTTCGCATTAAAATAACAATATCAACTTATTTTCTTACTTAACCAATATCATCTCTTTTTCCTTTAAACAAAACCTTAATTTTATATACATATATCCCAACTTTAAATAATCACACTTTGTCTATACTAACTAACTCATTCACTATTCCACCATTCTTTCCTCATTTTAGTAGCATATCTTTCAATAATAACAATCCAGCAATATTTTCTCTGTCTAACAACCTCAACATAAACATTATTATAAAGAGGTTCAAAGTATAAAGGAAAGAATACATATTTTAATCTTGATTTTGATTGCTACTTATTTTCAACTTTATTCTCCTTTTTATTTCTTTATGTTTCAATTCACATTATGCCCTACATAATATTGCTCATAAATATCAACATTACACTTCATGTTGCACACAACATGACATTCTTCATATGCATCATTAATATACAAATATCACATTACATTTCACAATGCGTTTCTCATAATCAATTAGGCACTATGCCTCAATTATAATTCATTTCCAACATCATTGTCAACAATCATAATTTCTCATCACATCAAAATAGTATACACATATATCATCAACTATATTGAACATCTCATATAACACAAATATTCTACAATTTATATTATGCCACATCCGAGACCAACCTAGATGTCAATACATATGCACGTATTACAAATTTCATTTCAAAACTTTTCCTTTTTATTTCTATTTAAACTTTTCAAAAAAAAATTTTTTTTTTTTTAATCTCACTTTGGCCGAGAATCTCGAACCTAAGCTCTGATACCAAAACAATTGTAACACCCCGATACCCTATATAAGTACTATGCATATACCTAGTATACATACAGTAAATATATAAAGTATAAGGATGTCACTTTTCGTTACCTTTTAAAAACCTGTAACAGAGTTCAAACCATAATACCTTAATTTAAATAACATTTACAAAATCATTATCTTTATTAAAACTTCATTTATACATATAAATACTCTCTCGTCAGAAATACATCATAATTAAAATTTATACATGTATGCATTACCCTCTAGTTGGTCTCGACAAACTTTACTCTTCTTGTGGCATAACAAAAGACTTCATATCTTCCATCTATATACCTGCGCGAATAAACACCCGCGCTAAGCCCGAGAGCTTAGTAGTCCAAATATAAAATATAAACATATAGTATAGAAGTATTGATATATAATGATACATCGATTCAATATATAATTAGTTCTTATCATATCTTCTTTTCTTTTTAATTTTATCTTTAATATATCCTAGCTAATTTCATATATGATGTATATATATACATAATATTATCACCAACCCCAATGCATCACCAATACTCAAAACCAATATATTAATACCCCTACATTATATATATACCACACCAACCATTATTGCAATACACACTTTACATATCATACCAATTATTATTGCAATACACAATTTACATATCATACAAATCATAAATCATATTTCCAATAAAGACAACCTTTATCATCAACCACAATTCATTTACATATTACACTTAATAACATTATATTATTCACAATTCACCAAGCATAATTCATTATTAATACTCACAATCAATATTTCAATACTTGCATTTCACATTGACAATAAAGACAGACTCGGGCCCAAAACACTAATATGTTATTCAAAGTTCAGAGTTACTGCTTTGGTTCATAGTCACAATCATCACGCCCGTAGGCAATGTATATACATGTATCTCTATCCATGGATAGTGTAACAGACCCAGTCTCTTGGACCATCAACTCAGCACATATGAGGAGATCCTCAACCCGGCAAGACTGTTACAAATCATATATCTCATATTCACAATTCTCATAGTGTAACAGACCCAGTCTCTTGGACCATCAACTCAACCCATATGAGGAGATCCTCAACCCGGCAAGACTGTTACCTTTCATCATTTCTTAGGCATGTCACCCAAATCCAGAACTCTGAAACTGAATAACATATTAAACAAACAATTCATTTATTATTTCATTATCAATCTCATCATCAATTAGGCCAACATGCCTTATCTCTTTCAATTGAATTATCATAGCCAATCACAATGGCTTCATATCATATCATATCTCAATCCATATGATACATATAGCATCATTGATATCACATTTCAAAGTATATTATTCATATAATACATTGCCATACACAAGATTCACAATGCATATAACATAACATTTTCTCACTTCTCAAAACACATTAACATCATTCATTACTAGAGCATTTATCATAACAAATTGCACATACCTTAAGAATGATCCTCATTTCTTCCTACCTTTCCCATTTCATATTTCATCCTTTATATATATTCTTCATTTACATTCACAATATAATAGCTTATTTAACACTTTCATCCCAATGTGTTAATGTTCAAAGACATATAAGGATATACAATCAAATAGGGTTTATGCTTACCTTGTTAATGATCTTCACATCCTTCACATCATTCAATCATCACCTTAGTCCAATTATGTTAACAATATAATAGATCACTTAACACATTTGCAAACAAATGTGTTAAGCCTCAAATTATGTAATTAAATACAATCATATGTATTGGTACTTACCTCAAGAACTAGTCCCATCAATCTATACATTTCTTTTCTTTCCAAGAATTCTCCACATTTAGGTTAATGCAACCCAATCTCTTCAAAACCTAATCCAAAAGAATATTAGCAAAATGACCATATGAATAGTACATTCTGGTTTAAGACTCCATTTTATCCTTATTTTGAAAAATTGTATAAAATAATCTACTTGACTAAAAATTCTAAAATTTTTACAGAATTTAGTTTTGTATCTTAAAATCATTCCTTTAAAATTTCAGATCAAACTGAACACAAAATCTTGGTCAAATAGTTCACCTAACCAGACTGTCCCAATTGCCCTGCATCCTGGCAGCAGTTCTGAACTTTGTGAATTCCATAAATCAAATTCAATCAACGTGGTTCCAAATTATTTTTCTCAAATACTAGACTCACTAAGCAACAACATATCCAAAATTCAATTGGATATGATTTTTCTACATTTTATTAAAAATCCCGAAATATAGCTGTCTCAGTTAAGGTACCTGCTGGAACAGGTCTAATAAAAATAATCTTTCTAAACTCATAACCATTCCAAAATCGAATCAACATATTTTTCAGTCATTCTAGACTCATAGAGGCACAAATTATCAAAAATTCACTTCAAGAACATTTTTCTATAATTAATTAAAAATCATACAAGTCACAGCCTTTACTAATTGTAAAACAGAAAAAAATTCACTAAACACAACTCTTACTCTTCCATCACCAACACCAACCTAGCTTCTTATCTTTAATTCCATTTCAACACTTTTAAACACACCATACACAAACACACTCCATCAAACTCAAACAAAATTCCAAATAGAACAAGAGAAATCAAGAGAAAACTTACCTTAAATGAAGAAATTCCACAAATCTCTAACCAAAACCCTTGATTCCTTCTTCAATTTGATTATAGAACTTCAAACACCTCCCTAGCTCTTTCTCTTCTTCAATGGCCGGCCTCTTCAAGAAAGAAAGAAGAAAATACCAACAAGTCAACCACTTTTCTTCTTTTAATCTCCACCATGCAACTTAACCAAAGAAAATTACCTCCATGCCCTTCATCCATTTAATTAATCTTTTGTCTCATATATACCCATATATATAATTTCACATGCCACAAATAAATATCATCTTGTATTGACCAACCCTTTTGACCAATGTATATGTTAGTTATACAACCATATAAACAACATATACACTTCTCTCTACACCCTCTTTTCTTCTCAAAACACAAATACCTATACATTCTTTTCCCAACTTCTTTTCTCTTGTAATTTAACACATATATTCAATCCAATATATAACAATAACATAATCAAAACTTTTAAGGTATATATGAGGATATTACAGATTTTAGTTTCAGTTTTTACAGAAATATGGCCAGAGGTTCGCCTAGAAATTGGGTCCCAATTGTCGACAAAACTGGTTTTTCTAATTTTTGAAAACATTTTTACACAAACCAATGCGAACACAATCAGTCTCAATACACTCCTAATGAATCCCCCTTATAACCTCAACTACAAAACCTGCAAGAAGAATTCACACTTCTAGTATAAAATAAAGTAGAGGTTTATTATTATGACATACTACTAACGTACAGTTTAACATAGTAATTCTCAATCTTATATATATATATACATGTCACAACTATTTAACTTAGAATGGAAACTAAGAGATCTACCCTGAGATGTTGTGGGTCTGGTTGTCGCTTCCCAAGAGTTAGCTACCGCTCTGAACCTACGAGTCAAGGAAAACTTAACTCGCTGAGCAATGTCGCTTAGTGGGTACTTTACCAATGGAAATAAAAGTAAAGAGTATTTGTACAAGCAAAGCAATAAAAAATATGAATGTTAAATACTATAAGCAATAAAATATAAAGCTCACTTCAATGAAATACAAACGTACTTCCCAAAAAAAGAATTTCAAGTTTTTCAAAAGATTTCAACTAAAATTGTAAAATTATTCACAATTCAACTTATGCCATAAAATAGTCGTGTCATAGTTTTTAAATTTTTGCTCTACTGGTAAAAGCAGAACCACAGTGATAAGGCAGTGGCCCTCACCACTGTAACATGGGTCGCCCTCACTACTGATATCAAATCACAGGAATGTTCCTCACCATCCTGGTTATAACAAATGGCACTCACAATTGGCCCCAATGGCCCTCACCATTGAGTTCAGATCATAACAATTCAATCACAATATCAAGCAGTACTGCATAAGTTAGTATAGTGCACTATACCCTTATCTACCAAGTTCAACCACCAAGTAGCACATAAGGGTTTAAAATTCAAATCAAAGATTTCCACAAATTTTCAAATGATTTGCACACCCCTTTTCATTTTTACCAAGTCATGCCATTTCGCTGTGTACTAACTCTGTGGCTGAAGGCCGTTTAATTTCCAAGTGTTTACTACCATTCCTAGTCATTTCCACACACTTCAAATCACATTAGAACAATTCCCAAAAATGACTAAAAGAATAGTAACACGGTGCGTAAAATCGGCAACGCAAATGGCATGACCATATGAATAGTAAAATCTGGTTTTCGTCTAAATTTCAGTGAATTTCAGTAATGCATTTGACCAGGTAAATGATCTTATTTTTTGCTGAAATTTTACAGGAAACTTATTTCATTTGTTGACTAATTTCTTGTAAAATGTGGTCAAAATATTCCATCGTTTGCTGCCTCAACCGGTTGCCCAAAGTTGGGTCCAGAATTGGCTCCCAAAGGGCACCAATTCGGCCCCCACTTGCATTTGGTGCAAAATTTTTTATTTTTTTGTTCTAAACCCATTTCAAAGCTTCCCTAATAATGTAATGAAGACTTAGACACTTCCTTTTAAAATAACTTGATTGTTTAAATCAATTTGAACTAAATGGAGTTCATAAACTCTTTTACCAAAATCATTGAAAACATTAGATTTCATTTGAATTTAAATAACCCAATCACCACATGGATTCAAAAATACCACTCAACAATTGAATTCAAACTCAAACAACACATTTAGGCATCCATAGAAAAAGTTCCATAGATAAATTTTTTTGGAAAGAAAATGAAAGAAAAATTAATTCTTCCAAGGTAAAGTACCAAACCTTGTATTTTAATTTCCTTTTGCTTTCCCTTCTCTTTCAAGCTCTTCCTTCTCCTTATTTCCATCCTTGCCTACAAATATTTCACAACACAACCTTAACCATAAACCCTAGAAATTTAGAACATGCACTACCCTTCCATTTCTTTTCAAATTAAGTCCTAATCTAACCTTATTAAACCTTAGAAACCTTAATTCTTCCATTTAATTAATCAATATCATCACTACTTAAGTTTTCCCCAAATCCACCATAAGAACCCTAATTTTAATCTCTCAAATTACTCATTAAAACCTAAAATTAGGATTAGAAATGAACTTACCTTAGTTTAGGACCTTGGATTCCACCAAAACCTTTGATAATAAACCATAAAACTTGAAAATCACCACCTTTCTTCCTTCTCCTATGGCTTGGACGACCCTCCTTCTCAAGAGGGAGTTTTTGCTTTCTTTTTTCAAGTGTTTTTGGTCCAAATGGCTGCCCAATTTGGCTAATAATGTGTTAAGACAAATGCTTAATTCCAATTGGTCCACTTTAAGGCAAAATGGCCATTTTTCATTGGTGCAATTGTCTCTCTCTTTTATTTATTTAAGACCCAAGCCATTGGGATTTCTTTTAATCATATTTTGGCCCCTCTTCTTCCCTTTGATGTAATTTTATGATTTAGGATGTGAAAAGACCCAAATACCCTCCGGCGATTGATTGTCTGTAACTTTTAAACCGTGTGGTTCCACGAAGTGAACCACATATGGTTTTGACCCTCTCGTCCTCTACTTTCCATTTTTAAGGTCTATTTTAGGTTTCCAAGTAATTTTGAAAAATTATCAATAAGCCCTCGACTTTTTACAAAATTCCCTTTAGGTCCTTTCTTTGCTCGGGTTTGCCGGGCTCTGTTTCTACTGACGATCATTTCATATTCAACCCCTCGACGTCCTCTATGCACTCATGTGTTTATTTCCTACTTTGGATTCATGTATAAATTTTAATTAATAATGACCAAAATGCCCCTAGTCTACGTGTCTTCGTTTCTCTCTAACGGGGCGTTTCCAAAGAAAGTCACGGTTCACAGTTTTTACTTAGTTTTTCTCTATTTTCCATTTCATTACACTATCACATGCATTATTAAGACTTCTCAGACTGGTCACCCATCGCCGTTAGTTATGGACGTTTAACCCCGGTCCTTTAATGAATTATAGCTTAACGGTCTAGGGTTAGCCGGATCTCTTTAGCATGCCTACTTTGTCAGTACGTGTGAATACTATACACGTAATTACTGTACATACCTGCTATGGCCAGTCGTGACAATTCCTCCCCCGTTAATTTAGGCTTCACCCCGAAGCCTATCAGGTGGAAATAAATATGGGTACTGCTTCCTCATAGTTTCTTTGCGTTCCCATGTAGCTTCTTCTACTTTGTGATTCCTCCAAAGCACTTTGACCAATGGGATCTTCTTAATTCACAACTCTTTGATTTCCCATGCTAGGATTTCTACCGGGTCTTCCTCGTACGTCAAGTCGGGCTGAATCTCAATGTCTTGAGCTTGTATGATGTGGGTTGGATCTGAACGATACCTCCTTAGCATTGAAACGTGGAAAACATCATGTATTTTATTTAATTCGGGTGGTAACACCAACTGGTAAGCTACCAGACCTACCCGTTTGATGATCTCATATGGTCCGATGAATTTAGGGCTTAGCTTGCCTTTCTGTAAATCGTAATACCTTCTTCCAAGGAGAGACTTTGAGGAATACTCTATGGCCGACCTTGAACTGTATGTCTTTCCTCTTTAGGTCCGTGCATGATTTTTGCCTGTCCGCCGCTGCTTTTAATCGGTCTCGAATGATCTCTACCTTTTCCTCAGTTTCCTTAACTATGTCTGGCCCCAACATCTTTTCCTCGCTCAATTCTGTCCAGCAAACTGGAGTTCTATATTTCTGACCGTACAATGCTTCTTAAGGAGCCATTTGTATGCTGGATTGATAGCTGTTGTTGTACGCGAATTCCATTAAGCTCAGGTATTTGTCCCAGCTACCTTTAAATTCTAAAACGCACGCCCTCAGCATATCTTCCAAAACTTGAATCACCCTTTCCGACTGTCCGTCTGTCTGGGGATGGAATGCGGTACTGTGGTACGTTCGAGTCCCAAGGGCTGTTTGGAACTTCTGCCAAAAATTTGACGTAAAGCGTGGATCTCGATCTGATATGATTGAAGTTGGAACTCCGTGGAGATGTACGATCTATTTGATGTACAAATCTGCCAACTTGTCTAGCGAGTAATCCACACGTACTGGTAAGAAATGAGCGGACTTAGTAAGCCAATCCATGATTACCCAGATCGCGTCATGTTTGTCCCTAGTCATAGGCAATCCTGTGACAAAATCCATAGTAATACGGTCCCATTTCCAGGTTGGAATCGTAATAGGTTGTAGTAATCCTGAGGGTAGTTGATGTTCTGCTTTCACTTGCTGACAGGTCAGACACTTCGTCACATGATCCACGATGTCTCTTTTCATTCCTGGCCACCAGTAATACTCCTTCAAGTCCCGGTACATTTTCGTTGCTCCCGGATGCATTGTGTAAGGACTGTTATGAGCTTCTTGCAAAATCTGTTTCTTCAGTTCTTCGGACTTAGGTACCACCATTCTCTTCTTGTAGTATAGGATACCATCTGGACGAATTTGATAATCTCTTGACAAATTCTCCTGCGCCTGTTAACTCCACTTCTTCACTTGTTCATCTTCCTTCTGAGCTTCACGTATTTGTTGATGTAAGGTAGGTCGCACGTTCATTTCTGCAAAGATAGCTCCATCTTCTGTGGGCTCTAATTCTACCCTCATAGCACATAGCGCTTGCATTGCCTTCCTACTAAGTGCATCTGCTACGACATTCTCTTTGCCCGGGTGATAGTTAATCGTATAGTCGTAGTTGGCTAACAGTTGCATCCATTTTTGCTGTCACAGGTTTAAATCTTTCTGCATGGGCAGGTACTTCAGGCTTTGATGATTCATATAAATGTAACACCTTTCCCCGTATAAGTAGTGCCTCCACGTCTTGAAAGCCAAAACAATCGCTGCTAGTTCTAAGTCATGCGTGGGATAATTCTTTTCATGTGGCTTGAGCTGTCGAGAGACATACGCAATGACTTTGCCCTCCTGCATCAATACGCAACCTAACCCGATGTGGGATGCATTGCTATAGATCATAAAATCTTTTCCTGATTCGGGTTGTGTAAGAATGGGTGCTTCAGTAAGTTTTTGCTTCAACCTTTCAAAGCTTCGTTGGCAAGCGTTGGTCCACTGGAATTTGACATTCTTCTAAAGTAGCTTGGTCATAGGTGCTGCGATCATGGAAAACCCTTTGATGAATCTCCGATAATATCCTACTAACCCCAAGAAACTACGGACTTCCGTTACTGTCTTAGGTGGCTTCCATTCCAATACTGCTTCTATTTTCTTGGGATCGACCCTTATTCCTTCTGCCGATACAATATGTCCCAAGAAGGCTACTTCTTCCAAACACAATTTGCATTTGCTAAATTTAGCGTATAGTTGCTTCTCTCGCAGGGTTTGTAAAATGATCCTAAGGTGGCGATCATGGTCCTCTCGATTCTTTGAATACACCAATATGTCATCAATGAATACAACCACGAACTGATCCAAATACGAGTGGAAGATTCTGTTCATCAGATCCATGAATACTGCAGGTGCGTTCGTTAATCCGAAAGGTATAACGATGAATTCATAATGTCCATAGCGAGTTCTGAATGCGGTTTTTGTTATGTCTTCGTCTTTGATCCCCAATTGATGATAACCCGATCGTAGATCGATTTTTGAAAAGACTCCAGCACTTTTGAGTTGATCAAACAAATCGTCTATGCAAGGTAGCGGATACTTGTTCTTGATGGTCAGCTTATTGAGTTGACGGTAATCCACACACAACCTTAGGGATCCGTCTTTCTTTTTCACGAACAATACTGGTGCTCCCCATGGTGACATGCTTGGCCTAATGAACCCCTTGTCTAAAAGTTCCTGTAGCTGTACCTTTAGTTCTTTTAGCTCCGCTGGCGCCATTCGGTAAGGTGCGATGGATATTGGTGCAGCTCCCGGGTACACATCTATGGTGAATTCCACCTCTCATTTAGGTAGTAATCCGGGTAAGTCGTCAGGAAATACGTCGGGGAAATCGCAAACAGTAGGTATATCTTGTAGCTTCGGTGCCTTTTCTTTCGCTTCTAAAGCGCATAACAGGTATGCCTCGTAGCCTTTTTGCATTAACCTCTTAGCCGTCATAGCGAAAATGATGTTAGTTAGATAGTCCTTCCTCTTTCCCACTAAGGTCACTTCGTCGCCGTTTGACGTATGCAGAGCAACTCTCTTCTGTTTACAGTCAACCAGTGCATCGTGTTTGGCCAACCAATCCATCCCAAGGATAGCGTTGAATTCTTAAAATGGTAGTTCAAATAAGTCTCCCCAAAAGATACGTCCGTGTATCTCCACGGGGCAATCTTTCACTACCTTCCTCATAATCACCTCACTCCCTAATGGGCTAGTAACTAATATTCCCTCTTCCTCTAGTTCTACCTTTAGGTTCCCAAGTTTTTCATTTTTTGTGCATATATATGAGTGTGAAGAACCCGGATCTACTAAAACGTAAAGCGGAACTCTAAACATAGACAACTAACCTGCAATCACGTCTAGCGCTTCTTCATCTTCTCGCCCCCTCATGGCATACATTCTAGCAGGAGCCCTCACTTCTGGTCGATCCACCATCTCAGACTGCTCGCGTAATGGATTTTCGCCCCTACCTCTGCCTCAGCCTAGCCTTGCTGCCACTTACGATCCCTCAGTATCCCTAGATAGATTCTGCATTCGCTGGGGACACTCTTGCATAAGGTGGTCTAAAGATCCACATATGTAGCATGCAAATGTCCGACCCCAACATTCTCCCGTGTGGCGGCGTCCGCATTGATCACAGCGTGGATTAGTATTTTCGCCTTCATTACCTCTTGGACCGGTAGAAAAGTTACCTCCGCTTCGGTTGAATCCTCTTCCTTGCCCTCTTCCGGATCGTCTAATACTAGCGACTGAGGTGACTTGACTTGGGCCATCGTGATTCGATCCCTGACTGTAACCCCGACGTTGACCGCCTCCCGTGGAACCACTGCCTCGGAATTGCTTCCTTGATGATTGATAGTTTCCCGAATAGTTTTGGGTATCTCTCTTCTATTTCATCTTTTGTCTTCTATTTTGCTCATCAGACTGACACTGCTCCACTTCAATAGCTCGGGTGACTAACACAGAAAATTCCTTAATATGAGCAGCAATCAGCTGCACCTTAATCTCATTATTCAATCCATCTAAGAATTGTTTACATCGATCTTCCTCATCTTCTATCGCTTTCTTAGCATACCTGCTTAATCTGGTGAACTCCCTTTCGTACTCTATCACTGTCATTCGCCCCTGCTTCAAGTGTAGAAACTCTTTCCTCCTGGCGCCAAGATATGCTTCAGAAATAAACTTTCTCTTAAATTCTCTCACAAAGAAGTCCCATGTCCTCTGCTCTGGTGGAACTCGTTGTTGGACTGTGTCCCACCAGACATACGCTTCTTCCACTAACAAGGAAGTAGCGCACACAACTCGTTCCTCTGGAGTACACTGTAACTGATCTAAGGCTCGCACCGTTCCTTCCAGCCAATACTTGGCTATAGAAGAATCATCGTCCCTTCGGGCCCTAAACTCCTTCGCCCGTACTTTCTTATCTTTTCAATCAGGTACTGGTACGGGTGCTGGCGCAGGTGGTGGTACCGGGGCAGCGCCGGCTATCTGCGCTAATACGGCAGCCATTTGTTGCAACATTTCGTTGGGGATAGGAGCATTAGCTGGTGGTTGCTCAGATGCAGGTGTCTCTGATACATACGTTTCTACAATTCTAGAGGCCTAAGACTCAACCTCCTCCTTTATATCACGCTGCGCTGCTTGCGACATCTAAAGAACAGAGCAAAATGTATACAATCCCATCATCAATAACGACCCAGACCAACAACATTATATTACCCTAGGTGGCATGTATATAAATATAAAATTCTTAAATAACACATATACAACACAGCTTTTATTTATTTCCAAGCAAAAGTATTTACATTACTAGGAAGACCTTATGTACATTCCAAAATTTAGGACTCCTTACTACTATATCATCATGTCATACTACCATACAATATTTACATGATACCCCGATGTCACATATGTACATAACCAAATGGATCTCCAAAAAGCAACACATCTCGAAGCTCAGTGAGTAGGTACCCTAGGTGAGGTGGCACTTTCAGACAAATACTCTTCTATCTCAGGATCAAACTCTGGGTCATGCGATGCTTCACCAGGCAAGTGCTGGCCTAGCTCCTGTACTCTCTCCTGCAAAGCATGGATCTCTCTATGTGCTACCCCAAGACTCCTACAGGCACTATCAAACTCCACTCTATGACTAAGCCTGTTCTCCTTTAACATCAGCACGTCTCTCCTCAAGGAGATAATCATCTCATGTGCTAATCTCAGGTCTTCACGATCCTGTAAACTTCGATCTGCCAGGATATCTATGGTATCATCTTGCTCCTGCACTATCTACTTTAGCCTCTCTACTTCCATCCTCACCTCCCTCATCTCATTGTTTCGATCACCCATAATTACTCCTGTTATAATTAGAATAACATAACTAACAATACTACACACATGTATAGTTACATATTTAGAAACCATAACCTAACCCTATGTGTCATACATTTAAGTTTTAGTTCAACTAACTACCCAGGACCAGCTAAACCGGAGCTCTGATACCAAAAATTGTAACACCCCTTCCCAGCCTACGTGTGTAAGCCGAGTAGAGGCGCCACACTAACCTAATGTTGCTACCAATTTTACTTAGTGTGATTTTAGTTTCGGTTTTTACAGAAATTTGGCCAGAGGTTCGCCTAGAAATTGGGTCCCAAGTGTCGACAAAATTGGTTTTTCTGATTTTTCAAAAACATTTTTACACAAACCAATGCGAACACAATCAGTCTCAATACACTCCCAATGAATCCCCCTTATAACCTCAACTACAAAACCTGCAAGACGAATTCGCACTTCTAGTATAAAATAAAGTAGAGGTTTATTATTATGACATACTACTAACGTACAGTTTAACATAGTAATTCTCAATCTTATATATATATATATACATGTCACAACTAGTTAACTCAGAATGGAAACTAAGAGATCTACCCTGAAATGCTGTGGATCTGGTTGTCGCTTCCCATGAGTTAGCTACTGCTCCGAACCTACGAGTCAAGGAAAACTTAACTCGCTGAGCAATGTCGCTCAATGGGTGCTTTACCAATGGAAATAAAAGTAAAGAGTATTTGTATAAGCAAAGTAATAAAATATATGAATGTTAAATACTATAAGCAATAAAATATAAAGCTCACTTCAATGAAATACAAACGTACTTCCCGAAAAAAGAATTTCAAGTTTTTCAAAAGATTTCAACTAAAATTGTAAAATTATTCACAATTCAACTTATGCCATAAAATAGTCGTGTCATAGTTTGTAAATTTTTGCTCTACTGGTAAAAGCAGAACCACAGCGATAAGGCAGTGGCCCTCACCACTATAATATGGGTGGCCCTCACCACCGATATCAAATCACAGGAATGGTCCTCACCATCCTGGTTATAACCAATGGCCCTCACCATTGGCCCCAATGGCCCTCACCATTGAGTTCAGATCATAACAATTCAATCACAATATCAAGCTGTACTGCATATGTAACACCCCCATATCCAATGCACACACACTACAACCACAACTATGTAGCATAAGTGCACCAAATATAGGGATGCTACGGTTTTCTTAACATTTAAAACACTTTAAATGATGTTATCACCTTTATCAATATACATTATAGATAGTAAGTAATCAATTGGTAATATAAACAAAATAGATATATAAATATATTTAGGTATTACACAGCGGAAGTTATAAAATATGTGCATATTTACATATTAAACATATCTTTACAAAATATAAAGAAGTATACATGATTGGCAAGTTTTCTCTGATCTTTAAGCTCCCAAAAATCAAATCTTCAAGGTCTACTCTCACTCGGTCTCGTAGAGCTCTCAGGTTCAACTCTATCAACTCTATTACCTGCGCGATTAAACACTATCGCGCTAAGCCAACGGCTTAGTAAGATAATCGTGCAAATGATATGACTTAGTGCAATGCAATGTCATTTCTCAATCCATATTATACATGTAACATCATATATACAAAACTAACCACATACTTTCACATTACAAAATCACATTTCAATATCTTTCCATATACTTCATTTGTATCCATTTAATCATTCATAATCAACACTAAACAAAGACAAGCATGGTTTCATTATTCAAACATTTCACCATTCAACAATTACATCTAAACAAACACACACATGGGCCCAAAACACACTAATATGCCATTCAATTTTCAGAGTTAATGCTTTGGTTTGTTATCACAGTTATCAATATCATATACCCAACTAGGCTTCAAGGATCAAGTTCAACCAAGCTTCAAGGGGAGCAAAGCATGCTAAGCTTCTACCCAACTTGGCTTCAAGAACTAATCCAACCTAGCTTCAAGGGTGGTAACATCTCTATTAGGCTTCAAGGATCCAATCCAACCTAACTTCAAGAGATTGTTACACTTATTAGGCATGCCACCAACAACAAACTCTGAAAATGGAATAACACATTAGCCACACAATTCATTTAGATTTCATTCTCAATTCTCATTATCATTTAGGCAAACATGCCTCCTTTATTTCCATTGAATCACATTAGCCAATAACAATGGCTTCACATTTCATTTCATAATATAACACTTCATTATTCAAGTGTATATTTATCTCATCCATGATCACATTATATCTCATAAAGCATCATTCATCATAGCCAAACACAATGGCATTGTCTCATATCATGTCTTATTTGAATTATCATTTCATCTTTGATACAACATTTCAATATACATTACTCATGAAACACATTACCATTCAAAGTGCATAACAACATTGCTAAATCTCAATAATACAATTAGGGCAAAACACAATTGATATGATTCATAGCTTTATGATCTTCCACATTCATTTGATTAGATCATTCTTGTGTTTGAAACATGTTTATAATGTTCATATGTAAGTTTAGAAACAATGGAACCTTTAAAGAATCAAAACAATGTAAAAAGAAACAAAGTAAAAAGCAATATGTAATTCATTTGTAGGACACGCCCAACCACTTGATGGAACACGCCCGTGTCACTAACAACAAAAGAGGCAGTAGCCAATTCAAACAATTGACACGCCCAACCACTTGATGGAACACGCCCGTGTCACTAACAACAAAAGAGGCAGTAGCCAATTCAAACAATTGACACGCCCATCACCTTTGATGGACACGCCCGTGTCTCTCCAATGCATATGGCCGTGTCACCCATCAACACAACCTTAACTAAAACCAACACTTTCTCAATTTCACTCAAACACAATATTCATCATATAACATGTTTCAAGTGAACAAAATCAATGTTCTAACACATTTTCATCACAAGAATTACTTCACAACACAATAATATAACAATTAAACACATATCATCTCAAAACCCTAAAATCAACACTCTTCTCCATCCTTCCAAAACAACATCTCCACCATTTCCAACAACAACCTCTAATTAAACTCATAACTTAAAATCAATTAAACACTTGAAAACACAACACAACACATCTCAAACCCACCAAATCACAAAATCACCAAACCCTTATTCACTTCCAATAAAACTTCCAAATAAACAAAGAAAACAAGAGAATACTTACTTTAGAAGAAGAAATTCCACCAATCCTTTGTCAAAACCTTGGATTGCTTCTTCAATTCACTTCTAGCATCAAGAACACTTATCTTTCCCTTTTGTTAATGGAGAGCCGGCCACTTCATGAAGAAAGAAGAAAATGATCAAGACACAAAGTCAATTTTTGCTTTTAATCTCCACCAAGTATTCTTATCCAAGCAAATACCAAAATGCCCTCAATCATATTACTAACTTTTTGTCTTATCTAAGCCCTTATATGTAATTACACACTTAACACAAAAATATCTTCTTCCACTTAACCAACACTTTGACTCTTCATTTGACCAATTTATATGTTATATATATCATCATATACACAACATATACCATTCTCTCTAAACCCTAAATCTTTCTCAATACACATATACACAAGCATTCTCCTCCCAATTTCTTTTCTTATCCCATCATATACATTCAATCCAATATATAACAATAACAACAACAATAACAACAACAACAATATGCAAAACTTCTAGGGCATAAATGAGGATATTACAATTCTCCCCCTCTAAAAAGAAATTTCGTCCTTGAAATTACCTGATATCAAAGCTGAAACAACTGCGGATACTGCTCTTGCATAAATTGCTCACTTTCCCAAGTTGCTTCTTCTTTTCCATGATTCTTCCATAGCACTTTCACCAATGGTACACTCTTGTTCCTCAACTCTTTCACTTCTCGTGCCAAGATAGCAACTGGTTCCTCTTCAAAAGTCAAGTCTGGGCTCACTTCAATAGATTCAAATGGCAACACATGAGATGGATCCGACCTATATCTCCTCAACATAGAAACATGAAACACATTATGAATACGATCCAACTCAGGTGGCAAAGCAAGTCGATACGCCACTGGCCCAACTCTTTCTAACACTTCATACGGCCCAATGAATCGAGGACTCAATTTCCCTTTCCGACCGAACCTCAAAATCTTCTTCCAAGGAGATACTTTCAAAAATACCTTATCTCCAACATTAAACTCTATGTCTCTCCTTTTCAGATCTGCATAAGACTTCTGTCGGTCTGAAGCTGCTTTTAATCTGCCTCGAATCAACTTTACTTTCTCTTCCGTTTCTTGAATCAAATCAGGGCCAATTATTTTACCTTCACCAAGTTCACTCCAACAAAGAGGTGTCCTGCACCGTCTACCATACAATGCTTCAAATGGTGCCATACCAATGCTGGATTGGTGACTGTTGTTGTAAGCAAACTCCACAAGCGGTAGAAATCTGTCCCAACTTCCAGAGAAATCGATGACACAGCTCCTTAACATGTCTTCAATAATCTGTATCACCCTCTCTGACTGCCCATCTGTCTGTGGATGAAAAGCAGTACTGAAGTGCAGTCGAGAACCCAAAGCACCATGTAAACTCTTCCAAAATCTTGAAGTAAACCTGGGATCTCGATCAGACACTAAAGAAGTTGGAACACCATGCAGTTTCACAATCTCATGGATATACAGCTCAACTAACCTCTTCAAAGAGTAATCCATCCGAACCGGAAGGAAATGAGCTGTCTTAGTTAATCTATCCACAATCACCCATATGGCATCATGTTTCCTTTGTGTCAATGGCAATCCAGACACAAAGTCCATTGTCACTCTTTCCCACTTCCATTCAGGCACTGACAACGGCTGAAGCAACCCGGTTGGAACTTGATGCTCTGCTTTAACCTTCTGACAAGTGAGACATTTCGATACAAACCCAGCAATGTCTCTCTTCAACCCAATCCACCAGTAATGTTGTCTTAAATCATGATACATCTTGGTATTACCCGGATGCATAGCAAACATCGACTGATGAGCTTCTTCCAAAATAACCCTTTTTAAATCAGCATCATTGGGTACACACAATCTGCTCTTGAACCAAAGACTCCCATCACTCTTCACAATAAAATCTCTACCTTTTCCACTCTGACAATCTGAAACAATCTTCTGTATCTTCTTATCAGCCAACTGAGCTTCTTTGATCTGATCTAACAAAACCGGTTTCAAATGCAACTGTGCCAACAATGCACCATCATCACAAGATACAAAACTGGCACACAATGCTCTCAACTCAACAAGCAACGAGAGCGAGTAAACTGTCAAACCTGCTAAAGACTTCCGACTCAAGGCATCAGCAACAACATTTGCTTTTCCTGGATGATAATCAATCAAACAGTCGTAGTCTTTAATCAATTCCAACCATCTCCTCTGTCGAAGATTAAGTTCTTTCTGGACACCCAAATACTTCAAGCTTTTGTGATCAGTGTAAATTAAACATTTCTCCCCAAACAGATAATGGCGCCAAATCTTCAATGCAAACACAATAGCTGCCAACTCCAAATCATGGGTAGGATAGTTAAGCTCATGCGGTTTCAACTGACGAGATGCATAAGCTATAACTTTACCTTCCTGCATAAGAACACACCCCAAACCACTATGTGACGCATCACTGAAAATCACATATGGTTTGCCTTCTATAGGTAAAGTAAGAACAGGCGCTTGAGTTAACATTTCTCTCAACTGCTCAAAGCTAGCCTGACACTGATCAGTCCACACAAATCTCACTCCCTTACGAAGCAATCTGGTGAGTGGAGTAGCTATCAAAGAAAACCCTTTCACAAACCTCCGGTAATAGCCTGCCAAACCCAAAAAACTTCTAACCTCTGTCACTGACTTGGGTGGACTCCAATTCAAAGTGGCTTCAACTTTGCTCGGATCAACTCTAATGCCTTCTGCTGAAACTATATGTCCGAGAAAAGCTACTTGATCCAACCAGAACTCACACTTCGACAACTTGGCAAACAACTGCTTCTCTCTCAAAATCTGCAACACAATCCGCAGATGCTTATCATGTTCCTCTTCATTCCGCGAATACACCAGAATGTCATCGATGAAGACCACTACAAACTGATCCAAATAGGGCTTAAACACCCTATTCATCAAATCCATAAAAGCTGCAGGTGCATTCGTCAGACCAAAAGGCATAACTAAAAACTCATAATGCCCATACCTGGTCCGAAAAGCTGTCTTCGGAACATCCTCAGCTCTGACTCTTAGCTGATGGTACCCAGATCTCAGATCAATTTTAGAAAACACAGCTGCACCCTTCAACTGATCAAAGAGATCATCAATTCTAGGCAAAGGATATTTATTTTTAATAGTCACCTTATTCAATTGCCTATAATCGATACACAACCTCATGGTACCATCTTTCTTCTTCACAAATAGCACAGGAGCTCCCCAAGGAGAAACACTGGGGCGAATAAATCCTTTGTCCAATAACTCCGGTAATTGTACTTTCAACTCCCTTAATTCTGCTGGTGCCATTCTGTAAGGAGTAATCGAGATAGGAGTGGTACCAGGCAACAATTCGATACTGAACTCCACCTCTCTCTCAGGAGGCAATCCTGGCAACTCATCTGGAAAAACATCCGGAAACTCAGCAACTGTGGCAATGCTATCAATGGGAGAACCCTTCACTCTAGTATCCACCACATGAGCAAGATAGGCTTCACACCCCTTCCTAATCAATCTCCTAGCTGCAACAGCTGAAACAAATAGGGAGGCTAGCTGCTCCTGCTCATTAGATACTAACACTTCTCTACCATCAACAGTCCTCAAAGAAACAATTTTCTTTTTACAATCCACCACAGCTCCATGCCGAGATAGCCAATCCATTCCTAAGATCACATCATATTCCTTAAATGGCATCTCAATCAAGTCTCCAAGGAACTCCTCACCTTGCACCCTTACTGCACTATCTCGATGCACCTTACTCACAACCACACTATGCCCTAATGGATTTGTCACTAACACATCAAATCCTAGGGACTCAGCATGCACATCAAAAACAGGCAAAATAGATGCACTAATATAAGAATGGGTGGAACCCGGATCAATCAAAGCAAGTACTGGAGTATCAAATAAAGAAAAAGTACCAGCTATGACTGCCGATGCATCAGGCTGCCTCTGCATCACATAAATCCTCTGAGAAGATCCCACCTCCTCTGGTCTATTCTCTCTGGATGCAGAACCTCCTCTGGAACTGAACCCAACTCTGCCTCCTCTGCCAAAGCCCCTGCTTCCTCGACCTCCCCTCACACTGGGCCGAGAAGCTGCAGTATCAACTGACACCTGCTCTTGCCTCTCAGGGCAATCTCTCACAAAGTGATCAGGTGACCCACACCTGAAACAAACTCCCGCTACCCCTGCTTTCCAACAAGGACCACCATGTGGCCTCCCACAATGAATGCAGATGGGGTAAGTAGATCTCTGAGTCATTGGAGTTGGAGCACTAGCCACTGAAGCTGCAGGTCTAAATCTCTGCCTCTGAGACTGCACTGACCTACCAGTAGGCCTCTGACTCCTACCAACCCGAGGAATAAAACTCCCCTTTCCTCTCTTCGCAGAAGAAGACCCTGTCTCGAACTGGGGCCTCCTAACTCTAGTCTCTTCCTCTGAAGCAGCTGCAATAACTTGAGCTCTCTCCACACTGCGAGCTGCTGCCACAAGCTGGGAAAAATCAGTATATCTTGAACCAGCCACATGACACATAAGAGAAGGCCGCAATCCCTCCTCAAATCTCCTGCATCTATCAATCTCATCAACTATAATTCCCCCAGCATACTCACTCAACCGGATAAATTCAACCTCATACTCTGTCACGGTCCGGTGATTCTGCCTCAAATCTAAAAACTCTCTTTTCTTCCCATCTTTATACTCCCTTGGAGTATACTTCAATTCAAATTCTCTCAAAAAGTCAGCATATGACAAAGTTGGTGGATCATCCATAGAATGGGGCACTGTTTTCCACCAACTATATGCATCCTTTTGTAGCAAAGATCTTGCATAGTCATACTTTTCCTCAGGGGTGGCTTGCAACTGAACAAATACCCTCTGAACTCTATCAAGCCACTGTTCTGCCACAGCTGGATCAACTGTACCAAAGAAATCCTCTGCTCCATATTTCCTTAGCTTATCATAGTGCCTCACTGATACTGAAGGCTGAGGGGGTGATGGCTGTGGTTGCACAGGTGCTTGTCTCATAGCTTCCATCATATGCCTAAACCAAGCTGGCGGAACCTCATCACCTACTGGTCTACCCGACACCGAAGCAGGTGCCTCCTCAACACTATCAACCCTAGCTCCATCATCAGGAGCAACGCTCTCCTCACTACCCTCAACTGACTGTCTCAAATGAGGATCCATCAACACCTAACACTGCAAACACAAAAGGACACACTTTATTAAAGATCAGAGATTGCCAATCCCAAATATGTATTTTTATTCAAAAACCACTTTTTAAAATCAAAATATTTTTTTTTATTACATTTTACCTAGGTTGAGAATCTCAAACCTAGGCTCTGATACCAAAACAATTGTAACACCCCCATATCCAATGCACACACACTACAACCACAACTATGTAGCATAAGTGCACCAAATATAGGGATGCTACGGTTTTCTTAACATTTAAAACACTTTAAATGATGTTATCACCTTTATCAATATACATTATAGATAGTAAGTAATCAATTGGTAATATAAACAAAATAGATATATAAATATATTTAGGTATTACACAGCGGAAGTTATAAAATATGTGCATATTTACATATTAAACATATCTTTACAAAATATAAAGAAGTATACATGATTGGCAAGTTTGCTCTGATCTTTAAGCTCCCAAAAATCAAATCTTCAAGGTCTACTCTCACTCGGTCTCGTAGAGCTCTCAGGTTCAACTCTATCAACTCTATTACCTGCGCGATTAAACACTATCGCGCTAAGCCAACGGCTTAGTAAGATAATTGTGCAAATGATATGACTTAGTGCAATGCAATGTCATTTCTCAATCCATATTATACATGTAACATCATATATACAAAACTAACCACATACTTTCACATTACAAAATCACATTTCAATATCTTTCCATATACTTCATTTGTATCCATTTAATCATTCATAATCAACACTAAACAAAGACAAGCATGGTTTCATTATTCAAACATTTCACCATTCAACAATTACATCTAAACAAACACACACATGGGCCCAAAACACACTAATATGCCATTCAATTTTCAGAGTTAATGCTTTGGTTTGTTATCACAGTTATCAATATCATATACCCAACTAGGCTTCAAGGATCAAGTTCAACCAAGCTTCAAGGGGAGCAAAGCATGCTAAGCTTCTACCCAACTTGGCTTCAAGAACTAATCCAACCTAGCTTCAAGGGTGGTAACATCTCTATTAGGCTTCAAGGATCCAATCCAACCTAACTTCAAGAGATTGTTACACTTATTAGGCATGCCACCAACAACAAACTCTGAAAATGGAATAACACATTAGCCACACAATTCATTTAGATTTCATTCTCAATTCTCATTATCATTTAGGCAAACATGCCTCCTTTATTTCCATTGAATCACATTAGCCAATAACAATGGCTTCACATTTCATTTCATAATATAACACTTCATTATTCAAGTGTATATTTATCTCATCCATGATCACATTATATCTCATAAAGCATCATTCATCATAGCCAAACACAATGGCATTGTCTTATATCATGTCTTATTTGAATTATCATTTCATCTTTGATACAACATTTCAATATACATTACTCATGAAACACATTACCATTCAAAGTGCATAACAACATTGCTAAATCTCAATAATACAATTAGGGCAAAACACAATTGATATGATTCATAGCTTTATGATCTTCCACATTCATTTGATTAGATCATTCTTGTGTTTGAAACATGTTTATAATGTTCATATGTAAGTTTAGAAACAATGGAACCTTTAAAGAATCAAAACAATGTAAAAAGAAACAAAGTAAAAAGCAATATGTAATTCATTTGTAGGACATGCCCAACCACTTGATGGAACACGCCCGTGTCACTAACAACAAAAGAGGCAGTAGCCAATTCAAACAATTGACACGCCCAACCACTTGATGGAACACGCCCGTGTCACTAACAACAAAAGAGGCAGTAGCCAATTCAAACAATTGACACGCCCATCACCTTTGATGGACACGCCCGTGTCTCTCCAATGCATATGGCCGTGTCACCCATCAACACAACCTTAACTAAAACCAACACTTTCTCAATTTCACTCAAACACAATATTCATCATGTAACATGTTTCAAGTGAACAAAATCAATGTTCTAACACATTTTCATCACAAGAATTACTTCACAACACAATAATATAACAATTAAACACATATCATCTCAAAACCCTAAAATCAACACTCTTCTCCATCCTTCCAAAACAACATCTCCACCATTTCCAACAACAACCTCTAATTAAACTCATAACTTAAAATCAATTAAACACTTGAAAACACAACACAACACATCTCAAACCCACCAAATCACAAAATCACCAAACCCTTATTCACTTCCAATAAAACTTCCAAATAAACAAAGAAAACAAGAGAATACTTACTTTAGAAGAAGAAATTCCACCAATCCTTTGTCAAAACCTTGGATTGCTTCTTCAATTCACTTCTAGCATCAAGAACACTTATCTTTCCCTTTTGTTAATGGAGAGCCGGCCACTTCATGAAGAAAGAAGAAAATGATCAAGACACAAAGTCAATTTTTGCTTTTAATCTCCACCAAGTATTCTTATCCAAGCAAATACCAAAATGCCCTCAATCATATTACTAACTTTTTGTCTTATCTAAGCCCTTATATGTAATTACACACTTAACACAAAAATATCTTCTTCCACTTAACCAACACTTTGACTCTTCATTTGACCAATTTATATGTTATATATATCATCATATACACAACATATACCATTCTCTCTAAACCCTAAATCTTTCTCAATACACATATACACAAGCATTCTCCTCCCAATTTCTTTTCTTATCCCATCATATACATTCAATCCAATATATAACAATAACAACAACAATAACAACAACAACAATATGCAAAACTTCTAGGGCATAAATGAGGATATTACAGCATAAGTTAGTATAGTGCACTATACCCTTATCTACCAAGTTCAACCACCAAGTAGAGCATAAGTGTTTAAAATTCAAATCAAAGATTTCCACAAATTTTCAAATGATTTGCACACCCCTTTTCATTTTTACCAAGTCATGCCATTTCACCGTGAACTAACTCTGTGGCTAAAGGCCGTTTCATTTCCAAGTGTTTACTACCATTCCCAGTCATTTCCACACACTTTAAATCACATTAGAACAATTCCCAAAAATTACTAAAAGAATAGTAACACGGTGCGTAAAATCGGCAACGCAAATGGCATGACCATATGAATACTAAAATCTGGTTTTCGTCTAAATTTCAGTCAATTTCAGTCATGCATTTGACCAGGTAAATGATCTTATTTTTTGCTGAACTTTTACAGAAAACCTATTTCATATGTTGACTAATTGCATGTAAAATTTCGTCGAAATATTCCATCGTTTGCTGCCTCAACCGGCTGCCCAAAGTTGGGTCCAGAATTGGCTCCCAAAGGGCACCAATTCGGCTCCCAAAGGGCACCAATTCGGCCCCCACTTGCATTTGGTGCAAATTTGTTTATTTTTTTGTTCTAAACCCATTTCAAAGCTTCCCTAATAATGTAATGAAGACTTAGACACTTCCCTTTTAAAATAACTTGATTGTTTAAATCAATTTGAACTAAATAGAGTTTATAAACTCTTTTACCAAAATCATTGAAAACATTAGATTTCATTTGAATTTAAATAACCCAATCACCACATGGATTCAAAAATACCACTCAACAATTGAATTCAAACTCAAACAACACATTTAGGCATCCATAGCAAAAGTTCCATAGATAAATTTTTTTGGAAAGAAAATGAAAGAAAAATTAATTCTTCCAAGGTAAAGTACCAAACCTTGTATTTTAATTTCCTTTTGCTTTCCCTTCTATTTCAAGCTCTTCCTTCTCCTTATTTCCACCCTTGCCTACAAAAATTTCACAACACAACCTCAACCATAAACCCTAGAAATTTAGAACATGCACTACCCTTCCATTTCTTTTCAAATTAAGTCCTAATCTAACCTTATTAAACCTTAGAAACCTTAATTCTTCCATTTAATTAATCAATATCATCACTACTTAAGTTTTCCCCAAATCCACCATAAGAACCCTAATTTTAATCTCTCAAATTACTCATTAAAACCTGAAATTAGGATTAGAAATGAACTTACCTTAGTTTAGGACCTTGGATTCCACCAAAACCTTTGATAATAAACCTTAAAACATGAAAATCACCACCTTTCTTCCTTCTCATGTGGCTTGGACGACCCTCCTTCTCAAGAGGGAGTTTTAGCTTTCTTCTTTCATGTGTTTTTGGTCTAAATGGCTGCCCAATTTGGCTAATAATGTGTTAAGACAAATGCTTAATTCCAATTGGTCCACTTTAAGGCAAAATGGCCATTTTTCATTGATACAATTGTCTCTCTCTTTTATTTATTTAAGGCCCAAGCCATTGGGCTTTCTTTTAATCATATTTTTGCCCCTCTTCTTCCCTTTGCTGTAATTTTATGATTTAGGATGTGAAAAGACCAAAATACCCTCCGACGATTGATTGTCTGTAACTTTTAAACCGTGTGGTTCCACGAAGTGAACCACATATGGTTTTGACCCTCTCGACCTCTACTTTCCATTTTTAAGGTCTATTTTAGGTTTTCAAGTCGTTTTGAAAAATTATCAATAAGCCCTCGACTTTTTATAAAATTTCCTTTAGGTCCTTTCTTTGCTCGGGTTTGCCAGTGCTCCGTTTCTACTGATGATCGTTTTATATTCACCCCCTCGACGTCCTCTATGCACTCATGTGTTTATTTTCTACTTTGGATTCATGTATAAATTTTAATTAATAATGACCAAAATGCCCCTAGTCTACGGTCTTCGTTTCTCTCTAACGGGGCGTTTCCAAAGAAAGTAACAGTTCACAGTTTTTACCCGGTTTTTTTCTAGTTTCCATTTCATTACACTATCACATACATTATTAAGACTTCCCAGACTGGTCACCCATCGCCGTTAGTTACGCACGTTTAACCCTGGTCCTTTAATGAATTATAGCTTAACGGTCTAGGGTTAGCCGGATCTCTTTAGCATGCCTACTTTGTCAGCACGTGTGAATACTGTACACGTAATTACTATACATACCTGCTATGGCCGGTCATGAGTGTAACACCCCTTAACCTGAGTATTTCCAGCCGAGTCAAGTGTGCTACAGTATATGCAGCATGGTATACAGAACACGCACTAAATAAAATTTTTTCCTTTTTATTTGTAATAATAATAATTTACATATTTCTTTAATTGTTATAATTACATTTTGAAAGTCCTTAACAGTACATGCTAAGCTAAACTTTGCTTTGCTCCTCACTTCGCCTCTTGTTGTGCACTCTAGTGCTCCTTTGTAGCTTCCCATTTGTCAGCTTGGACTCCATAACCTACGAGTTTAGAAAACTAAACTCGCTAAGCATATAGCTTAGTGGGTACTTTAACTGTTAAGTAGAAATTAGATGCAAACCACACAATGTTACAGATATGGCACATCCAACCCAATCATCAATATAAACATTCTCAGGTTCTTATTATATTTTTTTAAGCTTTTATGACAGTATGCTATTCATTTCTATTGATTTACTGCCACTGGATGGTACCTCATTCTATGTCTGTTAGTTGCCTAACATTGCTATTGATTACCGATCTGATGGTTATGTATTTGTATTTTATGGCAATATAATTTCTTTATCATTGTAGGCCCAATACTCTCTTGTTTTGAGTTCCGTTTGTTAAATAACTTATGCATGAATTAAAGGTGTGTATTCACTATCTTTGTCCTATGCTTTCCTTCAGTAGTTTGGCATAAATGGTTATTCATGTGTTCATATGCTCCTTTCATTAAGTTCACATATATTTGTTAAGGTTTGGATAAGTCATATAAGAAATTAACCAACTGAATAATGTTTATTACCCTTTGTCGAGTTTAATATTTTGACGGTTCGAAATTTATTTTATTAAAAATTCATAAGGCACCAGTGATTAGGAATCTGTCTATTTTTATCCTAAATCAGCTCAATAGAACTAATTTGTAGTTCAAAGTTTTCATTCCGACCTTTGGGCCGGACTGCACTTTTTAGGCCACACCGGGTTTTACAATACTGCAAAAATCCCTTGGTGGGCTTTAAAATCTAAACAAAACACAATTGGGATGTGATTTTCAAAAAAAAAAAAATGCTATCTTGTTCTTAATTGGTCAAGCTTTCAACAGCATATTTTGTTTTAAATTTATTTCATTCCAAACGAATATTTTATCTCAATTATACCTCATTTATTTCTTACCAAATGAACAGTGAATTCTAGCATTTAGTTTCTTATGTACCTTGTTATCTTATTTCCCCAATAACTTTTTTTCTACTAATCCGAATGTAAAAATTCTTATTTTCACTCGAACTAGACTCATATGAGTCCTTATGGTTAAATTTGTAGATTTAAATTTGTTACACATAATTCTTGATGACTCCTTGAACTCTTCCCTGGTCAATTGGTTACTCAAGTCTGCACAATGCGTACTATTTCATTTATAAATTTACCTACGCAACTCAGATTGAGACTATTCTTATCTTAAATTAAACTAGAAATATAAGGATATATTAAGTAAAACTTTCAGCTTAAAACAGGCAACACGTCATTTTTGGCACAATTTCTAATTCAGCCCTGCAGTCTGCTAGGGTCTGCCTGCGCATGGTTCGCTCATTTGTGTGTAACTTCTACATTTTAAGTCCAATCTAGATGAATCCAACTCCTATGATTCACCAACATACAAGGGTTCATTTATATATTCTATCACAACATCTAATTCCTGAGGTAAATGGACCAAAACCTGGACTCAAGGCACAAATCTCAGTCTGTCCGGTTTCACAATTCCAGTGTCCATGAGTTATACTCTTTTGATCATATCTTTTTATCTACTACTGGGATTTAGGAAATTATAAATTATATGGTTTCCTAACACATAAGGGTACATTTTAGTTTTCTTTCACAGCTTCTAAATGTGTCATTAAGGTCACTTAAACGTAGTCCTAAGTCACAGGTTACTGACTGAGGAATCTCCGTTTTTCAGTTTGTACTCCTGTTATCATTTTGATCATAAATTTCATTCCACACATGAAAATGTGTTGGTTCCAAAGCCTATGGTTTACTGACTTAATGGAGAACAATTAAGTATTCTTTGTCAAGTTCTATTTCTATCATTTTTCTAGTCTAAATTTCGGTTGAAGTTCCAGAAAAATGCAGGACACATGGCTGGCTGCAACAAAACAACACAACATAGCACTCCCATATTTACCTCGCTTATAACCTCAACCCCAAAATCAATCAATACACAACAAACACTTCTATATCATCATCAATCTCAACCAAATAACCACCACAACTCAAGCACATGAACAAGTATAGCAATTACACATCCAAATGCAAAGGCAATAGAGATCACTAATTCAAGAAGGTTAAAGTACCAAACCTTTTTCCCCTTTGCTTTCCTTAGCTCATGTTTGATCTTTTTCTTCTTTTTCCTTATGTTTTTCTTAATTTCCTACAAGAATTCCAGCATACACACTTTAAACATACATCCTATGGTTTGAAAACATACGCTACCAATTCATTTCTTGCTAATTTTTCCTCAATCTAATCTCCTCTAACCTTAAAACCATTATTTCTTTCATCAAATCCTTCAAATAATTATTTCTTGAATTTTCTCCAAATCTAGCTACATGAACCCTAATTTCAATCTCTTAAATTAACCATTAATCCATGAAATTAAAACTAGAGATAGGTTTCTCTTACCTTATAATCTTGTTTGTCACCAAAATCTTCAACCAAAAGCCTTAAACTTTGGAAAAATCACCTCCTTCTTCCTTCTCTTATGGTTTGGACGAGTTCACCATGTAAGAGAGGGTTTTTATTTTCTTTCCTTAGCTTATTTTGATCCAAATGGCAGCCATAAGTGGTGAAAATATGTTGGTATAGATGTTGACTTCCAATTGGTACACCTTATAGCAAAAATGTCCACTTTTAATTGGTCCACTTGCCTTCTTCTTTTATCTATTTATTTGGCAAGCCATTAGGCTTCCTTTTATTCATATTTTGACCCCCTCAACTTTCTTGTGCTGTAATTTTATAGTCTAGGGTGTGAAAATATAAAATACCCTCTAGCAATTAATCGATTGTAACTTTTAAACTGTGCGTTTTTGGGAAAAATTGAAACCCATGGTTATGACCCGATTAATCTTGAGAATATTCTTCCAGGGTCGGATATGGGCACTATTAAGAACTTTTGACACTTAATTTTTAAGTTTACATAGTTGCCCCTAACTTTTGAGAAATTTTCACTTAGGTCCTTTTGATATCCCTTCCTGACCTTTCTGTCTTTCTTTATTAATATCTTTTTACTCACAACTCCAAATTAAGTAATTCTTTTTCCCACTAAAACTAAACATCCGGGGCTACATTGTATCAAAATTTCAGGTCAATCCAAGCTATATCTGATTTTTGACGGTCCTTTGAAATCAAGCCTACTATGCTGTCCTGAGGCAGCTTGGACATTGTCTACTAAATCCATCATATCTTATTCTTTACAACTCCAAATTGAGTACTTTCAAGTTATACATCTATCTAAGACACATATAAACAATTAAGTCTTCTTTGAGACTCTCTAATTCTATCATTAACTTGGATGAAATTCCAGCTCAAGTTATAGGTCATGTTCTAAACTTCTTTGTTCTAAGCCTAAATCATATCCTCTATGTCTGTTTCTTACCAATCTGGGATTCGGGATGTTACAATTCTATCCCCCTTAATTTAAGCTTCACCCCGAAGCTTACTCATTCTATATACTTGATGTTCTTTAACTACTGTCTATTGCTTTTGCCACTCTTTCACCTTATTCACTTGATTGCTCTATGTCATCTCTCTATATTGTTTATGCATTGCCTTATTTTGACACTTATTCATTTACTGGGATTAACTATTTTAAGATTTAACATGTTTTACCTTTTGTATTCTGTTTTCTTCCCATCTCTGCTCACTTGCTGTTTATTATTCTACAAGATTGTCCAATAGACTATTATGTGGTTCAACATGCTTTGACTTTTGTCACGATTTCTCATTTGAAGCGTTATTATTATTCACTTATGTTTTCTTTAACTTTGATTTAAATTTATTCTTTTCCATTATTTCTTGTACAATTTTCATTCTCTGCTATATTCATTTCTAGGCCTTCTTCTCTCCATATTATAGTCATTTCTTTATTTGCTTCTTCAAGTTGTCTATTCATTATGTTAGGCCGACGTTTATTCAACTACTGATATTAATTATTTTGAGACTCATCATGTTTGTTTCATTGTATTCTATGAGATTGTTCAACAGGCTAATATATAGTTAAAACTTTTTTTTTTGACTTTTCTTATCACAATTTCTCATTTGAAGCATCACTATTACTCTCTTGTATTTCCTTCAACTTTGATTCATGTTTATTCTTTTCTCATTCCTTCTTGTACGTTTTTCACTTTCTAATGTATTCATTTCTAAGCTTCCTTCTCTTTGCATTGTGGTTATTCTTTATTTACTTCTTACTGAATTTGTATGTCCTATGTATATTTGTGCAGTGTGGTGGCATTCCTTAAGTATTGGCTCATCTGGCTTTCCTTGTGTTGTCATATATACATCTCGAATAATAGCTCATAGGTGATCAGTCCATGATACCATTATTCTCGAAGTACTATTTATTTCATTACGTGTCTTGCTCTATGTTGGTTACGGCCGATCCCAACATAAGGTGAGAACATCTTTCCTTTTTTATTACATTTCAAACTCTTTCTTTCCTTTCTTTTTCGAATATGTTTCAATTCACTTTCTGTTTATTTTCATATATACTTTTTTTTTTCATCTATATATTATCACATATTTTTCTTACTTAGCTCCTCAAGGTAATAACAGTAGAATCGAAGTGGGATGAGGCAATACCATATGAAACCAGCATGGCACGGGTGGCCCTCACCACCGTTTCATTTCCATGGCACAGGTGGCCCTCACCACCATTTTCATATCACAGGAGTGGCCCTCACCACTCTATAATCAACCAATGGCCCTCACCATTGGCCCCAGTGGCCCTCACCACTGAGTTCATATCAATGCCATCATATCACAGGAGTGGCCCTCACCACTTTTTTTCATCAAACCAATGGCCATCACCATTGGCCCCAGTGGCCCTCACCACTGAGCATATATATCAGTGCTAGATAAATATCAAACCAGTGGCCCTCACCACTAGCCCTAATGGCCCTCACCATTGAGTATAAATGTTAATGCCATATAAATACACTCATCCCAACTCTGATTCAATCTGAATTACTAAGGTAAGCATATCTTTCTAATATTTTATTCTCTTTCCTTCATTCTTTCCTGCTTTCTATATGAACGGATTGCCATATGTTTCATATGTATTCACATCTGCATGGAGTCACCATATCATATCTCAAGCCATTTCTTGGCTCATTCACAATGCTAAGTGGCACATACGGGCTCATTGGCATTTTTATTCACTCATACTATCATATTATTTATTTCCCCAGTGTTATACTTTATGAGCCTTATATTTTTCAAGTATCAGGCTTTCCACTGTTTCATCTCTTTATTCTCTTTCTGCATATGTATTATCTAGCACGTCTTTATGTATGTATGGTATGTCTTTCTGTTTGTACAGTGTATGTTACTTTTTATGTGAAGACATTTAAATATTGTATGTATAGTACTCAGTATGTCTCACATAAGTATAGATATTATATGCACCGTGTTTGGTATGTCTCACATGGATATGCTTTGTACAATTTATGATATATCACATGTACATTGATTTGCGGGTCCAATCATTCATAGCTTTATTTTCAATTCAGCAACCATAACATTCCCATAATAAGTCAATCACATAATATTGGCATAGTAATCAAACTCATTTAACATGATTGAATCACATTCATATCAATGCACACATAGGCACAAAAAAAAAATTCTCAAGTTGTCAGAACACATTACCAAACATTTCCAACACAAGTTTAAATAGTTCATTATATAAGGAACTCATGATTTCAACCAGGTAAAGCATTAATCCTGGAGAATCTAACTAGTTTTGCTTCCTTTTCTTAGTTCTCAATTTTATTTTCTATGATATTTTTTCTTGCCGTACTATTATTCTTCACTCTTTCAATTTTAGACTCTTGTATTATGGTCGGTATTCTATTCGTTATTATTCTTTCGGTGCTTTTACTACTTACCTGTCATAATTGCCTTAACCTTTATTGCATATATTTCGGTCTTTAACATACTTGTTTTTGCCCTTATGTGTATTTATCTTGCTCATATAAATTTTTGGTTTCTATTCTTAACCTACTGTTCATTCTTTTTAACCTTCTGAATGTCTGCCACTATCTAATTTATTTTTTATCATACTATGTATTTGTATATATATGCACCTTTCGGTCTACTTTCTATCATTTCTTACTGACCGTCTATTCCAATTGTCATATATTTCTCAATTTCTAACTAGTACAAGGCTTACTGTTTCGTTTAATCATATTCACTCATTGCATTAACCTCTTTCTACCTGATATCTTTCTATCTCAATCCTTTTACCTTTCCTCCGTATCCTAATTGGCACGTACTTTCCTATGGTTAACCGCCCAGGAACGGCTAAACTAATGCTCTGATACCAAAAATTGTAACACCCCTTAACCCGACTATTTCCAGCCGAGCCAAGTGTGCTACAGTATATGCAACATGGTATACAGAACACGCACGAAATAAAATTTTTCCTTTTTATTTTTAATAATAATAATTTACACATTTCTTTAATTGTTATAATTACATTTTGAAAGTCCTTAACAGTACATGCTAAGCTAAACTTTGCTTTGCTCCTCACTTCGCCTCCTATTGCGCACTCTAGTGCTCCTTTGTAGCTTCTCATTTGTCAGCTTGGACTCCATAACCTACGAGTTTAGAAAACTAAACTCGCTAAGCATATAGCGTAGTGGATACTTTAACCGTTAAGTAGAAATTAGATGCAAATCACACAATGTTACAGATATGGCACAGTGAACCCAATCATCAATATAAACATTCTCAGGTTCTTATTATATTTCTCCTATTATTTGTTAAGCTTTTATGACAGTATGCTATTCATTTCTATTGATTTACTACCACTGGATGATACCTCATTCTATATCTGTTAGTTGCCTAACATTGCTGTTGATTACCGATTTGATGGTTATGTATTTGTATTTTATGGCATTATAATTTCTTTATCATTGTAGGCCCAATACTCTCTTGTTTTGAGTTCCGTTTGTTAAATAACTTATGCATGAATTAAAGGTGTGTATTCACTATCTTTGTCCTATGCTTTCCTTCGGTAGTTTGGCATAAATGGTTATTCGTGTGTTCATATGCTCCTTTCATTAAGTTCACATATAATTGTTAAGGTTTGGATAAGTCATATAAGAAATTAACCAATTGAATAATGTTTATTACCCTTTGTCGAGTTTAATATTTTGACGGTTCGAAATTTATTTTATTAAAAATTCATAGGGAACCAGTGATTAGGAATTTGTCTATTTTTATCCTAAATCAGCTCAATAGAACTAATTTGTAGTTCAAAATTTTCATTCCACCCTTTGGGCCGGACTGCACTTTTTAGGCCATACCAGGTTTTACAATACTGCAAAAATCCCTCGGTGGGCTTTAAAATCTAAACAAAACACAATTGGGATGTGATTTTCAAAAAACAAAAAATGCTATCTTGTTCTTAATTCGTCAAGCTTTCAAGAGCATATTTTTTTTTAATTTATTTCATTCCAAACGCATATTTTATCTCAATTATACCTCATTTATTTCTTACCAAATGAACAGTGAATTCTAGCATTTAGTTTCTTATGTACCTTGTTATCTTATTTTCCCAATAACTTTTGTTCTACAAATCTGAATGTAAAAATTCTTGTTTTCACTCAAACTAGACTCATATGAGTCCTTATGGTTAAATTTGTAGATTTAAATTTGTTACACATAATTCTTGATGACTCCTTGAACTCTTCCCTGGTCAATTGGTTACTCAAGTCTGCGCAATGCGTACTATTTCATTTATAAATTTACCTACGCAACTCGGATTGAGACGATTCTTATCTTAAATTAAACTAGACACATAATGATATATTAAATAAAAAGTTCGGCTTAAAAAAGGTAACACGTGATTTTTGGCACAATTTCTAATTCAGCCCTGCAGTCAGCTAGGGTCTGCCTGCGCATGGTTCGCTCATTCATGTGTAACTTCTAGATTTTAAGTCTAATCGAGATGAATCCAACTCCTATGATTCACCAACATACAAGGGTTCATTTATATCTTCTATCACAACGTCTAATTCCTGAGGTAAATTGACCAAAACCTGGACTCAAGGCACAAATCTAAGTCTGTCCAGTTTCACAATTCCAGTGTGCATGAGTTATACTCTTTTGATCATATCTTTTTATCTACAAGTGGGATTTAGGAAATTCCAAATTCTATGGTTTCTAACACATAATAGTACATTTAAGTTTTCTTTCACAGCTTCTAAATGTGTCATTAAGGTCACCTAAACGTAGTCCCAAGTCACAGGTTACTGACTGTGGAATCTCAGTTTTTCAGTTTGTACGCCTGGTATCATGTTGATCATAACTTTCATTCCACACATGAAAATGAGCTGGTTCCAAATCCTATGGTTTACTGACTTAATGGAGAACAATTAAGTCTTGTTTGTCAAGTTCTATTTCTATCATTCTGCTAGTATGAATTTCAGTTGAATTTCCAGAAAAATGCAGGACACATGGCTGGCTGCAACAAAACAACACAGCATAGCACTCCCATATTTACCTCCCTTAAAACCTCAACCCCAAAATCAATCAATACAAAACAAACACTTCTATATCATCATCAATCTCAACCACATAACCACCACAACTCAAGCACATGAACAATTATAGCAATTACACATCCAAATGCAAAGGCAATAGAGATCACTAATTCAAGAAGGTTAAAGTACCAAACCTTTTTCCCCTTTGCTTTCCTTAGCTCATCTTTGATCTTTTTCTTCTTTTTCCTTATGCTTTTCTTGATTTCCTACAAGAATTCCAGCATACACACTTTAAACATACATCCTTTGGTTTGAAAACATAAGCTACCAATTCATTTCTTGCTAATTTTTCCTCAATCTAATCTCCTGTAACCTTAAAACCATTATTTCTTTTATCAAATCCTTCAAATAATTATTTCTTGAATTTTCTCCAAATCTAGCTACATGAACCCTAATTTCAATCTCTTAAATTTACCATTAATCCATGAAATTAAAACTAGAGATAGGTTTCTCTTACCTTATAACCTTGTTTGTCACCAAAATCTTCAACCAAAAGCCTTAAATTTTGGAAAAATCACCTCCTTCTTCCTTCTATTATGGTTTGAACGAGTTCACCATGTAAGAGAGGGTTTTTATTTTCTTTCTTTAGCTTATTTTGTTCCAAATGGCAGCCATAAGTGGTCAAAATATGTTGGTATAGATGTTGACTTCCAATTGGTACACCTTATAGCAAAAATGGCCACTTTTAATTGGTTCACTTGCCTTCTTCTTTTATCTATTTATTTGGCAAGCCATTAGGCTTCCTTTTATTCATATTTTGACCCCCCTTAACTTTCTTGTGCTGTAATTGTATAGTCTAGGTGTGAAAATATCAAAATACCCTCCAGCGATTAATCGATTGTAACTTTTAAACCGTGCCTTTTCGGAAAAAATTGAAACCCACGGTTATGATCCGATTAATCTCAAGAATATTCTTCTGGGGTCGGATATGGGCACTATTAAGAACTTCCGACACTTAATTTTTAAGTTTACATAGTTGCCCCTAACTTTTGAGAAATTTTCACTTAGGTCCTTTTGATATCCCTTCCTGACCTTGCTGTCTTTCTTTATTAATATCTTTTTACTCACAACTCCAAATTAAGTAATTCTTATTCCCACTGAAACTAGACATCCGGGACTACATTGTGTCAAAATTTCAGGTCGATCCAAGCTATATCTGATTTTTGACGGTCCTTCAAATCAAGCCTACTATGCTGTCCTGAGGCAGCTTGCACATTGTCTACTAAATCCATCATATCTTATTCTGTACAACTCCAAATTGAGTACTTTCAAGTTATACATCTAGATAAGAAACAAATAAATAATTAAGTCTTCTTTGAGACTCTCTAATTCTGTCATTAACTTGGATGAAATTCAAGCTCAATTTATAGGTCATGTTTTAAACTTCTTTGTTCTAAGCCTAAATCATATCCTCTATGTCTATTTCTGACAGTATCAAAATGTGTACTAAACTTTTCTTTGCTCCAAATTGGTCAAATTCCCTTTCCACCTCTTTCCTTCACTAAAATTGTAATTATCCTCTTCTGGGCTACCTTTGCCTAAACACACATAATCTAACAATAAGCAATATTATTTAATTTAAAATCATTTTCATGTTTAATTTATATCAAATTATCATTATTTACACAATTTCTATCAAAATCCTAACAAAAATTTAATTTCATCATTTATTACCTTTTTCAAACTTCACCATAACCAACTCTTCTCTATCATCCAACCGTAATATCATTACTTACTTAACCAAATAACTTCAAAAAAACCCATTTTAATAATTATAGCTACCACTAACAAAAACCGTAATTTTATAGATATAGATTGAGATGGCATCTGGGACGCATATATCAAAGGAGGACAGTGTGAAGAGTGTTGCTCCGGGTGATGCTATAGTTAGAGCTGGTATAGGGGATGCTGGAGAGGCCTTTATGACAGCTATACCAATAGCAGAGGATGCTCCTCCAGCTTGTGTTCATCAGATAGCAGAGTACTTTCATCAAGCCCCAACACCTCGGTAGAGTAGGAGATATGATAAATTGAGGAAGTATGGAGCCACTAATTTTATGGGTACTATTGATCTAGCCAAGGAAGAGCAGTGGTTGGGTAGAGTAGAGAGGGTTTTGTGCAATTGGACACTACGATAAAAGAAAAGTTTGATTATTTTTTTTCACTACTTTAGGTAGATACTTATGACTAGTGGAAGATAGTTCCACATGGGTTAGAATGACCTCCAATATTGAGTTATGATGATGTTTTTAGAACGTTTGAAGAAAAATATATGCCCAAGGATTATAAAGATGAGAAGAAGATGGAGTTTTTGAATCTGTGAAGATTGTAACAGAGCATGAGAAGGAGTTTCTGCAGTTGAGCAAGTATGCTACTGGAATTGTATAAGAAGAGAGAGATATATGTAGGAGGTTTAAATATGGACTGAAGCTTGCTATCAAATGTCAAGTAGCAACATTCCAGTGTGAGGTTTTCTCCAAACTAGTATCGACAGCTAGGAGTGTGGAGAAGGCCCAAGAACTTGTAGTAGTGTTGGAGGAGAGTAGGAGTAGGAGATCCCAATTTGAGGTGGGGTCATCATCCTAGAAGAGAGGTAGAGGGAGTTCTTATAATGTTTAAAATTTTAAATAGTGAACTTTTTAATTAAAGTTGATAATTGATAGTGAATAGTGATAAAAGTGACCTAAATAAATGATGTAAATAGTGGATCTTAAAAATTTACTGAAGAAATTATTTTTACAGCTTTGTGGGACTAAAAATTGAATTAGAATCAAAGGTTAAGAGTGATGGCGCGCTGTAGTTAAAATGAGATTGCCTCACTTGATTAAAAAATATATATATATGGACATGTGTGTGTGTGTGGAATCTTCTTCTCTTCTTTCTCCATCATCCATGCTATTTACCACCACCACCACCATCTTCTCTACTTTCTTCTTCTTTTCATCAAATTAATCAAGAATCCAAGGAAATTCATCTTTTGTTACAAATTTTTAAGAGAATTCACTAGAGTAGGTGAGATTATCAACAAGTGATTAAAGAGAAAAAGAAGGATTTTGAAGAGATATGTGCTAATTTGCAAATATTTGAATTTCTATGAGTTTTAATATTTGAATTGATTGATTGAGTCACTTATAATGAATTATTTCCTGAAAGTATTGATTAAATGGATTGATAAGTGAAAAATGAATTAAAAGAACTTATATATGGTAAGTATGATTTTTATTCAACCTTTATAAGAATTGAGTAGTTTGATGTTGTTTTAGCCATGTGTGATGGTTAAATATTGATTGATTGATGTTTGAGTAAAGTATTTAATATAGACTTTTATGTAAAAAAAAATTAAATTTGATTCATTTTTATCATAGGTCTTGCATATATTGAGTTTAAATGGTTGAGTTTGCGAAATGCCATATCACTGGGAGTGTCAATGATGCTGTTTTTCAACATTAGTGACACGGCTAGTGACATGGCCATGTCACTGGGCATGTCGTAGCTATTGTAAGGCAAGATAAATGACACGCACAGTGACATGCCCATATAGTTCGGAGTGTCAAAGCTTTTGTAAAATGGGCAAATGACACAGTCATTGGCACGCCCATGTCGTTGGGTGTGTCACTTGAAAATTTTGCCCAAAATAGCTCCTTTTCCTTTCTTTCATCCGTGAATTCAGGCTAAATGACTATAAGGCCTTAAAGTGTAAAGGATTTTTGAAATCAACCCTAACAAGTAGTGTAATAAAATTTGAATATATGAGAAAAATGTGTAATACCAAGTGTTGATCAAAGAATTATTCCATTGAAGTGATATACATAATTCAATGTTAACTAAAACTAATGAATTGCCCAAAGCATACTGATGTTAGATCTAGATTGAGATTGAATGGCTAGCCAGAGGAAAGATATCCATAGTGATAGTGGGCATATAGTGCCATTAATGGACACATTGTATCATTAGTGACAGTGGACATATTTGCCATTATACATTTATGAAATTTGGCATTAAAATTGCTACAGTGACACATTATCCAAACCTATAATCTGAGTTCTATGTGTATGGGCATATTTAATGAAGTTATCGATATTGAAAATAATGTGTTATATGGTTTTTTGTTAAATTAACTGATTCTGAGTTTAATCATGTTTAGCATTTTAAGTTTCAATGAATTTATTAATTCCTTTGTTTAATGTTCTAAAAGTGATACTTTTCATTATTTCTAATTATTTTATGTATAGTTCTCTTCCTTTAAATTTTCTTGCATATTATGAATACATAAACACCATTAAGCTTTGCTTAGTGTGTTAGAATTATTTTCTGATGCGTAGATCAAACAAGAAGAGTTGAGACTGTAGAGTGATAAGTATATGTTTCAAATCAACCGCATCACAAAGGTTCAAAAAGCAATATTGTAAGTATGATATTCTGTGTAGTTCACATGGCAATACTTTATAATTTCGTATGATAATTGTATAAGGTTGAGAGTAGAAAGAAAATTATAATAATGTTTACAATTAAGGAGTTCTTTATAAATTAAACAGATTATGTTTATAATATAGGCTTGATCGCGGTATTTCTTTTGAAAGGTTAATAACTATGTTAATATGTAGAAGCATTTTAGTTTTATTTACTATATTACATATACAGGCAAGTGTGAGTATTTAGGTGATATCTCTTATGTAGTTAAATGTATAGACTATGTAGGGGGTGTTACATTTAGTGGTATCAGAGCAGGATTAGGCGGTCCTAAGTTTATGGGTTAAAAGAAGAGAGAAGTACAACTGTCATTGCTATGTGAACTATATATTTGAATAAATGTTTACAGTTGATTTTCAATGTTTAAAGGTATAAGATGGCCTCCAAATCCCATGAAGTTATGGAGGAACAAGCTGCACCCTTACACAGCCAAGCGAGTATGGGGAATCAGCAGCCATCGGAACCTTTTGAGGAACAAATGCCCTTAGATCCCCAGTTTGTGAGAAATATGGGGGAAGTTCTCAAGAAAATTGTAGGAGTTGTTCCTCCTGCACAACCTCCTCCAGCAGTGTCCCAAAGATCTCCATTGGAGAGAATTAGGAAATTGGGAGCAGAAGATTTTAAAGCTCATGATACTAATGAGTCTTTAGAAGCAGAGTATTGGATGGAGAGGATTGTGAGAGTTTTTATATTCTGCTTTACACCGATGAGGAAAGTTTGGAATGTGCAGTTTCCTTGTTATAAGAACAATCTTATACTTGGTGGGATATGAAGCAAAAAGGTGTACCTATGGGTAGACTCACTTGGGCATTTTTTCTAAGAAGAATTTAAAAAGAAATATATTAGTGAGATTTATTTAGAGGAGAAACATTGGGAGTTTTTGTATCTTAAGCAAAGACAGTCATCTGTGTCTAAATATGAGAGGCAGTTTGTTCGTCTCAGTAAATATTTTCTAGAGTTAATTTCATCTGAGGAAGAGAAGTGTAAGTAGTTTGAACAGGGTTTGAACAGTCAGATCCGAGTGTATTTAGTAGCTATGAGGATTAAAGAGTTTTCCACTCTTGTTAATATAGCACTTTTTATAGAAAATGAGATTAAACAAGAACAAGGAAGAAGACAATAAACAAAGAAGGAATTTCTAGTGAACAATAGAAAGGTGGCCAAAAAAGACAACGAAATATTCAAGCTCAAACTTAGGGATTTGGTAGAGGAAGTGGAGCTAGTTTACAGAGGTCTAGAGGTGGTAGGTTTGGAGTTGCTATAAGCTCATCTTTAAGGGTTGTTACTACACCTTGTCAATATTGTGGTAAGGGTCATGCAAGTGAAGATTGTTGATATCAAAAAGGGGCTTGTTTTACATGTGGTTCTTCGGAGCATAAAATTAGAGATTGTCCAATGATAAAAGAATTAGAAGTAGTTGAAGGATAGAGTTCTGTAAAGAGGTCTCAGCCAGGCTATAGACAGGTAGAGGTGGTCAACCCAGTGTTAGTCAGTAGAGAGGATCTAAAATAGTGGATAGACCTCAGACTCAAGGCAGTGCTCTAGCTAGGGCTTATGCCATAAAAGCAGTGGAGGACCAAGATGCTCCTAATGTTGTAATTGGTAAATTTTCTTTACTTGGTCTTAATGCGTATGCATTATTAGATCCTTGTTCTACACATTCTTATATATGTACAACTATATCTTTAGGGAAGAAAATGTGTGTTGATGAACTTGATTATGAGATAGAAATTACTAACCCCTTAGGCCATAGTATGAAGGTAAACAAAGTATATCAAAATTGTCCAATCAGAGTTCATGATGTAGAACTTCCTGCTGATTTGATTGAACTTCCATTCCATGATTTTGATGTAATCTTGGGAATGGATTGGTTGTCCTAACATCAAGCAGTTATGGACTGCTGTAGTAAAGTTATGACTTTTAAGATTTCGGATTATGGTAAAATTGTGATACGAGGAGAAAAAAATTTTTATGCAGCCAAAGCTAAAGCTAGAAGGTTGATTAGGAAGAGGTGTGAAGCTTACCTTGCTCATGTTAATGATACATGACATTCAAGCAAGGCTTTGGAAGACATACCTACCGTGAGTGAGTTTCTGGATATTTTTTCGGAGGAATTACATGGAGTGCCACCAGAGAGGGAGGTAGAATTTATTATTGATATAGTTCTAGATACGACACTAATTTCTATTCCACCTTATAGAATGGCAGCTTCGGAGTTAAAAGAGTTAAAAGTGCAACTACAGGAATTACTTAATAAGGGCTTTATTAGACCTAGTGTATCACCATGGGGTGCACCAGTTTTATTTGTGTAAAAGAAGGATGGTACCTTAAGATTGTGTATAGATTATCGACAGCTGAATAAAGTGACTATTAAGAATAAGTATCTATTACCTAAAATTGATGACTTGTTTGATCAATTGAAAGGAGCAGGTGTTTTCTCTAAGATTGATCTTAAATCGGGTTATTATCAGATGAAAGTTAAAGAAGTAGATATTCCGAAGACAGCTTTTAGAACTCTATATGGACATTATGAATTTTTAGTTATGCACTTTGGTTTAACTAATGCTTTAGCAGCTTTTATGGACTTGATGAATCGAGTCTTCAAACCTTATTTAGACTAGTTTGTAGTTGTTTTCATTGGTGACATATTGGTTTATTCCAAAAATAAATAGGAGCATGATAAACATTTGCAAATTGTACTACAGACACTAAAGGAGAATCAATTGTCTGCAAAACTATCGAAATGTGATTTCTGGTTGATGGAAGTGGCATTTCTAGGTCATGTAGTATCAGCTAATGGTATACGTGTGGATCCTAGTAAAATTGAGACTATCTTGCATTGGCAGCCACCAAAGAATATAACAGAAGTCTGAAGTTTCCTTAGGTTAGCTGGTTACTATAGAAGATTTGTACAAGGGTTTTTGAAGATATCACTTCCTTTAACTAAGCTCCTTAGAAAAGAAACTAAATTTGAGTGGAATGCCCTGTGTCAAGCTAGTTTTGAACAATTGAAGGCTAGGTTGACTAAAGCACCGATATTGATACAACTGACCCTAGATAAGGACTATGTAATTTATAGTGACGCTTCTCATCAGGGACTCTATTGTGTATTGATGTAGGAGGGTAAGGTAATTGCTTATGCTTCTAGGCAATTAAAATCTCATGAATTGAATTACCCTACACATGATTTGGAGTTGGCTATTATTGTATTTGCTCCTAAGATCTGGCGACATTACTTGTATGGTGAAAGGTGCTATATTTTCACTGACCATAAAAGTTTGAAATACTTGCCAACACAAAAAGAACTAAACTTAAGGCAAAGGAGCTGGATGGAGTTGATTAAAGATCATGATTGTATCATCGACTATCATCCTGAAAAAGCTAACGTGGTAGCCGATGTTTTAAGTCGAAAGACTTTAGCAGGTATGTTATATATAGAATATCATAATACTATATGTATATATAAATTAAATAAACTAAATGATATAATGTGTTATGTTAGAAGAATTGAAGGTTGAACCAACTATTAAGCAAAAAGTAATAAAAGTTCATAAACAAGATCAAAAGTAATTAGAAAAGTTGAAACAAGTGCATGAAGGTGAAAAACCAGATTATGTTGTGTTAGAAGACAGTGGATTGTATTATAGAGGTTGATTGTGTGTACCTGATGTGAAGAAACTAAAAGAGTGTATACTTAGTGAAGCTCATAATACTATGTATATTGTACATCCAGGAGGCATTAAGATGCACCAGAATTTGAAGTCTTATTATTGGTGGCCTAGTATGAAAAGAGATATTACTGAATATGTGACTCGATGTTTAGTGTGTCAACAAGTCAAAGTAGAACATCAAGTTCTATCTGATCTTTTGCAACCTATATCAATACTAGAATGGAAATGGGATAGAATCACCATGGATTTTGTGACTGGTCTTCCGAACACCCAAATGAAGCATGATACAATTTGGGTAATTATTGATCAATTAACCAAATTAGCTCATTTCCTTCCCATTCGAGTTGATTATTCAATGGATAGACTTGTGAAATTGTATATTAATGAGATAGTGAAGCTTCATAGAGTGCCAATGTCTATTATTTCAGATCGAGAACCTCACATTACTTCAAGATTTTGGGAAAGTTTTCAGAAAGCATTGGGTACTCGACTTCATTTTAGTATTGCATTTCATCCACAGACGGATGGTCAATCAGAAAGGGTAATACAAGTACTTGAAGATATGCTTAAAAGTTGTGTAATCAATTTTGAAGGTAGTTGGGATAGATATCTCCCTTTAGTAGAATTTGCCTATAACAACAGTTATCAAACGAGTATTGGAATGGCTCCATATGAAGCACTCTATGGTAGGAAGTGTAGAACTCCATTGTGTTGGGTGGAATTGAATGAGAGCAAACTTGTGGGACCTGATCTCATAAGGTAAACTGAAGACAAAGTAAAGCTTATAAAAGATCAATTACAAATTGCAATGGATAGACAAAAAATCATATACAGATTTGAAACGATATGATATTGAATATGGTGAGGGAGATAAGGTATTTTTAAAAATATCACCGTGGAAGAAGGTTATTCACTTTGAAAAGAAAGGTAAATTAAGTCCTAGGTTTATTGGACCATATGAAATACTTGAACGTGTAAGTTCAGTAGCTTATCGACTAGCTTTGCCTCCAGAACTGGCTAAGATTCATAACGTATTCCATTTTTTAATGTTTGAATTGATTAATTAAGTTATTTATAATGAATTATTTCTTGAAAGTATTGATTAAATGGACTAATGAGTGAAAAATGAATTAAAAGAACTTATATGTGGTAAGCATGATTCTTAATTCAACCTTTATAAGAATTGGGTAGTTTGATTTTGTTTTAGCCATAAGTGATGGTTAACAATTGATTGATTGATGTTTGAGTAAAGTATTTATTATAGACTCTTTTTATGTCAAAAAAATTAGATTTGATTAATTTTTATCATAGGTCTTGCATACATTGAGTTTAAATGGTTAAGTGTGTGAAATGCAGAATTTTTGCCTGACATGGCCAGTGACACGACCATGTCACTAGGTGTGTCAATGATGCTACTTTTCAATGTTAGTGATATGGCTAGTGACACAACCATGTTACTGTGCATGTCGTAGCTACTATAATGCAAGATAAATGACAAGCCCATATCGTTGGGCATGTCAAAGCTTCTGTAAAATGGGCAAATGACATGGTCATTGTCACGCCCATGTCGTTGGGCGTGTCACTTGAAGAAATTTGACCAAAATAGCTCTTTTTCTTATTTTCACCCATGAATTCGGCCTAAATGACTATAAGGCCTTAAAGTATAAAGGATTTTTAAAATCAACCCTAACAAGTAGTGTAATAAATTTTGAATATATGATAAATATGTGTACTACCAAGTGTTGATCAAAGAATTGATCCATTGAAGTGATAAACATAATTCAATGTTAATTAAAACTAATGAATTGCCAAAGCATACTGATGTTAGATTTAGATTGGGATTGAATGGCTTGCCAGAGGGAGGATATCTATAGTGATAGCGGGCACATAGTGCCATTAATGGACACATTGTGTCATCAGTGAGAGTGGGCATATTTACCATTATACATTCTTGAAATTTGGCATTAAAATTGCTACAGTGACCTGTTATCCAAACCTATGATCTGTGTTCAGTGTGTATGGGCATATTTAACGAAGTTATCTATATTGAAAAGAATGTGTTATATGGTTGTTGTTATATTAATTGATTCTGAGTTTAATCATGTTTAGTATTTTAAGTTTCAATGAATTTATTAATTCCTTTGTTTAATGTACTAAAAGTGATACTTTTTATTATTTCTAAATTATTTTATGAATAGTTTTGTAGACTCTTAATTTTTGACCCAGTCAAATTCGATAGTTTAAAATAATTTTTTTTGGTATTTTAATTATTTTAATAGTTATTTTTAATAGAAATAAAAAATATAAAAAATAAAAATCAGACAGATCGGTGAGCGACGCGCTGCCATACGGCAGCTCATTTCGCCTCAGAAATTATCTGCGGCGAATTAGGCACTGCCCAATTTGCCGTAGCTGGGCTTGCCCAGTTCTGCGATAAACTGGCTTGCCTAGCTAGCCCGCTATGCCTGTAGCCCGCAATAATTTTTTGCCAGTGCAATTTTTGCCAGCACGTCCCGCAGGCCCGACAACCTACATTTTTCCTAAATAGATAGTATTTCCTTATTAAAATAGGATTAGGGCTTTATTTTTTCTATAAATACCATATTAAAGCACAAGAACAAGGGGACAAAAAAAGGAGAAAAAAAAGGGAAAAAAAGAAAAAACCTGGGGACAGAACACAGAAAAACCCTAGAGAGGTCGGCAATTAACAGTAAGAGGATGAAACAGAAAAACAAGAGACGGCAAAAAGGAATTAGCAGCAAGTAAGCATTCATCAATTATCAATACATCAAAGGCAGCAACATTGCCTTTATTATTGTTCATCCAGAAATTAATTTTTTGGTGGAACCGACTACGCAGGTTTGATCTTTAATCATAAACTATATGTTCACAGTAGCTTCATTTTTTTTATTAATTAGAATATGCAATAACTTGATCTTTGTTTTAATAACTTTAATTGTTTACTTTAGTTAATACATTAATCAGTTGGTTTTCAAAACTTCACTTGCATGTTTTATAAAAACTAAAAACTTAAAACCATCCAGTAGCCTAAGTCATCAATTACATTATTAAAAACCCTAAATTATTCTTCTGTTTCCAAAACTTTAAAACCCTAAAATTTTCTTCTGTTTCCAAAACTTTAAACCCTAAATTATTCCATTAAAGTCTCAAAATCCTAATTATTTTCAAAAATCTTAATTTATTTCCAGAATCAATGTTTCTTCTAAAATGATAAATCAAAACCTTAATTTATTTTAAAGCTTATCACCCAGTAACCCTAATCCAAATTATTTTGCCAAAAACACCCTAAACTCTAATATGAGAAAACCCTAATTTATTACCAAAATACCAAAACCTCATTTTTCAAACCCCCATCTAGTTAACCAATTAACCCTTAAGCCCAAATCCAATAAATCCCATAAATCTTTCTTTCTTAAACCGTAATTATCCTAAACCCTAATCCCAATCTTTTAAAATTATAACACTAATGTCTTAAGGTTCCAAAACCCTAATTTCATGATGTTAGCCCTAAACCCTAATTTGATTAACCAAAAACCTTACTACTTTCTTAAATTTATAAAATCCTAATCCATCCCATTTTTCTAAAAATTCTCACGGTAGCCTAAATAATAATAATAATAATTCTAAAATCCCAAAACCCTAAATATTAAAGAACCCTAAATTGAGACATAAACCTAAATTTGTATCTTTACTTGCTTTATTTAATTTTAGATTTGATTATGTAGTTTATTATATGTTTTGATTTATTTAATTTCAATACTTGATTTATTTAATTTATCATGGATGGATATTTCATTATTATTATGATTATTATTAGTTTGTCCTAGTATTAAAATTGTAAGAGGTATGTTTCTATTATTGGGTACATCATTATTTAAACCTTATGTAATTTAATTTATTTCATATTTTTAGACCAATGTAAAGGACATGTTTCCTCCTTTCGGTGGGTGTCCAATTTTAGTTTCAGACATGGACGATGTAAGGACATGTTTCCATCTTCGGATAGGTGTCCATTTATTTGCTTTGTTTAGACATTGCTTTGATTTTAATATAATGATGCTTTATTTTAATTGTTGCATGTAGTATGGATAATATTGTTATATTTAAGAATTTTATAATATTAAGACCTGCAAAGGAGGCCGGTTTCAATGAATCGGGCGTTGTGGGGGGTGCTGGGTCATTTCTCACCTTCCCCACACATACCCAACTTTCTGAACCCATTAAGGGGTTGGGGATTCCTTAGGATTTGAGTCATCCACCCCTTTCTTTTTCCTGACCCATCCAGGTGGCGACTCCATTTTCTCCGGGCTTAAGCTCGTGTTCTCTAAGGCCCCAAGCCTAAACAGTGCTGAAGTAGCAAGAACTATTCCACCGGGAGTGGGGGCAAAAATCCCCGCTCACAGTGGCGACTCCACTGGGGATAAGAGAAGTTGATTTCGTTGGTCTTTTTATTATTCTATTCTTTCTTATCATAATATTATCCATTGCATCATTTAGATTGCATCGTGTGCGTGAGTTAGGATGCCCGTATTACCCGTGTTGTGTTATGTAAGGGATATCATATTTTCACTCAATGTATGGAGATCGAGCATGACATAACCACTCATAGCCTTGTACCATTTGGTATATACTTGCTATGGGAACCTAAACCTTTCAACCCAAAGACTAAAGCTCATGTAATTGGCCTAGTTACTTCCCTTAGGTTTTTACCCCAAATGCTTGTTGTTGGACTATGGTTAATTTATCTTGGCTTAAATCATGGCTTATTTGGTTTGTTCTTTTTCTAATATGACCTAAATACATTGTGAGCTCAAAATAAATTTTTCTTTAAAGTCCAAAAGACAAAAGCAATTTTCAAAAATTTTCAAAATGGTCTTTGGATATAAAACTTTTTCTTAAACAAATTCTTTTTCTCATGACCCAAATACTAAGCCCAAAACCCACTTTTTCTAAAATCATTTTACAATGGGCTTACAAACAAAATTATTTTCATTCAACCTTTTCTTACAAAGAGCTTGCAAATTATTTAGGTCATTTATGAAAATACCAAAAATCAATTGTGAGCCTAGTTTATACTAAGAATTATTAATCATGGGCTTATTTTTGGCATGAATCATTAGTTACTTTTTCAAGTGAGAAATCTATTTATAATAAACCTCTTAATTTAATTTTAATCCAATATAGCATAAAAGCTATTTTAGTTGGTTGAATGGATTAAAGCCTAATTAATGGGAATTATCATGAACTGATTTCCATTTTTAAAAGTATAACTATTAGTTGAAACATTCGAGAGAAATTTTTGAAAACTAGATATCCCATATTGGTATTTTGTTAACCACATTAATAGGAAAAGAGAATTTTCATTCGTTTGTGGAAGTTATTAGGTTGGAAGGGACATCATACTTATCTTTGTTTATTGTTTGTGCATACATGCATACATACATTTGCATCTCATATCATTAATCCCTTCTGGCTCACAGCCCTGGATTACAACAGTTCAAAAGCTTATGATAATCTGACCTATGCCAGAGACGAAAGTAATGACTGAATCACTTTCTCATCAAAAGCAATGGAGCCCAAAAAAATTCAAAGAATGATGGATGACGCCCTCAATGCCAAGATGGAAGAAATAAAAGAGGCCCCGACTGAGACCATAAAGAATCAATTGGCAGCAATTTTAGGAAACAATGCTGAAGCATCTGCTAGCACCAAGAAGCCAAAGGACAAGGGGAAGGCTAAAGTTGGTGAAGTGGTTTTTGATGATGATAAGGTGATCATTAATGATGATGATGATTGGGCTAAATACTTCCAAGATCCTCAAGACAAGAAGAAAGAGTCGAAGGTTGTTGAGAAGAAAACTATTGAAAAGATTGGGACGTCTGATGTTGAGAAGATGATTGCTGATGTAACACCCTTATACCCTATATACGTACAAAACATATTTCTAGCATATATAAAATATGTATATACGGCACAAAAATGTCACAGACGGATTTACAAATTTTTTTTTTTACATTTCCAACTTAAAATTTCAAATTCTAAATATATAAAAATTAAATAGAATATAAATATTATTTACTTGTTATAAGAACCCAAAATAAATAATATATATATAAATCTCTGGAAAAAATTCGCCAGAGTTTTGCCTGTATTTTGGATATCCCAAAATTTAGCAATTACTCAACCTGCAAAAAGAAAACACTCCCAATAATTTCCAATCACCCTCTCAACCATACTTCTCAATTTCACCAATTTTCTCAAACATTTATACATATAGATATATATAATTTAAAACACACATACTCTCCCATTTCAAATACATTGACCCAAACATTCTTTATAATATACAATACGTAAAATTCAAAACATAATATATTATGCATAAAACTCAAAATGTACAATAACATAAAAATATATACATGTTGCTGGCAGTGTTTCTGATCTCGATAGCAACTCTACAAGCTCAACTATAAGTCTAGACTCGACCTGGTCTAGAAGAACTCTCTGGCTCAACTGGGTCTACCCTGTCACATGCGTGATGGAAACAATCGCGCTAAGCCGAAGCCTAGTGGTACAAACTTTGATAATAATAATATAACTCACTGCAATACCAAATGCACAATGCATATAAATGTCACATCAATCCACTTTCTTATATTTTTCAAATAATTCATAAGCACAACTCATAACATTATATTACTCAATTGTATCATAATTCATAATTCACAGTAAAACAAAGACAAGCATGGGCCCAAAAAGGATCTAATATGCTATTCAAATTTAAGAGTTACTGCTTTGGTCCATAATGACACCATGTGTCTAGCCCCGTAGGCAATATATATATCCATGGATAATGTAACAGCCCCTGTCTTTTGGACCTGAACCCGGCTAGACCCTTAGGCCCTAGTATATTGGTCCTCAACCTGGCTAGACTGCTACAGTTTTTTAGGCTTATAACCCAGTCTTTTTACCCCAAAAACATCATATTTATCAGCTGACCTGGCTTACGACCCAATCTTTTCACCATTCCAGCGTATAGCCCGTAGGCAATCATAGGCATGCCGCCAAACCCAGAATTCTGAAAATTGAATAACATACTAGGCACACAATTTATTCATTTTTCTCATTATTAATCTCTTTCTTTTTGTCATATATTCAATCTAGGCACCTTATTTTCACTTTTTTTTTTCTCATTTTTCACATCTTTCTCATTTTTCTCACTTTTCTCATTTTTATCAATATCAATTCATTTCATTATTACACATATCTCATTTTTGCATTCACAACACATTACCCAATTACTTTGGGTATTTTCACATAATATGCATATTTCACATGTTACACAAATTAGCCATTATCAATGGCTTTTCACAATGCATTTAACACATATATGACATTACAAATGTCATAGCATATTATTCATACACAATCAATGAACCATGTAGCTTAACACATTTTTCAACCAAAATGTGTTAAGTCCAAATGTTATGCAAATATAAACATTATATTCAAAGTTTGTACATACCTCCACTAGCAACCCAAAGCAAGCTAAAAACAACCTTCAATCCAATCTTTCTAACTTGCCCTTCACCACTTGGATGAAGCAAATAAATCTCCCTCAATGCCTAAACCAAATGTGATAGCAAAAAAAATCATTTAGTATCACATTTAATGGCATTTCCAACATTAAATCATAATTACACATCACTCCTACAAATTTCCAAAAATTTAGCCTTTCCTTACTTCAACATTAGAATTCCATTCTACTACAATTAAATTAGTGTTTTAAGTTTATTTATATTATTAAAAACATATTTTAATACATTTAAATCATTTACATTATAAAAATACACTCTTATACACAAAATCTCAAAAATGGCCTAACCTTCCCCCATTGAAGGTTTTCCATTCCAACACAATCCATTACTCATTCCAAGCTTATATTCATCACTTTTAACACTAAACAACATGCTTAAACAAATAAAATCACACAATTCAACCACTTTGAAAAATCACTTTTCCAAAACACTAAATCTCCACTTCCATTCTCAAACTCCAACCCAACACCACCAAATCCAATATTTGACTTTAAAATACTTGTTTATGAATCAAAACAACTCATTTAGAATCAAAACAACTCATTTGTAATCAATTTACACAATTAAAATTTATGTTTTCAAAACCCCAAAAATCCAAAAACCTAAATTCTCTCTCTTCACCATTCTTTAACCAAACTCCGTCATCTCTTCAATCTAACCTTAGAATCATTGTTAACTACCCAAAATAACATCATACACACCAATTTCAACAATTATAACATACTACATAAAAAATCCAAACTCTCACATAATCTAAATTTCCAAGGAATTCAAAGAAAAGAGATGAAAACTTACTAATTTTGGTGGAAATCACCAAAAATCCACTTGAAACTTGTTAATTCCTTCAATTTATGGAGTATAGAAGAAGCAAAATCCTTGGTCTTCAATCATCCATGGAAGCCACCTTCTTGAGAAGAAGAAGAAGAAGAAGAAGAAGAAGAAGAAGAAGAAGAAGAAGAAGAAGAAGACTTTTAAATATTCTTTCCTTTTCATATTTTTTTAACCACATATATATATTAAAATAATTTAATATTTAATTATTTAATTATTTTTTTAATAAATTAAAAGTCCTAATTTCCCTCTTCCATTCAAAATTAATTTGTTTTTGAATTATTTTATTAATTTTGAATTTATAAGATTTAATTACCAAAATACCCTTTTCTTTTAAAAAGTGTTGACTTTTATATATGTTATGTATATTTTGCATATATATCATATATATATATTCAACTTTTTCATTTAAAATCCCTTCATTTTTCATTTAAAACTATTAATTTAATTTATCCTTTAAAATTATAATTTATTTTATCAAATTTTCTAAAAATTAGAAATTTTCAAAAATTTTGGATGTTACAATTCTCTCCCCCTAAAATAAATTTCGTCCCTGAAATTACCTGTCCTCAAGTCTGGAACAATTGGTGAAGCTGACTCTGCATCACCTGCTCACTTTCCCATGTCGCCTCTTCAGTGGCATGATTTCTCCAAAGGACTTTCACAAGTGGCACCCTCTTATTCCTCAATTCTTTAACCTCTCGTGCCAAAATCGCCACCGGTTCTTCCTCGTAAGTTAGATCTGGACTCACCTCAATGGACTCCACTGACAAGTTATGAGATGGGTCAGACCTATATCTCCGAAGCATCGAGACATGGAAAACATTATGTATTCGATCTAACTCAGGCGGCAAAGCTAGTCTATAAGCCACTGGACCAACTCTCTCCAACACCTCATATGGTCATATGAAACGAGGACTCAACTTCCCTTGCGGCCAAATCTCAAAATCTTCTTCCATGGAGACACCTTTAGAAACACTTTATCTCCCACACTAAACTCTATGTCTCTTCTCTTTAAATCTGAATAAGATTTCTGTCGGTCTGAAGCTACTTTCAAATGACCCCGAATCACCTTCACCTTCTCCTCTGTTTCCTTAAGCAAATCGGGACCAACCAGTTTACCTTCTCCAACTTCATCCCAACACAAAGGTATCCTGCATCTCCTGGCATATAAAGCCTCATAAGGAGTCATCCCAATAATCGACTGATGACTATTGTTATAAGCAAATTCAATTAATGGCAAAAATCTGTCCCAATTCCCAGTAAAATCAATGATACAGCTCCTCAACATATCCTCCAAAATCTGTATCACTCTCTCTGACTGTCCATCTGTCTGAGGATGGAAAGCAGTACTAAAATGTAATCGAGAACCCAGAGCATTATACAAACTCTTCCAAAATCTCAAAGTAAACCGGGGATCTCAATCCGACACCAAAGAAACTGGGACTCCATGCAACCTGACTATCTCATTGATATATAGCTCAGCCAACCTCTCAAGAGAATAATCCATCCGAACTGGAAGAAAATGATCTATCTTCATCATCCGATCAACTATCACCCAGATTGCATCATGCTTCTTCTGTGTCAAAGGTAGTCCGGTCACAAAATCCATTGTCACTCGCTCCCATTTCTACTCTGGCACTGATAAAGGTTGGAGCAATCTTGAAGGAACTTGGTGCTCAGCCTTCACTTTCTGGCAAGTGAGACATCTGGATACAAACTCTGCTATGTCCCTTTTCATACCTGACCACCAATAATGTCGCTTCAAGTCCTGATACATCTTGGTACTCCCAGGGTGCATAGCAAAAAGTGACTGATGTGCTTCCTCTAATATCATTCTTTTCAATTCTGCATCATCAGGAATACACAATCTATCTCTGTACCATAGACTGCCATTATCCCTCACATAAAAGTCTCGACTTTCCCCTTTCTGACAAACCAACACAATTTTTTTTTGAATTCTCTCATCTGCTAATTGAGCCTCCCTAATATGATCCAACAAGATTGGCCTCAACTGCAACTAAGCCATCAAAGCACCATCATCAGAAGACTCCAATCTAGCATGCAATGCTCTCAACTCAAGAAGCAATGAGAGTGAATAAGCAGTCAAACCTGCCAAAGATTTTTGACTCAAGGCATCAGCAACAATATTTGCCTTACCAGGATGATAATCAATCAAACAGTTGTAGTCTTTAATCAACTCTAACCACCGTCTCTGCCGAAGATTCAGCTCTCTTTGAACACCCAAGTATTTCAAACTCTTGTGATCTGTATAAATAAAACACTTTTCCCCATACAAATAATGCCGCCAAATCTTCAAGGCAAAGACTATTACTACTAATTCCAAATCATGCGTTGGATAATTAAGCTCATGCGGTTTCAACTATCGAGAGGCATAAGCAATCTCTACCCTCCTACATCAAAACACAACCTAAACCATTATGTGAAGCATCATTGTATATCACATATGGTTTACCTTCCACAGGCAGGGTAAGGACAGGAGCTTGAGTTAACATCTCTCTCAGCTGCTCAAAACTCGCCTGACATCAATATGTCCACACAAATTTAACTCCTTTCCGAAGTAATCTGGTGAGTGGTGTAGCTTTTATAGAAAAACCCTTCACAAAACCACGATAATAGCCTGCCAATCCCAAAAAACTTCTAACCTCTGTCACAGTCTTTAGTGGACTCCAATTCAAGATAGCCTCAATTTTACTCGGATCAACTCTAATACCCTCTGCTGAAACCACATGACCAAGAAAAGCTACCTGATCAAGCTAGAACTCACACTTAGACAGTTAAGCATACAACTGCTTTTCTCTCAGAGTCTGCAATACGATTCGCAAATGCCTATCATGATCCTCCTCATTACGCGAATACACCAAGATGTCATCAATGAAGACTACCACAAACTGATCCAAATATGGTCTGAATACCCTGTTCATCAAATCCATAAAAGCTGTTGGAGCATTCGTCAATCAAAGGGCATCACCAGAAACTCATAATGCCCATACCTCGTACGAAAAGCTATCTTGGGTACATCCACATCTTTGACTCTCAATTGATGGTACCCTGATCTCATATCAATCTTAGAGAATACTGTTGCTCCCTTCAACTGATCAAAGAGATCATCTATCCGAGGCAAAGGATACTTGTTCTTGATGGTCACCTTATTCAACTACCTATAATCAATACACAATCTCATGGTGCCATCCTTCTTCTTCACAAACAATACGGGTGCTCCCCACGGGGACACACTAGGGCGGATAAACCCTTTATCCAGTAACTCCTGAAACTGCACCTTCAACTCTCTCAACTCAGTAGGTGCCATCCGATAAGGGGTAATAGAGATAGGAGTGGTACCAGGCAACAAATCGATACCAAATTCCACTTCTCTCTCAGGAGGTACCCCTGGCAACTCATCAGAAAAAAACATCTGGAAACTCGACAACTGTGGGTATACTTTCAAGCAGGGATCCCACTACTCTAGTATCTACAACATGAGCAAGATAAGCCTCACATCCCTTCTGAATCATTCTCCCAGCTGAAACAGCTGAAACAAACATAGATGAAAGATACCTCTACTCACTAGATACTATAACATCCCTACTATCCCGTGTTCTCAAAGTAACACATTTCTTTTGACAGTCTACCACAGCCCCATGCTTGGATAACTAATTCATGCCTAAAATCAGCTCATATTCCCTAAAAGGCATCTCAATTAGGTCACCGAGAAACTCCTCATCTTGAACAACAATTGGACTATCTCGATGCACCCTGCTCACCACAACACTATGCCCTAAAGGATTTGTCACCAAGACATCAAATCCTAGGGACTCAGAATGCAATTTAGACACAGGCAAGATGGATGCACTTATGTATTAATGCGTAGATCCAGGATCTAATAGAGTAAGGACTGAAATACAAAATAAAGAAAATGTACCCATAATGACGACTGAAGCCTCCGGCTGCCTCTGCATCACATAAACCCGCTGAGATGGCCCAGCCTCATCTGGCCTACTGCCTCCGGATGTAGAGCCTCCTCTCTGACTAAACCCAGGGCGACCACCTCTACTAAAACCTCTGCCACCATGACCCCCTCTGACACTGGGTCGAGAAGATGCAGTATCTACCTGCCTAACCTCTGGTGGCTCGGGACAATCTCTGATAAAATGGTCTGATGACCCACATCTAAAACACATTGCCAAAGCTCCTCTCCACCAGCAGACACCTCTGTGTACTCTACCATAATGAACGTAAGTAGGTGGAGTAGGTCTCTGAGCCATTGGGGTCGGAGCATTAGCCACTAAAATTGCAGGTCTCTGTCTCTGTCTCTATTGTTGTATTGACCTGTCAAACTGCCCCTGACTCCTTCTAAACCTCTAAAAATATCCCCCTTGGCCTCTCTTCACTGATGAAGACCCTGCCTCACTCTGGGATCTCCTAACTCTGGTCTCCTCAACCCTGGCAGCTGCTGCAAGATTCTGCGCCCTCTCAACCCTCCTGGCAGCTGCAACTAACTGGGAGAAATCCTGATACCGAGAGCTTGCAATGATGCACATGATAGAGGGTCAGAAATAATCAAACTCATCAGAAATAATCCCACCAGCATAGTGACTCAATTGGATAAACTCAATCTCATGCTCGGTCACTATCCTAGTATCCTGTCTCAGACTCAGGAACTCCATCTTCTTTGCATCTTTATACTCTCTCGGAGTATACTTCTGCTCAAATTTCCGCAAGAAATCATCATAGGTCAGGACTGGTGGATCATCAAGAGCATGTGGAACTGTCTTCCACCAATCATATGCATCTCTCTACAGAAGAGATCTGGCATAATCAAACTTCTCTTTTGGACTAGCCTGTAACTGAATAAATATCCTCTGAACCCGGTCTAGCCACTGCTCTGCTACAGCAGGGTCTGTAGTACCAACAAAGTCCTCAGCCCCATACTTTCTCAGTTTATCATACTGCCTCACCGGCAACTGCGGCTGCAGCTGGTCTCACAGGTACAGAAATAGACGCCTCACCAGCAGATACAACTCTAGCTCCATCTCTACCCTCATTTGGAGCCACACTCTCTGTACTACCCTCAGCAGCCTGATGCTGCTGAGACGCCATAACTACCTATATCTGTAAACAAAGCAGAAAATACTATATCAAAGATCAAAAACTGCCAGTGCCAATGCATGTATTACAATTAAAAACCATTTTTTAAATCCCCCATTTTCTCTCTCTATCATCCAACCTAGGTCGAGAAAATCAAACCTAGGCTCTGATACCAAAACAAATGTAACATCTGTTTTATTAGTTTTTGTTATAGATTTGTGTCTTGTTTATTATGATAATTATTGTTTTCTTTAGGTATTTTGTTAGTTTTAATATGTTTATTTAGTGTTTTTATTAATTTTGGTAGTTTTAGTTTATTTCCATGTTTATGTCATTTTTTATCTAGTTTTTAGTACGGTGTTTATGTTTTGTTGGTTATTGTTTATTTACTTCTTGTTTAAAGTTTGTTTGAAGTTTTGTTTTAGGTTAAAAAAGCCAAGGAAGCAAATTGAAGGGAAAAAAGGGACAGTAGCTGACACAGGCAGAGGACACGACCAAGCTTGTGGCCGTGTCCCATACCAAGTTAAATTGAAAATCAAAGACACAGAGAGGGACACAGGCAAGGGACACGGCCAAGCTTGTGGCCGTGTCCCTCCAAAGATGCTCAAACATGGCCAAGTTGCTCCAACTTGGCTGTGTCTCACTTACATCCAAAGCAAAGAAGAACAATTCTCACAGAAGAAAATACAGGCAAGGGACACGGCCAAGTCACTGGCCGTGTCCCTCCAAAATGGTCCAACATGGCCAAGTCAACCTCCAACACGGCCGTGTCACTCAACCAAAGAAGAAAAGATCAAAAGTAAGCAGCAGTGAACACAAGCAAGGGACACGGCCAAGTCACTGGCCGTGTCCCTCCAAAGACCACCAACACTGCCAAGTCTCATCCATCTTGGCCGTGTCTCTCATGAACCAAAGACGAAGCGGATTTTTAAAGCAGAGGTTTCGTATAAAAGGAAAAAGAGAGTTAGGGTTTGGTGGTTGCGAGTTTTGAGATTGATTTGAGCCATCAAAGAGAAGAACTTAGGGTTTCACATTTGTTTTCTTTGATTTTGATTATACTTTGATTAAACTAGCCTAGATTAGATTGTTCTAGCCATTGATACATCCTTCTTGCAAGATTTGAACAAGAGATTCTTCAGAAGCTTCAAGGAGTTTGTAACTTTGTTTTGTTCTTGAACTTTATCTCTTTAATTTCATCGGAATTGTATTTATGGATATTATCATGTTTAAATTGATTTCTTTGAATATTAATGAGATGAGTATGTTTGATAGCATTATGAACTAATTTGATCTAGTCTAGGGTTTGTATGGATCTGCTATGATTGTATGAATTGGTTATTCTCTTAGCTAATAATTTCTTTAGCCTTGATTGAATGGAATATTGTTAATATATAATTGATTGGCCACCAATTATGTGTTTTAGGTATTAGATGATGGATTGAGAGATGAAGTCTAATGCTAGAACAATTCAATTAGGGACTTAGGTGAATTAGAGATATAACCTATTAAAAAGATTATTTCAATCATAACAAGATTAGTTGAAAGAGGTTTGAATGCGAGAGCTTATTTCCTTAACTCGATTAATTAAGTTAGTTGAGATTTAATCTTTGAAATTAAATTAGTTAAGAGGAATAACCGTTCATACATATAAGTAGTAGAGAAGTGCAAACCCTAGACCTTTCTATCAAGTGAATCAAAACATCAGCTTAATTTACTTTTATTCGTTTTAAACTTCAATCAATCTTCTTCATTAGTTAACAATTTAAATTTTCTTCATTACTTGTTTTTTATAATCTGATAATCGATTAGCTACTTTAGCTTCCTTGAGAGACGACCTTGGGGCGATCACCTTTGCTGCAGCTACCTCGTATACTTGCGAGTGACGCTTTGTGGTAGAGTTAATTCGAGCGCAACAACACCCTTATACCCTATATACGTACAAAACATATTTCTAGCATATAAAAAATATGCATATACGGTACAAAAATGTCACAGAATGATTTACAAATTTTTTTTTACATTTCCAACTTAAAATTTCAAATTCTAATTATATAAAAATTAAATAGAATATAAATATTATTTACTTGTTATAAGAACTCAAAATAAATAATATATATAAAAATCTCTAGGAAAAATTCGCCAGAGTTTTGTCTGTATTTTGGATATCCCAAAATTTAGCAATTACTCAACCTGCAAAAAGAAAACACTCCCAATAATTTCCAATCACCCTCTCAACCATACTTCTCAATTTCACCAATTTTCTCAAACATTTATACATATAGATATATATAATTTAAAACACACTTACTCTCTCATTTCAAATACATTGACCCAAACATTCTTTATAATATACAATACGTAAAATTCAAAACATAATATGTTATGCATAAAATTCAAAATGTACAATATCATAAAAATATACACATGTTGCTGGCAGTGTTTCTGATCTCGATAGCAACTCTACAAGCTCAACTACAAGCCTAGACTCGACCTGGTCTAGAAGAACTCTCTGGCTCAACTGGGTTTACCCTGCCACCTGCGCGATGGAAACAATCGTGCTATGCCGAAGGCTAGCGGTACAAACTTTGATAATAATAATATAACTCAATGCAATACCAAATGCACAATGCATATAAATGTCACATCAATCCACTTTCTTATATTTTTCAAATAATTCATAAGCACAACTCATAACATTATATTACTCAATTGTATCATAATTCATAATTCACAGTAAAACAAAGACAAGCATGGGCCCAAAAAGGATCTAATATGCTATTCAAATTTCAGAGTTACTGCTTTGGTCCATAATGACACCATGTGTCTAGCCCCGTAGGCAATATATATATCCACGGATAATGTAACAGCCCCAGTCTCTTGGACCTCAACCCGGCTAGACCCTTAGGCCCTAGTATCATGGTCCTCAACTCGGCTAGATCGCTACAGTTTTTGAGGCTTACGACCCAGTCTTTTCACCCTAAAAACATCATATTTATCAGCTGGCCTGGCTTAAGACACAGTCTTTTCACCATTCCAGCGTATAGCCCGTTGGCAATCATAGGCATGCCGCCAAACCCAAAACTTTGAAAATTGAATAACATACTAGGCACACAATTTATTCATTTTTCTCATTATTAATCTCTTTCTTTTTGTCATATATTCAATCTAGGCACCTTATTTTCACATTTTTTTTCTCATTTTTCACATCTTTCTCATTTTTCTCACTTTTCTCACTTTTATCAATATCAATTCATTTCATTATTACACATATCTCATTTTTGCATTCACAACACATTACCCAATTACTTTGGGTATTTTCACATAATATGCATATTTCACATGTTACACAAATTAGCCATTATCAATGGCTTTTCATAATGCATTTAACACATATATGACATTACAAATGTCATAGCATATTATTCATACACAATCAATGAACCAAGTAGCTTAACACATTTTTCAACCAAAATGTGTTAAGTCCAAATGTTATGAAAATATAAACATTATATTCAAAGTTTGTACATACCTCCACTAGCAACCCAAAGCAAGCTAAAAACAACCTTCAATCCAATCTTTCTAACTTTCCCTTCACCACTTGGATGAAGCAAATAAATCTCCCTCAATGCCTAAACCAAATGTGATAGCAAAAAAAAAACCATTTAGTATCACATTTAATGGCATTTCCAACATTAAATCATAATTACACATCACTCCTACAAATTTCCAAAAATTTAGCCTTTCCTTACTTCAACATTAGAATTCCATTCTACTACAATTAAATTAGTGTTTTAAGTTTATTTATATTATTAAAAACATATTTTAATACATTTAAATCATTTACATTATAAAAATACACTCTTATACACAAAATCTCAAAAATGGCCTAACCTTCCCCCATTGAAGGTTTTCCATTCCAACACAATCCATTACTCATTCCAAGCTTATATTCATCACTTTTAACACTAAACAACATGCTTAAACAAATAAAATCACACAATTCAACAACTTTGGAAAATCACTTTTCCAAAACCCTAAATCTCCACTTCCATTCTCAAACTCCAACCCAACACCACCAAATCCAATATTTGACTTTAAAATACTTGTTTATGAATCAAAACAACTCATTTGGAATCAATTTGCACAATTAAAATTCATGTTTTCAAAACCCCAAAAATCCATAAACCTAAATTCTCTCTCTTCACCATTCTTTAACCAAACTCCGTCATCTCTTCAATCTAACCTTAGAATCATTGTTAACTACCCAAAATAACATCATACACACCAATTTCAACAATTATAACATACTACATAAAAAATCCAAACTCTCACATAATCTAAATTTCCAAGGAATTCAAAGAAAAGAGATGGAAACTTACTAATTTTGGTGGAAATCACCAAAAATCCACTTGAAACTTGTTAATTCCTTCAATTTATGGAGTATAGAAGAAGCAAAATCCTTGGTCTTCAATCATCCATGGAAGCCACAGTCTTGAGAAGAAGAAGAAGAAGAAGAAGAAGAAGACTTTTAAATATTCTTTCATTTTCATCTTTTTTTTTAACCACACACACATATATATATATATATTAAAATAATTTAATATTTAATTATTTTTTAATAAATTAAAAGTCTTAATTTCCCTCTTCCATTCAAAATTAATTTTTTTTGAATTATTTTATTAATTTTGAATTTATATGATTTAATTACCAAAATGCCCTTTTCTTTCAAAAAGTGTTGACTTTTATATATGTTATGTATATTTTACATATATATCATTCATATATATATATTCAACTTTTTCATTTAAAATCCCTTCATTTTTCATATAAAACTATTAATTTAATTTATCCTTTTAAATTATAATTTATTTTATCAAATTTTTCAAAAATTAGAAATTTTCAAAAATTTTGGATGTTACAGCTGACCTAGAAAAGAAGTTTGAAAAGAAGCTAAAAACTGAAGAGATGAGATTGAAAAACTTTTTGAACAAGATGAGGAGGTCCCTTATAAGTTCAAGATGCCCTCCTTCACTAGGTACAATGGTACTGGAAACCCCCATCTCCATGTGAAGCAGTACATCACTGCTATGCAGTCTGCCCGAGCTACTAAGGCTCAAACTCTAAGGTACTTCATGCTCTCATTGGACCTTGTTATCCAAAATTGGTTCAATACCTTAGATGATGGCACACAAAAAAGTTGGGATCTGCTATACAAGCCCTTCATCCAATAATATGGATACAATGTTGAGATAGAAGTTACCTTAATGGAAGTTGAGTCCATTAGACAAAGGCCAAATGAGAATTTTGTGGACTATGTGAAAAGATGGAGAAATAAGGTTTCTTTGCTCAAGAAGAGGCCCGATGTGTAACACCCCGATACCCTATATAAGTACTATACATATACTTAGTATACATACAGTAAGTATATAAAGTATAAGGATGTCACTTTTTGTTATCTTTTAAAAACCTGTAACAGAGTTCAAACCATAATACGTTAATTTAAATAACATTTACAAAATCATTATCTTTATCAAAACTCCATTTATACATATAAATATTCTCTTACCAGAAATACATCATAATTAAAAGTTATACATGTATGCATTACCCTCTAGTTGGTCTCGACAAACTCTTACTCTTCTCGTGGCATAACGAAAGACTTCATATCCTTCACCAAGCTACCTGCGTGATTACACATCCGCGCTAAGTCTGAGAGCTTAGTAGTACAAATATAACATATAAACATACATTATAAAAATACTAATATATAATGATATATCAATTCCATGTGTCATTAGTTTCTCATCATGTTTTCCTTTTAAATTGCACCTTTCATATATTTTAACTAATTTCATGTATTATATACATATCATTTTTACCAACCACAATTCATCACTAACAATCACCCTCAACATAGTTATACCCACATTACATATCATATCATTATCACCAATCATCAATCCAACATTAATACTCACAATCAATATTTCAATATACATATTACATAACATTTCATGTCATTATTTTATTCACAATTCATCAATCATGAATTACAATTCCAACCAAATCCACCATAGATTTCATTACTCGTTTATTACAACATTTATATATATCATATTGACAACAACGACAGACTCGGGCCCAAACGACACTAATATGCCATTCAATTTTCAGAGTAATGCTTTGGTTCATTCATCACATTTATCATTATCATAGACCCAACTAGGCTTCAAGGATTAGGTTCAACCAAGCTTCAAGGGGAGCAAAGCATGCTAAGCATCAACCCAACTTGGCTTCAAGAACCAATCCAACCTAGCTTCAAGGGTTGTAACATCTCAATTAGGCTTCAAGGACTTAGCCAACCTAACTTCAAGAGATTGTTACTCAATTTAGGCATGCCACCAACAACAAACTCTGAAAATGGAATAACACATTAGTTACACAATTCATTTATTACTTTCATTCTCAATTCTTATCATCAATTAGGCAAACATGCCTTATGTCTTTCAATTGAATCATCATAGCCAATCACAATGGCTTCACATCACATCTGAAACATCATTATACATATACAACATCAATTACATTAGCTAAACAAACCAATCATTAACTTTACATCTCTTTATGTCTCAATTCACATTATACACTTCATTATTCAAGCATACATAATCAATTTCATTGCTCATGTATCTTAAATTCATCATCATATAAACAACATATCCCTTTATAACATTTCAATCATTATTATCAACCATGAGGATCTCACATTTCATCATTTCTCAAAACACATTGACAACATTCATTATTAAGACATTTATTATAATAAATTACATTGCACATACCTTTTTGGATGACCCTCATCTCTTCCACACTATACAAGTCATAATATTAGTCACATTGTTCATATAACATACTACCATTCACAATGCATATAGTCTAACATTGTTCATATGCTTCATCAATCTCATCACATGTGTGCTATAATCTCAACATCATATGAATGTATGTTCCACATATATTTATTTAGATCATTCTTTGTTTTCAAAGTGTTTAGAGTGTTTATGTTTAGGTTTAGGAACAACAAAACCTTTGAAGAATCAAAACAAAGTGAGAAAAGTAAAGAACCATCAAAGTAGCAAACACCTTCATGGGACACGGCCAAGCTTGTGGCCGTGTCTCTCAAAACCAATTGGCAGTAGCAAACACATGCATAAGACATGGCCGTGTCTCTCCAAAATCAATACAACACGGGCTAAATTTCCTTGACTTGGCCTTGTCTCTCATGAATTGGTCGTGTCTCTCTTTGCTTTTGGCCGTGTCACTCATGAACAACACCCTAACCAAAGCCAACACTCTTTCAATTGCATTTACACACTCTTTTGCACAACAATAACCTCATTCAAATGGATACAATCAATGACATAAACACATATCCTACATAATCATCACAATAATCACTTAAACAACACATTTAAACACAAGCCATCTCAAAACCCTAATTCCAACATCCTTCATAATCTTTCACTATCAACCTCTACATAACTTACCATATTCAAAACCAAACCAACACCAATTCAATCTTTTAACTTGCAATCAATTTAAACACTTGTAAACACATCTCAAACACATCAAATCAAGATTCCAACCAATCAAACCTCACATCAAACATAACTTTAAAAATAACTAAAGCAAACAAGAGAGTACTTACCTTAGATGAAGAAATTTCACAAATCTCCAACCAAAACCTTTGATTCTTCCTTCAATTTGATTCTAGTATCAAGAACACCTCTTGTTCTCTCTTTTTTTTAAGATGGCCGGCCAACCATGGAGAAGAGAAGAAGAAGAAATCAAGAAAAGACAAATCATCATCTCTTTAAATCTCCACCATGCATTTCACAAAGAGAATTACCTAAATGCCCTCTTCAACATAATTAAACCTCCTTTCATTTAACATGCCCTTAATAGTAATTTCACTTAGCACAAGTTAAAATATCCTCTTACCTTGACTCCCCATTTGACCAACTTATATGTTATATATATTACAATATACACAACATATACATTCTCTTAACACACTCATTTCCTTTACAAATACATATATACATTTAATTCAAACCAAAACAACAGTTGTATCCAACTTCTAGGGCACACATTGGGATATTACACGATGAACATGATCAAATAAGGATGATTGTGAGAGGGGTGTTGCCTAGTCTTCATGAAAGGATGTCTTATGCACTTATACGTGATTTCAAAGATCTTCTCCAAGCTGGTCTGCAAATTGAAGAATGGGAAAAGAAGAAGAATCGCTTTTCAATAAGAAGGAATAAGAAAGGGAATTATCAGCCTGGCAATCAAAGTACACAAAAGGAAGCTGATGTTTATGCCACTAGTTAAGGAGGAATGAGGCAGTCTTTAGAATTAGGGAAGCCGCTATCTTGGGTTCTCAATAAGCTACAAAAAATGGGATTGTTACAACCCTTGACTCCTCGTCCTTTGCCTAATCCTCTTCCACCTAACTTTGATACTAATGCATTTTGCCAATTCCATCAAAGGCCTAGACATGAATTGGACAATTGTATGAAGTTAAGGCATGAGATCCAGAATCTAATCGACAGTGGTAAGCTACTTGAGCCAGACAAGCCTAATACCAAGAATAATCCTTTGCCAAAATTTAGGAGAGTATCACCACCAGTAGCTTTCATGGTAGGAAAAGGATTAGAGGAAGATCTTGTCTTATCCTCCTTTCAAGATGGGAATAATGAAAATGTGAAAGGAGAAGAAGCTTAACTCAACAAACTTCCCTTGGCTTGTTTGTTTTTCTTGATTTCATTATTTGGTGTTTTATGGAACAATCATGTTTTTCAAATTTTAAGTTGTTTGAATAAATTACTTTCATTAAATTTTTTGTTGGTCTTTGCTCATTTTGGTGCTCAACCAATGAGGAATCTAGCTTGATGTTCATAAATTAATGTATCTAGGCATCATGACTTGAATGACTTTACTAGGTAAGGGAATTGCTCTATAGCATTGAGTTGTGTATACTTACTTAGAGAGGGCTCCTGCATAATTACCATGGTCTAGGTCCTAGTCAGTCTTAGAACATGCTTTGACAAACTTTCAAGGTGAAATTGAACTCTGCTTATTTAAGGGAGAAATGATCTAGGCATTGTTTGGTTAGCAACCAACTAATATCCACCCAATTAAATATCAATCCCTAGTTGTCCCTTTGAGCTTTCATAAAATTTTAGCTTTCTTTTCATTGGCTTACAAACCCCAACAACCTACCTTGAGCTGTTGTGATACTTTTGACAAGTCTTATGACCACTGAGATGAAGAGGCAAGAAGATAAAAAAAAAAGGAATGAATAGTCAAGATCATAAGGATATTTGATGTTCTCAAGACTATAAGGGCAGTTGAAGTTCACCTAATATCTCCAATCTATCAAGATAACATCAGAGTAACAAATGATTTAATGATTTATCCCTGCTCAAGGAGATTTATGTCATTCCACTAATCTATTATTAGAAACCCAAGTTGGTACAAACAAGACAACTCTTTTAGAGCTAGAACAAAAAAAAAAGAAAAAGAAAAGAAAAGAAGAAAAAAAGAAAGAAAAAGAAAAAAAGGAGAAAAGAAAAGAAAAAGGAGAAAAGAAAAGAAAAAAGAAAGAAAAGCCTAAAAAGGCGGTTCAAAAAGCCAACTGAGTTCTCTTTTACCTAAAGCAGCAAAAGACTTCCATTTAGTTTATAAGGAAAGTTTGACTTGAATTGGTCCAACCGAACTAAAGATTCGACCAAAATCAGAGAAAAAGGAGAAAGACCATCTAGTTTTTAAAAGTCCTATACTTGACAGTCCTGCAGGGAAAAAGAACAAAATGCTCAAAGAAAGGGAAGATTAAAAAAAAGAAAGAGAAAGAGAAAAGAAAAAATGATGATGAATATGGGTACCAAACTTTTTGCAAGGGCAAAGACTATTCTAATCAAGATCCAGATTAATGCCAAGAAGATGGGAGGATACTCAAAGCTCTATCTTTTCATGCTCCCAGCTGCCTAAAGTTCAAACAAGAAATTTGTAGTATGAGGGTTTGTCCATTGTGTCACATCGGCTCCAACTTACAAATGGCCTTCATTTAACCTATGTCCCTTATAAACCCCATTTCAAGACTATCAAAGACCTGTTGATCTCTCTTGGTATATAGAGTCTATTAGTGAAGATAGTTTGAATAAGCATGCATATGAGATAGACAATATTTAAACTCAATGAGACCTTTGGCCAAGTAATATGTATGTGCCTATCTGAAGTGCAACAATTCTTGTTTAAATAGAAATGATCCTTGAGTTTAGTATGGTAACTAGGGTTGTCATGTCATAGATATATTAATTTGGAAAATCAAGTCCTGAGGTACATTGACATTGATTTGGCAAAGCCAACATTTGATTTCAAAATCAAAATTTAAAAAAAAAAATTATAAAGCCTTCAAGTTAAGGGAAGTATGTCGAATCATTGAACTTCAAAGGAAACGTTGGGAAAAGTAAATGATTATTGGCAAGGTCATGAAGAAGCTACCAACTGACATGTTGAAACATAGTTTGAAATGGATGTATCCCTGACTCTGAAAGCTTGGGGTCCCCACCACTCATATTTTCAATATCCCAAAGATAAAAGCCATAAATGTGAAGTATCCTGTCATTCCAAAGCAAAACTTTAATGGGCATCTGAAAGGAGTCAATGAGAACACTTTTGCTGATCACCTTGGTCTGTGAGTCGACGGAATCACTGTAAGTGTTATTCATGCATATCATGCATACATGATCATATCACACTGCATTTTTTTTTATCAAAGTGAACAACAGACACTCTATGAAGCAATCATAAAGAAGATATTGAATCAGGGGGGCATGGAGAACCATTGCTTGAGGAAGCTCTAGTCATTTCGCAAAAGAAAGAAGAGATGCATGCTTATTCAAAGAACAAGACAAATGCAAACATCAATCAGAGCCTGCATGAGAAAAATTATTAGTTTGAGCCTACACAGGGGGCAAAGTCTCTCCATTTTAATTTTTGAGTTTATACATATACAAAATATTTTAAAACTCAATTTCAAATATTTTGGTCTAGAATCCAAATCTAGTTTAGGATCGAGTATCCAAATGCAGTTTAGTATCGAGTATCCAAATCCAGTTTAGTATCGAGTATCCAAATCCAGTTTAGGATCGAGTATCCAAACCTAGTTTAGGATCAAGCATCCAAATCTAGCTTAGGATCGAGCATAGGATGGAGCATCCAAGTCCAGTTTAGGATTGAGTATCCCAATTACGTTTAGGATCAAGTATCCAAATCTAGTTTAGGATTGAGTATCCAAATCCAGTTTAGGATCGAGTATCTAAATTCAGTTTAAGATCGAGCATCCAAATCTAGTTCTATGTCAAGCACCCAAAATCTAGCTCGAGTCCAGAACCCAAATTACTCTTAAGTCCAGAACTTAGCTCAGGTCTAGAATCCAAAATCTCCCTTAAGTCCAGATCTTAGCTCGGGTCCAGAACCTAAACCATCTCGAGTCCAGAACCCAAGTCTTTTTCAAGTCCAAAACTCAAATAGGGTCCAAAACCCAAACCATCTCGGGTCTAGAACCCAAATTACCTTTAAGTCCATAACTTAGCTTAGGTCCAAAACCTAAATTCCCTCTTAAGTCCAGAACTTAGCTCGGGTCTAGAACCCAAATTACCCTTAAGTCTAGAACATAGCTCGGGTCCAGAACCTAAATTACTCTTAAGTCCAAAACTTAGCTTAGGTCTAGAACCTAAATTTCCTCTTAAGTCCATAACTTAGCTCGGGTCTAGAACCTAAATTCCCCTTAAGTCTAGAACTTAGCTTGGGTCCAGAACCTAACTTATCCTTAAGTCCAGAACTTAGCTTAGGTCTAGAACCTAAATTCCCTCTTAAGTCCAGAACTTAGCTCGGGTCCAGAAGCCAAATTACCCTTAAGTCCAGAACTTAGCTCGGGTCCAGAACCCAAATTACCCATAAGTCCAGAACTTAGCTCGAGTTCAGAACCCAAATTTCCCTTAAGTCCAAAACATAGCTCCGGTTCAGACCCCAAGTCTTTTCTGAGTCCAGAACTCAAAAAGGGTCCAGAACCCAAAACCCAAACCATCTCAAGAAAATTAAGTTTATTTTTTGCCAAAATTAAAAGTCTTGTTGCTTTTCACTCTCTTCTACCAAGTCTCAGATCCTTCAAGTAGGGGGCAAACTATAGACCCTTAATTTTTGACCCAGTCAAATTCTATAGTCTAAAATAATTTTGTGGTATTTTAATTATTTTAATAATATTTTAATAGTTATTTTTAATAAAAATATAAAAAAATGAAAAAATAAAAATCAAACAGAGATGCGCGGCAGCCCATTTAGCTACAGAAATTGTTTACGTCAATTTGGGCACTGCCCAATTCACCATAGCTGGGTTGGCCCAGTTCTGCAACGAAATGGCTTGCCCAACTAGTCTGCCGCGCCTGTAGCCCATAATAATTTTTTGCCAGCGCAGCCCGCGGGCCTGACAACCATCGTTTTTCCTAAGTAGATAGTATTTCCTTATTAAAACATGATTAAGACTTTATTTTTCCTATAAATACCACATTAAAAGACAAGAATAATGGGATAGAAAAAAAGGAGAAAAAAAGAAAAAAAAGAAAAACCTTGGGGACAGAACACATAAAAACCCTAGAGAGGTAGACAATTAACATTAAAAGGATGAAACAGGAAAGCAAGAGATGGCAAAAAGGAATTAGCAGCGAGTAAGCATTCATCAATTATCAATACATCAAAGGCAGCAACATTGCCTTTGTTATTGTTCATCTAGAAATTAATTTTTTGGTGGAACCGACTACGCAGGTTTGATCTTTAATCATAAACTATATGTTCACAGTAGCTTCATTTTCTTTGATTAATAAGAATATGAATAACTTGATCTTTGTTTCAATAACTTTAATTGTTTACTTTAGTTAATACATTAATCAGTTGTTTTTCAAAACTTCACTTGCATGTTTTATAAAAACTAAAAACTTAAAACCATTTAGTAGCCTAAGTCATCGATTAAATTATCAAAAATCCAAAATTATTCTTCTGTTTTCAAAACATTAAAACCCTAAACTGTTCTTCTATTTCCAAAACTTTAAACCCTAAATTATTCCATTAAAGTCTCAAAATCCTAATTGTTTTCCCAAAAATCTTAATTTATTTCCAGAATCGATGTTTCTTCTAAAATGGAAAATCAAACCCTTAATTTATTTTAAAGCTAATCCAAATTATTCGGCCAAAAACACCCAAAACCCTAATATGAGAAAACCCTAATTTATTCCCAAAATGCCAAAACCTCATTTTTCAAACCCCCATCCAATAAACCAATTAACCCTTAAGCCCAAATCCAATAAATCCCATAAATCATTCACTCTTAAATCGTAAATATCTTAAACCCTAATCCCAATCTTTTAAAATTATAAACCCTAATGTCTTAAGGTTTCAAAAACCTAATTTCATGATGTTAGCCCTAAACCCTAATTTGATTAACCAAAAACCTTACTACTTTCTTAAATTTATAAAACCCTAATCCATCCCATTTTTCTAAAAATTCTCACGGTAGCCTAAATAATAATAATAATAATTCTAAAATCCCAAAACCCTAAATATTAAAAACCCTAAATTGAGACATAAACCTAAATTTGTATCTTTACTTGCTTTATTTAATTTTATATTTGATTATGAAGTTTATTATATGTTTTGATTTATTTAATTTCAATACTTGATTTATTTAATTTATTGGATGTATATTTTCATTATTATTATGATTATTATTAGTTTGTCCTAGTATTAAAATTGTAAGAGGTATGTTTCCATTATTGGGTACCTCATTATTTAAACCTTATGTAATTTAATTTATTTCATATTTTTGGACCAATGTAAAGGACATGTTTCCACCTTTCCGTGGGTGTCCTATTTTAGTTTTAGACATGGACAATGTAAGGACATGTTTCCATCCTCGGATGGGTGTTCATTTATTTACTTTGTTTGGACATTGCTTTGATTTAATATAATGATGCTTTATTTTAATTGTTGCATGTAGTATGAATAATATTGTTATATTTAAGAATTTTATAATATTAAGACTTGCAAAGGAGGCCGGTTCCAATGAGCCGGGCATTGTGGGGGTGTTGGGCCATTTCTCACCTTCCCCACATGTACCCAACTTTTTGAAACCATTAAGGGGTTGGGGATTCCTTAGGAATTGAGTCATCCACCCCTTTCTTTTACCTGGCCCGTTCGGGTGGCGACTCCATTTTCTTTGGGCTTAGGCCCATGTTCTCTAAGGCCCGAGCCTAAACAGTGTCGAAGTTGCAAAAGCCATTCCACCGGGAGTGGGTGCGAAAATCCCCACTTACAAGTTCTCTTTCCTATAAAGTTTCTTGCATATTGTGAATACATAAGCACCACTAAGCTTTGCTTAGCATGTTAGATATATTTTTTATGTGTAGATCAAATAAGAAGAGTTGAGACTGTAGAGTGATAGGTATATGTTTCAAATCAACTGTAATATCCTAAACTATACCCTAAAATTTTTGGAATGATTATTGTTGAAATTGGATTAAATGATTTTGAAGTGTGTATAAAGGATTAAGAGGAAAAGAGGAGTGTGTATATGTTGTATATATGAAGATATATACAACATATACAAGTTAATGGGTTGATTTGGTCAAATGAGATATTTAATTATATTTGGATTAATTAAAATGGAAATTTATTTAAGTGGAAGATGATATTTGTAATATTATAATATTTAAATTGCATGGTGGAGATTTATTGGAGAATTGTGTGGTTTAAGAGGTTATGAATGGGTTGACTTTCATTTTCATCTTCTTCTTTCTTCTCTTTGGTCGGCCATCACCATAGCTTGAAGGAGAGGGATTTTTGTTGCTCTCTAACTCAAGATTTGAAGTTTTTTCAAGAGATCAAGTTGGAGTTTGAAGGGTTTTCATCACTTTTGATAAGTTTTCCAACTTGATTCTTTGGTTTTCTTTTGAGTTTGTGAATTGAGATTGGTGTATGGTTGTTGATGATATGTGTATGGTTAATTTTGATGTGTTTGAGATTATGTTGTCTATTTGATTTTGATTTTGGGGTTGGTTTGGAGGAATGTTAAGTTTGGTGAAAGAGACAAGAGTTGTGGATTGTGTATGGGTTGAGTTGTGATTGTGATTGTGATTTGTGTTTGATGCATTAAATTGAGTTGTTTTGATGTTATGCAAGTCTAGTATGGTTTATTGATGGTTTTAGGTAAGATTGTTTGGAGTGGAAAAGGGTAAAGTATGTTGTTTGCTAGATGTGGTGTTGTTGGTGTCGAAATCAAGATTTTTGGCCTGACACGCCCATGAGCACGGCCAAGTTTTTGGGCATGTCAATGGTTCTATTTTCTGGATGAGTGACACGACCAGTGACACGCCCATGTCACTGAGCGTGTCACAACTTCTATGTTGTTAGTAGATTGACACTTCCAGTGACACGCCCATGTCACTGAGAGTGTCATAGCCGCTGTTTTGGAGGAGGAATGACACGGCCAGTGACACGCCCATGTCACTGAGCGTGTGAAAGCTTCTGTGTTGTGGGTTTAAGGCACGATCAGGGACACGCCCGTGTTGTTGAGCGTGTCATGTGTAGAGTTTGCCCTATTTGGTTTTGTTCTTATTTTCTTATGTGTATCATTAAGTGAGTATGTATGATCACCTTTGGATTAGGTTTTGAAGAGATTGAGTTGCCCTAATCCAAGTATTGAAGGATTCTTGGAAGAGGAGTTTGGAATTGGTGTTAATAGCTCTTGAGGTAAGTACAAAACTTACATGATTGCATACATTTACATGACTTTGGAACTTAACACATTTAGATGGAAACCGAATCTGTGAACGAAAACTTTAATCAAATCTAACATTTTGAGAGACGAAGAAGAAAAGCATTAACAAATCATCAAAGGCAGCAACTGCCTTTGTTTTTGTTCATCCAAGAAAAATGATTTTTGGAGGAACCATCAAAAAAAGGTATGTATTAAATTCTTTTTGTTTTTTTTTTCACAGTAGCTTAATTCATGAAATTGTGTTCTTTTAATCAAAAATCCCAGAACCTAAACCCCTTTGTTCAAAGATTAAAAATCTTAAATCGTGGCTGTATTTTCCAAAAATTTAAAGCTATTAGTTTTATTTCTTCAAAACCCCAAAACACTAATTTACTTTCCAAATTATCAAAACCCTTAAATTATGTTCTGTTTCTTTTCAAAAAGCCCTAAAAACATCTTTTCTATTTATAAAAACTTTAATTCGTTTGGTTTACTTTCATAAACTTCATAAAATTATCAATTTATTTACAAATTCTAAAAATTTAATTCTAAAGAACACTAAACCCTAATCCTAGAACACTAAACCCTAATCCTAGAACACTAAACCCTAATTCAACTTTAGAATCAAAACAAGTGAACCCTAATTCCTTTAAAACCTAAATCCTAATTTTTCTAATTCCTAATTCTTTAAAACTTTAAAACCATATTTAGACACAGTAAGCTTAAATACCCTTATTCATTAACCGTAAATCACAAAATCTAAGTGTTTTAATGTGTTCAAACCCTAATTTTAAGATTTTATACCACAAACACTAATTTGGTTAATCAAAGAACTTTATCAACCTTTTAAATCATAAAACTTTAATTTATTTTAATTCCCTTAAAATCAAAGTAGCCTAAATTTCATAAATTCCAAAACCCTAAACACATGAAATAAAGAACCCTAAATGGAAATAGTAGTTATAATTTAGATGTTTATTTGCCTTATTTAATTCTATATTTGATTGTGCTTTGATTTATTTTATATGCTTAAATTTATTTAAGTTCAATGCTTGGTTCATTTAATTTATCATGGATGGATGTTTACTTTTTATTGATGTTTAATACCTTTGATGAATGATTTATTTATGATAAATGGTTATTTACTTTAGATTTCCAAATATTGTAAGAGGTATGTTTCCATTTGTTGGATACCTCATTAGTTAAATATCATGTAATTTAATTTGCTTTTCTATTTTAGAACCTATGTAAAGGAAATGTTTCTACCTTTCGGTGGGTGTCCTATTTAGGCATGTGATGTAAGGACATGTTTCCATCTTCGGATGGGTGTCCATTTATTTGTTTTGCTTGGACATTGCTTTGATTTTCAATATAATGATGCTTTCTTTTAATTATTGTGTGTAATATGGATAATGTTATTATATTTAAGAATTTTATAATATTAAGACCTATAAAGGAGGCCGGTTCCAATTAACCGGGCGTTGTGGAGGTGCTGGGCAATTTCTCACCTTCCCCACACGTACCCAACTTTTCGAACCCATTAGGGGGTTAGGGATTCCTTAGGAATTGAGTCATCCACCCCTTTCTTTTTTCCCTGCCTGTCCGGGTGGCGACTCCATTTTCTCCGGACTTAGGTCCGTGTTCTCTAAGGCCCCGAGCCTAAACAGTGCCAAAGTCGCAAGAACCATTCCACCGAGAGTGGGGGCAAAAATCCCCGCTCACAGTGGCGACTCCACTGGGGATAAGAGAAGTTGATTCCATTGGTCTTTATATTATTCTATTCTTTCTTATAATGATATTATCCATTGCATCATATTAGTTTGCATTGTGTGCATGAGTTAGGATGCCCGTGTTACCCGTGTTATGTTATATAAGGGATATCATAATTTCACTCAAGGTATGGAGATCGAGCATGACATAACCACTCATAGCCTCATACCATTTGGTATATACTTGCTATGGGAACCTAAGACTTTTTGCCTAAAGACTAAAGCTCATGTAATTGGCCTAGTTACTTTCTTTAGGTTTTACCCCAAATGCATGTTATTTGACTATGGTTTATTTGTCTTGGCTTAAATCATGACTTATTTGGTTTGTTCTTTTTCTAATATGACCTAAGTACATTGTAAGCTCAAAATAAATTTTTATTTAGAAAATCCAAAAGACCAAAGCTATTTTCAAAATTTTTCAAGATGGTCTTTGTGTGACATCCGTGATTTTGAAGAAATTAAATAAGTATTTGGAGATATAAATTGTATATACTCAATATATATATCTAGAGTATATATAACATATACATATGGTATATTAATTGAATATGTTGGATTAATACATTACATACTTAATATTTAATTCACATATAAGGTACATTTGGTGTGTATATAAGATACAAATTACTTGTGCATATGTGTAATACCCTAAATTTTTGAAAAGTTCTAATTTTTGGAAATTTGATAAAATAAATTATAATTTAAATGGATAAATTAAATTAATGGTTTTAAAAGAAAAATGAAGGGGTTTTAAATGAAAAAGTGGATAATATATGTGATATATATGTAAAATATACATAACATATAAAAGTCAACACTTTTTAAAAGAAAAGTCAAAGTAAAAGGGTATTTTGGTAATTAAATCTTAGAAATTTAAAATTAATAAAATAATTCAAAAATAAATTATTTTTGAATGGAAGAGGGAATTTAGAACTTTTAATTTATTAAATAAATAATTAAATAAATAATTATTAAATTATTTTAATATATATATATATGGTTTAAAATTAAAGTGTGAAAGGAAAGAGAAATAAAAAAAAAAAGTCTTCTTCTTCTTCTTTCCTTCAAGGCTGAATTTCATAGCTTCAAGAGAGGGATTTGCTTCTTCCATACTCCAAAAATTGAAGAGATTTTAAGGATTCAAGTGGAGTTTTAGAAGTTTCTTCATCAATTGGTAAGCTTTCTTAGCAAATTTTCAAATTCTATGGAAAAGTGTGTTATGTAAAATTTGGAATTCTATAGTAGCATGATTTAATTGCTTAATTGGATATGAGTGAAGTTGTTTTGATTGGTTATTAATGATTTTAAGGTTGGATTAAAGAAATGGTTGACTTTGGGTAAGATTGGTAAAAAGAGAGAATTTAGGGTTATGTAATTTTTGGGGTTTTGAAATCATGGTTTTTAATTGTGTAAATTGATTCCAAATGAGTTGTTTTGATACATAAACAAGTATTTTAAAGTCAAATATTGGGTTTGGTTGTGTTTGGTTGGAGTTTGAGAATGGAAGTGGAGATTTAGGGTTTTGGAAAAGTGATTTTCCAAAGTGGTTGAATTGTGTGATTTTATTTGTTTAAGCATGTTGTTTAGTGTTCAAAGTGATGAATATAAGCTTGAAATAAGTAATGGATTGTGTTGGAATGGAAAACCTTCAATGGGGGAAGGTTATGCCATTTTTGAGATTTTGTGTATAAGAGTGTATTGTTATAATGTAAATGATTTAAATGCATTAGAATATGTTTTTATGATATTAATAAACTTAAAACACTAATTTAAATGGCTTGATATAGTTTTTCAAAGTTAAAGTGAGGTGAAGCTTAATTTTGGGATTTGGTTTAGAGTGATGTTTAATTATGGTTTGATGTTGAGAATACCTTAGAATATGATATTAAATGATTATGTATGATCACATTTGGTATAGGCATTGAGGGAGGTTGATTTGCTTCATCCAAGTGGTGAAGGGCAAGTTGGAAGGATAGGATTGGAGGTTGTATTAAGCTTGCTTTGGGTTGCTAGTAGAGGTATGTACAAACTTTGAGTATAATATTTATATTTGCATGACATTTGGACTTAACACATTTTGGTTGAAAAATGTGTTAAGCTACTTGGTTCATTGATTGAGTATGAATAATGTGCTATGACATTTGTAATGTCATATATGTGTTAAATGCATTGTGAAAAGCCATTGATAATGGCTAAATTGTGTAAAGTGTGAAATATGCATATTATGTGAAAATACCCAAAGTAATTGGGTAATGTGTTGTGAATGCAAAAATGAGATATGTAGAATAATGAAATGAATTGATATTGATAAAAATGGGAAAAAAATGAAAAAAGTGAAAAATGAGAAAGATGTAAAAATGAGAAAAAAAATGTGAAAATAAGGCAATGAGCCTAGTTTGATTATGAGAAATAAAATGAGAAATGAATTGCAAAAGTATTTGATAATGAGATAAATGAATTAATTGTGTGCCTAGTATGTTATTCAATTTTCAGAGTTCTGGGTTTGGCGGCATGCCTATGAATTGCTGGGTAGGTGAAAAGATCGGGTAAGCTGAGCCCAACTGATAAATGATAAATATGATGTTTTTGGGGTGAAAAGAATGGGTTGTAAGCCTTAAAAACTGTAGTAGTCTAGCCGGGTTGAGAACCAAGATACTGGGGCCTAAGGGTCTAGCCAGGTTGAGGTCGAAGAGACTGGGGATGTTACATTATCCATGGATATATATATTGCCTACGGGCTAGACACATGGTGTCATTATGGACCAAAGCAGTAACTCTTAAAATTTGAATAGTATATTAGATCCTTTTAGGCCCATCCTTGTCTTTGCTTTAATGTGAATTATGAATTGTGATACAATTAAGCAATATAATTTTATGAGTTGTGAGTATGAAATATTTGAAAAATATAAGAAAGTGAAATAATGTGACCTCTATATGCATTGTGCATTGGCATTACTTTAAATTTTTATTATTATCAAAGTTTGTACCACTAGGCTTCAGCTTAGCGCGATTGTTATTCGTTGCGCAAGTGTCATGGATGTTTTGGTAGAGCCGGAGAGTTTTACTAGACCTGGTTGGGTCTAGGTTTGTTTTGGGTACATCAAGATCAGAGCCAGTTGCCAGCATGTACATTTTTGATATTATGTATGTTATGATATGTTTTTAAAGCATATATTGTAAATTGTAAAGAATGATTTGAATAATTTTGTTTAAGATGGGGTTTTATATATAATGTTGATATATATATACCTATATATAAGTATTTTGAGAAAATATGGAGAAATTGAGAAGTACTGGTGAATTGATTTTATTTGGAGTGTTTGTTTTATGCAGGTTGTGTTTTGTTGAATTTTGGAAACGTTCAAATTACAAACAAAACTCTGGCAAATTTTTTCTAGAGATTTTCATATAAAATATTTATTTTGGATTCCTATAACAAGCAAAGAATATTTATATACTATTTATTTTATATATTAGTATTTGAAATCTTAAAACAGAAATGTGAAAATTTTTATTAAATCGGTCTGTGACATTTTTATACCGTATATGCATATTTTACATATGCTGAAAATATGTATTGTACGTATATAGGGTATAAGAGTGTTACACTTTGGACATAAGACTTTTCTCAAAACAAATCAAAAATTCTTTGGTCTATGGCCCAAATACTAAGCCCAAAATCCTTTTTTCTAAAATCTTTTACAATGGGCTTAAAAACTATTTTCACCCAACCTTTCTCTTACAAAGAGCTTGCAAAAATATTTAGGTCAATTATGAAATACCAAAAATCAATTGTGGGCCTAGTTTACACTAAGAATATATTAACCATGGGCTTATTTTTGGCATGAATCATTAGTTACCTTTTTCAAGTGAGAAATCTATTTATAATAAACCTCTTAATTTTATTTTAATCTAATATAACATAAAAGCTACTTTGGCTGGATAAATGGATTAAAACCTAATTAATGGGAATTATTATGAATTTATTTCCATTTCGAAAATATAACTATTGGTTGAAACGTCTGAGGGAATTATTCGAAAGCAAGGTACCCCATGTTGGTATTTTGTTAACCATATACCTAGGAAAAGAGACTCGCCATTCGTGTGTGAATGTTATAAGGTTGGAAGGAACGTCCTATTTGTCCTTGTTTATTAATTGTTCATGCATACATGCATACATTTACATCTCATTAATCCTTTCTGGCTCACAGCCCTGGATTATGATAGTTCTAAAGCTTACAATAATCGGACCTACGCCAACGACTCAATCACTTGCTCACCTAAAACAATGGAGTCCGAACAAATTCAAAGGATGGTGGATGAGGCCCTCAATGCCAAGATGGAAGAAATAAAAGAGGCCCTAGCTGAGACCATGAAGAACCAATTGAATGCAATCCTAGAGAATCATGTCGAGGCATCTGCTAGCACTAAGAAGCCAAGGGAAAAAGGGAAGACTAAAGTTGGTGAAGTGGTTTTTGATAATGAAAAAGTGATCATTGATGATGATGATGATTGGGCTCAATACTACCAAGATGTTCAAGAGAAGAAGAAAGAACCGAAGGTTGTTGAGAAGGTAACTATTGAAAAGACCGAGACTTCCATGTTGAAAAGATGATTGCTGATTTAGAAAAGAAATTTGAGAAGAAGCTGAAAACCGAAGAGATGTCCTAGATCGATAAACTATTTGAGCTAGATGAAGAAGTCCCATACAAGTTCAAGATGCCATCCTTTGCAAAGTACAATGGCACTAGAAATCCTCATCTCCATGTGAAACAGTATATCACTGCTATGCAGTCTGCCCGAGCTACTAAGGCTCAAACTCTAAGGTACTTTATGCTCTCATTGGACCCTGTTGTCCAAAATTGGTTCAATAGCTTAGATGATGGAACACAAAAGAGTTGGGATCTACTTTACAAAGCTTTCATCCAACAATATGGATATAATGTTGAGTTAGAAGTTACCTTAATGGAAGTGGAGTCTATTAGGTAAAGGCCGAATGAGAATTTTGTAGATTATGTCAAGAGACGGAGAAACAAGGCCGCTTTACTCAAGAAGAGGCCCGATGAATCCAATCAAATAAGGATGATTGTGAGAGGGGTGTTGCCTAATCTTCATGAGAGGATGTCTCATACACTCATCCATGATTTCAAAGACCTTCTCCTAGCCGGTTTGCAAATTGAAGAATGGGAAAGGGAGAAGAGCCATTTTGCAACAAAAAGGAATGAGAAAGGGAGCTATCAATCTGGTAGCCAAAGCATGCAAAAGGCCGTCAGTGTTAATGCTACTAACCAAGTAACAAGGAGACAATTTTCAGAATTGGGAAAACTAATGTCTTGGGTTCTCAATAAACTTCAAAGAAAGGGATTACTACAATCCTTAAACCCTGACTTATGGTGATTTTCTGCGGGAGTTTGAGCAGAAGTATACTCCGAGGGAGTATAAGGATGCCAAGAAGATGGAGTTTTTGAATCTAAGATAAGATAACCAGACAGTGACAGAGTATGAGATTGAGTTTATCCGATTGAGTCATTATGCCAGTGGGATTATTTCAGATGAGATAGACCGGTGTAGGAGATTTGAGGAGGGGTTGAGACCCTCTATTATGTGTATTGTTGCTGGTTCTCGGTACCAAGATTTTTCTCAGTTGGTTGCAGCTGCCCAGAGTGTTGAGAGAGCACAGGGTATTGCAGCAGCTGCTACTGAGGAGGAGACTAGAGTTAGGAGACCTCGGTTTGAGGCAGGGTCATCATCTATGAAGATAAGCAGAGGAAGTTTTGTTCTGATGGTCAATAGGAGTCAGAGGCAGGCTGGTAGGTCAGTTCAGTATCAGAGGTAGAGACCGAGACCTACAGTTTCTGTAGCTAGTGCTCCAACTCCAGTGGTCCATAGGTCTATTCCACCTACATGTGTCCATTGTGGTAGGGCACATAGGGGTGCTTGCTGGAAGACGGGTGGACTAGGAGTGTGTTTTAGATATGGGTCCCCAGCTCATTTCATTAAAGATTGACCTGAGTTACTGGGAGATAGATAGACTGATACTGCAGCTTCTCGACCCAGTGTCAGTAGAGGTGGTCGACCTGGGATTAGTAAAAGAGGAGGCTCTACATCCGGAGGTAGTAGGCCAGATGAGGCTGGGCCATCTCAACGAGTGTATGTGATGCAGAGACAGCCAGATGCTTCAGCTATCATTGTGGGTACATTTTCTTTATTTGGCATTTTAGTTCTTGCTTTAATTGATCCAAGATCTACTCATTTATACATAAGTGCATCCATCTTACCTGTGTCTGAATTGCAGTTAGAGTCCCTAGGATTTGATGTCTTGGTGACAAATTCTTTAGCACATAGTGTGGTAGCTAGCAAGGTGCATCGTAATAGTTCAGTTGTGGTGCAAGATGTGGAGTTCTTGGGTGATTTGATTGAAATTCCTTTTAAAGAGTATGATTTGATTTTGGGCATGGATTGGTTGTCTAACCATGGAGCTATGGTAGACTGTCAAAATAAGTGTGTTACCCTAAGAACTAGTGATGGTAAGAGTGTGATGGTATCTAGTGAATAGAGACAATTTGCATCCTTGTTTGTTTCAGCTATTGCACTTGGGAGGTTGATTCGAAAAGGATGTGAGGCTTATCTTGCTCATGTTGTAGATACCAGGGTACTGGGTTCTCAACTTGATAGTATATCCACAGTTGCAGAATTTCCAAATGTTTTTCCTAAGGAGTTGTCAGGGTTACCCCCTGAGAGAGAGGTTGAGTTTGGTATCGATTTATTGCCTGGTAACCCATCTATATTACTCCCTATCGAATGGCACCTGTTGAGTTGAGAGAGTTGAAGGTGCAGTTGCATGAGTTGTTGGATAAAGGGTTTGTTCGCCCTAGCGTGTCTCCGTGGGGGGCACCTGTTTTGTTTGTAAGGAAGAAGGATGGTATTTTAAGACTGTGTATTGATTATAGGCAGTTGAATAAGGTGATTATCAAGAATAAGTATCCCTTGCCTAGGATTGATGATCTCTTTGATCAGTTGAAGGGAGCAGCAGTTTTCTCTAAGATTGATTTAAGATCAGGGTACTATCAGTTGAGAGTCAGAGCTGAAGATGTATCTGAGACAGCTTTTCGCACAAAGTATGGGCATTATGAGTTCTTGGTGATGCCTTTTGGATTGACGAATGCACCAGTGGCTTTTATGGATTTGATGAATAGGGTGTTAGACCCTATCTAGATCAGTTTTTGGTGGTCTTTATCAATGACATCATGGTGCATTCGCATAATGAGGAGGATTATGATAAGCATTTGTGGATTGTATTGCAGACCTTGAGAGAGAAGCAATTGTATGCTAAGCTATCTAAGTGTGAGTTTTGGCTTGATCAAGTGACTTTTCTCGGTCATGTGGTTTCAGCAAATGGTATTAGAGTTGATCCAAGTAAAGTTAAAGCCATTTTGAATTGGAGTCCACCGAAGACAGTGAGTGAGATTAGAAGTTTTCTGGGTTTGGTAGGCTATTACTGACAGTTTGTGAAGGGTTTTTCTTTGATAGCTACTCCACTCACCAGATTACATCGAAAGGGAGTTACATTTTGTGTGGACAGATCAGTGTTAAGCAAGCTTTGAGCAGTTGAAAGAGATGTTGTGTAACACCCCTATACCTCGTATACGCACACTACATACTACTACACCTGTAATATATGTATACCGAATACAGGAGTGCCACGGTTTATAATAACCAAACCAATCTTTCAAATTATACAATTTAATTTAACAACAATATAAGTAAACTTAAAACATTCAAATTATATTATAATATATATTTATGTTATAGAACATAATAGATAAAACATTTATTTATTACGCAGCGAAAAATATAGCGGTATTTACATATATATATATATATATCAAAATCAATCTTTACAAAACATAAAGTGTATACATGTTTGGCAGTCCGTCTCTGATCTTTAAGCCCACAATTAACACTTCAAAGTCTAGACTCAAGTTTGTCTAGCTGAACTCTCTAGTTCTACTCCGCCACCTGCGCGATGAACCACAATCGCGCTAAGCCAACGGCTTAGTGGTACAAACCATGATAACCATATGCTATAATGTAGTGCAAATGTCATACTTTCATACATTATAAACAATTCACAAGAACATCATATTTCATAACATTACCTTTCATTATATCATTCAATTATTCTATTATTCATGAGTCATATTCCAACAAAGACAAACAAGGGCCCAAAAAGGATTTAATATGATATTCAAAGTTCAGAGTTACTGCTTTGGTCCATAATCACAATCATCAAGCCCGTAGGCGATATATATATATATCCATGGATAGTGTAACAGACCCAGTCTTTTGGACCTCAACCCGGCTAGACCCAAGGGCCTCAGTATCTTGGTCCTCAACCTGGCTAGACTGTTACTGTTTTTGAGGCTTACGACCCAGTCTTTTCACCCCAAAAACATCATATTTCACATTTTTCAGCTGGATTTGGCTTACGACCCGGTCTTTTCACCTATCCAACGATTCATAAGCATGCCGCCAAACTCAGAACTCTGAAAATTGAATAACATATTAAGCACACAATTATTTCATTTATCTCTTTATCAATCTCTTTCTCAATTCATTTCTCATTTCATATTCCATAATCAAATAGGCAACCATGCCCTAATTATTTCATTTGCATTATCATAGCCAACAACAATGGCTTCATATCTCATCATATCTCAATTCACATTAAAGCAATTCATCAGTTTTGTAATACATTGTTTAACACATTTGCCATCAAATATTTTAAATCTCAATGTCATGTAAATGCATGCCATAATGTATGGTTTGTACTTAGCTCCAAAAGCAACTCACACACAACACTAAACTCCTCTTCCAAGAATCTTTCAATACTTGGATTAGGGCAACTCAAACTCTTCACAACCTAATCCAAAAGGAATAATAGACACTTATTTAGAAATACACATGAGATAATAAGACTAAGGACTAACTAGGGAAAACTTTAAACATGACACGCTCAATAACACGGGCGTGTCCCTGACCGTGCCCTAACTTCACAACACAAAAGCTTTGACATGCTCAGAACCACGGGCGTGTCACTGGACATGTAATACATTCTGTCTCACAGAAACATTGACACTTCCAATAACATGAGCGTGCTCATGGCCATGTCAATCCACCAATATCACAGTAGCTATGACACGCTCAGTGACATGGGCATGTCACTGGACGTGTCAATACTACTACAACATAGAAGCTGTGACACGCTCAGTGACATGGGCGTGTCATTGCTCATGTCACCCATCCAAGAACACAGAACCATTGACATGCCTAAAGACCTGGCCGTGCTCATGGGAGTGTCAGGCCAAAAATCCAGATTCCGGCAACAACAACAATACATCCAACAAACCTCTTACTTCCACCATTTTCCACTTCAAACAAACTTAACTAAACACACCCAAAAACCATAACAAACTTGCAAAAACACCAAAACAACTCAAAACATACATCAAACACAAATCATAATCATCACCACAAACCCAAAACACAACCACAACACTTTCTCTTCCAACAAGCTTACTCTTTCCTTCAATCCAACCCCAAAATCCAAAATCAATTGAACCAAGCACTCTTAAACACACCACAATCAAACAAACACATATCAACCACAACCTCAACTCACAAACTCAAAGAAAATCAAAGAATCAAGTGGAAAACTTACCAAAGATGAAGAAACTCTTAAATTTCCAACTTGATCACTTGAAAACTTCCTTCAATCTTGAGTTTGGAAGATCAAATCTCTCTCTTGCTCTCATGCTATGGAGGGCCGGCCAACATAGAAAAGAAAAGGAAAGAAGATGAGCCACGAAGAAGAAAGAAAGAAAGAAAGAAAGAAGAAAACAAAGAAAGCAAAGTCAAACTCTCCCAACCACTCATTTCCTCAAAATCCTCTCCACCAAGCAATAAACAATAAAATATTCAAAATATCTCCATCCACTTCCACTCACTCAATTTCCACTTAATTAATTTCCTTATAATTAATTAATAAAAATTAACTCTTTCTTTGACTTTTCACTTCTTTTGACTTATATATGTTGTATATATCTCAATATATGCAACATATACACTCTCCTCATTACCTCTTTTCTCTTCCCACTAAAACAAATACACTTAATCCAAATACAACAATAATTTTTCCAAAACTTTTAGGGTATATTTTGGGATAATACAATTCTCCCCCTCTAAAAAGAAATTCCGTCCTCGAAATTACCTGATCTTAAGTCTGAAACAATTGAGGATATTGATCTCACATCACTTGCTCATTCTCCCAAGTTGCCTCTTCTCTACCATGATTCTTCCAAAGAATCTTCACAATTGGCACTTTCTTATGTCTCAACTCTTTCACTCCATGTGCTAAAATAGCAACTGGTTCTTCTTCATAAGTCAGATCCGGACTCACCTCAATAGATTGAACTGACAAAATATGAGATGGCTCTGATCTGTACCTCCGCAACATGGAAACATGGAAGGCGTTGTGAATTCTATCCAACTCAGGCGGCAAAGCAAGTTGATAAGCAACTGGTCCAATTCTTTCCAATATCTCATACGGTCCAATAAAATGAGGACTTAGTTTCCCTTTCCTACCAAATCTTAAAATTTTCTTCCAAGGAGACACTTTCAGAAATACTTTATCTCCAACATTAAACTCTATGTCTCTCCTCTTCAAATTTGAATAAGATTTCTGATGATCTGATGCTACTTTCAACCGATCCCGAATTATTTTCACTTTCTCTTCCGTTTCTTTAATCAAATTAGGACCAACCAACTTGCCTTCCCCAACTTCATTCCAACATAGAGGCGTTCTGCATCTTCTACCATACAATGCCTCATAAGGTGCCATTCCAATACTGGATTGATGACTGTTGTTGTAAGCAAATTCAATCAGTGGCAAAAATATGTCCCAACTTCCAGAAAAATCAATGATACAACTTCTCAACATGTCCTCTATAATCTGTATCACTCTTTCTGACTGCCCATCTATCTGCGGATGAAAAGCAGTGCTAAAGTGCAATCGAGAACCCAAAGCACCATGTAAACTTTTCCAAAACCTTGAAGTAAACGAGGATCTCGATCAGACACTAAAGAAATTGGGACTCCATGCAATCTCACTATCTTACTGATATATAGCTCAGCCAACTTCTCAAGAGAATAATCCATTCGAATTGGAAGGAAATGAGCTGTCTTCGTTAACCGATCAACAATCACCCAGATAGCATCATGCTTCTTCTGAGTCAATGGCAAACCAGACACAAAATCCATTGTCACACGTTCCCATTTCCATTCAGGTACTGATAAAGGTTGAAGCAACCCTGTTGGAACTTGATGCTCAGCTTTCACCCTCTGACAAGTGAGACACTTGGATACAAATTCCGCTATATCTCTCTTCATACCTAACCACCAGTAATGCTGCTTCAATTCATGATACATCTTAGTACTCCCAGGGTGCACAGCAAAAACCGACTGATGTGCTTCTTCTAAAATAATCTTTCTTAAACTAGCATCATCAGGAACACACAATCTATTCTTGAACCAAAGGCTACCATCACCTCTCACATGGAATTCTCGACTCTCCCCATTTTGGCAATCTGACACAACTTTCTAAATTTTCTCATCAATCAACTGAGTCTCTCTAATCTGATCCAACAACACCGGTCTCAACTGCAACTGAGCCAACAATGCACCATCATTACATGATTCAAAACTAACATGCAACGCTCTCAACTCAACAAGCAACGAGAGTGAATAAACAGTCAAACCTGCTAAAGACTTTCGACTCAAGGCATCTGCAACAACATTTGCCTTACCAGGATGATAATCAATCAAACAGTCATAGTCTTTAATCAGCTCCAACCATCGTCTCTGCCGAAGATTCAGCTTTCTCTGAACACCCAAATATTTAAAACTCTTATGATCTGTATAAATAAAACACTTCTCCCCATATAAGTAATGTCGCCAAATCTTTAAAGCAAAAACTATAGCTTCCAATTCCAAATCATGGGTCGGGTAATTAAGCTCATGTGGCTTCAACTGCCGAGAAGCATAAGCTATGACTTTACCCTCTTGCATCAAAACACAACCTAAACCATTATGTGAAGCATCACTGTAAATCACATATGGTTTATCTTCCACAAGCAAAGTAAGAACAGGAGCTTGAGTCAACATCTCCTTCAACTGTTCAAAACTAGTTTGACACTGATCTGTCCACACAAATCTAACTACTTTCTGAAGTAATCTGGTGAGTGGAGTAGCTATCAAAGAAAAACCCTTCACAAATCGTCGATAATAGCCTGCCAAACCTAGAAAACTTCTAACTTCAGTCACAGACTTTGGTGGACTCCAATTCAAAATAGCCTCAACTTTACTCGGATCAACTCTTATACCATCTGCCGAAACTATATGACAAAGAAAAGTCACTTAATCTAGCAAAAACTCACACTTCGACAGTTTAGCATACAATTGCTTCTCTCTCAAGGTCTGCAACACAATCCGTAGATGCTTGACATGATCCTCTTCATTATGCGAATACACTAAAATATCATCAATGAAAACCACCACAGACTGATCTAGATGGGGCCTAAACACCCTATTCATCAAATCCATGAAAGCTGCAGGTGCATTAGTCAATCCAAAAGGCATCACTAAGAACTCATAATTCCCATACCTTGTGTGGAAAGCTGTCTTAGGAACATCTTCAGCTCTGACTCTCAAATGTTGGTACCCTAATCTCAAATCAATCTTAGAGAAAATTGTTGCTCCCTTCAATTGATCGAAGAGATCATCTATCCTAGGCAAAGGATACTTATTCTTGATAACCTTATTCAATTGCCTATAATCGATGCACAACCTCAAAGTACCATCCTTCTTCTTCACAAACAAAACAGGAGCTCCCCACGGAGAAACACTAGGGCGTATAAACCCTTTATCCAACAACTCCTGCAACTGCACCTTCAACTCTCTCAACTCAGCAGGTGCCATACGATATGGAGTAATAGAGATAGGAGTGGTACCAGGCAACAATTCGATACCAAACTCCACCTCTCTCTCAGGAGGTAACCCTGGTAACTCCTCAGGAAACACATCTGGGAATTCAACAACTGTGGGTATACTATCAAGTTGAGAACCCACTACTCTGGTATCTAAAACATGAGCAAGATAAGCATCACACCCTTTTCTAATCAACTTCCTAGCTGAAACAGCTGAAACAAACAAGGATGCAAATTGTCTCTGCTCACTAGATACCATCACACTTCTACCATCACCGGTTCTCAGGGTAACATACTTCTTTTGAAAGTCTACCACAGCTCCATGCTTAGATAACCAATCCATGCCTAAGATCAAATCATACTCCTTAAAAGGCATTTCAATCAAATCACCCTAAAACTCCTCACCTTGCACCACAACTGAACTATCACGATGCACCTTACTCACCACAACACTATGTCCTAAAGGATTTTTCACCAAGACATCAAATCCTAAGGACTCAGTATGCAATTTAGTCATAGGCAAAATAGATGCACTTATGTATGAATGAGTAGAACCTGGATCAATCAAAGCAAGAACTGAAATGCCAAATAAAGAAAATGTACCCGCAATGACTGCTGAAGCATCCGGCTACCTCTGCATCACATACACTCGCTGAGAAGACCCAGCCTCATCTGGCCTACTGCCTCCGGATGTAAAGCCTCCTCTCTGACTGATCCCAGGTCGACCACCTCTACTAACACCTCTACCACTTCGACCTCCTCTCACACTAGGTCGAGAAACTGCAGAATCTGCCTGCCTATGCTTCTGCATCTCAGGACAATCTCTAATGAAATGGTCAGATGATCCACATCTGAAACACACAGTTGATCCACTAATCTTCCAACAAACACCCCCATGTATCCTACCACAATGGACACATTTAGGTGGAGTAGACCTCTGAACCACTGGAGTCGGAGCACTAGCTACAGAAACTGTAGGTCTTGGCCTCTGCCTCTGATATTGAACTGACCTACCCGACTGCCTCAGGCTCCTACTGACTCTCAGAATAAAACTTCCTCGGCCTATCTTCATAGACGAAGACCCTGCCTCAAACTTGGATCTCCTAACTCTGGTCTCCTCCTCGGTAGCAGCTGCTGCAATATCCTGTGCTCTCTCAACACTTCTAGCTGTGGCAACTAACTGAGAAAAATCCTGGTACCGAGAACCAACAACAATGCACATAATAGAGGGCCTCAACCCCTCCTCATATCTCCTACACCAGTCAATCTCATCTGCAATAATCCCACCGGCATAATGACTTAACCGGATATACTCTGTCTTATACCGGTTCTCCTGCCTCAAATTCAAAAATTCCATCTTCTAGACATCCTTATACTCCCTCGGAGTATATTTCTGCTCAAACTCCCTCAGAAAATCACTATAAAACAAAGTCATTGGATCATCCATGGCATGTGGAAACGTCTTCCACCAATCATAAGCATCTTTTTGCAGAAGGGATCTAGCAAAATCAAATTTCTCTTCAGGAGTAGCTTGCAATTGAATAAATACTCTCTGCACTCTATCCAACCACTGCTCAGCTACTGTAGGATCGGTAGTACCAAAGAAATCCTCAGCCCCATACTTCCTCAATTTATCATAATGTCTCACTGATACTTGTGGCTGTGGTGGCGGTGGCGGCTGCTGCACTGGAGCTTGCCTCAACAATTCTACCACATGTCTTAGCCAAACTGGCAGAACCTCATCAGCAGCTGGTCTCTCTGGCACAGGAACAGGTGCCTCTCCAACTCTATCAACCTTAGCTCCATCTCTACCTTCTTCAGGAGCTACACTCTCAGCACTACCTTCTATGGACTGACGTGACTGAGACGCCATCACTACCTATATCTGCAAACACAGCAGAATATACCTCATCAAAGATCAGAGACTGTCAGTGCCAAAACATGTATCTTATTCAAAAACCATATTTTAAAATCAAAATTTTCTTTTTCTTACAATTTACCTAGGTTGAGAATCTCAAACCTAGGCTCTGATACCAAAACAATTGTAACACCCCTATACCCTGTATACGCACACTACATACTACTACACCTGTAATATACGTATACCGAATACAGGAGTGCCACGGTTTATAATAACCAAACCAATCTTTCAAATTATACAATTTAATTTAACAACAATATAAGTAAACTTAAAACATTCAAATTATATTATAATATTTATTTATGTTATAGAACATAATCGATAAAACATTTATTTATTACGCAGCGGAAAATATAGCGGTATTTACATATATATATATATCAAAATCAATATTTACAAAACATAAAGTGTATACATGTTTGGCAGTTCGTCTCTGATCTTTAAGCCCACAATCTACACTTCAAAGTCTAGACTCAACTCGGTCTAGCCGAACTCTCTGGTTCTACTCTACCACCTGCGCGATGAACCATAATCGCGCTAAGCTAACGGCTTAGTGGTACAAACCATGATAACCATATGCTATAATGTAGTGCAAATGTCATACTTTCATACATTATAAACAATTCACAAGAACATCATATTTCATAACATTACCTTTCATTATATCATTCAATTATTCAATTATTCATGAGTCATATTCCAACAAAGACAAACAAGGGCCCAAAAAGGATTTAATATGATATTCACAGTTCAGAGTTACTGCTTTGGTCCATAATCACAATCATCAAGCCCGTAGGCGATATATATATATATATATCCATGGATAGTGTAACAGACCCAGTCTCTTGGACCTCAACCCGGCTAGACCCAAAGGCCCCAGTATCTTGGTCCTCAACCCGGCTAGACTGTTACTGTTTTTGAGGCTTACGACCCTGTCTTTTCACCCTAAAAACATCATATTTCATATTTTTCAGCTGGACTCGGCTTATGACCCTGTCTTTTCACCTGTCCAGCGATTCATAGGCATGCCGCCAAACTCAGAACTCTGAAAATTGAATAACATATTAAGCACACAATTATTTCATTTATCTCTTTATCAATCTCTTTCTCAATTCATTTCTAATTTCATATTCCATAATCAAATAGGCAACCATGCCCCAATTATTTCATTTGTATTATCATAGCCAACAACAATGGCTTCATATCTCATCCTATCTCAGTTCACATTAAACCAATTCATCAATTATGTAATACATTGTTTAACACATTTGCCATCAAATATTTTAAATCTCAATGTCATGTAAATGCATGCCATATTGTATGGTTTGTACTTACCTCCAAAAGCAACTCACACACAACACTAAACTCCTCTTCCAAGAATCCTTCAATACTTGGATTAGGACAACTCAAACTCTTCACAACCTAATCCAAAAGGAATAATACACACTTATTTAGAAATACACAAACTTTACACATGACACGCTCAATAACACGGGCGTGTCCCTGACCATGCCCTAACTCCACAACACAGAAGCTTTGACACGCTCAGAACCACGGGCGTGTCACTGGATGTGTAATACATTCTGTCTCACAGAAACATTAACACGTCCAATAACATGAGCGTGCTCATGGCCGTGTCAATCCACCAACATCACAGTAGCTATGACACGCTCAGTGACATGGGCGTGTCACTGGACGTGTCAATACTACTACAACACAGAAGCTGTGACACGCTTAGTGACATGGGCATGTCACTGCTCGTGTCACCCATCCAAGAACACAGAACCATTGACATGCCTAAAGACCTGACCGTGCTCATGGGCATGTCAGGCCAAAAATCCAGATTCCGGCAACAACAACAACACATCCAACAAACCTCTTACTTCCACCATTTTCCACTTCAAACAAACTTAACTAAACACACCCAAAAACCATAACAAACTTGCAAAAACACCAAAACAACTCAAAACATACATCAAACACAAATCATAATCATCGCCACAAACCCAAAACACAACCACAACACTTTCTCTTCCAACAAGCTTACTCTTTCCTTCAATCCAACCCCAAAATCCAAAATCTATTGAACCAAACACTCTTAAACACACCATAATCAAACAAACACATATCAACCACAACCTCAACTCACAAACCCAAAGAAAATCAAAGAATCAAGTGGAAAACTTACCAAAGATGAAGAAACTCTTAAATTTCCAACTTGATCACTTGAAAACTTCCTTCAATCTTGAGTTTGGAAGATCAAATCTCTCTCTTGCTCTCATGCTATGGAGGGCCGACCAACATAGAAAAGAAAAGGAAAGAAGATGAGCCACGAAGAAGAAAGAAAGAAAGAAAGAAAGAAAGAAAATAAAGAAAGCAAAGTCAAACTCTCCCAACCACTCATTTCCTCAAAATCCTCTCCACCAAGCAATAAACAATAAATATTCAAAATATCTCCATCCACTTCCACTCACTCAATTTCCACTTAATTAATTTCCTTATTATTAATTAATAAAAATTAACTCTTTCTTTGACTTTTCACTTCTTTTGACTTGTATTTGTTGTATATATCTCAATATATACAACATATACACTCTCCTCATTACCTCTTTTCTCTTCCCACTAAAACAAATACACTTAATCCAAATACAACAATAAATTTTCCAAAATGTTTAGGGTATACTTTGGGATATTACATGTTGACTCAAGCTCCTATTCTTATCTTGCCTGTGGAAGGTAAACCATATGTGATTTACAGTGATGCTTCACATAATGGTTTAGGTTGTGTTTTGATTCAGGAGGGTAGAGTCATAACTTTTGCTTCTTGGCAATTGAAGTCGAATGAGTTGAATTATCCGACGCATGATTTGGAGTTGGCAGCCATAGTGTTTACTTTGAAGATTTAGCGACATTACCTGTATGGGGAGAAGTGTTTCATTTATACGGATCACAAGAGTTTGAAATATTTTGGGGTTCAGAGAGAGTTGAATCTTCGGCAGAGACGGTGGTTGGAGTTGATTAAAGACTATGACTGTTTGATTAATTATCATCCTAGCAAGGCAAATGTAGTTGCTGATGCCTTAAGTCGGAAGTCTTTGGCAGGTTTGACTGCTTATTCGCTCTCATTGCTTGTTGAGTTGAGAGCGTTGCATGCTAGTTTTGAATCATGTGATGATGGTGCTTTGTTAGCTCATTTGCAATTGAGGCCAGTCTTGTTGGATCAGATTAAAGAGGCTCAATTGGCAGATGAGAAAATTTAGAAAGTTGTATCAGATTGCAAAAAGGGGGAGTGCCGAGATTTTCTTGTGAGAGATGATGGCAGCCTTTGGTACAAAGATAGATTGTGTGTTCCTGATAATGCAAGATTGAGAAAGATTATTTTGGAGGAAGCACATCAGTCGGCTTATGCTATGCACCCTGGTAATACCAAGATGTATCATGATTTGAAGCAACATTATTGGTGGTCAGGTATGAAGAGGGACATAGCGGAGTTTGTATCTAAGTGTCTCACTTGTCAGAGAGTGAAGGCCGAGCACCAAGTTCCATCGGGGTTGCTTCAACCTTTAACAGTGCCAGAATGGAAATGGGAGAGAGTAACGATGGATTTTTTGACTGGTTTGCCTTTAAATCAGAAGAAGCATGATGCCATATGGGTGATAGTTGATCGGTTGATGAAGACAACTCATTTTCTTCCAGTTAGATTGGACTATTCTTTGGAGAAATTGGCTGAGCCGTACATCCATGAGATTGTAAAGTTGCATGGAGTCCCAATTTCTTTAGCATCTGATCGGGATCCACGGTTGACTTCAAGGTTTTGGAAGAGTTTGCATAATGCTTTGGGTTCTCGATTGCATTTTAGCACTGCTTTTCATCCGCAAACAGATGGGCAGTCAGAGAGAGTGATACAAATTTTAGAGGATATGTTGAGAAGCTGTATTATTGATTTCTCTGGGAGTTGGGATAGATTTTTGCCATTGATGGAATTTGCCTATAACAACAGTCATCAATCCAGTATTAGAATGACACCTTTTGAGGCATTGTATGGTAGAAGATGCAGGACGCCTCTATGTTGGGATGAGGTTGGAGAAGGAAAATTAGTTGGTCCTGATTTGATTAAAGAAACAGAAGAGAAAGTGAAGATAATTTAGGATCATTTGAAAGCAGTCTCAGATCGATAGAAATCATATTCATATTTAAAGAGCAGAGACATAGAGTTCAATGTTGGAGATAAATTATTTTTGAAAGTGTCTCCTTGGAAGAGAATTTTGAGATTTGGCCGCAAAGGGAAGCTGAGTCCTCGTTTTATTGGACCTTATGAGGTATTGGAGAGAGTTGGACCAGTTGCTTATCGTTTAGCTTTGCCGCCTAAGTTGGATAGAATTCACAATGTCTTCCATGTCTCTATGCTGCGGAGGTACAGGTCAGACCCATCTCATGTTTTGTTAGTGGAATTCATTGAGGTGAGTCCGGATCTGACTTTTGAAGAAGAACCAGTGACTATTTTGTTACATGAAGTAAGAGAGTTGAGAAATAAGAAAGTGCCACTTGTAAAGGTTCTTTGGAAGAATCATGCTAAGGAAGAGGCAACTTGAGGGAGTAAGCAAGTGATGCAAGACCAGTATCCTCAATTATTCTAGACTTGAGATCAGGTAATTTCGAGGATGAAATTTATTTATAGAGGGGGAGAATTGTAATATCCCAAAATATACCCTAAAATTTTGTAAATGTTTATTTTTGAAATTGGATTAAATGATTTTAAAGTGTGTATAAAGGATTTAGAGGAAAGAGAAGTGTGTATATGTTGTATATATAAAGATATATACAACATATACAAATCAACATATTACTATAAGGTCAAAGGATATTTGGATTAATTGAATTAGAAATTATATATTAGTGGAAGAGGATATTTATATTATTATAATATTTAATTGCTTGGTGGATATTAAAAGAGAGTTTGTGTGGTTAGAAGAGTTGATTTTGGGTTGACTCATCTTCATCTTTTTCCTCTTTCTTGTGCTTAGCCGGCCACCATTATCAACCAAGGGAAAAAGAGAGATTTTGTGATTCCTGACTCAAGATTGAAGGGTATTTCAAGAGATCAAGTTGGAGTTTGAAGGATTTTCTTCACTTTTGGTAAGTTTCCAATTTGTTTCCTTGGTTTTCTTTTGAGTTTATGTGTTGAGCTTGGTGTATGGTTGTTGATGATATGTGTATGTTTAATTTTTATGTGTTTGAGAGTGTGTTGTCTAATTGGCTTTGATTTTGGGTTTGGTTTGAAGGAAAGGTTAAGTTTGATGATGGAAAGCAAGTGTTGTGGATTGTGTATGGGTTAAGTTGTGATTATGGTTGTGTTTGATGTATGTATTGAGTTGTTTTGGTGTTTATGCAAGTTTATTATGGTTTATTGATGGTTTTGGGTAAGATTGTTTGGAGTGGAAAAAGGTTAAGTAAGATGTTTGTTGGATGTGATGTTGTTGGTGTCGGAATCCGGGTTTTTGGCCTGACACACCCATGAGCACGACCAAGTCTTTGGGCGTATCAATGGTTTTGTTTTCAAGGCTTGTGACACGAGCAGTGACACGTTCATGTCACTGAGCGTGTCACAGCTTATGTGTTGGAGTAGTATTGACATGAGCAATACACGCCGATATCACTGAGTGTGTCATAGCTACTGTGTTGTTGGTGGATTGACACGACAGTGACACTCCCATGACACTGAGCGTGTCAAAGGTTCTGTGTTGTGAATTTAGGGCACGATCAGGGACACACCCATGTTGTTGAGCATGTCATGTGTAGAGTTTGCCCTAGTTGGTTCTTGTTCTTATTTTCTTATGTGTACCACTAACTGAGTGTGTATAATTAGAATTGGATTAGTTTTTGAAGAGATTGAGTTGCCCTAATCCAAGTGTTGAAGGATTCTTGGAAGAGGAGGTTGTTTGATTGGTGTGAGTTGCTCTTGAGGTAAGTACAAACCTTACATGATTGCATACATTTACAAAATTTTGGGACTTAACACATTTGGTTGGAAAATGTGTTAGGTTACCTATTATATTATTGATATATGAGAATGGTGCAATGATTTGTATTATGTGCATTATGTGAATTATATGTTGAGGATTCAAAATATATGAACAATGTAAGTTGTGATGTACACACAAATGATGAAATGTGAAGCCATTGATGTTGGCTATAATAATGTAAATGAAACTTGAGGCATTGTGCCTAGATGTTTATGAGAAAATGAGAATGGATTTGATAATGAAATAAAGAAAGAATTGTGTGCCTAGTATGTTATTCAATTTTCAGAGTTTTGTTGTTGGTGGCATGCCTAAACGTAACAATCCCTTGAAGCTAGGTTGGGCTTGGTCCTTAAAGCCAAGTTGGGTTGATGCTTAACTCCCCTTGATGCTTGGTTGGGCCTAGTCCTTGAAGCCTAGTTGGGATATTACATATGAGATGTTTCTCATTGTGATAATGAATCGCATATGGGCTAGATAAATGTGATTATTGAACCAAAATAGTAACTCTGGAAGTTGAATGACATATTAGTTTCTTTTGGGCCCATGTTTGTCTTTGCTTTAATATGAACTATGAATGGTGAAACAAGTGAATAAAATAATGAGATTTAGTGCTATGAAAAATGGCATTCTTGAATATTGATTCTTATGCTTGAAAGTGTGACATTGGCATTATATTTAAAGCATATTGTCATCATGGTTAGTACCACTAAGTCGTTGGCTTAGCGCGATTGTGGTTCATCACGCAGGTGACAGGGTAGAACCGAAGAGTTCTGATAGACCGAGTGGAGTCTAGGTGTAGACCTTTAATTTTTGACCCAATCCGGTCCAATATGTTTTTATTTAGTCCAAAATGATTTTTGTTGTCTAATTGGTCCAAAATAATTTTTGCTTTAGTATCTAATTTTTATTAATATTTACCTTCAAAAAAAAATTTTATTAATAAAAAATGAAAATAAACAAATAAAAATAAAAATAAAATCGGAGTCGGAAAAAAAATTGGCAGCAAAAAGCAGTCGTGCGGGCCCGTGGGCGTTTTGCCTGCAGGAATTTCCTGCGGGCGGCACGCCCATGGGCCCAGTACTTTACCCGCAGGCCTGCGGGCTGGCACGCCCATTGGCCCCAGCCACGGGCCCGGTTGCAGCAGTTTTCTCCGGCACAATATTTTTCGACGCAAATTTTTGAAACCTAATCCAATTAGGTTTTAATTTCTTTTTTTTATTAATATTACTTGCTGTGTATAATTAGGAATAAACAACCTAAAACCATTATAAATAAGGACCAATAGAACCAAATTGGAAGGAGGAGAAAAGAGGCAGTAGCTTGATTGTTTTTGAAACCAAATCAGTGAAGGAAAAGGGAAACTCAATTCAATTGATTTTTAAAAAGCAGCAGCAACATAAATTAAGCAATTCAAAGGCAACAAAGGCTTGTCTTTGGAGCTATTTCATCCAAGAAGAATTGTTTTTGGAGGAATCAACAAAAGAAGGTATGTTAAATTCTTTTTGATTTATGTTTTCACAGTAGCAAACCTATGAAATTAAGGTTTTTTAAATCAAAAACTTTAGAACCTTAATTTAATTTTTCCAAGATTAAAACACTAATACATTAATTTATTTTCCAAAAAGATTTAAAATTATTATTTTTTGCTTCTTCAAAATCTCAAAACCCTAATTGAACAAATTCTTTAACAAAACAAAAACTTGATTCTGTTTCTTTCAAATTTTTAAATTAGGTTCTATTTCATTCAAAAGCCTTCAAAAACATATTTTCTACTTATAAAATCTTCAATCCATGTGTTTAAATTCATAAAACCTCATGAAATCATCAAATTGTCTTTTTAAACCTTAATTCAACAAATCACCCGAGAACCCTAATTTTAAAGCATAAAACCCTAATTCAACTTTTAAACCTAAAATAGTAAACCCTAAGCCTTTTAAAACATTAAACCCTAACTTTTTCTAAACTTTAATCCTTTAAAACATAAAAAAAAACATAAAAACACAAATATGCTAATTTTACACAGTAGCTTAAAAATACAATTTAAAATCACAAATCAAAGTACTTTAAAGTGTCTAAAACCCTAGTTTCATGATTTCACCATTCAAACCTTAATTTGGTTAATCAAAGAGTCTTACCAACCTTTTAAAACATAAAACCCTAATCTGTTTTAATTCCATAAAAATTCACAGTAGCTATAATTGAACTTTTATTTGCTTTATTCAATTCCATATTTATTTATACCTTGATTTATCTCTTATGTTTTAATCTATTTAATTTCAATACTTGATTTATTTAATTTATCATGGATGGATGTTTATTTTATTTAAATACTTTTGATGAATGATTTATTTATGATGAATGATTATTACTTTTATCAATCAATTTAGATTTCCAAAAGTTGTAAGAGGTATGTTTCCATTTGGTGGATACCTCATTATTTAAACATCATGTAATTTAATTTGCTTTTCTATTTTAGAACTTATGTAAAGGGCATGTTTCTACCTTTTGGTGGGTGTTCTATCTAGGCATGTGATGTAAGGACATGTTTCCATCCTTGGATGGGTGTCCATTTATTTGTTTTGTTTTGTTTGGACATTGCTTTGATTTTAATATAATGATGCTTTCTTTTCATTGTGTGTAGTATGGATAATATTGTTATATTTAAGAATTTTATAATATTAAGACCTGTAAAGGAGGCCGGTTTCAATGAACCGGGCATTGTGGGGGTGCTGAGCCATTTCTCACCTTCCCCACACGTACCTAACTTTTCGAACCGATTAGGGGGTTGGGGATTCCTTAGGAATTGAGTCATCCACCCCTTTCTTTTTTCCCGGCCCGTCTAGGTGGTGACTCCATTTTTCTCCGGACCTAGGTCCGTGTTCTCTAAGGCCCCGAGCCTAAACAGTGCCGAAGTCGCAAGAACCATTCCACTGGGAGTGGGGGTAAAAATCCCCGCTCACAGTGGCGACTCCACTGGGGATAAGAGAAGTTGATTCCGCTGGTCTCTATATTATTCTATTCTTTCTTATAATGATTTTATCCATTGCATCATATTAGTTTGCATCGTGTGCGTGAGTTAGGATGCCCGTGTTACCTGTGTCGTGTTATGTAAGGGATACCATACTTTCACTCAAGGTATGGAGATCGAGCATGGCATAACCACTCATAGCCTTGTACCGTTTGGTATATACTTGCTATGGGAACTTAAGCCTCTCTACCCAAAGACTAAAGCTCATGTAATTGGCCTAGTTACTTTCCTTAGGTTTTACCCCCAAATGCATGTTGTTTGACTATGGTTAGTTTATCTTAGTCTAAATCATGGCCTATTTGGTTTGTTCTTTTTCTAATATGACCTAAGTATATTGTAAGCTCAAAATAAAATTTTCTCTAAAATCTAAAAGACCAACACTATTTTTTTAAAAAATTTTTCAAGATGGTCTTTGGACATAAGACTTTTTCTAAAAACAAATCAAAAAAATTCTTTGGCCCATGGCCCAAATACTAAACCCGAAATCCACTTCTCTAAAAATCTTTTTGTAATAGGCTTAAAAACAAAATTCTTACAAAGAGCTTGCAAAATATTTAGGTCAATTATGAAATACCAAAAATTAATTGTGGGCCTAGTTTACACTAAGAATAAATTAACTATGGGCTTGTTTTTGGCATGATCATTAGTTACCTTTTTCAAGTGAGAAATCTATCTATGATAAACCTCTTAATTTTGTTTTAATCCAATATAGCATAAAAGCTACTTTAATTGGTTAAATGGATTAAAATCTAATTAATGGGAATTATCAAGGATTGATTTCCATTTTTGAAAATATAACTATTGGTTGAAACATCCAAGGGAATTATTCAAAAGCAAGGTACCCCATGTTGGTATTTTGTTAACCATATACCTAGGAAAAGAGACTCACCACTCATGCGTGGATGTTATAAGGTTGGAAGGAACGTCCTATTTATCATTATTTGTTGGTGGTGCATACATGCATACATTCATACATTTGATGAGTCGTTACTAGATGCTTCGTCTCAGGCGTAGGTCGGATTGTTGTAAGCTTTAAAACTATCGTAATCCAGGGCTGTGAGCCAGAGAGGATCACTTGCTCACCAAAAAAAATGGAGTCCGAACAAATTTAAAGGATGGTGGATGAGGCCCTCAATGCCAAGATGGAAGAAATCAAAGAGACCCTAGCTGAGACCATGAGGAACCAATTGACTGCAATCTTGGAGAATCATGCCGAGGCTTCTGCTAGCACTAAGAAGCCAAAGGATAAAGGGAAGACTAAAATTAATGAAGTAGCTTTTGATGATGAAAAGGTGGTCATTGATGATGCTGACAATTGGGCCCAATACTACCAAGAAGCTCAAGAGAAGAAAAAGGAACCAAAGACTGTTGAAAGATCAACTATAGAAAAGACCGAAACATCCGATGTTGAAAAGATGATAGTTGATTTAGAAAAGAAATTTGAGAAGAAATTGAAAACCGAAGAGAAGTCTGAGATAGACAAACTATTTGAACAAGATGATGAGGTCCCTTATAAATTCAAGATGCCCTTCTTTGCAAAGTACAATGGCACCGAAAATCCTCATCTTCATGTGAAGCAGTATATCACTGCCATGCAATCTGCCCCAGCTACTAAGGCTCAAACCCTAAGGTACTTTATGCTCTCATTGGACCCTGTTGTCCAAAATTGGTTCAATACCTTGGATGATGGAACACAAAAGAGTTGGGATCTACTTTACAAAGCCTTCATCCAATAATATGGATATAATGTTGAGTTAGAAGTTACCTTGATGGAAGTGGAGTCCATTAGGCAAAGGCCAAATGAGAATTTTGTAGATTACGTCAAGAGATGGAGAAACAAGACCGCTTTACTCAAGAAGAGGCCTGATGAATTTGATCAAATAAGGATGATTGTGAGAGGGGTGTTACCTAGTCTTCGTGAAAGGATGTCTCATACACTCATACGTGATTTCAAAGATCTTCTCCAAGCTGGTCCACAAATTGAAGAGTGGGAAAGGGAGAAGAATCGCTTTTCAATAAAAAGGAATAAGAAAGGGAACTACCAGTCGGGCAATCAAAGCACACAAAAAGAAGTTGATATTAATGTCGCTAGTGAAAGAGGAATGAGGCAGTTTTCAGATCTGGGGAAGCCACTGTCTTGTGTTCTCAATAAGCTACAAAAGAGGGGATTGTTACAACCCTTGACTCCTCGTCCTTTGCCTAATCCTCTTCCACCTAATTTTGATACTAATGCATTTTGCCAATTCCATCAAAGGCCTGGACATGAAACGAACAATTGCATGAAGTTGAGGCATGAGATCTAGAATTTAATTGATAATGGAAAGTTGCTTGAGCCGGACAAGCCGAACACCAAAGATAATCCATTTCCAATGTTCAACAGAGTGCCACCACCAGCAACCTTCATGGTGGGAAAAAGATTGGAAGAAGACTTTGTTTTATCATCCTTTCAAGATGGAAATATTGAAGATGTGAAAGGAAAAGAAGCCTAACTCAATGAACTTTCCTTAGCTTGAATGTTGCTTTTCAATCTTACTTTCTTTAATATTTTAAAACTATTGTGTTTTTCAAATTTAAATTATTTTTATCATAAATTTTTGTTGGTGTTTGTTCATTTTGATGCTCGACCAATGAGGAATCTAGCTTGATAATTCATGAATTAATATATTTATGTATCATGACTTGAATGACTTTACTAGGTGAGGGAATGGCTCTATAGCATTGAGTTATGTATGCTTACTTAGAGAGGGCTCCTGCATAATTACCTTTGTTTAGGTCTTAGTCAGTCTTAGAACATTCTTTGACAAACTTTCGAAGCAAAATTGAACTCTGCTTATTTAAGGGAGAGATGATCTAGGCATTGTTTGATTAGCCAACAACTAGTATCCACCCAATTAAATATTAATCCCTAGTTGTCCCTTTGAGCCTTCATAAAATTTTAGCTTTCTTTTCATTGGCATATAACCTCAACAACCTACCTTGAGCTGTTGTGATACTTTTGACAAGTCTTATGATCACAAAGGTGAAAAGGCAAGAAGATCAAAGAAAGAAATGAATAGTCAAGACTATGAAGATAGTTGAAGTTCTCAAGACTATAAGGGTAGTTGATGTTTTCAAGACCATAAGGATAGTTGATGTTCTCAAAACCTTAAGGGTAGTTGAAGTTCCCTTAATGTCTCCAATATATCAAGACAACATCAACATTAGAGTAACAAATGATTTATCCCTATTAAAGAAGATTTATGTTACTCCACTCATCCATTAATAGAAGCCTAAGTTGGTACAAACAAGACAACTATGTTTGAGCTAGAACCAAAAAAGGAAAAAAAAAGAAAAAAGAGAATAGAAAAAGAAGAAGAAGAATAGAAAAAGAATTAACAAAAAAAAGAAGATAAAACTTAAAAAGGCGGTTCATAAAGCCAACTGAGTTATTGTAATATCCTCATTTGTGGTCTAGAAGTTTTGATTATGTTGTTGACGTTGTTGCTATTGTTGTTGTAGTGATATATTGGATTGAATATATGTGTTAAATTGCAAGAGAAAAGATATTGGAAAGTGAATGCTTGTGTATATGTGTTTTGGGGAAAAGAATTAGGGTTTAGAGAGAGTGGTATATGTTGTGTATATGATGATATATATAACATATAAATTGGTCAAATGAAGAGTCAAGGGGGTAGAGATATTTTATGTGGAATGTGTAATGACATATAAGGGCTTATATGAGACAAAAAGTTAGTTATATGATTGAGGGCATTTTGGTAATTGCTTGGATAAGATCACTTGGTGGAGATTAAAAGCAAAATTTGACTTTGCTTCTTCATATTTTTTTTCTTCTTCTTTTCCATTGTGGCCGGCTCCTCCTTAGACAAAGGAAGCAAGAGGCAAAGAGAAGATCTTGTTGAGTGAAGCACAAATTGAAGAAAGATTAAGTGATCAAGTTGGTGATTCAAGAAGTTTTGTAATTTTGGTAAGTTCTCTTGTGATTTTTGTGTTTATTTGAAATGATATTTGAGTTTGATAGATTTTTAAGAGTGTGTTGGTTGATTTTGAGATGTGAGAAGTGTTTGAGTGATTTGATGATGGATTTTGAGTATGGATGGAAGAAAAGAGTAAGTGGTTGGAAGAGATGATGTTGTATATGTGGTAAGGGTTTTGAGATGATTTTGTGTTTTGTGTTTGATGTGTGTTTTGGCTTGTTTTGGGTGTGTTGCAAGTTTGTGATGAGTTTTGAGTATGTTTTGTTAAGACTATTTGAAGAGGATGTTAATGTATAGAAGTGTGTTGTTGAGTGTATGGTTGTTTTTGATTGGGGTCTTGTTTTGTGGCCGGACACGCCCATGAGCACGTCTAGGGTTTTTAGGCATGTCAATTGTGTTGGAGGCAGTAGGTTTGACACGACCAGTAGCATACCAGTGTTATTGAGCGTGTCATAGCTATTGTAAGATTTGAGAATTTACACGCCCAGGAACACGCCCATGTTGTTGAGCGTGTAAATGTTTCTGTGTTGTGGAGTTAGGGCACGGCCATGAACACGCCCGTGTGGGTGAACGTGTCAGGGTTGAGGTTTGCCCTAATTAATTCCTAATTGGATTATCTCTTGTGTATCCCTAAACAAGTATATGTTAGGAGTTGTATGAATTGTTAGTAAAATAAGTACAAATTTTGTATTATTGCATTGTTGCATATGATGATAATGGCAATGTATATGATACTATGTGAACAATGTGATATTTCATGTATTGTGACTCATGTGATGAGTAATGTGTTTGGTTATGTTTATATCAATAATGCTATATGTATAATGTGATGGAATAAAATGCCATTGTGATTGGCTATGGTAACTTATATGTGATATGAGGCCATTGTTATTGGCTATGATGAGAGTTGAGAATGGAAATGATAATTAAATAATAAATGATTTGTGTGGCTAATGTGTTATTCCATTTTCAGAGTTTGTTGTTGGTGGCATGCCTAATAAGTGTAACAATCTCTTGAAGTTAGGTTGGATTGAATCCTTGAAGCCTAATTGAGATGTTACCACCCTTGAAGCTAGGTTGGGTTGGTTCTTGAAGCCAAGTTGGGTTGATGCTTAGCATGCTTTGCTCCCCTTGAAGCTTGGTTGAATCTAATCCTTGAAGCCTAGTTGGATTTATGATATTGATAAATGTGATGATAAAACCAAAACATTAACTCTGAAAATTGAATGGCATATTAGTGTGTTTTGGGCCCGTGCTTGTCTTTGTTTAGTGTTGATTATGAATGATTAAATGAATACTAATGAGGTATATAATAAGATGTTGAAATATGATATGTCTATTTATGTTGAGTTATGAAATGTAAAGGTATGTTGTTAGCTTTGCATATATGTTGTTACATGTATAATATGGATTGAGAATTGGCATTGCATTGCATTAAAGCATAACATTAGCATGAATTATCTTACTAAGCCGTTGGCTTAGCGCGATAGTGTTTGATCGCGCAGGTATTAGGGTTGAACCCGAGAGCTCTTCGAGACCGAGTGAGAGTAAACAGTGAAGAGTTGATTTTGGGAACTTAAAGATCAGAGGAGACTTGCCAATCATGTATAACTCTTTTATATTTTGTAAAGTAATGATTTTAATGTACATATGTGTATATTTGTAAATATGAAATTAAATGTTTTCATATATGTAAATATTTGATAAATTCCGGTGCGTAACAACTAAATGTATCTATATATATATCTATTTAGTTTTGTATTACAAGTTATCTACTTATCTTTCTATAATGTATACAATTGAAAAATTATGGTATCATTTAAAATGTTTTGAATGTAAAAAAAAAAAAAAATCCGTAGCATCTCTATGTTTAGTGCATGTATACTACATTGTGGTGTTTGTAGGGTGCATGTATTGAATGTAGGGGTGTTACAATTGTTTTGGTATCAGAGCCTAGGTTTGAGATTCTCAACCTAGGTAAAATGTAAGAAAAAGACTATTTTGATTTTAAAAAGTGGTTTTTGAATAACATATATGTTTGGGATTGGCAATCTCTGATCTTTAATAAGATGTAGTATGTTGTGTTTGCAGACTTAGGTTGTGATGGATTCTCACTCACGTCAGTCGATTGAGGGTAGTGCCGAGAGTATTGCTCCTGCTGAGGGAGCTAGAGTTGATAGTGTTGAGGAGGCACCTGCTTCGGTGTCGGGTAGACCAGCTAGAGAGGAGGTTCCGCCAGCCTGGTTTAGACATATGATGGAAGTTCTGAGGCAAGCACCAGTGCAACCAGTGCCACCACCCCCTCAGCCTATGGTACCAGTGAGGCACTATGATAAACTAAGGAAGTATGGAGCGGAGGATTTCCTTGGTACTACTGATCCAGCTGTAGTAGAACAGTGGCTTGACAAAGTACAGAGGATCTTTATTCAGTTGCAAGCCACCTCGGAGGAAAAGTTTGATTATGCAAGATCTTTGCTACAAAAGGATGCATATGACTGGTGGAGGACAGTGCCCCATTCTATGGATGATCCACCAACCTTGTCATATGTGGATTTTCTGAGAGAGTTTGAGTTGACGTATACTCCTAGGGAGTACAAAGACATGAAGAAGATGGAGTTCTTAAGCTTGAAGTAAGATAGCAAGACTGTAACTGAATATGAGGTTGAGTTTATTAGATTGAGTCATTATGCTGGTGGCATTATAGCTGATGAGATAGATAGATGCCGGAGGTTTCAGGAAGGATTGAGGCCCTCTATCATGTGCTTAGTGGCTGGATCAAGATATCATGATTTCTCCCAGCTAGTGGCAGCAGCTCGAAGTGTAGAGCGAGCTCAAGTTATTGCAGCTGCTTCAGAGGAAGAGGTTAGGGTTAGGAGGCCCCAGTTTGAGGCAGGGTCTTCTTCTGTTAAGAGAGGTAAAGGAAGCTTTGTTCCTAGAGTTAGTAGGAGTCAGAGGTCAGCTGGTAGGTCAGTGCAGTTTCAGAGGCAGAGATTTAGACCTACAGCTTCAGTGGCAAGTGCTCCGACCCCTATGGTTCAGAGATCCACCTTACCCATCTGCATTCATTGTGGTAGGCCACATGGTGGTCCTTGCTGGAAGACTGGTGTAGCAGGGGTTTGTTTCAGATGTGGATCACCTAATCACTTTGTTAGAGATTGTCCAGAGAGATAGGAGCGGATGTCAGTTGATACTGCAGCTTCTCGACCTAGTGTGAGGGGAGGTCGAGCAGGCAGAGGTAGCAACCGGGGAGGCAGATCTGGGTTCAGTGCTAGAGGAGGTGCTACATCCAGGGAGAGTAGACCAGAGGAGGTTGGATCTTCCCAGAGGATGTATGTTATGCAGAGGCAGCCAGATGCATCGGCAGTCATAGCTGGTACTTTTTCTTTATTTGATACTTCAGTGCTTGCTTTGATTGATCCGGGTTCCACACATTCTTATATTAGTGCATCTGTTTTTCCTGTGTCTGATATGCATGCTGAGTCCCTAGGATTTGAGGTGTTGGTGACAAATCCGTTAGGGCATAGTGTGATTGTGAGTAAGGTGCACCGAGATAGTGCAGTGAGGGTGCAAGGTGAGGAGTTCCTTGGAGATTTGATTGAGATGCCATTTAAGGAATATGATGTGATTCTAGGTATGGATTGGCTATCTCGACATGGAGCTGTGGTAGACTGTAAAAGGAAAATTGTTTCTTTGAGAACTGTTGATGGTAGAGAGGTGATAGTAACTAATGAGCAGGAACAGCTAGCCTCCTTATTTGTTTCAGCTGCTGCCGCCAGGAGGTTGATTAGAAAGGGGTGTGAAGCTTATCTTGCTCATGTGATAGATACTAGAGTAAGAGGTTCTCCTATTGATAGCATTGCCACAGTTGCAGAGTTCCCAGATGTATTCCCAGAGGAGTTGCCAGGATTGCCTCCTGAGAGAGAGGTGGAGTTTGGTATTGAATTGTTGCCTGGTACCACTCCTATCTCTATTACTCCTTATAGAATGGCACCAGCAGAATTGAGGAAATTGAAAGTGCAATTACAGGAGTTGTTGGATAAAGGATTTATTCGCCCCAGTGTTTCTCCTTGGGGAGCTCCTGTGCTATTTGTGAAGAAGAAAGATGGTACTATGAGGTTGTGTATCGATTATAGGTAATTGAACAAGGTGACTATTAAAAATAAATATCCTTTGCCTAGAATCGATGATCTCTTTGATCAATTGAAGGGTGCAGCTGTGTTTTCTAAAATTGATTTGAGATCTAGGTACCATCAATTGAGAGTTAAAGCTGAAGACATTTCCAAGACCGCCTTTCGGACCAGGTATGGGCATTATGAATTTTTAGTTATGCCTTTTGGTCTAACGAATGCACCTGCAGCTTTTATGGATTTGATGAATAGGGTGTTCAGGCCCTATCTGGATCAGTTTGTAGTGGTCTTCATTGATGACATTCTGGTGTATTCGCGGAATGAAGAGGAACATGATATGCATCTGCGGATTGTGTTGCAGATTTTGAGAGAGAAGCAGTTGTTTGCCAAATTGTCGAAGTGTGAGTTCTGGTTGGATCAAGTTGCTTTTCTTGGTCATATAGTTTCAGCAGAAGGCATTAGAGTTGATCCGAGCAAAGTTGAAGCTATATTGAATTGGAGTCCACCCAAGTCGGTGACTGAGGTTAGAAGTTTTCTGGGTTTGGCAGGTTATTACCGGCGGTTTGTGAAAGGGTTTTCTTTGATAGCTACTCCACTCACCAGATTGCTTCGTAAGGGAGTGAGATTTGTGTGGACAGATCAGTGTCAGGCGAGCTTTGAGCAGTTGAGAGAAATGTTGACTCAAGCACCTGTTCTTACTTTACCTGTAGAAGGCAAACCATATGTGATCTACAGTGATGCTTCACATAGAGGTTTGGGGTGTGTATTGATACAGGAAGGGAAAGTTATAGCTTATGCATCTCGACAGTTGAAACCGCATGAGCTTAACTATCCGACCCATGATTTGGAGCTAGCAGCCATTGTGTTTGCATTGAAGATTTGGCGACACTATCTGTTTGGGGAGAAATGTTTTATCTACACTGATCACAAAAGTTTGAAATATTTGGGTGTTCAAAAAGAGCTCAATCTTCGGCAGAGGAGATGGTTGGAATTGATTAAAGACTACGACTGTTTGATTGATTATCATCCAGGTAAAGCAAATGTTGTTGCTGATGCCTTGAGTCGGAAGTCTTTAGCTGGTTTAACTATTTACTCGCTCTCGTTGCTTGTTGAGTTGAGAGCTTTGCATGCCAGTTTTGTACCTTGTGATGATGGTGCATTGTTGGCACAGTTGCTTTTGAAACCAGTTTTGTTAGATCAGATCAAAGAGGCTCAGTTGATTGATATGAAGATTCAGAAGATTATTTCAGATTGCAAGAATGGGAAGACTAGAGATTTTGTTGTGAAAGGTGATGGGAGTCTCTGGTTTAAGAACCGATTGTGTGTACCCGATGATGCTGATTTGAAAAGAGTCATTTTAGAAGAAGCACATCAGTCAGTGTTTGCTATGCATCCGGGTAATACAAAGATGTATCATGATTTGAGACAGCATTACTGGTGGATTGGTTTGAAGAGAGATATTGCAGATTTTGTGTCGAAATGTCTCACCTGTCAGAAGGTTAAAGCAGAGCATCAAGTTCCAACTGGATTGCTTCAACCATTATCAGTACCAGAATGGAAGTGGGATAGGGTGACGATGGATTTTGTGTCTGGTTTGCCATTGACACAAAAGAAGCATGATGCTATATGGGTGATTGTGGATAGATTGACTAAGACAGCTCATTTCCTTCCGGTTCAGATGGATTACTCTTTGGAGAGTTTGGTTGAGCTGTATATCAATGAGATTGTGAAGTTGCATGGTGTTCCAACTTCTTTAGTGTCTGATCGAGATCCCAGGTTTACTTCAAGATTTTGGAAGAGTTTGCATAGTGCTTTGGGTTCTCGATTACACTTCAGTACTGCTTTTCATCCATAGACGGATGGACAGTTAGAGAGGGTGATACAGATTATTGAAGATATGTTGAGAAGCTGTGTCATTGATTTCTCTGGAGGTTGGGATAGATTCTTACCACTTGTGGAGTTTGCTTACAACAACAGTCACCAATCCAGCATTGGTATGGCACCGTTTGAAGCATTGTATGGCAGACGGTGTAGGACACCTCTTTGTTGGAGTGAACTTGGGGAAGGTAAGTTAATTGGGCCTGATTTGATTCAAGAAACTGAAGAGAAAGTAAAAGTGATTCGAGGCAGGTTGAAAGCAGCTTCAGACCGACAGAAGTCTTATGCAGATCTGAAGAGGAGAGATATAGAGTTTGATGTGGGAGATAAGGTATTTTTGAAGCTATCTCCTTGGAAGAAAATTTTGAGGTTCGGTCGGAAAGGGAAATTGAGTTCTCAGTTTATTGGACCATATGAAGTTTTGGAAAGAATTGGGCCAGTTGCGTATCGACTTGCTTTGCCACCTGAGTTGGATCGTATTCATAATGTATTTCATGTTTCTATGTTGAGGAGGTACAGATCGGATCCATCTCATGTGTTGCCAATTGAATCTATCGAAGTGAGCCCAGATTTGACTTTTGAAGAGGAACCAGTTGCTATCTTGGCACATGATGTGAAAGAGCTGAGAAACAAGAGAGTGCCATTGGTGAAAGTTTTATGGAAGAATCATGCAAAAGAAGAAGCAACTTGGGAAAGTGAACAATCCATGCGAGAGCAATATCCTCAGTTGTTTCAGAGTTGATATCAGGTAATTTCGAGGACGAAATTTTCTTTTTAGAGGGGGAGAATTGTAATATCCTCATTTGTGGTCTAGAAGTTTTGATTATGTTGTTGATGTTGTTGCTATTGTTGTTGTAGTGATATATTGAATTGAATATATGTGTTAAATTGCAAGAGAAAAGATATTGGAAAGTGAATGCTTGTGTATATGTGTTTTGGGGAAAAGAATTAGGGTTTAGAGAGAGTGGTATATGTTGTGTATATGATGATATATATAACATATAAATTGGTCAAATGAAGAGTCAAGGGGGTAGAGATATTTTATGTGGAATGTGTAATGACATATAAGGGCTTATATGAGACAAAAAGTTAGTTATATGATTGAGGGCATTTTGGTAATTGCTTGGATAAGATCACTTGGTGGAGATTAAAAGCAAAATTTGACTTTGCTTCTTCATATTTTTTTTCTTCTTCTTTTCCATTGTGGCCGGCTCCTCCTTAGACAAAGGAAGCAAGAGGCAAAGAGAAGATCTTGTTGAGTGAAGCACAAATTGAAGAAAGATTAAGTGATCAAGTTGGTGATTCAAGAAGTTTTGTAATTTTGGTAAGTTCTCTTGTGATTTTTGTGTTTATTTGAAATGATATTTGAGTTTGATAGATTTTTAAGAGTGTGTTGGTTGATTTTGAGATGTGAGAAGTGTTTGAGTGATTTGATGATGGATTTTGAGTATGGATGGAAGAAAAGAGTAAGTGGTTGGAAGAGATGATGTTGTATATGTGGTAAGGGTTTTGAGATGATTTTGTGTTTTGTGTTTGATGTGTGTTTTGGCTTGTTTTGGGTGTGTTGCAAGTTTGTGATGAGTTTTGAGTATGTTTTGTTAAGACTATTTGAAGAGGATGTTAATGTATAGAAGTGTGTTGTTGAGTGTATGGTTGTTTTTTATTGGGGTCTTGTTTTGTGGCCGGACACGCCCATGAGCACGTCTAGGGTTTTTAGGCATGTCAATTGTGTTGGAGGCAGTAGGTTTGACACGACCAGTAGCATGCCCGTGTTATTGAGCGTGTCATAGCTACTGTAAGATTTGAGAATTTACACGCCCAGGAACACGCCCATGTTGTTGAGCGTGTAAATGTTTCTGTGTTGTGGAGTTAGGGCACGGCCATGAACACGCCCGTGTGGGTGAACGTGTCAGGGTTGAGGTTTGCCCTAATTAATTCCTAATTGGATTATCTCTTGTGTATCCCTAAACAAGTATATGCTATTACTTTTGATTTAAGTCTTGAAGATAGTGATTGATCATTGATCTAAGAGGTTAAAGAATCTTGGACAAGGAAATGTTAGGAGTTGTATGAATTGTTAGTAAAATAAGTACAAATTTTGTATTATTGCATTGTTGCATATGATGATAATGGCAATGTATATGATACTATGTGAACAATGTGATATTTCATGTATTGTGACTCATGTGATGAGTAATGTGTTTGGTTATGTTTATATCAATAATGCTATATGTATAATGTGATGGAATAAAATGCCATTGTGATTGGCTATGGTAACTTATATGTGATATGAGGCCATTGTTATTGGCTATGATGAGAGTTGAGAATGGAAATGATAATTAAATAATAAATGATTTGTGTGGCTAATGTGTTATTCCATTTTCAGAGTTTGTTGTTGGTGGCATGCCTAATAAGTGTAACAATCTCTTGAAGTTAGGTTGGATTGAATCCTTGAAGCCTAATTGAGATGTTACCACCCTTGAAGCTAGGTTGGGTTGGTTCTTGAAGCCAAGTTGGGTTGATGCTTAGCATGCTTTGCTCCCCTTGAAGCTTGGTTGAATCTAATCCTTGAAGCCTAGTTGGGTTTATGATATTGATAAATGTGATGATAAAACCAAAACATTAACTCTGAAAATTGAATGGCATATCAGTGTGTTTTGGGCCCATGCTTGTCTTTGTTTAGTGTTGATTATGAATGATTAAATGAATACTAATGAGGTATATAATAAGATGTTGAAATATGATATGTCTATTTATGTTGAGTTATGAAATGTAAAGGTATGTTGTTAGCTTTGCATATATGTTGTTACATGTATAATATGGATTGAGAATTGGCATTGCATTGCATTAAAGCATAACATTAGCATGAATTATCTTACTAAGCCGTTGGCTTAGCGCGATAGTGTTTGATCGCGCAGGTATTAGGGTTGAACCCGAGAGCTCTTCGAGACCGAGTGAGAGTAAACAGTGAAGAGTTGATTTTGGGAACTTAAAGATCAGAGGAGACTTGCCAATCATGTATACCTCTTTTATATTTTGTAAAGTAATGATTTTAATGTACATATGTGTATATTTGTAAATATGAAATTAAATGTTTTCATATATGTAAATATTTGATAAATTCCGCTGCGTAACAACTAAATGTATCTATATATATATCTATTTAGTTTTGTATTACAAGTTATCTACTTATCTTTCTATAATGTATACAATTGAAAAATTATGGTATCATTTAAAATGTTTTGAATGTAAAAAAAAAAAAAAATCCGTAGCATCTCTATGTTTAGTGCATGTATACTACATTGTGGTGTTTGTAGGGTGCATGTATTGAATGTAGGGGTGTTACAGTTATCTTTTACCTAAAGCAGCAAAAGGCTTCCATTTGGTTCATAAAGATATTTTTACTTGAATTGGCCCAACGCAACCAAAGATTCAATCAGAATTGGAGAAAAGGAGGGAGACCATCCAGTTCTTGAAAGTTTTGTACTTGATAGTCCAATAAGAAAGAAGGACAAAATGATAAAATGCTCAAAGAAAGGGAAGATTAAGGAAAACAAAGAGAAATAAAAGGGAAGAGTAAGAGAAATAAAGAAAAGGGAGAAGAAGAAAAGAAATAAATTTGGGTCTTAAACTTTTTGCAAGGGCAAAGACTGTCCTAATCAAGATCCAGATTAATGCCAAAAAGATAGAAAGAATTTAGAGACTAGCAAGATTGCCTCCAAGCTGCTTAAAATTCAAACAAGAAATTTATAGTGTGAAGGCTTGTCCATTGTATCACATCAGCCCCAACTTACAAATGGCCTTCACTTTAACCCATGTCCCTTATAGACCCCATTTAAGCCTATCAAAGACCTGTTGATCTCTCTTGGTAGGTAGAATCTATTAGTGGAGATAGTTGGAATAAGCATGCATATGAGATAGACAATATCTAAACTCAAATGAGACCTTTGGCCAAGTAATGTGTATGTGCCTATCTGAAGTGCAACAATTCTCGCTTAAATAGAAATGATTCCCGAGTTTAGTATGGTAACTAGGGTTGTCATGTTATAGATACGTTAATTTGGAAAATCAAGTCCTGAGGTGTATTGACATTAATTTGGCAAAGCCAACATTTGATTTCAAAATTAAAATTCAAAAAATCAAATAAAAAAATGCTTTTGTCATACGAAGCCTTCAAGTTAAGGGAAGTATATTGAACCTCCAAAGGATATATTAGGCAAAGGAAATGATTATTGGCAAGGTCATGAAGGAGCTACCAGCAGACATAATGAAATATAAAAAGGATGTATCCCTGACTCTGCAACTTGGGTTCTCCACCACTCATGTTTTCAACATCTTGAAGATAAAAGCCACAAATGCAAAGCTTTTGATCATTCCAATGCAAGACTTGAACGAGCATCAAAAAGGTACCAATGAGAACACTTCTGTTGATCACCTCGGTCTGTGAGTCGATGGAACAACTGTAAGTATTAGTCATGCATATCATGCATACATGAGCATATCACATCGTACTTTCTTGTCTTGTGTTGTCTATTCCTTGTCAAAATGAACAGTAAACACCCTGCGAAGTAAAGAATCAAAAGAAGATGTCAAATTAAGGGGGCATGAAAAGCCCATTGCTTGAGAAAGCTCCAATAATTTTGCAAAGAGAAGAAGTACGTGCTTGTGCGAAGAACTAGACAACAACAACGTCAATCAGAGTCTGCATAGAAAAATCATTGGGGGGCAAGGAGAGGATATGAGGTCCAATTAAAAATAGCTAAATCTTTGCAAAAAGGAAGAACAAAAGAATGGAACATTAGAACTCTCAAAAGAATGAAGATGCAAAAGACAAATGACCAATCCAGCTAAAATAGCTGAAGCCAGGGTAAAGACCCGACCTCTAATGGATAGAGACCCATGTTTTAAGAGTAAAGACCCAATCTCAAAGGATGAAGATCCATTTGCAATGGTGAAGACCCGATGTCAAAAGATGAAGATTCATTTTCAAGGATGAAGACCCGATCTCAAAGGATGAAGATCCATTTTGAGGGTGAAAAACCACAATGCATGGAATAACCGGAGTAGTCAGATTTCTCAAATTATAAAAGGTAAGTCAAACTCAATCTCATGTCCAAGCACCCAAATTCAAATCAATCTCGGGTCCAAGCACCAATTCTCGGGTCCAAGTACCCAAATCAAATCAATCTCGAGTCCAAGCACCTATTCTCGGGTCCAAGAACCCATTCTCGGGTCCAAGTACCCAAATCAAATCAATCTTGGGTCCAAGCACCCAAATTCAAATCAGCCTTGGGTCCAAGTACCCAATCTCGGGTCCAAGTACCCAAATCAAATCAATCTCGGGTCCAAGCACCCAAATTCAAATCAGCCTCGGGTCCAAGTACCCAAATCAAATCAAGCTCGAGTCCAAGTACCCAATCTCGGGTCTAAATACCCAAATCAAATCAATCTCGGGTCCAAGTACCCAATCCCGGGACCAAGTACCCAAAATCAATCCAAGCTCGGGTCCAAGTACCCAATCTCAGGTCCAAGTTCCCAAATCAAATCAATCTCGGGTCCAAGTACCCAATTCTGGGTCCAAGTACCCAAATTCCATCCAATCTTGGGTCCAGGTACCCAAAACGAATTCAACCTAATCTCGGGGCCAAATACCCAAAATCAATTCAATCTCGGGTCCAAGTACCCAATCTCGAGTCCAAGGACCCAAATTAAATCAATCTCAGGTCCAAGTACCCAATCCCGGGTCCAAGTACCCAAATTCAATCAATCTCGGGTCCAAGTCCCCGATCTTGGGTCCAAGTACCTAATCTCGGGTCTAAATACCCAAAATCAATTCAAGCTCGGGTCGAAGTACCTAATCTTAGGTCCAAGTACCCAATTCCGGGTCCAAGTACCCAAATTCAATCAATCTCGGGTCCAAGTACCCAATCTCGGGTCCAAGTACCCAAAACAAATTTAAATCACCATCTCAAAAATTAAGTCTTATTGCTTTTCACTCTCTTTCACTTAAGTTTCAGAACATTCAAGAAGGGAGCAAACTGTAGACCTTTAATTTTTGACCCAATCCGATCCAATATGTTTTATTTAGTCCAAAATGATTTTTGTTGTCTAATTGGTCCAAAATAATTTTTGTTAAATAATTTTTGCTTTAGTATCTAATTTTTATTAATAAAAAATGAAAATAAACAATTAAAAATTAAAAAATTAAAATAAAATAGGAGTCGAAAAAAAAATCGGCAGCGAAAAGCAGTCGTGCGGGCCCGCGGGCGTTTTGGCCTCAGGAATTTCCTGCGGGCAAGTTATTTCGGCCGCAGGAAAAATTCCTGCGGGCGAAATAACTTCTCGCAGGAATTTACTGCGGGCTGGCACGCCCACTAGCCCCAGCCACGGGGCCGGCTGCCGCAGTTTTTGCCAGCGCAAAATTTTTCGACGCAAATTTTTTGAAACCTAATCCAATTAGGTTTTAATTTCTTTTTTTATTAATATTACTTGCCATGTATAATTAGGAATAAACAACCTAAAACCATTATAAATAAGGACCAATAGAACCAAATTGGAAGGAGGAGAAAAGAGGCAGTAGCTTAATTTTTTTGAAACCAAATCAGTGAAGGAAAAGAGAAACTCAATTCAAGTGATTTTTAAAAAGCAGCAGCAGCACGAATTAAGCAATTCAAAGGCAACAAAGGCTTGTCTTTAAAGCTAGTTCATCCAAGAAGAATTGTTTTTGGAGGAATCAACAAATGAAGGTATGTGAAATTCTTTTTGATTTATGTTTTCACAGTAGCAAACCTATGAAATTAAGGTTTTTTAAATCAAAAATTTTAGAACTTTAATTTAATTTTCCAAGATTAAAACACTAATACATTACTTTATTTTCCAAAAATATTTAAATTATTATTTTTTGCTTCTTCAAAATCTCAAAACCCTAATTGAACAAATTCTTTAACAAAACCAAAACTTGATTCTGTTTCTTTCAAATTTTTAAATTAGGTTCTATTTCATTCAAAAGCCTTCAAAAACATATTTTCTACTTATAAAATCTTCAATCCATGTGTTTAAATTCATAAAACCTCATGAAATCATCAAATTGTCTTTTTAAACCTTAATTCAACAAATCACCCAAGAACCCTAATTTTAAAGCATAAAACCCTAATTCAACTTTTAAACCTAAAATAGTAAACTCTAAGCCTTTTAAAACATTAAACCCTAACTTTTTCTAAACTTTAATCCTTTAAAACATAAAAAAAAACATAAAAACACAAATATGCTAATTTTACACAGTAGCTTAAAAATACAATTTAAAATCACAAATCAAAGTACTTTAAAGTGTCTAAAACCCTAGTGCCATTCAAACCTTAATTTGGTTAATCAAAGAGTCTTACCAACCTTTTAAATTATAAAACCCTAATCTATTTTAATTCCATAAAAAGTCACAGTAGCTATAATTGAACTTTTATTTGTTTTATTCAATTCCATATTTATTTATACCTTGATTTATCTCTTATACTTTAATCTATTTAATTTCAATACTTGATTTATTTAATTTATCATGGATGGATGTTTATTTTATTTAAATACTTTTTTATGAATGATTATTTACTTTTATCAATCAATTTAGATTTCCAAAAGTTGTAAGAGGTATGTTTCCACTTGGTGGGTACCTCATTATTTAAACATCATGTAATTTAATTTGCTTTTCTATTTTAGAACTTATGTAAATGGCATGTTTCTACCTTTTGGTGGGTGTCCTATCTAGGCATGTGATGTAAGGACATGTTTCCATCCTTGGATGGGTGTCCATTTATTTGTTTTGTTTTGTTTGGACATTACTTTGATTTTAATATAATGATGCTTTCTTTTTATTGTGTGTAGTATGGATAATATTGTTATATTTAAGAATTTTATAATATTAAGACCTATAAAGGAGGCCGGTTTTGATGAACCGGGCGTTGTGGGCTGGGCTATTTCTCACCTTCCCCACACGTACCCAACTTTCCGAACCCATTAGGGGGTTGGGGATTCCTTAAGAATCGAGTCATCCACCCCTTTCTTTTTTCCTGGCCCATCCGGGTGGCGACTCCATTTTTCTCCGAACCTAGGTCCGTGTTCTCTAAGGCCCCGAGCCTAAACAGTGCCGAAGTCTCAAGAACCATTCCACCAAGAGTGGGGGCGAAAATCCCCGTTCACACTAGGTTTGTGATCCTTTGTGAAGTGTTGATTATTAGACTTCAAGATCAGAGATGATTTGCCAAGCATGTATAAACTCTATATTTTTGTATTTATGGATTTTGATGTATATATATGTATATGCCACTACATTTTTTTCCGCTGCTTATTAAACAAATGTTTCGGAAAAACTTTTGGGTACTATTTTGGTATATATGTATATATGATTATTTGGTTAAAGTTTGGTTTGTTTCAAATAGACTGTGACATCCTTGTATCCGGTATATGCATATTACATATTGCGACTATATGTGGTGTACGTATAAGGGGTATAAGGGCGTTATAGTACCAGCTAGACCTGCAGTTGAGGAGGTTTCGCCAGTCTGGATTCTACAGATGGCGGAGCTGTTATGATAGGCCCAGTACCGCAACAGCAACAACAACAATCTAGTAAGTATGATAAGCTGAGAAAGTACGTGGCTACTAATTTTTTTGGTACTACTGATCTAGCCATAGCGAAGCAGTGGCTGGATAGAGTTCAGAGGATATTTATCCAGTTATAGGCCACTGCAGAAGAGAAGTTTGATTATGCCAAGTCTCTTCTATAGGGGGACCCCTATGACTGGCTAAAGATAGTTTTCCATGGAACAGTTGATCCTTCGGTGCTGGCATACACTAATTTTCTAAGAGCATTTGAGAAGAAATAAAGATGCTAAGAAGAAGGTGTTTCTGAATTTGAAGCAAGAATTGAAGACAGTGACAAAAAATGAGAAGGATTTCATTCGGCTAAGCAAGTCTATAGGAGAGATTGTGTTAGATGAGATAGATAGACGCCGGAGGTTTGAAGAGAGGCTGAGGTCATCCATCAAGTGTAAGGTAGCGGATGTGCAGTATGAGGACTTTTCATGATTGGTATCTACTGCCTGAATGTTGAGAAGGCCTAGGAGATCACGGTTGCAACCAAAGTAGAGAGTAGAGATAGGAGACCACAGTTGGAGGTAGGGTCCTCATTATCTAAGAGAGGTTGAGGGGCTTTCTCACAAAGGTCAGGGGTAGCCAAGCAGAATGTCTCAGTAGCAGCAGAGGCAGAGAACTACAACCTTAATAGTTAGTGCTCTGGCCCCAGTTTTACAGAGATCTTTTTCACCCACTTATGCTCAGTGTGGCCGAGTGCATAGAGATGTTTGATAGGGGACTCATACATCACCTAGTTGTCTTAGATATGGGTCATGGGACCATCTTATCAGAGATTGTCCAGAGCCACCTGATGACATGCAGACTGAGATAGCAGTTTCTAGACCCAATGATTGAGTTGTTCGAGGCGATAGAGGTGGTAACAGAGGTGGTCGAGCTGGGTTCCGTCAAAGAGGAGGATCCATAGTTGGTGGTAGATAGGATGAGGTTAGGACCTCATAGCATGTATATGTGATGTTGAGGCATCCGGATGATTCAACTATGATATATGGTATTTTCTTTTTATTTGGCACTTCATGTAACACCCCAATACCTTATATAAGTACTATACATATACCTGGTATACATACGGTAAATATATAAAGTATAAGGATGCCACTTTTCGTTACCTTTTTAAAACCTGTAAAAGAATTCCAATCCATAATACGTTAATTTAAATAACATTTACCAAATCATTATCTTTATCAAAACTTCATTTATACATATACTTACTTTCTCAAACAAAATACATCAATATAAAAGTTATACATGTATGCATTACTCTCTACTTGGTCTCGACAAACTTTTACTCTTCTTGTGGCATAACGAAAGACTTCATATCTTCCACCTATTTACCTGCGCGAATACACACCCGCGCTAAGCCCGAGAGCTTAGTAATCCAAATATAAAATAGAAACATATAGTATAGAAGTATTAACATATAATGATATATCAATTCAATATATAATTAGTTGTTATCATACTTTCTTTTCTTTTTAATTTCATCTTTAATATATCCTAGCTAATTTCATATATGATGTACATATATACATAATATTATCACCAACCCCAATGCATCACCAATACTCAAAACCAATATATTAATACACCCACATTATATATACCATACCAATCATTATTGCAATACACACTTTACATATCATACCAATTATTATTGCAATACACACATTACATATCATACCACTCATTATTGCAATACACACATTACATATCATACCAATCATTATTGCAATACACACATTACATATCATACCAATCATGAATCACATTTCCAATGAAGACAACCTTTATCATCAACCACAATTCATTTACATATCACACTTAATAACATTATATTATTTACAATTCACCAATCATAATTCATTATTAATACTCACAATCAATATTTCAATACTTGCATTTCACATTGACAATAAAGACAGACTCGGGCCCAAAACACTAATATGCCATTCGACTTTCAGAGTTAATGCTTTGGTTTAATTATCACATTTATCATTATCCCAACTAGGCTTCAAGGATTAGGTTCAACCAAGCTTCAAGGGGAACAAAGCATGCTAAGTATCAACCCAACTTGGCTTCAAGAACCAATCCAACCTAGCTTCAAGGGTTGTAACATCTCAATTAGGCTTCAAGGGCTAGACCCAACCAAGCTTCAAGGGGAGTAAAACATGTTAAACTTCAACCCAACTTGGCTTCAAGGATCAAGTCCAACCTAACTTCAAGAGATTGTTACTATTAGGCACCAACAACAAAACTCTGAAAATGAATACCATATTAGACACACAATTCATTGATCATTCTATCATCAATATCATTCACAATTCTCATCATCATTTAGGCAAACATGCCTCACATATCTCAATTGAATTGTCATAGCCAATCACAATGGCTTCATATCACATTTGCATCATCATGGCCAATTACAATGGTTTCACAACATATCATATCTCAATCCATATGATACATATTATATCATTGATATAACATTTCAAAATATATCATTCATATAATACATTGCCATTCACAATGCATATAACATAACATTTCATCTTTTCCCAAAACACATTAACACCATTCATTATTAGAGCATTTATCATAACAAATTGCACATACCTTAAGAATGATCCTCATTTCTTCTTACCTTTCCCATTTCATATTTCATCCTTTATATTTATATATATATATAGCAATTTACATTATTCATTTACATCCACAATATAATAGAGTATTTAACACATTCATCCAAATGTGTTAAGGTTCAAAGACATATAAGGATATACAATCAAATAGGGTTCATGCTTACCTTTTTAATGATCTTCACATCCTTCACATCATTCAATCATCACCTTAATCAAATTATATTAACAATATAATACACCCCTTAACACATTTGCAAACAAATGTGTTAAGTCTCAAATCATGTAAATAAATACAAACATATAAATTGGTACTTACCTCAAGAACTATTCCCATCCATCTATACATTTCCTCTTCCAAGAATTCTCAACAATTAGGTTAATGCAACACAATCTCTTCAAAACCTAATCCAAAGATCATTATTCATAGGTTTAGAATCATCCACATACATTTGTTTAGGTCATTCTTTGATTACAAAGTATTTAGAGTGTATATAAAATGTTTAGGAGCAAAAGACTTTTGAAGAATCAAACAATGCATGAAGAACCAAAAACCATTACAGTAGCAAACACACCCAAGGGACACGGCCAAGCTTGTGGCCGTGTCTCTCAAGACCAAAACTTCCCGAGGCAGACACGGGCAAGGACATGGCCGTGTCTCTTAACACAACTCAGGCAGTAGCAAACACATTCAAAGGACACGGCCAAGCTTGTGGCCGTGTCACCCCAAAACCTATCCAACACGGCAAAAATTCTCTAGACTTGGCCGTGTCTCTCAAAAATAATAAGTTTTGGCCGTGTCTCAACTTGCTTTTGGCCGTGTCACTCAAGAACAAAACCCTAATTGTGGCCAAAACACTTCTAATGGCATTTAGACACAATATGCACAACATAAACTCAATCCAATGGATGTAATCAAAGTCATTAACACTTATTTTGCATGTTTAACACAATATTCACAATTAACCATACATTTAATCATTCACCAATTCAAAACCCTAAAACCAACTTAACTCTTGATCCTTCACAATCAACATCCACTTAAACTTACAATCTTCACAACCAAACCAACACCAATTCAACCTTTTAACTTACAATCAATACTAACACTTATAAACACAACTCAAACACACCAAATCACAAAATCAACAAACCCTAATTCACTTCACACAAAACTTCAAAATAACCAAGAAAAACAAGAGAGTACTTACCTTAAATGAAGAAATTCCACAAATCTTTAACCAAATCCTTTGTTTCCTTCTTCAATTTAATTCTTGCATCAAGAACACCTCTCTTGCTCTCTCCTTTCTTGAATGGCCGGCACACCAAAGAGAAGAAAAGAAAAATAAACAAAAGTCAACTTCCTCTTCTTCTTTAAATCTCCACCAAGAGATTTTAACCAAGCAATTACCTATATACCCTTTTCCATTTAACTTAACTTTTGTCACTTGTATGCCCATAATAGTAATTTCACATATCCAAATAAATATCCTCTTTTATTGACTCTCCCTTTTGACTAATGTATATGTTAGTTATACCACCATATACCCAACATATACATTTCTCTCTACACCTTACTTTCCTTTTTAAAACAACATATACACATTCTCTTTTAATTTCTTTCCTCTTTCAAATCAAATATACATTCAATCCAATTAAAACAACAACAATATTCAAGACTTCTAGGGCATACATGGGGATATTGCACTTCAGTTCATGCATTGATAGACTCTGGGTCAACACATTCTTACATCAGTATATCCATTTTGCCTATGAGTGATATGTATTTAGAGTCATTAGAGTTTGATGTGCTAATAAGTAACCCTTTAGGGCACAGTATGGTGGTTGGGAGAGTTTACCGAGATAGTCTGATTGTGGTGTATGATGAAGAGTTTATCGGTGATTTGATTGAGATGCCCTTTATGGATTATGACCTTATCTTGGGCATGGATTGGTTATCCATATATGGGCCTGTGATAGACTACCTGCATAAATGTGTTATCCTGAAAATACATGATAGAAAGGATGTAGTGGTATCTAGTGAGAAGAGACACCTCTCATCCATGTTTATTTTAGCCATTTTGTCTAGGAAGATGATCTAGAAAGGGTGTGAAGCTTATCTGGCTCATGGTGTGGATGCCACAGTAGTGGGGTCTCAGCTTGACAGTATACATAAAGTGGCTGAGTTCTTAGATGTGTTCCCCAATTAGTTGCTAGGGCTACCACCTAAGAGAGAGTGGTGGAGTTTGGTATCTATTTAATGCCGGGTACCAATCTTATCTCCATTACCCTTTATCGAATGGCACCTGTAGAATTGAAAGAATTGAAGGTGCAGTTGTAGGAGTTGCTTGATAAAGAGTTCATTTGCCCTAGTGTTTCACCATGGGGAGCACCGATGTTGTTTGCCAAGAAGAAGGATGACACTTTGAGATTATCCATTGACCATAGGCAGTTAAATAAAGTGACCATTAAGAATAAATACCCATTGCCTCACATTGATGATCTCTATGATCAACTGAAGGGGGAAACAATATTTTCTAAGATTGATATGAGATCTGGGCATTATCAATTGAGAGTTAGAGATGCAGATGCACCTAAGACTTCTTTCTGCACAAGATATGGCCATTATAAGTTTTTGGTGATGCCTTTTGGGCTGATAAATGCACTAGCAACATTTATGGATTTGATGAACTGGGTTTTTAGGCAATACTTTGATCATTTTGTGGTGGTGTTTATTGATGATATTTTGGTTTACTCTCATAGTAAGGAAGAGCATGATAGGCATCTACGGATTGCATTACAAATCTTGGGGGAGAAATAGTTGTATGTTAAGTTATCCCAATGTGAGTTTTAGTTGGATCAAGTGACCTTCCTAGGACATGTTGTTTCAGCAGAGGGTATTAGAGTTGATCCAAGCAAAATAAAAGCAATCTTGAACTAGAGTCCACAAAGAATGTTATTGAGATCATGAGTTTTCTGGGATTAGTAGGCTATGCCACTTGCCAGATTACTTCGGAAGGGTGTGAAATTTGTGTGGATAGATCGATACCAGGAGAGCTTTGAGCAACTAAGAGATTTGTTGTGTAATATCCTAATTTTTGATGTACTTTGGAATAGTAAATATGGGAGAGTAAATAGTTGTGATGGGCAAAGAAAATATAAGATGAATATGTATGATAGATATAATATATATGTATATGTTATATATACTTGAAATATATTTGAAATAAACATGACATATATAAGACATATACATATGCCTAAAATATGCATGAGGTATACATTGGTGGTGGGAAAGTTGATAGTAATGATTAAAATAATAATAATAATAATAAAGAGAAGTGGAAGTCAAAAGAAGGAAGAAGATGATTGGTGGGTTGTTAATTAATTTATTAACATATATTATAATATATATATATATATAAGGATGGAATTATTAAAAGGAGAGATATTTTCTTCATCTTTCTTCTTCTTCTTTGAACGTGAGTTGAGAGAGAGAGAGGGGAGCTTGATTTTATACATTTATAGACCAAATTCACAAGGGATTTTAAGAGGATTTAGATGGATATTAAAGGTTTAACAAGGAATTCAAGAAAGTGTTCATTTCTAAGCTTGTTTTTATGGATTTGAAATCTATGAGTGATATGGGTGGTTTTATTGTTGTGTTGAGATATAGATGATGAAAACATGATTAGCTATTGAGGATGATGATGGATAATGTAATATGGGAAAAAGGTGATAAGGAAAAGAATAAGGGTTTTGTAGAGATGAGTGGGAATTGAGTGAATTGGTATATGGATGATTGTATGAATGAAATATAATGATGATTGTTGTTGATGATGTTGTGTTTAGGCCAAGAGGGATCAAGTGGAGAAGAGTAAGCTTGGGATAGCCAAGGTTTGTGCATATAAACTCTTTGGTTTGTACATATAATCTCTTTGGTTTGTACATATTAACCATTCTTTGTGATGTGTGTGTTGTAGTGATGAAACTTGTGCAAAGTGTAATTTTTGGGTGCTATGGGCATGGCCATGGAGAGCCACATCCATGGGCCTTAAACCGACTTTGTTTGCTTGAGATTTTTGGGAGAAACAGAAGTATACTGTATGACACGAGAGTGGTCCTTGAGTGCCACGATCATGGGATTAGATATGAAGCTATTTTGTGTGAGTTTTGGATAGAGGCAGTAGCATTTTGTATGCCATGGGCATGGCCCTTGGATGCCATGACTGTGGGGGTGTCCAAAGGTGTTTGATAGCCTCATTTTACATCCCACGGGCATGGTTATTGAATGCCACGACTGTGGGGTTGGTTTGTCACGGTTTAGAGCTTCATTTTATGGTATACGAGCATGGTTTGTGGCTTGCATGGCTATATCTTTTTATATTATGTTGATTATATTAAATGGAAGTATATGTATGTTAATTGATTCATATGATGAGTGTGGCTCATTTATGCTTGATCTGAAACAATGATGTGAAGTGATCATGAATAGCCGTGATCACGGGAAAAGCATAGAGTAATGAGCATGCGATAATAAAATGTAAGGTGATGTTATATGTGTGTAGCCTATACAATTACTTGTCCAGTTATATTGACACTGATTGGATATGCATGAGAAGTCCTTAGCAGAGCTAGGCCTTAAGGTGCATATGTTGATGAACCTAAGCAGAGCTAGGTCTTGACCAGAGTGGTGCTAGGTTATGTGATTGAGATTTGTGATGGTTCCAAGCAAAGCTGGACCATGACACTGTGTTAACCAGACATGATAATTGCAAAGAGGTATTGGATCCAATAGTGTAATTGTGTATGAGTATGGATGTAATTATGTATAAGTATGGGATGTGATTCCTCATAGTATAATTGTGTATGAGTATGGGATGTGATTCCCAATACTGTTATTATGTATGGGTATGGATGTAATTATGTATAAGTATGGGATGTGTTTCTCAATAGTGTAATTATGTATGGGCATGGATGCAATTGTGTATGAGTATGGGATGTGATTCCAAATAGTGTAATTGTGTATGAGTATGGATATAATCATGTATGAGTATTGGATGTGATTCCAAATAGTGTAATTATGTATGAGTATGGGATATGATTCTCAATAATATATTTGTGGATGTGTATAATATATGTGTATGAGTATGTGATATGAGATCAATGTATGTATATGTTGTATAAATGTACCACCAAGATTTCAAGCTTAGCGAGGTTGTGTGAATCACGCAGGTGAGTGGATTATTGATTTGAGAGTGAGACGATTGTGCCTCAAGCAGAGTGAGAGTGCTTCGAGAGCAACTAGAAGGTGGTGCATGCATGTATATTTTGTTATTTTATAGTTTGGTCATATGTAAATGTATATAAGTGGATTTTGAAAAGACAATGTATATTTGTATACATGTAATCTAATGAAAAGTATAATGGTTTTGGAACTGTTACTTTTAAAAGAATGAGATTTGATAATGGAAAATGTTCTTTTATTAAATATATGATTGATGTGGAACTAAGGTAAGGGTTTAAAACAACACTGTAACGTAACATCCTTATATTTTATATATGAATTGTATGTATATGGGATATATGTATGGTACGTATATAGGGTATATGGGCATTACATGTTGACTCAGGCTCTGGTCCTTACTCTACTTATGGAAGGTAAACCATATGTGATATATAGTGATGCTTCACATAATGGTTTAGGCTATGTTTTGATAGAGGAGGGTAGAGTTATTGCTTATGCCTCCAGACAGTTGAAGCCTCATGAGTTAAATTATCTAACTCATGATTTGGAGTTATCAGCCATTGCGTTTGCATAGAAGATCTGGGGACACCATTTGTATGGAGAGAAATGTTTCATATACACTGATCATAAGAGTTTGAAATATTTGGGTGTTTAAAAGGAATTGAATATGCGACAGAGGTGGTGGTATGAGTGGATTAAAGACTATGATTGTTTGATTGACTATTAACTAGGCAAGGCAAATGTAGTTGCAAATGCCTTAAGTCAGAAGTCCATGGCAGGGTTAACTGCTATGCTCTCATGGTACTTGTTAAGTTGAGAGCTTTGCATGCCAGATTTGAGATTTGTGATGATGGTGCTCTCATGGCTCAGTTGTAGGTGAGGCAATTGTTGCTTGACTAGATTAAAGAGGCATAAAGTTCATATTTGTAATTCAAGAAAATTATGGAAGATTGCCACAAGGGGGAGAGCAGATATTTTTATGTGAAAGTAGATGGCAACTTGTGATACAAAGATCAGATATGTGTTCCTGATGCTAATGATTTAAGGAAGAATACTCTAGAGGAGGCACACCAATCCCCTTTTACTATGCATCCCGTACGTACCAAGATGTATCATGATTTGAAGAGGAAGTACTAGTGGTCAGGTATGAAGAAGGATATAGCAGAGTTTATGACTAGATACCTCACATGTCAGAGCGTGAAGGCTAAGCACCAGATTCTTTCAGGGTTGTTGTAACCATTATCAATTCCTTAATGAAAATAGAAGTGTGTGACCATGGATTTTGTGACTGGATTACCTTTGACCCAGAGAAAGCGTGATATAATCTGGGTGATAGTTGATAGGAAGATGAAGTTAGTTAATTTCCTTTCGATTAGGATGGACTACTCACTTGATAGGCTAGCTGAGTTGTATATTAATAAGAGTGTAATGGTTTACTAGTTTTACTAATGCCAGACCGAGATCCAAGATTCATATATAGATTTTGGAAGAGTTTGCAGGGTGCCTTGAGTTCTCGGTTACACTTCAGTACTACTTCCCATCCTCAGATAGATTTACAGTCAGAGAGAGAAATTCATGTCCTGGAGGACATGTTGAGGAGCTATGTTATCATGTTTACTGGGAGCTGGGACAGACACTTACCTCTGGATAAGTTTGCACACAATAATAGTTTTTAATCCAACATTGGGATGGCTCCTTATTAGGCCTTGTACAGTAGGAAGTGCAGGACACCGTTGTATTGGGATGAGGCTAGAGAAGGCCAACTTGTAGGTCCTGACTTGATCAAAGAAACAAAAGAGAAGGATAAGATAATTCAAGATCGATTAAAAGCAGCTTTAGACTGATAGAAGTAATACTCATACTTGAGGAGAAAAGATATAGAGTTTAGTGTGGGGGATATGGTGTTCTTGAAGGTGTCTTCATGAAGAAGATTTTGAGATTTGTTAAGAAAGGGAAGTTGAGTCTTTGCTTCATCGAACCGTATGAGGTTTTGGAGAGAGTGGGACCGGTGGTTTACAAATTGGCTTTGCCATTAGAATTGGATAGGATTCACAATGTCTTTCATGTTTCAATGCTTCAGATGCACAAATCGGATCCATCTCATATCTTATCAGTTGAATCTATTAAGGTGAGTCCGAATCTGACCTATGAAGAGGAACCCGTAGCCATCTTTGCATGGGAAGAAAAGAGTTAAGAAATAAGAAGGTGCCATTGGTCAAAGTATTATGGATGAATAATTCTACCGAGAAAGCGACATGGGAGAGTGAGCAGACTATGAGGAGCTAGTAACTTCAACTTTTCCAGAATTAATTTGAGGAAGAAATTATTTAATGGGGGAGATAATTGTAACATCCACAAAACAAAAATTAATTACTAAGATTAAATTAAATTAATAAGTGAAGTGTTGAAAGTGAGAAAACGTGGAAAGTATATGTAAAATATAAAGAAAACATTCATAACATATAAAGTTAAAAAGTAAAAAGAAAAAGACAAAAGTTAAATAGTAAAAAGGGGGAAAATGGTAAAAACTCAAAAAGTTAAAAAATATATAATAATGACAACAACAACAACAAAAACAACAACAAAAACAACAACAACAACAATAATGATAACAACAACAACAATAATGATAAAATAGATAGAGGAAGATGATGAGAAAAATTTAATGAATTATTAATTATTAATTAATTAAGTAATAAAATAAATATATATATATATATATGTGTGTGTGTGGCTATTAAATAAAGACGAATAAAAATCATATATACATATGTTCATCTTCTTCTTCCTTTTTCTTATTGTATGTCGATTTTACTAAGGTCCAAAGGAGGAATTTTTCTTCCAATTTATCTCAAATTCTTCAAGATTTCAAGGATTTTTGGTGTGATTTTGAGGTTTCCTTAATCAAAGGTAAGCTTTCTTGCCTATTTTGTGGAATTCTTTGGAAGATAGATCATTTATTGTAATATCCCAAAGTATACCCTAAAAGTTTTGGAATATTTATTGTTGTATTGGAAATAATTTAAAGTGTATATTTGATTAAGTGAAAAGATAAGAGGAAGAAGAAGTGTATATGTTATGTACATGGAGATAAAAACAATATATACATGTAATTGGGTCTTATAAGTGAAAAGAGATATTTTGATTAATTAAATGGATTTGTTTAATGTTAGTGGAAGATGACGTTAGTGGTTGAATATTATATTGTTTAAATGAATGGTGGAGAGTGATTTGGGGAAAAGTGGTTTGGTTAAAAGAGAAGAGTGTTGACTTTCTTTCTTTCCTCCTTTCTTTCATCTTCATCTTCTTCTTTGCTTCTCTTCGGCCGGCCACCCTTATCAACCAAAGGAAAAGAGGTTTTGTTTCTTCCAAGCTCAAAAGATTGAAGGTTTTCAAGAGATCAAGTTGGAGTTTTAAGGATTTTCTTCACTTTTGGTAAGTTTCCAACTTGTTTCTTGATTTTCTTTTGAGTTTGTGTTCTTGGGTTTGTTGGATGGTTGTTGTAGATGTGTTTTGGTGTGTTTGAAGTGTTTTGTCTTAGTAACTTTGATTTTTGGGTTTGGATTGAAGAGACAAGAGTTGTGGGTGTTGTGAGTTTGAGTAGTGATATATGGTGATGTTTGTGTTTGATGTTTGTGATTGAGTTATTTTAAGGTTTACTCAAGTATTTTGGGGTTATTGAAGGTTTTGATTGAGTTTGTGTGTTGTTGATTTGGCTATTGGAAGATGATTGTTGGTTGTGGCTTTGTTGGTGTCGATTTCAGGATTTTTGGCCTGACACGTCCAGGAGCACGGCCATGTCTTTGGGCATGTCGTTGGTTCTATTTTCTGGGTTGGTGACACGAGCAGTGACACGCCCATGTCACTGAGCGTGTCATAGCTACTGTGTTGCTGGTTGATTGACACGTCTAGTGACACACCCATGTCACTGAGCATGTCATAGCTTCTGTATTGGAGGAGAATTGACACGTGTAGTGACACGCCCATGTCATTGAGCGTGTCAAAGCTTCTGTGTTGTGGGTTTAGGGCATGGTAAAGGACAAGCCCGTGTTGTTGAGCGTGTCAAGTGTAGAGTTTGCCCTATATAGTTTCCTTCCTTGTTTTCTTATGTGTAACACTAAGAGAGTGTTGTTTGATCACCTTTGGATTAGGTTTTGAAGAGAATTGAGTTACCCAAGTCAAGGTTTGAGTGAGATCTTATAAGAGGAGTTGATAGAGTGGTGTTGTTGCTTTAAGAGGTAAGTACAAACTTTGAATGATTGCATACATGTACATGACATTGGGAATTAACACATTTAGTTGAGAAATGTGTTAAGTTAATTGATTCATTGTTGATGAATGAGTTATGTGTTATGATATGCATGATATGAATTATGTTGTTGTATCAATGCAATTTAGTAATGTATTGTATATGAACAAAAATATGGAATAATGTGGTAAGACATGTGAAATCATAATGTAACAAATTAATATTGGTACAAAAGAGAAGAATGAGAAAGGTGAGAAAACTGATATTATTATAAGGCAATGTGCCTAGTTTGGCTATGAGAAATGAATTGTGAAAGAGATTGATAATGAGATAAATGAATTAATTTTGTGCCTAGTATGTTATTCAATTTTCAGACTTCTGGGTTTGGCGGCATGCCTATGAATTACTGGACAGGTGAAAAGACCGGGTCGAAAGCCGAGTCCAGCTAAAAAATGTGAAATATGATGTTTTTGAGGTGAAAAGACCGGGTCGTAAGTCTCAAAAACTGTAACAGTCTAGCCGGGTTGAGGACCAAGAAACTGGGGCCCTAGGGTCTAGCCGGGTTGAGGTCCAAGAGACTGAGTCTGTTACAATCCATGGATATATATTGCCTACGGGGCTAGACACATGGTGTCATTATGGACCAAAGCAGTAACTCTGAACTTTGAATAACATATTAGTTTCGTTTTGGGCCCATGTTTGTCTTTGTTTTAATATGAATTATGAAATGTGATGCAAATGATTAATATGTTGAAATATATAATGAATGAGTTGACATATTCATATGTATTGTGTATGAGCATCACATTGATCTATATTGAATAAAAGTTTGTACCACTAAGCTTTCTGCTTAGCGCGATTGTGGTTCATCGCACAGGTGACAGGGTAGATCCAGTTGTGCCGGAGAGCTCGTCTAGACCAAGTCGAGTCTAGGCTTGAGTTTGTGAGAGCAGTGTTGAGTTGTGGACATCAAGATCAGAGACGAACTGCCAGCATGTATAAACATCATATTTTTATACTTATTGATTTTGATGTAAACATACGTATTTTTCGCTGCTTAATTAACAAATATTTTGAACAGACTGTTTTAGATAAGCTTTTGGGTACTAATGTTATATATATATATGTATTTTAACGAAGAAATATTTTCTCTATTACTATTTATAATATAGGTTAAATGTTTTAAGTTTATTCGGATTGACTTATGATGCTTATATGTTAAAGATTAAAGTTTGGTTTGTTTAAAATGAACCGTGGCACCCCTTTATCCGGTATACATATATCGCGTGTTGTGTGGGTGTATGCAGTGTGCGTATATGGGGTATGGGGGTGTTACATTTATGATTTGAGTTTTTGAAAGAGTGCATTATAATTTTTTAAATGGATTAAGTGATGATATGGAGAATGTGAAAAGTGCAAACATTGCACTTGAATGAAATTGCATGTTATCTTATATTGAGTTTGGTTCTAAAATATTATTGTTGGATAGCGTGATGCCTTTGGGCTAGACACATTGGTATCACTGATATTATGACGCCTTCGGGCAAGACACACCGGTGTTATTGATAGCATGATACCTTCGGGCGAGATACGCTAGTGTCATAAATGAATGAGATACCCCAAGACAATAATTTTGGAACTATGACTATATATAAGGTTTTATATGCCCATTATGTGTGGATGATTGATATATTAATAAAATTATGTATATGTTACTTGACATTGAATAATAGTGTATGATATGGCATTGCATATATAATATCATTTGTTTTTCTTTTGTACCAAAGTATGTGCCACTAGGCTATTAGTTTACCATGATTGAAATTTATCACGTAGGTTGATCCCGAGATTCTAGAGAGTTCTGCTAGACCTGGTCAGGTATAGATTGTGGTTGGATTGCACTTGAAGCTTTGTAGGGTGCCACCGACCAAAGCCAACTGCATTCATGAAATTATTTAGCTTTTGTGAAACTTATGTTAAATATATATATTATGTTTGTATAATTGTAAATGATGTAAATTATAAAAGTTTTGGACTATATAAAATATGTGTTATGTATATATATATATGTATTGGACATTTTGGGAGAATGGATGAAATGAATACATTTTAGGAGTGTTAAATTCTTTTATGCAGGTTGTGTAATTGATATTTTGAAAATGTCCAAAAAATAAATAAAACTCTAGTGAATTTTTCCTAGAAATTTTTATTTAAAATTTTTATTTCGAAAATTTATCATCAATCGGTATTATTTTTTATTTGTTAACGTAGATTATAAGGGTTTAAAATAATTCTTGGAATTATGGTAAATTTTGTAATGACTGGAATTGCGACATTTTTATATTATGTATATGTGTTTTATATATATGAGGGCATATGTATTATGCATATATAGGGTATAAGAGTATTGCATCATACAGCAAGTAGGTGCACTTATCCATGTTATAGCTAACTTGATGAAACTTACAATAGGCATTCGTGTTTAAATGTGAAGAAGTTGGATTAGAGTTTCTCTAGGACTCAATGGCATTAAGATCCCCTTCTCAACAAGCTTCTCAAGCACCTTAGATAATGTCTTTTTCAAACTAGAGAACCTTCGATTCTGGATTGCATTGACATCAACTAATTCCACATTTTGGTTCCCGCTATCGCTAGTCCAATTTGATTTCTATAATTGGGTTTCCTTCTTCCTTTTAAATCATTAACTTTGAGGGTAGTATCATAGACATCTGTGAAAGCTCTCAATAGCATATACTAAAGTTTTTTAGTGATTTAGGTGAGGGCATTATCCACCACTGTACGAAATTAATCCCTTTTAAATGGGACCACTGTCATTTGAGCAACCTTGCTTCTCTACCGTTCTAAGCAATCATTAAACGTCTCATCACTTCTTTGCTTTGTGAGCTCCAAATCATGTAGGTTAGCCTCAATGCTAGTATTTTAGTCATACTATTTCAAAAGGCCTTGGCTAGATCCCTACATTCTTTTATGATGGACTTCTCAAGCTCATGATACCAAGTTATTGTGGGCTCATCCAAAGACAAAGGAGAAAGACTAGTCATTTGCTTCTCAGTAAGCCTAGTTCTTGTCATCATGGCCATATATTGCCTCAAGTACACCTTGTAGTTGCCATTGCCATTGAATTTGCTCAATTGAGGATTTATAACTTTGGGGGTAGTGGCTCATCTCCCATGAGATTGAGAGAGGTGAACTCTTCCACTTTGTCTTCTATTTTTTCCTTAGCCATCTTTTTTATCTCTTCAATTTCTACCCTTAGTTTTGACTTCATTTTTCTTTAGCCATTCCAAGAAGCCTTTCAGAGATGAAATTCTAATGATAGTTGATTTAAGATATATATAACATATGATATAAGGCAATCATATTGAACTAATAATAATAACAATCATATCAACATATATACAACAAATCTATCATAGATCCTAAACTAAATTGATCCAAAGAAATATAAGATATGTATAAAGAATTATTTTTTTTACATTATTAACTTATCATGCCAAATTAGGTAATTTCCACATTCTAAGTAAAGAACATATTTGAATTTCAAGATGCAGCAGCAGCAAAAAAAAATGCAAAAATAGTTCAAAATTCAGTTTTTAAATTTGATAAAAGCCTTTTAGTAGTATTATAACCCTCAAGTTTACTAAATTAAATTAGATGTTTTTCTTATTTAGATCAATTCCACTTTGATTAAGCTAATAAAAGTAGAAAAGAGATTTGTAAAATGTGTATTATGACCTAAGAGTGATGAACACATTAGGTTTTATGGCTCAAATTTGAATGGGATTGGCTTGCTATCAATCTTGAACTTAATCAACTTAGTTCTTTAACAAATAAGATGAAAAAGGTCTCGTGGAGATCATTGCTTTGGTACTTCTTCTTTTTGGGTCAATTGGGTACTGGAACAAGGATGTCTTAGGTCTGGAACTTATAGCTAAGCTACTGGATGAGATGGAGTATGGTCTTTAGTAGCTTATTACTCAAATGCCTTTTGGCTAGCTTTCAAGTTATTAGGTTGTAACCTCCTTTTAAGGTTAGATTTTTTAGGGTATCTATAGGGTTAGGGTTTTAAGGGATAGGTCTCATAAGGGAAAGAGGTCATTTAGGATGAGGATAGGGATTGAAGGAGTTGAATCCTTCAAGGATTCAAAAAAGAAAAGTTTTAGTACTTTCAAGATTGGTATATCTATGTAACTATTCAATAAATTCACATAGATTTCAAGCCTAGATTGGGATGTTGTGAGCAATCCAGAACTACAAGGAGTTTTGCTACTCAGTGCAAACAAAGAATACATATATTAAAGTTGGGTTGACGCAAGGGTCAACCCGATTCTCTACTGGGTTCGATGATGGCCAAACTACTATTCACTCAATCAAGTAATCTATATGCACCACTGTAGACCCTTGTGAGGGGGATTTTCACCCCCACTCCCAGTAGAATGATTCTTAGGACTACGACACTGTTAGGCTTAGGACTGTAGACCCTTAGTTTTGGCCCTTGCTAGGTCAATCCTAATTAAAGAAGACCTATCCTAATTAAAGAAGGCCTATGTCATAATCGATCCATTCTTAGTAAGCTTAAACCTATTTTAAGCTTTTGATTAGATTGGTACAATTCCATGAGGCCTAAAATAAGCTAATTCAACCTTTAAAGCCCTAAATAGGTTTGTTTTGAAGGTTTAGTTGGGTTTAATTCGATGTGGGCTATTAATTGCATTCAAATTCAATATGGGTGTACCCATGTTGATTTGGGATGCCCCAATTCGATATGAGGCCCATATCAAATTGGGATGCCCTCAATTCGATAAAGAGAGGTCCCATATTGAATTGGGATTTCCCCATTTCGATATGGGGACCAATTTTGGAGGACTCCATATCAAATTAGGGCAATCCTAATTCCATATGGAGCTTGTCCATGTCGAATTAGGATTGCCAATTCAATATGGACTTTGATTCCATGTCAGATTAAAATTGTTTTAGTTTGACATGGTCTTGGTTTGCCTCGAATTGAATTGGTTTTAATCCGACATGCTCACGGTTTCTCTCGAATTAAAAATAATCTAATTCGATATGTCTCAGGAAACCATTTTTAATCAGGAAGTTAAATGCTCGGTTATAAGGTTTTAACCTAATATATTCTTTTATAAATACAGGATTAAAAAGAAGAAGAAAGGATTATAAACACAACATTAGCATGGGGTAACACTTGAATTAATACAGAGTAATGAAACAACTAAAAAGATTATCAAACAGAAACAAGAAGCCATCCAATACGGAGAGAGCATTATTAAACAAGGCAGTAGCTACTATCTTGATTTTATTCAACCAAGAAGTTCAAGATTGGTTCAAGTAAAAGTTTGGATCAACATTTAATTATTGGTGGAATCAACAAACGAAGGTACATCCTCTAAACTAATTTCAATTAAACTCAGCATGAGTTATGATGATGTTTCTTTATGTTGATCATATTTATTCTATTAACCTAATAGTTCCAATAACTTTGATATATTCAATTCAGGTTTATCAATACACATCCATTTGTTTAAACATGTCCAGTAAGCCATATTTCATACAAATATTTATCAAAAATCAATTGTAAAATAGCTTGAAAGATTTTTTTACAGTAGCTAAGATTTTTCCAAAATTTCCAAACCCTAATCTATTTTTCAAATTCTAAAAACCCTAAATTGTTTTCCAAATTTCTAAAACTAGTTTTACAGTTTCCTAAACTCTAAATATCTTTCTAATTTCCAAAACCCTAAATATTTTTCCAATTTCCAAAACCCTAAATAGTTTTCCAATTTCTAAACCCTAATCTGTTTCTCAAACCCTAAAACCTTAATTTTATCCTAAAAACCCTAATTTAAGATGTAAACCCTAAATTTATATATTTGATGCTTAGTTTAAATATTAAAACCTAGATGCAGTTATTTCATGTTTATGATGAATGATTTATTAATGTTTTATTTGTTATGGATGATTTATTTGTTTTGCTCATAGTGAATGATTGAATAATTTAATTTGGTTAATTATTTAAGTTTTAAAAGTGTAAGAGGTATGTTTCCACTTCGTGGGTACCTCATTAGTTAAATTTAATATAATTTAATTTATTTTGGATTAATGTAAAGAGCATGTTTCCACCAAATGGTGGGTGTCCTACTTTATTTAGTTTTGGGACATTAGACAATTGTTGTAAATGCATGTCTCCATCCTTGGATGGATCCTTATTTATTTTAATAATTGCATATAATATAGATGATATTTCAATAAGTTAAGAATTTAATAATATTTAGACTTGAAAAGGAGGTTGTTTCCAATAAACTGGGCATTATGGGGGTGCTGGGTCATTCTCACCTTCCCCATACATACCCAACTTTCCAAATCCTTTAGGGGTTGAGGTTTCCTTAGGAATCGAGTGATCCACCCCTTTCTATTTTTTCAGCCCGTCTGGGTGGCAACTCCATTTTCTCCGGGTTTAGGGTCATGTTCTCTAAAGCCCTGAGCCTAACAGTGCCGAAGTTACAAGAACCATTCCACATGGGAGTGGGGGCAAAAATTTCGGCTCACAGTGGTGACTCCACTAGGATAAGAGAAGTTGATTTCAGTGGTCTTTATATTATTTTATTCTTTCTTATTATAATATTGTCCATTACATCATTTAGATTGCATTGTGTACGTGAGTTAGAATGCCCATGTAACCCGTGTTGTGTTATGTAAGGGATACCATACTTTCAATCAAGGTATGGAGATCGAGCATGGCACAGCCACTCATTGCCTTGTACCTTTTGGTGTATACTTGTAATGTTCCAAAATTTTAAACAGAGAACTTTTTAACTAATATTGATAATTGATAGTGTATAGTGATAAAAGTAATGTGGATAAATGCTATAAGCAGAGAATAGTGAATAGTATATCTCAAAATTTACTGAAGAAATTATTTTTTTGGTTTTACGGGACTAAAAATTGAATTAGAATCAAAGGTAAATAGTGAGGGTGCACTATAGTTAAAATGAGATTGGTCACACTAGATTAAACTATATATATATATAAGTGGACATGTGTGTGAATGTGTGGAACCTTCTCCTTTCTTTTCCCATCTTCCACGCTTATCATCACCATCACCACCTAAACTCCTCCTTTCTCATTTTTTTCAAAAATTCAGCTAAAATTTAAAAGAAAATCATATATAGTTATATGTTTTCAAGAGAATAAACTAGAAAAGGGTGAGATTATCAACAAGTTATCAAAGAAAAAGAGGGAAAAGAGAGAAGAAGAGAGATTTTGAAAGAGGTAGGTGCTTATGTATTTTAATTTGCATCTATATGAATTTCTATGAAATTTTATTATTTGAATTGGTTGATTGAGTTATCTTTAATGAGTTATTATTGAAAAGTATTTGATATAGACTCTATCTAGGTCAAAGAAACTAGTTTTTGATTCTTTTTTATCATAGATTTGGATATGTTGTGTTTAAGTGATTGAGTGTACGAAATACAAAATTTTTCTTGACACAGCCATGTCACTGGGCATGTCAACGATGCTGTATTTCAATATTGATAACACGACTGGTAACATGCCCGTGTCATTGGGCATGTCATAACTACTGTGATGAAAAATAAATGACACGGCCAGTAACATGCCCGTGTCATTGGCTGTCTCGTAGCTATTGTAATGCAAGTTGAATAACACAGCCAGTGACACGCTCGTGTCATTGGGCATGTCAAAGCTTCTGTAAAATGGGCAAATGACACGGTCATTGACACGCCCATGTCGTTGGGCGTGTCACTTGAACAAATTTGCCTAAAATAACTCTTTTTATTGTCTTTCATCCGTGATTTCAGCCTAAATGACTATAAGGCCTTAAAATGTAAAGGATTTTTAAAATTAACCTTAACAAGTAGTGAAATAAATTTTGAATATATGATAAATATGTGTAATACCAAGTGTTGATCAAAGAATTGTTCCATTAAAGTGATATACATAATTCAATGTTAATCAAAACTAATGAATTGCCAAAATAATAATAATTTAAGATCTAACTTTGGATTGAATGGCTAGCCAGAGGTAGGATAGCCATAATGATAGTGGGTACCTCGTGCCATTAATGGATACATTGTGTCATTAGTGTTAGTGGGCATAATTGCCATTATACATTCTTGAGATTTGACAATAAAATTGCTACACTAACCCATTATCCAAACTTATAATCTGAGTTCAGTATGTATGGGCATATTTAACGAAGTTATCTATATTTAAAATATATGTGAATATGATATTATGAATAATGAAAGAAATGCAAAACAATAATATAAATCAATTATTTAAAATCGACTTACTATGTTACAATGTGAAAGTGATTGATAATGTATATATTAATATTTCAAGTGAAAGTTCTAATGCAAAGAATAGAAATGTTATATTCAAATTATTGAATTGATCAATAACTTTCTATGTGTTATAATGATTGTAAGTGTATATAATGATATAAGATACAAGTGCTCCAAAGTATAGTACTAAATCAAAGTGCCAAAATTATAAATTGAATAAAATTATCCTATATGTGAGACTGAAATGTAAGACTTAATAAAAAACAAAATAAGTGTAGTAAGAGAAATGTTAACAAATGAGAAAGTAAGTCTTAAATGAAATTATTCAAAAAGAGAAAAGTTGTAATACCGAAATTGTAATATAGCATGATGATTTTTATAAAGTATAAATTATTATTTTTTAATCAAAATATTGTGTTGGTTTGTTATTGAAAATATTTACTTTATTGAAATGTTTTTTAAAACTGAGTGTTGTTATTGTATTTTTGTAAGTATTTTTTTTTAATATTAAGTGACAAAATATGTTTATATAAGCACCACTAAGCTTTGCATAGCATGTTAGAATTATTTTTTGACACGCAGGTATTATGTCATCGGAGCAAGTTAAGAAGTAGAATTAAAGATCTCAGAAATTATCTACAGTACATATAGAGATCTTTTGTACATTGTACTTGTAAGTTATGAAGTATATATATATGCACTTTATCTTGGCTATTTGAGAGATTGTACAAATTTGTAAACGTGAAAGAAATATATGTATTTAGAGAATGAAGTTTTAGATTTTAGTGAATGATTATCAAATCAAGTAATGTATTATATATTTAATTTAGATTAACAAGCTTATAATGGTTATCTGATTTATAATTAGTATTTGGTTTATTGGAGATATTGGAGATTGGTTTAAATGTTGGATTTATAAGTGTTGTATTATATATATTGTATTATTATTTGAAAATTTTTATTAGTAACAATTTGAAAGGAAACTTTGTCAATGAATTGATAAGAGTACTGAAAGTATATTGAGTAACATTCTCTGATAGTTTTATGTGAGAATTGTCAAGGGATGTTAAGTGGTATCAGAGCGTGATTTAGGTGTTTCTGGCATGTGGAGTTATGGGAGAAGTGAAATGCAATTGGCTAATTTATGTGAATAGAATAAGTGGATATGTGTTTTGATACAATTGATGTTTCATGTGTTTATGGCAATAGAATATTTTCTAAGAATTGATTGAGAATTCGTAGTGTATTGTTTAGAGTGCATTAGACCTATTTGTGAAAAAGAAGGATATGAAAAGAAAATAAAATGAGTAGTTAAAGAGATATATCAAAGTAACACAGTGAAAGTGTAATAATTTATTGGAATCTGTGGAATGAATTATAACAAATAGATAAATTTCAAGAATGAAATTTCTTAGGAGAGTGAGAATTGTAACGCTCTAAAAATTTTAAGTACTGATTTTCTGCATTAAGTGAATATATGAGTGTAAATTAGATTGATTATGATATTATATGTAGCTTGAGTATTTGGAACTGATAGTAATAAGGTTGACTAAGACCTAAAAAGAGTAACATTAAATCCGAATATGGATACTATCGGTATTTCAGGAAAAGATTTCAAAAAGATAAGAAATTACAAAAAATACCCTTATAGCCCCGAAATGAACTCAAGATGTAATTTAAATGTGAAATATGAATAATGGGGTATTAAGGTAGCTAAAGTAATTATTTTTACGATGTTTTAGGGTTAAAAATTGGAGTAATAGTTAATTAAAGAAAGTGAGTGCACCAAAACTATTGTATGAGTGAGCATATTGGATAAAAATCCTAAAGTCTATTTAAAGATTTCTAGTATCTTCTATTGTCCTCTAAAATGTCATATTCATTATCTCCACCTCCACCTCCACCTCCATCTTCATCTCTTTTTCTTTTTCTTCCATTTCTCACCATAGAAATTATGGAGAATTGGTAGAAAAATCAAGTTTTGATGGATTTTAGCTAATTTAAGCTTGATCTATCAAGAAATACATCATCAAAACAAAAGATTGATAGGAAAAGTGGTGAAAGAGTATTTTTAAAGAGGTTAGTGCTTGTATAATAATTATTTTGCTATTTATTGAATTGATCTTGATTTTTATTATGAAAAGAGATTTGTGAATTGATAAAACACCATTACTTGCGAAAGATATTGTGTATTGAATAATTGTGAACAATATGAGTATAAAACTTTACTTCTATGATAGTAAAGTTATTCTTGCAATATGTAAATGTGTATTTATTGATTATTAACTAAAACAATGATTAAATCCATCATTGAATCATTTATGAGTTGATTTAAGGTTGTGGAAGAAAATAAGGTTTTGAAAGATTTTAGGGTTATGGAAGTTTAGATTTGAATTTGATTGGGCTTTTAAGGGTTGGATCCTATTTCCTTAATTTGTTTGACTTGAATTATAGATAACTTATTGATTAAATCATGAAAAGAAATTCCTGCAGTAGTATGCATGATCATGCATATGCCTATGTATATTTTTGTTCCTTAAAATTTTGAAAAAGAAATTTGTTAGCCAAATGATCTCAATTTTATCCTTGACAACTCAAATTGAATGACTTATTTAACATGTGTTTTAAGAACCTTGTTGCAAGATTAGATTGTTTCAAATAAGTCAACATAGGGCACATTTCGTGGTCACACAACCATGGAGACGACGCCCCCTTGAATTAAAGGATGAAACCATATCACAGTAGGGTTCGCGGTCATAAACTCGACCACAGTAGCAACCGCACATCAACATGAGCGACCGTCCAACAAACAAGGATGACCGCAAAATGAGTAACCAAAATCATCCAAATTCCAGTAAGGTTCACGGTGATAAGCACGGTGGAGGATACGGTCTCACTTACTGATGTAGCAACCATCCTCACGACTCCGTGATTGCTCTACTGATTCAAGAGAAAATTACTCAAACTGACAGTAGTGTTCGCGTCCTTAGGTGGGCCCAGAAGTTTGAAGCTTGTCTCTTAATTCGACAGCTAATTGGCACCTAGGACGACCGCGACATTCATATTTAGGCGAAAGTTTATTTTGCCCAGCTAAAGAATGCCACGTGTAATAACCGTTATAAACCTACTTCAATATTCAAAAAGGGCGACCGAACTTAGCTTATGTGTGACCGTCCCAACATCCATAGCATGGGCAAGATTCCAATAGTAGAGCACTTAAATTTGACCATTGAAACAATTTTAAATGCAGCGACCATCCCTTATATAAGGGCGACCGTGTGAGACATTGGCGCGACCATCCTAGTATTAAGGACGACCGCTAACTGCTTCAAACAGTCGATTAACACAAGGTCTAAGCTACCAAGATTTATTTCTCACTATCTATAATGGCTAGTTAGACCACATTGGCTATAAATACATTATTATTCTATTTAGAAAAAAAAAAGAGATTCTGAATTTAATAGCCAAGCAACATATTTTCTTTTATTACTACAATTAACATTTGAATTGTAGTGAGTGTTGGGTGTAAGCATTAAAAACACCATTGTAAAAGTTTGAGTGTGAGCTTGGAAACACTTAGGTTGTGAGAGTAAGCCTGGGAAAAACTCTTGTAAGGGTTGTGAGGTATATGATCTCAAACTAATTGTAAAGTTAGAGTTAAGCTTGTAAGAAGAAAACTCAAAGTTAGTGGAACCTTAACAAGTTGTTAAGGAAGTGGATGTAGGATTGGAGTAAATCCAAACCACTATAAATCTTATGTGTTCTTTCTTCTACTCACTACACAACTATTTATTTCTTCTACATTTCTTGCTGTTGAGTTTTTAAATTCTTTGTTTCTATTTGCCGTGATTCCTTAAGAAAACCAATTCACCCCCCCCCCCCCTCTTGGTTGCCATCTTAGGACAACAATTGGTATCAGAGCTAGAAATTTCTTAAACTTAATTGTGAAATTTGATCCACTATGGCAAGTTCTTCTTCATCAAACTCAACCTCTCATGGAAATCTTAACACTATTCTTAGACCCTATTTTGATGGAATGGATTATTCCTATTGGAAACACAAAATGTATTTATTTCTAGATAGTGAAGGGATTGAGCTATGGGATTTTATAGAAAGTGAGTGGAAACCTCCTACTCATGAAGTTGATGGTATTCAAATTCCTCTTCCCAAAGCACAATGGTCAATTGTCAATGTTAAAGATCGATTCAAGAACAATAGAGCTGCTTCCATTTTGATGAATTACATTTCAAGAGAAGAAGGTGTAATATCCCAAAGGGTGCCCTAGAAGTTTTGATATAATTGTTGTTTGATTTGAATCAAATGTATATGTGTTATTGGAAAGGAAAAGATTGTTTAGAGGGAATGTATATGTTGTATATATGGCAATATATATAACATATATGCAAGTCAAATGGGTGGTCAAGGGAAGAAGATATTTTAATTTGTGATTTGTGAATTTACTAAAAAGGGCAAGTGATTAAGAAGGATGTTAAAACAAATTAAAAGAGGGTGTTTAAGTAATTCCTTGTTTTGGACTACTTGGTGGAGATTTAAAGAGAAGTTTGACTTTGTTTCTTTATGTTCTTTTCTTCTTTTTCATGGTGTTGGCCTGCTCATCCAAAGACAAGAGAAAGCAAGAGAAGAAGAGAGGATTTTAATGTTCTAAGCTCAAATTGAAGGAAGATTCAAGTGATCAAGTTGGTGATTCAAGAAGTTTCATTACTTTGGTAAGTCCTCTTTTGATTTCTTTGCTTATTTGAAGTTATGTATGAGTTTGATAGATTATTTAAGGGTGTGTTGTTTGATTATGATATGTTTGAGAGTATTTGATTAAATTGATTATGGATTTTAAGGATGGATTGAAGAAATGAGTAAGTTGGTTGGAAGAGATGGTGTTGTATTTGTGTTTGGGGTTTGTGATGATTTTTGTGATTTGTGTTTGATGTAGATGTGGAATTGTTTTGGTGTTTTTGTAAGGTTAAGATGGTTTTTGGGTATGTTTTGTTATGTTTGTTTGAAGAGGTTGATGGTGAAAAGAAGTGTTTTGTTGGGTGTTTTGTTGTTTTGACCGGAATCTGGGTTTCTGGTCTGACATGCCCATTAGCACATTCAGTTTCTTAGGCGTGTCAATTGTGTTGGTGGCAGTAGGATTGATACGACTGGTAACACGCCCATGTTACTGAGTGTGTCATAGCTACTGTGAGATTGGAGAATTGACACGGCCATGAGCACGCTCACGTTGTTGGACGTGTCGTTGTTTCTGAGAGGCAGAATGTATTATACGCCCAGTGACACGCCCGTGGTTCCGAGCATGTAATAGCTTCTGTGTTGTGGAGTTACAGCACGGTCAGGGACACGCCCGTGTGGTTGAGCGTGTCATGTTTAGAGTTTGCCCTAGTTAACTCTTAACTTGATTATCTCATGTGTATCCCTAAGCAAGTGTATGTTATTATTTTTGGATTAGGTCTTGAAGAAAGTAATTTTTCATTGATCTAAGAAGTAAAAGAATCTTGGAAAAAGGAAGTGGTTAGAGTTGTGTGAATTGTTGTTGAGGTAAGTACAAATATTGCATTATTACATTGTTGATTTATATGAATAATGTATTTTTTTTATGCTTATATTAATGATGTTATATGTATAATGTGAAGGAAATGATGATGTAAATGATTGTGTATTTGAAAGATGAATTGCTATAATGTGGATTGAGATGTGATGGAATATAAAGCCATGGTGATTGGCTATAATGACTTTAATGAGGCATGTTTGCCTAAATGATAATGAGAATTGAGAATGGAATTGTTAATGAAATAATAAATGAATTGTGTGGCTAATGTGTTATTCTATTTTCAGAGTTTGTTGTTGGTGGCATGCCTATTAGTAACAATCTCTTGAAGTTAGGTTGGAATTGATCCTTGAAGCCAAGTTGGGTTGAAGTTTAACATGTTTTACTCCCCTTGAAGCTTGGTTGGATCTAGTCCTTGAAGCCTAATTGAGATGTTACAACCCTTGAAGCTAGGTTGGGTTGGTTCTTGAAGCCAAGTTGGGTTGATACTTAGCATGCTTTGTTCCCCTTGAAGCATGGTTGAACCTAATCCTTGAAGCCTAGTTGGGATTATGATAATGATGAATGTGATAATTAAACCAAAACATTAACTCTGAAAAATTGAATGGCATATTAGTGTCTTTTCTGCCCATGCTTGTCTTTGTTTAAATGTGATTCATTAATGGAAAAAAATTATTGAATAATGAGATCTATGGAAGGACTTTGAAATGTGATATGTTTATATGTGTATGGTTTATGAAATATAAAGGTGTGATATTAGCTTTCCACCTATGATGTTGTCTTTATTATTACAATGTGTGACATTGCATTACATTAAAGCATAATGTTAGTATACTTTGTACTACTAAACCGTTGGCTTAGCGCGATAGTGGTTGATCGCGCAGGTGACAGGGTTGAACCCGAGAGTTCCTCGAGACCGAGTGAGTCTAGGCATTGAAGAATTTATTTTTGGGACTTAAAGATCAGAGAAAAGCTGCCAATCATGTATAACTTATTTATAATTTGTAAAGTATTGATTCTAATGTAAATATATGTATAATTGTAAATATAGATTTGAATGTAATCATATATGTAAAGATTTTATAAATTCCGCTGCGTATGAAGTAAACGTATATATCTATTTTATTTTATTTTACAAGTTAATTATTTTATTTTCTATAATGTATAATGAGAAAGAATATCTTATCTTTTAAAAGGATCTAAATGTGAAAGAAAACCGTAGCATCTCTATATTCAGTGTACGTAGAATACATTGTGATGTTTTGTAGTGTGCGTATACAGGATGTAGGGGTGTTACAATTGTTTTGGTATCAGAGCCTAGGTTTGAGATTCTCAACCTAGGTAAAATGCAAGAAAAAGAATATTTTGATTTTAAAAGTTAGTTTTTGAATAACATACATGTTTGTATTGGCAGTCTCTGATCTTTAATGAGATGTATTCTGCTGTGTTTGCAGATATAGGTTGTGATGGATTCTCACTTACGTCAGTCAGTAGAGGGTAGTGCGGAGAGTGTAGCTCCAGATGAGGTTAGGGATGGAGCTAGAGTGGATAGTGCTGGAGAGGTACCTGCTTCTGTGTCGGGGAGACCAGCTGGTGAGGAGGTTCCTCCAGTCTTGCTTAGGCATGTGGTTGATTTATTGAGACAAGCACCAGTGCAACCACCGCCACCACCCCCACAGCCTTTGGTATTAGTGAGGCATTATGATAAATTAAGAAAGTATGGAGCAGAAGATTTTCTGGGTACTATTGATCTAGCTATAGCAGAGCAGTGGCTAGATAAAGTACAGAGAATATTTATTCAGTTACAAGCCACCCCAGAAGAAAATTTTGATTATGCAAGATCATTGTTGCAGAAGGATGCATATGATTGGTGGAAAACAATGCCTCATGCTATGGATGATCCACCTAAATTGTCCTATACTGATTTTCTAAGAGAGTTTGAATTGAAGTATACTCCGAGGGAGTATAAGGATGTGAAGAAGATGGAGTTTTTGAGTTTAAAGCAAGACCACCAGACAGTAACAGAATATGAGGTTGAGTTCATCCGGTTGAGCCATTATGCTGGGGGTATTATATCTGATGATATTGATAGGTGCAGGAGATTTGAGGAGGGATTGAGGCCCTCTATTATGTGTCTTGTGGCTGGATCTAGATATCATGATTTTTCCCAGCTTGTTGCAGCAGCTAGGAGTGTGGAGAGAGCTCAGGGCATTGCAACAGCTGCTTCTGAGGAAGAGATCAGGGTTAGGAGACCCAAGTTTGAAGCAGGGTCTTCATCTGTGAAGAGAGGTAAAGGAAGTTTTGTTCCTCGAGTTAGTAGGAGTCAGAGGCCAGATGGTAGGTCAGTACAGTTTCAGAGGCAGAGATCAAGACCTACAGTTTCAGTGGCGAGTGCTCCGACACCAGTGATTTAGAGATCCATTTTACCAATATGTATTCATTGTGGTAGGCCAAATGGTGGTACTTGTTGGAAGACAGGTGTAGCAGGGGTATGTTTCAGATGTGGATCACCTGATCATTTTGTTAAAGAGTGTCCTGAGAGGCAGGAGCAGATGTCGGTAGATTCTGCAGCTTCTCGACCTAGTGTGAGGGGAGGTCGAGGAGGCAGAAGTTTCAGCAGAGGAGGCAGATCTGGGTTCAGTCCTAGAGGAGGTTCTACATCCAGGGAGAGTAGACCAGAGGAGGCTGGATCTTCTCAAAGGATATATGTGATGCAAAGGCAGCCAGATGCTTCAGCAGTCATAGCGGGTACTTTCTCTTTATTTGGTATTTTAGTACTTGCTTTGATTGATCCAGGATCTACTCATTCGTATATTAGTGCATCTGTTTTGCCTGTGTCTGAATTGCATGCTGAATCCCTAGGATTTGATGTATTGGTGACAAATCCTTTAGGGCATAGTGTGATTGTTAGTAAGGTGCACCGAAATAGTGCAGTAGTGGTGCAAGGTGAGGAGTTTCTTGGAGATTTGATTGAAATCCCTTTTAAGGAATATGATTTGATCCTAGGCATGGATTGGTTATCTAGACATGGAGCTGTAGTAGACTGTCAAAAGAAATATGTTACTTTGAGAACCGGTGATGGTGGAATGGTGATAGTATCTAGTGAGCAGGGACAGCTAGCATCCTTGTTTGTTTCAGCTGTTGCAGCTAGGAGGTTGATTAGAAAAGGGTGTGATGTTTATCTTGCTCATATTTTGGATACTAGAGTAGTGAGTTCTCAACTTGATAGTATACCCACAGTTATAGAGTTTCCAGATGTATTTCCAGAGGAGTTGCCAGGGTTGCCTCCTGTGAGAGAGGTGGAGTTTGGTATTGAATTATTGCCTGGTACCACTCCTATCTCTATTACTCCTTATAGAATGGCACCTGTTGAACTGAGAGAATTGAAGGTGCAGTTGCAGGAGTTGTTGGATAAAGGGTTTGTTCGCCCCAGTGTTTCACCGTGGGGAGCTCCTGTTTTGTTTGTGAAGAAGAAGGATGGTACTATGAGATTGTGTATTGATTATAGGCAATTGAACAAGGTGACTATTAAAAATAAATATCCTTTGCCTAGAATTGATGATCTCTTTGATCAATTGAAGGGTGCAGCAGTGTTTTCCAAGATTGATTTGAGATCAGGGTACCATCAGTTGAGGGTTAAAGCTGAAGATGTTCCTAAGACAGCCTTTCGTACAAGGTATGGGCATTATGAATTTTTAGTTATGCCTTTTTGGTTTGACGAATGCACCTGTAGCTTTTATGGATTTGATGAATAGGGTGTTTAGGCCCTATCTGGATCAATTTGTGGTAGTTTTTATTGATGATATTTTGGTGTATTCACGTAATGAGGAGGAGCATGGCAAGCATCTGCGAATTGTGCTGCAAATTTTGAGAGAGAAGCAATTGTTTGCTAAACTGTCGAAGTGTGAGTTTTGGCTTGACCAAGTAACTTTTCTCGGTCATATAGTTTCAGCAGAGGGTATTAGAGTTGATCCGAGTAAAGTTGAAGCTATTTTGAATTGGAGTCCACCAAAGTCTGTGACTGAAGTTAGAAGTTTTCTGGGTTTGGCAGGCTATTACCGACGGTTTGTGAAAGGATTTTCTTTGATAGCTACTCCACTTACCAGATTACTTCGAAAGGGAGTTAGATTTGTGTGGACAGATCAGTGTCAGGCTAGTTTTGAACAGTTGAGAGAAATGTTGACTCAAGCGCCTGTTCTTACTTTACCCGTGGAAGATAAACCATATGTGATTTACAGTGATGCTTCGCATAATGGTTTGGGTTGTGTTCTGATGCAAGAAGGCAAAGTTATAGCTTATGCTTCTCGACAGTTGAAACCGCATGAGCTCAATTATCCGACCCATGATTTAGAGTTAGCAATCATTGTGTTTGCATTGAAGATTTGGTGACACTACTTGTATGGGGAGAAGTGTTTTATCTATACAGACCATAAAAGTTTGAAATATTTGGGTGTTCAAAAGGAGCTTAATCTTCGACAGAGGAGATGGTTGGAATTGATTAAAGACTACGACTGTTTGATTGATTATCATCCTGGTAAGGCAAATGTTGTTGCTGATGCCTTGAGTCGGAAGTCTTTAGCAGGTTTGATTATTTATTCGCTCTCGTTGCTTGTTGAGTTGAGAGCGTTGCATGCTAATTTTGTATCTTGTGATGATGGTGCATTATTGGCGCAGTTGCAGTTGAAACCAATATTGTTGGATCAGATTAAGAAGGCTCAATTAGCTGATGAGAAGATTCAAAAGATTGTTTCAGATTGCCAGAATGGAAAGAGTCGAGATTTTATTGTGAGAAGTGATGGGAGTCTTTGGTTTAGGAACATATTGTGTGTACCTGATGATGCTAATTTGAGAAGGATTATTTTAGAAGAAGCACATCAGTCAGTATTTGCTATGCGTCCGGGCAATACAAAGATGTATCATGATTTGAAGCAATATTACTGGTGGTTCGGTATGAAGGGAGACATAGCGGAGTTTATATCTAAATGTCTCACTTGTCAGAAGGTAAAAGCTAAGCATCAAGTTCCAACAGGGTTACTTCAACCTTTATCAGTGCCTGAATGGAAATGGGAAAGAGTGACAATGGATTTTGTGTCTGGTCTACCATTGACACAAAGGAAGCATGATGCTATTTGGGTGATTGTTGATAGGTTGACTAAGACAGCTCATTTTCTTCTAGTTTGGATGGATTATTCTTTGGAGAAGTTAGTTGAGCTGTATATCCATGAGATTGTGAAGTTACATGGTGTCCCAATTTCTTTAGTGTCTGATCGAGATCCCCGGTTTACTTCAAGGTTTTGGAAGAGTTTACATGGTGCTTTGGGTTCTCGACTGCATTTCAGCACTGCTTTTCATCCGCAGATAGATGGGCAGTCAGAGAGAGTGATACAGATTATCGAGGATATGTTGAGAAGCTGTGTCATTGATTTCTCTGGGAGTTGGGATAGATTCTTGCCACTTGTGGAATTTGCATACAATAACAGTTATCAATCCAGCATTGAGATGGCACCATTTGAGGCATTGTATGGTAGAAGATGTAGGACGCCTCTATGTTGGAATGAACTTGGAGAAGGTAAGTTAATTGGTCCTGATTTGATTAAAGAAACTGAAGAGAAAGTGAAAATAATTCGAGAGAGGTTAAAACCAGCTTCAGATCAACAGAAGTCTTATTCAGATTTGAAGAGGAGAGACATAGAGTTTGATGTTGGAGATAAAGTATTTTTGAAAGTGTCTCCTTGGGAAAAAATATTGAGATTTGGTCAAAGAGGGAAGTTGAGTCCTCGTTTCATTCGACCCTATGAAGTATTGGAAAGAATTGGACCAGTTGCTTATCGGCTTGCTTTGCCACCTGAGTTGGATAGGATCCATAATGTATTCCATGTTTCTATGTTAAGGAGGTACAGGTCGGATCCATCTCATGTTTTGCCAATTGAATCTATCGAAGTGAGTCCAGATCTGACATTAGAACAAGAACCAATTGCTGTTTTGGCACGTGAAGTGAAAGAATTGAGAAATAAGAAAGTGCCACTTGTGAAGATTTTGTGGAAGAATCATGCAAAGGAAGAGGCAACTTGGGAAAGCGAGCAAACTATGCGAGATCAATATCCTCAGTTGTTTTGGACTTGATGATAGGTAATTTCGAGGATGAAATTTCTTTTTAGAGGGGGAGATTTGTAATATCCCAAAGGGTGCCCTAGAAGTTTTGATATAATTGTTGTTTGATTTGAATCAAATGTATATGTGTTATTGGAAAGGAAAAGATGGTTTAGAGGGAATGTATATGTTGTATATATGGCAATATATATAACATATATGCAAGTCAAATGGGTGGTCAAGGGAAGAAGATATTTTAATTTGTGATTTGTGAATTTACTAAAAAGGCCAAGTGATTCAGAAGGATGTTAAAACAAATTAAAAGAGGGTGTTTAAGTAATTCCTTGTTTTGGAATACTTGGTGGAGATTTAAAGAGAAGTTTGACTTTGTTTCTTTATGTTCTTTTCTTCTTTTTCATGGTGTTGGCCGGCTCATCCAAAGACAAGAGAAAGCAAGAGAAGAAGAGAGGATTTTAATGTTCTAAGCTCAAATTGAAGGAAGATTCAAGTGATCAAGTTGGTGATTCAAAAAGTTTCATTACTTTGGTAAGTCCTCTTTTGATTTCTTTGCTTATTTGAAGTTATGTATGAGTTTGATAGATTATTTAAGGGTGTGTTGTTTGATTATGATATGTTTGAGAGTATTTGATTAAATTGATTATGGATTTTAAGGATGGATTGAAGAAATGAGTAAGTTGGTTGGAAGAGATGGTGTTGTATTTGTGTTTGGGGTTTGTGATGATTTTTGTGATTTGTGTTTGATGTAGATGTGGAATTGTTTTGGTGTTTTTGTAAGGTTAAGATGGTTTTTGTGTATGTTTTGTTAAGTTTGTTTGAAGAGGTTGATGGTGAAAAGAAGTGTTTTGTTGGGTGTTTTGTTGTTTTGGCCGGAATCTGGGTTTTTGGTCTGACACGCCCATGAGCACGTTCAGTTTCTTAGGCGTGTCAATTGTGTTGGTGGCAGTAGGATTGACATGACCGGTAACACGCCCGTGTTACTGAGCGTGTCATAACTACTGTGAGATTGGAGAATTGACACGGCCATGAGCATGCTCACGTTGTTGGACGTGTCGTTGTTTCTGAGAGGCAGAATGTATTATACGCCCAGTGACACGCCCGTGGTTCTGAGCATGTAATAGCTTCTGTGTTGTGGAGTTACAGCATGGTCAGGGACACGCCCGTGTGGTTGAGCGTGTAATGTTTAGAGTTTGCCCTTGTTAACTCTTAACTTGATTATCTCATGTGTATCCCTAAGCAAGTGTATGTTATTATTTTTGGATTAGGTCTTGAAGAAAGTGATTTTTCATTGATCACAGAAGTAAAAGAATCTTGGAAAAAGGAAGTCGTTAGAGTTGTGTGAATTGTTGTTGAGGTAAATACAAATATTCCATTATTACATTGTTGATTTATATGAATAATGTATTTTTTTATGCTTATATTAATGATGTTATATGTATAATGTGAACGAAATGATGATAATGATTGTGTATTTGAAAGATGAATTGCTATAATGTGGATTGAGATGTGATGGAATATAAAGCCATGGTGATTGGCTATAATGACTTTAATGAGGCATGTTTGCCTAAATGATATTGAGAATTGAGAATGGAATTGTTAATGAAATAATAAATGAATTGTGTGGCTAATATGTTATTCTATTTTCAGAGTTTGTTGTTGGTGGCATGCCTATTAGTAACAATCTCTTGAAGTTAGGTTGGAATTGATCCTTGAAGCCAAGTTGGGTTGAAGTTTAACATATTTTACTCCCCTTGAAGCTTGGTTGGATCTAGTCCTTGAAGCCTAATTGAGATGTTACAACCCTTGAAGCTAGGTTGGGTTGGTTCTTGAAGCCAAGTTGGGTTGATACTTAGCATGCTTTGTTCCCCTTGAAGCTTGGTTGAACCTAATCCTTGAAGCCTAGTTGGGATTATGATAATGATGAATGTGATAATTAGACCAAAACATTAACTCTAAAAAATTGAATGGCATATTAGTGTCTTTTGGGCCCATGCTTGTCTTTGTTTAAATGTGATTCATTAATGGAAAAAAATTATTGAATAATGAGATCTATGGAAGGACTTTGAAATGTGATATGTTTATATGTGTATGGTTTATGAAATATAAAGGTGTGATATTAGCTTTCCACCTATGATGTTGTCTTTATTATTACAATGTGTGACATTGCATTACATTAAAGCATAATGTTAGAATACTTTGTACTACTAAGCCGTTGGCTTAGCGCGATAGTGGTTGATTGCGCAGGTGACAGGGTTGAACCCGAGAGTTCCTCGAGACCGAGTGAGTCTAGGCATTGAAGAATTTATTTTTGGGACTTAAAGATCAGAGAAGAGCTGCCAATCATGTATAACTTATTTATAATTTGTAAAGTATTGATTCTAATGTAAATATATGTATAATTGTAAATATAGATTTGAATGTAATCATATATGTAAAGATTTTATAAATTCCGCTGCATATGAAGTAAACGTATATATCTATTTTATTTTATTTTACAACTTAATTATTTTATTTTCTATAATGTATAATGAGAAAGAATATCTTATCTTTTAAAAGGATCTAAATGTGAAAGAAAACTGTAGCATCTCTATATTCAGTGTACGCAGAATACATTGTGATGTTTTGTAGTGTGCGTATACAGGATGTAGGGGTGTTACAGAAGGTGGAAGAGTTCAACACTTAACTTGTGCACATTGCATTTGGAAGACACTTGAAAACTATCATGAAGGTACGACTCAAGTGAGATTCACCAAGAAACAAATGCATGTTCATGAGTATGAGCTATTCAAGTTGAAACCAAATGAAAATGTCATCGACATGATGAATCACTTGCTTTCTATTGTCAATGAGCTAAAGAATTATGGCAAGATATATGATCAAGGTAATGTAAATAGAAAAATCTTGAGAGCCTTAAGAGCTAGAAAGAACTTTGAATCAAAAGTATCATCCATTAAAGAAGCTCATGATCTTAGCACATTGAGAACCGACGAGCTTGTGGGAAAACTACTCACATTTGAGCTACACAGTGAAAAAGAAGAAGATTTAGGTGAGAAAGAAAAGAGAAAACCAATTGCTCTCAAAGCAATCAAAGAAGTTGAGAGCTCAAGCAACAAAGGTACTGATGATGAAGATGAAATGGCAATGTTCTCAAAAAGAATAAGTGAATGGAAAAGAAAGAGAAGATTACAAGCTAACAAAGTTACACTTCCTAAATCCTCCTTGAAAGATAAAGAAAAGAAAAATGAGGTAAAGTGCTATGAATGTGGTAAATCTAGTCACATCAAATTGGATTGCTTCAAAGTAAAGAACAAAAAGAAATGGGACAAAGAAAAGAAAAAGTCTCTCAAAGCCACATGGGATGACTCTTCTTCAAGCGAAGAGGAAGAAGAGGAAGAAGAAGAAGAAGAAGAAGAAGAAGAAGGAATTGCAAACCTATGTTTCATGGCTATTGAAGATGACTCCAATGAGGTAAGTACTCAATCCTTGAATCTAATAGCACATGATGATATTGATGACCTAATTGATAGTGATTTGATTGAGCACATGAACTTTAAAATAAAAAAAATATTTCTCCAAGATGATGCTCTATAAGGAAAAGAGTTCTAAGTTAGAAAAGGATTTTATATGCTTAAAGAACTCTACCCTAGAATTGAAAACCTCAAATGAACACTTGATGAAATCAATAAATGAGTTAAATAAAAAATCACATGACCTAGAAAAAGTTATTAAATAGAATGAAATTCTGAAGCATGAACTAAAAGAACTAAGAGGATCAATTTCAAGATTTCATAAAGGAAAAGAAGCCTTAGACACATTAATTGGTAACCAAAGATCACCTTCCTTAAAATATGGATTAGGATTCAATGGTTCAACCAACACTACACTTAGCACACTAACATTTGTAAAAGTCTCTACAACTCGAATCTCTAATGTTGATGTTGTAAAGAATAAAGATGGTCACACCAAGTCTAAGAATTCCAAAACAACTACTCATGGTTCACTAGGAAATAGAGCTAAGTTCTCAAAAAGTAATCATGCATTTATATACACTAAACATGCACAAAAGCAATCACATACTTATAGTTGTATGCATAACACATGGAATATGAATAGGAAAGTGCAAAAATATAAAACATTGTTGCAATGTACATATTGTATGAAATTTGGACATAAAAGCATTTTTTTTGTCATATTAGAAAGGCTCATCTCAAGTCAGAGGACGCCTCTATTGCTAGCCATCAAGGACCCAACTTGATTTGGGTACCTAAGAAAAGATAACTACTATTGCATTGTAGGTATGCCTAAAATCTACTATCAATGAAAGCACATGGCTTGTGGATAGTGGGTGCTCAAGGCATATGACCAGGAATGCAAAGCTTTTTACAAGTATTACATACAAACTTGGAGGTAATGTAACTTTTGGAAATAATGCTAAAGGTAAAATTATTGGTGTTGACTCCATTGGAATACTTGGTAAAGACTTGATTGAAGATGTATGGCTTGTTGATGGATTGAAACATAATTTGCTAAGTGTTAGTCAATTATGTGATAGAAAAGACATTGTAAATTTTGATTCTAAAGGATGCAAGATCACTAATTCAAATGGTGTCATTGTATTTAAAGGAACTAGAATAAGCAACATGTATAAAATTAACATACATTCCAATAATGCATTTAAATGTTTAATCTCTACTAATGATGATGCTTGGTTATGGCATAGAAAACTAGGACATGTAAGTATGGATCAATTAAAATGCATCTGTAATAAAAACCTAGTTGATAGTCTCCCTAAAACAAAATATGACAAAGATAGAACTTGTGAACCTTGTCAACTTGGTAAGCAACTTAAGAGCTCATTTAAATCAAAAAAATGTTGTAAGTACCTTTAGACCTTTAGAGCTCATTCATCTAGATTAGTTTGGACCAAATAGAGTTACAAGCCTAGGTGGCAAGTCATATGCATTTGTTCTTGTTGATGATTACTCTAGATTCACATGGGTTAATTTCTTAGCTTAAAAGAATGAAGCTTTTAATCACTTCAAAACATTTGCAAAAAGAGTTCAAAATGAAAAAGGATATGTGATCACATCTATAAGAAGTGATCATGGCAAAGAATTTGAGAATGAAAAATTTGAAAATTTTTGTAATGAATTTGGCATTTCACATAATTTTTTCAGCTCCTAGAACTCCACAACAAAATGGTGTGGTTAAAAGGAAAAATAGAACCTTGGTTGAAATGGCTAGAACAATGCTCAATGAATATGAATTACCATCTTATTTTTGGGAAAAAGCCATTAATACCGCTTGTTACATTGCAAATCGTGTTTCTAAAAGGCCTTTAATTAATAAAACTTCTTATGAGCTATGGAATGGAAGAATTCCCAGAATTTCATATTTTAGGGTATTTGGATGCAAATGCTTTATATTGAACACCAAGGAAAATCTTGGAAAATTTTCATCCAAATCGGATGAAGGCATATTCCTAGGATACTCATTATCTAGCAAAGCATATAGAGTATTTAATAAGAAAACTCTAGAGTATCCTAAGGAACTCATCATTGGTGAAACATTTAAGGGAGTAATTACTAGATCTAAAATTAATCATATAATATTTTTCTTTTGTTTCTCAAATTGAGCCAAAGACCATTGAGGAGGCTCTAAATGATGAGAGTTGGATGATTGCAATGCAAGATGAACTTGATCAATTTGAAAGAAATAATGTACGGGAACTTACTCCTAGACCTAAAGATCATTTAATCATAGGATTCAAATGGTTCTATAGAAATAAGCTTGATGAAAATGGTCACATCACTTGGAATAAAGCAAGATTGGTAGCCAAAGGCTATAATCAAGAAGAAGGCATTGATTATGATAAAACATTTGCCCCTGTAGCTAGATTAGAAGATATTAGAACATTACTTGCTTTTGCATGCCACATGAATTTTAAACTCTTTCAAATGGATGTTAAAAGTGCATTTCTAAATTGATTTATAAACGAAGAAGTTTATGTTGAACAACCTCCGGGTTTTGAAAACTACAATTTTCCAAATCATGTTTTCAAACTAACCAAAGCTTTATATGGATTGAAAATGGTTTTTCAAAATGAAAAGTGGACACAACTCTCTTTGTTAAAAAGGATAAACATAACATTTTAACTGTGCAAATTTATGTGGATTACATAATATGTGGAGCTACTAATGAAACCTTGTGCAAAGAATTTGGTTGTTGTATGACTAGGGAATTTGAAATGAGCATGATGGGTGAACTCAAGTTCTTCCTTAGACTACAAATCAAGCAATGCAAGGATGGAATCTTCATCAACCAATCCAAATATACAAAGGAACTTATCAAGAAATTTGGAATTGATGGCTGCAAGACTAGCAAGACTTCTATGAGCACATCCATGAAATTGGGTAAAGATGAAAATGGTAAAGAGGTAGATGAAAAGAAATATCGAGGTATTATCGGATCACTACTTTACTTAACTGCTTCTAGACCTGATATAATGTATAGTGTATGCCTTTGTGCTACATTTCAAACTTGTCCTAAAGAATCACACTTGAATGCTACTAAGAGAATTTTGAAATACTTAAACGGTACATTGCATTTAGGTCTTTGGTATCCTAGAAACACATCATTTCATATTTTAGGTTTTTCGGATGCAGACTATGCCAGCAGTATCTTGGATAGAAAAAGCACAACAGGAGCATGTCACTTTCTTAGCAATTGTCTAGTTTCTTGGCATAGTAAGAAACAAATATCAATAGCCTTGTCTACAGCGGAAGCAAAATATGTTACGGCATGTTTCTGTTACAAACAAGTGTTATGGATGAAGCAACAATTGCTTGACTATGGTAAAGTGTTTAATAATATTTCCATTAAATGTGATAACAATAGTGCTATCAACTTGTCCAAAAATCCTATCCAACACTCTAGGTCTAAACATATAGACTTTAGACATCATTTTTTGAGAGATAATGTACGAAACCAAAATATTGTTTTAGAGTTTATAGATACACATAATCAACTTGTTGATATCTTCACAAAACCTTTGAATGAAGATAGGCTTAACCATTAAGCATAATTTAGGTATGATTGGTGGAACATCCATGAATGATTAAAATATTGCCTATTAATAAAAATTTCTTAAACATCTCTAGGCATCAACTTTGATTTTTTTTTTTAACTATAACAATCCATCACTTTTGCCCCTTTCATTTTTGAGATACTCGTGGTCATTCCAATGCTTATTGCAGTCGCAACCTTACCAGTTAGACTCATCTGAATTGACCCTTCAGCGAGCGGTCGGGAAACATTTATGAGCGGTCGCATTAATTTTAATAGTTTCGATAGTTACAGACATTCTCTCCATTTGCGAGCACTTAATTTATGCTAATGGTCGCTACAGTGTCTTTAGCGATTACACCTATACAGATAGGCGATTGCACTCTGTACACTCTGCTCAAAATTTTGTAACCATTGGTAGTATGACGGGTCGCAATTTTCCAACCTTCAATAGTCATAAATGGCTACTCTCTTAATTTCTTCTATTTAAGACCATCATAACATAGGTCTTTTATCACTTATAACATACAAACTTCCCTCCACATCTCCAAATCCTCTCAAGATCATCTCCTTCTCAAACACTCTCTGTTTTCAAGTTTCCCCCACTTCTTCAGTTCTCATGGCCCCTAAAAAGAGAAGTATTTCCAAAGGGAAAGGGAAAGGAAAGAAACCTTTAGGAATCACCATTAGTGAACCTTAAGATGTTCCTCCATCTCCTCCACAATCTAGAAGAGGTGAGAAAATTCATAAACCTCACCACTAAGGAAGATGTGAGATATACTATGCTGAAAAGGAAGAAATTTGAAGGAACCAAATCTCCATTTGGTGGCATGCTCTCTGCCCTCAACATTATGGAAGAGATTGAGAGTCTACTTGATGTTCTTGGCTGGAGGAAATTTGTTTTCCCTGATGAGGTAGGTTACTCTAGTCTTAGTAGGGAATTTCTTATGTCCCTTCAGATTGAAAAGAGTGCAAATTCTGCACTAGGGTGGTATGGGTTTAGATTTAAGCTTTTTGACCAACACCTAGCCTTAACATTAGAGGACTTTGGAAAAATTTGGGACTTTCCTGTTGGTGGAGTCACCTCCTACATTGATTTAGCCTTCTCCAACCAAACCCTCTCTACCTTTTGCAAGAAATTTCTGTAGAGACATCCTTTGAGAAAGAGTCAAAAGCGAGACACATCAAGTCCCTCACCCACTAGATGCTTCATAGAATTATAATCTATACTATTCACCAACGGGCTGATGGGAATGAAAAGGTAATAAAAAGAGATCTCATCTTCTTATATGCATTCACCTATAACATCCAAATGAACACAACAAAATTCTTTATTGACACATTGTATCACCATGTTGTCACAAGAACTGGAACCTTCTTCTTATCTTCCCAAATCACTCAAATAGCTAGGCACCTGAACTTACTCAATGATCTTAACTTAGCTACCTTGAGAAATCCTTTCAATCTTGCTTCTAGTGCCATCACAATAGACTATCTAGAACATGCTGGCTGTGTTAAGAAGATTGAAGGCACATATGTGTACTACTTTGGCAAAAAAGGAGTTGTAGATAGGCACAAGAAAAGACCAAGGTACACCATTGAGGAAGAAGGAGACTCTTTGAAAGTTGCTGTTGAACTACCTCCCCAGGCTTCCTCATCTAAACCTACCCAAACTAGCTCTCCTACAAAACTCATTTTGAGAGCCATCAAATCTCTTTCAAGGAAACTCTCTCACTTCAAGAAAAGTGTCTCCAAGAGATTCCATCACCTGAACAAAAGGATTGATCTTATATCTCACATGCATCATGATCTCTATGACATGCAAGGCAAAATGAATTTGCCTCAATGTAATCTTGAGGATTGGGATATAAGTGATTATACAGAGAGTCCCATTGAAGGAGAAGAATCCATCAGCACTAACTCTACAAGCAATGTCCTTCTTGATAAGGGAAAAGCTCCTATAGAAGAAGAAGAGCTAGATGAGGATGAAGATTCTGATTAGTTTACTTTTGCTGTTTCTGTTTCTATTTTGTTGTTTCTATTTTTTTCTTACTATAGACTTTGATATCCTTTGTACTTCCCTATTTTTAATAACATTATGGTTTTTATGTTCATCATCTTCTTATGCATTTAGCCTATGACAAAGGGGGAGAAATATACATATGGGACAAATACTAATATGTATGTGTATGTGCCAACTTATTACAATAAAATAAGCTATACACTCCAAAATAAACATGATACATGCATATGTTTAGGGCGAGCTTTATAGAATTTCTCCAGAAATGTATTAACCCTCAATACATAAGAAGTTAAAATTTCTTTCCTTAAATATACATTTCTCTCACATTATATCATCATTCCATTTCATTGTCAAAGTCAAAATGGGAGAGATTGTTAGCTAATTGATCTCAATTTTGATCCTTAACAACTCAAATTGAATGACTTATTTAACATGTTTTTTAAGAACCTTGTTGCAGGATTAGATTGTTTCAAAAAAGTCAACACAGGGTACATTTCGCGGTTGCACAACCATGGAGATGACGCCCCCTTAATTAAAGGATGAAACCATATCACAGTAGGGTTCGTGGTCATAAAATCAACCACAGTAGCGACCGCACATCAACATGCGTGACCATCCAACAAATAAGGACGACTACAAAATGAGTAACCCAAATCATCCAAATTCCAATAAGGTTCTTAGTGACAAGCATAGTGGAGGATATGGTCTCGCTTACTGATGTAGCAACCATCCTTACGACTCTACGACCGCTCTGCTGATTCAAGAGAAAATTATTCAAACTGACAGTAGTGTTCACATCGTTAAGTGTGCCCAGAAGTTCGATGCGAGTCTCTCAATTCGACCGCTAATTGGCACCTAGGGTGACCTCGCCATTGATATTTAGGTGGAAGTTTATTTTGCCCAATTAATGAATGTCATGCATAATAACTGTTATAAACCCACTTCAATATTCAAAAAGGGTGACCGCACCTAGCTTATGTGCGACCATCCCAACAACCACAACGTGGGCAAGATTCCAACAGTAGAGCAATTAAATTCGACCGTTGAAGCAATTTTGAATGCAGAGACCATCCCTTATATAAGGGCGACAGCGTGAGACATTGGTGCGACTGTCCTAGTACTAAGGACGACTGCTAACTGCTTCAAATAGTCTATTAACACAAGGTCTAAACTACCAAGACTTATTTCTCACTATCTATAATGGCTAGTTAGACCACATTCGCTATAAATACATTATTATTCTGTTAAGAAAAAAAAAAGAGATTCTGAATTTAATAGCCAAGCAACATATTTTCTTTTATTACTACAATTAACATTTGAATTGTAATGAGTGTTAGGTTTAAGCATTAAAAACACCATTGTAAAAGTTTGAGTGTGAGCTTGGAAACACTTAGGTTGTGAGAGTGAGCCTGGAAAAAACTCTTGTAAGGGTTGTGAGGTATATGATCTCAAACCAATTGTAAAGTTAGAGTTAAACTTGCAAGAAGAAAACTCAAAGTTAGTGGAACCTTAACAAGTTGTTAAGGAAGTGGATGTAGGATTGGAGTTAATCCGAACCACTATAAATCTTGTGTATTCTTTCATCTACTCACTACTCAACTATTTATTGCTATTGAGTTTTTAAATTCTTTGTTTCTATTTTTCATCATTCCTTAAGAAAACCAATTCACCCCCCCCCCTCTTGGTTGCCATCCTGGGACAACAAAATTCTAGCAGAGATATGTATAATCATTTGCATGGTCATGCATATGCTTGTGCATATTTCTATTCTTCAAACTTTAAGAAGAAATCCCAACAGTGAGGCGTATGATCATTCATATGGACATACATATATTTGTGCCCTTAAAACTTTGAAAGGAAATTCCAGTAGAGACGTGTATGACCATTCGCATGGTCATGCATCTGACTATGTATACTTTTGTTCTTCAAAATGTTAAAAATAATTCAAGCAGTGATGGGCATGATCACTTGCATGGTCATGCATTTGCCCATTCATATTTCTACCTTCTTATACCTTCACAAAGTAGGGTTTATGGGTGGAGTTAGTAGTGAATTATTGAGTGCATCTTGGAAATAGTTATAAATTGATGAAAATTGCTTATAAGATTGAAATGAAATCAATCCATTAAATGATGAAACTTAGATGTGTAGAAAACTTGAGGAAAGTATGGATAAATATATTTGGATATTTGAAATAAGTGTGAGGTTAGAAAAAAAAAAAAGATGATTACAAGTGATTAGTGGATTTCACATTATTCATGAAGAAATAAGATAATTTACAAAGCAAGGTAAGAAGAATGATATATTGATGAATCATTAATGATTTTAAATAGTTTGAAGAGCAAGATAAAGAAAACAAAGAGGTGTATATACGAATTAATTGAGTAATGAAAGTAAGAATGTGAGATTTACATACTGTGTACTTATAGAATACTTGATAGTAACATTATTTGGTGATTGAAGACAAGTTATAGATTATATATAGAAGTGTTAAAGAGTTATCCGATACTAATTGATGACAATAGAAAGAAGGGAATTGATAATGCGAAAAGGAAAGAATGTAGTGAGATTTATAGGTAGTTTAACCCTTCTAGTGAAATGATGCACTGTGGATCGAGTTAGAAATATATATATATATATGTGTGTGTGTGTGTGTGTGTGTGTGTATTAAACATAGTGAATACATTATATATGTACATATACTCTTAAAGTGAAAGAATAGTTGTGAATTCTTAATATGTTAAGAAAAGAATTAAACATGTAAGAGTGGAAATTTATTTATATTTCATTATTACAGTGGAAACATGGAAGTGATTTGAAAGATAAAGCTTGATGAATAAATAAAATTAGTCAGACTAATCAGAAACAAATATAATGTGTATATATGTTCATATGATAAATGTATTTGAAATAATTGCTTATATCTTATAAATTCACAGTAATAAGCAAATAATTTAAAAGGAGAATTTTCTATACCAGAAGATATTATGACTGAAAATAATTTGAAATAGTGAAATAAATGTATTGCCTGATTATACTGATATTAAACCTAGTTTTCGAATTAGCTAAAGTGTGAATATTCAAAGTGACAGTGGGCATTTTATGCCATAGTGATAGTAGGTACTCTGTGCCATATAGGACACATTTTATGTCTCAGTAATATTGGCCTTTATGCTAATAGTGGACACATTGCATCATAAAGGATCTTTGATCCCATTATCACTACAGTGGGCATTCATGCCATAATGGGCATTTTGCCATATCATTACAGTATCAGTAACCCGCTATTCGGAACTAGGATTTAAAGTTCTTTATATATGGGAAAGAAAGAGATATATATATATATAACAGTGGAATGTAATAACACAAATTATATTTTAAAAAATTTTCTAAAGAGAATTAAATGCAATTACTGAATTGAGCTTGAATAGTGTAAGTGTGTAGAGGTGCATCTTCTGTAGCTCTATAATAAGACTATTTTGAAAGTGTTACATTGAGTGATATCAGACATAATGAAAAAATAATAAATAAAAGTTATGTCAAGTAATAAATTAAATGATTTTTATGTGAGATTTAAGATTATTTATGAATTAAATGGCTTATTGCCATAACAGGTAAATTTTGATGATGAAATTTCTTTAGTGGGGGAGAATTGTAATATTTAAAAATTTTAAATAGGAAAATTTTTAACTAATATTGATAATTGATAGTGTATAGTGATAAAAGTAATGTGGATAAATGTTATAAGTAGTGAACAGTGAATAGTATATCTCAAAATTTACTGAATAAATTATTTTTACAGTTTTACGGGACTAAAAATTAAATTAGAATCAAAGGTTAAGAGTGAGGGTGCACCATAGCTAAATTGAGATTGACCACACTAGATTAAACTATATATATATAAGTGGACATGTGTGTGAATGTGTGGAACCTTCTCCTTTCTTCTCCCATCTTCCACGCTTATCATCACCATCACCGCCTAAACTCCTCCTTTCTCCTTTTTTTCAAAAATTCAGCTGAAATTTGAAAGAAAATCACATCTAGTTATAAGCTTTTAAGATAATAAGCTAGAAAAGGGTGAGATTATCAATAAGTTATCAAAGAAAAAAAGGGAAAAGAGAGAAAAAGAGAGATTTTGAAAGAGGCATGTTGTGAGCGGGGATTTTTCCCCCACTCCCAGTGGAATGGTTCTTGCGACTTCAGCACTGTTTAGGCTCGGGGCCTTAGAGAACACGGACCTAAGTTTGGAGAAAATGGAGTCACCACTCGGACGGGCTGGAAAAAAGAAAGGGGTGAATGACTCGATTCCTAAGGAATCCCCAACCCCCTAATGGGTTCGGAAAGTTAGGTACGCATGGGGAAGGTGAGAAATGGCCCAGCACCCCCACAATGCCCGGTTCATTGGAACCGGGCTCCTTTATAGGTTTTAATATTATAAAATTCTTAAATATAATAATATTATCCATATTACATGCGACAATTGAAATAGAGCATCGTTATATTAAAATCAAAGCAATGTCCAAGCAAAGCAAATAAATAGACACCCATCCGAGGATGGAAACATGCCCTTACATCATCCATGTCTAAACTAATAGGACACCCACCGAAAGGTAGAAACATGTCCTTTACATTGGTCCAAAATATAAAAGCAATTTAAATTACATGATATTTAACTAATGAGGTACCCACAAAGTAGAAACATGCCTCTTAAAAACTGTATGCATGTATGCACAAACAATCAACAAAGATAAGTAGAACGTTCCTTCCAACCTTATAACATCCACACACGAATGGTGAATCTCTTTTCCTAGGTAATATGGTTAATAAAATACCAATATGGGGCATCTTGTTTTTGAATAATTCCCTCGGACGTTTTAACCAATAGTTATATTTTCAAAAATGGAAATCAATCCATGATAATTCCCATTAATTAGTTTTTAATCCAATTATAGTAGCTTTTATGCTATATTGGATTAAAACTAAATTAAGAGGTTTATTATGAATAGATTTCTCACTTGAAAAAGCAACTAATGATTCATGCCAAAAACAAGACCATGATTAATTATTCTTAGTATAAACTAGGCTCACAATTGATTTTTGGTATTTCGTAATTGACCTAAATAATTTGCAAGCTCTTCGTAAGAAAAGGTTGGATAAAAGTAATTTTATTTCTAAGCCCAATGTAAAAAGATTTTACAAAAAATGGATTTGGGCTTAGTATTTGGGTTATGAGCAAAAGAATTTTTAACTTGTTTTGGAAAATTCTTATGTCTAAAGACCATTTTGAAAAGTTTTGAAAATAGCTTTGGTCTTTTGAACTTTAAAGAACAATTTATTTTGAGCTTACAATGTACTTTGGTCATATTAGAAAAAAAACAAATGAAATAAGCCATGATTTAAGCTAAGATAAATTAACCATAGTCAAACAACATGCATTTGGGGTAAAAACCTAAGGAAAGTAACTAGGGCAATTACATGAGCTTCAGTCTTTGGGTTAAAAAGCTTAGGTTCCCATAGCAAGTATATACCAAATGGTACGAGGCTATGAGTGGTTATGCCATTCTCGATCTCCATACCTAGAGTGAAAGTATGGTATCCCTTACATAACACAACACGGGTAACACGGGCGTCCTAACTCACGCACACGATGCAATCTAATATGATGCAATGGATAATATCATTATAAGAAAGAATAGAATAACATAAAGACCAACGAAATCAACTTCTCTTATCCCTAGTGGAGGAGTTGCCACTGTGAGTGGGGATTTTCGCCCCCACTCCTGGTGGAATGGTTCTTTCGACTTCTGCACTATTTAGGCTCGGGGCCTTAGAGAACACGAACCTAAGTATAGAGAAAATGGAGTCGCCACCTGGATGGGCTGGGAAAAAGAAGGGGGTGGATGACTCGATTCCTAAGGAATCCCCAACCCCCTAATGGGTTTGGAAAGTTGGGTACGCGTGGGGAAGGTGAGAAATGGCCCAGCACCCCCACAACGCCCGATTCATTGGAACCGGCCTCCTTTACAGGTTTTAATATTATAAAATTCTTAAATATAATAATATTATCCATATTACATGCGACAATTGAAAATAGAGCATCGTTATATTAAAATCAAAGCAATGTCCAAGCAAAGAAAATAAATAGACACCCATCCGAAGATGGAAACATGCCCTTACATCATCCATGTCTAAACTAATAGGACACCCACCGAAAGGTAGAAACATGTCCTTTACATTGGTCCAAAATATAAAAGCAATTTAAATTACATGATATTTAACTAATGAGGTACCCACAAAGTAGAAACATGCCTCTTACAATATTTGGAAATCAAAAATAAATCGATAAAAGTAAAAAACCATTCATCATAAATAAATCATTCATCAAAGATATCAATCAAAATATAAAATAAACATCCATCCATGATAAATTAAATAAATCAAACATTGAAATTAAATAAATCAAAGCAAATAATAAACTACATAATCAAATCTAAAATTAAATAAAGCAATAAATATATAATTTAGGAATAGGATTTTAGAATTTTAATTACTAAATTAGGGCTTTGAAAAAGCAAAGTTAAATACACGGACTCATAATACACAAATGAGTATTGACCCCTTCGACGAGCCCATACGGCGGTCTCGCTAGCTGGTTAGCAGGCGGGCATCAAGGGGGCAGCGCCCCAGAAAATTTTAGAAATTGGCTTCTAGGATTGTAGGTTTTGGTTTTGAAAATTAAGATTTTAGGGTTTAGAATTTAGAAAATAGGGTTTTGGAATTTTGAAGAAACTAATGTTATTTTTAAAAGAATAATGCCTACTGTGTGATTTTAGAAAGAATGATTAATTAGGGTTAAAGCTTTTTATGCTTAAAAAATAAGGCTACTGACTTTTGGAATAGAGATTAGGGTTTTGGGAGCTAATAAAACGATTTAGGGTTTTTGGTGTCTTGGAAAATATGTTTGGTTTTAAGATTTGTGAAAATAATTTAGAGTTTTATAAAGTTTTTGGAAATAAGCAAAATGATTTAAGGTTTTTGGAAACAGAGAAGTAACGAATTAAGGTCTTTTGGATATAGAAGAAATAAATTTAGGGTTCTTAGGGTTTAGAAGAAACAGAAAAGTACTTTTAAGGTTCTTGGAAACATAAAGTATTTTTTTTGGGTTTTTTGAAATAGAAAAGACGATTTATGGTTTTTTAAGGTATTTGGAGACAAAAAATTATTTTTAGGTTGTTGAAACGAAGATCAATGTTACTACATGTTTATAGATCAAAGCATTGTGTGTATATTCTTATAAATCAAAGAAACAAAGCTACTGTGAAGAAATAAATAAAGAAAATAAAGATTCAGACCTCCGTTTGTTAGTTCCACCAAAAAGTTGCTTTCTGGATGAACAAATACAAAGGCAAGATGGTTGTCTTTGATGGATTGATTGCTTGCTTGCTTATTCTCCTCTAAAAAGTCCGATCATTTTCACTGCCAAAAGAAATTTTGAAGTCCGATCTCCTTTCAAAAATTCCTCCAAAATTTCAGTCCCCTTTCTGTGTTGTTTTTAGTCTTATTTATAGAAAATTTTGATAATTAATCTTAATTTTTTAAGGAAATTATCATTATTTAGAAAAATGAAACTGAAACCAAATAGAATTTGGTTTCGAAAAAATTGTTGGAAACCAAATTCGTTGGCAAAAACTGCGATGGGCTGCAAGAGCTGCGAGCGCTGGCATGGAAAATTGCGAGGGACGTGAGCGAAATTGGCTGCGGGCCATTTCGTCCAACGCTTTCGGCGATGAATTTTTTCGTCGCCGATTTTTTCATCGCGGATTTTTATTTTTATTTTTATTTATTTATTTATTATTATTATTTTGTTTATTATTTTTATTTTTATTCACTTCACCATTTTTTAACTAAAATATATATTAAAATACCATAAAATTATTTTGGACTATAAAAAAATAATGGACCGGACTGGGTCAAAAATTAAGGGTCTATAGTTTGCCCCCTACTTGAACGATCTGAGACTTTAGTAAAAGAGAGTTAAAAGCAATAAGACATAATTTTAATGAGATGGTTACTTGAATTTGTTTTGGGTACTTAGACCCGAGACTGAACTTGATTTGGGTACTGGAACCCGAGACTAGATTATATTTGGGTACTTGGACCCGGGATTGGATACTTAGACCCAAGATTGATTTTATTTAGGTACTTGGACCCGAGATTGGGTACTTGGACCGAGCTTGAATTTGATTTGGGTACTTGGACCCTAGATTGGATTTGATTTAGGTACTTGGACCCGAGACTAGATTGAATTTGGGTACATGGACCTGGGATTGGGTACTTGGACCCGAGATTGATTTGATTTGGGTACTTGGACCCGAGATTGGATTTGATTTGGGTACTTAGACTCGAGATTGGGTACTTGGACCCGAGATTGAATTGAATTTGGGTGCTTGGACCCGAGACTAGATTGAATTTGGGTACTTGGACCCGGGATTGTGTACTTGGACCCAAGATTTGGTACTTGGACCCAAGATTGATTTGATTTGGGTACTTGGACCCAAGATTGGGTACTTGGACCTGAGATTGAATTTAATTTGGGTGCTTGGACCCGAGATTAGATTTAATTTGGGTACTTAGACCTGGGATTGGGTACTTGGACCCGAGATTGGGTATTTGGACCCCAGATTGATTTGATTTGGGTACTTGGACACGAGATTGGGTACTTGGACCCAATACTAAATTTGATTTGGGTACTTTGACCTGAGATTGGTTACTTAAACCCAAGATTGAATTTGATTTGGGTACTTGGACCCGAGACAAAATTGAATTTGGGTGCTTGGACCCGAGACTAAGTTTGACTAACCTTTGATCACACTACAAAAAAAACCGCTATCTGCAACGGACAGAATCCGTCGCAGATCCGATTTGCGACCGATCTGCGACGGATACGATCCGTTAATAAAAAAGGCGTCGCAATTTTCAATTTTGCGACGGGCCGTCGCAGATTGCGACCGATTTGCTACTACTAGGCGGTCGCAAATTTGCCACTCAAATTTTCGCGGGCAAACAGTAACCGTCGCAGAAATCGTTGCAGATTGTCATCGCAGATTTTCCGTCGCAGATTTCGTCGCAAAACTCGTCGTAAATCCTTCGCAAAGGCCGTCGCAAATTCCGTCGCAGATGCCGTCGCAGATGTTCTGAAGTATATATATGCCGTGGTGTTTTCCGTCGCAAATTTCGTCGCAGATGCCGTCGCAGATGCAATTAATTTACAATTTTTGTGTCATTATATGGATTTTATATATAAAATACACACCTGTAGTAATAATATTTACAATTTAATTACATAAATCTAAATTTACACCAATTTTCATTTATATAAAATGCAATAGTTAGTTAAACTAACATAATTCAAAAGTCATTACAATATATAAGTTTTAAACATTTCAAAGTATTAAAGTATGAACACTTTCAAAAGTAAAAACTAAGCCGAAGGCATACACTAGTCATCATCTGGATGTTCTGCTGTCACTATGATTGATTAAAAAAGAGAATTAAACCACAATGACAATTACATGACAATGGTGCTTGTAAATTAGCATCTATCACTAAATTGAATCTCCTATTAGCTCAGCAGGAGCTCAAGGCTATGGAGGAAATGAAGCAACAGTCCCATCATATTTCAACTAGTCTGAAAGGGGTAAAATATTATGCATTTTAAAATATGTTCATTTCAATTATGAAAAAACATATGTTGCCTATTTATCAACATTTAACATTTGAGAACCCTAACTATTGACAAGAAAGCATATCTAACTACATTCAATCAATTATCGCAAAACAAAATTATTAAGAAATATACATTTATGTCCTGCGCATCAGTCATCATTGGAGCCAAGGACCTATTGTTTAAGCTCTTCTACTTTAGCAGCCAGCTCATCCCTATTTTTCTGCAAGACAGGTGACCAATCAAATATATTACTGTATTGCTACTAGCAGCAAATTATTATAGGCCCAATTGACTCACCTTAAATAGTAAATAATGGCTGGTGAACCAGAAAGTGTAGCCCAGACCCACAACTTCCATCAACTTGGGAAACTGATCCAATGAAAATGAAAATCATGTTCAAACAAGCACAACAGATGCACAAGATCATTCATAATTGCAACACAATCAGTCAAATAAAATGCTTATGGATATTTACCAGTGGAATAGAATCAATAGCACCAACAATAGCTGACGCTAACCACAGGGCAACCACAGCACCACCACCAAACAACAGGATAGAATTGGTATCTTCAAAGTCAAACTGCAAATTTTGAACAAGCATATATTCACTTTTCAGTATAACAATAAGCAACAAACTTTTGAGAAAGATGTGTCTAAAAATCATAGATTTCTGCATAAAATAACTGGAAAAACAGGCAAATAAAAAAGTTGACTCCTCCAAACGCACACCTTATTTTTTTTTGTTTGACTATGCAGTTGAAAGCCTTCTCCATCCATCAGGACCATGAAAATACTCTTAATTATCACTAGACGTGGAGATAAAGTGTAATATCCTCATGTGTGCCTTAGAAGTCTTGGTTATTGTTGATGTTGTTGTTGTTGTTGTTGTTGTTGTAAATGGGATTGAATGTATATGTTATGTGATAAGAAAAGAAAATAGGGTTTAGAGAGAAATGTATATGTTGTTTATATGATGATATAACTAACATATATATATGTCAAAGGGAGAGTCAATGGAAGAGATATTTATTTGTGTTGAGTGTGTAATTACATATATGGGCATATAAGAGACAAAAGGTTAGTTATATGGTTGAGGGCATTTTGGTAATTGATTGGATAAAATCTCTTGGTGGAGATTTAAAGAAGAAAAGCTATTTGACTTTGTGTCTTTATCATTTTCTTCTTTCTTTCATGAAGAGGCCGGCCATCCAAGAAGAGAAAGAGCTAGAGAGGTGTTTGGAGTTTTATACTCAAATTGAAGAAGGAATCAAGGGATTTGGTTAGAGATTTGTGGAATTTCTTCATTTAAAGTAAGTATTCTCTTGTTTTCTTTACTTATTTTGAAGTTGTGTTTGAAGTGAAATAGGGTTTGTTGATTTTGTGATTTGATGAGTTTGAGATGTGTTTGTGTTGTGTTTTCAAGTGTTAAATTGGTTTTAAGTTAATAGTTTAAATAGGTGTTGTTGTTGGAAGTGGTATATGTTGATTTTGAAAGGTGGAGAAGGATGGTGATTTTAGGGTTTTGAGATGGTTTGTGTTTAAATGTAATATTAATGTATTGTAAGGTGATTCTTGTGATGAATATATGTTTAGAACATTGATTGTATTCATTTGAAATATATTATATGGTGTATATTGTGTTTGAGTACAATTGAAAGAGTGTTGGATTTGGTTAGGGTTATGTTCATGGGTGACATGACCAAAAGCAATGGAGAGACACGGCCAAGTCATGGAACATTTGGCCGTGTTGGGTTGATTTTTAGGAGACACGGCCGTGTCCCATGCCAGTGTCTGTCATTGCCAAAATTAAGTTGAGAGACACGGCCACAAGCTTGGCCGTGTCCCTCAAATGTGTTGGCTACTGTTTTTATTTTTGTTCTTTTTGTATGGTTTTGATTCTTCAAAGGTATTTTGGTATCTAAACCTAAACATAAACACCTTAAACATACTTCAAGCAAAGAATGCCCTAATCAAATGGATGTGGAAGATCCTAAACCTATGAATGATATAAATGGCTCTTTGCCCTAATTGCATTGTTGAGATTGAACAAGGTTATGTTATGCATTGTGAATGGTAATGTGTTATATGAATATTGATGATGATATATAGAATGTGAGTTGAGATATGAGGAAGCCATTGTCGTTGGCTTTGGTTATGCAAAATGAAATTATTAAGGCATGTTGGCCTATGTGTTTATGACATATGAAATGAGAATTGAGAATGGTAATGATCATTGAATAATAAATGAATTGTGTGGCTAATGTGTTATTCCATTTTCAGAGTTTGTTGTTGGTGGCATGCCTAAAATGAGTAACAATCTCTTGAAGTTAGGTTGGATTGAATCCTTGAAGCCTAATTGAGATGTTACAACCCTTGAAGCTAGGTTGGGTTGGTTCTTAAAGCCAAGTTGGGTTGAAGCTTAGCATGCTTTGCTCCCCTTGAAGCTTGGTTGAACCTAATCCTTGAAGCCTAGTTGGGTATATGATATTGATAAATGTGATAACAAAACCAAAACATTAACTCTGAAAATTGAATGGCATATTAGTGTGTCTTGGGCCCAATGCTTGTCTTTGTTTAGTGTTGTTCATGAATGGTTTAATGAGTAACTAATGAGGTATATGAAAAGATGTTGAAGTGTGATATGTCTACTTAAATTGGATTATGAAATGTAATGGTATGTTGTTTGCTTTGCATATATAATGTTACATGTATAATATGGATTGATAATTAACATTGCATTGCACTAAAGCATAACATTAGCATGAATTGTCTTACTAAGCCCTTGGCTTAGCGCGATAGTGTTTAATCGGTCAGGTGATAGAGTTGATAGAGTTGAACCCGAGAGCTCTTCGAGACCGAGTGAGAGTAGACGTTGAAGAGTTGATTTTGGGAACTTAAAGATCAGAGAACATTTGCCAATCATGTATAATTTCTTTATAATTTGTAAATATTGTTTATAATGTGAATATATGTATATTTGTAAATATGGATTTAAAAGCTTTCATATATGTAACGATTTTATAAATTCCGCTGCGTATTAACTAAATGTATATATATATCTATTTATTTTATTTTACAAGTTAATTACTTATTTTTCTCTGATGTATAATGAGAAAGCTTATAGTATCATTTAAAATGTTTTGAATGTTAATAAAAATCCGTAGCATTCCTATATTCGATACATGTATACTACATTGTGGTGTATGTAGTGTGTATGTATTGGGTGTGGGGGTGTTACATAAAGCAAGTTCATAAGAGCTCTTTATATAATCATTCTCTTATATTGAAACATGTTTATTTGATTTATAACCCAATACGACCTCAAGGCATAAATAGAGCTCTGAGTAATCAATTTTAGAAACACACATGCAAATGCAGTGTTATACTGTGACAAAAATAAGCATGAACAAGGTTTAGTTTTAAGTAGCACATTAACTTTCGCATCATTTTGGTATTCATCACAGCAACATTTTGAAATGGACAGTCTTGTATTTGAAAAAATGATGAGTCAAAATGTTCAGAGTTCATTTGGCCAAAAAAATGAAACAAAAGCAAGAGAATTTCCGAATAAGAAGCTAAAATGAAATCAAGAGAGAAAAAAAAGGAGGAAAGCATGAAAGTAGACTCAAAATAGAAGCGTGGCAAGTAAGATTATCTAAGTGGTGCTCAGATAACAACTCAAAGGTTGAATTTCACTAAGCAATTACAATGGCAAACTTTCATGAGTTTCTAGCACTCATCACAGCAAGCATTTTCAATTAAATAGCCATACACACAAGAATAGTTTATCTAATTTTCCACAACCAATGAACATGTCACTAAACTTCAGTCCCTGAATTTCTATCTGTATCAGCAAGTCACTGGGCTTTTACTGTGTTCCGAAAGGTCAATTTTGCCAAATATTTGTACACATTTTTAAACATTTTGATAAGCTGACTAAGAAGATTCATTTTCCATTGGACCCCATGTAAAGAAAATGACACTGGGTTAACATATAAAAAACTCAAATGAAACTCTATCAAAATTCAGCAACATTGATTGTATTGAACCAAGAAGTTAGTTTTGCCAATATATATTGATATTTAGTAAGTTTTGCTAATATAATATTAAGTAACCAAACTAAAATAAAGGTAAGTTTAGCAAAAAGGATCGTCATAGCATTTCTAACTAAATAAAAAAATAAAAAAATAATGTAGAATTTTAGTATAGATTTGGGAATAACCAATCTAAGTTCACAAGTTTTCCTAGATGTGGGATTTCCATATTTACATCCTAAAAAATGAAGCATAGCAAAATTAAACAAAATAATTAGCAGAAACAAAAGGACTCAGATAATTGGTACATCGACAAGGCTAATCAGCCATTCTGACGAGCGAACCTTATGATCATCATCACTGTCCTTTATTATTACAAGGCGTGGCACTGTGATTATTTAAAATTGTGTGACTGAATGGCAGCAATTAATACTGGTATAGCAACAAAGAGAATTACAATATCAAAACTTTTATGAATTAATGAAAATTGAAAAGAAATAATTTAACTATTATAAAACATAAAATGTTCCTCACATAACAGCTCAGAATAGACATGAATGTCAAAGTTTCATCAAGCATTTTACAGATGTTTTCTACTATCATAACATTATCATAGCAATAAGCAATCAACTTTCATTTCCATGAAATCACTTTAAAGATTGAGAAAACAAAAAATAAAAATACCAAAGATAAAATCCAAATCCAAACAAACCTTAATATTCAGGTCAGACAAAAAGTCGCCATTTCCTTGTTCGTCTTCTGGATATTCCTCTTGGAACTGAAAGAAATCCTGAGAAAGAAAAGGAAAACCACTACGTTTAAGGCAACAAGAATTAAAACGCTCAAGCAGTTCTTTGTAAATGCTTTTAAACATGATAAAAGAAAAAGAAACCTAGGGTTCCGTTTCGTACGGGAGAAGAGTCTACCGCCGTGAATGGAGCGAGGGATTTGGACTTCCCAGAAAGCGAGGGAGGTGCTGGAACGGAGAAAAGTGAGGTTTCCAGTGAAAATTTTGGGGAAATTTGAAATGGATTGAGAAGTACAGAGCTCCATTTTTAAGGAGGCTGAAGCTGAAAGCTTTAAGAAGCGTTTTCAGGCGGAGTGTTGTGAAGGCGAAACAAATGGAGCTTTTAAATGCTAAGGCTGGTACGAAATAAATTTGTGTCGCTAGGGTTTTCTGCTTCCCGATTATAAATTTACATTTCTAACCTCCTAATAACCTTAATTGTCACTAGCTGCGGGTACAAAAAAAATTATAATTTAAAATATGAAATAAATATACCCGGGTCTCTCTCGCGCCAACTTTTGCGACGATTATTTGCGACGGAATGATTTTCATCGCAGATCTGCGACGGATTTGCAACGGATTTGCGACCAATTTCTTAAAATTCCTCTGACTCCTTCTTCCGTCGCAAATCCGTCGCAGATCCGTAGCAAATTTGCGACAGAAACATGTCCGTCTCAGATTTTCATGGCAAATGCCGAATATTTTTATAGTGAAATTTGCGACGGCAATAGACGGTAGCAGATCTCCGTTGCAAATTGCTTTTTTTTAGTGTTTTCTCTCTCGCGCCAAGTTTCCGCACCAACTTTTGCGACGATTATTTGCGACGGAATGATTTTCGTCGCAGATCTGCGACGGATTTGCGACCAATTTCTCAAAATTCCTCTGACTTGTCCTTCCGTCGCAAATCCGTCGCAGATCCGTAGTAAATTTGCGACGGAAACATGTCCGTCGCAGATTTTCGTCGCAAATGCCGAATATTTTTGTAGTGTCAGTTGAGAAGTCTGACTGCTCCGGCTGTTCTATGCATTATGGTTCTTCAACCTCAAAATGGATCTTCATCCTTTGAGGTCGGGTCTTCACCCTTGAAAATGAATCTTCATCCTTTGAGATCGGGTCTTCACCTTTGAAATTGGATCTTCATCCATTGGAGGCTAGGTCTTCACCCTTGAAAATGGATCTTCATCCTTTGAGATCGGGTCTTCACCCTTGAAACATGGATCTTTATCCATTGGAGGCCGGGTCTTTACCCTTGAAAATGGAACTTCATCCTTTGAGATCGGGTCTTCACCTTTGTAAATAATTCTTCATCCTTTGGAAATCAGGTCTTTACCCTTGAAACATGGATCTTTATCCATTAGAGGCCTGGAATTCTAATTTTCTTTTTATTCCATTCTTTTTGTTCTTCCTTTGCACTTTTACAAAAACTTTAGCCCTTTTTAGCTAGCCTTCATATCCTCTCCTTGCCCCCCTGTGTGGTAAAATATTAGAAGTTAGTCAAAATGTTTTGTTCATGCAAAAACTTAAAAATTGAAAAGGAGAAACTTTGCCCCCCTGTGTAGGCTCAAACCCATGATTTTTCTATGCGGGCTCTGATCATATTTTTGTTGTCTAGTTCTTCGCAAAAGCACGCATTTCTTCTCCTTGCAAAATTACTGGAACTTTCTCAAGCAATGGGCTTTCCATGCCCCCCTGATTTGATATTTTCTTTTGATTGTTTACTTCACAGGGCGTTTGCTGTTCACCTTAATAAGAATAGACAATATAAGACAAAAAAAAGTGCGATGTGATATGCTCATGTATGCATGATATGCATGAATGATACTTGCGATCGTTCCATTGACCCACAGACCGAGGTGTTCAGCAGAAGTGTTCTCATTGGTTCCTCTTTGATGCTCGTTCAAGTGTTGTATTGGAATGATCGAAAGCTTTGCATTTGTGGCTTTTGTCTTCAAGATGTTGAAAACACGAGTGGTGGAGACTCCAAGCAGCAGAGTCAGGGATACATCCATTTCAAACTATGTTTCAGCATGCCAGTTGATAGCTTCTTCTTAACCTTGCCAATAATTATTTATATTGCCCAATGTGTCTTTCGAGATTCGGCAGTTCAACATACTCCCCTTAACTTGAAGGCTTTGTGTGACGAAAACATTTTTTTTGTTTCGTTGTTGTTTTTTTTTTTAAATGTTGGCTTTGCCAAATCAATATCAATATACCTCAGGACTTGATTTTCCAAATTAACATATCTATAACATGACAACCCTAGTTACCGTACTAAACTAGGGAATCATTTCTATTTAAGCAAGAATTGTTGCACTTCAAATAGGCACATACACATTACTTGGCCAAAGGTCTCATTGAGTTTAAATATTGTCTATCTCATATGCATGCTTATCCAAACTATCTCCACTAATAGACTCTACCTACCAAGAGATCTCAACAAGTCTTTGATAGGCTTGAGATGGGGTCTATAAGGGACACAGGTTTAAGTAAAGGCTATTTTCATATTGGAGCTGGTGTGACACAATGGACAAACCTTTCTAGATTTCAAATTCCTTCTATCATCTTGGCATTAATCTGGATCTTGATTAGGACAATCTTTGCCCTTGCAAAAAGTTTTTTATCCAAATTCATTTCTTTTCTTCTTCTCCCTTTTCTTTCTTTTTATTTTTCTTACTCTTCTCTTTCTTTGAGCATTTTATCATTTTGTCATTCTTCCCTGTAGGACTGCCAAGTACAGAACTTTCAAGAATTGGATGGTCTTTCTCCTTTTCCAATTTTGATTGAATCTTTGGTTGGGTTGGACCAATTCAAGTCAAAATGTCCTTACAAACCAAATGGAAGCCTTTTGCTCCTTTAGGTAAAAGAGAACTCAGTTGGCTTTCTGAACCACCTTTTTAGATTTTATCTTTCTTTTTTTTTCTTCTTGTTGTTTTTTTTCTTTTTTTCTTTTTTCTTCTTTTTTTTCTTTTTTTTTGGTTCTAGCTCTAAAAGAGTTGTCTTGTTTGTACCAACTTGGGTCTCCAATAATGGATGAGTGGAGTGACATAAATCTTTTTTAACATGGATAAATCATTTGTTACTCTGATGTTGTCTTGATATATTGGAGATATCAGGAGAACTTCAACTACCTTTATGGTCTTGAGAACTTTAACTACCCTTACGACTTTGGCTATGCATTCCATTCTTTTATCTTCTTGCCTCTTCACCTTAGTGATCATAAGACTTGTCAAAAATATAACAACAACTTAGGGTAGGTTGTTGAGGTTATATGCCAATGAAAAGAAAGCCAAAATTTTATGAAGGCTCAAAGGGGCAACTAGGGATTGATATTTAATAGGGTGGATACTAGCTATTGGCTAACCAAACAATGCCTAGATCATTTCTCCCTTAAATAAGCAGAGTTCAATGTCGCCTCGAAAATTTGTCAAAGCATGTTCTAAGACTGACTAGGACCTAGACAAAGGTCATTATGCAGGAGCCCTTTCTAAGTAAGCATACACAACTCAATGCTATAGAGCAATTCCCTCACCTAATAAAGTCATTTGAGTCATGATGCCTAGATATATTAATTCATGAATTATCAAGCTAGATTCCTCATTGGTTGATCACTAAAATGAACAAAGACCAACAAAATTTTGATGAGAGTAATTTATTCAAACAATTTAAACTTGAAAAACATAATTATTCAAATTAAATATTAAAGAAAGTAAAATTGAAAAGCAACATTCAAGATAAGGAAAGTTTGTTGAGTTTAAGCTTGTTTTCCTTTCACATCTTCAATATTTCCTTTAGAGATTTTTTCGATACTTCAAGACTGAATTAATATACATGAACCGAGAGCAATTGAGAACTAAGGAAGGAGAGAGAGACTAAGGCAACAGACATATAACCATTGCGTTAGACAGAGACAATAGTTTCCCTCAAAGCAGGTTTGATTCCCTCTTTACATATTCAATTAATTGCTCTTAATGATTACTCCATTGAATTAGTTTATTTACAAACTGAATATGCAAATCAATCATTCATAATAGGCTATAGATTTGAATTAAAAAGATAGTAGTGTTAATATATGCCCTGCCATTATTTTCATAAACCCCTAAACTTTGTCAAATTTTGTATTGTATAGATTAATCTTACATAGAATACCTAAAACCCTATTTTCTAAATCTTAAACCCTCAAATCTTTATTTTCAACACCAAAACCTACAACCCTAAAAACTAGTTTTCAAAATTTTCCCCTTGACTCTCGCTCGCTAACCGGCTAACGGGACTGCCTTATGGGCTCATCGAAGGGGTCAATATTTATTTGTGTATTATAAGTCTTTGTGTTTAACTTCCTTTATTTTAAATTCTAATCTATTTATTAAAATTATAAAAACCTTAATTTAAGATGTAAACCCTAAATTTATATATTTATTGCTTTATTTAATTTTAGATTTGATTATGTAGTTTATTATATGTTTTGATGATTGATTTATTTAATTTTGATGTTTGATTTATTTAATTTATCATGGATGATTATTTTTTCAATTATTTTTTGTTTATTAAAATTGTAAGTGGTATGTTTCCAAGATTGGGTATCTCATTAATTCATTTTCATGTAATTTAAATTGTTTTTATATTTTGAGATTAATTTAAAGGACACGTTTCCATCTTTTGGTGGGTGTCCTATTTAGTTTTAGACATTGAAAGATGTAAGGACATGTTTCCATCCTCAGATGGGTGTCCATTTATTTATTTTATTTCAATATTACTTTGATTTTAATATAATAATGCTTTGTTTTAATTATTACTTGTACTATGGATAATATCATTATATTTAAGAATTTTATAATATTAAGACCTGAAAAGGAGACCCCGTGTCACATCTGCCTACCGCATTTATGCAGAGTAGTCACGTGCATAGTGAGAGAAGGGGAAAGGAGAAGATAATTCTTGATAACAGCCCTAGATAAGGTTGTATGACCAAAGGGACCTAGTTGTAATTTTTAAAAGTTTTGGGGATATAAATGTAATTTCAAAAAAAAGTTGCACTGGATGTTCTTAATAGTGCATATAACAGATTCCAAAAATGGAGTGTAGAGAAAAATTAGATCGCAACGACGTGTAACATTTTTTCCAGGAAATGTCCCGTTAAAGAAAAATGAAGACATGTTGACTAGGGGCATTTTGGTCATTATCAATAAAAGTTATACATGAATTTAAAGTAGGAAATAAAAACATGAGTACATAGAGGATGACGAGGGGTTAAATATGAAACGATCGTCAGTAGAAACGGAGCTGGAGAAAACCCGAGCAAAGAAAGGACCTAAAGGAAATTTTATAAAAAGTTGAGGGCTTATTGGTAATTTTTCAAAATGACTCGAAAACCTAAAATAGACCTTATAAATAGAAAAGTAGAGGTCGAGAGGATCAAAACTATATGTAGTTTGACTCGTGGAACTGTACGGGTTAAAAGATATGATCGATTAATCGCCGGAACGTAAAGTGGGCCCGGTTTTGTTCGGGACCGTATGGGTAACACGAGACAACTTTAGGGTATCCTATGGGAAGAGGGACAAGTGGAAAGAAGTAAAGGAAAAGAAAACTATAAAAATCTAATGTTGGCCAATCAAAAATAACCATTTAGCATGAGTAATAAATGAAGAAAGAGAAAGGTGGACAAGTGGTCTTAAAGGGTTTAACCAACACATAAGGTGATCATTATTTCCTTTGTATATAAATATATGTGATATGAAGAACAAACTCTCTCTTTCTCCACTTACAAATTTCGGCCAACAAAGGGAAACACCAAAGGACTTCCAAGTTTATCCAAATTTGATTTTTAAGGTAAGTTTTTAAGGTTTTCTAGTAAGCACACTTTAATTTTAGTATTAATTTTAGGTAGTTATATATTTATTGAAAGATTGGAGATTAGAGTCTTTATGTGGAATTGGAAAAATATTAAGTCAGTGATGAGATTAATTGATTAAATGGAAGAATCAAGATGTATAAAGATTAATAAGGTTGGATTAGGGTTTCGGTTGGAAAAGAAATGGAGGATAACTTATTATTTTTAATTTCTAAGGTTTATGTTGTATTTTGAATTTATTGAAGGAGAAATAAAGAATTAAAGAAGGAGAAGAAGGAAAAGCTAAGAGGAATTAAAGAAATAAGGTTTGGTACTTTACCTTTGAATAATTACTTTTGATTTGGTGCTTTACCATAAAAGAAATTCTATTTTCTTACAAACTTTGGTTTATGGAAGTTTTGAAGTTGATGTTTAAATATATTGATTGAGTTTAAATTAAATATTTGAGTTATGTTCTTGTTTTCTTATGGCAATTGGGTTGTTAAATTTAATTGAAACCAAATGTTTTGAGAAAATTAGGCAAGTTGATTTGGTAAGTTGTTTTGGACTTTAATTAATTTGATTTGAGTTAAACATGCAAAAGTTGTTAAAGGGAAGTGTTTGAATCTTCACTTTACTATTAAAGAAGCCTTAATATTGATTTGCAAAAGAAAAATAAACTATCCTATGCATTTCAAATGTTTGGGCCGAAATGGTCCCAAAGTGACAGATTTCTGGATCTTTTTGTGGCAACTGTTTGAGGCAGCAAACGAATGAATTTTTCAATGAAATTTTACATGCAATTAGTCAACATATGAAATACATTTTCTGTAAAATTTCAGCCAAAAATAAGATCATTTACTTGGTTAAATGCATGACTGAAGTGGACTAAAGTTTTGACGAAAACCAAGATTTTACTATTCATTTTGTCATGCCATTTTGCGTTGCCGATTTTTCGTACCGAGTCACTATTCATTTGGTCAATTTGTGATCTTTTGAGGAATGCTTTAAAATGTTTGATATGTTTATTGTGGATGTTAAATATGTGAAAAAGAGTAACGGCTTGACCAAAGAAAGTGGTGCGCGGCATAAATGGCAAAGTGCGATGGGAATTAAAATGATTTCTCGAATTATTCTAAAATGAAGTTGAGACTTAAAGTGAATCATTTTAATCTTTATGCTCTACTGGATAGTGGGAGTGGTAGATAAGGGTATGGTGCACTATACTAACGCATGCAGTACTGCTCATTATTGTGATATGATATTTTATTCAGTGGTGAGGCCACTGAAGCCAATGGGGAGGCCATTGGTTAACCAGGATGGGGAGGCCCATTCCTGTGATCTGATATCGGTGGTGAGGGCCACCTATGTTACAGTGGGGAGGCCCACTGCCTTTCACTATGGTTCCCTATATACCAGTAGAGCCTGAATCAAAGACATGTTATTTTTCGTTAAACTATATAATGCCAATGAGTTTGAATTATAATTTTACATTATTGAAAGTATATCACACTAAATGTATCACGATTTCGATTGGTATAAAGTTGGTTGATTGTGGATTTAATTATTTCCTTTGATTTCGAATACTTTCATATATTACTTTTATTTTTATTGGTAAAGTACCCACTGAGAGACATTGCTCAGCGAGTTGAGTTTTCTTGACTCGTAGGTTTGGAGCAGTAGATTTCGGTGATTAGCATCGAGCAGCACAACACAGCGCAGCACCTCAGAGTAGCCTTTAGTTTCCATTATGAGTTAGCTAGTTGTGGCATGTATATGTATATATAAGATTGAGAGTCGGTATGTGATACTGTACGTTATTGGTATGTAATAATAATAAATCTCTACTTTAGTCTGGATTAGAAGTGTGAATTTTTCTTACAGGTTGTAGTTGAGGGTATAAGGTGGATTCTTTGGGAGTGTATTGGAAACTGATTGTATTCACATTGGTCTATGTAAAATGTTTTCAAAAATCAGAAAAACAAGTTTTGTCGACACTTGGGATCCAAATTTCTAGGCGAACCTCTGGCAAAATTTCTGTAAAATCGGAACAAAAATTTGACTAAGTAAAATTGGTAGCAACATTTGGATAGTGTGGCGCCTCTACTCGGCTTACACATGTAGGTTGGGAAGGGGTGTTACAATTGTGGTATCAGAGCTTCGGTTTAGCCACTTCTGGGTAATCCAACATAGAAGGATGTACATTTTATTTCGGGAGTGGCCATTACTGACGTAAAATGAGATATCCTATAGTAAATAGGAGATAAAAAGTAGGCATCATTCAAGAAGGAAATATAGGAAAATAAATAAGGGTATGTTTGCATATATTTGATGAAGTGTTTTGTCTTTATATAAATGCCACATAGGGTTTAATAGTGCTGCTGAGCTGTACTGCTTTTGACTGTGATTTATGTGTTAGAATATAGATGTCGCGAGAGTCCTCTCAAAGAGCCGTAGAGGAGGAAGTTGAATCTCGAGCGTCACATATTGTAGAGACGTATGTATCTGAAACCTCGGAGGCTGAACAACTACCCGCTGATGCTCCTATTCCTAATGAAATGTTGCAATAAATGGCTGTCGTATTTCGGCAGATAGCCGGCATTGCCCCAGCCCCACCCCCAGCGCCAGCACCCGTACCAGTACCTGCTGTAGGAGGGGAAAGCAAACCCCCGATAGAAAAGATAAGAAAGTACGGTGCGAAGGAGTTTAAGGCTCTAAGGGGCGATGATTCTTCTACAGCCGAGTATTGGCTGGAAGGAACGGTAAGAACCTTAGATCAGTTACAGTGTACTCCAGAGGAACGAGTGGTATGTGCTACTTCCTTATTAGTGGAAGAAGCGTATGTCTGGTGGGACACAGTTCAACAACGAGTTCCATTGGAACAAAGGACATGGGATTTCTTTGTGAATGAGTTCAAGAGGAAGTTTATATCGGAGGCATATCTAGATGCTAAGAAAAAGGAGTTTCTACACTTAAAGCAAGGTTGACTGACCGTTGCTGAATACGAGAGGGAATTTACTAGGCTAAGTAGATATGCCAAGAAGACAATTGAAGACGAACATGATAGGTGTAAGAAATTCCAGGATGGTTTGAATAATGAGATTAGGATGCAGTTAATTGCTATTAATATCAAGGAATTTTCTGAGTTGGTCACTAGGGCTCTGGAAGTAGAGCAATGTCTAATGGATGAGCGAGATAGTAGACAGAGACTAAGTCAAAGGAGAGATACCCAGGGCTACTCAGGAAATTTTCAGTCATCGAGGAAGCGCTTCAGAGGAGACAGTTCCACAGAAGGTAACCAACGTAGAACTTTTGGTCAGGGATCGGTTTATGGTAGTTCGAGCCAGGCCACCTCTGTAGCTAGCACTGGCCGATCTGGAAGAGGGTAAGGAAGTGGTTTTGGAAGAGGATTGGGGCGTGGTAGAAGTGATTTTGTTCAGACAGGAAGCACTGGAGGAGGTGAGAATGCCAACCCACGTTGTGATCAGTGCGGACGTCGACATACAGGGGAATGTTGGGGAAAAACATATGCGTGCTATATATGTGGATCTTTAGACCACTTTTTACAAGAGTGCCCCCAACGAGTACAGAACCTACCTAGGGAGACAGAAGGGTCGCAGGCAGCAGCTGGTAGAGGTCGAGGCAGAGGTCGAGGAGGAAATCCATCGTGGGCACAGTCGGAGATGGTGGATAGACCCGAGCTAAGAGCCCCTGCAAGGATGTATGCAATGAGGGGGCGTGAGGAAGAAGAGGCTCCGAATGTCATAACAGGTCAGCTAGTTATGTTTGGAATGCCGATTTATGCTTTAATAAACCCAGGTTCTTCACATTCATATATATATGCATGAAAAATGAAAAATTAAAGGATTTAGAAGTAGAACTTGAAATAGATGGAGTGTTAGTTACAAATCCTTTGGGTAGTGAGATGGTTATCAGGAAGGTAATAAAGGATTGTCCGGTAGAAGTACTCGGACACACTTTCTTAGGTGATCTGTTTGAGTTGCCATTCCAGGAATTTGATGCAATACTTGGAATGGATGAGCTGACCAAAAATAAGGCATTAGTGGACTGCGAAAAAAAAATAATGGATCCCTAAGACTATGTGTAGATTATCGGCAGTTAAATAAGCTGACGATTAAGAATAAATACCCGCTACCCCAGATAGACGATTTATTTGATCAATTGAAAGGTGTGGGAAATTTTCTCAAAGATTGATCTGCGATCCGGCTATCATCAACTGAAGATTAAAGATGAAGATATACCAAAGACTACATTCAGAACCCGATATAGACATTATGAGTTTATTGTAATGCCTTTTGGGCTCACGAATGCACCTACGGTATTCATGGATTTGATGAATCGAATTTTCCATTCTTATTTGGACCAGTTTGCCATGGTATTCATCGATGACATACTGGTTTACTCCAAGAATGCAGAGAATCATGACCGACACTTGAGAATCGTGTTACAAACATGGAGGGAGAAGCAGTTATACTCCAAATTCAGCAAGTGTGAATTTTGGAAAGAAGAAGTGGCTTTTTAGGACATATTGTATCGGCTGAAGGAATAAGAGTTGATTCTAAGAAGGTAGAAGCAGTATTGGATTTGAAAGAATGTTATTAGTGGCCAGGGATCAAGAGAGATGTGGTAGATTACGTGGCGAAATGTTTAACCTGCCAACAAGTAAAGGTAGAACATCAACTACCCTCGGGACTTCTACAACTTATTACGATTCCAACATGGAAATGGGATCGCATAACTATAGATTTTGTGGCGGGACTACCAATGACAAGAGACAAACATGATGCAATATGGGTGATAGTAGACCAGCTAACTAAGTCAGCTCAATTCTTACCAGTAAGGATGGACTACTCCCTGAATAAGTTAGCGGACTTGTACATTAAAGAGATTGTACGATTTCATGGAGTCCAACATTAATCATATCGAAAAAAGATCTACGCTTTACGTCGAACTTTTGGCAAAAGTTCCAAATGACTTTGGGAACTCGAACGGACTAGAGTACGTCGTTTCATCCACAAACGGACGGACAGTCAAAGAGGGTAATCCAGATCTTGGAAGATATATTAAGAGCATGCATATTAGAATTTAAAGGTAGCTGGGAGAAGTATTTAAGTTTAATGGAGTTCGCCTACAACAATAGCTACCAGTCCAGCATACAGATGGCACCTTATGAAGCACTATAAGGACGAAAATGTAGGACTCCAATTTGCTGGACAGAATTAAGCGAAGCAAAGATCTTGAGCCCGGAGATAGTTAAGTAGACCGAGGTGAAAGTAAAAATTATCCGGGATAGGTTAAAAGCTGTGACGGATAGAAAAAAATAATAATAATAATAATCATACGCGGACCTGAAGAGAAGGGACATAGAATTCAATGTTGGTGATAAGGTATTTCTTAAGGTTTCACCATGAAAGAAAGTGTTAAGATTTAAACAAAAGGGTAAGCTAAGTTCAAGGTTATTGGGCCTTACATATTCATTGAACATATAGGTCCGGTAGCTTACCAATTGGCATTACCACCCGAATTAAGTAAAATACATGATGTTTTCCACGTTTCAATGCTAAGGAGGTATCGTTCAGATCCAACCCATGTTATACAAGCTCAAGATATCGAGATTCAACCCGACCTGACATACGAGGAAGAGCCGGTAGAAACCTTAGCACGAGAAAGCAAAGAGTTGCGGAATAAGAAGATTCCATTGGTCAAAGTACTATGGAGGAATCACAAAGTAGAAGAAGCTACATGGGAATGCGAAGAAACTATGAGGAAGCAGTACCCATGTTTGTTTCAATCTGATGGGCTTCGGGACGAAGCCTAAATTAACGAGGAAGGAACTGTCACATCCGCCTACCGCATTTATGCAGAGTAGTCACGTGCATAGCGAGAGAAGGGGAAAGGAGAAGATAATTCTTGATAACAGCCCTAGATAAGGTTGTATGACCAAAGGGACCTAGTTGTAATTTTTAAAAGTTTTGGGGATATAAATGTAATTTCAAAAAAAGTTGCACTGGATGTTCTTAATAGTGCATATAACAGATTCCAAAAATGTAGTGTAGAGAAAAATTGGATTGCAACGACGTGTAACAGTTTTTCCAGGAAATGTCTCGTTAAAGAAAAACGAAGACATGTTGACTAGGGGCATTTTGGTCATTATCAATAAAAGTTATACATGAATTTAAAGTAGGAAATAAAAACATGAGTACGTAGAGGATGACAAGGGGTTAAATATGAAACGATCGTCAGTAGAAACGGAGCCGGAGAAAACCCGAGCAAAGAAAGGACCTAAAGGAAATTTTATAAAAAGTTGAGGGCTTATTGGTAATTTTTCAAAATGACTAGAAAACCTAAAATAGACCTTATAAATAGAAAAGTAGAGGTCGAGAGGATCAAAACTATATGTAGTTTGACTCGTGGAACTGTACGGGTTAAAAGATATGATCGATTAATCGCCGGAACGTAAAGTGGGCCCGGTTTTGTGTCGGGACCGTATGGGTAACACGGGACAACTTTAGGGTATCCTATGGGAAGAGGGACAAGTGGAAAGAAGTAAAGGAAAAGAAAACTATAAAAATCTAATGTTGGCCAATCAAAAATAACCATTTAGCATGAGTAATAAATGAAGAAAGAGAAAGGTGGACAAGTGGTCTTAAAGGGTTTAACCAACACATAAGGTGATCATCATTTCCTTTGTATATAAATATATGTGATATGAAGAACAAACTCTCTCTTTCTCCACTTACAAATTTCAGCCAACAAAGGGAAACACCAAAGGACTTCCAAGTTTCTCCAAATTTGATTTTTAAGGTAAGTTTTTAAGGTTTTCTAGTAAGCAGACTTTAATTTTAGTATTAATTTTAGGTAGTTATATATTTATTGGAAGATTGGAGATTAGAGTCTTTATGTGGAATTGGAAAAATATTAAGTCAGTGATGAGATTAATTGATTAAATGGAAGAATCAAGATGTATAAAGATTAATAAGGTTGGATTAGGGTTTCGGTTGGAAAAGAAATGGAGGATAACTTATTATTTTTAATTTCTAAGGTTTATGTTGTATTTTGAATTTATTGAAGGAGAAATAAAGAATTAAAGAAGGAGAAGAAGGAAAAGCTAAGAGGAATTAATGAAATAAGGTTTGGTACTTTACCTTTGAATAATTACTTTTGATTTGGTGCTTTACCATAAAAGAAATTCTATTTTCTTACAAACTTTGGTTTATGGAAGTTTTGAAGTTGATGTTTAAATTGATTGATTGAGTTTAAATTAAATATTTGAGTTATGTTCTTGTTTTCTTATGGAAATTGGGTTGTTAAATTTAATTGAAACCAAATGTTTTGAGAAAATTTGGCAAGTTGATTTGGTAAGTTGTTTTGGACTTTAATTAATTTGATTTGAGTTAAACATGCAAAAGTTGTTAAAGGGAAGTGTTTGAATCTTCACTTTACTATTAAAGAAGCCTTAATATTGATTTGCAAAAGAAAAATAAACTATCCTACGCATTTCAAATGTTTGGGCCGAAATGGTCCCAAAGTGACAGATTTCTGGATCTTTTTGTGGCAACTGTTTGAGGCAGCAAACGAATGAATTTTTCAACGAAATTTTACATGCAATTAGTCAACATATGAAATACGTTTTCTATAAAATTTCAGCCAAAAATAAGATCATTTACTTGGTTAAATGCATGACTGAAGTGGACTAAAGTTTTGACGAAAACCAAGATTTTACTATTCATTTGGTCATGCCATTTTGCGTTGCCGATTTTTCGTACTGCGACACTATTCATTTGGTCAATTTGTGATCTTTTGAGGAATGCTTTGAAATGTTTGATATGTTTATTGTGGATGTTAAATATGTGAAAAAGAGTAACGGCTTGACCAAAGAAAGTGGTGCGCGTCATAAATGGCAAAGTGCGATGGGAATTAAAATGATTTCTCGAATTATTCTAAAATGAAGTTGAGACTTAAAGTGAATCATTTTAATCTTTATGCTCTACTAGATAGTGGGAGTGGTAGATAAGGGTATGGTGCACTATACTAATGCATGCAGTACTGCTCATTATTGTGATATGATATTTTATTCAGTGGTGAGGCCACTGAAGCCAATGGGGAGGCCCATTCCTGTGATCTGATATCGGTGGTGAGGGCCACCTATGTTACAGTGGGGAGGCCCACTGCCTTATCACTATGGTTCCCTATATACCAGTAGAGCCTGAATCAAAGACATGTTATTTTTCGTTAAACTATATAATGCCAATGAGTTTGAATTATAATTTTACATTATTGAAAGCATATCACACTAAATGTATCACGATTTCGATTGGTATAAAGTTGGTTGATTGTGGATTTAATTATTTCCTTTGATTTCGAATACTTTCATATACCACTTTTATTTTTATTGGTAAAGTACCCACTGAGCGACATCGCTCAGCGAGTTGAGTTTTCTTGACTCGTAGGTTTGGAGCAGTAGATTTGGTGATTAGCATCGAGCAGCACAACACAGCGCAGCACCTCAGAGTAGCCTTTAGTTTCCATTATGAGTTAGCTAGTTTTGGCATGTATATGTATATATAAGATTGAGAGTCAGTATGTGATACTGTACGTTATTGGTATGTAATAATAATAAATCTCTACTTTAGTCTGGATTAGAAGTGTGAATTTTTCTTGCAGGTTGTAGTTGAGGGTATAAGGTGGATTTATTGGGAGTATATTGGAAACTGATTGTATTCACATTGGTCTGTGTAAAATGTTTTCAAAAATCAGAAAAACAAGTTTTGTCAACACTTGGGATCCAAATTTCTAGGCGAACCTCTGGCAAAATTTCTGTAAAATGTGAACAAAAATTTGACTAAGTAAAATTGGTAGCAACATTTGGATAGTGTGGTGCCTCCACTCGGCTTACACATGTAGGTTGGGAAGGGGTGTTACAGACCGGTTCCAATGAACTGGGCATTGTGGGGGGTATTGGGTCATTTCTCACCTTCCCCACACGTACCTAACTTTTCTAACCCATTAGGGGGTGGGGGATTCCTTAGGAATCAAGTCATCCACCCTTTTCTTTTTCCAAGCCCGTCTAGGTGGAGACTCCATTTTCTCCGAGCTTAGGCTCGTGTTTTCTAAGGCCCTGAGCCTATCAGTGCCGAAGTCGCAAGAACCATTCCACACGGGAGTGGGGGCAAAAATCTCTGTTCACAGTGGCTACTCCACTGGGGATAAGAGAAGTTGATTCCGTTAGTCTTTATATTATTTTATTCATTCTTATTATGTTATTGTCCATTGCATCATTTAGATTGCATTGTGTGCATGAGTTAGGATGCCCGTGTTACCAATGTTGTATTGTGTAAGGGATACCATACTTTCACTCAAGGTATGGAGATTGAGCATGACATAACCACTCATAGCCTTGTACCTTTTGGTATATACTTGCTCTGGGAACCTAAGCTTCTCAACCCAAGACTTAAGCTCATGTAATTGGCCTATTTGTTTTCCTTAGGTTTTTACTGCAAATGCTTGTTGTTTGGCTATTGTTAATTAATCTTGGTTTAAGCCATGGCTTATTTGGTTTGTTCTTTTTCTAATATGACCTACCTATGTTGTAAGCTCAAAAGTAATTCTTTAAAGATCCAAAAGACCAAAACTAATTTTGAAATTTTCAAGAGGTTCTTTGGACATGAAAACCTTTCAAGTATAAGTGAAAAATCTTTTTCCACCTTATGGTTCAAACTTATAAAAGGCTTTGAAAGAAAGTTATCTTGCACTTCTTCTAAAGATTACAAAGAGCTTACAAATATTTTGGTCAATTATAAAATATCAAAAATCAATTATGAGCCTGGCTTGTACCAAGAATCATTAATCATGAGCTTGTTTTTGGCATGAATCAATGGTTGTTTTTTCAAATAAGAAATCTATTTATGGTAAACCTCTTAATTTAGTTTTAATCCAATATGGCAAAAAAGCTATTTTTGATTCAATGGATTAAAACCTAGTTAATGGGAATTATTATGGACCAACTTCTATATTAGAAAATGCAACTATTGGTTAAATCGTCCGAGTGAATTTTTTGAGAACAAAATATTCGATGTTGGTATTTTGTTGAGCATATACCTAGAAAAAGAGACTCACCATTCGTGTGTGAAAGTTATAAGGTTGGAAGGAATATCCTAATTATCTTTGTTTGTTTGTTGGTTGTGCATACATGCATACATGCATTGCATAACATATCATTAATCCTTTCTGGCTCACAAACCAGAGTATAGTGGCTCAAGAGCGTACGACAACCCCACCTATGCCAGTGACCTAGAATCTAGGAGCGACTCAATTACCTTCTCACAAAGAGCAATGGAGCCCAAACAAATTCAAAGGATGGTGGACGACACCCTCAATGCTAAGATGGAAGAACTTAAGGAGGTCCTGGCTCAGACTATGAGGAGCCAACTAGCTACACTTTTGGGAAAAACTATCTAGGCATCGGCTAGCACTAATAAACCAAAAGATAAGGGAAAGGCTAAGATAGTCAAAGTGGCCTTTGATGAAGACAAGGAAGCTATGGATGATGATGACTGGGAATAATACTACTAAGATCAATAAGAGGACAAGAAAGAAAAAGAAGACTACCGAAAAGAAAGCTGAATCTGTTGATGTCGAGAAACTGATTGCTGTTTGGAGAAGAAATTTGAGAAGAAGCTAAAAATTGAAGAAATGTCGGAGGTCGACAAGTTGTTCAAACAAGATGAGGAGGTCCCTTATAAGTTCAAGATGCCTTCCTTCGCTAGGTATAATGGTACAAGAAATCCTCACTTGCATGTTAAGCAGTACATCACTGCCATGCCGTTTGCCAAAGCTACTAAGGCTCAAACTCTGAGGTATTCATGCTCTCATTGAATCCTATTGTGCAAAATTGGTTCAATACCTTGAAAGAAAGTACCCAAAAAGATTGGGCCATGTTGTACAAAGCCTTCATTTAGTAGTATGGGTATAATGTTGAGCTAGAAGTTACCTTGATGGAGGTGGAGACCATTAGGCAAGGGCCAAATGAGAATTTTGTGGACTATGTGAAGAGATGGAGGAATAAGACTGCTTTGCTCAAGAAGAGGTTTGATGAGTCGGATCAAATAAGAATGATTGTGAGAGGGGTATTACCCAACCTTTGTGAGTGGTTGTCTCACACTCTTATAAGGGATTTCAAAGATCTTCTTTAAGCTAGATTGCAAATAAAAGAGTGGGAAAGAGAGAATAATCATTTTTCTGCAAAATAAAATTATCAGTCTGGAAATCAAAGTACACATAAAGAAGTCAATGTCAATACAATTGGTCAAGTAAATAGAAGACAATTTTCAGATTTGGGGAAGCCCTTGTCTTAGGTTTTCAACAAGCTATAAAAGAAAGGACTATTACAACCATTGGCCCCTTGGCCTTTGCCAAATCCTTTACCCCTAAAATTTGATACCCTTTTGTGAATTTGATCAGACACAAGGACATGGATGGATAAATGCTTGTGACTAAAACATGAGATCCAAAATTTGATTGATAGTGGAAAGTTGCCTGAACCTAGCAAGCACAACACCAAAAGCAATCCTTTGCCTGAATTTGGAAGAACGTCACCACCAACAACCTTCATGGAATGAAGATGATTAGAGGAAGATTTTGTCTTATCCTCTTTCCAAGATAAGAGTACTTAAGATATGAAGAAAGATGAAACTCAATGAACTTCCCTTAGCTTGACTGTTGCTCTTCTATTTTGCTTTCTTTAAATATTTAATTGAAACAATTAAGTTTTTTCAAATTAAGATTGTTTGACTAAATTATTTTCATCAATTTTTTTATTGGTCTTTATTCATTTTGGTGCTTAATCGATGAGGAATCTAGCTTGATATTTATAAATTGGCGTATCTATGCATCATGATTTGAATGACTTTACTAGGCAAGGGAATTGTTCTATAGAATTGAGTTGTGTATGCTTACTTAGAGAGGGCTCTGCATAATGACCTTTTTCTAGGTCCTAGTCCATCTTAGAACATGCTTTGACAAACTTTCGAGGCGAAATTGAACTCTGCTTAGTTAAGTGAGAAATGATCTAGGCATTGTTTGATAAGCCAACAACTAGTATCAACCCTATTGACATTAATCTTTAGTTGTCCCTTTGAGCCTTCATAAAATTTTATCTTTCTTTTCATTGGCATACAAACCCCAACAACCTACCCTGAGCTATTGCTACACTTATGACAAATCTAAGGATCACTAAGGTGAAGAGGTAAGAATATCAAAGAAAGAAATGCATAGTCAAGACCATAAGGATAGAAAAAAAAAGAAGAAAAATAAAAGAAAATAAAACCCAAAATGGTTCAAAAATCCAACTAAGTTCTCTTTTATCTAAAGCAGCAAAAGACTTCCATTTGGTTTATAAGGACAGTTTGACTTGAATTGGTCCAACCCAACCAAAGATTCAATCAAAATCAGAGAAAAAGGAGAAAGACCATCTAGTTTTTGAAAGTCCTATACTTGGCAATCCTACAGAGGAAAAAGACAAAATAATGAAATGTCAAAATAAAAACAAAAAAAAAAGAAAAGGAATGTGGGTATCAAACTTTTTGCAAAGGTAAAGACTATCCCAATCAAGATCAAGATTAATACTAAGAAGATGGGAGAACATTCAAAGCTCTATCTTTTCATGCTCCTGACTGTCTAAAGTTCCAATAAGAAGTTTATAGTGTGAAGGTTTGTCCATTGTGTCACATCAACTCTAGCTCAAAAATGGCCTTCACTTAAACCGTGTCCCTTATAGATCCCATTTCAAGCCTATTAAAGACCTATTGATCTCTCTTAATAGGAAGAGTCTATTAGTGGAAATGGTTTAAATAAGCATGCATATGAGATAGACAATATTCAAATTCAATGAGACCTTTGGCTAGGTAATGTGTATGTGCCTATCTGGAGTGCAACAGTCCTTACTTAAATAGAAATGATTCTCGAGTTTAGTATGGCAATTAGGGTTGTCATTTTATAGATATGTTAATTTGGAAAAACAAGTCCAGAGATATAATGACATTGATTTGAAAAAGCAAAAAAATGATTTTAAGATTTAAAAAAATATATTTTTTGTTATACAAAGCCTTTAAGTTAAGGAAAGTATGTTGAACCGTTGAACCTTAAAAGACATATTGGCCAAAGTAAATGATTGTTGGCAAGGTTATGAAGAAGCTACCAATTGACATGTTGAATCATAGTTTGAAATGGATGTATCCTCGACTGTGCTGCTTGAGCCTCTGCTACTCATGTTTTCAACCTCTTGAAGATAAAGGCCATAAATGCGAAGCCTTCTATCATTCCAATGCAAGACCTGAATGAGCCTCTGGAAAGAACTGATGAGAATACTTTAGCTGAGCACCTCAGTCTATGAGTCGATGGAACCATTGTAAGTATTATTCATGCATACCATGCATACATGAGCATATCATAATGCATTTTGTTGTATTGTATTGTCAATTCTTTGTCTCTATGAAGCAAAGATGAAGCAGATATGGAGTAAGAGGGCATGGAAGGCCCATTGGTTGAAGAAGTTCCATTCATTTTTCAAAGGAAGAAATGCATGCCTGTCCAAAGAAACTAGACAATATACAAATGAACCTTCATAAGAAAAATCATTGGTTTGAGCCTACACAGGGGGCAAAGTTTCTCCTTTTCTATTTTTGAGTTTATGCGTGTATAAAATATTTTCAGACTCACTTTCAATATTTTTGCCTCGCATGGAGTAAGGAAAAAATGGCTAAATTTTTTGTAAAAGTTCAAAGGATTTTTTGCAAAAGTGCAAAGGAAGAACAAAGAGAATGGAAAAAGAAGAACATTAGAACTATCAAAAGAATGAAGATGCAAAACACAAAAGATCAGTCTAGCTGGAAGGACTAAAGCTAATATAGGACAAAAAGTTCAAATGGGTAATGATCCATGTTTCAATGGTAAAGATCCGACCTCTAATGTATAAAGATCCATGTTTTAAGGGTAAAGACCCGATCTCCAATGGATAAAGACCCATGTTTCAAAGGTAAAGACCCGATCTCCAATGGATAAAGATCCAAGTTTCAAGGGTAAAGACGATAAAGGTCCATGTTTCAATGGTAAAGACCTAATTTCCAATGGATAAAGATCCATATTTCAAGGGTAAAGATCCGATCCGCAATTGATAAAGATCCATTTTTAGTGGGTAAAGACCCACAATCCATTAAAGAATGGAACAGGCAGAAAGCCAAAATTCTCAACTGATAAAAGGTCAATCAAATCAAGTCTCAGGTCCAAGTACCCAAATCCAATTTATTCTCAGATCCAAGTATCGGTCTTAGGTCCAAGTACCTAGTCTGGAGTATAAGTACCCAGTATCGGGTCTAAGTACCCAAATCAAACCAGTCTTGGGTACAAGTACCCAGTGTTGGGTCCAAGTACCCAGTCTCGGCTCCAAGTACCCAATTTAGTCTCGGGTCTAAGAACCCAAAATTGAGTCCAAGTACCCAATTCAGCCTTGGGTCCATGTATCCAATCTTGAGTCCAAGTACCCAATTCAGTCTCGGGGTCCAAGTACCCAGTTTTAGGTCCAAGTACCCAATTTTGGGTCCAAGTACCTAGTTTCAAGTCTAAGTACCCAGTTCAGTTTCGGGTCTAAGTGTCTAATCTCAAGTCCAAGTACCCAGTTTTGGATCTAAGTACTCAATTCAGTCTTGGGTCTAAGTATCTAATCTCAGGTCCAAGTACCCAAATCAAACTCCATTCAGTCTCGAATCCAAGTACCCAAATCCTTTTTGAGCGCAGAACTCATTTTGAGTCCAGAACCAAAACCAACTCCAACCTCGGGTCGAGAATCCATCCTCATCCAAAATTTGCTCAAAGTCATATTACTTTTCACTCTCTTCTACTGAAAGTCTCAGATCATTCAAGCAGAGTGCAAACTTTAGACCCTTAATTTTTGTCCAAGTCTAGTCTGATATTTTTAAACAATTAGAAAATAATTTTTATACTATTTATTATTTATTTTAATATTTATTACTTATTTTAATAATATAATATTTAATATAGAAAAAGGAAAAAAAGAAAATTATAAATATTTTATTTTTAAAAATAAAAATAAAAATAAAAATAAAAAATCGGATGTTTCCGTGAGCGACGCACGACAGGCAGTAATTGGCTTCCAGCCAATTTGCCGCAGCCCGGGCCTGTAGTGAATTGTTGCTTGCTCGCAGTAACTCTAGCCCCAGTAGCCTATTCCTCTCCAGCCCGCCCAACAAAATTGCACCCCAGCAGCCCGTTCCTACCAGCCCGGGCTCGCGTGCAATTTTTGATGAATCATTGTTTTACTCGATTTTCCTTAACAGTTTTATTTCCTTAACCAAATAGTATTAGGTTTTTATTTTTTTTTCTTATATATAGCAAGGCAAAAACACAAGGAAAGAAGGAAAAATTATTGAAGAATTAAAGGACTTTTAGCTTTTAACACTCTTTCGGACTTTTGCAATTTGGACATAGAGGAGAATTTTACTCAAGAATTATTTGGACCTTGGCAATTATTTGGACTGGAGGCAGAAATAAAAAAGAGGCAGAGACCTTTGGAGATTTTTTTGAGACTTGGAGACTGAATTAATATACAGGAATCGAGAGCAATTGAGAACTAAGGAAGGACAAAGAGACTGAGGCAGCAAACATATAACCATTGCCTTAGATAGAGGCAATAGTTTTCCTCGATGCAGGTTTGATTCCCTCTTTACATTAATTCAATTAATTGCTCTTAACGATTATTCCATTAAATTAGTTGATTAACAAACTAAATATGCAAATCAATCACCCATAATAGGCTATAGATTTGAATTAAAAAAGATAGTAGTGTTAATATATACCTTGCCATTACTTTCATAAACCCTAAACTTTGTCAAATTGTGTATTGTATTAGATTAATCTTACATAGAATACCTAAAATCCCATCTTCTAAATCTTAAACCCTCAAATCATAATTTTTAGCACTAAAACCTGCAACCCTAAAAACTAGTTTTCAAAATTTTTCCCCTTGACCCCCGCCCGTTAACCGGCTAGAAGGACCGCTGTATGGGCTCGTCGAAGGGGTTAATATTTATTTGTATATTATAAGTCTTTGTGTTTGACTTTCTTTATTTTAAATCCTAATATAGTTATTAAAATTCTAAGAACCTTAATTTAAGATGTAAATCCTAAATTTATATATTTATTGCTTTATGTAATTTTAAATTTGATTATTTAGTTTATTATATGTTTTGATGATTGATTTATTTAATTTTGATGTTTGATTTATTTAATTTATTATGGATGATTATGTTTTCAATTTTTTTTATTTATTAAAATTGTAAGATGTATGGTTCCATGATTGGGTACCTCATTAATTAATTTTCATGTAATTTAAATTACTTTTATATTTTGGGATTAATATAAAGGACATGTTTCCACCTTTTGGTAGGTGTCCTATTTAGTTTTAGATATTGAACGATGTAAGGATACATTTTCATCATACGATGGGTGTCCATTTATTTATTTTGTTTGAACATTGCTTTGATTTTAATATGATGATGATTTATTTTAATTATTGCATGTAGTATGGATAATATCATTATATTTAAGAATTTTATAATATTAAGACCTGAAAAGGAGGCTGGTTCTAATGAACCAGGAGTTATGGGGGTGTTGGGCCATTTCTCATTTTTCCCACATGTACCCAACTTTCCGAACTCATTAGGGAGTTAGGAATTCCTTAGGAATCGAGTCATCCACCTCTTTCTTTTTCCCTGCCCGTCCAAGTGGAGACTCCATTTTCTCCAGGCTTAGTCCCGTGTTCTCTAAGGCCTTGAACATAACAGTGTCAAATTCGTAAGTACCGTTTCACATGAAAGTGAGGGTGAAAATCCCCGCTCACAATTGTTCCATTTAAGTGATATACATAATTCAATATTAATCAAAACTAATGAATTGCCCAAATCATATTAATTTTAGATCTAGCTTGGGATTGAATGGCTAGCTAGAGGGAGGATATCCATAGTGATAGTGGGCAACTTGTGCCATTAATGGGCACATTGTGTCATCAGTGATAGTGGGCATAATTGCCATTATACATTCTTGAAATTTGGCATTAAAATTGCTAAACTAACCCGTTATTCCAACCTATGATCTAAGTTCAGTATGTATGGGCATATTTAATGAAGTTATCTATATTGAAATATATGTGAATATGAATAATGGAAGAAATGCAAAACAATAATATAAATCAATTATTTAAAATTGACTTACTGTGTTACAATGTGAAAGTGATTGATAATGTATATATTAATATTTCAAGTTAAAGTTCTAATGCATGGAATAGAAATGTTATATTCAAATTATTGAATTGATCAATAACTTTCTTAGTGTTATAATGATTGAAAGTATATATAATGATATAAGATACAAAGTGCTCCAAAGTTTAGTACTAAATCAAAGTGCCAAAATTATAAATTAAATGAAATTATCCTATATGTGAAACTGAAAAGTAAGACTTAATGAAAAACAAACTAAGTGTAATATGAGCAATGTTAACAAATGAGAAAGTAAGTCTTAAATGGAATGAATCAAAAAGAGAAAAGTTGCAATACTGAAAGTATAGTATAGAATGATGATTTTTATAAAAGGCCATAACTATTTTTTAAAAAATCTTCAAAGATGGTCTTTGAGCATAAAACTTTCTAAAATGGGTCAAAAATTCTTTCCTACCTCATGGCCCAAACTACAAAGCCCAAAATTCATTTTTAAACAAACATTTTACAATGGTCTGAGAAACAAAATTATTTTTTCACTGCATTACAACCTTTTGAAAGAGCTTACAAAATATTTAGGTCAATTATGAAATACCAAAAATCAATTCTAGGCCTAATTTATACCAAGAATTGATAATCATGCGCTTATTTTTTGCATTGATCATTAGTTGCTTTTCCAAATGGGATATCTATTTATGATAAACCTTTTAATTTAGTTTTAATCCAATATAGCATAAAAGCTCTCTTTTGTTGATTCAATGGATTAAGGCTTAATTAAAAGGAATTATCATGGACTGACTTCTATGTTTGAAAATATGACTATTGATGTAATATCCCAATGTATGCCCTAGAAGTTTCAATATTATTGTTTTATTTGGAATTGAATGTGTATGTTAATTTGGAAGAGAAAAGAAAGTTAAAAGAAAGTGTATATGTTGTGTATATGAAAATATATATAACATATAAACAAGTCAAATGGGATGGTCAAGGGATGAAGATATTTATTTTGCTCTTTATGAAATTACTAAATAGGGTAATAAGTGAAAGAGAAGTAAAATTAAATAGGTGAGGGTATTTAAGTAATTTTCTTTTTGAAATACTTGGTGGAGGTTTAAAGAGTTGAGAAATTTGACTTTTCTTCATTTCTTCTTCTTCCCTTCTCCATTGTTGGCCGGCCATCTTAAACAAGAGAGAGAGCAAGAGTGAGTTGGTGGTTAAAGCTCAAATTGAAGGAGTTTTCAAGTGATTAAGTGGAAATCCAAGAAGATTCATTATTTTGGTAAGTTCTCTCTCTTGATTTCTTTTGATTTTTGAAGTTGTGTAAAGGTTTGATTGTTAATGTTTGAAAGTAGGGTTGTGTTGATTTTTATATGTTGGAATATGTTTAATTTAATTGATGATGATGTTGGTTTTGGTTTGAAGAGTATAAGTTAAGTTGATGTTGGTATTGAAATAGTAAGAGTGTTGTTGGTTTAAGGGTTTTGAAGCGGTAAATGGTGTTTAACTTGAGTTTGATTAATTATTTTCATAGATTTGCATGTTGTTGATGTTTGTTGGAGTTGTAAGCTTAGAATATGTGAAATTGGTCAAAGGCAGTAGCATTTTGGATGCCACGCCCGTGGCCCTTTGGTGCCATAGCCGTGGGGAGTTAAACAATTTGGGCAGAATTGGTTTCTACCCCACGCCCGTGGGGCTTGGGGTGGCCACGGCCGTGGGCTATATCATGTGGTGTTGAGTTGTAATGTGTGTTATAGAGGTCTAAGATGAGGTTAATAAGTGATAAATTGTATTGGAATTCATGTATTGTATCATTTTGGATTAGGTTTTGGAAGGAAGTGATTTGCCCTAAATTGAGAAGTGAAGAATTCTTGAAAGAAGGAAGTTTATAGAGTTTTATAAGTGTTGGCTTAAGGTAAGTACAAACTACATTATTGCATACATTCATATGATGTTGAGATTTAACATATATTTGATTGTAAATGTATTGATGATGTTTATTGATATAATGTGAACATTGATGATGCATATGAATAATGCTACGTTGTGTATAATATGGATTATGTGGAATGTATGTGGAAGATTCTAAATCTATAAATAATGTAAATTGTTATGTATATGTACCAATGATGATTATTATTAATGGATGTTCTATGTAGTTGATTGTGAATATTTAAATGAGGAATGGAGATATAAAGAGATGATGAAAGATATGATGACATGATGAATTGTATTGATATGATGAGGAGTCATGATTGTTGGCTATGATGATGTGAATGAGTTATAATTGAGGCATGGTTGCCTATTTTGAATATGAGAATGAAATTAAGATATTAATGAAAAGATTTTGTGTCTAATATGTTGATTCAATTTTTAGAGTTCTGAGTTTGGCGGCATGCCTATGAAATGATAAATGTTAAATGTTAAATGTGAAATATGATTTATAGTAACAGTCTTGCCGGGTTGAGGATCTCCTCGAGATTAATCGAGTTGAGGTCCAAGAGACTGGGTCTGTTACAATTGTGTTGGTAACAGTCTTGCCGGGTTGAGGATCTCCTTGAGTTTAACCAAGTAGAGGTCCAAGAGACTGGGTCTGTTACCCTATCCATGGATAGAGAGATATATATATATATATATCGCCTACGGGCTTAATGATTGTGATTATAGACCAAAGCAGTAACTTTGAACTTTGAATAACATATTAGTTTCTTTTGGGCCCATATGTGTCAATGTAAATTATGAATGATGAAATGTAGTCTTAGGTGCAATATGAAAATATCATTTGTGAATATTATATGAATTGTTAAAATGTATGACATTGTCATTGCATAGAAGCATATCATTATTGTAGTTTGTACCACTAAGCTATGGGCTTACCGCGATTATGATTTATCGCGCAGGTAACAGGGAAGAACCAGATAGTCCCTCTAGGCCGAGTGGAGGCTAGATCTTGAGGTGTATCTAGTGAAGCTTAAAGATCGAAGAAAAACTGCCAAACATGTATATATTTTATGTTTTTGTAAAACTTGAGTTTTTAATGTATAATTATTTGTAAATATTTGTTACATTTTCCGCTGCATTTAAATAAACATTTTATCTTTTGTCTTTTATAATTTCTTTTAAATGATTTAAATTTGTCCATGTTTTTGGTAAAGGAATGAGTCAATTGTTGATTATATTATGGCATTTCTATATTTAGTATACGTATATTACGATCGTATCAGCATGCTGTGTACGTATATAGGATATAGGGGTGTTACTGTAACACCCCCATATCCAATGCACACACACTACAACCACAACAATGTAGCATAAGTGCACCAAACATAGGGATGCTACAGTTTCCTTAACATTCAAAACATTTTAAACAAAACCATAACCTTTCAATTATATACATTATATTTAAATATTACACAGCGGAAGTTATAAAATATTTACAAATTTACATTATAAACATTACTTTACAAAATATAAAAGAAATATACATGATTGGCAAGTCAGCTCTGATCTTTAAGCTTCCAAAATCAACTCTTCAATGTTTACTCTCACTCGGTCTCGAAGAGCTCTCGGGTTCGATCCTATCAGTTCTATCACCTGCGCGATTAAACACTATCGCGCTAAGCCAAGGGCTTAGTAAGATAAAACATGCAATCGATATGCTTAGATGCTATACAATTCCAATTCTGATTTATATCATTTATGTAACAACATAGATGCAAAGCTAACAACATACCTTTACATTCATAACCTAACATACATATATGTATCTCACAATTCAACATCTTTGCATATACTTTATTAGTTAATCATTTAATCATCCATGAACAACACTAAGCAAAGACAAGCATGGGCCCAAGACACACTAATATGCCATTCAATTTTCAGAGTTAATGCTTTGGTTTTGTTATCACATTTATCAATATCAATATCATATACCCAACTAGGCTTCAAGGATTAAGTTCAACCAAGCTTCAAGGGGAGCAAAGCATGCTAAGCATCAACCCAACTTGGCTTCAAGAACTAACCCAACCTAGCTTCAAGGGTTGTAACATCTCAATTAGGCTTCAAGGATTCAATCCAACCTAACTTCAAGAGATTGTTACACTCATTAGGCATGCCACCAACAACAAACTCTGAAAATGGAATAACACATTAGCCACACAATTCATTTAGATTTCATTCTCAATTCTCATTATCATTTAGGCAAACATGCCTCATTTATCTCCATTAAATCACCTTAGCCAATAACAATGGCTCCACATTTCATTTCACAATATAACACTTCATTATTCAAGTGTATATTTATCTCACATGACATCATTCATAAATATTAACATTTCATTCCACATTACTCATAAAACACATTACCATTCAAAGTGCATAACATAACATTGTTAATTCTCAACAATGCAATTAGGGCAAAACACAATTGACATAATTCATAGCTTTAGGACCATTCACAAGTGTTTTTAATTCATCCCTTGGTTTAAGTATGTTTATGTTTAGGTTTAGAGGCCAAACTACCTTTGAAGAATCTAAACTATGCAAACAAGAACAAAGAAATCAAGCAACATTCAATTCATTTGTGGGACACGCCCAACTCACTTGTAGGGCACGCCCAACCTAGTTGAGGAACACGCCCGTGTCTTTAACAATAAAAGAGGCAGTAGCCAATTCAAATAATTGACACGCCCAGCACCTTTGATGGACACGCCCGTGTCACTAAAACCAAAAGAGACAGTAGCTAATCCAAATAATTGACACGCCCACTCCCCTAAAATTGATTTTGGCCGTGTCACCAATTCACAAAACCTTAACTAAAACCAACCCTTTCTCAATTGCACTCAAACACAATATTCATCATATAACATATTTCACATGAACATAATCAATGTTCTAAACACATATTCATCACAAGAACTACTTCACCACACATTAATATCACAATTAAACACATATTAACTCAAAACCCTAAAATCAACATCCTTCTCCATCCATCCAAATCAACAACCATCATTTCCAACAACAACCTTCAATTAAACTCATAACTTAAAATTAATTTAACACTTGAAAACACAACCAAACACATCTCAAATCCACCAAATCACAAAATCATCAAACCCTACTTTACTTTCAAACACAACTTCCAAATAAGTAAAGAAAACAAGAAAATACTTACTTACAAAGAAGAAATTCCACAAATCCCTTGTCAAATCCTTTGATTGCTTCTTCAATTTGCTTCTATCATCAAGAACACTTCTTTTTCTCTTTTCAATTTGGAAAGCCGGCCACCTCTTGAAGAAAGAAGACAATGATCAAAATACAAAGTCAAATTTTGCTTTTAATCTCCACCAAGTGTTCTTATCCAAGCAATTACTAAAACACCCTCAATCATATAACTAACCTTTGTCTCATATAAGTCCTTATATGTAATTTCATTAACAACCAAAAATATCTTCTTCCACTTAACCATCACCTTGACTCTTCATTTGACCACTTTATATGTTATATATATCATCATATACACAACATATATATTTGTCTCTAAACCCTATTTCTTTCTCCAAAACACATATGCACAAGCATTCTCATCCCAATTCTTTTCTTACCCCATCATATGCATTCAATTCAATTTAACAATAACAACAACAACAACAACAACAATATAATCAAAACTTCTAAGCCACATATGAGGATATTACAGTTACATTTATTTTGGTATCAGAGCCTAGGTTTGAGATTCTCAACCTAGGTGAATTGTAAGAAAAAGAACATTTTGATTTTAAAAGTTGATTTTTGAATAAAATACATGTTTTGGTATGGCAGTCTTTGATCTTTAATAAGAAATATTCTGCTGTGTTTGCAGATATAGGTATAGATGGCATCTCATTCACGACAATCGGTTGAGGGTAGTGCAGAAAGTGTAGCTCTGGAAGAGAGTAGAGAGGGAGCTAGAATTGAGAGGGTTAGTGAGGCACCTGTTTATGTGCCAGAGAGATCAGCTGCTGAGGAGGCTCCGCCAGGTTGGTTAAGGCATGTGGTGGAATTATTTAGACAAGCTCCAGTGCAGCCACCACCACCACCACAGCCTCAGGTGCCGGTAAGACATTATGACAAATTGAGAAAATATGGAGAGAAAGATTTCCTAGGCACTACCAATCCTGCAGTGGCTGAGCAGTGGTTGGATAAGGTACAGAGAATATTCATTCAGTTGCAAGCCACTTCGGATGAGAAGTTTGATTATGATAGATCCCTCTTACAGAAAGATGCATATGACTGGTGGAAGACTGTTCCTCATGCTATGGATGATCCACCTACCTTATCATATGGTGATTTCTTGAGGGAGTTCGAGCAGAAGTATACTCCAAGGGAGCATAAAGATCTTAAGAAGATGGAATTTCTAAGTTTGAGGCAAGACAACCGGACGGTAACAGAGTATGAGATTGAGTACATCCGGTTGAGTCGTTATGCTGGGGGAATTATTTCTGATGATATAGATAGATGCAGGAGATTTGAGGAGGGATTGAGGCCCTCTATCATGTGCCTGGTGGCTGGTTCTAGATACCAGGATTTCTCTCAGCTTGTTGCAGCAGCTAGGAGTGTGGAGAGAGCCCAGGGTATAGCCGCAGCTGCTACTGAGGAGGAGACTAGGGTAAGGAGACCCCAGTTTGAGGCAGGGTCTTCATCTGTAAAGAGGGGTAGAGGAAGTTTTGCTTCGAGGTTTAGTAGGAGTCAAAGACAGCCGGGTAGGTCAGTGCAGTATCCGAGACAGAGACAGAGACCGAGACCTACAGCTTCTATAGCCAGTGCCCCGACTTCTGTAATGCAGAGGTATACTCTACCAATATGTGTTCAGTGTGGTGGAAGACATGGGGGTGTTTGTTAGAAGTATAGTAGATCAGCTGTATGCTTCAGGTGTGGATCGCCTGATCATTTTATTAGGGAGTGTCATGAGATGCAGGAGCAGAGACAGGCTGAGTTTGCAGCCTCTCGACCCAGTGTCAGCAGGGGTGGTCGAGGAGGCAGAGGTTTCAGTAGGGGTGGTAGATCCGGGTATAGTTAGAGAGGAGGATCATCATCCGGAGGCAGTAGGCCAGAGGAGGCCGGATCTTCTCAGAGGGTGTATGTGATGCAGAGGCAGCCAGATGCTTCAGCAGTCATAGCCGGTACATTTTCTTTATTTGGCATTTCAGTACTTGCTTTAACTGTTCCAAGATCTACTCATTCATACATAAGTGCATCCATATTTCCTGTGTCTGAATTGCATTCAGAGTCCTTAGGATTTGATGTCTTGGTGACAAATCCTTTAGGACATAGTGTGGTTGTTAGTAAGGTGCACCGTGATAGTGTAGTTGTGGTACAAGGTGAGAAGTTTCCTGGAGATTTGATTGAAATGCCTTTTAAAGAATTTGATTTGATCTTAGGCATGGATTGGATGTCCAAACATGGAGCTGTGGTAGATTGTCAAAAGAAGTGTGTTACTTTGAGAACCAATGATGGTAGGAGTGTGATAGTATCTAGTGAGCAGAGGCAACTTGCATCTTTGTTCTTATCAGCTGTAACAGCTAGGAAGTTGATTAGAAAAGGGTGTGATGCTTACCTTGCTCATGTTGTGGATATTAGAGTAGGGGGTTCTCAACTTGATAATATAACCACAGTTGCGGATTTTCCGGATGTGTTTCCTGAGGAGTTGCCAGGGTTACCCCCTGAGAGAGAGGTTGAGTTCGGTATCGATTTGCTACCTGGTACCACTCCCATCTCTATCACTCCTTATCGCATGGCACCTGCTGAATTGAGAGAGTTGAAGGTGTAGTTACAGGAGTTGTTGGATAAAGGGTTTATTCGCCCTAGTGTTTCACCATGGGGAGCTCCTGTATTGCTTGTGAAGAAGAAGGATGGTACTATGAGACTATGCATTGATTATAGGCAATTGAACAAAGTGACTATAAAGAATAAATATCCTTTGCCTAGAATTGATGATCTCTTTGATCAATTGAAGGGAGCATCAGTGTTTTCCAAGATTGATTTGAGATCAGGGTACCATCAATTGAGGGTTAGAGCCGAAGATGTTTCTAAGACAGCTTTCCGCACCAGATATGGGCATTATGAGTTTTTAGTAATGCCTTTTGGGTTGATGAATGCACCTGCAGCTTTCATGGATTTGATGAATAGGGTGTTTAGGCCCTATTTGGATCAGTTTGTGGTAGTTTTTATCGATGATATTTTGGTATATTCACGTAATAAGGAGGATCATGACAAACATTTGCGGATTGTGTTGCAAATCCTGAGAGAGCAGCAGTTGTATGCTAAGCTGTCAAAGTGTGAGTTTTGGCTTGACCAAGTTACTTTTCTAGGGCAAATAGTTTCAGCGGATGGCATTCAAGTTGATCCATGTAAAGTTGAAGCTATTTTGAATTGGAGTCCACCAAAGTCTGTGACTGAAGTTAGAAGTTTTCTGGGTTTGGCAGGCTATTACCGACGGTTTGTGAAAGGTTTTTCTTTGATGGCTACTCCACTCACCAGATTGATTCGGAAGGGAGTTAGATTTGTGTGGACGGAACAGTGTCAAACTAGTTTTGAGCAGTTGAAAGAAATGTTGACCCAAGCACCTGTTCTTACTTTACCCGTTGAAGATAAACCATATGTGATTTATAGTGATGCTTCACATAATGGTTTAGGATGTGTCTTGATGCAAGAGGGTAAAGTTATAGCTTATGCTTCTCGACAGTTGAAGTCGCATGAGCTTAATTATCCGACTCATGATTTGGAGTTGGCAGCTATAGTGTTTGCTCTGAAGATTTGGCGACACTATTTATATGGGGAGAAATGTTTTATCTATACGGATCACAAAAGTTTGAAATATTTGGGTGTTCAAAAGGAGTTGAATCTTCGGCAAAGGCGATGGTTAGAATTGATTAAAGACTATGACTGCCTGATTGATTACCATCCTGGTAAGGCGAATGTAGTTGCTGATGCCCTGAGTCGAAAATCTTTGGCGGGTTTAGCTGTTTATTTGCTCTTGTTGCTTGTTGAGTTGAAAGCGTTGCATGCTAGTTTTGAAGTATGTGATGATGGTGCATTATTAGCTCAGCTGTAGTTGAGACCAGTATTGTTAGATCAGATAAAAGGAGCTCAATTAGCGGATGAGAAAATTCAGAAGATTGTATCAGATTGCCAAAATGGGGAGAGTCGAGATTTCTATGTGAAGAATGTTGGTAGTCTTTGGTTCAAGGATAGGTTGTGTGTACCTGATGACGGTAAATTGAGAAAAATCATTTTAGAGGAAGCACACCAATCAGCTTTTGCTATGCATCCGGGTAGTACAAAGATGTACCATGATTTGAGACAGCATTATTGGTGGTCTGGTATGAAGAGAGACATAGCAGAATTTGTAGCTAAATGTCTCACTTGCCAGAGGGTGAAAGCTGTGCATCAAGTTCCAACTAGGTTGCTTCAACCTTTAACAGTGCCTGAATGGAAATGGGAGAGAGTGACAATGGATTTTGTATCGGGGTTGCCATTGACTCAAAAGAAGCATGATGCTATTTGGGTGATTGTTGATCGATTGACAAAGACAGCTCATTTTCTTCCCATTATGATGGATTATTCTCTTGAAAGGTTGGCTGAGCTGTATATTAATGAAATAGTGAAGTTGCATGGAGTCCCAATTTCTTTAGTGTCTGATCGAGATCCTCGGTTTACTTTGAGGTTTTGGAAGAGTTTACATGGTGCTTTGGGATCTCGATTGCACTTTAGTATTGCTTTTCATCCACAGACAGATGGGCAGTCAGAGAGAGTAATATAGATTATTGAGGATATGTTGAGAAGTTGTGTCATTGATTTCTCTGGAAGTTGGGACAGATTTTTGTGACTCGTTGAATTTGCTTACAACAACAGTCATCAATCCAGTATTGGTATGGCACCGTTTGAGGCACTATATGGTAGAAGATGCAGAACTCCTTTAGGTTGGAATGAAATTGGAGAGGGCAAGTTAATTGGTCCTGATTTGATTAAAGAAACTGAAGAGAAAGTGAAAATAATTCAGGATCGGTTGAAAGCAGCTTCAGACCTACAGAAATCTTATTCAGACTTAAAAGGAGAGACATAGAATTTGATATTGGAGATAAAGTGTTTTTGAAAGTGTCTCCTTGGAAGAAGATTTTGAGGTTTGGTCGGAAAGGGAAATTGAGTCCTCGTTTCATTGGACCGTATGAAGTTTTGGAAAGAGTTGGGCCAGTTGCTTGTCGTCTTACTTTGCCACCTGAGTTGGATAGAATCCATAATGTATTCCATGTTTCCATGTTGCGGAGGTATAGATCGGATCCATCTCATATCTTACCAGTTGAATCCATTGAAGTGAGTTCGGATCTGACATTTGAAGAAGAACCAGTTGCTATTTTGGCACATGAAGTGAAAGAGTTGAGAAATAAGAAAGTGCCATTGGTGAAAGTTCTGTGGAAGAATCATGGTAAAGAAGAAGCAACTTGGGAGAGTGAGCAAGCAATGCGAGATCAATATCCTCAACTGTTTCAAATTTGATATCAGGTAATTTCGAGGACGAAAATTTTTTTTATAGGGGGAGAATTGTAATATCCCAATGTATGCCCTAGAAGTTTCAATATTATTGTTTTATTTAGAATTGAATGTGTATGTTAATTTGGAAGAGAAAAGAAAGTTAAAAGAAAGTGTATATGTTGTGTATATGAAAATATATATAACTTATAAACAAGTCAAATGGGATGGTCAAGGGATGAAGATATTTATTTTGCTCTTTGTGAAATTACTAAATAGGGTAATAAGTGAAAGAGAAGTAGAATTAAATAGGTGAGGGTATTTAAGTAATTTTCTTTTTGAAATACTTGGTGGAGGTTTAAAGAGTTGAGAAATTTGACTTTTCTTCATTTCTTCTTCTTCCCTTCTCCATTGTTGGCCGGCCATCTTAAACAAGAGAGAGAGCAAGAGTGAGTTGGTGGTTAAAGCTCAAATTGAAGGAGTTTTCAAGTGATTAAGTGGAAATCCAAGAAGATTCATTATTTTGGTAAGTTCTCTCTCTTGATTTCTTTTGATTTTTGAAGTTGTGTAAAGGTTTGATTGTTAATGTTTGAAAGAAGGGTTGTGTTGATTGTTATATGTTGGAATATGTTTAATTTAATTGATGATGATGTTGGTTTTGGTTTGAAGAGTATAAGTTAAGTTGATGTTGGTATTGAAAGAGTAAGAGTGTTGTTTGTTTTAGGGTTTTGAAGTGGTAAATGATGTTTCACTTGAGTTTGATTAATTATTTTCATAGATTTGCATGTTGTTGATGTTTGTTGGAGTTGTAAGCTTAGAATATGTGAAATTGGTCGAAGGCAGTAGCATTTTGGATGCCACGCCCGTGGCCCTTTGGTGCCATGGCCGTGGGGAGTTAAAAAATTTGGGCAGAATTGGTTTCTACGCCACGCCCGTGGGGGGTTGGGGTGGCCACGGCCGTGGGCTATATCATGTGGTGTTGAGTTGTAATGTGTGTTATAGAGGTCTAAGATGAGGTTAATAAGTGATAAATTGTATTGGAATTCATGTATTGTATCATTTTGGATTAGGTTTTGGAAGGAAGTGATTTGCCCTAAATTGAGAAGTGAAGAATTCTTGAAAGAAGGAAGTTTATAGAGTTTTATAAGTGTTGGCTTAAGGTAAGTACAAACTACATTATTGCATACATTCATATGATGTTGAGATTTAACATATATTTGATTGTAAATGTATTGATGATGTTTATTGATATAATGTGAACATTGATGATGCATATGAATAATGCTATGTTGTGTATAATATGGATTATGTGGAATGTATGTGGAAGATTCTAAATCTATAAATAATGTAAATTGTTATGTATATGTACCAATGATGATTATTATTAATGGATGTTCTATGTAGTTGATTGTGAATATTTAAATGAGGAATGGAGATATAAAGAGATGATGAAAGATATGATGACATGATGAATTGTATTGATATGATGAGGAGTCATGATTGTTGGCTATGATGATGTGAATGAGTTATAATTGAGGCATGGTTGCCTATTTTGAATATGAGAATGAAATTAAGATATTAATGAAAAGATTTTGTGTCTAATATGTTGATTCAATTTTCTGAGTTCTGAGTTTGGCGGCATGCCTATGAAATGATAAATGTGAAATGTTAAATGTGAAATATGATTTATAGTAACAGTCTTGCCGGGTTGAGGATCTCCTCGAGATTAATCGAGTTGAGGTCTAAGAGACTGGGTCTGTTACAATTGTGTTGGGAACAGTCTTGCCGGGTTGAGGATCTCCTTGAGTTTAACCAAGTAGTGGTCCAAGAGACTGAGTCTGTTACCCTATCCATGGATAGAGAGATATATATATCACCTACGGGCTTAATGATTGTGATTATAGACCAAAGCAGTAACTCTAAACTTTGAATAACATATTAGTTTCTTTTGGGCCCATATGTGTCAATGTAAATTATGAATGATGAAATGTAGTCTTAGGTGCAATATGAAAATATCATTTGTGAATATTATATGAATTGTTAAAATGTATGACATTGTCATTGCATAGAAGCATATCATTATTGTAGTTTGTACCACTAAGCTATGGGCTTACCGCGATTATGATTTATCGCGCAGGTAACAGGGAAGAACCAGATAGTCCCTCTAGGCCGAGTGGAGGCTAGATCTTGAGGTGTATCTAGTAAAGCTTAAAGATCGAAGAAAAACTGCCAAACATGTATATATTTTATGTTTTTGTAAAACTTGAGTTTTTAATGTATAATTATTTGTAAATATTTGTTACATTTTTCACTGCATTTAATAAACATTTTATCTTTTGTCTTTTATAATTTCTTTTAAATGATTTAAATTTGTCCATGTTTTTGGTAAAGGAATGAGTCAATTGTTGATTATATCGTGGCATTTCTATATTCAGTATACGTATATTACGATCATATCAGCATGCTGTGTACGTATACAGGATATAGGGGTGTTACAATTGATGAATTTCTTTTGAAAACAAAATATCCCATGTTATTATTTTGTTGACCATATACCTAGGAAAAGAGACTTTCCATTCATGTGTGGAATTTATAAGATTGAAATGTCCTAATTATCTTTGTTTGCTCGTTACTTATGCATGCATGCATACATGCAAACACGCATTGCATTACATGTCATTAATCATTTCAGGCTCACAGACCTGGAGTACAGCAGTTCAAGGACATACGACAACACTACCTACATTAGTGACTCAGAGTTTAGTGAAGATATAATTAATTTCACTCTCAAAACTATGGATCTCAATCAAGTTTAGAATTTGATAAATGAAGCTCTTACATCCAAGATGGATGAGTTAAAGGGGCTCCTAGCTGAGACCGTGAGAAATCAACTAGCTACACTGTTGGAAGGAAACACTGTTAAAGCATCTGCTAGTACTAAGAAGCAGAAGAACATAGGAAAGGCTAAGATAGGTGAAGTAGCCTTTGATGATGACAAGGTGATAATTGATGATGATGATGATTAGTCTTAGTATTTCCAAGATTCTCAAGATAGAAAGAAAGAGCCAAAGGCTGTGGAAAAATTAACTGTTGAAAAGATTGAAACATTAGATGTTGAGAAAATGATTGCTGATTTAGAAAAAAAGTTTAAAAAGTTAAAAGTTGAAGAGGTGTCGGAAGTGGACAAGCTATTTGAGAAAGATGAAGAAGTTCTTTACAAGTTCAAGATGCCATCTTTAGCTACGTACAACAATACATGGAATCCTCACTTGCATGTTAAGTAGTACATCATTGCTATGCAGTATGCTAGAGCTACCAAGACTCAAACTTTAAGATATTTCATGCTCTCATTGGATCCTGTTGTGCAAAACTAGTTCAACACCTTAGAGGAAAGTACTCAAAAAGATTGGAATATGCTATATAAAACCTTCATCCAACAGTATGGGTACAATGCTAAATTGGAAGTGACTTTGATGGAGGTGGAGACTATCAGGAAAAAACAAAATGAAGGTTTTGTTGATTATGTGAAGAGTTCGAGAAATATGGATGCACTTCTCAAAAAGAGGCTAGATGAGTCTGACCAGATTAGGATGATTGTGAGAGGGGTTCTACCTAATCTTTGTGAAAGGATGTCCCACACCCTTATTAGAGATTTTAAGGATCTCCTTCAGGCTGGTTTGCAAATAGAAAAATGGAAGAGAGAGAAGAACTATTTTTCTACAAGAAGGAATGAAAAAGGAAATTATCAGTTCGGCGGCCAGAGTACACAAAGTGTAGTAGATTTCAATACAACTGTTCAAGCAAATAGAAGGCATTTTTCAGATATGCGGAAACCTTTATCTTGGGTTTTCAACAAGTTACAGAAAAAGGGGTTATTATAGTTGTTGGATCCTCAACCGCTATACGATCCTCTGCCATCAAAATTTGATGCTAAGGCCATCTATCAATTACATCAAATAAAAGGGCATGAGACAGATAAATGTGCTTGATTAAGACATAAAATTCAAGATCTTATTGACAGTGGTAAGCTACCAGAGCTGGATAAGCCCAATACCAAAAGCAATCCTTTGCCTAAATTTGGAAGACTACCTCCACTAGCAACCTTCATGTTAGGAGGAAGATTGGAGGAAGATCTTGTCTTATCCTCCTTTCAAGATGAGAGAATTGAAGATGTAAAGAGAGGATAGGCTTGACTCAACAGACCTCCCTTGGCTTGAATGTTGCTCATTTTATTTTTCTTTCTTATGTATTTAATTAGAAAATTTATGTTTTTCAAATAAAGAATGTTTGAATAAATTACTTTAATTAAATTTTATATTGGTCTTTATTCATTTTGATGCTCAACCAATGACAAGTCTAGCTTGATATTCATGAATTAGTGTATCTATGCATTGTAATTCAATTGACTTTACTAGATTAGGGAATTTTTCTGTTGCATTGATCTATGTATGCTTACTTAGAGAGGGCTCCTACATAATTAACTTTGTCTAAGTCCTAGTCAATCTTAAAACATGCTTTGACAAACTTTCAAGGCGAAATTGAACTCTATTTATTTAAGAGAGAGATGATCTAGGCATTATTTGATGAGCCAACAAATAGTATCAACCCTATTAACATCAAACCCAAGTTGTCCCTTTGAGCCTTCATAAGATTTTAGCTTGCTTTTCATTGTCTTATAAACCCAATAACCTACCTTGAGCTATTGTGAGACTCATGACAAGTAAGATGATCATTGAGTTACTAAAGAGAAAGAAGATCAAAGAAAAGGATGTATATCCAAGACTATAAGGATAGTTGATGGTCACCTGAACTATACCTAAAATCACAGAATGACATCAGGGCAACAAAGGATTCATCCTTATTGAAGTAGACTTATCTTACCCCATTCATAGCCAAAAGCATAGAATGGTACAAATAAAACAACTCTCTTAGAGTTAGGGCCAAAACAAAAAAAAAATAGAAAAGAAAAGAAGAAAAAGAAAAGAAAAAGAAGAAGGAAAAAAAGAAAAAAAAAAGAAAACCCAAAAAGGGGGTTCAGAAAGCCAAACGAGTTCTTCTTTTTTACCTAAAGCAAGCAGAAAACTTCCAGCTATTTTACGAGGATGATTGACTTAAATTGGTCCAATCTAACGAAAGACTCAAATATATAGGGGAAAGACCATCTTTCATTTTATCCAACATAGCTCTAGGTCCTCAATTTTGAAAGTCTTAGACTTGATATTCCAAAAGGGAAAAGGACAAAAAGAAAGAGGAAGAAAAAGGGTGTTCTAAAGATCAAGATAGTACTGATTAGATCTAGATTTCTACAGAAAAGAAGAAAGGACATTTAAGCTTTGTAATTTCATGAATTAAGAAGATAAAAGTGATGCCCAGAAGATGAAAATAGTTCTAACAAAAAATTTGTAGTATGAAGATATGTTAGTAGTGTCACATCAACTCCAATCTAAAAATAGCCTTCATTTAACGTGTGTCCCTTATAGAGCTCATTTCAAGCCTATTAAAGTCCTATTGATGTCTCTTGGTAAGTGGAGTCTATTAGTGGAGATAGTTTGGATAAGCATGCATATGAGATAGACAATGTTTAAACTCAATAAGAACTTTGACCAAGTAATGTTTATGTGCCAATCTGAAGTGCAATAGTTCTTTCTCAAATGGAAATGATTTCCAAGTTTAGTATGGCAACTAGGGTGATAATGTAATGGATGTGTTAATTTGGAAAATTCGAGTCCTGAGGTAAATTGACACTGATTTGGCAAAGCCAACATTTGATTTCAAAATTAAAAATTCAAGATTAAAAAAAATTTCTTTTCTTGTTGCATAAACCTTCAAGTTAAGGGGAGTATGTTGCACCGTCAAATCTTAAAGGACACATTGGGCAAAATCTTAAATATACTCAATATATATATCTAGAGTATATATAACATATACATATGGTATATTAATTATATATGATGGATTAATACATTACATACCGAATGTATTTAATACACATATAAGGTACATTTGATGTGTTTATAAGATATACATTACTTGTGCATATGTGTAATATTCCAAATTTTTTGAAAAGTTCTAATTTTTGGAAATTTAATAAAATAAATTATAATTTAAATGGATAAATTAAATTAATGGTTTTAAATGAAAAATGAAGGGATTTTAAATGAAAAAGTGAAATATATATGTGATATATATGTAAAATATATACAACATATAAAAGTCAACACTTTTTAAAAAGAAAAGTCAAAGTAAAAGGATATTTTGGTAATTAAATCTTAGAAATTTAAAATTAATAAAATAATTCAAAAATAAATATTTTTGTATGGAAGATAATATTTTGGGGTTTTAATTAATTAAATAATTAATTAATTATGTAATATCCTGTCACATCCCAAAGTTAGGTAGTCGAGTATTAGGCAAGAAGGACATAAATAAGTGGTCAAATAGAGGCTCGAGATAGTCAAAAACAAAATCGGTGTGCAAAGGAGGCCCGTGAAGTCGACGGGACCTAAAGATAATTTTTCGAAAGGCCGAGGACCTAAGAGTAATTTTTTGAAAAGTTGTGTCGGTTCTTAATAGTGACCCTAACTGATGCCATAAATGTGTTCTCGGGATTAATCGGGTCATAAGAGTGGCGCACGATTTTTCCCGAAAACGCACGGTTTGTAAGTTACAGGCGATTTTTCGACAAGGGCATTTTGGACATTTCCACCAGAGGGGCGATTTTATAATTAAATATAACTTTGGGGCCAAAATTTAAAAGAATAAAAAGCCACTTTCAAGTGGCCAAATCCTAGCCATTAAGTCCAAATGGGTTGGACAAATCATGGCCATTGAAAATAAACAAATTAATTAAATGAAAATTAAATTATAAACAACTAATTTTGGTCTTCCAAACACAAGTAAAGGATCAAAAAACACCACCATCACCAGTTTTCTTCTTCCTTAGGTCGTGCTCCCCCCTCCCTGCCATTTTCAAGGAGAAAATTTTCAAGTCTAAGCCATTTTTCAAGTGAAATTCAATAGGAAATAAGGTAAGATACCATCCTAAGTCTTATTCTTTCATTAGAATTAGGTATTAGGCTATGTTTAGGAAGATTTGATATTATGTTCATGTTGGGAAAGTATTAGTAAGTTGATGATTATGGTGAAAAATGATAAACTACTTAAAGGAAATGATGAAAATGGTGATTATTAGTAAGAATAAGTAAAGGATTGTTAGAAAATCATAAGGTAGCATCATGTTCATATCTAGGGTTTGTTCTTACATATGTGACATGTTAAATTCATAGGAAATCAAGGAGATTAGAGAGGAAAGGAAGTGAAATAGACAAGAAGAGCAAGGAAAAGCAAGGTTTGGTACTTTAACTAATTGTTTGTTCATTTTGTTGAAATTTTTCTGTTTTAGAATTAGTGAAATGCTGTGACTTGTATGATTTTTAATTAAATATAGAAAAATGTTCCTGAAGTGAAATTTTGATATATTGTGCCTCAATGTGTCTAGAATGACTGAAAAATATTTTTAGTTGAATTCGGAATGGTTATGATTATGAAAAAATTATTTTTGTTTGACCTGCTATAGGAGGTACCTTGACTGAGACAGCCATGTTTCCGGATTTTTAATAAAATTTAGAAAAAATAATCTTCAATTAAATTTTGGATATGTTGTTTTTTAGTAATTCTAGTATTTGAGAAAAATAATTTGGAACCACATTGATTGAATTTAATTTACGGAATTCACAAAATTCAGAATTGCTGCCAGGATGCAGGGCAACTGGAGCAGTGTGGTTGGGTGAACTACTTGACCAAGATTTTGTGTCCAGTTTGATCTGAAATTTTATAGGAATGATTTTAAGATGTAAAAATAAATTCTGTAAAAATTTTAGAGTTTTTAGTCTAGTAGATTATTTAATACAATTTTTCAAAATAAGGATCAAGTTGAGTCCAAAACCAGAATTTCCTATTCATATGGTCATTTTGTCAATATTCATTTGTTCATTTTTCATAAGTAATCCAGTTGATTCCTTATGCATATAAATGAGCATAATATGTTATTAAAATGACAAAATATGATATTTCACGTTAAAATAATATAAGAAACATAAGTCGATAATTGTATAATGCATATTCGATTAAGAAATGGCATGAAAATTTTTGGCTCCATTGGGTATCTGGGATAGTACTGAGTAGGGTAAGTGTATGATATATCATAGTATATGCAGTGCTGCTTTAATATAGGACTTCAGTCAGAGTTATATAGGGTGATGACCCGAGCTATATAGGACTTCGGTCTGAGTTATATAGGACTCCGGTCCAAGGGTTTCGGCCACAGATTTCACAGGGTTTGGTCCGCAATTTTTTAGGGCCACAGCCACAGAATATATATACAGTTGTTTCAGTTAGTTCCTTACCATACGTTAGTCTACCAAATTACCTTGTGGAGCGAACTGATAAAATGATAATAACTGAATATATGACATGTATGGATTGTTTTTACTGTGATATTATTTTTCAATACGACTCAATGGTTTTAAAAGTGCATTATGCTTTTATTATTTATTTTTCGTAATTAGTTAAAGTACCCACTAAGCAATGCTTAGCGAGTTTAGTTTCTTCTAAACTCGTAGGCTATTAGCAAGGAGCCAGTAGCGAGCAGAGGAGTCCTGCGATCTGTCGGTCATCAACAAACTTAGGTGGCGCTCTTCATTTTGTATTTTGGTATTAGAAACTAGCATGTACTTATTTGAACAATACAAAGAGATAACTTGATGTAGCATGTAAATCTAGTAATGTATAATAATTGTATGGTTTTAAATTGAGTTGGGTTGTGAATATAGAAGTGTGAATTCTTCTTGCAGGATTGTAGTTGAGGTTATAAGGGTGGATTATTGGGAGTGTGCTTGAGTTGAATTGTGAAACAAAATATTTTTCAAAAATAAGAAAAATCAGTTTTGTTGACACTTGGGACCTAGAATTTTAAGGGAGACTCCGTCAAAATTTTTGGAAAATTTTTATAAGGAACATTAATTAAGCTGACATAACCAGAGCTCGTATCTCGATGTAGCATTCCTCCTCGGCTTATTCATAGGTCGGGAAGGGGTGTTACAATTTGTGGTATCAGAGCATTGGTTTAGTCGATTTTGGAAGATAGGTAGTAAGTAAGTAACTATGTGTTCCATGTAAGATAAAGTAAGGAGAAAGTTATATGATGAATAGGAGGATGTACATGCCAGATAGGAATTGATAATCGAGTTATATGTTGATGAATTAAGCATATAGCTATTTATGTCAATGTAGGATGTCTCTAGATTCGTGGCAAGCTATGGAACGAAATGTAGAATCGCAAGCAACTGGGTCTGCAGATGCCGGGGAAGCTCATAGACCAGGGTCAGCAGCAGCTGAAATACCCGGTCTGGAGACTTATCTTAGGCAGATTGCAACAGCTTTTCAGCAAATGGCCGGAAGGGGCCCTGCTGCTGAGGGAGATAGGAAACCCCCGATCGAGAAGTTAAGAAAGTATGGTGCAAAGGAATTTAAGGCTGGTCGTGAAGAGGGATCTGAGGAAGCAGAATATTGGTTAGATAGTATCATTAGAATTCTTGACCAGCTCCAATGCACTTCGGAATAAAGAGTAGTTTGTGCTACCTCGCTCCTGACAGAGGAGGCGTACATATGGTGGGATACCAAGCAGCAGCGGGTTCCACCAGAATAGCGAACTTGGGAATTCTTTAAGAGTGAGTTTAAAAAGAGGTATATCACTGATGCATATTTGACTGCAAGGCACAATGAGTTCATTCATTTGAAACAAGACAGAATGACGGTATCAAAATATGAGGAGTTTATGCGCCTTAGTAAGTATGGAAAGAAGTTAATAGAAACTGAAGCTGAGCGATGTGATAAATTTTTAGAAGGACTTAATGATGAAATTAAGATATAGCTAATGGCATTGGATAATACAAAGTTTTCAAAGTTGGTGGCTAAAGCATTGGATGTTGAAAAGGTGCAAGTAAATCTGAGGAATCGTCAATAGAGAATTCAATAGAAAAGAGAGCAAGCACAGAGTGCCCCAGGTAATCATCAGTCTGCTAGCAAGAGAGCTAAGGGTGAAGGATCCTTTATGAGTGTAAAGCAGAATTTAAGACCATCTAAAGGACCTAAATTTCAAACTACCTCAGTAGCCAGCACGGGAGGAATAAGCAGAGGATCAAGTAAAGGTTCTGGAAGGACTGAATATACACCATACCCCTCGTGTGAGCATTGTAGACAAAAGCATAGGGGAGAATGTTGGTTAGTTACTGGAGCTTGTATACTTTGTGGTGCCACTGATCACCTTAAGAAGGATTGTCTTAGAAATGTGGCAGAGATTTCAAAAGTTCCTGAAAGAACACAAGTAGCAAGTAGCAGCGGTAAAGGTCGAAGAAAGAGGAAGAGGCAGAGAAAATAGTAGTAATCAAATAGGAACAAGATCAGAGACAGTAGATCGCCCTGAATCGAGAGCGCCAGCCAGGATATATTACATGAGGGCAGAAGAGAATAAAGCAGAAGAAGGAAATGAAGGTACGTAAGTTTAAAATCAGTGTCTTGAGTACATATGTATGTATATGTGATGATTATTAGTTATATTGATGATGTGTAATTACACGTAAGAATCATGCATGAATAAGTGAGTTTCGGGGCGAAACATAAATTAAGGGAGGTAGAACTGTCACATCCCAAAGTTTAGGTAGTCGAGTATTAGGCAAGAAGGACATGAATAAGTGGTCAAATAGAGGCTCGAGATAGTCAAAAACAAAATCGGTGTGCAAAGGAGGCCCGTGAAGTCGACGGGACCTAAAGGTAATTTTTCGAAAGGTCGAGGTCCTAAGAGTAATTTTCTGAAAAGTTATGTCGGTTCTTAATAGTGACCCTAACGGATGCCATAAATGTGTTCTCGGGATTAATCAGGTCGTAATGGTGGCGCACGATTTTTTCCGAAAATGCACGGTTTATAAGTTATGGGCGATTTTCAGACAAGGGCATATTGGACATTTCCACCGGAGGGGCAATTTTGTAATTAAATATAACTTTGGGGGCAAAATTTAAAAGAACAAAAAGCCACTTTAAAGTGGCCAAATCCTAGCCATTAAGTCCAAATGGGTTGGACAAATCATGGCCATTGAAAATAAACAAATTAATTAAATGGAAATTAAATTATAAACAACTAATTTTGGTCTTCCAAACACAAGTAAAGGATAAAAAAACACCACCATCACCACTTTTCTTCTTCCTTAGGTCGTGCTCCCCCCTCCCTTCCATTTTAAAGGAGAAAATTTTCAAGTCTAAGCCATTTTTCAAGTGAAATTCAATAGGAAATAAGGTAAGATACCATCCTAAGTCTTATTCTTTCATTAGAATTAGGTATTAAGCTATGTTTAGGAAGATTTGATATTATGTTCATGTTGGGAAAGTATTAGTAAGTTGATGATTATGGTGAAAATGATAAACTACTTAAAGGAAATGATGAAAATGGTGATTATTAGTAAGAATAAGTAAAGGATTGTTAGAAAATCATAAGGTAGCATCATGTTCATATATAGGGTTTGTTCTTACATATGTGACATGTTAAATTCATAGGAAATCAAGGATATTAGAGAGGAAAGGAAGTGAAATAGACAAGAAGAGCAAGGAAAAGCAAGGTTTGGTACTTTAACTAATTGTTTGTTCATTTTCTTGAAAATTTTCTATTTTAGAATTAGTAAAATGCTGTGACTTGTATAATTTTAAATTAAATATAGAAAAATGTTCTTGAAGTGAATTTTTGATATGTTGTGCCTCAATGCGTCTAGAATGACTGAAAAATAATGATTATGAAAAAATTATTTCTGTTAGACCTGCTATAGGAGGTACCTTGACTGAGACAGCCATGTTTCCGGATTTTTAATAAAATTTAGAAAAAATTATCTTCAATTAAATTTTGGATATGTTGTTTTTTAGTGAGTCTAGTATTTGAGAAAAATAATTTGGAACCACATTGATTGAATTTAATTTACGGAATTCACAAAATTCAGAACTGCTACCAGGATGCAGGGCAACTGGAGCAGTCTGGTTGGGTGAACTACTTGACCAAGATTTTGTGTCCAGTTTGATTTGAAATTTTAAAGAATGATTTTAAGATGTAAAACTAAATTCTGTAAAAATTTTAGAGTTTTTAGTCAAGTAGATTATTTTATACAATATTTCAAAATAAGGATCAAGTTGAGTCCAAAACCATAATTTACTATTCATATGGTCATTTTGCTAATATTCATTTGGTCATTTTTCAAAAGTAATCCAATTGATTCCTTATGCATATAAATGAGCATAATATGTTATTAAAATGACAAAATATGATATTTCACGTTGAAATAATATAAGAAACATAAGTCGATAATTGTATAATGCATATTCGATTAAGAAATGGCATGAAAATTTTTGGCTCCACTGGGTATCTGGGATAGTACTGAGTAGGGTAAGGGTATGATATATCATACTATATGTAGTGCTACTTTAATATAGGACTTCGGTCCGAGTTATATAAGGTGACGACCAAGTTATATAGGGCAATCGCCCGAGTTATATAGGCCTCCGGTCCGAGGGCTTCGGCCACAGATTTCACAGGGCTTGGTCCGCAATTTTTTAGGACCACAGCCATAGAATATATATATAGTTGTTTCAGTTAGTTCCTTACCATACGTTAGTCTACCAAATTACCTTGTGGAGCAAACTGATAAAATGATAATAACTGAATATATGACATGTATGGATTGTTTTTACTGTGATATTATTTTTCAATATGACTCATTGCTTTTAAAAGTGCATTATGCTTTTATTATTTATTTTTCGTAATTAGTTAAAGTACCCACTAAGCAATGCTTAGCGAGTTTTGTTTCTTCTAAACTCGTATGCTATTAGCAAGGAGCCAGTAGCGAGCAGAGGAGTCCTGCGATCTGTCGGTCATCAACAAACTTAGGTGGTGCTCTTCATTTTGTATTTTGGTATTAGAAACTGGCATGTACTTATTTGAACAATACAAAGAGATAACTTGATGTAGCATGTAAATCTAGTAATGTATAATAACTATATGATTTTAAATTGATTTGGGTTTGTGAATATAGAAGTGTGAATTCTTCTTGCAGGATTGTAGTTGAGGTTATAAGGGTGGATTATTGGGAGCATGCTTGAGTTGAATTGTGAAACAAAATATTTTTCAAAAATAAGAAAAATTAGTTTTGTCGATACTTGGGACCTAGAATTTTAAGGGAGACTATCAAAATTTTTGGAAAATTTTTATAAGGAACATTAAGTAAGCTGACATAACCAGAGCTCGTATCCCAATGTAGCATTCCTCCTTGGCTTATTCATAGGTCGGGAAGGGGTGTTACATATCCCATATAATACCCCAAAATTATTGGAAATATTATTCGTTGAGAATTAATTAAATGATTAGTGTATATATTTTATTAAGTGAAAAGAAAGAGAAAAGGAAGATGTGTATATGTTATGTATATGAAGATATATACAATATATACAAGTCAACCATTTATTATGATCAATTGATATTTATTTTTTTAATTAGATATTAATTATTGTTAGTGGAAGAGGATATTTGGTTTTAAGTATATTATATTATTAAATGCTTGGTGGAGAGTGATTTAGGAAAATGTGTTTGGTTAAACGAGAAGTGTTTGGTGAGTGTTGTTGATTTTTTGCATCTTCTTCTTCTTCTTTCTTCTTTGGGCCGGCCACCACCATCTTCATCAAGGGAGAGATTTTGATTCTTGCTAATTCAAGAAATTAAAGGATTTCAAATGATCAAGTTGAAATTTTAAGGATTTTCTTCATATTTGGTAAGTCTCCAACTCGTTTCTTTGATTTCTTTTGGAAGTTGTATGAGTTAATTGGGTGTTTGATGTAGTTGTGTTTATGGTTGACTTTGGGTATGTTTGAAGTTCTTAGGTCGAGATAACTTTAATATTTGGGGTTGGATTGAAGAAAAGGGTTAAGTTTAGTGAAGAAAACAAGAGTTGTGGATATTGTAAGTTTTTAGTTATGAAATATGGTGGTATTATGATGGTTTAGGTTGAGTTTGCTTGGAGTTGAAAAGGAAACATGATAGTTGGATGTGGCATTTTTTTTGTGTTGATTTCATGTTTTGGCCTGACACGCCCAGTAGCACGACCATGTCTTTAGGAGTGTCATTGGTTCTATTTTCAGGGTTGGTGACACATCCAGTGACACTCCTTTGTCACTGAGCGTGTCACAGTTACTGTGTTGTTGGAGGATTGACACATCCAGTGACACGCCCATGTCACTGAACGTGTCACAGCTTCTGTGTTGTAGTAGTATTGATATGTCCAGTGACATGCCCATGTCACTAAGCGTGTCATAGCTACTGTGTTGTTGGAGAATTGACACGTGCAGTGACACGCCCATGTCACTGAGCGTGTCGAAGCTTCTATGTTGTGGGTTTAGGGCACGGCCATGCACACGACCGTGTTATTGAGTGTGTCAAGTGTAGAGTTTGCTCTAGATAGTTCTTATTCTTATTTCCTATGTGTGTCACTAAGTGAGTATTTATAATCACCTTCGGATTAGGTTTTGAAGAGAATTGAGTTACCCAATACAAGGATTGAGGGATATCTTGGAAGAGGAGGTTGAATTGGTGTTATTTTTTTAGAGGTAACTACAACTTTGAATGATTTCATACATTTATATGACATTGGGACTTAACACATTTGGTTGGAAAAATGTGTTAAGTTACTTAATATATTATTGATGAATGAGAAATATGTTATGATGTGCATAATATAAATTATGTGTATGCATGAAAGCAATTGAGTAATGTGTTGTAAATAAAAAAAATGTTGAATAATGTGATGAGATATGTGAAAACATAATGTAATAAATTGATATTGATATAAAAGAGAAAAATGAGAAAAGTGAGAAAAATGATGATATAATAAGGCAATGTGCCTAGTTTGATTTTGAAAAGATGAGAAATGATTTGAGAATGGAATTATGAAAGAATTTGATAATGAGAAATATGAATAAATTGTGAGTCTAGTATGTTATTCAATTTTCAGAGTTCTGGGTTTGGCGGCATGCCTATGAATTTTTGGGCAGGTGAAAAGACCGGGTCGTAAGCTAGGCCCAGCTATTAAATGTGATGTTTTTGGGGTGAAAAGATTGGGTCGTAAGCCTCAAAAATAAATCCTTGAAGCTAGACTGAGTGAAAAGATTAGGTCATAATCTCAGATCTAGTTGGATTATCCATGGATATATTGCCTACGGGGCTAGACACAAGGTGTCATTATGGACCAAGGCAATAACTCTGAAATTTGAATAGCATATTAGATCCTTTTTGGGCTCAGGCTTGTCTTTGCTTTAATGTGAATTATGAATTGTGATACAACTGAGCAAACTAATGAGATATAATGTTGTGAGTTGTGATATATATATATATGTGTTGTACATTGACATTTCATTTAGACTATATTGTTATCAAGTTTGTACCACTAGGCCTTTGGCTGAGCATGATTGTGGTTCATCGCGTAGATAACAAGGTAGATCCGATTGAGCCGGAGAGTTCAGCTAGAACGAGTCAAGTTTAGGCTTGAGACTTTGAGATTAGATTTGTTTTTGTACATCAAGATCAGAGATGAACTGCCAGCATGTATAAATTTTATATTTTTTGTAAATATTTATTTTGATGTATACATATGTATATTCCGCTGGTTATTAAACAAATATTTTGGATAAACTTTTGGGTAATGAAGATATATATATGTATTTTAACAAGGAATGTTTTATCTATTACTTTCTATAATATAAGTTAAATGTCTTTAAGTTTACCCAGATTGTAGAAATGATGATTTGATGTTAAAGTTTAAAGATTGGTTTGTTTCAAATGGACCGTGACATTCTTGTATTCGGTATACGTATATTACATATGTGGTGTATGTGGTGTACGTATATGGGATACAAGGGTGTTATACTTATGTTAGTATCAGAGCCTAGGTTTGAGGTTCCCAACTTAGGTGAATTGTAAGAAAAAGAAAATTTTGATTTTTAAAATATGGCTTTTAAATATGATACATGAATTGGCACTCGCAGTTTTTGATCTTTGATGTAGTAAATTCTGCTGTGTTTGCAGATATAGGTAGTGATGGCGTCTCAGACACGTCAGTCTGTAGAAGGTAGTGCTGAGAATGTAGCTCCTATTGAGGATAGAGATGGAGCTAGAGTTCAGATAGTTGAAGAGGCACCTACTCCTATGCCAGAGAGACCAGTGGTTGAGGAGATTCTGCCAGTTTGGTTACGACATATGGTAGAGTTGTTGAGGCAGGCTCCAGTGCAATAGCTGTAATACCCCTTCCCGACCTATGAATAAGCCGAGGAGGAATGCTACATCGGAATACGAGCTCTGGTTATGTCAGCTTACTTAATGTTCCTTATAAAAATTTTCCAAAAATTTTGACAATTCTAGGTCCCAAGTGTCGACAAAACTGATTTTTCTTATTTTTGAAAAACATTTTGTTTCACAATTCAACTCAAGCACACTCCTAATAATCCACCCTTATAACCTCAACTACAATCCTTCAAGAAGAATTCACACTTCTATATTCACAACCCAACTCAATTTAAAACCATACAGTTATTATACATTACTAGATTTACTTGCTACATCAAGTTATCTCTTTGTATTGTTCAAATAAGTACATGCCAGTTTCTAATACCAAAATGCAAAATGAAGAGCACCACCTAAGTTTGTTGATGACCGACAGATCGCAGGACTCCTCTGCTCACTACTGGCTCCTTGCTAATAGCCTACGAGTTTAGAAGAAACTAAACTTGCTAAGCATTGCTTAGTGGGTACTTTAACTAATTACAAAAAATAAATAATAAAAGCATAATGCACTTTTAAAAGCAATGAGTCGTATTGAAAAATAATATCACAGTAAAAACAATCCATACATGTCATATATTCAGTTATTATCATTTTATCAGTTCGCTCCACAAGGTAATTTGGTAGACTAATGTATGGTAAGGAACTAACTGAAACAACTGTATATATATTCTGTGGCTGTGGCCCTAAAAAAAATTGCAGACCAAGCCCTATGGAATCTGTGGCCGAAGCCCTCAGACCGGAGTCCTATATAACTCGGGTGATTGCCCTATATAACTCGGACCGAAGTCCTATATAGCTCGGGTTGTCACCCTATATAACTCGGACCAAAGTCCTATGTTAAAGCAGCACTGCATATTGTATGATATATCATACCCTTACACTACTCAGTACTATCCCAGATACCCAGTGGAGCCAAAATTCTCATGCCATTTCTTAATTGAATATGCATTATACAATTATCGACTTATGGTTCTTATATTATTTCAATGTGAAATATCATATTTTGTCATTTTAATAACATATTGTGCTCATTTATATGCATAAGGAATCAATTGGATTACTTTTGAAAAATGACCAAATGAATATTAGCAAAATAACCATATGAATAGTAAGTTCGAGTTTTTGAACTCAACTTGATCCTTACTTTGAAAAATTGTATAAAATAATCTACTTGACTAAAAACTCTAAAATTTTTACAGAATTTAGTTCTACATCTTAAAATCATTCCTTTAAAATTTTAGATCAAACTGGATACAAAATACTAGTCAAGTAGTTCACCCAACCAGACTGCTTCAGTTGCCCTGCATCCTAGCAGCAGTTCTGAATTTTGTGAATTCCGTAAATTAAATTCAATCAATGTGGTTCCAAATTATTTTTCTCAAATACTAGACTCACTAAAAAACAACATATCCAAAATTCAATTGAAGATTATTTTTCTAAATTGTATTAAAAATCCAGAGACATGGCTGTCTCAGTCAAGGTACCTCCTAGAGTAGGTCTAACAGAAATAAATTTTCCATAATCATAACCATTCCGAATTCAACTCAAAATATTTTTCAGTGATTCTGGAAGCATTGAGGCACAACATATCAAAAAATAACGTCAAGAAAATTTTTCTATATTTAATTAAAAATCATACAAGTCATAGCATTTCACTAATTCTAAAACAGAAAAATTTCAAGAAAATGAACAAACAATTAGTTAAAGTACCAAACCTTGCTTTTCCTTGCTCTTCTTGTCTATTTCACTTCCTTTCCTCTCTAATCTCCTTGATTTCCTATGAATTTAACATGTCACATATGTAAGAACAAACCCTAGATATGAACATGATGCTACCTTATGATTTTCTAACAATCCTTTACTTATTCTTACTAATAATCACCATTTTCATCATTTCCTTTAAGTAGTTTATCATTTTTCACCATAATCATCACTTTCCCAACATGAACATAATATCAAATCTTCCTAAACATAGCCTAATACCTAATTCTAATGAAAGAATAAGACTTGGGATGGTATCTTACCTTATTTCCTATTGAATTTCACTTGAAAAATGGCTTAGACTTGAAAATTTTCTCCTTGAAAATGGAAGGGAGGGGGAGCACGACCTAAGGAAGAAGAAAAGTGGTGATGGTGGTGTCTTTTTGATCCTTACTTGTGTTTGGAAGACCAAAAGTAGTTGTTTATAAATTAAATTTCCATTTAATTAATTTGTTTTTTTTTCAATGGCCATGATTTGTCCAACCCATTTGAACTTAATGGCTAGGATTTGGCCACTTAAAAGTGGCTTTTTGCTCTTTTAAATTTTGCCCCCGAAGTTATATTTAATTACAAAATTGCCCCTCCGGTAGAAATGTCCAAAATGCCCTTGTCGGAAAATCCCCAATAACTTACAAACCGTGCGTTTTTGGGAAAAGTCATGCACCACCGTTACGACCCGATTAACCCTGAGAACACATTTATAGCATCCATTAGGGTCACTATTAAGAACCGACACAACTTTTCAAAAAATTACTCTTAGGTCCTCGGCCTTTCGAAAAATTACCTTTAGGTCCCGTCCACTTCACGGACCTCTTTTGCACACCGATTTTGTTTTTGAATATCTATGTCCTTCTTGCCTAATACTCGACTACCTAAACTTTGGGATGTGACAGTTCTACCTCCCTTAATTTAAGTTTCACCCCGAAACTTACTTATTCATTCATGATTCTTACGTGTAATTACACATCATCAATATAACTAATAATCGTCACATATGTACTCAAGACACTGATTTTAAACTTACGTACCTTCATTTCCTTCTTCTGCTTTATTCTCTTCTGCCCTCATGTAATATATCCTGGCTGGCGCTCTCGATTCAGGGCGATCTACTGTCTCCGATCTTGTTCCTATTTGATTACTACCATTTTCTCTGCCTCTTCCTCTTTCTCGACCTTTATCGCTGCTACTTGCTACTTGAGTTCTTTCAGGAACTTTTGAAATCTCTGCCACATTTCTAGGACAATCCTTCTTAAGGTGATCAGTGGCACCACAAAGTATACAAGCTCCAGTAACTAACCAACATTCTCCCCTATGCTTTCGTCCACAATGCTCACACGAGGGGTATGGTGTATATTCAGTCCTTCCAGAACCTTTACTTGATCCTCTGCTTATTCCTCCCGTGCTGGCTACTGAGGTAGCTTGAAAATTAGGTCCTTTAGATGGTCTTAAATTATGCTTTACACTCATAAAGGATCCTTCACCCTTAGCTCTCTTGCTAGTAGACTGATGATTACCTAGGGCACTCTGTGCTTGCTTGCTTTTCTGTTGAATTCTCTGTTGACGATTCCTCAGATTTACTTGCACCTTTTCAACATCCAATGCTTTAGCCACCAACTTTGAAAACTCTGTATTATCCAATGCCACTAGCTGTATCTTAATTTCATCATTAAGTCCTTCTAAAAATTTCTCGCATCGCTCAGCTTCAGTTTCTATTAACTTCTTTCTATACTTACTAAGGCGCGTAAACTCCTTCTCATATTCTGATATCGTCATGCTGCCTTGTTTCAAATGAATGAACTCATTGTGCCTTGAAGTCAAATATGCATCAGTGATATACCTCTTTTTAAACTCACTCTTAAAGAATTCCCAAGGTCGTTGTTCTGGTGGAACCCGCTGCTGCGTGGTATCACACCATATATACGCCTCCTCTGTCAGGAGAGAGGTATCATAAACCACTCTTTCCTCCGGAGTGCATTGGAGCTGGTCAAGAACTCTAATGATACTATCTAACCAATATTTTGCTTCCTCAAATCCCTCTTCACAACCAGCCTTAAATTCCTTTGCACCATACTTTCTTAACTTTTCGATCGGGGTTTTCCTATCTCCCTCAGCAGCAGGGCCCCTTCCGGCCATTTGCTGAAAAGCTGTTGCAATCTGCCTAAGATAAGACTCCAGACCAGGTATTTCAGCTGCTGCTGACCCTGGTCTATGAGCTTCCCCAGCATCTGCAGACCCAGATGCTTGCGATTCTACGTTTCGTTCCATAGCTTGCCACGAATCTAGAGACATCCTACATTGACATAAATAGCTATCTGCTTAATTCATTAACATATAACTCGATTATCAATTCCTATCTGGCATGTACATCTACCTATTCATCATATAACTTTCTCCTTACTTTATCTTACATGGCACACATAGTTACTTACTTACTACCTATCTCCCAGAATCGATTAAACCAATGCTCTGATACCACAAATTGTAACACCCCTTCCCGACCTATGAATAAGCCGAGGAGGAATGCTACATCGGAATACGAGCTCTGGTTATGTCAGCTTACTTAATGTTCCTTATAAAAATTTTCCAAAAATTTTGACGGGGTCTCCCTTAAAATTCTAGGTCCCAAGTGTCGACAAAACTGATTTTTCTTATTTTTGAAAAACATGTTGTTTCACAATTCAACTCAAGCACACTCCCAATAATCCACCCTTATAACCTCAACTACAATCCTGCAAGAAGAATTCACACTTCTATATTCACAACCCAACTCAATTTAAAACCATATAGTTATTATACATTACTAGATTTACTTGCTACATCAAGTTATCTCTTTGTATTGTTCAAATAAGTACATGCCAGTTTCTAATACCAAAATACAAAATGAAGAGCACCACCTAAGTTTGTTGATGACCGACAGATCGTAGGACTCCTCTGCTCGCTACTGGCTCCTTGCTAATAGCCTACGAGTTTAGAAGAAACTAAACTCGCTAAGCATTGCTTAGTGGATACTTTAACTAATTATGAAAAATAAATAATAAAAGCATAATGCACTTTTAAAAGCAATGAGCCGTATTGAAAAATAATATCACAGTAAAAACAATCCATACATGTCATATATTAAGTTATTATCATTTTATCAGTTCGCTCCACAAGGTAATTTGGTAGACTAATGTATGGTAAGGAACTAACTGAAACAACTGTATATATATTCTGTGGCTGTGGCCCTAAAAAAAATTGCGGACCAAGCCCTGTGGAATCTGTGGCTGAAGCCCTCGGACCGGAGTCCTATATAACTCGGGCGATTGCCTTATATAACTCGGACCGAAGTCCTATATAGCTCGGGTCGTCACCCTATATAACTCAGACCGAAGTCCTATATTAAAGCAGCACTGCATATTGTATGATATATCATACCCTTACCCTACTCAGTACTATCCCAGATACCCAGTGGAGCCAAAATTCTCATGCCATTTCTTAATCGAATATGAATTATACAATTATCGACTTATGGTTCTTATATTATTTCAATGTGAAATATCATATTTTGTCATTTTAATAACATATTGTGCTCATTTATATGCATAAGGAATCAATTGGATTATTTTGAAAAATGACCAAATGAATATTAGCAAAATAACCATATGAATAGAAAATTCTGGTTTTGGACTCAACTTGTTCCTTATTTTGAAAATTTGTATAAAATAATCTACTTGACTAAAAACTCTAAAATTTTTATAGAATTTATTTTACATCTTAAAATCATTCCTTTAAAATTTTAGATAAAACTGGACACAAAATCTTGGTCCAGTAGTTCACCCAAAGAGACTGCTCCAGTTGCCCTGCATCCTGGCAGCAGTTCTGAATTTTGTGAATTCCGTAAATTAAATTCAATCAATGTGGTTCCAAATTATTTTTCTCAAATACTAGACTCACTAAAAAACAACATATCCAAAATTCAATTGAATATTATTTTTCTAAATGTTATTAAAAATCCGGAAACATGGCTGTCTCAGTCAAGGTACCTCCTAGAGCAGGTCTAACAGAAATAATTTATCCATAATCATAACCATTCCGAATTCAACTCAAAATATTTTTCAGTCATTCTGGACGCATTGAGTCACAACATATCAAATATTCACTTCAAGAACATTTTTCTATATTTAATTAAAAATCATACAAGTCACAGCATTTCACTAATTCTAAAACAGAAAAATTTCAAGAAAATGAACAAACAATTAGTTAAAGTACCAAACCTTGCTTTTCCTTGCTCTTCTTGTCTATTTCACTTCCTTTCCTCTCTAATTTCCTTGATTTCCTATGAATTTAACATGTCACATATGTAAGAACAAACCCTAGATATGAACATGATGCTACCTTATGATTTTCTAACAATCCTTTCTTATTCTTACTAATAATCACCATTTTCATCATTTCCTTTAAGTAGTTTATCATTTTTCACCATAATCATCAACTTACTAATACTTTCCCAACATGAACATAATATCAAATCTTCCTAAACATAGCCTAATACCTAATTCTAATGAAAGAATAAGACTTAGGATGGTATCTTACCTTATTTCCTATTGAATTTCACTTGAAAAATGGCTTAGACTTGAAAATTTTCTCCTTAAAAATGGAAGGGAGGGGGAGCACAACCAAAGGAAGAAGAAAAGTGGTGATGGTGGTGTCTTTTTGATCCTTACTTGTGTTTAGAAGACCAAAAGTAGTTGTTTATAAATTAAATTTCCATTTAATTAATTATTTTTTTTCAATGGCCATGATTTGTCCAACCCATTTGGAATTAATGGCTAGGATTTGGCCACTTGAAAGTGGCTTTTTGCTCTTTTAAATTTTTCCCCCAAAGTTATATTTAATTACAAAATTGCCCCTCCGGTGGAAATGTCGGAAAATCGCCAATAACTTACAAACCGTGCGTTTTCGTGAAAAATCGTACACCACCGTTACGACCCGATTAATCCCGAGAACACATTTATGGCATTCGTTAGGGTCACTATTAAGAACCAAACATAACTTTTTGAAAAATTACTCTTAGGTCCTCGGCCTTTCAAAAAATTACCTTTAGGTCTCGTCGACTTCACGGGACTCCTTTGCACACCAATTTTGTTTTTGACTATCTCGAGCCTCTATTTGACCACTTATTTATGTCCTTCTTGCCTAATACTCAACTACCTAAACTTTGGGATGTGACAGTAGCCGCTACCGCAACGGCAGCCGCAAGTACCGATGAGGCAATATCATAAATTGAGGAAGTTCGGAGCTGAGGACTTCATTGGTACTACAGATTATGCTGTAGCAGAGCAGTGGTTAGATAGAGTTCAGAGGGTATTCATCCAGCTGCAAGATACTTTTGAAGAAAAGTTTGATTATGCTATATCCCTGCTGCAGAGAGATGCATATGACTGGTGGAAGATGGTTCCACATGCTATGGATGATCCACCAACCTTGACTTATGATGATTTCCTATGAGAGTTTGAGCAAAGTATACTCCAAGGGAGTATAAATATGCAAAGAAGATGAAGTTTCTAAATTTGAGACAGGATAATCGGACAGTGATAGAGTATGAGATTGAGTTTATCCAGTTGAGTCATTATGTCGGTGGGATTATTTCATATGAGATAGACCGGTGTCGAAGGTTTGAGAAGGGGTTGAGACCCTCTATCATGTGTATTATTGCAGGCTCCCGGTATCAAGATTTTTCCCAGTTGGTTGCAGCAGCCAGGAGTGTTGAGAGAGAACAAGGTCTGGCAGCAGCTGCTAGAGATGAGGAGACCGGGGTTAGGAGACCTCAGAGTGAGGCAGGATCTTCATCTATGAAGAGAGGCCGAGGAGCATATTTTTTGAGGTTCAATAGGAGCTAGAGGCAGTCTGGTAGGTTAGTTCAGTAGCAGAGGCAGAGATCGAGACCTACATTTTCTGTGGCTAGTGCACTGACCCCAGTGGTTCAGAGGTCTGCTCCACCTACATGTGTTCATTGTGGTAGAGCACACGAAGGTGATTTTTGGTGGAGAGGTAGTTCGGAGGTGTGTTTTAGATGTGGGTCTCCAGATTCTGCAGCTTCTTGACCCAATGTTAGAGGGGGCCATGTGGCAGAGGTGCTAGTAGAGGAGGTCGAACATGGTCTGGTCAGAGAGAAGGTTTCTCAGCCACAGGGAGTAGACTAGATGAGGTAGGGCCATCTCAGCGGGCTTATGTGATGCAGAGGCAGCCAAATGCTTCAGCTGTCATTGCTGGTACATTCTCTTTATTTGGTACCTCAGTACTTGCTCTAATAGATCCTGGATCTATGCATTCATACATTAGTGCATCCATTTTTCCTGTGACTGAATTGCATTCTGAGTCCTTAGGATTTGATGTTTTCGTGACAAATACTTTAGGGCATAGTGTTGCAATTAGCAAGGTGCTCCGTAATAGTCCAGTTGTGGTTCAGGATGAGGAGTTCCTTGGTGATTTGATTGACATGCCTTTCAAGGAGTATAATTTGATTTTAAGCATGGATTGGTTATTGAAGCATGGGGCTATGGTAGATTGTCAGAAGAAGTGCGTTACCTTGAGAACCTGTGCCGGTAGAAGTGTGATGGTATCTAGTGAGCAGAGACATCTTCATCCATGTTTGTTTCAGCTTTTGCAGCTAGGAGGATGATTCGGAAAGGGTGTGATGTTTATCTTGCTCATGTTGTAGATACCAAAGTAGTGGGTTCTCAGCTAGACAGTATACCCACAGTTATGGATTTCCCAGATGTTTTTCCTAAGGAGTTGCCAGGGATACCCCCTAAGAGAGAGGTTGAGTTTGGCATCGATTTGTTGCTTGGTACCACTCCCATCTCTATTACTCCCTATCGAAAGGCACCTACAGAGTTGAGAGAGTTGAAGGTGCAGTCACAGGAGTTATTGGATAAAGGGTTTGTTCACCCTAGTGTGTCTCCATGGGGAGCGCCCATTTTGTTTGTAAAGAAAAATGATGGTACCTTAAGATTGTGCATTAATTATCGACAGTTGAATAAGGTGACCATAGAACAAGTATCATTTGCCTAGAATAGATGATCTCTTTGATCAGTTGACGGGAGCAGCATTTTTCTCTAAGATTGATTTGAGATAAGGTACCATCAGTTGAGAATCAAAGATAAAGATGTACCTAAGACAGCTTTCCGTGCGAGGTATGGACATTATGAGTTTTTGATGATGCCTTTTGGGTTGACAAATGCACCAGTAGCATTTATGGATCTGATGAATAGGGTGTTTAGATCTTATTTAGATCAATTTATAGTGGTTTTTATCAATGATATTTTTGTGTATTCTCATAATAAGGAGGAGCATGAAGAGCATTTGCAGATTGTATTGCAGACTTTGAGAGAGAAGCAGTTGTATACTAAGCTTTCTAAATGTTAGTTTTGGCTTGATCAAGTGACTTTTCTCGGTCACGTGTTTTCAGCAGAGGGTATTAGAGTTGATCCAAGCAAAGTTGAAGCTATTTTGAATTGGAGTCCACCGAAGACTGTGACAGAGGTTAGAAGTTTTCTGGGTTTGGCAAGCTACTATCGACGGTTTGTGAAAGGTTTTTCTATGATAGCTACTCCACTCACTAGATTACATCAGAAGGGAGTTAGATTCATGTGGGCAGATAGATGTCATGCGAGTTTTGAGCAGCTAAAGTAGATGTTGACTCAAGCTCCTGTCCTTACCCTGCCTGTGGAAGGTAAACAATATGTGACATACAGTGATGCTTCACATAGTGGTTTAGGTTGTGTTTTGATGCAGGAGGGTAGAGTCATAGCTTATGCTTCTCGGCAATTGAAGCCACATGAGTTTAATTACCCGACGCATGATTTGGAATTGGCAACCATAGTTTTTACTTTGAAGATTTGGCAACAATACTTGTATGGGAAGATGTGTTTCATTTATACAGATCACAAGATTTTGAAATACTTGGGTGTTCAGAAAAAGCTGAATCTTCGACAGAGGCGATGGTTGGAATTGATTAAAGATTATGACTGTTTGATTGACTATCATCCTGGTAAGGTAAATGTAGTTGCGATGCCTTGAGTCAAAAGTCTTTGGCAGGTTTGACTGTCTATTCACTCTTGTTGCTTGTTGAATTGAGAGCATTGCATGCCAGATTCGAGCCTTGTAATGATGGTGCATTAATGGCTCAGTTGCAAATGAGGCCGGTGTTGTTGGATCATATTAGAGAGGCCCCGTTGGCAGATGAGAAAATTCAAAAAGTTGTATCGGATTACCAAAAGGGGGAGAGTCGAGATTTTCTTGTGAGAAATGATGGCAGTTTATTGTACAAAGATAGATTGTGTGTTCCTAATGATGCAAGACTGAAAAAGATTATTTTGGAGGAAGCACATCAGTTGGCTTATTTGTGCACCCTGGGAGTTCCAAGATGTATCATGATTTGAAGCAATATTATTGGTGGTTAGGTATGAAGAGGGACATAGCGGAGTTTGTATCCAAATGTCTCACTTGTCAAAGAGTGAAGGCTGAGCACCAAGTTCCTTCGGGGTTGCCCCAACCTTTATCAGTGCCAGAGTGGAAATGGGAGTGAGTAACGATAGATTTTGTGATTGGGTTGCCATTGACTCAAAAGAAGCATGATGCAATCTGGGTGATAGTTGATTGGTTGATGAAGACAACTCATTTTCTTCCAGTTTGGATGGATTTTTTCTCTTGAGAAGTTAGTTGAGCTGTATATTAGTAAGATAGTGAGATTGCATGGAGTCCCAATTTCTTTGGTGTCGAATTGAGATCTCCGGTTTACTTCGAGATTTTTGTAAAGTTTACATGATGCTTTGGGTTCTCAGTTGCATTTTAGCACTGCTTTCCATCCTCAGATAGATGGACAGTCAGAGAGAGTGATACAAATTTTAGAGGATATGTTGAGAGGTTGTATCATCGATTTCCCTTGGAGCTAGGACATATTTTTGCCACTGATTGAGTTTGCTTATAACAACAGTCATCAATCCAGTATTAAAATGGCAACTTATGAGGCATTGTATTATAGAAGATGCAAGACGCCTCTATGTTGGGATAAGGTTGGAGAAGGTAAGTTGGTTGGTCCCTGTAGACCCTTAATTTTTGACCCAGTCTGGTCCAATATTTTTTATATTGTCCAAAATAATTTTTATGGTATTTTGATTAAATAATATTTATTTTAGTATTTATTATTTATAATTTTTAATAAAAATAAAAAGGGTAATATTAGTAAAGTTAAATAAATAAATAAAAATAGGCGATGGAAAAATCGGCGACAAAAAATTTTCATCGCCGAAAGTGAATTGGCTTGGGCCAATTCGCCGCAGGAATTTCCTGCGGTGAATTGGGAACAAGCCAATCCGCCACAAGAAATTCCTATGGCGAAATGGCCTTGGACCAATTCGCCGCAAGAAATTTCTGCGGCAAAAAACCAAATTCTATTTGGTTTTGATTTCTTTTCCTAAATGATTTTAATTTCCTCAGATAATTAGAATTAGGTTCGGATTTTTTTTTCCTATAAATACCACATTAAAACACTTCAAAAAGTGATCTAGATCTGGGCTTTGGACTTTTGACTTTGGAGGACGAAACTTAGAACCAAACTTGGGACTCTCAAAAATTCTTTCGGCCAAAAGAAAACCCTAGCAAGCAATAAAAAATTCAAGAGACAGCAACCAAAGGAAGCAATCATCTCCAAATTGCTTTGCTCAGCCAAAATCAAATTTGAAGCAGGCAAGAGCTTGGTTCAATCTCTTCAAATTTGGTGGAGCATTCAAATGTAGGTAAATTGCTCTAACTTTATTTTATTCAATCATTAATCATCTTCATCTTTTAAGCCATCATCACACTGCCTTAGTTATTTAATTCTTCCTTCAATTTAGTTTAGGCAGTAGCATTAATTAATTCATACAGTACTTAAGATCTTAATTAAAGTAAATAATATAATCATTCAACACAAATCTAATTACATAAACCTTAAGTTATTCAAACTCTAAAACTTAATTAATTCATTTTCAAACTTTCACAGTAGCTATTTTGTTATAATTTCATTCAGTAAGCTATTGTAATCTTTCAATACATAAGTAGTTGATATGGTCAATATTAAAAGCAAACTCAACTTTAATTATAGAAAATGATCAAATTCTAAATTCAAATCATCATCCATAGTATTGAGATTTCAAATTATAAAACCCTAATATCTTAACCGTAAAACCCTAAAATTTTAATAGCCATTAAAACATGTTTTTCAAATCTAAAATCCTAGTTACACCTTTCTAAAAACCAAAACAACAATCTATTTTCTTAAAATGCAATCCAGTAAACCCTAGTTTTCCTAAACCCTAATTCTTAAAACATTAAAACTTTATGACAAGTTCATCAGCACCCTAAAGCCCCAACCCTAGTTTTCCTAAAACCCAATCTTTTAAAATTATAAACTCTAATGTCTTAAGGTTCCAAAACCATGTTAGCCCTAAACCCTAATATGATTAACCAAAAACCTTATTACTTTCTTAAATTTATAAAACCCTAATCCATTCCATTTTTCCAAAAATCTTCACAGTAACCTAAATAATAAATATAATAATTTCAAAATCCCAAAACCCCAAAATGTTAATTAAAGAACCCTAAATTGAGACATAAATCTAAATTTGTATCTTTATTTTCTTTATTTAATTTTAGATTTGATTATGTAGCTTATTATATGTTTTGATGTTTGATTAATTTAATTTCAATGCTTGATTTATTTAATTTATCATGGATGGATATTTTCTTTATTATTATGATTATTATTTGTTTGTTTTGGTAGTAAAATTGTAAAAGGTATGTTTTCACTTTGTGGGTACCTCATTAATTAATTTTTATGTAATTTAAATTGCTTTTATATTTTGGACCAATGTAAAGGACATGTTTCTACCTTTCGGTGGGTGTCCTATTTAGATTAAACATGGACGATGTAAGGACATATTTCCATCCTCGGATGGGTGTCCATTTTTTTGCTTTGTTTGGACATTGCTTTGATTTTAATATAATGATGCTTTATTTTAATTGTTGCATGTAGTATGGATAATATCATTATAATTAAGAATTTTATAATATTAAGACCTGAAAAGGAGGTCGATTCCAATGACCGGGCATTGTGGGGGTGTTGAGCCATTTCTCACCTTCCCCACAGGTGCCCAACTTTCCGAACCCATTAGGGGGTTGGGGATTCCTTAGGAATCGAGTCATCCACCCCTTTCTTTTTCCCGGCCCATCTGGGTGGTGACTTAATTTTCTCCGGTCTTAGGCCCATGTTCTCTAAGGCCCCGAGCCTAAACAGTGCCGAAGTCGCAAGAACCATTCCACTGGGAGTGGGGGAAAAATCCTCACTCATAGTGGCGACTCCACTGGGGATAAGAGAAGTTGATTTCGTTGGTCTTTTTATTATTCTAATCTTTCTTATCATGATATTATCTATTGCATCATATTAGATTGCATCATGTGCATGAGTTAGGATGCCCGTGTTGTGTTATGTAAGGGATACCATACTTTCACTCAAGGTATGGAGATCGAGCATGGCATAACCACTCATAGCCTTGTACCATTTGGTATATACTTGCTATGGGAACCTAGCCTTTCAACCCAAAGACTAAAGCTCATGTAATTCGCCTAGTTACTTTTTATAGGATTTTACCCCAAATACTTGTTGTTTGACTATGGTTAATTTATCTTAGCTTAAATCATGGCTTATTAGGTTTGTTCTTTTTCTAATATGACCTACGTATATTGTAAGATCTAAATAATTTTTTCTTTAATATCAAAAAGACCTAAGCTATTTTCAAAACTTTTCAAGATGGTCTTTGGACATAAAACTTTTCTAAAAACAAATCAAAAATTCTTTTGCTCATGACCCAAATACTAAGCCCAAAATCCATTTTTTTTTCTAAAATCTTTTTACAATGGGCTTAGAAACAAAATTATTTTCATCCAAAAGAGCTTAAAAATTATTTAGGTCAATTATGAAATACCTAAAATCAATTGTGAGCCTAGTTTATACTAAGATTTATTAATCATGGGCTTATTTTTGGCATGAACCACTAGTTACTTTTTCAAGTGAGAAATCTATTTATAATAAACCTCTTAATTTAGTTTTAATCCAATATAGCATAAAAGCTACTTTAGTTGGTTGGATGGATTAAAGCCTAATTAATGGGAATTATCATGAACTGATTTCCATTTTCGAAAATATAACTATTGGTTGAAACGTCCTAGGGAATTATTTGAAAAATAAGATAACCCATGTTGGTATTTTGTTAACCATATTACCTAAGAAAAGAGACTCACCATTCGTATGTGGATGTTATAAGGTTGGAAGGAATGTCCTAATTATCTTTCTTTATTTATTATTTGTGCATACATGCATACATACATTTGCATCTCATATCATTGATCCTCTCTGGCTCACAACTCTGGATTACGATAGTTTAAAAGCTTATGACAATCCAACCTATGTCAGAGATGAAGAATCTAGTGGTAACTCAATCACTTGCTCACCAAAAGCAATGGAGCTCGAACAAATTCAAAGAATGGTGGATGACGCTCTCAATGCCAGGATGGAAGAAATAAAAGAGACCCTGGCTGAGACAATGAAGAACCAGTTGGCTGCAATTTTAGGAAATAATACCGAAGCATCTGCTAGCACTAAGAAGCCAAAGTACAAGGGGAAGCCTAAAGTTGGCAAAGTGGTTTTTGATGGTGATAAGGTGAACATTGATGATGATGATGATTGGGCTCAATACTTCCAAGATCCTCAAGACAAGAAGAAAGAACCGAAGATTATTGAAAGATCAGCTATGGAGAAAACTGAAACTTCTGATGTTGAAAAGATGATTGCAGATTTGGAAAAGAAATTTGCAAAGAAGCTGAAAACCGAAGAAATGTCCAAAGTTGACAAATTATTTGAGCTAGATGAAGAAGTTTCAGACAAATTCAAGATGCCATCTTTTGCAAAGTTTGATGGAACCAAAAATTCTCACCTCCATGTGAAGCAGTATATCACTACTATGCAATTTGCCCGAGCTACTAAGGCTCAAACTTTAAGGTACTTCATGCTCTCATTGGACCCTGTTATCCAAAATTGGTTCAATACCTTAGATGATGGAACACAAAAGAGTTGGGATCTGCTATACAAGGCCGTCATCCAAAAATATGGATACAATGTCGAAATGGAAGTTACCTTAATGGAAGTGGAGTCCATTAGACAAAGGCCAAATGAGAATTTTATGTGAAAAGATGGAGAAATAAGGCTGCTTTGCTTAAGAAGAGGCCCGATGAATCTGATCAAATAAGAATGATTATGAGAGGGGTGTTGCCTAGTCTTCATGAAAGGATGTCTCATACACTTATCCGTGATTTCAAAGTTCTCCTCCAAGCTGGTCTGCAAATTAAAGAATGGGAAAGAGAGAAGAACCATTTTTCAAGAAGAAGGAATGAGAAAGGAAACTATCAGTCTGGTAACCAGGGCATGCAAAAGGCAGTTGGTGTTAATGCTACTAGCCAAGGAACAAGAAGGCAGCTTTCAGAATTTGGGAAACCGCTGTCTTGGGTTCTCAATAAACTTCAAAGGAAGGGATTGTTACAACCCTTAAATCCTCGTCCTTTGCCTAACCCTCTCCCACCTAATTTTGACACTAAGGCATTTTGTCAATTTCATCAAATGCAAGGACACGACATGGATAGATGTGTGAGGTTGAGGCATGAGATCCAAAATTTGATTGATAGTGGAAAGCTACCCGAGCCCAACAAGCCGAACACCAAAGATAATCCATTACCAAGGTTCAATAGAGTACCACCACCGACAACCATCATGATTGGAGGATGTTTGCATGAAATTTTTGTCATGTCTTCTTTCTAAGATGTGGGTGGAGAAGCAACCAAATTAGAAGAGGTATTTAGCAAAAATGAACAGGCTATGGTGGGTAAAGAAGTAGCAATTTGTGCTATGAATGGGTTTTTGGATTCAAGCGATAGTGATGACGATCTTGTACCCAAGAAGGAGGAATGGACCTGGTCCGAGCCCGAAGAAGATGAAGTAATGAACACTAGATTTGGTAAGCCTTATGCAAGGCCATCGCCTAAGGAGGTAGAAGTTGATAACGGAAAGGAAGCTGAAGTAGGGAACAAAGAAGAGGAAGTTGATACTGTGCTCAAGCAATTGAAAAGAACCCAAGCAAGTGTTAGCATTTGGGACTTATTGGCTACTTCTAAAAAGCACCGAGAAATTATGGCCAAAGCCTTGGCCAGCTTGCCAATTTCCACCTCCATAACACCAGAGGTGCTGATCAACTTCATAAAAATTGAAGGAGTAATGAAATGTGAAGATATTCAAGGGAAGAGCGAAGTTAATATGGGAGCGGTATCTTTCTCAGATGCAGATTTACCGGAAGAGGGGAGAGATCATATCTGCCCTCTCTTTATCAAAGTAGAAATCAAAGGGAAAAGGACTCCATGTGTAATGGTTGATGATGGGTCTACCATAAATGTTTATCCACTTAAAATATTGCCAAAACTAGCCATGTCAACAAGGGATCTAAACCTAACCGAGGCAACCATTTGAGCTTATGAAAACACCAAGAGACATGCCGAAGGAACTTTCAAAGCTGCTGTCAAGGTTGGTCCAATTAATCTATTGTTGAATTTTTTTGTTTTGGACATACCTATTACCTTTGCCTTACTCTTAAGATGACCATGTTTTCATCCTCTTAGTGGAGTTCCTTCCACCCTTCATCAAAAGATCAAGTTCCCTAACGGAGATGAGACAGTGGTCATCGAGGCCGAAGATAATGAGGTTGCTAATGCTCTAATGATTGAGAGGCCTCTCATTGGTTTCCAAGTAGCTACAATTTCTGATGATGAAGTAGTGGACTCTAAGGTCTTGAACATGATGAAGAACATTAGCTACCTTCCTGGAGCTATTCTTGGAAAGGGCAAGGCCGGTTTGACAAAGCTTCCAGATTTTAAAACTCAAACTTCCAAGAAAGGGTTAGGGTATGAAGAAGCCAACAAAGATGTGCAGCCAAAGAAGAATGAGAAGATGAGCTTCCCGCCGCTTGAAAAAATCTTTGTCAAAGCTTCAGACATGGGGCCACTCCATGGAAAGCCCCAGCCAATCATGTTAATGGAAAAGTTGATCACGGGTTTTGAAATTTTTACAGATGTTGCTGAGCTAGTGGAGCAAGTGAAGAGAGAGATCACCTTGCCAGCTAACAAGGAGTCCAATCCGAAAGAGAAGAAGGGAGCTATCCTAAAAGCCGAGAAGACTCCGAAGGAGATCACTGCCTTGGTTGAAGAGAAGTTTGAAGATATTCTACTTTATGATTTTGAGAACAATGATTTTGATTTTGATTTTAATTTGTCTACTTTGTATGAGGAGGATGGTGTTTTCTTTTCCAAGATGAATGCAATAAAGTCTGATTTTGCTTACTTGTATGATGTTTCTCCCGATGGTTGCATACATTCAAATAGCGATTACATGAGCATCTTTAGTGTTAATTCTATTGATACACAATCATTAAATTTGGGAACAACCAAAAATCCTAAAAACATTAGCATAGCATCCGACCTTACTCCTGATGAGAGAAATAGGTTTGAAAAAATATTCAAAAAATATGAAGAAGTATTTGCTTGGTCTTATGAAGATATGCCTGGAATTGATCGAGACATAGCCGAACGTCATATTCCTACTTACACTCACATGAAACCTGTCAAACAAAAGCTTAGGGGTTTAAGACCAGAATGGGCTGAATTGGTTAAAGAAGAGGTCACTAAACAAATGCAAGTAGAGTTCCTTAAAGTGATAGAATATCCAGATTGGCTAGCCAACGTAGTACCCGTGCCAAAGAAAGGTGGAAGAATTAGGGTTTGTATGGACTATAGAGATTTAAACAAGGCTTCTCCTAAAGATGATTTTCCTTTACCCCATATAGATGTCCTCATTGATAGTGCAGCCTCTAGCATGCTATATTCATTTGTAGATGGATTTTTTGGATACAACCAAGTATTAATGGCCCAAGAGGATAAAGCCAAAACTGCTTTATTACTACATGGGGTATATTTTTTTATAGGGTAATGTCGTTTGGATTAAAGAATGTTGGAACAACCTACCAAAGGATGGCCACCACATTATTTCATGACATGATGCACAAAGAAGTCGAAGTATATGTTGATGATATGATGGTGAAATCAGATACTAGGGAACAACACTTCTAAAACTTAGAATTATTCTTCAATAGAGCATTGAAATATAAGCTAAGATTAAACTCGAAGAAGTGTGTGTTTGGGGTTACCTCAGGCAAATTATTGGGACATGTGATTAGTCCAAATGGCATTGAGATTGACCCTAAAAAAGTTAAAGCAATCAAGAATATGCCAGCCCCTAAGATAGAGAGAGAAGTTCAGGGATTCGTTGGTAAATTACAATACATTAGCAGGTTTATAGCAAAGCTCACCACAATCTGTGAACCTATCTTCAAATTGATTAAAAAGAATAAGCTAGTCCTATGGAATGAAGAGTGTCAAAAGGCCTTTGAGCGAATAAAAGAGTATTTGCTGAATCCACCTATTTTGAAATCACCTAAACCCCATAACTCCTTATTACTATACTTAGCAGTAGAAGAAGAGTCAATAGGAGCCATGCTAGCCCAAGCAGATGAGCCAAGGATTGAGCACGCAGTCTACTATTTGAGTAGAAAGCTCCTACCTTATGAAATTAAGTATAGTATCATTGAAAAAACATGTATAGCTGTGGTTTGTTCTTCTAAGAAATTGCGGCATTACTTTCAATCTTATAGTGTGCAAGCAATTTCCAGGTTGGATCCAATGAAGTACTTAAGGAAGACACCCTCTTTGACTAGGAAGTATGGGCGATGGTTGATAATATTGGAAGAATTTGAGATTGAGTATGTAACAAGGAAAATAATCAAAGGTAGAGTAGTGGCAGAATTCTTGGCCCAACAACCATTACCGGATAGCGAAGAGGTAGTCTTGGAATTTTCAGATGAACATTTAGAGGCCATTGAAGCATAGAGATGGAAAATGTATTTTGACGGAACAATGAATAGAAAAGGAGCAGGTTTGGGAGTCATACTAGAATCGCCCAAAGGGGAACTTATCCCTTTAGCCAAAAAATTAAAATTTAGGGCAACCAATAATATGGTGGAATATGAAGCATGTATCTTTGGTTTGGAAACCCTACTGATTATGAAGGTGGATAAGGTGGAAGTTTTTGGCAATTCATTACTAGTAGTATCCCAAGTAAATAGAGAGTGGGAGTTGAAATAAGAAAAATTAAAAGCATACCACCATTACTTGACCATGATGAAGAAGAACTTTAAGGAGTGCAGGTTTATACACCTACCAAGAGAAGAAAACTAGATGGCTAATGCCCTACCCACATTGGCTTCAGTATAGGAAAATCCTGTCAACTTGTTCCTCAAGCCTCTGGTTTTGACCAATTCATCAACTCCTTGCTTTGAATATGAGACAATCATGGAAACTGATATAGACCATGATGCATGGTATGATACTATAAGACAATTTTTAGAGGTAAGGGAATGCCCATTGGGGGTCAGAAAGAAAGAAAGAAGAGCCATAAGATGATGGTCCTTGTAATACATCACCTCCCATGGAGAGTTATATCGAAGATGGCTTGAAGTGGAGCATATCATGTTAAAAATACATGCAAGAAATTGCGGTCCACACATGAGTGGTTTGGCCTTGGTTAAAAAGATAATTCGACAAGGTTACTACTGGGTGACTATGGAGAGAGATTGTATTGAGTTTGTAAAGAAGTGCCAACAATGTCAGATGTATGGTAATTTGAATCACATGCCTCCTGAAGAATTGCATTCTATGTCTTCACCGTGGCCCTTTGCCACTTGGGGTATCGACATTATAGGAGAGATACATCCGACAGCCTAAAACGGTCACCATTTTATTGTAGTAGTGGTGGATTATTTTTTAAAATGGGTCGAAGCTGAATCCTTCAATAAATTGGGGGCAAGTCAAATGGCTAGATTTATTGAAAAAACCTCATCTGCAGGTATGGGGTCCCACACAGAGTGATATCAGACAACAGGGTACAATTTCAAGGAGCACTTAAGGACTTATTCTCAAAGTACTAAATCCATCATCACCGATCCTCTCCTTATAGACCAAAGGCTAATGGTGTAGTAGAAGCAACAAACAAGACAATTAAGCAAATTTTGTCCAAAATGACCAAGACATATAGGGATTGGTCGGAAATGCTTCCTTTTGCTTTGTGGAGATATAGAATAAGTGTGCGAAAACCTACTGGAATGGCACCGTTCTCTTTGGTTTACTAGATGGAAGAAGTGTTGCTAATTGAAATTGAGATCAAGTCATTAAGAGTGGTCTTGGAAGCTGAACTGCCTGAGATGGAATGGGTAGTGAGCAGATATACACAGTTAGCTTTACTAGAGTAGAGAAGGTTAAAAGCACTGTATCATCATCAGCTGTATCAAAGGAGGATAGCTCGGGCTTACAATAAAAGGGTTAAGATTAGAAAACTCAGAGTCAGGGATTTAGAGTTGAAACAATGTAAGCCTAATGTATCTGATCCAAGAGGGAAATATAGGCCTTGCTGGTAAGGGCCATATGTTGTGAAACAAGTCATGAACAAGGGTGTAGTGAAGCTATCAGACATGTATGGGAATGAGTTTAGTGAGCAAGTGAACATTGATAGGTTGAAGAGTTTTTATGTATAAAAAAAGAGAGGAAAAGAAAAAGAGTTTGCTAGGTTGAAAACCCAAAAGGGCGACCTAGGCAAAGTTAGAGCAGTCCGCTAGTTTTGAAAACCCAAAAGGGCGGGCTAGGCAATAATTAGGGCTAAATGAAAGAAAATCATCAATTAGAAAACCCGAAAGGGCTAGTTGGTAGCAAGAGTAATTTTGTGTATGCTGGCTTTATGTTTGGTTGTTCCCCAATTTAATAAAACAGAATTATTATTAAAATTGTTCTATGTGCACTGTTATAAGTATTTAACCAGATATGGATGAAATAAATAAACACAATAGCAAAAGGTGATGACAAATTATAAAAGGAAAAGAAGCATTTTTTTTATTACTTTTATTATTTTTTCATCCTAACAATACACTTCCTAAAGAAATTGACAAATGTAAAATCTATGACAGACGATAAGTGTAAAGTGTAGGCCAGTTTTGCTTCAGCCGATCAAGTAGGCTTCAGTCAGACAAGGCATGTCTAAATCAGGAGTGAATTCAGAACCTCGAGGCTCAGCTCCATACTGACGGTCAAGCCAGTGAGGATCATAGCAAGTACCTCAGCAAAAAGCAGCAAGAGGAACATACATCAAGTATGTCCGCATGGTGATACGAGAAATCTTCCACCAAGGTACTAACCAACGGATGTTGACTTCAGTGCATGAGTGGATCCAGTCAACCCAATCAACATATGAAGAAGCAGGATGGAGTAGTTTCCTAGCAAAATGATGTCGTGGTAGATATCTGACAAAATCCATAGTTGGACTATCAAGCAAGCAGAGACGTTCCTGATGCCAAATCTGTGACGAAAAATTAAAAATTAAAAATTAAAAAAAAGGAAGAAGAAGAAGGGGTCCGCTAAGTTGAAAACTCGCACGGGCAGCTTAGGCAAAAATTGGGATAGCTCGCTAGTTCCAAAAACCCACATGGGCGGACTAGGCAAAAATTAGAACAATATAAAATATAATAAAAGAAGGGGTCTGCTAAGTTGAAAACCTGCAAGGGAAGCTTAGGTAAAAATTAGGACAGCTCGCTAGTTTCGAAAACCTGCATGGGCGGACTAGGCAAAAATTAGAGCAATAAAAAAAAGAAAAACCTAAATTGAAAACCCAAAAGGGTAGTTTAGGAAATTACCTGAAGCAACAAGGGACTCCCAACTAATCTCTTCGATAATCCTGATTTAAGTTGGTCTAATCCAACTAAAGTCTCATCTAAGATCACGGGTATCGACGATAAGCCTCCTTCCATTTGGTCCATGATATCCAATACTCGCGGATTAATATTGCCATCAAAAGAAACAAGCAAGAATTGGCCAAGCAAGCATAGACAAAGCATACGTCCCTATGCCTTAGTAGGAGCCAAATGAGAAAGGAAAAAGTCAATTAAGAGACCAAGTAAAATTTTCTCACCTCTCATCAACTGTAGAACTTCGGGCTTTGAAAGTTGAAATAACATCTGCATCTTTTGTTGAGTCTTGGAAATTAATATAGGTAACGCCATTTGTTGATTGCTTGGATATCCAATGATGGCCTCAAATTCTTCAATCAAGGGAAATATTTCAAAGCCATTAAATTTAAATGTCCTAGAATTCACATTCCAAAAAGAAGCCATCGCTTGTAAAAAAGAATGGTCCAATTTAACATTTGGAAAATACTTCAAAGTATCGATTTTTGACCAAGATATTTGTTTCCAATGAATGGCATTCATATTTTTAAATAGAACTTTTATTTTCCTTAAATTGTGTTCGGTCATTGTTGACGACTGAAGGAAAATTGGAATTGTTAAAAGGAATTTTTGCGTTGAAGTATAAAATCTCCTGGCTTCTGTATGAATCATGGCGTGAAAAGAGATTTATATGGGATGATTGTGCTATTCCAAAATTGATAAGGAAAAGTGTGAGACCGAAATATGTAAGGATAAGGAATTGGCGACAAAAGGATCTTGAATTGTCGCGTTGCCTTTGGTTTTGTAAGTTAGTGATACTGTGGAAATATTAAATGTGAAGAGGAAATTTTAATAATTGCATCATAGTAATAATGATGATAAAAAAAAGAAAAAGAGATAAAAGAGATGTAGTAAAAATAAAAATTATATATCATCATTATTATTTTTATACTTATTATACAATATTTCCTCAATTTATACAATACTAATGGATCACTAAGAATGGGGTGGTGAATCATGATCAAACAAAGCCTTAAAAAGTCATTGCCTTTTGAAGAAGGAGGCATATCACCCATCCCGAGTCCGCCTGAAGCAAGAGCACCTAAATCTCAATTACCCTGGAATTTAGATCTATAACGGTCCTCATCCAAAGTAAATGAAAGGATCTCATGTTCATTAGCTTGGAGGCCTCGAGATGAAGCAGCACCAGGATCTCTCATCCCCTAAAACTGGAAGTCTCGAAAATCTTGCTCTGACTGGTGATATAATTTTTCAAAATGGGCAACCTGTTGATGACTAGCAGCCAATTCTTCTTAAAGTTTCTTGTTTTGTTCCTCAAGCATCAGCTATAGCCAGAATGGAAAAGAGTAAGAGCATACATAATCGTGCATGCATATAGCATAAATTATCATGGAACAAGAAAACCTACCAGGTAATTCATATCAAAGCCCTATGGATGAGATGGCATCTCTAGTTGATTAGAATGAGAAAACGAAGGAGCAGTAAAAGAAGGTCCAGCCTCATGACCAAATGAGCCAGCAGCCTGCAACAATCATTAAAAAAGTCAAAACAAGTTAAGAAAGAAGCGATTATAATGGAAAATGGTAAAAGTTTAATTGAAAAGTGCTAGCCCCGAGATGTGAGACAGACTCTCTTCCCTCTCCGTGATACTCCTCCTCATCTCTATCCTCATTTTCCTCGGGAATCTCCCGTACACCAACAGGGGATACATCAAAGTTCAAGAGCCCTATTTGAATAAACTGGGTATAAGATGCACCCGGTGGATAGAGAAAGGTTTCAATATCATAACTATGCTAAGCCAACCACCATGCATTCTCCGACATTGATGTGATATTTAAAGTATACTCTGGGCAATGCATTGGGATCCTCCACTGCTCAGGACCAAGATACCACTCATATACTCTCTCTTCGAGAAACCAGCCACTAGACACAGGGCCGGCAATGACTCGGCAAGTATGTTGAAAGGGCAATGCGGCATTCATGGAGGAAGTCCAGTTCATCTGCTCTTCTGTGTTCCACTAGGCCAAATTGACCTACAAGATGACATAAGGTAAGTGAACTTTTATATAAATTTTAAAGTATACTAATGCTATTTTACCTGGCCCAAGGTTAAGCAACTCAAGAGATAGCATTGGGTATGCACATGGTGAGAGTCGGGAACTTCTACACGATCTAACAACCAAAAATTTAATCTCGGATACCCGACTCTGTCTCAGGAAATGCCAAGCACCCTCACAAGATTATGCTCATATGCCCATAACTACAACAATAATAAAAATCAAATTCGTACAAGAATAAGAATGGATTTGACAATGGTGGAAGAAGAGTACCTCGACAACTGCCATAAAGTCAACAAAAGACTTCTTATTTCTACAAATCTTATCAAGCCCATGGTAAAGATAAGAAAGGCCAACTTCACCCCAGCCGTAAAGCGGTACCATACTCATATCAGTAAGGGCCCTCAACACTGACAAATGGATGGCAGATTCGGCGCTGCATAAAATGGTAGACCTGAGCAAATACAATAAAAATCCTCGAGTGTATTGCTTGGATATTTCCCTATGGCTCAATTTTTATCTTAAAAGGCCCTTTAAATGATGGTTCCATACAGATTAACTATTGGATTTCTTTGAATGTTAGAATATCATTGGTAAGAGGGACCGAAAGGCCATAGTACCGAATACCAGTAATGGCTGTATAATCGACTGGGCCAATGGTCATTTCTCCTATAGGTAGGTGAAAAGTATGGGTCGTGTCCATCCACCACTATGACAATGCTTGAACTGCACTCTTGTCTATCGGACACTCCTCGGATGGTAATTGCAAGATAAAGCTTTCAAAATTGCAATCTCGAATAATCCATTTTACCCGAGAAGGTGCTACATTATACCATTATCGGACTTTATAGACACACCCTCCCACCCCGGATAATGCAACGATCACGCTAACACGGAGCCAGGTAAGTTAACACAAGGTAAGCATATCATCATATCAATACTACTGAATTTTAGGCTATATTTATTTATGTTCTATTTTTAGTCTATCTATTTACTTATTTGTTAAATTCTTAAATATATTCATCTAATTAATTTATTTTTCCTAAATCTTAAAAGAAACAAAAAAATAATAAAAAACAACAACAACAACAAAAAAATAAAAATAAATAAAATACAAAACACAAAAACAATAAAAAAAGACACAAAAACACAAAAATAATATGCTGTTAAAATAAATAATTGAATTATTACCTTAGTCTTTTGATTTGAACTGCGATGAAGCTGCATCCCAGCTAGTAGACTTATATTTCCATTTTCATGCTGCCGAATAAACTCCAATAACTCAGCATTAGATCGAGCTCCTAATCTTGAAGCATGCATTTTCTCCTCAACTCTATGCTAAACTCTCTAAACTCTATGATATCAAAAATGTATGAGTATGGATGAAATAAAGAAATGAGTTGAGGCTTATATAGAAAAATTGCAAGGAAAAAAGACAAAAATGAAAAGAGGAAAACAGTATTCTCGTGAAAAAAAAGAAAAAAAAGTAAATGTTACTATTGATAAATAGTAAATAACTGTTTACAAATAGTAAATAAATAGTTGGTGAATAGTATATAAATAGTAACTACACAGTAAATAAATAGAAAACTCAATTATTCAATTCAATCATTCAGATATTTGCATATATATAAATATTTTTGCACTTTTAAAATATTTTTACATGCAGGGGGAAAGAAGATATGGGCATGATAAAAATTAGCTAAATTTTTTGCAAGTTCCTTTAGTATCCTATGTAGTACAATTATTTTTTACAGACAATTAAATATCTTTGAGCTTAGGTCCAGAACCTAAATTCCCTCTTAAGTCCACAACTTAGCTCGAGTTCAGAACCCAAATTACTCTTAAGTCCAAAACTTAGCTCGGGTCCAGAACCCAAATTACCCTTATGTCCAGAACATAGCTCGGGTCTAGAACTCAAATTACACTTAAGTCCAGAACTTAGCTCGGGTCCAGAATCCAAATCTCTCTTAAGTCCAAAACTTAGCTCTGGTCTTGAACCCAAATTACCCTTAAGTCTAGAACTTAGCTCGGGTCCAGAACCCAAATTATCCTTAAGTCCAGAACTTATCTCGGGTCCAGAATCTAAATTACCCTTAAGTCTAGAACTTACCTCAGGTCCAGAACCCAAATCTTAAATCTAGCTTGGATCCAAAACCCAAATTATTTTTGAGTTCAGAGCTAAAACCAACCTTGGCAGTCCAGCATGGCTCCAAACCCAGCCAAAAATCACATTGCTTTTCACTCTCTTTTGTTGTAGTCTCAGATCGCTCAAGCAGGAGGCAAACTGTAGACCCTTAATTTTTGACCCAGTCTGGTCCAATATTTTTTATATAGTCTAAAATAATTTTTTGGTGTATTTTAATTAAATAATATTTATTTTAATATTTATTATTTATAATTTTTAATAAAAATAAGAAAGGGTAATATTAGTAAAGTTAAAATAAATAAATAAATAAATAAAAATCAGCGATGAAAAAATTTGCTGCAGGAATTTCCTCTACGAATTGGCTGGCCCACCCCAGCTCTTGCAATTTTTGTAGCCCGCAGCAATTTTTTGCCAGCGCAATTTTTTCCAACGTTGTTTCTTTCCGAAACCAAATTCTGTTTGGTTTTGATTTCTTTTCCTAAATGATTTTAATTTCCTTAGACAATTAAAATTAGGTTCAGATTTTTTTCCTAGAAATACCACATTAAAACACTTTAGAAAGGGATCTGGATATAGACTTTGGACTTCTGACTTTGGAGGATGAAACTTAGAACCAAACTTGGGACTCCCAAAAATTCTTTCGGCCAAAAGAAAACTCTAGCAAGCAAGAAAAAATTCAAGAGATAGCAACCAAAGGAAGCAATCATCTCCAGATTGCTTTGCTCAACCAAAATTAAATTTGAAATAGGCAACGACTTGGTTCAATCTCTTCAAATTTGGTAGAGCCTTCAAATGTAGGTAAATTGCTCTAACTTTATTTATTCAATCATCAATCATCTTCATCTTTTAAGCCATCATCACACTGCCTTAGTTATTTAATTCTTCCTTTAATTTAGTTTAGGCAGTAGCATGAATTAATTCATACAATACTTAAGATCTTAATTAATGTAAATAATATAATCATTCAACACAAATCTAATTTTATAAACCCTAAGTTATTCAAACTCTAAAACATAATTAATTTCATTTCCATACTTTCACAGTAGCTATTTCGTTATAATTTCATTTAGTGAGCTATTGTAATCTTTCAACAATAAATTTGGCTTTCTATATTTGTTTTCACCCAAAAATATGTAAGTAGTTGATATAGTCAATATTAAAAGCACACTCAACTTTAATTACAGAAAAGCATCAAAGTCTAAATTCAAAATCATCATCCATAGAATTGAGATTTCAAATTATAAAACCCTAATATCTTAACTATAAAACCCTAAAATTTTAATAGCCATTAAAACATGTTTTTCAAATCTAAAAACCTAGTTATAACTTTCTAAAAACCAAAACAACAATCTGTTTTCTTAAAACCCAATCCATTAAACCCTAGTTTTCCTAAACCCTAATTCTTAAAACATCAAAACTTTATGACAAGTTCATCAACACCCTAAAGCCCTAACCCTAGTTTTCCTAAAACCCAATCTTTAAAAATTATAAAACCTAATGTCTTAACATGATGTTAGCCCTAAACCCTAATTTGATTAACCAAAAACCTTACTACTTTCTTAAATTTATAAAACCCGAATCCATTCCATTTTTCCAAAAATACTCACAGTAGCCTAAATTATAAATATAATAATATTAAAATCCCAAAACCCTAAATGTTAATTAAAGAATCCTAAATTGAGACATAATCCTAAATTTGTATCTTTATTTGCTTTATTTAATTTTAGATTTGATTATATAGTTTATTATATGTTTTGATGGTTGATTTATTTAATTTCAATGCTTGATTTATTTAATTTATCATGGATGGATATTTTCTTTATTATTATGATTATTATTTGTTTGTTTTGGTAGTAAAATTGTAAGAGGTATGTTTCCACTTTGTGGGTACCTCATTAATTAATTTTCATGTAATTTAAATTGCTTTTATATTTTGGACCAATGTAAAGGACATGTTTCCACCTTTCAGTGGGTATTCTATTTAGCTTAGACATGGACGATGTAAGGACATGTTTCCATTCTCGGATGGGTGTCCGTTTATTTGCTTTGTTTGGACATTGCTTTGATTTTAATATAATGATGCTTTATTTTAATTGTTGCATGTAGTATGGATAATATCATTATATTTAAGAATTTTATAATATTAAGACCTGAAAAGGAGGTCGGTTCCAATGAACCGGGCATTGTGGGGGAGCTGGGGCATTTCTCACCTTCCTCACACGTACCCAACTTTCCAAACCCATTAGGGGATTGGGGATTCTTTAGGAATCGAGTCATCCACCCCTTTCTTTTTCTCGGCCCGTCTGAGTGGCTACTCTATTTTCTCTGGGCTTAGGCCCGTGTTCTCTAAGGCCACAAGCCTAAACAGTGCCGAAGTCGCAAGAACCATTCCACCTGGAGTGGGGGCAAAAATCCCCACTCATAGTCCCGATCTGATTAAAGAAATAGAAGAGAAAGTGAAGATAATTTGGGATCATTTGAAAGCAGTCTCAGATTGACAGAAATCATATTCAGATTTGAAAAGAAGAGACATAGAGTTCAATGTAGGAGATAAAGTATTTTTGAAAGTGTCTCCTTGGAAGAAAATTTTGAGATTTGGCCGCACAAGGAAGTTGTGTCCTCGTTTCATTGGACCTTATGAGGTACTAGAGAGAGTTGGATCAATGGCCTATAGACTCACTTGGCCGCCTGAATTAGATTGAATTCACAGTGTCTTCCATGTCTCTATGCTACGGAGGTACAGGTCAGACCCATCTCATATTTTGTCAGTGAAATCTATTGAGGTGAGTCCAAATTTGACTTTTGAAGAAGAACCATTGGTTATTTTGGTACGTGACGTGAAAGAGTTGAGAAATAAGAAAGTGCCACTTGTGAAGGTTCTTTGGAAGAATCATGCTAAGGAAGAGGCAACTTGAGAAAGTGAGCAAGTGATGCGAGATTAGTATTCTCAGTTGTTCCAGGCTTGAGAGCAGGTAATTTCGAGGATGAAATTTATTTGTAGAGGGGGAGAATTATAATAACCCATTTAATATCCTAAAATTTTTGGAAATATTATTTGTTGAGAATTAATTAAATGATTAGTATATATACTTTATTAAGTGAAAAGAAAAGAGAAAAGGAAGATGTGTATATGTTATGCATATGAAGATATGTACAATATATACAAGTCATCCTTTTATTATGGTTAATTGATTTTTAATTATTTAATTAGATATTAATTATTGTTAGTGGAAGAGGATATTTGGTTTTAAGTATATTAAATTATTAAATGCTTAGTGGAGAGTGATTTAGGGAAATGTGTTTGGTTAAAAGAGAAGTGTTTGGTGAGTGTTGTTGACTTTTTGTATCTTCTTCTTCTTCTTTCTTCTTTGGGCTGGCCACCACCATCTTCATCAAGGGAGAGATTTTACTTCTTGCTAATTCAAGAAATTGAAGGATTTTAAGTGATCAAGTTGGAATTTTAAGGATTTTCTTCATATTCGGTAAGTCTCCAACTCGTTTCTTTGATTTCTTTTAGAAGTTGTATGAGTTAATTGGGTGTTTGATGAAGTTTTGTTTATGGTTGATTTTGGGTATGTTTGAAGTTCTTAGGTTTAGATAACTTTGATATTGTGGTTGGATTGGGTTAAGTTTGGTGAAGAAAACAAGAGTTGTGGATTGTGTAAGTTTTGAGTTGTGAAATATGGTGGTATTATGATAGTTTTGGTTGAGTTTGTTTGGAGTTGAAAAGGGTAAAGAAAGATGATAGTTGGATGTGGTATTTTTGGTGTCGATGTCAGGTTTTGGCTTAACACGCCCAGTAGCACGGCTATGTCTTTGGGCTTGTCGTTGGTTCTATTTTTTGGGCTGGTGACACATCTTGTGACACTGCCATGACACTGAGCATGTCATAGCTACTGTGTTGTTGGAGGATTGACACGCCCATGTCACTGAGCGTGTCACAGCTTCTGTGTTGTAGTAGTGTTGACACATCCAGTGACACGCCCATGTCACTGAGTGTGCCATAGCTACTATTTTGTTGGAGAATTGACACGTGCAGTGACACGCCCATGTCACTGAGCATGTTAAAGCTTCTGTGTTGTGGGTTTAGGGCATGGCCATGGACACACCCGTGTTGTTGAGTGTGTCAAGTGTAGACTTTGCCCTAGATAGTTCTTATTCTTATTTCCTATGTGTATCACTAAGTGAATATTTATAATCACCTTTGGATTAGGTTTTGAAGAGAATTGAGTTACCCAATCCAAGGATTGAGGGATATCTTGGAAGAGGAGGTTGAAGTGGTGTTGTTGCTTTTAGAGGTAAGTACAACTTTGAATGATTGCATACATTTACATGACATTGGGACTTAACACATTTGGTTGGAAAAATGTGTTAAGTTACTTAATATATTGTTGATGAATGAGAAATATGTTATGATGTGCATAATATAAATTATGTTGATGCATCAAAGAAATTGAGTAATGTGTTGTAAATGAAAAGAAATGTTGAATAATGTGATGAGATATGTGAAAACATAATGTAATAAATTAATATTGATATAAAAGAGAAAAATGACAAAAGTGAGAAAAAGGATGATATAATAAGGCACTGTGCCTAGTTTGATTTTGAGAAGATGAGAAATGATTTGAGAATGGAATTATGAAAAAATTTGATAATGAGAAATATGAATAAATTGTGTGCCTAGTATGTTATTCAATTTTCAGAGTGCTGGGTTTGCCGGCATGCCAATGAATTTTTGGGCAAGTGAAAAGACCGGGTCGTAAGCCAGGCCCAGCTATTAAATGTGATATTTTTGGGGTGAAAAGATCGGGTCGTAAGCCTCAAAAGCAAATCTTTAAAGCTAGACTAAATGAAAAGACTGGGTTGTAAGCACAGATCTAGTTGGATTATCCATGGATATATTGCCTACGGGGCTAGACACAAGGTGTCATTATGGACCAAAGCAGTAACTTTGAAATTTGAATAGCATATTAGATCCTTTTTGGGCCCATGCTTGTCTTTGCTTTAATGTGAATTATGAATTGTGATACAACTGAGCAAACTAATGAGATATAATGTTGTGAGTTGTGATATATATATGTGTTGTACATTGACATTTCATTTGGACTATATTGTTATCAAAGTTTGTACCACTAGGCCTTTAGCTTAGCGCGATTGTGGTTCATCGCGCTGGTAACATGATAGATCCGGTTGAGTCGGAGAGATCAGCTAGTCCGAGTCAAGTTTAGGCTTCAGACTTTGAGACCAGAGTTGTTTTTGGACATCAAGATCAGAGATGAACTGCCAGCATGTATAAATTCCATATTTTTTGTAAATATTGATTTTGATGTATACATATGTATATTCCGCTGCATATTCCACTGCTTATTAAACAAATATTTTGGATAAACTTTTGGGTAATGAAGATATATAGATGTATTTTAACAAGGAATGTTTTATCTATTACATTCTTTAATATAAGTTAAATGTCTTTAAGTTTACCCAGATTGTAGAAATGATGATTTGATGTTAAAGTTTAAAGATTGGTTTGTTTAAAATGGACCGTGACATTCTTGTATCTGGTATACGTATATTACATATGTGGCTGTATGTGGTGTACGTATAGGGGGTACAAGGGTGTTACAAATTAATTAATTACTTAAAAATATATTAAAATAATAATATATATATAAGGTTGAAAATGTGAGTGGGAGGAAAGAGAAAATCACTTTTTCTTCATCTTTTTCTTCTTCTTTCCTTCAAGGTCGATTTTCATGTCTTTAAGAAAGGGATTTGCTTTTTCCAAACTCATTTAATTGAAATATTTACAAAGTTTCAAGTGGATTTTTAAGGTTTTCCTCTTTAATTAGTAAGTTTACTCACTTTTTCTTTGGATTTCCATGAAAGTTTGATTATGCGTGTTTTGGGTTTTTGAAGTTCTAAGATTTAATTATCTATTTGGATATGGATGAAGTTATTTTAAGTGATTAACAATGATTTTAAGGTTAGATTTAAGAAATGATGAATTTAAGTTGAGTTTGGTGAAGAGAGAATTTAGGGTTATGTACATTTGAGTTTTTGAAATCATGAGTTTTAATTATGCAAATTGGTTCCAAATGTGTTGTTTTGATGCATAAACAAGGATTTTGAAATCAAATGATAGATTTAGTTAAGCTTGGATAGAGTTTGAAGATGGTAGTATTGATTTAGGGTTTTGGAAAAATGAATTTTCAAAGAATGATTAATTGTTTGATTTTAATGCTTAAATCATGTTATTTAATGATATAAGTGGTGGAAATAATATTGAAATGATAATTGGATTGAGTTGGAGTGGAGATCCTTCAATGGTGAAGGTTATGCCATTTTAGGGTTTTGAACATAAGCATGTGTTTAATTAATGTAATTGGTTTAAACGTGTTAAAATATGTTTGTAATGATATAAATAAACTCAAAACAATAATTTAATGGGTTAATATGGATTTGCTAAGTTAAAGTATGGAAAGACATAATTTTTGAATGATGTAGGAGTATTGTTAAACTAAGGTTCGATGTTGGGAATGGCTTAGAATGTGATATTAAATGATTGTTTATGATCACATTTGATATAGGTATTGAGGGAGGTTGATTTGCTTCATCCAAGTGGTGAAGGCCAAGTTGGAAGGATAGGATTGGAGGTTGTTTTAAGCTTGCTTTGGGTTGCTAGTGGAGGTAAGTACAATCTTTGAATGACTACATATATTTACATGACATTGGGACTTAACACATTTAGTTGAGAAATGTGTTAAGTTATGATATGCATAATGTGTGTTATTGTAACACCCCGATACCCTATATAAGTACTATGTGTATACCTAGTATACATACAGTAAATATATAAAGTATAAGGATGTCACTTTTCGTTACCTTTTAAAAACCTATAACAGAGTTCAAACCATAATACATTAATTTAAATAACATTTACAAAATCATTATCTTTATCAAAAACTTCATTTATACATATAAATACTCTCTCGTCAGAAATACATCATAATTAAAGTTTATACATGTATGCATTACCCTCTAGTTGGTCTCGACAAACTTTACTCTTCTTGTGGCATAACAAAAGACTTCATATCTTCCATCTATATACCTGCGCGAATAAACACCCTCGCTAAGACCGAGAGCTTAGTAGTCCAACTATAAAATATAAACATATAGTATAGAAGTATTGACATATAATGATACATCAATTCAATATATAATTAGTTCTTATCATATCTTCTTTTCTTTTTAATTTCATCTTTAATATATCCTAGCTAATTTCAAATATGATGTACATATATACATAATATTATCACCAACCCCAATGCATCACCAATTCTCAAAACCAATATATTAATACCCCTACATTATATATACCATACCAATCATTATTGCAATACACAAATTATATATCATACAAATCATAAATCACATTTACAATAAAGACAACCTTTATCATCAACCACAATTCATTTACATATTACACTTAATAACATTATATTATTCACAATTCACCAAGCATAATTCATTATTAATACTCACAATCAATATTTCAATACTTGCAATTCACATTGACAATAAAGACAGACTCGGGCCCAAAACACTAATATGTTATTCAAAGTTCAGAGTTACTGCTTTGGTTCATAGTCACAATCATCACGCCCGTAGGCAATGTATATACATGTATCTCTATCCATGGATAGTGTAACAGACCCAGTCTCTTGGACCATCAACTCAACACATATGAGGAGATCCTCAACCCGGCAAGACTGTTACAAATCATATATCTCATATTCACAATTCTCATAGTGTAACAGACCCAGTCTCTTGGACCATCAACTCAACACATATGAGGAGATCCTCAATCCGGCAAGACTGTTACCTTTCATCATTTCTTAGGCATGCCACCCAAATCCAGAACTCTGAAACTGAATAACATATTAAACAAACAATTCATTTATTATTTCATTATCAATCTCATCATCAATTAGGCCAACATGCCTTATCTCTTTCGATTGTATTATCATAGCCAATCACAATGGCTTCATATCATATCATATCTCAATCCATATGATACATATAGCATCATTGATATCACATTTCAAAGTATATTATTCATATAATACATTGCCATACACAAGATTCACAATGCATATAACATAACATTTTCTCACTTCTCAAAACACATTAACATCATTCATTACTAGAGCATTTATCATAACAAATTGCACATACCTTAAGAATGATCCTCATTTCTTCCTACCTTTCCCATTTCATATTTCATCCTTTATATATATTCTTCATTTACATTCACAATATAATAGCTTATTTAACACTTTCATCCCAATGTGTTAATGTTCAAAGACATATAAGGATATACAATCAAATAGGGTTTATGCTTACCTTGTTAATGATCTTCACATCCTTCACATCATTCAATCATCACCTTAGTCCAATTATGTTAACAATATAATAGATCACTTAACACATTTGCAAACAAATGTGTTAAGCCTCAAATTATGTAATTAAATACAATCATATGTATTGGTACTTACCTCAAGAACTAGTCCCATCAATCTATACATTTCTTTTCTTTCCAAGAATTCTCCACATTTAGGTTAATGCAACCCAATCTCTTCAAAACCTAATCCAAAGGAATATTAGCAAAATGACCATATGAATAGTACATTCTGGTTTAAGACTCCATTTTATCCTTATTTTGAAAAATTGTATAAATTAATCTACTTGACTAAAAATTCTAAAATTTTTACAGAATTTAGTTTTGTATCTTAAAATCATTCCTTTAAAATTTCAGATCAAACTAAACACAAAATCTTGGTCAAATAGTTCACCTAACCAGACTGCCCCAATTGCCCTGCATCCTGGCAGCAGTTCTGAACTTTGTGAATTCCATAAATCAAATTCAATCAAAGTGGTTCCAAATTATTTTTCTCAAATATTAGACTCACTAAGAAACAACATATCCAAAATTCAATTGGATATGATTTTTCTACATTTTATTAAAAATCCCGAAATATAGCTGTCTCAGTTAAGGTACCTGCTGGAACAGGTCTAATAAAAATAATCTTTCTAAACTCATAACCATTCCAAAATCGAATCAACATATTTTTCAGTCATTCTAGACTCATAGAGGCACAACATATCAAAAATTCACTTCAAGAACATTTTTCTATAATTAATTAAAAATCATACAAGTCACAGCCTTTACTAATTGTAAAACAAAAAAAATTCACTAAACACAACTCTTACTCTTCCATCACCAACACCAACCTAGCTTCTTATCTTTAATTCCATTTCAACACTTTTACACACACCATACACAAACACACTCCATCAACCATCCATATCAACTCACCAATCCCAAACACAATTTCAAAAGAACAAAGGAAAATCAAGAGAAAGAACTTACCTAAGTTGTTGAATTCCACAAATCTTCAATTAAATCCTTTGATTCTCCCTTCAATTTGATGTTAGAATTAAACAAATCTCACTTTGCTCTCTCTTGTCTAAGGAGGAGCCAACCAACGTGGAGAAGAGAAGAAGAAGAAGAAGGAAATGAAGAAAAGACAAAATATCACCTCTTTAAATCTCCACCAAGTGATTCAACAAGAGTAATTACCTAAACACCCTTATACCATTTGTCTTGATTACCATTCATTACATGCCCTTTATAGTAACTTCACACTTAACAAAAATAAATATCTTCTTTCCTTGACTCTTCATTTTGACCAACTTATATGTTATATATATCATCATATACACAACATATACCATTCTCTCTAAACCCTAAATTCTTTCCCAAATCACATATACATAAACATTCTTTTCTCTATTTCTTTTCTCTTGTAATGTAACACATATATTCAATCCAATTATATAACAACAACAACAACATAATCACAACTTCTAGGGCATATATGAGGATATTACAATTCTCTCCCCCTTAAATAATTTCGTCCTCGAAATTATCAGTACCATAACAATTTATTCTTAACAAAATACTATCTTAACTCCCATATGAAGTTAATTATACGCTTAAGTCATTATATCATCAAATCATATAACTCCAACTCTCCTCTTTAGAATCAACCACCTTCTTTAAATTCTATAACTCATCATTCTATATGTTTATACATCTGGTTACTTTCTTAATCAAACAATCAAAAGATCACATTACATTTCCTATTAATATCTTTATACCAGAATCAGATCATCATATAGCACAATAATACTTTGTCAAATCTTTATATTTAATATATTTTGTTATTTCACCTCTGTATAATTACTCTCTTAACTTTAACATTAAAAACCATTGACTTATATCTGAACATTAATTATCCCTTCATTACAATCACTGTCTAAATAGACATTTATCACTCTCAATAGATAACAAAATCCTGATTTTTCATAAATGGAGTTATTTCTTTAGCATGCTTTTCACTTAACTTACATATTAATACATTATCTTTCAACTTATTTTATAGATAACCAATCTTTTTCTCTTCTTATCATGATTAACAATTACTATACTCCACTCATTCATGTCCAATCATACTTTAAAATTTACATCATATACATTATCATGTAAATACCTATTTTCTTAATACAACTATACACATTAAATTTTATTAATGATCCATAATCTTAGCCAAATCCAGATCAATTAATCTATCTGTCACAATATACCCACGTTCCAATCTTGTTCAATTCCAACCAACGATTAAGTAATCTAACTTATCATGAAATTTCACAATTTTCATATAAGTATAAATATAACTTAATTCCATAAGAGCAAACTTATATTCAATTTCTGCTCTCTTTCAATCTATTTTCAGTCAAATCATCATGATAACAAATCACTTCTAATATCTTTTAATATACACATAGTTTATTCTTTATTATCTTAGTATAATTTCCACCAATTCTCATAAAAATGTTATATCATACTTAATATCTATAATTCATTCACTCAAACTTTGAGTTCATTCCCTTAAACCTCAAGTTACATACCATAAACATATTCAGTATAACTTTCATTCATATAATATAATTTCTCCCTTTTACTAACTCTTCACATTTCCTATCATTGGTATATTTATTTTGATTACCTTTTTGTCATATTATCCATAACTCAACACATTTCAAAATTTTTTTAATTTTTTTTTAATTTTTTTTAATTTTTTTAAAATTTTTTTTTTCACAGTTATAACCAAATTCTTAACATAAAAAAAAAATAAAAAGGTACAACTTTAACCATCATAATTTTTAACTATACTTCTCAAACAAAATTGTCAACCTCACCAAATCCGTATTACAATCATTATATCTAAGATCCAAATCCATGGATAACAAATTAACCGATCCAAAATACTGAACAAAACACATGACTTTAAGAGATTAATATTCAAACCTAGAACTTTCAATTCAATACTGTTCTTTTATAATTCTATTCTCAATCTTAACATTTTTAGTATAACAGAAGTTAACACATTCCAACTTCGTTTCAACCAATTTGTATTCGCTTATATGATCCTTATCAACTTAACTCATGCTTTAACAATATTACTATATACATATTCAATCATATACAGTTCTTATACAATTTCTATTCATCACTTCATTTCTAATCCATCTACAATCTCTTATAATATAATTACATAGAACTTTTCATATGTGAATACTTTGAAACTCTAAATATAATATAATCATCAAGTTCAATACTCATTATAACAATTTCCACTGTCCAATATTACTCAAGTTCTTTCCATTCTCACTTTCATCACATAATCCATCTAGCTTTACACAGTTCAAGACCTAATCTCTCTTAGGTCCACTAATACATATAACATTGTTTTTCCATATCACTAATTCTATAATTATACCACATATATCTTCATAAGCCATCCTCATAATGTGATTCACAAATGTGTTTATATATCATAATTTCATTCATATTGGAAAACTCAATTCACATATCATATACATGTATACACTTAATTATATGCTCTTATAGTATTTTCCTTTTTCATACATTCAATACAAATTTAGTGTTTATCATTTTCTTTTAAACACTATCCTTCTCATTCTTCCAATATGATATAAAGTATTTATTCACACTACAAACATATATATTCCGACTATAGTAACACTTCATATTCATCTCAGTCACATTCCCAATGTGACATCTCTTTCACTTTCGTCTTTAAAAATATTTAGTACACTCCCATATTCATTCTTACCCTGTTCAGTAAAATGACTTAAAATAACTCATTTCTATTTACTTATCCACTTCCTTGATTATTTCAAAACAAATTCTCATACTATCAATCACATTACTCAATTCATAATAGTTCCATATGCAATGCTAGTCATTTCACTTAGCTCATGCATTGCATATACAATTAACTATCAATATCCCAATAATCTTTATCAAATTCCACTAAAACTTTAACTTCTCAATTTACTACTTCGTTTAAGCTTCAATTTGCCAAACTCATCTTTTCTATCATCACTTTAAAAACATCTTACAAATATATATCACAAAGCAATATTAAAACATATAATTTCCACAATCATAAAGCTCACTTCAAAAATCTCAAATATCACATATTATCACCATTACCATGAGCTTTCACAATATCCAAGCATCTCACATTTCTAACATTGAATTTACTATGCTCGCATTATAGTAACAATACTAAGTTATATTCTTACTTAACCACTATCATCTCTTTTTCCTTTAAACACAACCTTAACTGTATACACATCCCAACTTTACATAATCACACTTTGTCTCTACTAAACAACTCATTCAACATTCCACCATACTCTCCTCATTTAAATAACATAACTTTCAATTTTAACAATTCGATATCATTTCCGCTGTCTAGTAAATTCAACATTAGCAAAACCAACATAAACTTTATTATAAAGAGGTTCAAAGTATAGAAGAAAAAGTACATACTCTTATCTTGATTTGATTTTCAACTCATTTTCAAATTTATTCTCCTTTTCATTTCTTTATGTTTCAATTCATATTATGTCCTACATAATATTGCTCATAAACATCAACATTACATTCCATGTTGCACACAACATGACATTTTCATATGCATCATCAATATACATATATCATATTACATTTCACAATTAGTTTCTCATAATCAATTAGGCACTATGCCTCAATTATAATTCATTTCCAACATCATTGTCAACAATCATAATTTCTCATCACATCAAAATAGTATACACATATATCATCAACTATATTGAACATCTCATATAACACAAATATTCTATAATTCATATAATGCCACATCCGAGACCAACCTAGGTGTCAATGCATATGCATGTATTACAAATTTCATTTCAAAACTTTTCCTTTTTACTTTTATTTAAACTTTTCAAAAAAAAATTTTTTTTCTCACTTAGGCCGAGAATCTCGAACCTAAGCTCTGATACAAAAATAATTGTAACACCCCGATACCCTATATAAGTACTATGCATATACCTAGTATACATACAGTAAATATATAAAGTATAAGGATGTCACTTTTCGTTACCTTTTAAAAACCTATAACAGAGTTCAAACCATAATACATTAATTTAAATAACATTTACAAAATCATTATCTTTATCAAAAACTTCATTTATACATATAAATACTCTCTCGTCAGAAATACATCATAATTAAAGTTTATACATGTATGCATTACCCTCTAGTTGGTCTCGACAAACTTTACTCTTCTTGTGGCATAACAAAAGACTTCATATCTTCCATCTATATACCTGCGCGAATAAACACCCTCGCTAAGCCCGAGAGCTTAGTAGTCCAACTATAAAATATAAACATATAGTATAGAAGTATTGACATATAATGATACATCAATTCAATATATAATTAGTTCTTATCATATCTTCTTTTCTTTTTAATTTCATCTTTAATATATCCTAGCTAATTTCAAATATGATGTACATATATACATAATATTATCACCAACCCCAATGCATCACCAATACTCAAAACCAATATATTAATACCCCTACATTATATATACCATACCAATCATTATTGCAATACACAAATTATATATCATACAAATCATAAATCACATTTACAATAAAGACAACCTTTATCATCAACCACAATTCATTTACATATTACACTTAATAACATTATATTATTCACAATTCACCAAGCATAATTCATTATTAATACTCACAATCAATATTTCAATACTTGCAATTCACATTGACAATAAAGACAGACTCGGGCCCAAAACACTAATATGTTATTCAAAGTTCAGAGTTACTGCTTTGGTTCATAGTCACAATCATCACGCCCGTAGGCAATGTATATACATGTATCTCTATCCATGGATAGTGTAACAGACCCAGTCTCTTGGACCATCAACTCAACACATATGAGGAGATCCTCAACCCGGCAAGACTGTTACAAATCATATATCTCATATTCACAATTCTCATAGTGTAACAGACCCAGTCTCTTGGACCATCAACTCAACACATATGAGGAGATCCTCAACCCGGCAAGACTGTTACCTTTCATCATTTCTTAGGCATGCCACCCAAATCCAGAACTCTGAAACTGAATAACATATTAAACAAACAATTCATTTATTATTTCATTATCAATCTCATCATCAATTAGGCCAACATGCCTTATCTCTTTCGATTGTATTATCATAGCCAATCACAATGGCTTCATATCATATCATATCTCAATCCATATGATACATATAGCATCATTGATATCACATTTCAAAGTATATTATTCATATAATACATTGCCATACACAAGATTCACAATGCATATAACATAACATTTTCTCACTTCTCAAAACACATTAACATCATTCATTACTAGAGCATTTATCATAACAAATTGCACATACCTTAAGAATGATCCTCATTTCTTCCTACCTTTCCCATTTCATATTTCATCCTTTATATATATTCTTCATTTACATTCACAATATAATAGCTTATTTAACACTTTCATCCCAATGTGTTAATGTTCAAAGACATATAAGGATATACAATCAAATAGGGTTTATGCTTACCTTGTTAATGATCTTCACATCCTTCACATCATTCAATCATCACCTTAGTCCAATTATGTTAACAATATAATAGATCACTTAACACATTTGCAAACAAATGTGTTAAGCCTCAAATTATGTAATTAAATACAATCATATGTATTGGTACTTACCTCAAGAACTAGTCCCATCAATCTATACATTTCTTTTCTTTCCAAGAATTCTCCACATTTAGGTTAATGCAACCCAATCTCTTCAAAACCTAATCCAAAGGAATATTAGCAAAATGACCATATGAATAGTACATTCTGGTTTAAGACTCCATTTTATCCTTATTTTGAAAAATTGTATAAATTAATCTACTTGACTAAAAATTCTAAAATTTTTACAGAATTTAGTTTTGTATCTTAAAATCATTCCTTTAAAATTTCAGATCAAACTGAACACAAAATCTTGGTCAAATAGTTCACCTAACCAGACTGCCCCAATTGCCCTGCATCCTGGCAGCAGTTCTGAACTTTGTGAATTCCATAAATCAAATTCAATCAAAGTGGTTCCAAATTATTTTTCTCAAATATTAGACTCACTAAGAAACAACATATCCAAAATTCAATTGGATATGATTTTTCTACATTTTATTAAAAATCCCGAAATATAGCTGTCTCAGTTAAGGTACCTGCTGGAACAGGTCTAATAAAAATAATCTTTCTAAACTCATAACCATTCCAAAATCGAATCAACATATTTTTCAGTCATTCTAGACTCATAGAGGCACAACATATCAAAAATTCACTTCAAGAACATTTTTCTATAATTAATTAAAAATCATACAAGTCACAGCCTTTACTAATTGTAAAACAAAAAAAATTCACTAAACACAACTCTTACTCTTCCATCACCAACACCAACCTAGCTTCTTATCTTTAATTCCATTTCAACACTTTTACACACACCATACACAAACACACTCCATCAACCATCCATATCAACTCACCAATCCCAAACACAATTTCAAAAGAACAAAGGAAAATCAAGAGAAAGAACTTACCTAAGTTGTTGAATTCCACAAATCTTCAATTAAATCCTTTGATTCTCCCTTCAATTTGATGTTAGAATTAAACAAATCTCACTTTGCTCTCTCTTGTCTAAGGAGGAGCCAACCAACGTGGAGAAGAGAAGAAGAAGAAGAAGGAAATGAAGAAAAGACAAAATATCACCTCTTTAAATCTCCACCAAGTGATTCAACAAGAGTAATTACCTAAACACCCTTATACCATTTGTCTTGATTACCATTCATTACATGCCCTTTATAGTAACTTCACACTTAACAAAAATAAATATCTTCTTTCCTTGACTCTTCATTTTGACCAACTTATATGTTATATATATCATCATATACACAACATATACCATTCTCTCTAAACCCTAAATTCTTTCCCAAATCACATATACATAAACATTCTTTTCTCTATTTCTTTTCTCTTGTAATGTAACACATATATTCAATCCAATTATATAACAACAACAACAACATAATCACAACTTCTAGGGCATATATGAGGATATTACAATTCTCTCCCCCTTAAATAATTTCGTCCTCGAAATTATCAGTACCATAACAATTTATTCTTAACAAAATACTATCTTAACTCCCATATGAAGTTAATTATACGCTTAAGTCATTATATCATCAAATCATATAACTCCAACTCTCCTCTTTAGAATCAACCACCTTCTTTAAATTCTATAACTCATCATTCTATATGTTTATACATCTGGTTACTTTCTTAATCAAACAATCAAAAGATCACATTACATTTCCTATTAATATCTTTATACCAGAATCAGATCATCATATAGCACAATAATACTTTGTCAAATCTTTATATTTAATATATTTTGTTATTTCACCTCTGTATAATTACTCTCTTAACTTTAACATTAAAAACATTGACTTATATCTGAACATTAATTATCCCTTCATTACAATCACTGTCTAAATAGACATTTATCACTCTCAATAGATAACAAAATCCTGATTTTTCATAAATGGAGTTATTTCTTTAGCATGCTTTTCACTTAACTTACATATTAATACATTATCTTTCAACTTATTTTATAGATAACCAATCTTTTTCTCTTCTTATCATGATTAACAATTACTATACTCCACTCATTCATGTCCAATCATACTTTAAAATTTACATCATATACATTATCATGTAAATACCTATTTTCTTAATACAACTATACACATTAAATTTTATTAATGATCCATAATCTTAGCCAAATCCAGATCAATTAATCCATCTGTCACAATATACCCACGTTCCAATCTTGTTCAATTCCAACCAACGATTAAGTAATCTAACTTATCATGAAATTTCACAATTTTCATATAAGTATAAATATAACTTAATTCCATAAGAGCAAACTTATATTCAATTTCTGCTCTCTTTCAATCTATTTTCAGTCAAATCATCATGATAACAAATCACTTCTAATATCTTTTAATATACACATAGTTTATTCTTTATTATCTTAGTATAATTTCCACCAATTCTCATAAAAATGTTATATCATACTTAATATCTATAATTCATTCACTCAAACTTTGAGTTCATTCCCTTAAACCTCAAGTTACATACCATAAACATATTCAGTATAACTTTCATTCATATAATATAATTTCTCCCTTTTACTAACTCTTCACATTTCCTATCATTGGTATATTTATTTTGATTACCTTTTTGTCATATTATCCATAACTCAACACATTTCAAAATTTTTTAATTTTTTTTTTAATTTTTTTTAATTTTTTTTTAATTTTTTTTTCACAGTTATAACCAAATTCTTAACATAAAAAAAATAAAAAGGTACAACTTTAACCATCATAATTTTTAACTTTACTTCTCAAACAAAATTGTCAACCTCACCAAATCCGTATTACAATCATTATATCTAAGATCCAAATCCATGGATAACAAATTAACCGATCCAAAATACTGAACAAAACACATGACTTTAAGAGATTAATATTCAAACCTAGAACTTTCAATTCAATACTGTTCTTTTATAATTCTATTCTCAATCTTAACATTTTTAGTATAACAGAAGTTAACACATTCCAACTTCGTTTCAACCAATTTGTATTCGCTTATATGATCCTTATCAACTTAACTCATGCTTTAACAATATTACTATATACATATTCAATCATATACAGTTCTTATACAATTTCTATTCATCACTTCATTTCTAATCCATCTACAATCTCTTATAATATAATTACATAGAACTTTTCATATGTGAATACTTTGAAACTCTAAATATAATATAATCATCAAGTTCAATACTCATTATAACAATTTCCACTGTCCAATATTACTCAAGTTCTTTCCATTCTCACTTTCATCACATAATCCATCTAGCTTTACACAGTTCAAGACCTAATCTCTCTTAGGTCCACTAATACATATAACATTGTTTTTCCATATCACTAATTCTATAATTATACCACATATATCTTCATAAGCCATCCTCATAATGTGATTCACAAATGTGTTTATATATCATAATTTCATTCATATTGGAAAACTCAATTCACATATCATATACATGTATACACTTAATTATATGCTCTTATAGTATTTTCCTTTTTCATACATTCAATACAAATTTAGTGTTTATCATTTTCTTTTAAACACTATCCTTCTCATTCTTCCAATATGATATAAAGTATTTATTCACACTACAAACATATATATTCCGACTATAGTAACACTTCATATTCATCTCAGTCACATTCCCAATGTGACATCTCTTTCATTTTCGTCTTTAAAAATATTTAGTACACTCCCATATTCATTCTTACCCTGTTCAGTAAAATGACTTAAAATAACTCATTTCTATTTACTTATCCACTTCCTTGATTATTTCAAAACAAATTCTCATACTATCAATCACATTACTCAATTCATAATACTTCCATATGCAATACTAGTCATTTCACTTAGCTCATGCATTGCATATACAGTTAACTATCAATATCCCAATAATCTTTATCAAATTCCACTAAAACTTTAACTTCTCAATTTACTACTTCGTTTAAGCTTCAATTTGCCAAACTCATCTTTTCTATCATCACTTTAAAAACATCTTACAAATATGTATCACAAAGCAATATTAAAACATATAATTTCCACAATCATAAAGCTCACTTCAAAAATCTCAAATATCACATATTATCACCATTACCATGAGCTTTCACAATATCCAAGCATCTCACATTTCTAACATTGAATTTACTATGCTCGCATTATAGTAACAATACTAAGTTATATTCTTACTTAACCACTATCATCTCTTTTTCCTTTAAACACAACCTTAACTGTATACACATCCCAACTTTACATAATCACACTTTGTCTCTACTAAACAACTCATTCAACATTCCACCATACTCTCCTCATTTAAATAACATAACTTTCAATTTTAACAATTCGATATCATTTCCGCTGTCTAGTAAATTCAACATTAGCAAAACCAACATAAACTTTATTATAAAGAGGTTCAAAGTATAAAAGAAAAAGTACATACTCTTATCTTGATTTGATTTTCAACTCATTTTCAAATTTATTCTCCTTTTCATTTCTTTATGTTTCAATTCATATTATGTCCTACATAATATTGCTCATAAACATCAACATTACATTCCATGTTGCACACAACATGACATTTTCATATGCATCATCAATATACATATATCATATTACATTTCACAATTAGTTTCTCATAATCAATTAGGCACTATGCCTCAATTATAATTCATTTCCAACATCATTGTCAACAATCATAATTTCTCATCACATCAAAATAGTATACACATATATCATCAACTATATTGAACATCTCATATAACACAAATATTCTATAATTCATATAATGCCACATCCGAGACCAACCTAGGTGTCAATGCATATGCATGTATTACAAATTTCATTTCAAAACTTTTCCTTTTTACTTTTATTTAAACTTTTCAAAAAAAATTTTTTTTTTCTCACTTAGGCCGAGAATCTCGAACCTAAGCTCTGATACAAAAATAATTGTAACACCCCGATACCCTATATAAGTACTATGCATATACCTAGTATACATACAGTAAATATATAAAGTATAAGGATGTCACTTTTCGTTACCTTTTAAAAACCTATAACAGAGTTCAAACCATAATACATTAATTTAAATAACATTTACAAAATCATTATCTTTATCAAAAACTTCATTTATACATATAAATACTCTCTCATCAGAAATACATCATAATTAAAGTTTATACATGTATGCATTACCCTCTAGTTGGTCTCGACAATCTTTACTCTTCTTGTGGCATAACAAAAGACTTCATATCTTCCATCTATATACCTGCGCGAATAAACACCCGCGCTAAGCCCGAGAGCTTAGTAGTCCAACTATAAAACATAAACATATAGTATAGAAGTATTGACATATAATGATACATCAATTCAATATATAATTAGTTCTTATCATATCTTCTTTTCTTTTTAATTTCATCTTTAATATATCCTAGCTAATTTCAAATATGATGTACATATATACATAATATTATCACCAACCCCAATACATCACCAATACTCAAAACCAATATATTAATACCCCTACATTATATATACCATACCAATCATTATTGCAATACACAAATTATATATCATACAAATCATAAATCACATTTACAATAAAGACAACCTTTATCATCAACCACAATTCATTTACATATTACACTTAATAACATTATATTATTCACAATTCACCAAGCATAATTCATTATTAATACTCACAATCAATATTTCAATACTTGCAATTCACATTGACAATAAAGACAGACTCGGGCCCAAAACACTAATATGTTATTCAAAGTTCAGAGTTACTGCTTTGGTTCATAGTCACAATCATCACACCCGTAGGCAATGTATATACATGTATCTCTATCCATGGATAGTGTAACAGACCCAGTCTCTTGGACCATCAACTCAACACATATGAGGAGATCCTCAACCCGGCAAGACTGTTACAAATCATATATCTCATATTCACAATTCTCATAGTGTAACAGACCCAGTCTCTTGGACCATCAACTCAACACATATGAGGAGATCCTCAACCCGGCAAGACTGTTACCTTTCATCATTTCTTAGGCATGCCACCCAAATCCAGAACTCTAAAACTGAATAACATATTAAACAAACAATTCATTTATTATTTCATTATCAATCTCATCATCAATTAGGCCAACATGCCTTATCTCTTTCAATTGAATTATCATAGCCAATCACAATGGCTTCATATCATATCATATCTCAATCCATATGATACATATAGCATCATTGATATCACATTTCAAAGTATATTATTCATATAATACATTGCCATACACAAGATTCACAATGCATATAACATAACATTTTCTCACTTCTCAAAACACATTAACATCATTCATTACTAGAGCATTTATCATAACAAATTGCACATACCTTAAGAATGATCCTCATTTCTTCCTACCTTTCCCATTTCATATTTCATCCTTTATATATATTCTTCATTTACATTCACAATATAATAGCTTATTTAACACTTTCATCCCAATGTGTTAATGTTCAAAGACATATAAGGATATACAATCAAATAGGGTTTATGCTTACCTTGTTAATGATCTTCACATCCTTCACATCATTCAATCATCACCTTAGTCCAATTATGTTAACAATATAATAGATCACTTAACACATTTGCAAACAAATGTGTTAAGCCTCAAATTATGTAATTAAATACAATCATATGTATTGGTACTTACCTCAAGAACTAGTCCCATCAATCTATACATTTCTTTTCTTTCCAAGAATTCTCCACATTTAGGTTAATGCAACCCAATCTCTTCAAAACCTAATCCAAAGGAATATTAGCAAAATGACCATATGAATAGTACATTCTGGTTTAAGACTCCATTTTATCCTTATTTTGAAAAATTGTATAAATTAATCTACTTGACTAAAAATTCTAAAATTTTTACAGAATTTAGTTTTGTATTTTAAAATCATTCCTTTAAAATTTCAGATCAAACTGAACACAAAATCTTGGTCAAATAGTTCACCTAACCAGACTGCCCCAATTGCCCTGCATCCTGGCAGCAGTTCTGAACTTTGTGAATTCCATAAATCAAATTCAATCAACGTGGTTCCAAATTATTTTTCTAAAATATTAGACTCACTAAGAAACAACATATCCAAAATTCAATTGGATATGATTTTTCTACATTTTATTAAAAATCCTGAAATATAGCTGTCTCAGTTAAGGTACCTGCTGGAACAGGTCTAATAAAAATAATCTTTCTAATCTCATAACCATTCCAAAATCGAATCAACATATTTTTCAGTCATTCTAGACTCATAGAGGCACTCCATATCAAAAATTCACTTCAAGAACATTTTTCTATAATTAATTAAAAATCATACAAGTCACAGCCTTTACTAATTGTAAAACAAAAGAAATTCACTAAACACAACTCTTACTCTTCCATCACCAACACCAACCTAGCTTCTTATCTTTAATTCCATTTCAACACTTTTACACACACCATACACAAACACACTCCATCAACCATCCATATCAACTCACCAATCCCAAACACAATTTGAAAAGAACAAAGGAAAATCAAGAGAAAGAACTTACCTAAGTTGTTGAATTCCACAAATCTTCAATTAAATCATTTGATTCTCCCTTCAATTTGATGTTAGAATTAAACAAATCTCACTTTGCTCTCTCTTGTCTAAGGAGGAGCCAACCAACATGGAGAAGAGAAGAAGAAGAAGAAGGAAATGAAGAAAAGACAAAATATCACCTCTTTAAATCTCCACCAAGTGATTCAACAAGAGTAATTACCTAAACACCCTTATACCATTTGTCTTGATTACCATTCATTACATGCCCTTTATAGTAACTTCACACTTAAAAAAAATAAATATCTTCTTTCCTTGACTCTTCATTTTGACCAACTTATATGTTATATATATCATCATATACACAACATATACCATTCTCTCTAAACCCTAAATTCTTTCCCAAATCACATATACATAAACATTCTTTTCTCTATTTCTTTTCTCTTGTAATGTAACACATATATTCAATCCAATTATATAACAACAACAACAACATAATCACAACTTCTAGGGCATATATGAGGATATTACAGTTATGTTGAAGTACCAAGGTAATGTGTTGAAAATGAAAAGAAATGTGGTATAATGTGATGAGATATGTGAAAACAAAATGTAATGAATTGATTTTGATATAAAAGAGAAAAGTGAGAAAAGTGAGAAAAAGATGATATAATAAGGCAATGTGCCTAGTTTGATCATGAGAAAATGAGAAAAATTTTGATAAAGGAATTATGAAAGAATTTGATAATGAGAAATATAAATAAATTATGTGCCTAGTATGTTATCCAATTTTCAGAGTTCTGGGTTTGGTGGCATGCCTATGAATTGCTGGGCAGGTGAAAAGACCGGGTCATGAGCCGGGCCCAGCTGATAAATATGATATTTTTGGGGTAAAAAGACCAGGTCATAAGCCTCAAAAATAAATCCTTGAAGCTAGACTGAGTGAAAAGACTAGGTCATAAGCTCAGATCTAGTTGGATTATCGATCAATATATTGCCTACGAGGCTAGACATAAGGTGTCATTATGGACCAAAGCAGTAACTCTGAAATTTCAATAGCATATTAGATCCTTTTGAGCCCATGATTGTCTTTGCTTTAATGTGAATTATGAATTGTGATACAATTGAGCAATATAATGTGATATAATGTTATGAGTTGTGATATATATATATGTGTTGTGCATTGACATTACATTTGGACTATATTGTTATCAAAGTTTGTACCACTAGGCTTTGTCTTAGCGCGATTGTAATTCGTCGCACAAGTGTCATGGACGTTTTGGTAGAGCCGGAGAGTTCTACTAGACCTGGTCGAATCTAGGTTTGTATTTTTTGTGCTTGAAGAGCTTTTCAATAAATCAAGATCAGAGCCAGTTGCCAGCATATAGATATTTGATATTGCAATATATTTTGATATTATATATGTTATGATATGTTTTTGAAGTATATAATGTAAATTGTAAAGAATGATTTGAATAATTTATTTAAGATGGGATCTTATATGTGATGTTGATATATATACCTATATATAAGTATTTTGAGAAAATATAGAGAAATTGAGAAGTATTGGTGGAATGGTGAATTGATTTTATTTGGAGTGTTTATTTTATGCAGGTTGTGTTTTGTTGAATTTTGAGAACGTCCAAATTACAAACAAAACTCTTGCGAATATTTCCCAGAGATTTTCATATAAAATGTTATTTCGGGTTACTATAGCTAGTAAAGAATATTTATATACTATTTAATTTTATATATGTAGTATTTAAAATTTTAAACAGAAATGGGAAAATTTTTATTAAATCCGTTTGTGATATTTTTATACCGTATATGCATATTTTACATATGCTGAAAAAATGTATTGTATGTATATATGGTATAAGGGTATTACATTTATTTTGTTATCAGAGCCTAGGTTTGAGGTTCTCGACCTAGGTGCGTTGTTAGAGAGAGAAAATTGGAATAAAAAATGATTTTTAATTGTCATGCATGCATTGGAACTAGCAATTTATCTTATCCCTGATGTGGCAATGTCCTTTTGATATAAAAGATATGAGTTGAGTTAGCGTCTGGGTTATATAGATCAGAGTGGCACAATAGAAACGCCATTCTGGAGCGTATGGATTAAGAATTTTTGGAACTTTTATTTGAAATTAAAATTCATAGTTGATTCAATCCATGAATAAGTGAAATTAAGAAAAATGATTTAAGAAATGATTTAAAATATTAAATAAAAAGTTTGAGAAATGGGCATGATAGTTACAGAAAATTTTATAAGTGTGCTGTAAAATGATATTTTTCAAATTTTTGAATAAATATAGGAATTTTGGATGAGTTTGAAAATTTAATGAAAAGTTTTTCTATATGTTAGAATATAATGCATAAAATTTCATAATTTTTAAAGATGAATTACTAATTAAGAAAGGTAGAAGAACAGAGATTGTTGGAGGAGTTTCAGAAACTTAGAATCTGTAGAAATTGAGAAACATATTTAAAAACTATAGCAAACCAACCCAAAAAAAATAGGAAAATTTACACCTAGTATCATATGTATTCCTATAACATATGGTTAAAATTTCATGAATGTTTATTAAGGTATGATACCTAAAAAAAATGGACAACCGGGTGCTGCCAGAGAAATTATTAAAGAGACAGATTCTCTAATTTTGGAAGATTTAATTTTTAAATATATTAAATCAACTTGGAAAAATCTAAAACTTTAAATATAAGTCCATATATGTGTCAAGTGCACATGGATTAAAGTTTACAAGCTTTTATAAAGAATTGGTAAGGAATATAAAAATTGAAAGTAAGAGTGACATGAAACTAAGGAAGTCAAATAATTTTGTGTCTATGAGTAATAAATTAATTTCATGAGACAAATGAATAAGAACAATTATGAATATTTATATGCATACGGGTAGAAGTATGAAGAAGGAATATGGAGTTTTAATAATTTAGAACAAAGAGTTCATAAAAAAAATAAAATGAATGATACATGATTTAGGGTCTGAGTATGTAAAAGTAGGATATCTAATTGATGAAGTTAATTAGTGTAAGAAAATGAGTTAGTGTTGTTTAAAAGTAAATGTTATGATCTTAAGATTGAGAATGTGATATGGATGAGATTTGGTGAGGTTCATGTTGTTGGTTGCATTATATGAAATTTTAATTTTTGAAATGGGTTTCTGTAATTGTGAAAGTGATGTGTTTTGATGTTATATTAATATAAAAATAATGTTTATAAAGTTAGCTCTTGAAAGTGAGATTAATAGAATGAAGTTTAAGTAAAGTAGTAAGTTGGAAATTTAGAGTTGTAAGGGAATTTCGATGAGGATTGTTTAGATATTGATAGTTTAATATTTAATAAGCATGGGAGTAATTTTGAATGAGTAATATTATTTATAAAAGTACTAACTAAGGTGTAATGTGGTTGATAATATTGAAATTTATTATGAAATAAAGGGAAATGATTAAGCAAGTGAAAATGAGTTACTTTAGTTAATTGAATTGGAAATGATGAAAATTAATATGAAAGGTGTGTTCAATGCAAAAAAAAATGTGAAAGAGATGTCAGATTGGAAACGTGACTAAGATTTATGTGAAGTGTTAGAAAAAAATATAGTAAGAAACTTATTTAAAAGATGGGCAATTAAATAAGAAAGATATTAATTATGTTGTGGTCAGAGTGTATGTATATATTGAATTGATGAATAACCTAAGTAATGTCAAAAGAATGAGAAATGATAATGTTCTCTGAAAGGTAATAAATGTTAACTTTGTATAGGTTGTATGTTAAAGAGGAATTGCATATAATTGTATGATATGTGTGATAATATTTTTCAATATAAACACAATTGTGATATAAAAGAAAATGTGGAAAGTAAGTCACATTTTGAATATGACTTACGAATGTGTATGTGGATGTTTAAAAAAAATATTATCGAGTGTTTGTTACCGTATACAATTAATTGTGTAGTGATATTGAGAATGATATTGCAAGTATTAATATACCTAAGAGAGATTAGGTATTGACCTAAGTAGAGTTAGGTCATGTGATGAAATTGAGATTGAGAATGGACCCGAGCAATGTTGGACGGTGAAATTGTTATTGTAACAACTGAACTTGATGATTGTATAGTGTTTTGGGCCCAAAGTATATGCGTATAAATAAGACATCGTAAGGAAAAGGAAAGTATAATGAAGAAAGTATGGAAGTGAAAAAAAATGAATGAAAATTTTTATAAGAGATAGATTAGAAATGGAGTAATTAATGGAAATTGTGTAAAATTAGCATATGAACGACTGTGTATATGTAAGAGATGTTAATGATAATATTGTTGAAACTTGAGTTAGGCTAATGATGATCAAGTGATTAAGAGTAAATTGTTTTGAAGCAGAAGTGATCAAAAGTAAATTGCTTTGAAACAGAGCTGAAATGTGTTAACTCTTTGTGTAGCAAAAGAATAAAAAAAATTAATATGTGATTTTTGCAATACGAACTTAATTTTGTGATTGGAAATGTTTGAAGAAGAATGATAGAGAAGCAGTATTTATTTATAAGCCATAGGCATGACCATTATTATGCCATGGTCGTATGATTTGTTTAGTATATTGACCGATTAGTTTTGTTATCCACGGGCATGGGCCTAAGATGACATGATCGTTGGATAGATTTGGTGAGATTGATAGTTATGCTACAATAAATATGGTCAAGATTTATGGTTTGCATAGTTGTATCTTATAATTTTATGTTAGGAATTTGTTTATAATTATAGAATGTGTGGAACATAAGAGAATTGTGAAAATATGATGAGCTTTAAGTGATGTGTAAGAAAAGTGATTTTCGTAAATATGGTAACTATAAGAAATGTGAGAAAAGGATAAATGAAAGGAATTATGAAACATGCGAAAGAGTTGTATTGAATGTGTTTGAAAGTGGTATAAAATGAATAAGTTGATGAAAATGATGTTTAAAGTGAATGAGACTATAGGAAATGAATATTATCTGTAATGATGAATTTGAAGGGAATTAAGATTTGAGAATAAATTTGACCTAATAGAATTAAGTCATGAATGGAAAACAGATTGATGAATTTAAAATAGGCTAAAGGTTAGTCAGAATAGAATAAGATTGTGATGGTCATATTGTGATAGTTAGATCAATTGATCTGAAATGTAATAAGTTTACAAGTATTTATTGAAATTCAATATATGTAGTTGTATTAAGAATATGCAAACTATGTGATAATGTATATAATACAGCATTTAGATATGTATATGCATATGAAAGGAGCTAAGTTATATTAGTTTCAAATAATAATAAGAGAAAAGTGTTAGTTATAGTATAATTGGAATGAATATTAATAAGGAAATAAATTTTATTGTTGTATAATGGTGATATTAAATTAATATGTGGCAATTGTATAAAGAGTAGGATCAAAGTGAAGATGTGTAAAATTAGTATGCTAGGATAAAGGTTATTAACATTTGAATTTAAGGTGATGAGATTATATTTTTAAGATAATGAAGTGATCAGATATCTTGAGTGCAATAGGTGTGTGGTGTATATATATTAAGGAGATGAACTAATTTTGTCTAATGACAATTCCATTGAAGATATGATAATTTGTTGTGACTGTTTGAGTAAATAGACAGTATAATGATGAGTTATGGAATGGTAAAAAGGTAATTGAGAATGAACCTAAGGGGGAGAATAAAAATTATGTAATTTGATGAAATAATGATTTGGATGATTTATTACCGTACTGGATAATTTGAGGATGAAATTATTTAAAGGGGAGAAAATTGTCACATCCGTGATTTTGGAGATATAAAATTTTTTATATACTCGATATATATATCTAGAGTATATATAACATATACATATGGTATATTAATTATATATGTTGGATTAATAGATTACAAACTTAATATATTTAATACACATATAAGGTACATTTGATGTATATATAAGATACACATTACTTGTGCATATGTGTAATATCTCAAATTTTTTGAAAAGTTTTAATTTTTAAAAATTTAATAAAATAAATTATAATTTAAATAGATAAATTAAATTAATAATTTTAAATAAAAATGAAGGGATTTTAAATAAAAAAATTGAATATATATGTGATATATATGTAAATATATACAACATATAAAAGTCAACACTTTTTAAAAGAAAAGTCAAAGTAAAAGGGTATTTTGATAATTAAATCTTAGAAATTTAAAATTAATAAAATAATTCAAAAATAAATAATTTTGGATGGAAGATAATATTTTGGAGTTTTAATTAATTAATTAATAATATATTAAAATAATAATATATATAAGGTTGAAAATGTGAGTGGGAGGAAAGAGAAAATCACTTTTTTTTCATCATCTTCTTCTTCTTTCCTTCAAGGCCGATTTTCATGGCTTCAAGAAAGGGATTTGGTTCTTCCAAACTCATTTAATTGAAATATTTACAAAGTTTCAAGTGGATTTTTAAGGTTTTCCTCCTTAATTAGTAAGTTTACTCGCTTTTTCTTTGGATTTCAATGAAAGTTTGATTATGTGTGTTTTGGATTTTTAAAGTTCTAAGATTTAATTATCTATTTGGATATGGATGAAGTTATTTTAAGTTATTAACAATGATTTTAAGGTTAGATTTAAGAAATGGTTGAATTTAAGTTGAGTTTTGTGAAGAGAGAGAATTTAGGGTTATGGAACATTTGAATTTTTGAAATCATGAGTTTTAATTATGTAAATTAGTTCCAAATGTGTTGTTTTGATGCATAAACAAGGATTTTGAAATCAAATGATGGGTTTAGTTAAGTTTGGATAGAGTTTGAAGATGATAGTATAGATTTAGGGTTTTGGAAAAGTGAAATTTCAAAAAATGATTAATTGTTTGATTTTAATGCTTAAATCATGCTATTTAATGATATAAGTGGTGGAAATAAGATTGAAATAATAATTGGATTGAGTTGGAATGGGGATCCTTCAATGGTGAAGGTTATGCCATTTTAGGGTTTTGAACATAAACATGTGGTTAATTAATGTAATTGGTTTAAACATGTTAAAATATGTTTGTAATGATATAAATAAACTAAAAAACATAATTTAATGGGTTAATATGGATTTGCTAAGTTAAAGTAAGGAAAGACTTAATTTTTGAATTTTTGTAGGAGTGTTGTTAAATTAAGGTTTGATGTTGAAAATGCCTTAGAATGTGATATTAAATGATTGTTTATGATCACATTTGATATAGGCATTGAGGGAGGTTGATTTGCTTCATCCAAGTTGTAACGACCCTCCCCGACCAGGTCGGCTGCCCTGCCCACTAGTGGCTTACGGCCCGGCCTTTTCACCACCTGGGCACGGAGTCCGCAGGAGGCAAGCGATCGCTACAGTACTGGACAGCCCTCGCGGCCCACCCAGCAGGATTTGTTTAGTTGGCCCCAAGGGGTCGCCTCCCTGGATCGAAATGGTACTGGATGGTTCTCGCTGGCTCTCTTAAGTGGGAGGTCAGGGGTTCGATCCAGGGAGGCGACCCCTTGGGGCCAAATAAACAAATTCCTGCTGGGTGGGCCGCGAGGGCTGTCCAGTACTGTAGCGATCGCTTGCCTCCTGCGGACTCCGTGCCCAGGTGGTGAAAAGGCCGGGCCGTAAGCCACTAGTGGGCCGGGCAGCCGACCTGGTAGGGGAGGGTCGTTACAGTTAAAAAAGGCGCCTTTTTAACTGTAACGACCCTCCCCGACCTGGTCGGGGAGGGTCGTTACACAAGTGGTGAAGGATAACTTGGAAGAATTGGATTGGAGGTTTTTTTAAGCTTGCTTTGGGTTGCTAGTGGAGGTAAGTAAAAACTTTCAATGACTGCATATATTTACATGACATTGGGACTTAACACATTTAGTTGAGAAATGTCTTAAGTTACTTAATATACTGTTGATGAATGTGTATTATGTTATGATATGCATAATGTGTATTATGTTGAAGTAACAAGGTAATGTGTTGAAAGTGAAAAGAAATGTGGTATAATGTGATGAGATATGTGAAAACAAAATATAATGAATTAATTTTGATATAAAAGAGAAAAATGAAAAAGTGAGAAAAAGATGATATAATAAGGCAATGTGCCTAGTTTGATCATGAGAAATTGAGAAAAGTTTTGACAAAGAAATTATGAAAGAATTTGATAATGAGAAATATAAATAAATTGTGTGCCTAGTATGTTATTCAATTTTCAGAGTTCTGGGTTTGGCGGCATGCCTATGAATTGCTGGACAGGTGAAATGACTGGGTCGTAAGCCGGGTCCAGCAGATAAATATGATATTTTTAGCGTGAAAAGAGTCGTAAGCCTCAAAAACAAATCCTTGAAGCTAGACTGAGTGAAAAGACTGGGTTGTAAGCTCAGATCTAGTTGGATTATCCATGGATATATTGCCTACGGGGTTAGAAACAAGGTGTCATTATGGACCAAAGCAGTAACTCAAAATTTGAATAGCATATTAGATCCTTTTGGGCCCGTGCTTGTCTTTGCTTTAATGTGAATTATGAATTGTGATACAGTTGAGCAATATAATGAGATATAATGTTATCAGTTGTGATATATATATATATGTGTGTGTGTGTGTGTTGTGCATTAACATTACATTTGGACTATATTGTTATCAAAGTTTGTACCACTAGGCTTCGGCTTAGCGTGATTGTAATTCATTACGCAGGTGTCATTGATGTTTTGGTAGAGTCGAAGAATTCTACTAGACCTGGTCTGATCTAGGTTTGTATTTTTTGAGCTTGAAGAGTTTTTCAATACATCAAGATCAGAGCCAGTTGCCAGCATGTAGATATTTGATATTACAATATATTTTGATATTATATATGTTATGATATGTTTTTGAAGTATATAATGTAAATTATAAAGAATGATTTGAATAATTTGTTTAAGATGGGATCTTATATGTGATGTTGATAAATATACCTATATATAAGTATTTTGAGAAAATATGGAGAAATTGAGAAGTATTGGTGAAATTGTGAATTGATTTTATTTGGAGTGTTTGTTTTATGCAGGTTGTGTTTTCTTAAATTTTGCGAACAACCAAATTACAGACAAAACTCTGCTGAATTTTTTCTAGAGATTTTCATATAAAATGTTATTTCGGGTTACTAGAGCTAGTAAATAATATTTATATACTATTTAATTTTATAAATTTAGCATTTAAAATTTTTAAATAGAAATGTGAAAATTTTTATTAAATCGGTTGGTGATATTTTTATACCGTATATGTGTATTTTACATATGCTGAAAATATGTATTGTAAGTATATAAGGTATACAGGTGTTACATTTATTTTGGTATTAGAGCCTAGATTTGAGATTCTCGACCTAGGTGGGTTGTTAGAGAGAGAAAATTAAAATAAAAAAATGATTTTCAATTGTGAGGCATTCATTGGCACTGGCAATTTATCTGATCCCTGATGTGGCAATGTCCATTTGATATAATAAATATGAGTTGAGATGACGTCTGGATTATATAAATCAGAGTGGCACAACAGAAACGTCATTCTGGAGTGTAAGGATTAAGAATTTTTGAAACTTTTATTTGAAATTAAAATTCATAGCTGATTCAATTGATGAATAAGTAAAATTAAGAAAAATAATTTATGAAATGATTTAAGATATAAAATAAAAAGTTTGAGAAACGGGCATGATAGTTACAGAAAATTTTATAGGTGTGATGTAAAATGATATTATTCAAATTTTTGAATAAATATAGGAATGTTGGATGAGTTTGAAAATTAAATGAAACGTTTTTCTATATGTTAGAATATAATGTATAAAATTTCATAATTTTTAAAGATGAATTACTAATTAAGAAAGGTAGAAGAACAGAGATTGTTGGAGGAGTTTAAGAAACTCAGAATCTGTAAAAATTGCGAAACATATTTAAAACCAATAGTAAACCAACCCATAAAATATGAAAATTTACACCAATATCATATGTATTCCTATAACATATGGTTAAAATTTCATGAATGTTTATTAAGGTATGATACCTGAAAAAAATGGACAACAAGGTGCTGCCAGAGAAATTATTAAAGAGACAGATTCTCTGATTTTGGAAGATTTAATTTTTAAATATATTAAATCAACTTGGAAAAATCTAAAACTTTAAATATAAGTCCAGACAAAAGTTTATAAGCTTTTACAAAGAATTGGTAAGGAATATAAAAATTAAAAATAAGAGTGACATGAAACTAAGGAAGTCAAACAATTTTGTGTACATGAGTAATAAATTAATTTCATGAGACAAATGAATAAGAACAATTATGAAAATTTATATGCAAACGGGTAGAAGTATGAAGATGGAATATGGAGTTTTAATAATTACAACTGTAATATCCCAAATGATACCCTAAAATTTTTGGAAATATTAATTGTTGAAATTGAATTAAATGATTTTAAGTGTATATTTAATTAAGTGATAAGATAAAAGGATGATGTATATATGTTTTGTATATGAAGATATATATACAATATATATACCAATTAAGGTCTTAATATGGTCCAGAAATATTTTTATTAAATAGTAATTAAATTAAAGATAGAGAAAGATGACATAATTGGGATTAATATTTTATTAATTAAATGCTTGGTGGAGAGCGATTTAGGAAAAGGTGTTTGTTAAAAGAGAAGTGTTTGGTGAGTGTGGTTTGACTTTGCATCTTCATCTTCTCCTTTCTTCTTTAGGTCGGCCACCACCATCTTTATCAAGGGAGAGATTTTTCTTCTTGCTAACTCAAGAAATTGAAGGCTTTCAAGTGATCAAGTTTTTAAGGATTTTCTTTACTTTTGGTAAGTTTCCAACTTGTTTCTTTATTTTGTTTTGAGTTTGTGTTTATTAGTTTGGTGGATGGTTGGTGTAGTTCTGTGTATGGTTGATTTTGATATGTTTGAGGTTGTTTTGTTTTGTTAACTTTGATTTTTGGGGTTGAATTGAAGTGAAAGGGTTAAGTTTGGTGAAAGAGACAAGAGTTGTGGATTGTGTGACTTTGAGTTGTGGAATATGGTTGTAACTGTGTTTTGATGTTTGTAATTGAGTTGTTTTAATGTTTACTCAAGTATTATATGGTATGTTGATGGATTTGGTTGAGCTTGTGTGGTGTTGATAAGGTTTTTGAAAGATGATAGTTGGATGTGGTATTTTTGTGTCGATTTCAGGGTTTTTTGCCTGACATGCCCAGTAGCACGGCCATGTCTTTGGATGTGTCATTGGTTCTATTTTCTAGGTTGGTGACACGTCCAGTGACATGCCCATGTCACTGAGCGTGTCACAGCTACTGTGTTGTTGGAGGATTAACACGTCTAGTGACATGCCCATGTCACTGAGCGTGTCATAGCTTCTGTGTTGGAGGAGAATTGACAAGTGCAGTGACACACCCATGTCACTGAGCATGTTAAAGCTTCTATGTTGTGGGTTTAGGGCACGATCAGGGACACGCCCGTGTTGTTGATCTTGTCAAGTGTAGAGTTTGCCCTAGATAGTTCTTTTCCTTGTTTTCTTATGTGTATCACTAAGTGAGAATGTATAATCACATTTGGATTAGGTTTTGAAGAGAATTGAGTTACCCAATCCAATGATTGAGGGATATCTTGGAAGAGGAGGTTGATAGAGTGGTGTTGATGCTTTTAGAGGTAAGTACAAGCTTTGAATGATGGCATACATTTACATGACATTGGGACTTAACACATTTAGTTGAGAAATATGTTAAGTTACTTGATAAATTGTTAATGAATGAGTTATATGTTATAATAGACATAATGTGAATTATGATGATGTAACATAGCAATTAAGTAATGTGTTGTAAATGATAAGATAAGTGAAATCATAATGTAACAAATTGTTATTGATACAAAAGAGAAGAATGAGAAAGGTGAGAAAATGATGATATAATAAGGCAATGTGCCTAATTTGATCATGAGAAAATGAGAATGGAATTATGAAAGTATTTGATAATGAGATAAATGAATAAATTATGTGCCTAGTATGTTATTCAATTTCAGAGTTCTGGGTTTGGCGGCATGCCTATGAATTGCTGGCAGGTGAAAAGACCGGGTCGTAAGCTGGGCCCAGCTAATAAATGTAATGTTTTTGGGGGTGAAAAGACCGGGTTGTAAGCCTCAAAAACAAATCCTTGAAGCTAGACTGAGTGAAAAGACCGGGTCGTAAGCTCAGATCTAGTTGGATTATCCATGAATATATATATAGCCTACGGGGCTAGACACAAGGTGTCATTATGGAATAAAGCAGTAACTTTGAAATTTGAATAGCATATTAGATCCTTTTTGGGCCCATGCTTGTCTTTGCTTTGATGTGAATTATGAATTGTGATGCAAATGATATATATTGAGATATAATGTAATGAGTTGTTACATTCACATGTGTTGTGCATTAGCATCGCATTGATCTATATTGAATCAAAGTTTGTACCACTAAGCTTCTAGCTTAGCACGATTGTGGTTCATCGTGTAGGTGACAGGGTTGATCCGGTTGTGCCGGAGAGTTTAGCTAGACCGAGTCTAGTCTAGGCTTGTGATCCCTTGTGAAGTGTTGATTTTTGGACATCAAGATCAGAGATGAACTACCAGCATGTATAAATTTCATATTTTTGTATTTATTAATTTTGATATAAACATATGTATATTCCGCTGCATATTTTGTTGCTTATTAAACAAATATTTTGGATAAACTTTTAAGTAATGATGATATATATATATTTTTAACAAGGAATGTTTTATCTATTACTATTTAATAAAAAAGTTATATGTTTTAAGTTTACTCATATTGTTGAAATAATGATTTGATGTTTAAGTTTTAAAGTTTGGTTTGGTTTAAGGAAAATGGATTGTGACATTCTTGTATCCGGTATACGTATATTACATATGTGGGTGTATGTGGTGTACGTATATGGGGTACAAGGGTGTTATGAGAACAAAGAGTTCATAAAAAATAAAATAAAATGAATGATACATAATTTAGGGTTTGAGTATGTAAAAGTAGGATATCTAATTGATGATGTTAATTAGTGTAAGGAAATGAGTTAGTGTTGTTTAAAAGTAAATGTTATGATCTTAAGATTGAGAATGTGATATGGATAAGATTTGGTGAGGTTCATGTTGTTGGTTGCATTATATGAAATTTGAATTTTTGAAATGGGTTTCCATAATTGTGAAAGTGATGTGTTTTGATGTTATATTAATATAAAAATAACTTTTATAAAGTTAGCTCTTGAAAGTGAGATTAATAGAATGAAGTTTAAGTAAAGTGGTAAGTTAAAAATTATGAGTTGTAAGGAATTTCGATGAGGATTGTTTAGATATTGATAGGTTAATGTTTAATATGCATGGGAGTAATTTTGAATGAGTAATATTATTTATAAAAGTACTAACTAAGGTGTAATATGGTTGATAATATAGAAATTTGTTATGAAATAAAGGGAAATGATTAAGTTAGTGAAAATGAGTTACTTTAGTTAATTGAATTGGAAATGATGAAAATGGATATGAAAGGTGTGATCAATTCATAAAAAAAATGTGAGAGAGATGTCAAATTGGAAACGTGACTAAGATTTATGTGAAGTGTTAGAAAAAAAAAATGTAATAAGAAACTTATTTAAAAGATGGGCAATTAAATAAGAAAGATGTTAATTATGTTGTGGTCAGTGTGTATATATATATGTTGAATAGATAAATAACCTAAGTAATGTCAAAAGAATGAGAAATGATAATGTTCTCTGAAAGGTGATAAATATTAACTTTGCATAGGTTGTATGTGTAGACCCTTAATTTTTGACCCAATCCAGTCCAATATGTTTTATTTAGTCCAAAATGATTTTTGTTGTCTAATTGGTTCAAAATAATTTTGATTAAATAATTTTTGCTTTAGTATCTAATTTTTATTAATAAAAAATAAAAATAAACAAATAAAAGTCAAAAAATAAAAATCTGAGTCGAAAAAATCGGCGACGAAAAAATCATCTCGCGGGCCCGTGATTTCCTGCGGGCGAAATGGCCCAAGCTATTTCACCTGCAGAAAAAATCTGCGGGCGAAATAGCTTTTCCATTTTGCTCGCAGGATTTTCCTACGAGCGAAATGGTCGCCCGTAGGAATTTCCTGTGGGCGACGCCCGCAGCCCGCCTGCTGCCGTAAAATCTGTGGCAGATTTTTTTTGCCAACGCATTTTTTCCTGCGGCAATTTTTTTCGGCAGCGAAATTTTTTCCGACGCAAATTTTTCAAAACCTAATTCAATTAGGTTTCGGTCTCTTTTTTTTATTAATATTACTTGCCTTGACTAATTAGGAATAAACCACATCAAACCACTATAAATAAGGACCAAAGGCAATTAAATTTAGGAGGCCGAAAAAGCAACAGAAGCTTGAAAATTTGAAACCAAATCAGTGAAGGAAAAGGAGCAATATTCTTTTTCTTTCTGGAATAGCAAGGACACGATTTAAGCAATTCAAAGGCAGCAATTGTCTTTGTTCTTGTTCATCCAAGAAGAATTATTTTTGGAGAATCAACAAAAGGAGGTATGTTAAATTCTTTTTGTTTTATTTTTTCAAAGTAGCATAAACTATGAAATTTTGTTTTTTAAATAAAAAATCTTAGAACTTTAATTTAGTTTTTCCAAAGTTAAAAGCACTAATACGTTACTTTATTTTCCAAAAAGACTTAAAATTGTTATTTTTACCTCTTCAAAATCTTAAAACCTTAAATAAACATATTTTTCAACAAAAATAAAATTTGATTCTTTTTTCTTCAAAAGTTTAAACTAGGTTCTGTGTCTTCCAAAAAACCATAAAAAACATTTTTTTTTCTATTTATAAAAACTTCAATCCATTTGTTTAAATTCATAAAACCTCATGAAATCATCAAATTGTCTTTCTAAATCCTAATTCAAATTCCTCACCCGAAACTCCAATTCAAAGCTCCTAAAACCCTAATTCAACTTCTAAACCTAAAATAGTAAACTCTAACTCCTTTAAAACTTTAAACCCTAACTTTTTTCTAAGCCCTAATCCTTTAAAACATTAAAAACCATAAAAACACAAATACTTTAAATTTACACAGTAGCTTGAAATCACCATGTAAAACCACAAATCAAAAGTATTTCAAAGTGTCTAAAACCCTAGTTTCATGATTTCACCATTCAAATATTAATTTAGTTAATCAAAGAGTCTTACCAACCTTTTAAAACATAAAACCCTAATTTATTTTAATTCCATAAGAAGTCACAGTAACTATAATTGGACTTTTATTTGCTTTATTCAATTCCATATTTGATTATGTTTTGATTTCTTTTATATGCTTTAATTTATGTAAGTTCAATGCTTGGTTTATTTTATTTATCATGGATTGATGTTTACTTTCTATTGATATTTAATACTTTTGATGAATGATTTATTTAGGATGAATGATTGTTTACTTTTATCAATTAATTTAGATTTCCAAAAGTTGTAAGAGGTATGTTTCCACTTGGTGAGTACCTCATTAGTTAAACATCATGTAATTTAATTTGCTTTTCTATTTTAGAACCTATGTAAAGGGCATGTTTCTACCTTTCGGTAGGTGTCCTATTTAGGCATGTGATGTAAGGACATGTTTCCATCTTTGGATGGGTGTCCATTGATTTGTTTTGCTTGGACCTTGCTTTGATTTTAATATATTGATGCTTTCTTTTAATTATTGTGTGTAATATGGATAATGTTGTTATATTTAGGAATTTTATAATATTAAGACCTGTAAAGGAGGCTGGTTCCAATGAATCGGGCGTTGTGGGGGTGCTGGGCCATTTCTCACCTTCCCCACACGTACCCAACTTTTCGAACCCATTAGGGGGTCAGGGATTCCTTAGGAATCGAGTCATCCACCCCTTTCTTTTTTCCCAGCCCATCCGGGTGGCAACTCCATTTTCTCTGGACCTAGGTTCGTGTTCTCTAAGGCCCCGAGCCTAACACTGCCGAAGTCGCAAGAACCATTCCACTGGGAGTGGGGGCGAAAATCCCCGCTCACAGTGGCGACTCCATTAGGGATAAGAGAAGTTGATTCTGTTGGTCTTTATATTATTCTATTCTTTCTTATAATGATATTATCCATTGCATCATCTTAGATTGCATCGTGTACGTGAGTTAGGACGCCCGTGTTACCCGTGTTGTGTTATGTAAGGGATACCATACTTTCACTCTAGGTATGGAGATCGAGCATGGCATAACCACTCATAGCCTCGTACCATTTGGTACATATATGCTATGGGAACCTAAGCCTTTTTACCCAAAGACTAAAGCTCATGTAATTGGCCTAGTTACTTTCCTTAGGTTTTACCCCAAATGCATGTTGTTTGACTATGGTTAGTTTATCTTAGTCTAAATCATGGCTTATTTGGTTTGCTCTTTTTCTAATATGACCTAAGTACATTATAAGCTCAAAATAAACTTTTCTTTAAAGTCCAAAAGACTAAAACTATTTTCAAAATTTTTCAAGGTGGTCTTTGGACATAAGACTTTTCTAAAAAACAAATCAAAATTTCTTTGGCCCATGGCCCAAATACTAAGCCCAAAATCCATTTTTCTAAAATCTTTTACAATGGGCTTAGAAACAAAACTATTTTCACCCAACCTTTTCTTACAAAGAGCTTGCAAAAATATTTAGGTCAATTATGAAAAACCAAAAATCAATTGTGGGACTAGTTTACACTAAGAACAAATTAACCATGGGCTTGTTTTTGGCATGAACCATTAGTTACTCTTTTCAAGTGAGAAATCTATTTATAATAAACCTCTTAATTTCGTTTTAATCCAATATAGCATAAAAGCTACTATAGTTGGTTAAATGGATTAAAACCTAATTAATAGGAATTATCATGGATTGATTTCCATTTTCATGTATGGGAATTATTCAAAAGCAAGATATCCCGTGTTGGTATTTTGTTAACCATATACCTAGGAAAAGAGACTCGCCATTCGTGTGTGGATGTTATAAGGTTGGAAGGAACGTCCTATTTATCCTTATTTGTTGATCGTTTGTGCATACATGCATTCATGCATACATTTGCATCTCATATCATTGATCCTCTCTGGCTCACTGCCCTGGATTATGATAGTTCAAAAGCTTACAATAATCTGACCTATGTTGGAGACGAAGTATCTAGCAACGACTCAATCACTTGCTCACCAAAATCAATGGAGCCTGAACAAATTCAAAGGATGGTGGATGAGGCCCTCAATGCCAAGATGGAAGAAATCAAAGAGGCCCTAGCTGAGACCATGAAGAACCAGTTGACTGCATTCTTAGAGAACCATGCCGAGGCATTTGCTAGCACTAAGAAACCAAAGGACAAAGGGAAGACTAAAGTTAGTAAAGTGGTTTTTGATGATGAAAAGGTGATCATCGACGATGATAATGATTGGGCTCAATACTACCAAGATGTTCAAGAGAAGAAGAAAGAACCGAAGGTTGATGAGAAAGCAACTATTGAAAAGACCGAGACATCCGATGTTGAAAAGATGATGGCTGATTTAGAAAAGAAATTTGAGAAGAAGATGAAAACCGAGGAGATGTCCGAGATTGACAAACTATTTGAACAAGATGAAGAGGTCCCTTATAAATTTAAGATGCCTTCCTTTGCTAAGTACAATGGCACCGAAAATCCTCATCTTCACGTGAAGTAATACATCACTACCATGCAGTCTGCTTGAGCTACTAAGGCTCAAACCTTAAGGTACTTTATGCTCTCATTGGACCCTGTTGTCCAAAATTGGTTCAATACCTTAGATGATGGAACACAAAAGAGTTGGGATCTACTTTACAAAGACTTCATCCAACAATATGGATATAATGTTGAGTTAGAAGTTACCTTAATGGAAGTGGAGTCCATTAGGCAAAGGCCAAATGAGAATTTTGTGGACTATGTGAAAAGGTGGAGAAATAAGGTCGTTTTACTCAAGAAGAGGCCCGATGAATCCGGTCAAATAAGGGTGATTGTGAGAGGGGTGTTGCATAGTCTTCGGGAGAGGATGTCTCATACACTCATCCGCGATTTCAAAGACCTTTTCCAAGCTGGTTTGCAAATTGAAGAATGGGAAAGGGAGAAGAATCGCTTTTCAATGAGAAGGAATGAGAAAAGGAATAACCAGTCTAACAATCAAAGCACACAAAAAGAAGTTGACGTTAATGTGACCGATCAAGGGAATAAAAGGCAATTCTCAGAATTGGGAAAACCTCTATCTTGGGTTTTTAGCAAGCTACAAAAGAAAGGGTTGTTACAACCATTAGCTCCTCGAACTTTACATAATCCTTTGCCACCAAACATCAATGCCGAGGCCTTCTGTGAATTTCATCAAATGCGAGGGCATGAAACAAATAAATGTGCCTGTCTAAGGCATCAGATCCAAGATTTAATTGACAGTGGTAAGCTACCCAAGTCGGATAAGCCCAATACCAAGAACAACCCTTTGCCTAAGTTTGGAAGAGTACCTCCACCGGTAACCTTCATGGTGGGAAAAGGACTAGAAGAAGATTTTGTTTTATCATCCTTTCAAGATGAAAATATTAAAGATGTGAAGGGAAAAGAAGCTTAAACTAACGAACTTTCCTTAGCTTGAATGTTGCTTTTCAATTTTACTTTCTTTAATATTTTATTGGAACAATCTTGTTTTTCATATTTAAATTTGTTTGAATAGATCACTTTTATAAAAAAATTTCAATGATCTTTGTTCATTTTGGTGCTCAACCAATGAGGAATCTAGCTTGATATTTATAAATTAATGTGTCTAGGCATTATGACTTGAATGACTTTACTAGGTGAGGGAATTGCTCTATAGCATCGAGTTGTGTATGCTTACTTAGAGAGGGCTCCTGCATAATTACCTTTGTCTAGGTCCTAGTCAGTCTTAGAACATGCTTTGATAAACTTTCGAGGTGAAATTGAACTCTGCTTATTCAAGAGAGAAATGATCTAGGCATTGTTTGGTTAGCCAACAACTAGTATCCACCCAATTTAATATCAATCCCTAGTTATCCCTTTGAGCCTTCATAAAATTTTAGCTTTCTTTTCATTGGCTTACAAACCCCAATAACCTACCCTGAGCTATTGTGATGCTTTTAACAAGTCTTATGATCACTAAGATGAATAGGCAAGAAGATCAAAGAAAGCAATGACTAGTCAAGATCATGAGGATAGTTGAAGTTTCAAGACCATAAGGGTAGTTGAAGTTTTCAAGACCATAAGGGTAGTTGAAGTTTTCCTAATATCTCCAATATATCAACATCAACATCGGAGTAACAAATGATTTATCTCTGTAAAAGAAGATTTATGTTACTCCACTCATCCATTATTGGAAGCCCAAGTTAGTACAAGCAAGACAACTCCTTTAGAGCTAGAACCAAACAAAACAACAAAAGAAAAAACAAAACCAAAAAAAAAAGAAGAAGAAGAGAAGAAAAGAAAACAAGAGAAATGAGAGCAAAAAAAAAAAAGAAGAAGAAAAGAAAAGAAAAGAAAGAAAAGAAAAAAGAAAAGAAAAGAAAAGAAAACCCAAAATGGTTCAAAAAGCCAACTGAGTTCTCTTTGACCTAAGACAACAAAAGGCTTCAATTTGGTTCATAAAGACATTTTTACTGGAATTGATCCAACCCAACCAAAGATTCGATCAAAACCAAAGAAAAAGGAGAAAGACCATTCAGTTCTTGAAAGTTCTGTACTTGATAGTCCTATATGGAAGATGGACAAAATGATTAAAGAAAGGGAAGAGTAAGAGAAATAAAGAAAAGGGAGAAGAAGAAAAGAAACAAATTTGGGAACCAAACTTTTTGTAAAGACTGTCCTGATCAAGATCCAGATTAATGCCAAGAAGACAGAAGGAATTTGGAGTCTAGCAAGATTGCTCCCAATTGTCTAAAGTTCCAACAAGAAATTTGTAGTGTGAGGGTTTGTCCATTGTGTCACGCCAGCTCCAATCTCCAAATGGCCTTCATTCAACCCATGTCCCTTATAGACCCCATTTCAAGCCTATCAAAGACCTGTTGATCTCTCTTGATAGGTAGAGACTATTAGTGGAGATAGTTTGAATAAGCATGCATATGAGATAGACAATATTTAAATTCAAATGAGACCTTTGACCAAGTAATGTGTTTGTGCCTATCTGAAGTGCAACAGTTCTTTCTTAAATAGAAATAATTCCCGAGTTTAGTACGGTAACTAGGGTTGTCATGTTATAGATACGCTAATTTATCAAGTCCTGAGGTACATTGACATTGATTTGGTAAAGCCAACATTTGATTTCAAAATCAAAATTCAAAAAATTCAAAAAATTCAAAAAATGTTTTGTCATACAAAGCCTTCAAGTTAAGGGAAGTATATTGAACCTCCGAAGGACACATTGGGCATAGGAAATGATTATTGGCAAGATCATCAACTGACATGCAGAGATAGATGAATCCCTGACTCTGCTGCTTGGGGTCTCCATTATTCATATTCTCAACATCTAGAAGATAAAATCCACAAATGCAAAGCGTTTGATCATTCCAATGCAAGACTTGAACAAGCTTCAAAACGAAACCAATGAGAACACTTCTGCTGATCGCCTCGGTCTGTGAGTCGATAGAACAACTGTAAGTATTATTCACGCATATCATGCATACATGAGCATATCACATTGCACTTTCTTGTCTTGTATTGTCTATTTTTTTATCAAAGTGAATAGCAAACACTCTGTGAAGTAAAGAATCAAAAGAAGATGTCAAATCAGGGGGCATGGAAAGCCCATTGCTTGAGAGAGCTCCACTAATTTTTTAAAAAGAAGAAATGAATGCTTATGTAAAGAATTAGACAAGAAAAACATCAATCAAAGCTTGCATGGATAAAATCTTTAGTTTGAGCCTACACAGGGAGCAAAGTTTCTCCTTTTCAATTTTTTGAATTTATATACCAAATATTTTTAAACTCACTTACAAATATGTTGCCACACAGGGGGGCAAGGAGAGGATATAAGGTCCAATTAAAAATAGCTAAATCTTTGCAAAAAGGAAGAACAAAAGAATGGAACATTAGAACTCTCATGTAAAAGACAAAAGACCAATCCAACTAAAAGAGCTGAAGCCAGGGTAAAGACCCGACCTCCAATGGATAAAGACCCATGTTTCAAGGGTAAAGACCCGATCTCCAAGGATGTAGACCTGATCTCAAAGGATGAAGATCCATTTTGAGGGTGAAAAACCACAATGCATAGAATAATCAGAGCAGTCAGATTTCTCAAATGATAAAAGGTCAGTCAAACTCAATCTCAGGTCCAAGCACCCATTCTCGGGTCCAAGTACCCAAATCAATTCAAGCTTGGGTCCAAGTACCCAATATTAGGTCCAAGCACCCATTCTCGAGTCCAAGTATCCAAATCAATTCAAGCTTGAGTCTAAGTGCCCAATCTCGGGTCCAAGTACCCAAATCAAATCAATTTATGGTCGAGTATCCCAATCCAGTTTAGGATTTAGTATCCAAATCCAGTTAGGATCAAGTGTCCAAAGCCAATTTAGGATCGAGTATCCAAAGCCAAGTTAGGATCAAGTATCCCAATCCAATTTAGGATCGAGTATCCAAATCCCATTAGGATCGAGTATCCAAATCCAATTTCGGATCGAGTGTCCAAATCTAGTTAGGATCGAGTATCTAAAGCCAATTTAGGATCGAGTATCCCAATCCAATTTAGGATTGAGTATCCCAATCCAGTTAGGATCGAATATTCAAATCCAGTTAGGATCGAGTATCCCAATCCAATTTAGGATCGAGTTTCCAAAGCCAATTCAGGATCGAGTATCCAAATTCAGTTAGGATCGAGTATCCAAATCCAGTTAGGATAGAGCATCCGAAGCCAATCCCAATCCAATTTAGGATCAAGTATCCCAATCTAGTTTAGGATTTAGTATCCAAATCCAATTAGGATTAAGTATCCTAATCAAATTTAGGATCAAGTATCCAAATCCAGTTAGGATCGAGTGTCCCAATCCAGTTTAGGATCGAGCATCCAAACCTCTTGAGTCCAGAACCCAAATTTTCCTTAGGTCCAGAACCTAGAACATCCTTGAGTTCAGAACTCGAATCGGGTTCAGAACCCAAATTTTCCTAAGGTCTAGAACCTAGAACATCCTTGAGTTCAGAACTTGAACCGGGTCCAGAACCCAAATTTTCCTTAGGGCCAAAACCTAGAATCATCCATTGAGTCCATAACTCGAACCAGGTCCAGAATCCAAATTTTCCTTAGGTCCAGAACCTAGAATCATCCATTGAGTCAAGAACTCAAACCGGGTCCGGAACCCAAATTTTCTTTAGGTCTATAACCTAAAACATCCTTGAGTCCAGAATTCGAACCGGGTCCAAAACCCAAATTTTTCTTAGGTCTAGAACCTAGAATCATCCATTGAGTCCAGAACTCGAACCGAATCCAGAACCCAAATTTTTCTTAGGTCGAGAACCTAGAATCATTTTTGAGTCCAGAACTCAAACCGGGTATAGAACCCAAAACCGCAACCATCTCAAAAATTAAGTCTTATTGCTTTTCACTCTCTTTCACTAAAGTTTCAAATTTTTCAAGCACGGGGCAAACTGTAGACCCTTAATTTTTGACCCAATCCGGTCCAATATGTTTTATTTAGTCTAAAATGATTTTTGTTGTCCAATTGGTAAAAAATCGGAGTCGAAAAAATCGGCGATGAAAAAATCATCGCGCGGGCCCATGGGCATTTCTCTTGCAGGATTTTTCTGCGAGCGAAATGGCATGAGCCGCGTGGGCTCACGCCATTTCCCCCATAGGAAAATCCTGCGGGCGATGCCCGCAACCCGCCTACTGCCGCAAAATCTGCAGCAGATTGTTTTCGCCAGCGCATTTTTTCCTGCGGTAATTTTTTTCGGCAACGCAATTTTTTTCAACTCAAATTTTTCGAAATCTAATTCAATTAGGTTTTGGTTTCATTTTTTTTATTAATATTACTTGCCTTGACTATTTAGGAATAAACCACATCAAACCACTATAAATAAGGGCCAAAGGCAATTAAATTTAGGAGGCCGAAAAAACAACAGAAGCTTGAAAATTTGAAACCAAATCAGTGAAGGAAAAGGAGCAATTCAATTTCTTTTTTCTGGAATAGCAGGGACACGATTTAAGCAATTCAAAGGCAGCAATTGTCTTTGTTCTTGTTCATCCAAGAAGAATTATTTTTGGAGAATCAACAAAAGAGGTATGTTAAATTCTTTTTGTTTTATTTTTTTCAAAATAGCATAAACTATAAAATTTTATTTTTTAAATCAAAAACCTTAGAACTTTAATTTAGTTTTTCCAAAGTTAAAAGCACTAATACGTTACTTTATTTTCCAAAAAGACTTAAAATTGTTATTTTTACCTCTTCAAATTCTTAAAACGTTAAATAAACATATTTTTCAACAAAAACAAAATTTGATTCTTTTCTCTTCAAAAGTTTAAACTAGGTTCTGTGTCTTCCAAAAAAACATAAAAAATATTTTTTCTATTTAAAAAAACTTCAATACGTTTGTTTAAATTCATAAAACCTCATGAAATCATCAAATTATCTTTCTAAATCCTAATTCAATTTCCTCACCCGAAACTCCAATTCAAAGCTCCTAAAAACCTAATTCAACTTCTAAACCTAAAATAGTAAACTCTAACTCCATTAAAACTTTAAACCCTAACTTTTTTCTAAGCCCTAATCCTTTAAAACATTAAAAACGATAAAACACAAATACTTTAAATTTACACAATAGCTTGAAATCACCATTTAAAATCACAAATCAAAAGTATTTCAAAGTGTCTAAAACCCTAGTTTCATGATTTCACCATTCAAATATTAATTTAGTTAATCAAAGAGTCTTACCAACCTTTTAAAACATAAAACCCTAATTTATTTTAATTCCATAAAAAGTCACATTAACTATAATTGGACTTTTATTTGCTTTATTCAATTCCATATTTGATTATGTTTTAATTTATTTTATATGCTTTAATTTATGTAAGTTCAATGCTTGGTTTATTTTATTTATCATGGATGGATGTTTACTGTCTATTGATATTTAATACTTTTGATGAATGATTTATTTATGATGAATGATTATTTACTTTTATCAATTAATTTAGATTTTCAAAAGTTGTAAGAGGTATGTTTCCACTTGGTGAGTACCTCATTAGTTAAATATCATGTAATTTAATTTGCTTTTCTATTTTAGAACCTATGTAAAGGGCATGTTTCTACCTTTCGGTGGGTGTCCTATTTAGGCATGTGATGTAAGGACATGTTTCCATCTTTGGATGGGTGTCCATTTATTTGTTTTGCTTGGACCTTGCTTTGATTTTAATATATTGATGCTTTCTTTTAATTATTGTGTGTAATATGGATAATGTTGTTATATTTAGGAATTTTATAATATTAAGACCTGTAAAGGAGGCCAGTTTCAATGAACCGGGCATTGTGGGGGTGCTGGGCCATTTCTCACCTTCCCCACACGTACCTAACTTTCTGAACCCATTAGGGGGTTGGGGATTCCTTAGGAATCGAGTCATCCACCCCTTTCTTTTTTCCCGGCCCGTCCGGGTGGCAACTCCATTTTCTCCGGACCTAGGTCCATATTCTCTAAGGCCCCGAGCCTAACAGTGCCGAAGTCGCGAGAACCATTCCACCGGGAGTGGGGGCAAAAATCCCAACTCACAGTATGTAAAAGAGGAATTGCATATAATTGTATGATATGTGTGATGTGATTTTTCAATAGAAATACAATTGTGATATATAAGAAAATGTGGAAAGTAAGTCACATTGTGAATATGACTTACGAACGTGTATGTGGATGATTAAAAAAAATATTATCGAGTGTTTGTTACCTTACACAATTACTTGTCTAGTGATATTGAGAATGATATTGGAAGTATTAATATACCTAAGAGAGATTAGGTGTTTACCTGCATAGATTTAGGTCATGTGATAAAATTGAGATTGAGAATGAACCCGAGCTGCGTTGGACAGTGAAATTGTTATTGTAATAACTGAACTTGATGATTTTATAGTGTTTTGGGCCCAAAGTATATGCATATAAATAAGAGATTATAAGGAAAAGGAAATTATAATGAAGAAAGTATGGAAGTGAAAAAAAATGAATGAAATTTTTTATAAGAGATAGATTAAAAATGGAGTATTAAATTGAAATTGTGTAAAATTAGCATATGAACGAATGTGTATATGTAAGAGATGTTAATGATAATATTGTTGAAACCTGAGTTAGGCTAATGATGATCAAGTGATGAAGAGTAAATTGCTTTGAAACAGAAGTGATCAAAAGCAAATTGCTTTGAAACAGAGCTGAAATGTGTTAACTCTTTATGTAGCAAAAGATTTAAAAAAATGAATATGTGATTTTTGTGATACGAACTTAATGTTGTAATTTGAAATGTTTGAAGAGGAATGATAGAGCAACAGTATTTATTTATAAGCCATAGGCATGACCATTATTATGCCATGGTTGTATGATTTGTTTAGTATACTGACTGACTAGTTTTGTTATCCACGGGCATGGGCCTGAGATGACATGACTGTTGGATAAATTTTGGTGAGATTGATAGTTATGCTACAAGAAACATGGTCAAGATTTATGGTTTGCATAGTTGTATCTTATAATTTTATGTTAGAAATTTGTTTATAATTATAAAAAGTGTGGAACAGAAGAGAATTGTGAAAATATGATGAGCTTAAAGTGATGTGTAAGAAAAGTGACTTTTGTAAATATGGTAACTATAAGAAATGTGAGAAAAGGATAAATAAAAGGAATTATGAAATGTGAGTAAGAGCTATATTGAATGTGTTTGATAGTGGTATAAAATGAATAAGTTGATGAAAATGATGTTTAAAGTGAATGGCACTAGAGGAAATGAATATTATCTGTAATGATGAATTTGAAGGGAATTAAGATTTGTGAATAAATTTGACTTAATAGAATTAGGTCATGAATGGAAAACAAATTGATGAATTTAAAATAGACTAAAGGTTGGTCAGAATAGAATAAGGCTGTGATGGTTATATTGTGATAGTTAGATCAATTGATCTGAAATGTAATAAGTTTACAAGTATTTATTGAAATTCAATATATGTAGTTGTATTAAGAATATGCAAGCTATTTGATAATATGAATAATACAGTATTTTGATATGTATATGCATATAAAAGGAGCTAAGTTATATTAGTTTCAAATAATTATAAGAGAAAAGTGTTAGTTATGGTATAATTGGAATGAATCTTAATAAGGAAATAAGATTTTGTTGTCGTATAATGGTGATATTAAAGTAATATGTGGTAATTGTATAAAGAGTAGGATCAAAGTGAAGATGTGTAAAATTATTGTGTTAAGATAAAAGTTATTAACATTTGAATTTAAGGTGATGAGAGTATGTTTTTAAGATAATGAAGTGATCAAATATCTTGTTGTATTTTCCTAAAAATCAAAACATTAGCCATGCTTTTTTTAATATTCAAGAACCCAAAGTATGTTTTATTTATAAAACCTTTAAACCTATTTCTCCAACACTAAAAACCTTAAATTATTTTCCAAAATCTGAAAAGCCCAATTTCTCATCCAAAATCCTAATTTATTATTTCGAAACCTTAATTTTAAAAACCCAGTATTATTTTCTAAACCCTAATTCTATTTTCCCCAAAACCCTAGTTTTATTTTTTAAAAATTTTAAAACCCTAACTTTGTTTTCTAAGGCCCTAAAAACCCAAATTTAAAAAAAAAAAAAAACCCCTAGCTTTTAAATCAAAACCCTAAAAACCCCAATTTTATCTAAAAACACTAGTTTTTAAATAAAAAACCTAAAAATCTTAATCTTGTTTTCAAAACTCCAAAAATTTCATTTTTTATCCACAAACCCTAAAACCATAATTTCATTCTAAAAATCCTAATTTAAGATATAAACCCCTAAATTTATATATTTGTACTTTATTAAAATTAGATATGATGAATGATTTATTAATGTTTTATTTTTATTTTGCTCATGGTGAATGATTGAATGATTTAATTTATTTGGTTAATTATTTTTGTATTCAAGAATGTAAGAGGTATGTTTCCACTTTGTGGGTATCTCACTTATTAAGTTCAATGTAATTTTTTTTACTTTAAGTTTCAAGCATTAATGTAAAGGGCATGTTTCCACCAAATGGTAGGTGTCCTATTTTATTTAGTTTTGGACATTCGACATGGTTGTAAGGGCATGTTTTCTTCTTGTATGGGTGCCCATTTTATTTGTTTTTTTTTTAACTTTCTTTGATTTCAATATAATGAATATTTATTTCAATAATTGCATGTAGCATGGATGATTTTATAATATTTAAGAATTTAATAATATTTAGACCAGAAAAGGAGGCCGATTCCAATGAACTAGACATTGTGGGGGTACTAGGTTATTCTCACCTTCCTCATACGTACCCAACTTTCCGAACCCATTAGGGGATTAGGGATTCCTTAGGAATCGAGTCATTCACCCCTTTCTTTTTTTTGGCCCATCCGGGTAGCGACTCCATTTTCTCTAGGTTTAGGCCCATGTTCTCTAAGGACCTGAGCCTAACAGTGCCGAAGTTATAAGAACCATTTCACATGGGAGTGAGAATAAAACAATAATTACCCCAAATGCTTGATTTTTGACGATGACTAATTCATCTTGCTTTGAACCATGACTTATTTTGTTTGATCCTTTTTTAATATGACCTAATTATATTGTAAGCTCAAAATAATTTTTCCTTTAAATCCAAAAGACCAAAACAATTTTTCAAGATAGTCTTTGGACATAAAACTTTTCAAGATGGGTCAAAAATCTTCTTCCACCTTATTGCCCAAACTTAAAAGCCCAAAGGATTTGAAAAAAAATTATTTTTCACTTCAAAAATTATGAACTTTTTCTTAAAAAGAGCTTAGAAATTATTTAGGTGAATTATGAAATGCTAAAAATGAATTGTGAGCCTAGTTTATACAAAGAATTATTAATCATAGGCTTATTTTTGGCATGAATTATTAGTTGTTTTTTAAATAAAAAATCTATTTATGATAAACGTCTTAATTTAGTTTTAATCCAATATGACATAAAAGCTATTTTAGTTGAGATTCAATTGATCAAAGCCTAATTAATGGGAATTATCATGGACTGACTTCTAATTTTGAAAATATAACTATTGGTTAAAATCATCCGAGGGTATTTTTTTTCTGAAAATGAGATATCCCATATTGGTATTTTGCTGACCATATACCTAGAAAAAGAGACTCGCCATTCATATGTAGAACTTGTAAGGTTGGAAGGAACATCATAATTATATTGATTTTCTTGTTGTTTGTGCATACAGGCATACATGCATACACACATTGCATTACATGGCATTAATCCTTTCTAGCTCACAGACCCGGTGTAACACCCTTATACCCTATATACGTACAATACATATTTTCAACATATGTAGATGTTTTATTAGTTTTTGTTATAGATTTGTGTCTTGTTTATTATGATAATTATTATTTTATTTAGGTATTTTGTTAGTTTTTATTGGTTTGTTTAGTGTTTTCATTAATTTTGGTAGTTTTAGTTTATTTCAGTGTTTATGTTGTTTTTGATCTAGTTTTTAGTATGGTATTTATGTTTTGATGGTTATTATTTATTTACTTTTTGTTTAAAGTTTGTTTGAAGTTTTGTTTTAGGTTAAAAAGCTAAGGAACCAAGACTGAAGGAAAAATGGACAGTAGCTGACACAGGCAGAGGACAAGGCCAAGTCACTGGTCGTGTCCCATACCAAGTTAAAGAAGAAGAGCAAGTCACAGAGAAGGACACAAGCAAGGGACATGGCCAAGCTTGTGGAGTCACTCCAACTTGGCCGTGTCTCACTTAGTTCCAAAGGAAAAGAAGATTAAAATTAAATAGAAGCAAACACAGGCAAGGGACACTGCTAAGTCACTGGCCGTGTCCCTCTAAAGACCACCAACACGGCCAAGTCTCATCCAACTTGGCCGTGTCTCTCATGAACCAAAGACGTAGCGGATTTTTAAAGCGGAGAATTCATATAAAAGAGAAAAAGAAGCTAGGGTTTAGGGTTGTTGAGATTTTGAGAGCATATTGAGCCGTCAAGAGAGTTTAGGTTTTGATAACTTTTTTTTCTTTGATTTTTGATTACACTTTGGATTAAACTAACTTAGATTAGATTGTTCATGCCATTGATACATCCTTCTTGCAAGATTTGAACAAGAGATTCTTCAGAAGCTTCAAGGAGTTTGTAATTTGGTTTTGTTCTTAAACTTATTCTCTTTATTTTCATTGGAATTGTATTTATGGATATTATCATGTCTAAATTGATTTCTTTGAATATTAATGAGATGAGTATGTTTGATAGCAATATGAACTAATTTGATCTAGTCTAGGGTTTGTATGGATTTGCTATGATTATATGAATTGGTTATTACTCTTAACTCAATTATTTCTTTAAGCCTTTATTGAATGAAATATTGTTAATATATAATTGATTGGCCACCAATTATGTGTTTTAGGTATTAGATGATGGATTGAGAGATGAAGTCTAATGCTGGAACAATTCAATTAAGGACTTAGGTGAATTAGAGATATAACCTATTAAAAAGATTATTTCAATTATAACAAGATTAGTTGAAAGAGGTTTGAATGCGAGAGCTTATTTCCTTGACTCGATTAATTGAGTTGTTTGAGATTTAATCTTTGAAATTTAATTAGTTAAGAGGAATAACCTTTCATACATATAAGTAGCAGAGAAGTGCAAACCCTAGACCCTTCTTAGTAAGTGAATCAAATCATCAGCTCAATTTACTTTTACTATTTTAAACTTCGATCAATCTGTCTTTATTAATTGTTAGCAATTTAAATTTTTTTCATTACTTGTTATTCATAATCTAATAATCAATTAGCCACTTTAGCTTCCTTGTGAGACGACCTTGGGGTGATCACCTTTGCTACAACTAACTCGTATACTTGCGAGTGACGCTTTGTGTCACATCCGCCTATCGTATTTATGCAGTGTAGTCACGTGCACAGTGAGAGAAGGGGAAAGGAGAAGATAATTTCTAACAACGGCCCCAGATAAGGCTATAGGACCACTGGGACCTACTTGAAGAAAAATGCAAAGTGTTAGGGAGGTGATTGTAATTTCAAAAAGTTTTGGGGAGGTGACTGTAATTTTCAAAAGTTTTGGGGAGGTAAATGTAATTTCCAAAAGTCATACCGGATGTTCTTAATAGTGCACATAACAGATTCCAAAAATGGAAAATAGAAAAAAACCGGGTCACAACGACGCGTAATGGTTTTTCCAGAAAACGCACGGTTTGGAAGATATAAGGGATTTTGACTAGGGACATTTTGGTCATTATACATGAATCCGAAGTAGGAAATAAAAACAAAAGTGGGTAGAGGACGTTAAGGGGGTAAATATGAAATGATCGTCAGTAGAAACGGGGCCCGGGCAACACCCGAGCAAAGAAAGGACCTAAAGGAAATTTTGTAAAAAGTCGAAGGCTTATTGGTAATTTTTCAAAACGACTTAGAAACCTAAAATAGACTTTAAAAATAGAAAGTAGAGGTCAAGAGGATCAAAACTATATGTAGTTTGACTCGTGGAACTATACGGTTTAAAAGATATGATCGATTAATCGCCGGAACGTAAAGTGGGCCCGGTTTCATGTCGGAACCGGATGGGAAACCCGGGACAACTTTATGATATCCTATGGGATGAGGGACAAGTGGAAAGAAGTAAAGGAAAAGAAAACTATAAAAATCTAAGGTTGGCCAATCAAAAGTAAGCATTTAGCATGTGTAATAAATGAAGAAAGAGAAAGGTGGACAAGTGGGCTTAAAGAGCTTAACCAACACATAAGGTGATCATCATTTCCTTTGTATATAAATATATGTGAAATGAAGAACAAACTCTCTCTTTTTCCACTTACAAAATTCGGCCAACAAAGGGAAACACCAAAGGGCTTCCAAGTTTCTCCAAAGTTGATTTTTAAGGTGAGTTTTTAAGGTTTTCTAGTAAGTAGACTTTAATTTTAGTATTAATTTTAGACAGTTATATATTTATTGGAAGATTGGAGATTAGAGTCTTTATGTGGAATTGGAAAAATATTAAGTGATGAGATTAATTGATTAAATGGAAGAATAAAGATGTATAAAGATTAATAAGGTTGGATTAGGGTTTCAGTTGGAAAAGAAATGGAGGATAACTTATTATTTTAAATTTCTAAGGTTTATGTTGTATTTTGAATTTATTGAAGGAGAAATAAAGAATTAAAGAAGGAGAAGAAGGAAAAGCTAAGAGGAATTAAAGAAATAAGGTTTGGTACTTTACCTTTGAATAATTAATTTTGATTTGGTGCTTTACCATAAAAGAAATTCTATTTGCTTACAAACTTTGGTTTATGGAAGTTTTGAAGTTGATGTTTAAATATATTGATTAAGTTTAAATTAAATATTTGAGTTATGTTCTTGTTTCCTTATGGCAATTGGGTTGTTAAATTTAATTGAAACCAAATGTTTTGAGAAAATTTGGCAAGTTGATTTGGTAAGTTGTTTGGACTTTAATTAGTTTGATTTGAGTTAAACATGCAAAAATTGTTAAAAGGAAGTGTTTGAATCTTCACTTTACTATTAAAGAAGCCTTAATATTGATTTGCAAAAGAAAAATAAACTATCCTATGCATTTCAAATGTTTGGGCCGAAATGGTCCCAAAGTGACAGCTTCTGGACTATTTTTGTGGCAATTGTTTGGGGCAGCAAACGAATGAATATTTCAACGAAATTTTACATGCAATTAGTCAACATATGAAATAAGTTTTCTGTAAAATTCAGCCAAAAATAAGATCATTTACTTGGTCAAATGCATGACTGAAGTGGACTGAAATTTTGACGAAAACCCAGATTTTACTATTCATTTGGTCATGCCATTTTGCGTTGCCGATTTTTCTCGCCGCAACACTATTCATTTGGTCAATTTGTAATTTTTTGAGGAATACTTTGAAGTGTTAGATGTGTTTATTGTGGATGTTAAATATGTGAAAAAGAGTAACGGTTTGACCAAAGAAAGTGGTGCGCGACATAAATGGCAAAGCGCAGTGAGAATTTAAATTGATTTCTTGAATAATTCTAAAATGAAGTTGAGACTTAAATTGAATCATTTTAATCTTTTTGCTCTACCGGATAGTGGGAGTGCTAGATAAGGGTATGGTGCACTATACTAACGCATGCAGTACTGCTCATTATTGTGATATGATATTTTATTCAGTGGTGAGGCCACTGAAGCCAATGGGGAGGCCCATTGGTTATAACCAGGATGGGGAGGCCCATTCCTGTGATCTGATATCGGTGGTGAGGGCCACCTATGTTACAGTGGGGAGGCCCACTGCCTTATCACTATAATTCCCTATATACTAGTAGAGTCTGATCCAAAGTCTTGTTTCTTTTAAACCACGTAATGCAAAATGAGTTTGAATTATGGTTTTTACATTTGTTGGAAGCATATTTACACTGAATGTACAGAAACTTCCATTGGTTTAAGGTTGGTAAATTTATGATTTAATTATTTCATTTTGTTTCAAAGGCTTTCATGTTTTACTTATATTTTCATCGGTAAAGTACCCACTGAGCGACAACGCTTAGCGAGTTAAGTTTTCCTTGACTCGTAGGTTCGGAGCAGTAGATAAATCTTGGGGAAGCAATGACCAGACCACAGCAAATCTCAAGGGTAGATCTTTTAGTTCCATTATGAGTTAGTTAGTTGTGGCATGTATATGAACAAATATAAAAGAGAATTTCTATGTTATAATTGTATGTTAGTAGTGTGTAATAATCCTAAATCTTTACTTTATGTTATATTAGAAGTGTGAACTCTTCGTGCAGGTTTGTAGTTGAGGGTATAAGGTGGATTCATTGGGAGTGCATTAAATTTGATGGTATTCTTATTCACATTGGTCTGTGTAAAATGTTTTCAAAAATCAGAAAAACAAGTTTTGTCGACACTTGGGATCCAAATTTCTAGGCGGAACTATGGCAAAATTTCTGTAAAAATCAGAACTAAAATTTGACTAAGTAAATTGGTAGCAAACATTAGGATAGTGTGGTGCCTCTACTCAGCTTACACATGTAGGTTGGGAAGGGCTGTTACACTTTGTGGTAGAGTTAATTCGAGCGCAATAAGTTTTTGGCACCGCTGCCGGGGAAGCTAATTGGCGTAATTGTTTATTAGTCATAGATACTTTAGATTATTTTTCATTGTTTTCATTTTATTTTATTTGTCTTTTTCTTTTAATAATTTCTTTTTCTAGAAAATTCTGTTTATGCAAGGCAGGAGATCACTCGAAGGAGAGCTACATCCATTTATTCCAAAAATTCAGAGAGTGAAAAGGAGCATAGAAGAGTTTGAGCTCTACACCGGATTTGATACAGAAGAGGACACTTCTGAATTTGAGTCAGATACTGCACAATCAGTCAATATGGGAGAAGAAAGGAAAAGAACCATGAGAGATTTTACTAGACCTGTCATTGGGACTTCCACATCTTGTATAAGGTTGACAGATGCAGCAAGGAACTATGAGTTGAAGAACATTCATTACAACATGCTGCCATCATTCTATGGAGTTCCAAATGAAGATCTTTTGAACTTTATTCGGGATTTCTACTCCACCCTCAACACTTTTCCATTGGGAGGACTAACAGAGGACCAGTTGAGGATGAGATATTTCCCTTACACATTGAAGGATAGGTCAAAGAGCTGGCTTATGATGTTGCCCGAAAACTCTTTGACAACTTGGGAGCAAGTTTATAACAAATTCATGGGCAAGTTTTATTCACATCAAAAGACAACTGAGTTGAGAGGGAAGATTGCCACATTCTCTCAATTTGAAGGAGAACCATTTCATGAGGCTTGGGACAGATTTAAGATGCTATTGATCTAGTGTCCACATCATCACTACCCACTTTAACTTCTGAACCAATTTTTCTATGATGGTCTCATCCAGCAATTTTAGAACACTGTCGATAATGCAACTGGGGGAGCTATGGGAGAAAACACAGCTGATGAAACTTATGATATTTTTTAGATTTTGGGAGCTAATTCTCAACAGAAGAGTGTAAGAGGAAGAAGTAAAGGGGTGAACCAATTGCAGGCCAATAGTGAGATGGTAAATCAGATAGCTGAGTTGATAAGGCAAGTGCATATGCTGAATATGAAGAACAACATTTCTTCATCTGCTCAAGAAGTGTGTGGAATCTGTGGAACTTTAGGGCATGGAGCAAACAGTTGCCCCTCTACATATGAATCATATGGGAATGAAGCTGAGCAAGTCAATGTTATGGGAGTATTCCAACCAAGGGCCCGAAGTGATCCTTACTCCAACACTTATAATCCTGGTTGGCGAAATCACCTGGGCAACAAATAATTCTCAGCAGCCTTTCCATTTGCTCCAGAGACAGAACCAACAACAGGGTCAATCCTCAAATCAAGGGAAGTCTAAGATAGAGAGTTTGGAGGAAAGTTTACAAGCTTTTATCTAAGTCAGTGCTAAAAATCAAGAGGTGACCAACAAGAGGCTGGATTCATTAGAAGCATCTTTTAAGAAAGTGGAGTAGGGCAATTGGCACAACAAATGCATATTCAACAGAAGGGGAAATTCCCAAGTCAACCTGAGCAGGCACAATCAGTGACTGTTCTTAGAAGTTGTAAGGTAATTAACACTAATGTTGAAAATGACTCTGTGAATGTAGGTGACCAAGGGAACAAGAAGGAAGGAGATCCAGAGAACAAAGGTGTTGGTGATAAATCAATGGAGAAGTCCCCTTCAGCAGATTTACATAAGGCAAGCAATCCATACCAGCCTCCTATACCATTCCCCAGCAGGTTGAAGGATGATGATAAAAAAGATAAGCAATTTTCTAACATCTTCAACATGCTGTCTAAGGTAAGTATTAACTTACCCTTACTTGAAGCAGTAAAGAATATGCCGGCTTATGCCAAATTTTTCAAAGACCTGATCACCAAGAAAAAGAGGTATGAGCCGAATGAAAAGGTGATAGTTTCAGAGGTAGCTAGTGTTGTTTTGCAGCATAAACTACCTCCCAAGCTAAAGGATCCTGGTAGCTTTATAATTCAAATGACCATGGGGAATGGAAAGGGGACTGATGGCATGTGTGATCTAGGAGCTAGTGTGAATTTGATGCCTTTATTCTGTGTATAAAGAATTAGAACTAGGGGAACTCAAACCAACCAAAATGATGTTGCAATTAGCTGAAGATGTGTTAGTTAAGGTTGGAGGGTTGATAGTACCTGTGGATTTTATTGTTCTTGACATGGAAGGAGGTAACCCTGCACCATCAGCACACTATTTTTCTGGGTAGGCCTTTCATGGCTACTACCAACACCTTAATAGATGTTAAGAATGGTAAGTTGTCAATGACTGTCTTAGGACAAACTGTTGAATTTTCTATTTTTAACACTTCTCCCATTCCTACAACTGCTTTATATGAGGAATGTTCTTTAATTAATTGTGTTGAAGCAGTTGTTCCAGATGTTTTCTTATAGACAAGTTCTTCAGATAAATTGGAGCTGAAACTGACCTTAGAAGAGGGGGCTAAACCAGTGAGGGAGACCCAAAGGTGCCTTAACCCAAAGGCATATGAGAGCTCGAGGATTTACAAGGATCGCACAAAAGCACTTCATGACAGATTTATTGTGCGAAAGACATTGAGTCCGGGTATGAAAGTTTTACTTTTTAATTATCGACTCCGTCTGTTTCCAGGTAAATTCAAATCTCGATGGAGTGGTCCTTTCGAGATAACTAAGGTATGTCCTTCTGGTACCATTGAATTGCTTAACTCTAGAACCAATAAGACTTTTAAAGCAAATAGACATAGAGTTAAACCATATAAAGAAGGATTTCATGAAGTGAGGATCATTGACAGTACTTTGATCCACGATTCCTAGTCTTGTATGATGTCCAGCTTTATGACATTAAAGAAGCACTAAATGGGAGGCAACCCATTAGTTTGAATTTCTTTTTCATAGTTATAATTTTATATTTAGCAATTTTGATTTTATGTTTAGTTTAAATAAATGGAAACCCTAAAGCTCTCTTGTATCTTGTTTTTGACCATTTGTGTTTGTGATCGAAAGGTAGAGTTTTTCCTCACCAGGGTACGATGGAAGACAGGTTGTACTTAAATCTTTCTCTTTATTATTCTTGTTTTCCATTGAGGACAATGTAAATTCTAAAGTGTGGGGTAATCTTTTAGCTTTTCTTTAATTTTTGTTTTGGTTGTCTTGGTGTGTTATGTTGTGTGTTGTGCATGGCATAATTGTTGAAATCTTATTGACTTTTTCTGTGATTTTAGCATTATAGTTGAGACTTTAGTATCAGCATAGAAATGAGCATTTGAATTCATTCAGAATCAATTTTCACATTCTGCAATTTATGACATATAAATCTTTGAGAACCCACCTGTGTGAGTTTTGAGCCTCATAATTTGATATTATTATCAGTTGATTTTCTTTTCTTAAGTGTGCACCTTCATGATTTTGCATCTCTAGAGTTTGCTTTTGCATACTAATTGAACTCACATTATGATTTAATCTCAAGTTTTAAAATGATGAAGGCAAATTAGGTTAGCCCTTTAGCTTAAAAAGACTTCCCTTAATATTGAATTCCTTAGTGAGCCAAGTTGAGCCTTTGACCTTTTCTTGTTTGATCAACACAATTCACAGCTTAACTTTTTCTTATTATCATCATACCTGAATTAAGGAATGGAGTTCTTATTATATGACAATAGGGTGGTTTATTTCAAAGTGTGGGGTAAGCAAATAATAAAAAAAGTGGTATTGCTATTTGGGGTTGAAATGCATATTGTGCACATCGTATTTGATTAAGAGTTGATTATTCTTTTCCTCTACATTTTAAGCTAGATGTTCTATGCAATGTTATATTTTGTATATATATGCATTTAAAAAAAATTTATATATGATAAAAAAAAGAAGAAGAGAAAATAAAAGAGTATATATATATATACAAAAATTCATATATTTTCTAGCATTAGAGGAATGTCGACTCATGTATTTTTCTTTAAGTATGTAAGTATATGAAAGTATCAAGGGTTGGTGAGTATGCTATTTGAAGGAGTTATGAGTTTCTTAGCAAGAGTAGTGTCTAATTTAGATACTCCATTTCTTGATGCTCCAGCCTAAATGTCTTTTCTCACAACTTTACCTTAGCCTCATTACATCCAAATGAAAGACCTTCAGATTATTTCTTGAGAAAATCAGTGAGAGAGATTGGATAATTAAGCAAGTTTAGCATGCAGTCATGAGTGGTTTGAGTGAATAACCTTTGCATTCGAGTGAAACACTTAGATGAGAGATGAGATTTGTATGTCTGGGTTAATTAATGAGTTAAGAAAATCCTTGATTGAAGTAAATTGCAAATATTTATGGCTGAGTCTTAAAGGATTTCATCTTATATGCTGGAATTATAGTTAAGGTTGTTTGAGTTTTTAATTTATGCCATGTGAATTTGCTTGAGGACAAGCAAAGTTTTAATTGTGGGATAGTTGTTTTATTAGTTTTTGTTATAGATTTGTGTCTTGTTTATTATGATAATTATTGTTTTATTTAGGTATTTTGTTAGTTTTTATCAGTTTGTTTAGTGTTTTCATTAATTTTGGTAGTTTTAGTTTATTTTAGTGTTTATGTTGTTTTTGATCTAGTGTTTAGTATGGTGTTTATGTTTTGTTGGTTATTGTTTATTTACTTTTTGTTTAAAGTTTGCTTGAAGTTTTGTTTTAGGTTAAAAAGCCAAGGAACCAAGACTGAAGGAAAAATGGACAGTAGCTGACACAGGCAGAGGACACGGCCAAGTCACTGGCCATGTCCCATGCCAAGTTAAAGAAGAAGAGCAAGTCACAGAGAAGGATACAAGCAAGGGACACGGCCAAGCTTGTGGCCGTGTCCCTCCAAAAAGCCTCCAACATGGCCAAGTCACTCCAACTTGGCCGTGTCTCACTTAGTTCCAAAGGAAAAGAAGATTAAAATTAAACAGAAGCAAACACAGGCAAGGGACACGGCCAAGTCACTAGCCGTGTCCCTCCAAAGACCACCAACACGGCCAAGTCTCATCCAACTTGGCCGTGTATCTCATGAACCAAAGACGTAGCGGATTTTTAAAGCGGAGAATTCATTTAAAAGAGAAAAAGAAGCTAGGGTTTAGGGTTGTTGAGATTTTGAGAGCAGATTGAGCCGTCAAGAGAGTTTAGGTTTTGATAACTTTGTTTTCTTTGATTTTTTATTACACTTTGGATTAAACTAACTTAGATTAGATTGTTCATGCCATTGATACATCCTTCTTGCAAGATTTGAACAAGAGATTCTTCAGAAGCTTCAAGGAGTTTGTAATTTGGTTTTGTTCTTGAACTTATTCTCTTTATTTTCATTGGAATTGTATTTATGGATATTATCATGTCTAAATTGATTTCTTTGAACATTAATGAGATGAGTATGTTTGATAGCAATATGAACTAATTTGATCTAGTCTAGGGTTTGTATGGATTTGCTATGATTGTATGAATTGATTATTACTCTTAACTCAATTATTTCTTTAAGCCTTTATTGAATGAAATATTGTTAATATATAATTGATTGGCCACCAATTATGTGTTTTAGGTATTAGATGATGGATTGAGAGATGAAGTCTAATGCTGGAACAATTCAATTAAGGACTTAGGTGAATTAGAGATATAACCTATTAAAAAGATTATTTCAATTATAACAAGATTAGTTGAAAGAGGTTTGAATGCGAGAGCTTATTTCCTTGACTCGATTAATTGAGTTGTTTGAGATTTAATCTTTGAAATTTAATTAGTTAAGAGGAATAACCGTTCATACATATAAATAGCAGAGAAGTGCAAACCCTAGACCCTTCTTATTAAGTGAATCAAATCATCAGCTCAATTTACTTTTACTATTTTAAACTTCGATCAATCTGTCTTTATTAATTGTTAGCAATTTAAATTTTCTTCATTACTTGTTATTCATAATCTGATAATCAATTAGCCACTTTAGCTTCCTTGTGAGACGACCTTGGGGTGATCACCTTTGCTACAGCTACCTCGTATACTTGCGAGTGACGCTTTGTGGTAGAGTTAATTCGAGCGCAATAGTAGAATATGCATATGCGGTATAAAAATGTCATAGACCGATTTAATAAAATTTTTCACATTTCTGTTTTAAGATTTCAAATACTAATATAGAAAATAAATAGTATATAAATATTCTTTGCTTGTTATAGGGATCCAAAATAAATATTTTATATGAAAATCTCTGGGAAAAATTCGCCAGAGTTTTGTTTGTAATTTGAACATTTCCAAAATTCAACAAAATAGAACCTGCATAAAACAAACACTCCAAATAAAATCAATTCACCAATTCACCAATACTTCTCAATTTCTCCATATTTTCTCAAAATACTTATATATAAGTGTATATATATATATCAACATTATATATAAAATCCCATCTTAATCAAAATTATTTAAATCATTCTTTACAATTTACAATATATGCTTCAAAAACATATCATAACATACATAATATCAAAAATGTACATGCTGGCAACTGGCTTTGATCTTGATGTACCCAAAACAACTCTTCAAGCTCAATAAATACAAACCTAGACTTGACCAAGTCTAGTAAAACTCTCCGGCTCTACCAAAACGTCCATGACACCTGCGCGACGAATTACAAGCGTGCTAAGCCGAAGCCTAGTGGTACAAACTTTGATAATAATAAAAATGTAAAGTAATGTCAATGCACAATGCATATAGAGGTCACATCATTTCACTTTCTTAATTTTTCAAATATTTCATACTCACAACTCATAACATTATAGTGCTCAATTGTATCACAATTCATAATTCACATTAAAGCAAAGACAAGCATGGGCCTAAAAAGGATCTAATATGCTATTCAAATTTCAGAGTTACTATTTTGGTCCATAATGACACCATGTGTGTAACACCCCTTCCCGACCTACGTGTGTAAGCTGAGTAGAGGCGCCACACAATCCTAATGTTACTACCAATTTTACTTAGTCAAATTTTAGTTCCGATTTTTCAGAAATTTTGCCATAGTTTCGCCTAGAAATTGAGTCCTAAGTGTCGACAAAACTGGTATTTTTTTCTGATTTTTGAAAACATTTTTACACAAACCAATGCAAACAAAATCATTCTCAATACACTCCCAATAAATCCCCCTTATAACCTCAACTACAACCTGCAAAAAAGATTTACACTTCTAGTACAAAATAAAGTAAAGGTTTATTATGAAACACAGTAGATAAAATATTTGTTCACTATGCAGCGGAAAGTAATAATATTTTACAAATTCATATACATCAAAACTCAAGTTTTACAAAACATAAAGTTTATACATGTTTGGTAGTCAGTCTTTGATCTTTAAGCCCACTATTCACACTTCAGAATCTAAACTCTACTCGGCCTAGAGGAACTCTCCGGTTCCACCCTGTCACCTGCGCGATAAACCACAATCGCGCTAAGCCAACGGCTTAGTGGTACAAACAACCATAATATTATGCCTCAATGCAATGCCAATGTCACACAATCAAGTTTCATAAACAATTCAAAAGAATATTATATTTCACAATTTTACATTATTTAATAATTAATCAAAACATTCATGATTCACATTGAAAAAAATACAAGCATGGGCCCAAAATACACTAATATGTTATTCAAAGTTTAGAGTTACTGCTTTGGTCCATAATCACAATCATCAAGCCTGTAGGCAATATATATATATATATCTCTATCCATGGATAGCGTAACAGACCCAGTCTCTTGGACCTCAACCCGGTTAGAACCGAGGAAATCCTCAACCCCGCTAGACTGTTACTATTTTTGAGGCTTACGACCCAGTCTTTTCACCCCAAAAACATCATATTTCACATTTATCATTTCACATTTTTCAACTGGAATCGGCTTACGACCTGGTCTTTTCACCTATCCAGTGATTCATAGGCATGCCGCCAAACCCAGAACTCTGAAAATTGAATTAACATATTAGGCACACAATCATCATATCTTTCACATTCCATATTTCATTTCATCATCATATAGGCAAATATGCTTCAACCATCTTATTTACATCATTATAACCAAACACATTGGTTTTACATCTCATTATATCTCAAATCACATTAATCAATTCATCACTCAAGTGTATATAACCAATGGCATTAACACACATTTTACATGCTCATCATAACATTCACATTATACCAAACATACATTATTAATATGCATTAACAATGCATTAGATTTCTTAACACATTTACAATCAAATGTATGTTAAGTCTCAGCATCATATGAATGTATGCAATAATGTAGTTTGTACTTACCTTAAAACCAACTCACACCAATCTATACACTTACTCTTCCAAGAATTCTCAACACTTAGGTTAGGGCAATTCAACCTCTTCACAACCTAATCCAAAAGGAATATTAGCAAAATGACCATATGAATAGTAAATTCTGGTTTTGGACTCAACTTAATCCTTATTTTGAAAACTTGTATAAAATAATATACTTGACTAAAAACTCTAAAATTTTTACAGAATTTAGTTTTACATCTTAAAATAATTCATTTAAAATTTCAGATCAAACTGAACACAAAATCTTGGTCAAATAGTTCACCCAATCAGACTGCTCCAATTGCCCTGCATCCTGGCAGCAGTTCTGAACTTTGTGAATTCCATAAATTAAATTCAATCAACGTGGTTCCAAATTATTTTTCTCAAATACTAGACTCACTAATCAACAACATATCCAAAATTCAATTGGATATTATTTTTCTACAATTTATTAAAAATCCCGAAAGATAGCAGTCTCAATCAAGGTACCTGCTGGAACAGGTCTAATAAAAATAATCTTTCCAAAATCATAACCATTCCAAAATCAAATCAACATATTTTTCAGTCATTCTAGACTCATAGAGGCACAACATATCAAAAATTTACTTCAAGAACGTTTTTCTATATTTAATTAAAAATCATACAAGTCACAGCATTTACTAATTGTAAAATAGAAAAATTTCAAAAGGAGTTCAATGGTTAAAGTACCAAACTCATGTATTCTATGCTTTCTACTTCACTAAACACAACTCTTACTCTTCCATCACCAACACTAACCTAACTTCTTATCTTTAATTCAATTTCAACACTTTCAAACTTAATCACAACTCAAATAAAACAAGGGAAATCAAGAGAGAACTTACCAAAGTTGATGGAACTTCAAAATTTTCCAACTCAATCACTTGATTCTTCCTTCAATTAGCTCTTAAAATTCAAAATCCCTCACTTGCTCTCTTGCTTCCTTGATGTCCGGCCAAAACAAAGAGAAAAGAAAAGAAAATGACAAAGTGTAAGAGACAAAGTCAAATTTCTCATCTCTTTAAACCTCCACCAAGTATTCCAAATAAGAAATTACTTAAATACCCTCTTCTATTTATTTTAGCTCCCTTTCCCTTACTTTCCTTTTTAGTAATTTCACAAATAACAAATTAAATATCTTCTTCCCTTGACCATCCATTTTGACTTGTATATATGTTATATATATTTCCATATATACAACATATAAACTCTCTCTTAATTCTTTTTCTTTCCAATTACACATATACATTTAATTCAAATAAAACAACAATTATATCAAAACTTCTAGGGCACACTTTGGGATATTACAATGTATCTAGCCCGTAGGCAATATATATATCCATGGATAATGTAACAGCCCCAGTCTCTTGGACCTCAACCCGGCTAGATCCTTAGGTCCCAGTATCTTGGTCCTCAACCCGGCTAGACTGTTACGATTTTTGAGGCTTACGACCCAGTCTTTTCACCCCAAAAATATCATATTTATCAGCTGGCCTGGCTTGCGACCCAGTCTTTTCACCATTCCAGCGTATAGCCCATAGGAAATCATAGGCATGCCACCAAACCCAGAACTCTGAAAATTGAATAACATACTAGGCACACAATTTATTCATATTTCTCATTATTAATCTCTTTCTCATTTTCACATATTCAATCTAGGCTCATTGCCTTATTTTCACTTTTTTTTTTCTCACTTTTCTCATTTTTCACATCTTTCTCATTTTTCTTACTTTTCTCACTTTTCTCATTTTTATCAATATCAATTCATTTCATTATTACACATATCTCATTTTTGCATTCACAACACATTACCCAATTACTTTGGGTATTTTCACATAATATGCATATTTCACATGTTACACAAATTAGCCATTATCAATGGCTTTTCACAATACATTTAACACATATATGACATTACGTCATAGCACATTATTCATACACAATCAATGAACCAAGTAGCTTAACACATTTTTCAAACAAAATGTGTTAAGTCCAAATATCATGCAAACATAAACATTATACTCAAAGTTTGTACATACCTCTACTAGCAACCCAAAACAAGCTTAATACAACTTCCAATCCTATCCTTCCAACTTGCCCTTCACCACTTGGATGAAGAAAATAAACCTCCCTCAATGCCTACACCAAATGTGATCATACATAATCATTTAATATCATATTCTAAGGTATTCTAAACATCAAACCATAATTAAACATCACTCTAAACCAAATCCCAAAATTAAGCTTCACCTCACTTTAACTTTGAAAAATCATATCAAGCCATTTAAATTAGTGTTTTAAGTTTATTAATATCATTAAAAACATATTTTAATACATTTAAATCATTTACATTATAACAATGCACTCTTATACATGAAATCTCAAAAATGGCATAACCTTCCCCCATTGAAGGTTTTCCATTCCAACGCAATCCATTACTCATTTCAAGCTTATATTCATCACTTTTAACACTAAACAACATGCTTAAACAAATAAAATCACACAATTCAACCACTTTGAAAAATCACTTTTCCAAAACCCTAAATCTCCACTTCCATTCTCAAACTCCAACCAAACACAACCAAATCCAATATTTGACTTTAAAATACTTGTTTATGTATCAAAACAACTCATTTGGAATCAATTTACACAATTAAAAATCATGATTTCAAAACCCCAAAAATTACATAACCCTAAATTCTCTCTCTTCACCAATCTTACCCAAACTCAACCATTTCTTTAATCCAACCTTAAAATCATTAATAACCAATTAAAACAACTTCATTCATATCCAATTAAGTAATTAAATCGTGCTACTATAGAATTCCAAAATTTACATAACACACTTTTCCTTAGAATTTGAAAATTTGGTAAGAAAGCTTACCAATTAATGAAGAAACTTCTAAAACTCCACTTGAATCCTTAAAATCTCTTCAATTTTTGGAGTATTGAAGAAGCAAATCCCTCTCTTGAAGCCATAAAATTAGGCCTTAAAGGAAAGAAGAAGAAGAAGACTTTTTTTTTTATTTTTTCTTTCCTTTCACGCTTTAATTTTAAACCATGTATATATATTAAAATAATTTAATAATTAATAATTATTTATTTATTTAATAAATCAAAAGTCCTAAATTCCCTCTTACATTCAAAAATAATTTATTTTTGAATTCTTTTATTAATTTTAAATTTCTAAGATTTAATTACCAAAATACCCTTTTACTTTGACTTTTCTTTAAAAAGTGTTGACTTTTATATGTTATGTATATTATATATATATATATCACATTTATTATCCACTTTTTCATTTAAAACCCCTTCATTTTTCATTTAAAACCATTAATTTAATTAATCCATTTAAATTATAATTTATTTTATCAAATTTCCAAAAATTAGAACTTTTCAAAAATTTAGGATATTACACATATGCACAAGTAATGTGTATCTTATATACACATCAAATGTACCTTATATATGTATTAAATATTAAGTATGTAATGTATTAATCCAACATATACAATTAATATGCCATATGTATATGTTATATATATTCCAGATATATATATATTGAGTATATACAATTTATATCTACAAATACTTATTTAATTTCTCCAAAATCACGGATGTTACACCTGGAGTATAGCAATTCAAGAGCATATGACAACCCAACCAATGCCAGTGACATAGAATCCAGTAGCAACTCAGTTAGCTTCTCACCAAAAGCAATGGAGCCTAAATAGATTCAAAGGATTGTGGACGACGCCCTCAATGCCAAGATGGAAGAACTGAAGGAGTCCTTGGCTGAGACTATGAAGAGCCAACTGGCTACACTTTTGGAGAATACTGTTGAGGCATATGCTAGTACTAAGAAGAAGAAGGAAAAAGGAAAGGCTAAGGTTGGCAAAGTAGCCTTTGATGATGACAAAGTGGTTGTTGATTGGGCTCAATATTTCCAAGATCTCAAGATAAGAAGAAAGAGCCGAAGGTTGTGGAAAGATCAGCCGTAGAAAAGACTGAAACTTCAGATATTGAGAAGGTGGTTGCCGATTTGGAAAAGAAGTTTAAAAAAAGCTAAAAACTAAAGAGATGTCAGAGGTGGACAAGTTATTTGAACAAGATGAAGAGTCCCGTACAAATTCAAGTTGCCTTCCTTTGCTAAATTTAATGGAACTGGGAATACTCATCTCCATATGAAGCAATAAATCACTGCTATGCAGTCTACCCAAACTACTAAAGCTCAAACTCTAAGGTACTTCATGCTTTCATTGGACCCTATTGTCCAAAATTGGTTCAACACCTTAGAGGATGGTACTCAAAGGAGCTAAGATTTACTAGACAATGCCTTCATCCAATAGTATGGGTATACTACTGAGTTGGAGGTTACTTTGATGGAATTTGAGTCAATTAGGCAAAGATAAAATAAGAACTTTGTTGACTAAGTGAAAAAGTGGAGAAACAAAGCTGCATTGCTCAAGAAAAGGCCCGATGAATCATATCAGATTAGGATGATTGTGAGAGGGGTGCTACCTAATCCTCATAAAAGGATGTCCCATACCCTTATTAGAGATTTTAAAGATCTCCTTCAAGCTGACCTGCAAATAGAAGAATGGAAAAGAGAGAAGAATCATTTTTCTGCAAGAAGAAATGAAAAAGGGAACTACCTGTCTGGAAATCAAAGCACACAAAAAATAGTTAATGTTAATGCAACTGGCCAAGGAGGAAGGAGGCAATTTTTAGAGTTGGGAAAGTCACTGTCTTGGGTACTCAATAAGCTACAAAAGAAGGGATTGTTACAACCTTGACTCGTCACCTTTTGTCAAATCCTCTTCCAACTAACTTTGATGCTAAGGCATTCTTCCAATTTCATCAATAGCAAGGGCACGAGATGGATAAATGTTTTGAGATTGAGGCATGAAATCTAGAATTTAATTGATAGTGGGAAGCTACCCAAACCCGAAAAGCCTAGCACAAAAGATAATCCATTGGCTAGGTTCAACAGAGTACCAGCACCGGTAACTTTCATGATTGGAGGAGGTTTTCATCAAAGTTTTGTCATGTCTTCCTTCCAAGACATAGATGGAGAGGCAACTAAAGAAGGAGTGGTGCTAAACAAGATGGAGCAAGTTATGGTTAAAAAGGAAGTGGCCATCTGTGCTGTAAGTGAGTTCTGGGATTCAACGGATTTTGATGATGATTCTGAATCAAAGAAGGAGGAGTGGACCTAGTCTGAGCCCGAAGAGGATGAGGTATTGAACACCCGCTCTGGTAAGCCTTATGCAAGGCCACTGCCAAAGGAAGTAGAAGCCAACAAGGGGAAGGATGCTAAAAAAAAGTGAAGGAAGATGAAGATGATACAGTCCTTAAGCAATTGAAAAGGACTCAAGCAAGTGTTAGCATTTGGGATCTATTGGCCACGTCCAAGAAACATCGTGAAACTATGGCCAAGGCTTTGGCTAGCATGCCAATTTCCACTTCTATAACGCCAGATGAGCTGCTTAATTTCATGAAAGTTGAAGGAGTAATGAAATATAATGATATTCAAAAGTAGAACAAGGTTGATATGGGAACAATATCATTTTTGGATGTGGATTACCCTAAAAAGGGAAGAGATCATATCCGTCTGCTCTTTATCAAGGTAGAGGTCAAAGGGAAAAGGACTCCATGTGTGATGGTTGATGATGGGTTCCATAAATGTCTGCCCACTTAAGAACTTGCCAAAGCTTGGTATGTCAACAAGGGATCTAAGCCCAATCGAGGTCACGATTAGGGCTTTGAAAATATTAAGAGACATACTAAAGGGACTTTTAAAGTTATTGTGAAGGCTGGTCCAATTAAATACATGGTTGTCTTTGTAGTTTGGATATACCCGTTACTTTCTCATTACTATTGGGACGACCCTAGTTTCATCCTCTTGGTGGAGCTTCTTCTACACTCCATCAGAATATCAACTTCCCAAATGGAGATGAAACAGTGGTTATTGAGGCAAAAAATAATGAAGTAGTAAATGCTTTGATGGTTGAGAGGCCTCTTAATGGTTTTCAAGTAGATGTTGTTTCTGATAATGAGATAATGGGTTCGAGAATTCTGGATATGATGAAGAAAATGAACTATCTATCCGATATTGGCCTTAGGAAGGGGAAGGCATGTGTAACTGAGCTCCCAGATTTCAAGACTCAAACTTTTAAGAAAGGGTTGGGATACAATGAAGCAAATGGAGGTGCTCTGCTAAAAAAGAATGAAAAGATGAGTTTTCCTCCACTTGATGAAATATTTGCTAGAGCACCAGAATTTGGACCACTCTAAGGAAATCCAGAATCAATCATGTTTATGAGAAAGATGATCCCTGGGTTTGAGATCTTTACTGATGTTGCTGAATTGGTGGAACATGAAGAGAAAAAGCTTTACCTATCAACTGACAAAGAGCCTAGCCCAGAAGAGAAGAAAGAAGCTGCCTGAAGATCTAGAAGACTCCAGAGGAAATTGTTGCCCCCATCGAAGAACAGTTTGAGGACCTTTTACTTTATGATGATGAGAACTTTGATGTTAATTCTAATTTTGATTTTAATTTATCAGCTCTGAATGGGGATGATGATGTTTTCTTTTCCAAAATAAATGCAATAAAGTCTGATTTTGCTTACTTGTGAAATATTTTTCCTGATGGTTTCATACATTAAAATAGTGGTTACATGAGCATTTTTAATATTAAATCTGTTGATACACACTCATTAAATTTGGGAACAATTGATAATAATAAAATATTAGCATACCATCCAACCTTACTCCTTATGAGAGAGAGAGAGAGAGATTAGAAAAAATATTTAAAAAATATGAAGAATTCTTTGCTTGGTCTTATAAGGATATGCCTAGAATTGATCGAGACATAGCCGAGCACATGATTCTCACTTACACTCACATGAAACCTGTCAAACAAAAAACTTAGATGGTTAAGACCAGAATGGGAAGAGTTGATCAAATAGGAAGTCACCAAATAGATACAAGCAAAGTTCCTTGAAGTAATAGATTATGCAGATTAGCTAGCCAGTATAGTTCCCATCCCAAAGAAAGATGGGAGAATTAGGGTTTGTGTGGACTACAGAGACTTAAACAAGGCTTCCCTTAAGGATGACTTTCCTTTATCCCATATAGATGTCCTTATTGATAGTGCAGCCTCTAGCATGTTACACTCATTCATAGATGGATTTTTTGGATACAACCAAGTATTAATGACCCAAAGAGGATAAAGCTAAAACTGCCTTCATTACTATATGGGATATACTTGTTATAGGGTGATACCATTTGGATTGAAGAATGCTGGAGCAACCTACCAAAGGATGGCTACCACCTTATTTCATGACATGATGCATAAGGAAGTTGAGATCTATGTTTTGATATGATGGTAAAGTCGGATACAAGAGAACAACATTTCCAAAACCTAAAGATATTCTTCGAGAGAGAAGTGAAGTATAATATAAGGTTGAATCCAAAGAAGTGTGTGTTTGGAGTTACTTCAGGTAAAATGTTCGGGCATGTGATTAGCCCAAATGGTATTGAGGTTAATACTTACAAGGTGTGAGTGGGGATTTTTGCCCTCACTCCTGGTGGAATGGTTCTTGCGACTTTGGCACTGTTTAGGCTCGGGGACTTAGAGAACACGAACCTATGTCCGGAGAAAATGGAGTCACCACCCAGACGGGCCAAGAAAAAATAAAGGGGTGGATGACTCGATTCCTAAGGAATCCCCAACCCCCTAATTGGTTCGGAAAGTTAGGTACGTGTGGAGAAGGTGAGAAATGGCCCAGCACCCCCACAATGCCCGGTTCATTGGAACCGGCCTCCTTTATAGGTCTTAATATTATAAAATTCTTAAATATAATAACATTATACATATTACACACAATAATTAAAAGAAAGCATCATTATATTGAAAATCAAAGTAATGTCCAAGCAAAACAAATAAATGGACACCCATCCGAAGATGGAAACATGTCCTTACATCGCATGCCTAAATAGGACACCCACCGAAAGGTAGAAACATGTCCTTTACATAGGTTCTAAAATAGAAAAGAAAATTAAATTACATGATATTTAATTAATGAGGTACCCACCAAGTGGAAACATACCTCTTACAACATTTTGAAACCTAAATAAATTGATAAAAGTAAATAACCATTCATCATAAATAAATCATTCATCAAAGGTGTTAAACATCAATAGAAAGTAAACATCCATCCATGACAAATTAAATAAACCAAGCATTGAACTTAAATAAATTAAAGCATAAGAAATAAATCAAAGCATAATCAAATATAGAATTGAATAAAGTAAATAAAATTCCAATTATAGCTACTGTTTCCATTTAGGGCTCTTTATTTCATGTGTTTAAGGTTTTGGAATTAATGGAATTTGGTTACAGTGACTTTAAGAGAATTAAAATAGATTGAGGATTTTATGTTTTAAAAGGTTGGTAAGACTCTTTGATTAACCAAACTTTTCTTGGATGAACAAAAACAAAGGCAGTTGCTACCTTTGATGAATGGTTTGAATTGCTTTTCTGCTCTCCAAAAAAATCAGCTTGATTAAAGTTTTCCTTCACAGATTCGGCTTCAAAATCCCAATTTCGTCCCAATTTCTGCTCTCCTTTTTCCCTCTTTCTGCCTCCTTATTTATAGAAGTTTTTAAGGTTTTTTCCTAGTTGCTCACGGCATACATTATTTATTAAGAAAAGGAAACCGAAACCTAATTCATTAGGTTTCAAAAAATTTGCGTCGAAAAATTTTGCTGGCGAAAAAAAACTACTACAGAAAAATTGCGCTAGCAAAAAAAAATTGCCGCAGGAAAAATTGCGCTAGCGAAAAAGCTGCCGCAGCTGCGGGCAAAACAGGCCTGCAGGCCATTTCGCCCTAGAAAAATTCTGGGACCACCATTTTGCCAGCAGGAGTTGCCTGCAGGAGAAATGCCCACGGGCCCGCGATGATTTTTTCGTCACCGATTTTTCATTGTCGATTTTTTTATTTTGATTTTGATTTTGATTTGTTTATTTTTATGTTTTATTAATAAAAATTAGATTATAAAGCAAAAATTATTTTGGACCAATTAAAATATATTAGACAACACAAAAATTTATTTTGGACTAAACAAAATATATTGGACCGGACTGGGTCAAAAATTAAGGGTCTACGGTTTGCCCCCTGCTTGAATGATCTGAAACTTTAGTGAAAGAGAGTGAAAAGCAACAAGACTTAATTTTTGAGATAGTGGAGGTTTTGGGTTTTGGACCCAGTTCGAGTTCTGGACTCAAGGATAATTCTAGGTTCTAGACCTAAGGAAAATTTGGGTTCTGGGACTTAGAGATAAATTCTAGGTTCTGGACCTTAGGGTAATTTGGGTTATGGACCCGAGCTATGTTCTTGGACTTAAGGATAAGTCTAGGTTCTAGACCTAAGGAAAATTTGGGTTCTGGACCCGAGCTAAGTTCTGGACTTAGGAAAGATTCTAGGTTCTGGACCTAAGGAAAATTTGGGTTCTGGACCCGGTTCAAGTTATGGACTCAAGGATAATTCTAGGTTTTGGACCTAAGGAAAATTTGGGTTCTGGATTTGAGCTAAGTTCTGGACTTAGAAAAGACTCTAGGTTCTGGACCTAAGAAAAATTTAGGTTCTGGACCCGGTTCGAGTTATGGACTCAAGGATAGTTCTAGGTTCTGGACCTAAGAAAAATTTGGGTTCTGGACCCGAGCTAAGTTCAGGTCTTAGAAATAAATTCTAGGTTCTGGACCTAAGGAAAATTTAGGTTCTGAACCCGAGCTAATAATTTTTTATTTCAAAAAGTTTGGGTAATTTTTATGCATATGTCTTTTTATTGCCCCTGGGTGTAAAAATATGTATATACCCGCAATTATTTGAATGATTAAAGTGAATAATTGAATTTACTGTTTATTTACTGTGTAGTCACTGTTTATGCATTATTTACTATTCATAAATAGTAAATTTACTATTCATAAATAGTATCAAATAGTATTTACTATTGGAAATAGTACTTTTACTATTTATCAATAGTAATACTATTCATTAATAGTAAATTTTACTATTTATGAATAGTAAATATTACTATTTATGAACAGTTTTGAATTTTGTTTTTTGCTTGTCGTTTCTCTATAAAAAGCAACCATTCCTTCATTTCATTTCAAAGCACGATTTCAATTTTATAATTCTCTCAAATTTCTTTCAATTTTAGCACATATTTTTCAAAAACAATGCATGCTTTGAGGTTTGGGACTCATTCTAATTCCGAGTTATTGGAGTTTATTCGGCATCATGAAGAAGAAAATTTAGATATACTAGCCGGGATGCCGCTCCATTGCAGTTTTAATTAAAAGAGCGAGGTAATTATTTTTTCCTTTTTTTTATTTTTCTTGATTTTTTTCGTTGTTGTTTTTTTATTTATTATTTATTTATTGTTTACTTTTATTCTTTATATTTTGTTTACTTTTATTAATATTTTATATTATTATTCTTTTTTAAGAAAAATAAATTAATATAAGTAGATAGGATAATATGTACTTACCTGGTATTAACTTACCTGGTTTTTGTTAGCATGATCGTTGTGTTGTTTGGGCTGGAGGATGTATTTACAAAGCCCGACAATGGTACAATGTAGTGCCTTCTCGGGTAAGGCGAATTATTCGAGATTGCGGCTTTGAGCAGTTCATCTTACAATTGCCATCCGAGGAATATCAGATAGACCGTAGCGTAGTCCAGGCACTTGTAGAGCAATGGTTGGATACAACCCACACTTTTCACTTGCTCATTAGAGAGATGACAATTGGCCCGGTTGATTTTACGGCCATAATCGGCCTTCGATATGATGGTTTTCTGGTTCCTCTGACCAACGATATTTTAACATTTGAAGAAATTCAAGAATTAATTGGTATGGAACCATCATATAAAGGGCCTTTTAAGATAAAAATTGAGCCAATTCATAGTTATTGGATGAACTACGAAGGACGGGTTGGCAGAAACATGGCCGAACAGTATGCTCGAGAATTTTGTTATATCTGCTTGGGTCGACCATCTTAGGCAGCACTAAATCCTCCATTCACTTGTCAGTGTTGAGTGCCCTTTCTTATCTCAGAATGGTACCATCTTCTGGTTGGGGTGAAGCTGGTCTCGTGTGTCTTTACCATGGTCTTGATAAGCTTTGCCGAAACAAGAAGTCTTTTGTCGGCTTGATGGCGGTTGTCGAGGTATTCTTTTCCTTCACCAATGTTATTTCCACTCTTTTCTTGCATGAATTTGATCTTTACTATCATTATTGTAGGTATGGGCATATGAACATAGCCTCGTAAGGGTACTCGGTATTTCCCGAGAGAGAGTCGGGTATCCGAGATTAAATTTCTGGTTGTCTGATCATGTGGACGTTCCCGGCTCTCATCATGTGCATATTCACCGCTGTGTTGAGCCGCTTAACTTGGGACCAGGTAAAATAACATTATTATGCTTTAAATTTTATGTGAAAGTTTTACTTACCTTATGTTATTTTGCAGGTGAATTTGGCCTGGTGGAGCCCAGAAGAGCGAGCAAACTGGTCTCCTTTGATGAGGGCTGCACTGTCTTTCCTACATTCTTGCCAAATTAATGCTGGCCCAGTGTCTAGTGGTTGGTTTCTCGGGGAGAGAGTTTATGAATGGTTTCTCAATCCAGAGCAACGAAGGTTTCTGATGCAAATCTCGAAATATACTTTAAATATTATATCAATGCCGGAGGATGCATGGTGGTCGGCCCGGTATGGTTATGATGCCGAGTCATTTCTCCATTTGCCGGGTCCATTTTATGCCCATTTTATTCGAATAAGACTCTTGAACTTTGATGTATCTCCTGTTGTTGTGCGGGAGATTTTCGACAAAAATGAGGGTAGAGATGAAGAGGAACGTCACGGAAATACAGGAGAGTCTGTTCCACGTCTCGAGGCCAGTACTTGTCAGGTAAAACTTTTACCACTTTTCCCTTGCAACTGCTTCTTTCTTTTTCTTGATTCTTTACCGATTGTTGCAGGCTATTGGCTCATTTGATCATGTGGCTGGACCTTTTTTTACCGCCCCTTCATTTGCTCATTCTAGCCCGCCATATATGCCATCTCATCTGCAGGGCATTGATATGAACTACCTGGTACGTTTCTTATTTCATAGTAGTTTATGCTATAAATATGCATAATTATGTATGCTCTTACCTTTTTCCTTCTTTGCTCACAGCGGATGCTCGAAGAACAAAATAAGAAACTTCAAGAAGAGTTGTCTACAAGTCATCAGCAGGCTTCTCATTTTGAAAGTTTATATCATCAATCCGAACAACATTTTCGAGACTTCTGATTTCAGGGGATGAGGGATCCCGGTGCTTCTTCATCAAGAGGCCCCCAAACTGACGACCATGAGATCCTTTCGTCTGCTTTTGATGAGGACCATGACGGATTGAAACTTCAAGGTAATAAAGATTTTGGTGCTCCCGCTTTAGGTGATCCTGGGATGAGTAATTTACTGAGTTTTGGTGCTCCCGCTTTGGGCGGACTCGGGACAAGTGATTTGCCCCCTCCTCCAACAGGCAATGACTTTTTCAAGGCTTTATTTGATGACCTACCACCACCCTCTTAGTGATATGTAAATATTGTAGCAATTGTAAAATCTTGTACAATAATGAAAAAATACAATTTTCCTCTTTACTGTAACTCCTTTTTTCTTCTTTTTTTTTCGTTACTGCACCACTTTTTTTTTTTATTACAGTACACCATAATTTACATCCACTTCATTTGCTAAACCAAATCCAATGTGGTAAAGGAAATTCATTGCCAATTCCTTTCCTTATGCCATATTGTCTTACCCTTTCCCATCACCTTTTCCTTTTCACTTTAGGAAAAGGTTTATTTCTTCTATATAAATCACCCTTCATGCCATATTTTAATACATAAACCAAAATTCTTTCTCTTTCAACTTGAAGACTCCCTTTAACAATTTTAATTTTTTCTTTATTCATTCACCATGACCGAGCATCATTTAAAGAGAATAAAAATTCTATTTAAGAATATGGATGCCATTCATTGGAATCAGATTTCATGGTCAAAACTTGATGTTTTAAAATGTTTTCAACATGTCAAATTGGACCATTCCTTCTTACATGCCGTGGCTTCCTTTTGGGATACAGATTCTAGGGTATTTAGAATTAATGGCTTTGAAATATGTCCCTTGATTGAAGAATTTGAGGCCATCCTTGGATATCCCAATAATCAACAAATGGCATTACCCACATTGATTTCCAAGACTCAACAGAAGATGCAGATGTTATTTCAAATTCCAAGACCCGAAGTTCTTCGATTGATGAGAGGTGAAAAAATTCTACTTGCTCATTGGATTGACTTTTGTTTCTCTCATTTGGCCCCTACTAAGGCATGGGGACGCATGCTTTGTCTTTGCTTGCTTGGTCAATTATTGCTTTTTTTCTTCTGACGGTGATACTGATCCATAAGTATTGGATATTATGGACCAAATGGAAGGAGGCTTGTCGCCGGTATCTATGATCTTAACCGAGACCTTAGTTGGATTAGACCGATTTAAATCAGGTTTGTCAAAGAGACTGACTGGGAGTCTGTTGCTACGTTAGGTAATTATCTAAACTGCCCTTTCAGATTTTCAATTTAGGTTTTCTTTTTTCTTTTTGCTCTAACTTTTGCCTAGTCCATCTATGCGGGTTTTCGGAACAAGCGAGCTGTCCTAATTCTTGCCTAAGCTGCCCTTGCGGGTTTTCAACTTAGCGGGCTCTCTTTTTTTTTTTTCTTTTTTAATTTAATTCTTCCTTCACAGATTTGGCTTTAAGAGTTTGTTTGCTTGATACTCCATCCATGGACTTTGCTAGATACCTACCACGTCATCATTCTGTTAGGAAGCTACTCCATCCTGCTTCTTCATATGCTGACTGGGTTGACTAGATCCACTCACGCTCCGAAGTCAATATCCATTGGTTGATACCTTGGTGGAAGATTTCTCGTATCACCATGCGGACATACTTGATGTACGTTCCCCTTGCTGCTCTTCGTCAAGGTACATGCTATGATCCTTGCCGACTTGGGCGTCAATATGAAGCTGAGCCTTGTGATTCTGACTTTGCTCTTGACTTAGACATGCCTTGCTTGACTGAAGCCTACTTGGATAGGCTGAGGCAAAGCTGGCCTGCACGTTACACTTATCGACTGCCATAGATTTTACATTTGTCAATTCAGAAAGTGTATTGTTAGGATGAAAAAATAATTAAAGTAAAAAAAGATGCTTCTTTTCCATTTATAATTTGTCATCACCTTTTTCTATTGTGTTTATTTATTTCATCCATACCTGGTCGAATACTTATAACAGTGCACATAGAACAATTTTAACATTAATTCTGTTTTAATAAATTGGGGAATAACCAAACATAAAGCTAGCATACACAAGATTACTCATGTTGCCAATTAGCCCTTTCGGGTTTTCTAATTGACTATTTTCTCTCATTTAGCCCTAATTATTGCCTAGCCCACCCTTTCGAGTTTTCGGAACTAGCGGACTGCTCTAACTTTTGCCTAGGCCGCCCTTTTTGGTTTTCAACCTAGCGAGCTCTTTTTTCCCTTTTTTTTCTATCATACATAAAACCTCTTCAACCTATCAATGTTTACTGGCTCACTAAATTCATTCCCGTCCATGTTTGACAACTTCACCGCACCTTTGTTCATGACTTGTTTCATGACATATGGCCCTTCCCAGCTAGGCCTGAACTTCCCTCTTGGATTAGATACATTAGGCTTACATTATTTCAACACTAAATCCCCGACTCTAAATTTTCTGATTTTAACCCTTCTATTGTAGGCCCGAGCTATCTTCTTTTGATACAATTGATGATGATACAGTTCCTTTAACCTTCTCTCTTCTAGTAGAGCTAACTGTGTGTATCTGCTTGCTATCCATTCTGTTTCAGGCAGTTTGGCTTCCAAGACTACTCTTAATGACTTGATCTCAATTTCGATTGGCAATACTGCTTCCATCCTGTAAACCAAAGAGAACCGTGTCATTCCAGTAGGTGTTCGCATACTTGTCCTATATCCCCATAAAGCAAAGGGAAGCATCTCTGACCAATCCCTGTAAGTCTTGGTCATCTTGGATAGAATTTGCTTAATTATCTTGTTTATTGCTTCTACGGCACCATTAGCCTTTGGTCTATAAGGAGAGGATCTATGATGATGGAATTGGTACTTCGAGAATAAATCCTTAATTGCTCCTTGAAACTATACCCCATTGTCTGATATCACACTATGCGGGACCCCGTATCTACAGATGAGGTTCTTTTCAATAAACCTAGCCATTTGGCTTGCACCCAGTTTATTGAAGGATTCGGCTACGACCCATTTTGAAAAATAATCTACTGCTACCACAATGAAACGGTGACCGTTTGAAGCTGTCGGATGTATCTCTCCTATAATGTCGATACCCCAGGTGGCAAATGGCTAGGGTGAAGACATTGAATGCAGTTCTTCAGGAGGCATGTGATTCAAGTTACCATACATCTGACATTGTTGGCACTTCTTGACAAACTTAATATAATCTTTCTCCATGGTCAACCAGTAGTAACCTTGTCAAATAATCTTCATAACTAGGGCCAGACCATTCATGTGAGGACCGCAACTTCCCGCTTGTATTTCTGACATGATACACTCCACTTTAGGTTTTCTTAAACATCTTAAATGCACTCCATCAGGCCATCTTTGATATAACTCCCCATGGAATGTGATGTATTGCAAAGACCACCGCCTTATGGCTCTTCTCTCTTTCCTTGTTGCCCCCGGCAGGTATTCTCTTTCCTCCAAAAAGTGTCTTATAGTATCATATCACGCATCATGGTCTGTATCAATTTCCATGATTGTTTCATATTCATAGCAAGGAGTTGATGAACCAGTCAAGATCAGAGGCTTAAGGAATAGGCTAACAGGGTTTTCCCATACCGAAGCCAATGTGGCTAGGGCATCAGCAATCTGATTTTCTTCTCTTGATACGTGTATAAACCTACACTCCTTAAAGTTCTTCTTCATCATGGTCAAGTAATGGTGGTATGGTTTTAATTTTTCTTCTTTCAACTCCCATTCTCCATTTACCTGGGATACAACTAGCAATGAATCGCCAAAAACTTCCACCCTATCCACCTTCAAAATCATTAGGGTTTCCAAACCAAAAATACAAGCTTCGTACTCCACCATACTATTTGGTGCCCTAAATTTCAATTTTTTGGCTAAAGGGATGAGTTCCCCTTCGGGCGATTCTAGTATAACTCCTAAACCTGCTCCTTTCCTGTTCATTGCTCCATCAAAATACATTTTCCACCCTTGTACTTCAATTGCTTCTAAATGTTCATCTGGAAATTCCAAGATTACCTCTTCACTATCTGGTAATGGTTGTTGGGCCAGCAATTCTGCCACCGCTCTACCTTTGATTGTTTTCCTGGTTACATACTCAATCTCAAATTCTTCTAATATTATCGACCATCGACCATATTTCCCAATTAAAGAGGGTGTCTCCCTTAAATACTTCATTGGATCTAACCTGGAAATTGTTTGCACACTATACGATTGAAAGTAATGCCGTAACTTCTTAGAAGACCAAACCACGGCTATACAGGTATTTTCAATGACACTATACTTAATTTCATAAGGTAGAAGCTTTCTACTCAAATAGTAGACTGCATGCTCAATCCCTGACTCATCTGCTTGGGCTAGCATGGCTCCTATATACTCTTCTTCTACTGCTAAGTATAGTAATAGAAGTTTGCCGGGTTTAGGTGGTTTTAAAACAGGTGGATTCAACAAATACTCTTTTATTTGCTCAAAGGCCTTTTGACACTCTTCATTCCATATGACCGGCTTATTCTTTCTAAGCAACTTGAAGATAGGCTCATAGATTGTTATGAGCTTTGCTATAAATCTGCTAATATATTGTAATTTACCAATAAATCCCCGAACTTCTCTCTCCGTCTTAGGGGATGGCATATCCCTGATTGCTTTAACTTTTTCAGGATCAATCTCAATACCATTTGGACCAATCACATGTCCTAATAATTTACCTGAGGTAACACCGAACACACACTTCTTCCAGTTTAATCTTCGCTTATAGTTTAAAGCTCTATCGAAGAATAATTCTAAGTTTTAGAAGTGTTGTTCCCTTGTATCTAATTTGACCATCATATCATCAACATATACTTTAACCTCTTTGTGCATCATGTCATGAAATAAAGTGGTGGCCATCCTTTGATAAGTCGCTCCAGCATTCTTTAAGCCGATCGGCATCACCCTATAACAAAATATACCCCATGTAGTAATGAAAGCAGTTTTGGCTTTATCCTCTTGAGCCATTAACACTTGATTGTATCCAGAAAATCCATCTACAAACGAGCGTAGCATGCTAGAGGCTGCACTATCAATGAGAACATCTATATGAGGTAAAGAAAAATCATCCTTAGGGGAAGCCTTGTTTAAATCTCTATAGTCCACACAAACCCTTATTCTTCCATCTTTCTTTGGCACGGTAGCCAATCTAAATATTCTATTACTTCGAGGAACTTCACTTGTATTTGCTTAGTGACCTCCTCTTTAACCAATTCAGCCCACTCAGGTCTTAATCGCCTAAGCTTTTGTTTGACAGGTTTTATCTAAGTGTGAGTTGGAATATGATGCTCGGCTATGTCTCGATCTATCCCCGACATATTTTTTTCAAATCTCTCTCTCTCATCAGGAGTAAGGTCGGATGCTATGCTAATGTTTTTAGGATTTTCAGTAGTTCCCAAATTTAATGATTGTGTGTTAACAGAATTAATATTAAAGATGTTCATGTAACTGCTATTTGAATGTATGCAACCATCAGGAGAAACATCACACAAGTAAGCAAAATCAGACTTTATTGCATTCATTTTGGAAAAGAAAACATCATCATCCTCATACAAAGTAGCAAATCAAAATCAAAATCAAAATCATTATTCTCAAAATCATAAAGCAGGATGTCTTCAAACTTCTCTTCAACCAGGGCAGCAATCTCCTCCGGAGTCTTCTCGACTTTCGGCACAGCTTCATTCTTCTCTTTTGGATTGGATTCTTTGCTGGTTGGCAGGGTGAGTTCTTTCTTCACTTGCTCCACTAGCTCGGCAACATCTGCAAAAATTTTAAAACCTGGGATTAACTTACCCATGAACATGATTGGTTCGGGCTTTCCTTGGAGTGGTCCCATATCTGGAGCTTTGATAAAAATCTCTTCAAGTGGTGGGAAGCTCATCTTCTCACTTTTGTTTGGCTGGACATCATTGTCTTCATCATATCCCAACCCCTTCTTGGAAGTTTGAGTTCTAAAATCTGGCAACTTTGTCAAACCAGCCTTTCCCTTTCCAAGACTAGCTCCGGGAAGGTAGTTCATGTCCTTCATCATATTCAAGACTTTGGACTCAACTACTTCATCATCAGAATTGTAGCTACTTGAAAACCATTGAGAGGCCTCTCAATCATTAGAGCGTTAGCAATCTCATTATCTTCAGCTTCGATGACCACTGTCTCATCTCCGTTGGGGAACTTGATCTTTTGATGAAGGGTGGAAGGAACTCCACCAAGAGGATGAAACCATGGTCGCCCCAAGAGTAAGGCAAAGGTAACCGGTATGTCTAAAACAACAAACTCAATAATAGATTCAAATGGACCAACCTTGATAGCCGCTTTGAAAGTCCCTTCGGCATGCCTCTTAGTGTTGTCATAAGCACGAATTGTTACCTCAATTGGGTTTAGATCTCTTGTTGACATGGCTAGCTTTGGCAATATCTTAAGTGGACAAACATTTATGGTGGACCCATTATCAACCATTACACATGGAGTCCTCTTCCCCTTGACTTCTATTTTGATAAAGAGAGGGCGGAGTCCGCATCTAAAAAAGAAACTGCTCCCATATTAACTTTGCTCTTCTCTTGAACCTCTTCACATTTCATTACCCCTCCAATTTTTATGAAGTTGATCAGCTCCTCCGGTGTTGTAGAGGTAGAAATTGGCATGCTAGCTAAGGCTTTGGCCATAGTTTCTCGGTGTTTTTTAGAAGTAGCTAATAAGTCCCAAATGCTAACACTTGCTTGGGTTCTTTTCAATTGCTTGAGCACAACATCATCTTCTTCTACTTCAACTTCCTTTCCTTTATTAGTTTCTACCTCCTTAGGTGGTGGCCTTGCATAAGGATTACCAGATCTAGTATTCATCACCTCATCTTCTTCGGGCTCAGACCAAGTCCACTCCTCCTTCTTAGATACAGTATCATCATCACTATCACTTGAATCCCAAAACCCATTGATAGCACAAATTGTTACTTCTCCACCCATCATAGCTTGTTCAATTTTGACAAATGCCTCTTCTTCTTTGGTTGCTTCTCCACCTACACCTTGAAAAGAAGACAAGACAAAATCTTTATGCAAACCACCTCCAATCATGAAGGTTGCTGATGGTGGTACCCTATTGAATTTTGGTAATGGGTTGTCTTTGGTGTTTGGCTTATTGGGTTCGGGTAGCTTCCCATTATCAATTAGATTTTGGATCTTATGTCTCAACCTCACACACCTATCCATGTCATGCCCTTGCATTTGGTGAAATTGACCAAATGCTTTAGTGTCAAAATTAGGTGGGAGAGGGTTAGGCAAAGGACGAGGATTTAAGGGTTGTAGCAATCCCTTTCTTTGAAGCTTATTGAGAACCCAAGACATCGATTTTCCCAATTCTGAAAATTGTCTTCTCGTTCCTTGGTTAGTAGCATTAACACCGACAGCCTTTTGCATGCTTTGGCTACCAGATTGATAGCTCCCTTTCTCGTTCCTTTTTGTTGCAAAGCGGCTTATCTCCCTTTCCCATTCTTCAATTTGCAAACCAGCTTGAAGAAGGTCTTTGAAGTCACGGATGAGTGTATGAGACATCCTCTCACGAAGATTAGGCAACACCCCTCTCACAATCATCCTTATTTGATCGGATTCATCGGGCCTCTTCTTGAGTAAAGCAGCCTTGTTTCTCCATCTCTTGACATAATCTACAAAATTCTCATTCGGCCTTTGCCTAATGGACTCCACTTCCATTAAGGTAACTTCTAACTCAACATTATATCCATATTGTTGGATGAAGGCTTTGTAAAGTAGATCCCAACTCTTTTGTGTTCCATCATCTAAGGTATTGAACCAATTTTGGACACAGGGTCCAATGAGAGCATAAAGTACCTTAGGGTTTGAGCCTTAGTAGCTCGGGTAGACTCCATGACAATGATATACTGCTTTACATGGAGATGAGGATTTCTAGTGCCATTGTACTTTGCAAAGGATGGCATCTTGAACTTGTATGGAACTTCTTCATCTTGTTCAAATAGTTTATCAATCTCAGACATCTCTTCGGTTTTTAGCATCTTCTCAAATTTCTTTTCTAAATCAGCAATCATCTTTTCAACATCGGATGTCTCAGTCTTTTCAATAGTTGCTTTCTCAACAACCTTTGATTCTTTCTTCTTCTCTCGAATATCTTGGTAGTACTGAGCCCAATCATCATCATCTTCAATGATCACTTTTTCATCATCAAAAACCACTTCACCAACTTTAGTCTTCCCTTTGTCCTTTGGCTTCTTAGTGCTAGCAGATGCCTCGACATGGTTCTCCAAGATTGTAGTCAATTGGTTCTTCATGGTCTCAGCTAAGGCCTCTTTTATTTCTTCCATCTTAGCATTGAGGGCCTCATCCACCATCCTTTGAATTTGTTCGGGCTCCATTATTTTTGGTGAACAAGTGATGGAGTCATTGCTAGATACTTCATCTCTGGCGTAGGTCGGATTGTTGTAAGCTTTTGAACTATCATAATCCAGGACTGTGAGCCAGAGAGGATCAATGATATGAGATACAAATGTATGCATGTATGCACGAACAATCAATAAACAAGGATAAATAGGACGTTCCTTCCAATCTTATATCATCCACACAGAAATGGCGAGTCTCTTTTCCTAGATATGTGGTCAACAAAATACCAACATGGGGTATCTTGTTTTCGAATAATTCCCTCGGACATTTTAACCAATAGTTATATTTATGAAAATGGAAATCTATCCATGATAACTCCCATTAATTAGGTTTTAATTCATTCAACCAACTAAAGTAGCTTTTATGCTATATTGGATTAAAACTAAATTAAGAGGTTTATTATAAATAGATTTCTCACTTGAAAAAGTAACTAATGATTCATGCCAAAAACAAGCCCATGATTAATTATTTCTTAGTATAAACTAGGCTCACAATTGATTTTTGGTATTTCTTAATTGACATAAATAATTTGCAAGCTCTTTGTAAGAAAAGGTTGGATAAAAACAATTTTGTTTCTAAGCCCATTGTAAAAAGATCTTAGAAAAAATGGATTTTGGGCTTAGTATTTGGGCCATGAGCAAAAGAATTTTGATTTATTTTTAGAAAAGTCTTATGTCCAAAGACCATCTTGAAAAGTTTTGAAAACAGCTTTGGTCTTTTGGAATTTAAAGAAAAAATTTATTTGAGCTTGAAAATATACTTAGGTCATATTAGAAAAAGAGCAAACCAAATAAGCCATGATTTAAGCCAAGACAAATTAACCATAGTCAAACAACATGCATTTGGGGTAAAACCTAAGAAAAGTAACTAGGCCAAATACATGAGCTTTAGTCTTTGGGTAAAAAGGCTTAGGTTCCCATAGCATGTATATACCAAATGGTATGAGGATATGAGTGGTTATGCCATGCTCGATCTCCAAACCTTGAGTGAAAGTATGGTATCCCTTACATAACACAACACGGGTAACACGGGTGTCCTAACTCACGCACACAATGCAAACTAATATGATGCAATGGATAATATCATCATAATAAAGAATAGAATAACATAAAGACCAACATAATCAACTTCTCTTAACCCCAGTGGAGTCGCCACTGTGAGCGGGGATTTTCGCCCCCACTACCGGTGGAATGGTTCTTGCGACTTTGGCACTGTTTAGGCTCGGGGCCTTAGAGAACACGAAACTAAGTTCGGAGAAAATGGAGTCGGCACCCGTACAGGCCGGGAAAAAAGAAAGGGGTAGATGACTCGATTCCTAAGGAATCCCCAACCCCCTAATGGGTTCGGAAAGTTGGGTACGTGTGGGGAAGGTGAGAAATGGCCCAGCACCCCCACGACACTTGGTTCATTGGAACCGACCTCCTTTACAGGTCTTAATATTATAAAATTCTTAAATATAATAATATTATCCATATTACACACAATAATTAAAAGAAAGCATCATTATATTGAAAATCAAAGCAATGTCCAAGCAAAACAAATAAATGGACACCCATCTGAAGATGGAAACATGTCCTTACATCGCATGCCTAAATAGGACACCCATTGAAAGGTAGAAACATGTCCTTTACATAGGTTCTAAAATTGAAAAGAAAATTAAATTACATGATATTTAATTAATGAGGTACCCACCAAGTGGAAACATACCTCTTACAACATTTTGAAACCTAAATAAATTGATAAAAGTAAATAACCATTCATCATAAATAAATCATTCATCAAAGGTGTTAAACATCAATAGAAAGTAAACATCCATCCATGACAAATTAAATAAACCAAGCATTGAACTTAAATAAATTAAAGCATAAGAAATAAATCAAAGCATATTCAAATATAGAATTGAATAAAGCAAATAAAATTTGAATTATAGCTACTGTTTCCATTTAGGGCTCTTTATTTCATGTGTTTAAGGTTTTGGAATTAATGGAATTTGGCTACTGTGACTTTAAGAGAATTAAAATAGATTTAGAATTTTATGTTTTAAAAGGTTGGTAAGACTCTTTGATTAACCAAACTAGGTTTATGATGTAAAATCGTGAAACTAGAATTTGGACTCTTTAAAACACTTTTAATTTATGGTTTCACGTTTACTGTGTGAAATTAAGATGTTTGTGTTTTTATGGTTTTTAAAATTTTAAAGGATTAGGGTTTAGAAAAAACAATTAGGTTTAAGGTTTTAAAGGGGTTAGGGTTTACTTGTTTTGATTCCAAACTTGAATTAGGGTTTAGTTTTCTAGAATTAGGGTTTAGTGTTCTTTAAAATTAAGTTTTTAGAATTTGTAAATCAATTGATAATTTTATGAAGTTTATGAAAGTAAACCAAACAAATTAAAGTTTTTATAAATAGAAAAGATGTTTTTAGGGCTTTTTGAAAAGAAATAGAACATAATTTAAGGGTTTCAATAATTTGGAAAGTAAATTGGAGTTTTGGGGTTTTGAAGAAATAAAACTAATAGCTTTAATTTTTTGAAAAATACAGCCACGATTTAAGATTTTTAAACTTTGTACAAAGGGGTTTAGGTTCTGGGATTTTTGAATTAAAAGAACACAATTTCATGAATTAAGCTACTGTGAAAAAAATAACAAAAAGAATTTAATACATACCTCTTTTTGATGGTTCATCCAAAGATCATTTTTCTTGGATGAACAAAAACAAAGGCAGTTGCTACCTTTGATGAATGGTTTGAATTACTTTTCTGCTCTCCAAAAAAATCAGCTTGATTTAAGTTTTCCTTCACAGATTCGATTTCAAAATCCCAATTTCGTTCCAATTTCTGCTCTCCTTTTTCCCTTTTTCTGCCACCTTATTTATAGAAGTTTTTATGGTTTTTTCCTAGTTGCTCACGGCATACATTATTTATTAAGAAAAGGAAATTGAAACCTAATGCAATTAGGTTTCAAAAAATTTGCATCGGAAAATTTTGCTGGCAAAAAAAAACTGCTGCGGAAAATTTGCAGTGGCAAAAAAAATTGTCGCAGGAAAAATTGCGTTGGCGAAAAAGTCAGCTGCGGGTGAAACAGGCTTGTGGGCCATTTTGCCCCAGAAAAATTCTGCGGGCACCATTTCTCCCACAAGCAACTTCTATGGGCGAAATGCCCACTGGCCCGCGCTGACTTTCGGCGACTATTTTTTCATCGCCGATTTTTTTATTTTTATTTTATTTTTATTTTTTGATTTTTATTTGTTTATTTTTATGTTTTATTAATAAAAATTAGATATAAAGCAAAAATTATTTAATTAAGATAACAAAAATTATTTTGGACCAATTAAAATATATTAGACAACACAAAAATTATTTTGGACTAAACAAAATATATTGGACCAGACTGGGTCAAAAATTAAGGGTCTACACAAGGTTAAGCCAATCAAGGATATGCCAGCCCCTAAGAAGGAAGTTCGTGGGTTCATTGGATGATTGCAGTACATTAGCAGGTTCATAGCAAAGCTTACTACAATCTGTGAACCTATCTTTAAATTGCTTAAAAAGAACTAGCCAGTCAAATGGAACGATGAGTGTCTAAAGGCCTTTGAGCATATAAATGAGTATTTGCTAAACCCACCTATTTAGAAACCACCTAAACCTGGTAAATCTTTATTACTGTATTTAACAGTAGAGGAAGAGTCAATAGAAGCTATGCTAGCCCAAGCAGATGAATCAGAGATTGAGCACGCAGTCTACTATTTGAGTAGAAAGTTCCTACCTTAAGAGATTAAGTATAGTATCATTGAAAAGACCTGTATAGTTGTGGGTTGGTTTTCTAAAATTTTGAGGCATTACTTTCAGTTGTTTAGTGTGCAAGTAATTTCTAGGTTGGATCCAATGATGTATTTAAGGGTGACACCCTCATTGATTGGGAAATATGGTCGATGGTTGATAATTTTAGAAGAATTTGAGATTGAATATGTTACTAGGAAAACCATTAAAGGTAGAGTAGTAATAGAATTTCTGGCTCAACATCCATTGCCAGACAGTGAGGAAGTGGCTTAGAATTTCCTGATGAATATTTAGAGGCCATAGAAGTACAAGGATGGAAGATGTATTTTGATGGAGCAGTAAATAGAAAGGGAGCAGGTTTGGGATTAATACTAGAATCACCATAAGGGGAGCTCATTCCTCTAGCTAAGAAATTGAAGTTCAGGGTAACCAATAACATGGTGGAGTATGAAGCGTGTATCTTTGGTTTGGAAACCCTGATAATAATGAAGGTGGATAAGGTGCAAGTCTTTGGTGATTCATTGTTAGTGGTATCCCAAGTGAATGGAGAGTGAGAGCTAAAAGAAGAGAAGTTAAAACCATACCAAGATTACTTGACTATGATGAAGAAGAATTTTGAGGAGTGCAGATTTATACACTTACCGAGAGAAGAAAACCAGATGGTCCATGCCCTAGCCACATTTTCTTTAGTGTGGGAAAATCCTATCAACTTATTTCTTAAGCCTCTGATTTTGACCAGTTCATCAACTCATTGCTATGAATATGAAACAATCATAGAAACTGATATAGACCATGATGCGTGGTATGACACTATAAGACGGTTCTTAGAGAATAAGGAATACTCGTTCGGGGCAACAAGCAAAGAGAGAAGAGCCATAAGGCAATGGTCCTTACAATTCATCAGTTTTCATGGAGAGTTGTATCGATGATGGCCCGATGGGGTGCATTTGAAATGCTTGAGGAAGTTTGAAGTTGAGCAAATCATGTCGGAAACACATATGGGAAGTTGTGGACCACATATGAATGGGTTAACTCTGGTTAAGAAATAATTCTACAAGGCTACTATCGGTTGACCATGGAGAGAGATTGTATTGAGTTTGTGAAGAAGTGCCATTAGTGCCAGATGTATGGAAACCTAAATCACTTACCTCCTGAAGAATTGCATTCTATGTCTTCACCCTTGCCTTTTGCAACTTAGGGGATTGTTATTATAGGAGAGATACATCCAACGGCTTCAAATGGATATCTTTTCATTGTATTAGTAGTGGATTATTTTTTAAAATGGGTTGAGGCTGAATCTTTCAGCAAGCAGGGGGTAAGGCAAATGGCTAGATTTATTGAAAAAGAATCTCATCTGCAGGTATGGGGTCCCACACAGTGTGATATCGGACAATGGGGTACAGTTTTAAGGAGCAGTTAAGGACTTATTCTCGAAGTACCAAATCCACCATCACTGATCCTCCCCTTACAGACTGAAGGCTAATGGTGTAGTGGAAGCAATAAATAAGACAATTAAGTAGATTTTGTCCAAGATGACCAAGACATACATGGATTGGTCAGAGATGCTTCCTTTTACTTTATGGGGATGCGGAACAAGTGTGCGAACCCTGATTAGAATGATGCCATTTTCCTTGGTTTATGGGATGGAAGTAGTATTGCCAATTGAGATTAAGATCAAATTGTTGAGGGTAGTCCTGGAAGCTGAATTGCTTGAGACAAAATGGGTAGTGTGCAGATACACACAATTAGCTTTATTAGAAGAGAGAAGGTTAAAAGCTCTATATCATCATCAATTGTATCAAAGAAAGATAGCTCCAGCCTACAATAGAAGGGTTAAGATAAAAAAAAAAAAAACTTAAAGTCGGCGACTTAGTGTTGAAGCAGTGTAAGCCTAATGTCCTTGATACAAAAAAAAAGTTTAGACCTAGTTGGGAAGGGCCGTATATTGTAAAGCAAGCCGTGCACAAGGTGCTGTCAAGCTGTCAGACATGGATGGGAATGAGTTTAGTGAGCCAGTGAACATTGATAGGTTAAAGAGGTTTTATGTATATAAAAAAAGGAGAGCTCACTAGATTAAAAACCCAAAAAGGGCGGCCTAGGAAAAACTTAGAGCAATCCGCTAGTTTTAGAAACCTGAAAGGGAGGGCTAGGCAACAATTGGGGCTAAATGAGAGAAAATTGTCAACTAAGAAAACCCGAAAGGGCTGGTTAGCGATAGGAATAATCTTGTGTATGCTGGCTTTATATTTGGTTGTTCCCAATTTAATAAAATGGAGTTCATTTTAAAATTATTCTATGTGTACTATTTCAAACTAATCTAACCATTAGGGTAAAATAAATAACACAATAGCAAAAGGTGATGAAAAATTATAAAAGGAAAGAAAAGATCTTTTATTATTATCATTTTTGTTCATCCTAACATAATTTTATCTAAAAGAATTAACAAATGCATAATCTATGGTAGACGATAAGTATAGCGTGCAAGCTAGCTTTGCTTCAATGGATCCAGGAAAGCTTCAGTCAAATGGAGCATGTCTAAATTAGGAGTAAACTCAAACCTCGAGGCTCGGCTCCATACTGGCAGTTAGGTCAATGAGGATCATAGCAAGTACATTAATGAAGAGCAGCAAAAGGAACATACATCATATGCATCCGAATGGTGACATGGTTTAGACCCTTAATTTTGACCCAATCCGGTCCAATATGTTTTATTTAGTCCAAAATGATTTTTGTTGTCTAATTGGTCCAAAATAATTTTTGTTAAATAATTTTTGCTTTAGTGTCTAATTTTTATTAATAAAAAATAAAAGTAAACAAATAAAAATAAAAAAAAAAATCGGAGTCGAAAAAATCGGCAGCGAAAAAACAGTCGCACAGGCCCGTGGGCGATTTCGCCCGTAGGAAATTCCTGAGGGCGAAATCACTGTGCTATTTCGCTCGCAGAAAAATCCTGTGGGCGAAATAGCTCGCACGCAGGAATTTCCTGCGGTCGACCGCGCGGTCCCGTGGCATTTCGCCCTCAGGAAATTCCTGGGGGCGAAATCACTGTGCTATTTCGCACGCAAAAATTTTCTGCTTGCGAAATAGCCCAGCTATCTCGCTCGCAGAAATTTTTTGCCTACGAAATAGCTTACGGGCCCGCTCCGCGCTCGCTACCGCAGCCAGCTGTAGCAGATTTTTTCTCCAACGCAGTTTTTCAGCAGGAGTTCTTTTTCGGCAGCGCAAATTTTCCGACTCAAATTTTTTGAAACCTAATCCAATTAGGCTTTGGTTTCTTTTTATTTATTTATTAATATTACTTACCTTAACTAATTAGGAATAAACAACCTCAAACCACTATAAATAAGGACCAAAGGCAATTAATTTAAGGGAGACAAAAATCCAAGAGGAGTTTGGAAAATTTGAAACTAAATCGAGGAAGGAAAAGAAGAAATTCAATTCAACTTTTTTTCTGGAACAGCAGTAGCACGATTTAGAGGATTCAAAGGCAAAAAAAAACTTGTCTTTGGAGCTAGTTCATCCAAGAAGAATTGTTTTTGGAGAAATCATCAAAAGTAGGTATGTGTTAATTAATTTTCTTTAATTGTTTTCTTTATACAGTAGCAAATTTATGAAATCAAAATTAAAAAACTTTTGAACTTTAATTTAGTTTTTCTAAAGCCAAAAAACCTTATTTTGTTACTTTATTTTCCAAAAAGACTTAAAATTGTTATTTTTTCTTCTTAGAAAACCTTAAAATTCTAATTAAACATATTTTTCAACAAAACCAAAATCAAATTTTGTTTCTTTCAAAACTTTAAACTTGGTACTTTTTCCTTCAAAAAGTCTTCTAAAACATCTTTTCTAGTTATAAAAACTTTAATTCACTTGTTTAAATTCATAAAATTCCATAAAATATTAAATTGTCTTCCAAACCCTAAGATTAAAATTACCACCCATGACCCTAATTCCAAAATATCAAATCCAAATTCAACTTCCAAAATTCAAAATAATGAACACTAACCCTTTTAAAACCTTAAACCCTAATTTTTATGAACCCTAATCCTTTTAAAACATTAAAGAACATAAAAACATAAAAACCTAAATTTTACACAGTAGCTTAGGAACCCAATAACCAAAAATCACAAATTAAAGTATTTTCAAGAGTTTAAAACCCTAGTTTCATGATTTCATCATTCAAAGCTTAATTTGGTTAATCAAAGTGTCTTACCAACCTTTTAAAACATAAAACCCTAATCTATTTTAATTCCATAAAAAGTCATAGTAGCCATAATTGGACTTTTATTTGCTCTATTCAATTCCATACTTGATTATGCTTTGATTTATTTCTTATTCTTTAATTTATTTAATTTCAATACTTGATTTATTTAATTTATCATGGATGGGTGTTTATTTTCTATTTTGATTAATACCTTTGATGAATGATTTATTTATGATGAATGATTATTTATTTTTATCAATTAATTTAGATTTCCAAAAGTTGTAAGAAGTATGTTTCCACTTGGTGGGTACCTCATTAGTTAAACATCATGTAATTTAATTTGCTTTTCTATTTTAGAACTTATGTAAAGGGCATATTTCTACCTTTTGGTGGGTGTCCTATTTAGGCATGTGATGTAAGGACATGTTTCCATCCTTGGATGGGTGTCCATTTATTTGCTTTGTTTGGACATTGCTTTGATTTTAATATATTGATGCTTTCTTTTAATTATTGTGTGTAATATGGATAATGTTATTATATTTAAGAATTTTATAATATTAAGACCTGTAAAGGAGGCCGGTTCCAATGAACCGGACATTGTGGGGGTGCTGGGCCATTTCTCACCTTCCCCACACGTACCCAACTTTTTTAACCCATTAGAGGGTTGGGGATTCCTTAGGAATCGAGTCATTCACCCCTTTCTTTTTCCCGTCCCGTCCGGGTGGCGACTCAATTTTCTCCGGACTTAGGTCCGTGTTCTCTAAGGCCCCGAGCCTAAACAGTGTCGAAGTCGCAAGAACCATTCCACCGGGAGTGGGGGCAAAAATCCCCGCTCACACTATTGAAGACCTAATGATCTCTTTTTGGTTGGTAGAGTCTATTAGTGGAGATTATTTGAAAAAGCATGCATATGAGATAGACATTATATAAACTCAATGATACCGTTTGGCCTAAGTAATATGTATGTGCCTATCTGAAGTGCAATTGTTCTTATTCAAAAAAAATTAATTTTCGAGTTTAGTACAGTAACTAGGGTTATGATGCTATAGATATGTTAATTTAAAAGACCAAGCCCTGAGGTATATCAATACTAATTTGACAAAGTCAACATTTGATTTCAAAATTAAGTTTAAAATAAAAGAGGGAAAAGTCCAAGTTGCAAAAGTAAATACTTTTTATTTTTTTGCATGACTGGTCAATACATTTTCATTCACTAAGATGGGGTGGTCCATAATTAAACAAAGCCCTAAAAAATTCATCGCTAGTTGGAGGAGGAGGCATATTGTCTGTCCAAAGTCCACCCGAAGAGGAAGCACCTGAACCTCTATTACCATGAGAGTCGGTTTTGTAATAGTCATCACATGAAAATGTAGGGTGGACCATGGTTGTCAGTCTAGGGCCTTCTCGAAGAAGAACCATGCGAATCCCTCATACCCTGAAATCAAAAATCCTGAAAGTGTTGTGCCTCATGATGGTATAATCCTTCAAAATGGGTAGTGTTTTAATGATTGGCTACTAACTCTTCCTACAGTTTTTTATTCTACTCTTCGAGCCTTTACTATGAGCCAAACAAAGGAAATGGTAAGTACATAAATTTTCATGTATACATGAAAGCATATATCATTATGGAATAGGATGACAGACTAGATAACTCAAATCAAAGCCTTGCAGATAAGATGGCACATTCGACTGAAAAGAAGGAGCAAATGGAGAAAATTACCATTGAACTGGTGAAAATGGTCACTGAACTGAAGCAACGAAGAAAGGTCTAGCCTCATAACCAAGTGAACCAGAAGCCTGCAATAATCATGAAAATAGTCAAAATAAGTTAAGAAGAAATAGTTGCAATGATAAAATGGTAAATGTTTACCTAAGAAGTGCCAGCTGTTTTATTAGTTTTTGTTATAGATTTGTGTCGTGTTTATTATGATAATTATTGTTTTATTTAGGTATTTTGTTAGTTTTTATCGGTTTATTTAGTGTTTTCATTAATTTTGGTAGTTTTAGTTTATTTCAGTGTTTATGTTATTTTTTATCTAATTTTTAGTATGGTGTTTATGTTTTGTTGGATATTGTTTATTTACTTTTTGTTTAAAGTTTGTTTGAAGTTTTGTTTTAGGTTAAAAAGCCAAGGAACCAAGACTGAAGGAAAAATGGACAGTAGCTGACACATGCAGAGGACACGGCCAAGTCACTGGCCGTGTCCCATATCAAACTAAGGAGAAGACTAAGACACAGTAGCTGACACAGGCAGAGGACATGGCCAAGTCACTGGCTGTGTCCCATACCAAGTTAAAGAAGAAGAGCAAGTCACAGAGAAGGACACAAGCAAGGGACACGGCCAAGCTTGTGGCCGTGTCCCTCCAAAAAGCCTCCAACTTGGTCGTGTCTCACTTAGTTCCAAAGGAAAAGAAGATTAAAATTAAACAGAAGCAAACACAGGCAAGGGACATGGCCAAGTCACTGGCCATGCCTGTAATATCCCAAAGTGTGCCCTAGAAGTTTTTATATAATTGTTGTTTGATTTAAATTAAAATGTATATGTATAATTGGAAAGAGAAAAGAATTTAAAAGAAAGTATATATGTTGTGTATATGGAAATATATACAACATATATAAAAGTCAAATGGAGGGTCAACTAAAGAAGATATTTAATTTGTTATGTGTGAAATTACTAAAAAGGAAAGTAAGGGAAAGGGAGTTAAATAGATATAAGAGGGTATTTAAGTAATTGTCCTATTTGGAATACTTAGTGGAGGTTTAAAGAGATGAGAAATTTGACTTTGTCTCTTACACTTTTTCATTTTCTTTTCCTTTCTCTTTGTGTTGGTCGGACATCAAGGAAGCAAGAGAGCAAAAGAGGGTTTTTGAATTCTAAGAGCTAATTGAAGGAAGAATCAAGTGATTGAGTTGGAAAATTTTGAAGTTTCATCAACTTTGGTAAGTTCTCTCTTGATTTTTCTTATTTTTATTGAAGTTGGGTTTGAGTTGATTTGGGGATTTTTGATAGTGTGATTTTGTTTGATTATGGTGTGTTTGTATGTGTTGGGATTGAATTAAAAATAAGAAGTTAAATTGGTGTTAGTTTTGAAAGTGTTGAGTTGAGTTTGAATTAGGGTTTTAAGTTGATGATTGTGGTAGATGTTGAGTTTGGTTAATTATTTTTGTTGATCTTCAAGTTGTTGGTGTTTTATGAAGTTAGAAGTTTAGAATGCATGACTTTAGTCGGAGGCAGTAGCATCTTGGATGCCACGCCCGTGGCCCTTAGATGCCATGGCCGTTGGGTGTTGAACAATTTGGGGTAGAATTGTTTCCTAACCCACGCCCGTGGGGGTTGGGGTGGCCACGGCCATGGGCTCTAATATGTGGTGTTGAGTTATAATTTGTGATATAAAGGTCTAAGATGAGGTTAATAAGTGATAAATTGTATTGGAATTCATGTATTGTATCATTTTTGGATTAGGTTTTGGAAGAAAGTGATTTGCCCTAATTTAAGAAGTGAAGAACTCTTGGAAGAAGAAGAGTATAGAGTTGTGTGAGTGTTCTTGAGGTAAGTACAAACTATATAGTTGCATACATGCATATGATTTTGAGACTTGATATACATTTGGTTGTATATGTATTAGGAAATGTAATGCATTGTTGATATATATATTAATAATGTTATGTTTGGTATAATGTGAATGTTAGGATAAGCATGTAAAATGTATGTTAATGCCATTGATTATATACATTTGAATGATGAATTGATTAAGGTGATTTGAGATATAAATAAGATGATTGAAGCATATTTGCTTATATGATGATGAGATGAAATATGGAATATGAAATGTGAAGGATATGATGTTATGATGAATTGCTTTCTTGTGATTTGTGATCATATGAGATATGAGGCCATGGTTGTTGGCTATGATAATTCAAATGAAATGTGAGGCCATTATGATTGGCTAAGATGATTCAATTGAAATAAGTGGGGCATGTTTGCCTAAATGATGATGAGAATTGAGAATGGAATTGATAATGAAATAATAAATCAATTGTGTGTCTAATGTGTTATTCATTTTCAGAGTTTTGTTGTTGGTGGCATGCCTATTAGTAACAATCTCTTGAAGTTAGGTTGGGCTTGATCCTTGAAGCCAAGTTGGGTTGAAGTTTAAAATGTTTTACTCCCCTTGAAGCTTGGTTGGATCTAGTCCTTGAAGCCTAATTGAGATGTTACAACCCTTGAAGCTAGGTTGGGTTTAGTTCTTGAAGCCAAGTTGGGTTGATACTTAGCATGCTTTGTTCCCCTTGAAGCTTGGTTGAACTTAAATCCTCGAAGCCTAGTTGGGATAATGATAATGATATATGTGATAATTAAACCAAAACATTAACTCTGAAAGTTGAATGGCATATTAGTGTTTTTGGGCCCATGCATGTCTTTGTTTTCAATGTGATTCTTAAGTGGTGAAATTAATGAATAATGAGACACATGCTTATGAGATATAATGTTATGAGTTGGTTATACTACATGAGTATCCTATTGGCAATGAATATAGCATGGAGAGCTATGTTGAGTAATGAAACTATGAATATAAAATATGAATGTTTTGATATGATATGATAGGGAACAATGAAAGGTTTTGAAATATAATATTCTCTTATATTGGTTTTGAATCTTGATTGTGACATTAGCATTACATTGAAGCATAATATTATTATAGTTTGTACCACTAAGCCGTTGGCTTAGCGCGATTATGATTTATCGCGTAGGTAACAGGGAAGAACCAGAGAGTTCCTCTAGGCCGAGTAGAGTCTAGATCTGGTGGTGTTGATAGTGAAGCTTAAAGATCGAAGATATACTGCCAAACATGTATATATTTTATGTTTTTGTAAAACTTGAGTTTTGATGTATATGTATTTGTAAATATTTGTTATATTTTCTGCTGTGTTTTGAATAAACTTTTTATTTATTGTGTTTTATAAATTTCTTAAAATGTTTTAAATTTGTTCATATGATTATAAAAGAAGTGAGTCATTTGTTTTGTAATCCGTGATATTTCTATATTCAGTATACATATATTACGATCGTAATAGCATGCTATGTATGTATACGGGATATATGGGTGTTACAATGTCCCTCCAAAGACCACCAACACGGCCAAGTTTCATCCAACTTGGCCGTGTCTCTCATGAACCAAAGACGTAGCGGATTTTTAAAGCGGAGAATTCATATAAAAGAGAAAAAGAAGCTAGGGTTTAGGTTGTTGAGATTTTGAGAGCAGATTGAGCCGTCACGAGAGTTTAGGTTTTGATAACTTTGTTTTCTTTGATTTTTGATTACACTTTGGATTAAACTAACTTAGATTAGATTGTTCTAGCCATTGATACATCCTTCTTGCAAGATTTGAGCAAGAGATTCTTCAGAAGCTTCAAGGAGTTTGTAATTTTGTTTTGTTCTTGAACTTTATCTCTTTATTTTCATTGGAATTGTATTTATGGATATTATCATGTCTAAATTGATTTCTTTGAATATTAATAAGATGAGTATGTTTGATAGCAATATGAACTAATTTGATCTAGTCTAGGGTTTGTATGGATTTGCTATGATTGTATGAATTGGTTATTACTCTTAACTCAATTATTTCTTTAAGCCTTTATTGAATGAAATATTGTTAATATATAATTGATTGGCCACCAATTATGTGTTTTAGGTATTAGATGATGGATTGAGAGATGAAGTCTAATGCTGGAACAATTCAATTAAGGACTTAGGTGAATTGGAGATATAACCTAGGAAAAGATTATTTCAATTGGAACAAGATTATTTGAGAGAGGTTTAAATGCGAGAGCTTATTTCCTTTATTCAATTAATTAAGTTGCTTGAGATTTAATCTTTGAAATTAAATTGGTTTAGAGGAATAACCGTTCATGCATATAAGTAGCAGAGAAGTGCAAACCCTAGACCTTCTTATTAAGTGAATCAAATCATCAGCTCAATTTACTTTTACTATTTTAAACTTCGATCAATCTATCTTTATTAATTGTTAGCAATTTAAATTTTCTTCATTACTTGTTATTCATAATCTGATAATCAATTAGCCACTTTAGCTTCCTTGTGAGACGACCTTGGGGTGATCACCTTTGTAACAACTACCTCTTATACTTGCGAGTGACGCTTTGTGGTAGAGTTAATTCGAGGGCAACAAGTTTTTGGCGCCGCTGCCGGGGAGGCTAATTGGCGTAATTGTTTATTAGTTTTAGAAATTTTAGATTATTTTTCATAATTTACTTTTGATTTTATTTGGCTTTTGCTTTTAATTGTTTCTTTTTCTAGAAAATTTTGTTTATGCAAGGCAGGAGATCACTTGGAGGAGAGCTATACCCAGTCATTCTAGAAATTCAGAGAGTGAAAAGGAGCAGGGAAGAGTTTGAACTGTACACAGGATTTGATACTACAAAGGAGGACACTTCTGATTTTGAGTCGGAATCTGCACAATCTGTTAAAATGGCTGAAGAAAGACAAAGGACGATGAGAGACTTTGCTAGACCTGTCATTGGAACTTCCACCTCTTGCATGAGACTGACAGATGCAGCAAGAAATTATGAGTTGAAGAACATTCACTACAACATGCTGCCATCATTCTATGGAGTTCCAAATGAAGATCCTTTGAACTTTATTCGGGATTTCTACTCCACCCTCAACACTTTTCCATTGGGAGGATTAACAGAGGATCAGTTGAGGATGCGGTGTTTTCCATATACTTTGAAGGATAGGGCAAAGAGCTGGCTTATGATGTTGCCCGAAAACTCTTTGACAACTTGGGAGCAAGTTTATAACAAATTTATGGGCAAGTTTTATTCACATCAAAAGACAGCTGAATTGAGAGGGAAGATTGCTACATTCTCTCAATTTGAAGGAGAACCATTTCATGAGGCTTGGGACAGAACACTATTGATAATGCAGCTGGGGGAGCTATGGGAGAAAAGACAGCTGATGAAACTTATGAGATCTTTGGGAGCTAATTCTCAACAGAAGAGTGTAAGGGGAAGAAGTAAAGGGGTGAATCAACTGAAGGAGCTTCTTCCTCTTCATCAATTTCATCTTTGAAGAGAGCAAATCTTTTGGCTCGGGGTTTTTTCCCGACGAGGTATGTTAATGATGAATCTCTTGATGATCTGCAAATTAGGACTAATTTTTATCGTTATGTGCAAATTCTTGGGTGGGAGAATCTAGTCTCCTTGCGACCTTTGTAGTTTGATGAGCTTACTTTAGAATTTTTGACATCTCTTAAGGTTGAAAGAGATGATAAGAAAATCTGCACTAGAATGAGTTTTAAATTGCTGGGTAAATCATTTGTGCTTAATATTGAACAATTGAATGCTATATATGGTTTCCATCAGCATGGGGAAAGGTCGGTACCTAAAGAATTTAAACAATAATTTGCTTGGGGAGCATTAGGCTCGGGGACCTATGTGGCCAAATCGGCCAAGGCATCTAAATTAAGAAATTTCGCTTTGAGGTATTTGCATCGTTTCATGTCTTGCGGATTCTTTGCTCGGAAAGAGAGCCCGGGTGTGGTGGAATTGAGTGAGCTATTTTTCCTGGATTGTGCTTGTAATGCAATGCCTGTTAGTGCTGGCTATTGGTTAGCCGATATTTTTGATACTGTGGCTAATAAAAGGAAGGGGGAAATTTGTGTTGGAGGGTTGATTACCACATTAGCAGTAGCCCTTGTTGAGGATTTTGACCCGAGTACTAGTCGCATGACTAGAATTTTAGGTAATGACTCTTTGGATTTAGCTACACTAGAGAAGATGCACATGGTGGTGCACAGAAAAGGAGCTTATATGGTGGCTTCAACTGAGCCAGAGGCACTGGGGGACAGGCAGAAGAGAGCACGGGTTCAAGAAGATTCTGACTCAGATTCACTTGATCTAGATGAGGATGCTCCGGTCTCGGAACATCAAGAGGTACTTATTAGGATTGAGGCCTTGGAGGGAAAGGTAGATCGACTGCAGGGCAAGGTGAACCATAACCATGCTGAGGTCTTGCAGCAGTTAGAACAGATTAATAGCAACCTTGCCAAGATCTTGAGTCTTCATCCCTCGGCTGCATCATCTTCACACCAGCCTTTTCCATAGATATTGAGTTCCTTGCTTTATTGTGTTTAGTGTCTTTTTGTTATTATTTTTGTTTTTTTGTTTTCATGTTAACATTTTATATTAGGATATTTTATTTTTATATATTGTACTTTTGTTTTTGAACTTTTGTGTTTGTGATGGAAAATTAGGATTTTGCCTCACCAGGGTACAATGGAAGACAGGTTGTCCTTTAACTTTTTTCTTTATTATTCTTGTTTTCCATTGAGGACAATGTAAATTCTAAAGTGTGGGGTAATCTTTAAACTTTTCTTTAATTTTTGTTTTGTTTGTCTTGTTTTGTTTATTGTGTTTGTTGTGCATGGCATAATTGTTGAAAATCTTATTGGTCTTTTCTGTGATTCTAGCATTATAGTTGAGACTTTAATATCAGCATAGAGATTAGCATTTGAATTCATTCATGATCAATTTTCGCATTCTGCAATTCATGACATATATATCTTTGAGAACCCACCTGTGTGAGTTTTGAGCCTCATAATTTGATATTATTATCAGTTGATTTTCTTTTCTTAAGTGTGCACCTTCATGATTCTACATCTCTAGAGTTTGCTTTTGCATACTAATTGAACTCACATTATGATTTAATCTCAAGTTTTAAAATGATGAAGGAAAATTAGGTTAGCCCTTTAGCTTAAAAAGACCTCCCTTAATATTAAATTCCTTAGTGAGCCAAGTTGAGCCTTTGACCTTTTCTTGTTTGATCAACACAATTCTCAACTTAGCATTCTCTTATTATCATCATACCTGCATTAAGGAATGGAGTTTTATGATATGACAATAGGGTGGTTTATTTCAAAGTGTGGGGTAAGCAAGTAAAATAAAATAAAATAAAATAAAATATAGTATTGCTATTTGGGGTTGAATGCATACTTTGCACATTGTATTGGATTAAGAGTCGATTATTCTTTTCCTCTACATTTTAAGCTAGATGTTCTAAGCAAAATTCATATTTTGTATATATATATATATTAAAAAAATTTATATGATATAAAAAAAAGAGAGAAAATAAAAAAAAAGTATATATATGTATACAAAATTCTTATATGCTCTAGCATTGGTTATCAAAAGAGGAATGTCGACTCATGTATTTTCTTGAAGTATGCAAGTATGTGAAGTATTAATGGATTGTGAGTATTCCATTTGAGGGAGTTATGAATTTCTTAAGCAAGAGTATTGTCTAATGTAAATACTCCATTTCTTGATGCTCCAGCTTAAATGTCTTTTCTCACACCTTTACCTTAACCCCATTACATCCAAATGAAAGACCTTCAGATTATTTCTTGAGAAAATCAGTGAGGGAGATTGGATAATTAAGCAAGTTTATGGTAGTATGCAGTCATGAGTGGTTTGAGCGATTAACCTTTGAAATCGAGTGAAACACTTAGAAGAGAGATAAGGTTTGTATGTCTGGATTAATGAATGAGTTAAGAAAATCTTGATTGAAGGAAATTGCAAATATTTATGGCTGAGTCTTAAAGGATTTCATCTTATATGCTGGAATTATAGTTAAGGTTGTTTGAGTTTTAAATTTATGCCATGTGAATTTGCTTGAGGACAAGCAAAGTTTTAAGTGTGGGGTAGTTGTTTTATTAGTTTTTGTTATAGATTTGTGTCTTGTTTATTATGATAATTATTGTTTTATTTAGGTATTTTGTTAGTTTTTATCAGTTTGTTAAGTGTTTTCATTAATTTTGGTAGTTTTAGTTTATTTCAGTGTTTATGTTATTTTTTATCTAGTTTTTAGTATGGTGTTTATATTTTGTTGGTTATTGTTTATTTACTTTTTGTTTAAAGTTTGTTAAGAGGCTCAAAACTCACAAAGGTGGGTTCATAAAGATTTATATGTCATGAATTGAATTGCCAGCCCCAAAATCACCACGAGAATGAGAAGAAGGCTCATACTCCTCCTCTTCGTCTTCGTCCTGTCCTTTGAATTCTTCTTCCTCTCCTTCCTCCACTTCTATATCTCCTTTTTCATCTCTGAGAAGCCCATGAATACTAGTAGGAGACACCTTAAAATTTAGTAGTTGATCCCAAATGAATTGGACATATGACACATCTGGTGAAAACAGAAGGTCTCCAATATCAAAGCCATTGCAAGCATAACTCCAATAAGGTTTTTGCATGGATATGGTGCTCAACACAAATGATGGAAAATCTTTTGGTACCCTCCTCTGGTCTGGGCTGAGAAACCAGTTATACAATCTTTCACCAAGATACAGCCATAAGAGACTGGGCCAGCAATGATCCGATGAGACTCTTGCAAGGGCAGTGCATCGATCATACATGCAGTCCAGTTGTTTCTTTCTTCGATGCTCCACCAAGCTACGTTCACCTGTAAAAAAGCAAACAACTCATAATTTTTGATATTTATATTAACATTTTTCTTACTTGGTCCCAGGTTATGCGACTCATGTGATAGCGGTGAGTGTGTATGTGATGGCCTCCAGGTACTTCTCTATGGCCAGACAGCCAGAAGCTTAGTAGTAGGCATCCAACCTGCAGCCTAGTAATGATGGGAGCTCTCACCAGATTGTGCTTATATGCCCATACCTGTGCATGAAAAGAAAGATCAAAGTCCTCACACATGCATTATTTAGACCAACATTTATAAATAAAGTGATACCTTGGCGACAGCCATAAAAGCCGATAAAGGATCTTCTATTCCTACAAATTGTATCAAAACTGTGATCAAGGCATGCAAGACCGGCTTCTCCCCATGCATAGTGGTGCACGTCACGCCTAGTGCTATAGCAATACTGCAAGTGCACGGGTCGTCCAAGTAATATAGTAGTGAGTGAGTTATCGTTCCACTGGGGTCAAGGCCAAGTACTAGTGAAAACCTTAACCGTTGTTTAGCAAATTAATAGTTGTGTGATGCTTTGTAATTAAAAAAAACTAATTTAATAACTAAAAGTAAAGGGAAATTAAATGTTGTGCAAAAAGGATTGATAATAAAAATACTATCCAGACATTGATTACCCCTAGCCTCAATGATATTTATGAACAATCAATTCAGTTAAATCATTCAATAGATTTGAGTTGGCATGCCTCTAAATTAGACTAAAACCTCTCTCAAGTGGATTAATCCCTAATCACTAAGTAGAGTGCCGGAATCTCTTCTCAAACACAATTAAATAAATCTTGCATTAAGAACAAGGAACTATAAACCAAAGGATCATGTAAGTCTATCTCTAGCACTCCAATCAATCCTCAACCCTTATGAGTATTCAATTCATATCAAGCTCTCTCAAGTCAATAATATGAAAATGGCAACCAATCAATAAGCATGCTATTATCAATTGGAAATAAATCATTAAGCATCATAAGAATAAAACAACTCAATCAAATGATTCAACTAAATATAATTATTCAATCCATACAAATAAGCTAGGGTTCTTCAATATCTAGATAGAGAATGAATTAGTTCATATTTAATACTCTTAATACAACAACAACAATAATAATATTAAAATGAATTAAAGGAGAAAATAGAAAAACCCCTTTCAATGTAGCTTCTTCAATCTTCAGGAGCTTGCCAATGGAAGATGGAGATGGTGGAGAGGATAGAAATGGAGGATGAAGATGAAAAGTCAAGGAGAGTGTCACTCCCTCCTTGCCCAAACCGTGTATGCCTAAGCCTCCTCCTATCAAACCTCTCTTCTCTATCTCTGGTCTCTATCTCCTGTAAAAACCTCCTCCAGCCCATACCTTCCAACTCACACCACTCTCCCTTGTTCCCCACATTCTCTTTGTTTAATATTACTTTTGGCAAAAACAACACCCTTGTCCCCCACTTTGTCCATACCTCGTGCAAGATAATTCAACATTTAATAGGTGACATGGCCAAGCCATGAGTGGCTTGGCCATATCTCTCATCTTTCTTTGGGACATGGCCAAGCTAGTTGGCCATGTCTCTTGCTGCTCCTTTTCTTTCTTTTTCTTTTCTTTGGTCCCAAGGAGTGACATGGCCAAGCTCCTGGCCATCTCATGTGACATGGCCAGTGGCTTGGCCATGTCTCTTGCCAGTGTCACATTCTCCCTTCTTTCTTTTCTTTGTTCTTTGGATTTTGCTCTTTAGGCGAGACACGGCCAATGGCTTGGCCGTGTCTCTTGCTAGTGTCAGTCACTGCTTCACTTTCTTTGAAAGACACGGCCAAGATAAGAGTGACTTGGCCATGTCTACCAATTTTTCCTTAAACACGGCCAAGCTTCAAGAGACATGGCCAAGCTTCAAGCGACATGGGCAGAGACATGGCCAAGATGGTGCTTGTGTTCAATACTGCTTCTATTTTCATATGATTTTATTTTCTTAGGATAAAACACGGCCAAGACAATGAGACATGGCCAAGCTTCAAGTGACATGGCCAAGATGATCAGACATGGACAAAGACATGGCCAAGATGAGCAGACATGGCCAAGTTTCAAGCGACATGGCCATGTCATGTGAGTGTGTCAAGTACTGCCTATTTTCTTTTCTTTCTTGGTTTTGTTCCTTGGGTGAGACATGGCCAGTGGCTTGGCCGTGTCTCTTGGGTGTGTCAGCTACTGTCTTGGAATTCTTTTGAGGGACACGGCCAAGCTTGCTTTGGCTTGGCCATGTCTTGCTTGATTCATGCTCTTTCTTCATTGTTTTGATCATCTAAGGGAGTTTTTGCACTTTAACCTAAAACAAACACTTAAAACAAACTTTAAACAAAAATCAAATGAAACATTAACTAAAAACACATAGAAATCATACTAAAAACAAGTATAAAAATGCTCTTATCAAATACCCCACACTTAATTTCTTGCTTGTCCTCAAGCAAGACTAAAATCAAAACAAACTAAACAAGAAAAATTTTGTCAAGTTCAAGAGTTATAAAAAAAAAATGCATCAAGACTTCCCTATCCCTAAATCTGCAATCAATATCAAATCGAACAAAATCGATACCAATGCAATTAAGTGGTTTTCCATGCATAACCTATTTTTTTCACTCCCTCACCAACTCTTAAAAGTGTTTGATCATGGTGGTGTTTACACTCATAACAATCAATGAAAGATTATCGCCATAGGCGTGCTTATCTATCAAATCTCCACCACTTAATTACAATCAAGCATCAATCAAAAGGTCTTTTATTGGGTTGTAATGGGGTTAAGGTAGAGGCATGATATTTAGGAAATGTGAGCTTCATCATTAAGTTTAAGAGCACTTAAGAATGAAGTAACAGATCATATGTATAACCCAACGATCCCAAAACACCTTCCTCTTATCTACCCCTTGACATTGAAAGAACTTTTTAAGGTAACTCACTTATTACATCTTGCAGTGATTATTTCAAAACATATTCCAATCCTTTCAACAAGAATAATAATTATTTGATTTTTTTCTTTTTATTTGATTTTTTTTATATTTTGCTTTGAAATCTTAAACCTACTACATTTAACCCCACACTTACTTTGACACAACACTCGATCGTAAATACTCTTAAAATGCTCTTGACCTAATGAAAGGGTAAGAGACAAAATAGCATGATTCAAAGTTGGTAGTGTTGCGAAAAATAAAGAAAAGGAAAAACGAAATAGGCTCAAAATTGACTAAGGTTAAAAATAAGGTTGGTCTATTTAAGCCAAAGTGGGTTCACCTAATTGCCTTAATCATCTTGATTCCTAATTGAAATTTTTATGCAGTCTCAAAATGCATATCAAAGCAAGTTCTAGCAATTCATCAATCAAAGATGTTTACACACAAAAAGAATAATAAGCTAATGGCTCAATTTCTCACTAGGTTAAAGGTAATGCAAGGAAAAACCAACAAAATTGACAATAAGCACCAATTCTACTCAATTCTCAAATTCATGCTTCAAAAATTCAAAAGTCATCTATCAACAATCTATAACACTTGAACTTTCCAAAATTCATTTATTCAAATAAAACATGAAAAACATTAACTAAACTAACACAAAAACAAATTAAAAATAGAAACACAAAACACAAAATGCACCCCACACTTAAAAATTCACATTGTCCTCAATGTGAGCATGCATAAACTAAAAGAGAGTTCAAATGAAACCTGATTTCCATCGCTCCCATATGCGATGTGTAGGGCTCCTTCCACCCATAATACATATGCAGCCCATGACTGAGAGGATGAAAAACATGCAACATTGAAGTGTGCCCAATGTATGGCAACCCCTAAATATTATTCCTTAAAGAGAAATTGTCCCAAAGGGACATGTGAAGGTTGCCTTGGGGTGATCCTCCAGTACTATAGTAACTTGGTAATAATCTTTGTCTTTGTGCAACATGGGCATATCATATTTTTGCTCTTCCTTACCACCAACAGGAGAAGGGATGATTTTTCAAGACTCTTGAAGTTCAACCAAGGGTGGTTGAATCACTTTTTCATCTACTTTAACAATGTCAAGTCCCCTCTCAACAACCTCAACATCTAAAATTAGCTCACACTCCTCAAGTTCTAAATTGGGCATTTCATGTTCTTCTTCTAAGGACATATCCATCTCAAGCTTATTTTCACTATCTCCTTGGGAGTGCATGTCATAGATGTCAGAAAGTTGCGTACCTTGCTTCTCATCCGTCAAGTTACTTGGAAATAAAATTGGTGGCATAAAAGGATTTGGAGGTTCATGCAATTTTATCCAAGTTGATGTTTCCAAATTCTCCTCCTCCTTTGATTGACTCAGCTCCTCTATGTTGGGTTGGATCTCCTCGCCACTTGCTTCTTGAATAGTACCTGCATCAAAGAAATCACAAAAATTGTTATATATTACCTGTTCATTCCTTAAATTTGTGATTACCTCAAATTGCTCCAATTGGCTAGGAGACTCCTCCTTTGGGTGTGCTTGGGGTTGAGGTGTCAGCTGCCCAACTAGAGCATCCAACCTATTATGTGTTTCTTGCAAAGATTCAGACCTCAACTTATCTTCCACTATGTATTGCTCGCATTGAGCTTGAAATTTCTCGGTATCTTGAATGAAGACATTCAATCTTTCCTCCAATGTGAGTTTCTTATATGGTTCTTGACCCAAGAAAAATTAGGGTGACTTTCCCAGCTTGGATCATAAGAATTGGAATATGGGTCATTACCACCCATTCGCTGGAAATTTTGGTAGTCATATTCTTCCTCGTGGCATTCTTGGTATCGTTCGAAACCAATTGAACATGTATTGGCACTATGTCCTGCATTACCACATGCTGCACATACCATGTCAGAATTATAGTCCCTATCATAAACTCCTTTGTACTGTGAAAATTGTATCTTTACAACAAAAAGTACACTTAACAATTTAAAGAAAAACAAACAAATAATTAAATTAAAAAACAAAGTCAAACACAACAAACAAACAAATTTATAGAAAACAAACAAATAATTCAAAGAAAACAAACAAACAAACAATTCAAAGAAAACAAACAAACAGTTTTGATAAAAATAAAACTAAATCAAAAGTCTTGATTATATTACTAATATTGAAACCATTGTCCCCGGCAGCGGCGCTAAAAACTTGGTGCCCGTCACGCCTAGTGCTATAGCAATACTGCAAGTGCACGGGTCATCCAAGTAATATAGTAGTGAGTGAGTTATCATTCCACTAGGGACAAGGCCAAGTACTAGTGCAAACCTTAACTGTTGTTTAGCAAATTAATAGTTGTGTGATGCTTTGTAATTAAAAACAACTAATTTAATAACTGAAAGTAAAGGGAAATTAAATGTTGTGCAAAAAGTATTGATAATAATAATACTATCCAGATATTGAATCCCCCTAGCCTCAATGATATTTATGAACAATCAATTCAGTTAAATTATTCAATAGATTTGAGTTGGCATTCCTCTAAATTAGACTAAAACCTCTCTCAAGTGGATTAATCCCTAATCACTAAGTAGAGTGCCGGAATCTCTTCTCAAACACAATTAAATAGATCTTGCATTAAGAACAAGGAACTATAAACCAAAGGATCTTGTAAGTCTATCTCTAGCACTCCAATCAATCCTCAACCCTTACGAGTATTCAATTCATATCAAGCTCTCTCAAGTCAATAATATGAAAATGGCAACAAATCAATAAGCATGCTATTATCAATTGGAAATAAATCATTAAGCATCATAAGAATAAAACAACTCAATCAAATGATTCAACTAAATATAATTATTCAATCCATACAAATAAGCTAGGGTTATTCAATATCTAGATAGAGAATGAATTAGTTCATATTCAATACTCTTAATACAACAACAACAATAATAATATTAAAATGAATTAAAGGAGAAAATAGAAAAACCCCTTTCAATGTAGCTTCTCCAATCTTCAGGAGCTTGCCAATGGAAGATGGAGATGGTGGAGAGGATAGAAATAGAGGATGAAGATGAAGAGTCAAGGAGAGTGTCACTCCCTCCTTGCCCAAACCGTGTATGCCCAAGCCTCGTCCTCTCAAACCTCTCTTCTCTGTCTCTAGTCTCTATCTCCTACAAAAACCTCCTCCAGCCGAACTCTCTCTTCGCTTCCTCTTCTTCTCTTTTTATTTCCCTCCAAAGCTCAAGCCATGCCTTCTAACTCATACCCCATACCTTCTATCTCACACCACTCTCCCTTGTTCCCCACATTCTCTTTGTTTAATATTACTTTTGGCAAAAACAACACCCTTGTCCCCACTTTGTCCACACCTCGTGCAAGAGAATTCAACATTTAATAGGTGACATGGCCAAGCCATGAGTGGCTTGGCCATGTCTCTCATCTTTCTTTGGGACACGGCCAAGCTAGTTGGTTATGTCTCTTGCTGCTCCTTTTCTTTCTTTTTCTTTTATTTGGTCCCAAGGAGTGACACGGCCAGTGGCTTGGCCATGTCTCTTTCCAATGTCGCATTCTGCCTTCTTTTTTTTCTTTATTCTTTGAATTTTGCTCTTTAGGCGAGACACGGCCAATGGCTTGGCCGTGTCTCTTGCCATTGTCAGTCACTGCTTCACTTTATTTGAGAGACACAGCCAAGATAAGGGTGACTTGGCCATGTCTACCAATTTTTCCTTGGACACGGCCAAGCTTCAAGCTTCAAGCGACATGGCCAGGCTTCGAGCGACATGTGCAGAGACATGGCCAAGATGGTGCTTGTGTTCAATACTGCATCTATTTTCATATGATTTTATTTTCTTAGGATCAAACAAGGCCAAGACAATGAGACATGGCCAAGCTTCAAGTGACATGGCCAACACGATCAGACATGGGCAAAGACATGGCCAAGACGAGTAGACATGGCCAAGCTTCAAGCGACATGGCCATGTCATGTGAGTGTGTCAAGTACTGCCTATTTTCTTTTCTTTCTTGGTTTTATTCCTTAGGTGTGACATGACCAGTGGCTTGGCCGTGTCTCTTGGGTGTGTCAACTACTGTCTTGGAATTCTTTTGAGGGACACGACCAAGCTTGCTTTGGCTTGGCCATGTCTTGCTTGATTCATGCTCTTTCTTCATTGTTTTGATCTTCTAAGGGAGTTTTTGCACTTTAACCTAAAACAAACACTTAAAACAAACTTTAAACAAAAATCAAATGAAACATTAACTAAAAACACATAGAAATCATACTAAAAACAAGTATAAAAATGCTCTTATCACATAGGTTGGCACACGATCTAAATCGAAAAGGGCACGTAGCACCAATAAATGAATGGCAGACTCAGTGCTTCACAATATGGTCACCCCTAATAGATATAATAGAAACCTTTGAGTATATTATTTAGCTCCTTCATTTTGCACGGGTCGAGTATACTTCATCCAATATTCTCAAATAGGCTCGTATTTGATTTTATAAGATCCTTTATAATGTGGCCTAACACCGGTCAATTGATGAATTTCCTTATGTGTTAAAATATTGCTAGTTAAAGGGACGAGAATCCCATGGTATCAGATGCCTGTTAGAGCAGCAAAATCAACTAGACCTATGGTCATTTCTCTGATGGGCAGGTGAAAAGTATATGTAGTGTTCATCCATTGCTCAACAAGTGCTTGAATGACACTCTTATCAATTTGATATCCTTGGGATGGTAACTGCAAAACAAAGTCCTCAAACTCGCTTTCTCAGACCATTTTTTTATCGGAGGTGGGGCCTGACCATACTACTTGCAGGCTTTATGGATGTTTCCACCACCATAAATTTCACAACCATCATGCTATCCAAATAGGTAAGTCAAGGTAAGTGCACATAGATTTCTTTTCTACATTTTAATTACATTTATACCACCCTTTCTCTTAATAATTTCTATAAATTTTTCTACATCAATTTTCTACTTCTTTTTGCATAATAATTTCTATAAATATTGTTGTATCAATTTTTATACATCTTTTTATATAATAATTTTTAACAATTTTGCTACATCAATTTTTATCCATATTTTTACACAATAATATTTACTAATTTTGCTATATAAACTTTCATGCATATTTTTGCACAATAACATTTATAATTAAATTATGCTGACAAAATTTTGTGTGAATAAGTATTTAAATTACAGCAAAATGATGTTGACCTACAGTTTTTCTTTGGAACTACGGTGAAGATGCATCTCGGGTAATAGTGACACTCACTAAACCTTGTTATCATAAAGGTAAGTAACTAATTCATTGTTTGATCATGTCTCAAACATTGAGGGATATTGAATGGCAGCCATGGTAAGTGATGAAGCTTTAAGAAGATGTTGAAGGTGATGCTTGAAAAATAGCAAGAGCATGATCCTTTATATAGAAAATGAAGGAAGTATCGAGTAATATATATATATATATAAATATATATATATATGCATATCTAATATAACAATAAACAAAAGAGGACAGTGTCAAATGCAATTTCAATAATTCAAATCTTTTGTCCATTGCAATAATTCATAAATCAAAGTTGCTTCACATTATTAGTTTCTGAATTCATAAGTCAAAGTTGGCTTTTTATTTCTCTTCTTTATTTGTTTCAATAAATCACACAGCGCACATGCATATAGTAAATAGATATTTATTGTGGGTATATAATTTTTTGCGTGTCTAAAAAATATTTTTTGTACTCATTAAATATTTTTTTCACACAGGCGGCAAGAGTATATAGGTACCCATATATGATAAAAATTAGCTATATTTTTTGCAAAATGCTTTACAAACTACAATTAATTTTCACAGGTTTTTTTGGTCTAGAAATCAACCAACCTCAGTTCCAGAACCCCACCAATCCTGGTCTAGAACCCAAATCATTTTTTAGTCCAGAACCTAACCAATCTGGGTCCAGGACCCAAATCTTATTCAAGTCCATAACTCACCTTGGGTTCAGAAATCAACCAATCTAGGTCTAGAACCCAAATTATTTTTTAGTCCAGAACTTACCTCTGGTCCAAAAATCGGAACCCAAATCATTTTCAAGTTCAGAACTCACCTTGGGTCCAGAACTTAAATCTTCTTTTGAGTCCAGAACTCACCTCGGGTCCAGAACCCAAATCTTTTTCTAGTTCAGAACTCACCCTGCGTCCAGAATCCAAATATTTTTTTAGTCCAAAACTCACCTCGGGTCCAGAATCTAAATCAACTCGGGCCCAGAATTTAAATCATTTTTTGAGTCCATAACCCAATCCAGGTCCAAAACCCTAATTTTTTTCGAGTCCAAAACTCAATCCGGGTCCAGAACCCAAACCAACTAGGGTCCAAAATCCATTCTTATTCTAAATCAGTTCAAGAGTCGTGTTGCATTTTACTCTCTTCTACTAAAGTCTCACATCGCTCAAGCATGGGGCAAACTGTAGACCCATAAGTTTGGATCGGTTTAAATTTATAAAGCCTATCGTGGTCCATTATAAATTTAAAGTTCTTAAACCTAATTTTAAAATTAGAATTCAATTGGTCTAATTTTATATTAAAATTGCAAAAAAAAAATGCCAGTGATGAAAAATTAATTATTTTGGATCGATTTGAGTCGAGTTGGTTCATTTGGACCTCCCAAATCGATATGAGGCTAGCCCATATCAATTTGGGAGAGCCAAATTAATATGGGCATTGCCTCATATCAATTTGGACATGCCAAAGCAATATGGGCATTGTCCATATCGATTTGAGCATACCAAATCGATATGAGGCTATCTCATATCTATTTGAATGGCCAAATCGATGTGAGCTTTGCCTCATATCGATTTGGTAAGCCCAAATCGATCTAAGAAAGGCCTCATTGTGAGCAGGGATTTTCGACCCCATTTCCATATGAAATGGTTCTTGCGACTTTGGTACTGTTAGGCTCAGGGCCTTAGAGAACATGGGCCTTAGCCTAGAGAAAATGGAGTCGCCACCCTGATGGGCTGGAAAAAAGAGAGGGGTGGATGTCTCAATTCCTAAAGAATCCCCAACCCCATATTGGGTTCAAAAAGTTGGGTACGTGTGGGAAGGTGAGAATGACTCAGCACCCCCACAACGCCCGGTTCATTGGAACCGGCCTCCTTTTCAAGTCTTAATATTATAAAATTATTAAATAAAATGATATTATCCATACCACATGCAATCATAAGAATAAACAAATAAATTATTAAAAATCATAGCAATATTTAAACAAAACAAATAAATGGACACCCATCCGAGGATGGAAATATGTCCTTACATCATCCAATATCCAAAACTAAATTAGATACCCACCAATTGGTGGAAATGTATCCTTTAAATTGATCCAAAAACTCAATATAAATTAAATTACATGATGCTCCACTCATGAGGTACCCATAATCATGGAAACATACCTCTTACAATTTTTGAAACCAAAATAAGCCAATGAAAACAATCAACCATTCATCATAGATTAAATAAACCATCCATTAAAAAATATAATAAACATGCATCTAACTTAAAAAAAGCAATAAATATACAAATTTAGGTTACATCTTAAATTAGGATTTCTTTAATAAAATTAGGGTTTAGAGGGTTTTAGGTTTAAAAAATAAGGTTTTAGTGTTTTGGAATTAACATTGTTGTTATTATTATTTAAAGTATTAGGCTACTGTGAAGACTTGGAAAATAGAATTAATTAGGGCTTTGTGGAAGATATTCATTTATTTAGACATATCGAGGATCAAGGATCATTGCTTCATCATCCACAGTTAGTCTAAGCTTGCTTAGTAGCACATCCTCTTTAGTAGCTTCTCTATCCATATCATTACAAGATGACAAGATAAAACTCTTCATGAAGGTTGCAAGTGGTGGCGCCCTTCCAAATTGAGGTAGAGGATTATTCTTAGTGTTGGGCTTATTATTTAGATCATTTATGATTGTATTTTTAAGTAATATTATTTGTTTTTAGTTAATTTTTTATTTCATTCGTGTTTAAAGTTTGTTGGAAGTGTTGGTTTTAGGTTAAAGTGCAAAAACTCCCTTGGATGGATCAAAATGATGATGGAGGAGCATGAATCTAACAAGACATGGCCAAGTCAAATCATGCTTGGTCGTGTCACTCACTAAGGCAAGGAACAAACAAGAGACATGGCCAAGTCAAGTTTCTTGGTCGTGTCCCTCAAAGAAATTAAGGCAGAAACTGACACGGGCAGGAGACACGGCCAAGCCACTGGCCATGTCTCACCTAAGGAACAAAAGCAAAGAATGAAAAGAAAAAAGCAGAAAGAGACACCCTCACAAGACACGGCCAAGCCACTGGTCGTGTCATATGACATGGCCAGGAGCTTGGCCGTGTCACCTCTTAAGAAGAAAGAAAAGAAAGAATACAGAAGGAGACACTAGCAAAAGACATGGCAAAGCCACTGGCCGTGTCACATGACATGGCCAGGAGCTTGGCCATGTCACTTCTTGAAAAGAAAAAAAGAAAGAGGGGCAACCATGGACACTACCAGCAAGCTTGGTCGTGTCCCAAGAAAAGTGAGAGACATGGCCAAGCCTCTCATGACTTGGCCGTGTCACCCATGGAATCCTTGAATTATTTGCACAAATTGGAGGACAAACAGGGGGACAAAGACCTTGCTTTTGCCAAAAGAAATATTAAAAAAAAAAGAAGAAAAGGCTGCCTAATTTCATGGAAGAAATATTAAACAAAGAAAAAAGAGGGAGACAAGAGTGAGTGTGGTGAGTTGGCAAGCACTCTTGGTGTTTTGAAAGAATTAAAAAGAGAGGAATGGAGAGGAAGAGGCACACAGCTGGGAGAGGGTGACACTCTCCAATTCAATTCCATTCTTCTCCTTCTTGAAGAAGAAGACACCATTCTCTTCCTCATCCTCCATTTCCATCTTCTCCATCTTCCATAGACAACACTTCACCTTGGTTCTTTGGGGTAAATTGGGTTAACAAGCTCTTGAAGATTGGGGGTTTGAAGAAGGCTTCATTGAAGGTTTTGTGACTTTAGAAAGCTCTATTCCATCTTTCAAAGGTAGAATCATCAATTGAAGAGGGCTTGAGTTCTTCATCAACATCAAAGTGGAGCTAGGAGGAAGACTAGCAGTCCAACTCTTGGCATCTATAAGGGGTTTTTCTATTCTCTCTTTTAATTCATTTATAGAGTGTTGTTGTTTATTAAGAGAAGTAATATTTCAATGAACAATGGTGATTTGATTTGTATTGAGATGAATATTTGTTTTAATTTGATAATGTTGAGCTAAATTACCCATGCCTAGGGTTTGTAGTAGATTTGATCGAACGCTTTGATTTGATATTTTCATTAATATACCTTGTTATGGTTGATTGTATTGGATTGAATTTTAGGTTGATAGATTAGCTACCTATTAATCTTATAATATTGGATGACAGACCGAGAGGTAAAATTCGATATCGGAACCATATAATCAACCACCCTATGAATGAATTAGAAATATAAGTTCTAGCATTTATTAAGCTGAAAATGTAAAATAATTGGTTGTTAATTCATGAATGTGAAAATTGATGAATTGTTAATTGACTAATTAAATTCAAGGAACAAATTAATTTACAAGGTTATGTTAATGGATAATTTGAGAGCAAAGCTTTGATTGAATTGATCTACAACCCTAGCTACCATTCTAAGAATTAAACCAATTCTAAGCACACCGTTAATCATTCACTTGCTATTTTACATTTGTTATAATTTCACCAATATTTCAAACACCACATTCCCATTCTTTAAATTATTTTGTTTATATCAAATTGTTACGAACTACACCACATTTTTTATCTCATGCCTCAATGGGGTACATCTATTTGTCTCATGTCCTTGAGTCTGATGAAGTTAACAAAAAGCCTTGGTATTAAAATTTAGAGGTAAAGGATTCATCAAGAGTCAAGGAGCCAATGGTTATAACAACCCCTTCTTTTGCAGTTTGCTGAAAGCCCAAGACAGAGGTTTCCCCAACTCTAAAATTTTACGCTCCTTTGCTGGCTCAGTTGTTGCATTTTCCTCAACACCTCCTCTTTCCCTTTGAATTTTCCCACTGGGTGGTATCCGCCTTATAGCTCCACTTAAACAGCACATGGTTCGACCAGTCTTGTGAAGTAGGGATTGACCCCTCATTTCTCTTGATCTCTATTAGTGAACATGTTCCTCGTTAATGCTGCCTTTCCCTTCTTCCTTATGTCAATGGGAGATGCCTGATTAGCATTGTTGAAATTTAAAATTTCAATCAACTGGGTCTTCATAATTTTAGCCAATTGATCCTATAGCTTTACCATCCTAGCTTTGATAACCTCATCGACTATATCCCTTAGCCGGTTTGCATCCATCCTTCTAATGAAGCACTTGAATCAAAATCACTATTATAGGTGGTGTCGTTATATGGTCTTGAATTGTCGGACTCTAAGTCTGTGAGCCAGAAAGGATAAATGACATGTTATGCAATGCATGTATGCATGTATGTACAAATAACAAACAAACAAAGATAATTAGGATGTCCCTTCCAACCTTATAACTTCCGCACATGAATGGCGAGTCTCTTTTCCTAGGTATATAGTTAACAAAATATCAACATGGGATATTTTGTTCTCAAAAAATCCCTCGAATGATTTAACCAATAGTTATGTTTCTCAAACATAGAAGTCAGTCCATGATAATTTCCATTAATTAGGCTTTAATCCATTGAATCTCAACTAAAGCAGCTTTTATACTATATTGAATGAAAGAAAATTAAAAAGTTTATCATAAATAGATTTCCATTTCCAAAAAACAACTAATGATTCATGCCAAAAATAAGCCCATGATTAATAATTCATGGCATAAACTAGGCCCACAATTGATTTTGATATTCCATAATTGACCTAAATAATTTGTATGCTCATTTTAAGAAAAAGTTATAATGAAGTGAAAAAATAGTTTTATTTCAAAGCCCATAAAAAGATCTTAGAAAAAATAAATTTTGGGCTTTGAGCTTAGGCTAAGAGGTGAAAAAGAATTTTTTTTATCCATTTTTAAAAGTTTTTATATCCAAAGACCATGTTAAAAAGTTTTGAAAATAGTTTTGGTCTTTTGAATTTAAAGGAAAAATTATTTTTAGCATTTAATATAATTACGTCATATTAGAAAAGAATAAACCAAATAAGCCATGGGTAAAACCAAGATATATCAATCATAGTCAAACAACAAGCATTAGGGTTGAAAACCTAAGGAAAATAACTAGATCAATTACATGAGCTTATGTCTTTGGGTTAAAAAGTTTAGGTTCCCATAGTAAGTATATAACAAAAGGTACAAGGCTATGAGTGGTTATGCCACGCTCGATCTCCATACCTTGAGTGAAAGTATGACATCCCTTATATAGCACAACATGGGTAACACGGGCATCCAAACTCATGCACATAATGCAATCTAAATGATGTAATGAATAATATAATAATAAGAAAGAATAGAATATTATAAAGACCAGCGGAATCAAATTCTCTTATCTCTAGTGGAGTCGCCACTGTGAGCGGGGATTTTTGCCTCCACTCCCATATGGAATGGCTCTTTTGACTTCGACACTGTTAGGCTCAGGGCCTTAGAGAATACGAGCCTAAGCCCGAAGAAAATAGAGTGGCCACCCAGACAGGGTGGGAAAAAGAAAGGGGTAGATGACTCAATTCCTAAGGAATCCCCAACCCTCTATTGGGTTTGGAAAGTTAGGTATGTGTGGGGAAGGTGAGAATGACTCAGCACCCCCCACAATGCCTTGTTCATTGGAATCGGCCTCCTTTTCAGGTCTTAATATTATAAAATTCTTAAATATATTGATATTATCCATGCTATATGTAATCATAAAAATAAATAAATACTTTATTAAAAATCATAGTAATATTCAAACAAAGTAAATAAATTGACAGCCATCTGAGGATTAAAATAGGTCCTTACATCATCCAATATCTAAAACTAAATAAGATACCCACCAATTGGTGGAAACATATCCTTTATATTGATCCAAAAACTCAAAATAAATTGAATTACCTAATGCTCCACACATGAGGTACCCATAATCATGGAAACATACCTCTTATAATTTTTGAAACCAAAATAAGCCAATGCAAACAATCAACCCTTCATCATAAAATAAATCATTCATCATAGATTAAATAAAATATCCATCAAAACATATAATAAACATGCATCTAACTTAAATAAAGCAATAAATATACAAATTTAGGTTTACATCTTTAATTAGGGTTTCTTGAATAAAATTAGGGTTTGGAGGGTTTTAGGTTTAAAAAATAAGGTTTTAGGGTTTTGGAATTAACATTGTTATTATTATTATTTAAAGTACTAGGCTACTATGAAGACTTGGAAAATAGGATTAATTAGGGCTTTGTGGTTTTAAGAAAATAGTATAGGGTTTTTGGCTAATCAAATTAGGATTTAGGGTTCATACCATGCAATTAGGGTTTAGAATTTTTATTAAAATAATATTTGAGTTTAGGGTTTAAATAAATTAAGGTTTGGAATTTTTTTAAAACATAATACTTTGGTTATCAATTTCTTGATTCACAGCAACTATGCAGTTTTTTTTTTTAAAGTTGTAATTATCAATTTTAATGGATCAATTGCTACTAGATGTAGATGATTTTGATGAATAAAATTATATCAACATACCTACATTTGAAGGCTCCACCAAAATTGTTGGATAAAAATTCTGGATGAGCTATAATAAGACAACACTACTTGCTTTCTTAGATTATGGATCGTCTCTTGTTACCAAAGTCCGAGCCTCTGCCAAGAATTGCCAAAGTATCCAAATCTCTGAATAAATTTTCAAAAGTCTCAAAGTCCTAGTCTCAGAAAACAGTCTCAGAAAAGATCCAAAGTCCTCTAAATAAGTCCTAAAAAATCAAAAGTCCAAGTCCGGATCTCTGAAAAATTCTCCGAAAAAGTCCTGTCTTTTAATCTTTTAATCTGTTATTTATAGAAAAATAAAAAACCTAATATGATTTGGGTAAGGAAAATTAAAATGTTAAGGAAATAAAAAAAACAATCTGAGGTTGATAAGGTTTTATTAGCGAAATCGGCAACGCGCTCATGATTGTGCCTACTAGGCATTGGCCGTGAGGGCTGCTACGATGATTGTCGTGTGAGGCAATGAGGCTTGGGCATGCTATGCTGCTGCAATGCTTGGAGTGCAAGGCAACTGCTGCAGACAAGCTGCAATTCGCCGCAGGCCGAACTGCTTGACACGAGGCCACTGCTGTTGCCGCGAGTCGTTTGCCGATTCGTCCGATTTTTTATTTTTTATTTATTTATTTATATTTTTTTAAAAAATAAATTTTATATTTAAAATAAATATGTATAATTAATTATATTATTAAAATAAATAATAAATAATAAATATTATTAAAATGAATATTATATTATTAAAATAAATAATAAATACCATAAAAAGTATTTGGGACTATTTTAAAACTTTGGGCTAGACTTGGTCAAAAAAATAAGGGTCTGCAGTTTGCCCACAGCTTGAACAATTTGAGACTATAGCAAAAGAGAGTGAAAGGTAATATGATTTTTGACCGGGTTTAGAGCTAGACTGGACTCCGTACCTGAGGTTGGTTTGAGTTTTGGTCTCAAAAGAAAATAATTTGGATTCTGGACCCGAACCGAGTTTTTGACTCAAAAATAATTTAAGTTCTAGACCCCAGGATGAGTTATGAACTCGAAAAAGATTTAGGTTTTGGACCCAATGTGAGTTCTAGACTAAAAAATAATTTGGATTCTGGACCTGAGGGTGAGTTCTGCACTCAAAAATAATTTGGGTTCTGGACCCGGAGTGAGTTCTGGACTAAAAAAAATTTAGGTTTTGGACCCAGGGTGAGTTCTGGACTAAAAAATAATTTAGGTTCTGGACCCAGAGTGAGTTCTAAACTCAAAAAATAATTTGGGTTCTGGACCTGGGGTGAGTTCTGGACTCAAAAATAATTTAGGTTATGGACCGAGAGTGAGTTTTGGACTCGAAAATAATTTCGGTTCTGGGCCTAAAACATACCTGTAAAAAATTAATTATAATTAGTAAAATGTTTTGCAAAATATTTAGCTATTTTTTCTATATGTGGGTACCTATATACTCTTGTCCCCAGTGTGGCAAAATATTAAAAGTGAGTATGAAAATATTTTGTACACGCAAAAACGTAAAAAATTGAAAGGAGAAACTTTGCCCCCTGTCTAGTCTCAAACCGATGTTTTTTTTCTCATGCAGGCTCTGATTGATGTTTGTGTATTGTCTGGTCTCTTGCATGAGCATGCATCTCTATCTTTATAAAGTGACTGGAGCTTCCTCAAGCAATGGGCCTTCCATGCCCCCTGATTCCATGTCTTCTTTTGATTCTTTACTTCACATAGTGTTTGTTGTTTACTTTAACAAATAATAAGTAACACAAGATTAAAAAATGCAATAGATATGCTTATGTATGCATGATATGCATGAATAATACTTACAATGGTTCTATTGACTCATAGATCGAGGTGATCAACTGAAGTGTTCTCATTGGTTCCTTCCAGATGCTCATTCAGGTCTTGCATTGGAATAGTAGAAAAATTTGCCTTTATGGCTTCTATCTTCAAGATGTTGAAAACATGAGTAGTGAGGCCCAGGCAGCATAGTCAAGGATACATCCATTTCAAACTATAATTCAGCATGTCAGTTGGTAACTTCTTCACAACCTTGCAAATAATCTTTTACTTTGCCCAATGTGTCCTTCGAGGTGAAGGTTTTTACAATAAGAAAATAGTTTTTTAAAATCAAATGTTGACTTTGTCAAATCAGTGTCATTGTACCTCAGGACTCGATTTTTCAAATTAGCATATCTATAACATGACAACCCTAGTTACCATACTAAACTCGGGAATCATTTCTATTTGGGCAAGAACTGTTACACTTCAGATATGCACATACACAATACTTGATCAAAGGTCTCATTGAGTTTAAATATTATCTATCTCATACACATGCTGATTCAAACTATCTCCACTAATAGACTCTGCCTACTAAGTGAGATCAATAGGTCTTTAATTAGCTTGAAACGGGGTCTATAAGGGACATGGGTTAAGCGAAGGCCAATTGTAAATTGGAGTCGATGTGACACTATGGACAAACCTTCACACTACAAACTTTTTGCTGGAACTTTAGATAGTTGGGAGCAATCTTGCTAGACTTCCTTCTATCTTCTTAGAAGAAATATGGAATCGATTAAGACGATCTTCATTTTTTCACTTTACTTTTGCACAAACTCAGGACCCATTTTTTCTTCTTTTTTGTATCTTTTCCTTTTTTGTTCTTGTTTTTTTCTTTTTTTTTCTTTTTTTCTTTTTTTTCGTGGTGTTGTCTCCTAGCTCCAAAAGAATCCATTCTATACTTTTGTTTATGGATGAGTGGAGTAGAGTGAGTTTTATTTCAACAAGGATAAATTATTTATTATTCTGATGTCATCTTAATAAATTGGAGATATTAGGTCTAGCATTAGGTGAACTTCAACTACCCTTATAGTCTTGAGAACTTCAACTATCCTTATGGTCTTGACTATGCATTCCTTTCTTTTTTATCTTCTTGCTTCTTCCCTTTAGTGATCATCAGATTTGTCTTAGGTATCACAACAGCTTAGGATAGGTTGTTGGGGTTTGTAAGCCAATGAAAAGAAAGCTAAAATCTCAAGAAGGGTCAAAGGGACAACTAGGAATTGATATTTAAATGGGTGGATACTAGTTGTTGGCTAACTAAACAATGCCTAGATCATCTCTCCCTTAAAATAACCAGAGTTCAATTTCGCCTTGAAAGTTTGTAAAAGCATGTTCTAAGATGGACTAGGACCTAGACAAAGGTCATTATGTAGGAGCCCTATCTAAGTAAGCATACACAGCTCAATTATAAAGAACAATTCCCTCACCTAGTAAAGTCATTCGGTTCATAATGCATAGATATATTAATTTATAAATATCAAGCTAAATTCATCATTGGTTGATCACCAAAATGAACAAAGACCATCAAAAATTAATAAAAATAATCTATTCAAACAACTTTAATTTTAAAAACATAATTGTTCCAAATAAGTACTAAAGAAAGCAAAATAAAAAGAGCAACACTTCAAGCTAAGGGAGGTTCGTTGAGTTAGAGTGGAAGTTACTTCATTTATTAGACATATCAAGGATCAAGGATCATTGCTTCATCATCCACAATTAGTCCAACCTTGCTTAGTAGCACATCCTCTTTAGTAGCTTCTCTATCCATATCATTACAAGATGACAAGATAAAACTCTTCATGAAGGTTGCAAGTGGTGGCGCCCTTCCAAATTAAGGTAGAGGATTATTCTTAGTGTTGGGATTATCGGGCTCAGGCAGCTTACCACTATCGATCAGATTTTGGATCTCGTACCTCAATCGGGTAAATCTATTTGTCTCATGTCCTTAAGTTTGATGAAGTAGACAAAAAGCCTTATTGTTAAAATTCGGAGGTAAAGGATTCGGCAAGGGTCAAAGAGCCAATGGTTGCAACAACCCCTTCTTTTGCAGTTTGTTGAAAACCTAAGACAGAGGTTTCCCCAATTTTGAAAATTTATGCTTCTTTGCTGGTTCAGATGTTGCAATTTCCTTGACACATCCTCTTTCCCTTTGACTTTGTCCACTGAGTGGTAGCTGCCCATATGGCTCCACTTAGATAGCACAAGGTTCAACCAGTCTTGTGAAATAGGGATTGACCCCTCATTTCTCATTTGATCTCTATTAGTGAACATGTTCCTCATTAATGTTGCCTTTACCTTCTTCCTTATGCCAATGGGAGATGCCTGATTAGCATTATTGATGATCTCTAAAATTTCAATCAACTGGTTCTTCATAATTTCAACAAATTGATCCTGTAGCTCGGCCATCCTAGCTTTGATAACCTCATCAACTATATCCCTTAGCTAGTTTGCATCCATCCTTCTAATGAAGCACTTGAATAAAAATCACTACTGCAGGTGGTGTCGTTGTATGCTCTAGAATTGTTAGACTCTAAGTCTGTGAGCCAGAAAGGATAAATGGCATGTTATGCAATGCATGTATGTACAAATAACAAACAAACAAAGATAATTAGGACGTCCCTTCCAACCTTATAATTTCCACACACGAATGGCGAGTCTCTTTTCCTAGGTATGTGGTAAACAAAATATCAACATGGGATATTTTATTCTCAAAAAATCCCCTTGAATGTTTTAACCAATAGTTATGTTTCTCAAACATAGAAGTCAGTCCATGATAATTTTCATTAATTATGCTTCAATCCATTGAATCTCATCTACACCAGCTTTTATGCTATATTGAATTAAAGCAAAATTAAAAGGTTTATCATAAATAGATTTCTCATTTCGAAGAAGCAACTAATGATTCATGCCAAAAACAAGCCCATGATTAATATTTGATGGTATAAACTAGGCCTACAATTGATTTTGTTATTCCATAATTGACCTAAATAATTTGTAAGCTCATTTTAAGAAAAAGTTGTAATGAAGTGAAAAAATAGTTTTATTTCAAAGCCCATAAAAAGATTTTAGAAAAAATAAATTTTGGACTTTGAGCTTAGGCTAAAAGGTGAAACAGAATTTTTTTTCATCCATGTTTAAAAGTTTTTATGTTCAAAGACCATCTTTAAAAGTTTTAAAAATAGTTTTGGTCTTTTGGATTTAAAGGAAAAACTATTTTTAGCATATAATATAATTAGGTCATATTAGAAAAAGAATAAACCAAATAAGCCATGTGTAAAACTAAGATATATCAATCAAAGTCAAACAACAAGCTTTAGGCGTGAAAACCTAAGGAAAATAACTAGGTTAATTACATGAGCTTAAGTCTTTAGGTTAAAAAAGTTTAGGTTCCCATTGCAAGTATATACCAAAAGGTACAAGGCTATGAGTGGTTATGCCATGCTCGATCTCCATACCTTGAGTGAAAGTATGGTATCCCTTGCATAGCACAACATGGGTAACACGGGAGTCCTAACTCACGCATACAATGCAATCTAAATGATGTAATGGAAAATATCATAATAAGAAAGAATAGAATATTATAAAGACCAATGGAATCAACTTCTCTTATCCCCAGTGGAGTCGCCACTGCGAGCAGGGATTTTCGCCCCCACTCTCATGAGGAATAGTTCTTATGACTTTAGAAATGTTAGGCTCGGGGCCTTAGAGAACACGAGCCTAAACCCAAAGAAAATGGAGTGGCCACCCAAACGGGCTGGAAAAAAGAAAGGGGCGGATGACTCAATTCCTAAGGAATCCCCAACCCCCTATTGGATTAGGAAAGTTAGGTATGTGTGGGAAGGTGAGAATGACTCAGCAGCCCCACAACGCCCGGTTCATTGGAATCGGCCTCCTTTTCAGGTCTTAATACTATAAAATTCTTAAATATATTGATATTATCCATACTATATGCAATCATAAGAATAAACAAATACTTTATTAAAAATCATAGTAATATTCAAACAAAGTAAATAAATTGACAGCCATCTGAGGATGGCAACATGTCCTTACATCATCCAATATCTAAAACTAAATAAGATACCCACCAATTGGTGGAAACGTATCCTCTAAGAACTCAAAATAAATTGAATTACATGATGCTCCACACATAAGGTACCCATAATCATAGAAACATATCTCTTACAATTTTTGAAACCAAAATAAACCAATGAAAACAATCAACAATTCATCATAGAATAAATCATTCATCATAGATTAAATAAACCATCAATCAAAATATATAATAAACATGCATCTAACTTAAATAAAGGAATAAATATACAAATTTAGGTTTACCACTTGAATTAGGGTTTCTTGAATAAAATTAGGGTTTAGAGTGTTTTAGGTTTAAAAAATAAGGTTTTAGGGTTTCGGAATTAACATTGTTATTATTATTATTATTTAAAGTATTATGCTACTGTGAAGACTTGGAAAATCGAATTAATTAGGGCTTTGTGGTTTTAAGAAAATAGTATAGGGTTTTTGGTTAATCAAATTAGGATTTAGTCATACCATGCAATTAGGGTTTGGAATTTGTATGAAAATAATATTTGAGTTTAGGGTTTAAATAAATTAAGGTTTGGAATTTTTTTAAAAACAGAATACTTTGGTTATTAATTTCTTGAATTCACAGTAACTATACAGTTTTTTTTTTAAGTTGTAATTATAAATTTTAATGGATCAATTGCTACTAGCTGAAGATGATTTTTATGAATAAAATTATATCAACATACCTACATTTGAATGCTCCACAAAAATTGTTGGATAAAAATTTTGGATGAGCTATACCAAGACAACGCTGCTTGCTGCCTTAGATTATGGACAGTCTCTTGTTGCCAAAGTCCGAGTCTCTTCTAAGAATTGCCAAAGTATCCAAGTCTCTGAATAAATTTTCAAAAGTCTCAAAGTCCCAGTCTCAGAAAGTAGTCTCAGAAAAGATCTAAAGTCTTCTGAATAAGTCTTAAAAAATCAAAAGTCCAAGTCCGGGTCTCTGAAAAATTCTCCAAAAAAGTCCCCTTTATCAATCTTTTAATTTGTTATATATAGGAAAATAAAAAACCTAATACGATTTGGTTAAGAAAAATTAAACTGTTAAGGAAATTAAAAAAACAATTCGAGGTTGATAAGGATTTTTTTGGCAAAATCAACAACGCGCGAAAGGATTAGGCCTGCTGGGCGTTGGGCGAGCGAGCTACTAGGTGAGCGCTGGGCTGCTGTGATGATTGTCATGCGAGACAATGAGCCTGGGTGTGTTGGGCTGCCGCAATGATTGACGTGCAAGGCGACTGCTATGGGCGAGCCGCAATTCGCCGCAGGCCGAGAACTGCTTGCCACGTGACCGCTGCCTCGCACTGTTCGTTGATTCGTCCGATTTTATTTTTTATTTTTTAATTTTTATATATATTTTTTAAAAAATAAATTTTATATTTAAAATAAATATTTATAATTAATTATATTTTTAAATTAAATAATAAATAATAAATATTATTAAAATAAATATTATATTATTAAAATAAATAATAAATACCACAAAAATTATCTTGTACTGTTTTAAAACTTTGGACTGGACTTGGACAAAAAATAAGGGTGTACACTCAAGTCAATTTTTGGCCTCTAATTTGACTAATCTGAGTCCTAAAAGTATTTGGACTGAGTAATTTTATTTCTTAATCATGCAGTAAGCCATTTACAACTCAAGTGAAGCAATTTTAGGTTTAACGAGGGTTAAGTCAGGGTTTGCCAATAAATATATTATTAAAAGGTAGAGAAAAGGGAGGAATCAGCAACCATCAACAATTATCAAGCAATGATTAGTAATTAAGAGCTGATTTTATAAACACCAAAACACAGAGATAAAAAAGAAAAGAAAAGAGAGGTGACAATAGCCAAAATATCGAGTGATCCTTGAATCATTGATGCACCAACAAAGATTTAAGTCCATCTAGGCAGTAGCATTACCAAGTCCAACTACTGTAAGGTGAAAGTGACAAACAAAGCTTCTTTCAACAAATTTATTTAGGTGGAGCCAACAACGCAAGCAAGATTGCTATTAACCAATTCAATTAAATTTTGTTGATTACCTTCAATACTTAAATTAATGTGTTGTCAAATTATAAATATAATTTCATAGATTCATTTTAGTAAGTTATCGATTTGGGATTAAGGCCAACCGAAGCATCTATAGTATGTTTTAACCTTGATCTTTTATATGAAAACTTAATTATAAACTTAAAACCCTGACTTTATTTAAAGAACCCTAATCTCCTATTTGCTTAAACTAAAACCAAAGAACCCTAATCCTGTTTTTAAAAACCCTAAATCCTTGTATTTTCCAAAACCTTAATTCATAAAATCCTAGTTTGTATATATATTATTTAACATGGTATTTAAATGCAAACTTGATTATTAATGTATGGATGATTTATTTTATTTGATTTATAATGAATGGTTTACTTTTATGATGAATGATTGAATGAGTTAATTTATTTGATTTATTATTTTATTGTTAATTATTCTAGTTTTCATGATGTAAGAGGTATGTTTTCACTTTGAGGGTACCTCATTAGCTAGGTTCAATGCAATTTAATTTATTTTGGATTTTGGATTAATGTAAAGGGCATGTTTCCATAAAATTGTGGTTGTCCTATTTTATTTAATTTTGGAAATTAAACAATTATTGTAAAGGCATGTTTTCATCCTTGAATGGGTGCCTACTTTGATTGTTTATTTTAAATAAAGGTGATGGATGTTTATTTCATTAATTTGCATGTAATATGGATGATGATATAATAAGTTAAGAATTAAATAATATTTAGATTTGAAAAGGAGGCCGGTTCCAATGAACCGAGCACTGTAGGGGTGCTAGGTCATTCTCACCTTTCCCACGCGTACCCAACTTTTTGAACCCAATAGGGGGTTGGGGATTCATTAGGAATCAAGTCATCCACCACTTTTTTTTTCCCATCCCATCCGGGTGGTGACTCCATTTTCCCTGGGTTTAGGCCCATGTTCTCTAAGGCCCTGAGCCTAATAGTGCCGAAGTCACAAGAACCATTCCACATGGGAGTGGGGGCAAAAATCCTCGCTCACAGCTCTGAGTCAACCATCTTGATAGTCTTAGACTTGGTATTATAAAAAGGGAAAGGGCAGATTGATGAAATGCCAAAACAAGAATAAAAAGAAAAAAAAAGGGTATTGTGCTTTTACAAAGGCATAAGAAAAAAAAGATTGAAATTGTCCTAATTAGATTCAGATTTCTATCAAGAAGATAGAAGAACATTCATGAAGCAAGATAACAACATGCCCAGAAGGTAGGGATGATGAATGCCTCCAATAACATACGGTTCCAACCAAAATTTTACAGTTTAAAGATTTATCAGCAGTGTCATGATAGCTCTAGTTTAAAAAATGGTCTTCGCTTAAATCATGTCCCTTATAGACCCCATTTCAAGTATATTAAAGACCTATTGATCTCCTTTGGTAGGTAGAGTCTATTAGTGGAGATTATTTGAAAAAGTATGCATATGAGATAAGACAATATTTTAACTTAATGAGACCTTCGGCCAAGTAATGTGTATGTGCCAATCTAAAGTGCAATAGCTCTTGCTCAAACGGAAATGATTCCCAAGTTTAGTACAGTAACCAGGATTATGATGTTATAGATGTGTTAATTTAGATAAATCAAGTCCTGAGGTATATTGACATTGATTTGATATGACCAACATTGGATTTCAAAAAAAAAAAATTGACACATGAGCCTTCAAGCTTAGGGAGGTACGTTGCACTATCAAACATTAAAGGACATATTGGTCAAGGTGGGCTAATGAATGGACTATTTGAATAGTCATGAAGAAGTTACCAATTAATGTGTTGAATCATGGGTTGACATGTATGTCTGACTATCCTGCTTAGGCCCCCACTACTCATGTTTTCTATATCTTGAAGATAAAACATGGATGCATTATCTTCTTCTATCCCATTGCAAGACCTATATGAACATCATGAAGGTACCAATAGGATTACTCTGACTTATACCTCGGTCTGCGAGTTAATAGAATTACTATAAGTATCACCCACGCATATCATGCATACATGCAAACATGAGCATATCATGCTGCATTTTTGTTGTCTTATGTTGCTTATTCCTCTATCAGAGTAAACAGGCGACACCTTGTGAAGCAAACAATCAAAAGTAGGTATGGAATCAGAGGGCATGAACAATTATCATCCAACCTACATTGGATCTGTTAAAATATCCTGACGGCTCAGTTTCATGGGTCGAGAACCCAAATCCAAGTCTCGAGTCTAAAACCCAAATCCAGGTCCCGGGTTGATAATCCAAATCAAGTCTCGGGTTGAGAACCTAAAATATGTATGGGATCGAGAACTAAAATCCAAGTCTTGAGTTGAGAACCCAAATCTAAATCTCCCATTGAGAACCCAAATCCTGTATTGGGTAGAGAATCCAAATCATTTACCGGGTAGAGAACCCAAATACAAATCTCGAATCGAGAACCCAAATCCAGTCTCGGATCGAGAAACCAAATATAAGTCTCTGGTTGAACACCCAAATCCAGAATCAGGTCGAGAACCCAAATTTAGAATTTGTTCGAGAACCCAAATCTAGTATCAGGTTGAGAACCCAAATCTAGTCTCATGTGAGAACCAGAATCTAGTCTCGGGTCTAGAATCCAAATCCAGTCTTGGGTCGAGAACCCAAATCCGATTTTAGGTTGAGAACCTAGATCTAATCTTGGGTCAAGAAACCAAATTCAGTCTTGGGTTTAGAACCCAATTCCAATCTCAAGTTCAAAACCCATCCTTATCTAAGATCAGCTCAAAGTCATATTATTTTTCACTCTCTAAAAAAATTTAAGATCGTTCAAATAGGGGAAAAAACTATAGACCCTTAATTTTGGCCCAGTTCAAATTTGGTTTTAATTAAAAGTGATCGGATTAAGTTTATTTTTAATGAAAGACCTAAATTAAATTTAATATGATTGAATTATATCTAGTTGAAATTGATCTAATTGAAATATAGGCCAATTCGGTTTGTTTAGGTCAGCCAGGCTCAATATGACCCAAATATGAGCCAAAATTAATATAAGCCAAGCTCATAAGCAATCTGGCTAGCCAAATAGCTCATGGAGAATTTGGCATGACAAATTTGCCATGATCCAAGGTTAGCCTTGGGCATGCCAAATTTGTCATGGGCTAAGATCATGGAGAATTGGCTATGCCAAATCTTCCATGAGGCCTTAATTCGGGCTAGGTACAGTTTTAATCGCGTTTAAATTTCAATAAGACTTGGATAAGCAACAAAAGATGTTTGAATTGATTAAGGATTGATAAGTTAATGTTGCCCAAATTATTGTTTATATATACAAACGCAAAAGCCATAATAAGGGGAGTAATAATTAAAAAGCAGCCACAATTATCAAACAACGGGATGATAAAAATATAGCAATTAAATACAGAGAGGAGCCATGATTGAAAAGTAATTTAAGAACATAAAGCAATCAAAAGGAAAATAAAAACAAAACAGAGGCAGTAGCTAAGCAATTGTCAAATTGCTGAGGTTTTGCCAAGACTCAATTTGATCCGGTCAGTAGCATCATTAGACACCAGCTTCTGTAAGGTGAAGGTGACAAAACAAATCTTGGTTCAACCACAGTAAACTTGATGGAGCCACAATGCAGGTTTGATTTCTTATTAACCAACTCAATTTGATCTTATAAATTAATCTTATTATCAATTCATTGTGTTTCCAAATTATACATGCGAGTCTACAAACTCTTTTATGGTTAGTTTTGGTTAAGGATTAAAATTAATTTAGAATTCAATTGTATACATCAATTATGTTCCCACAAATCTAAAACCCTAATTGTATAATAACATTGGCATCTGGTTTTCCAAAACCCTAATTCACTTATTTTTTGCCTTAGTTAAAATATTAAACCATAAAGTTGTAATTCGCATATTTTAATCTTAGACTTATAATCCAAAACCCTAATTGCATGTTTAGTGTTAACTTTGCATATGAAACCCTAATTTTAAATCCAAAAAGCTAATCATATTCTAAAACCATAATTTTGCATGTTTGGCTTTAGTTACATTAGCAAACCCCTAATTCAACAACAAAGCTTATTCTGTAAATTGTTTACCTTTCGGGAGTGCTGCCCCCGATCCCCCACAAGGGGCGCTGCCCCTTTGACCCCCATCCACTAACCGGCTAGTGGGACCTCCATGGGAGCGACTCGCGTCATCGCGCCCTATATTTCATTAATCGGTCAATATTAAGATATATTTATAAATTGTATTTTTTATGATTAGCTTTAACTTCATTAGTTTATCCCTAATTTGTAAATTTTTTTATGCAATGGTTGGTTATTTGTTTGATTACTTGTTTTACTGTGGATGATAATTAAGTATTTATTTATTGTATTTTTAAAGATTGTAAAAGGAATGTTTCCACCTTGTAGGTGCCTTAATTATTTTTTATTATGTAATTTATTTTATGAACTTTAGGACTTTGTAAAGGACATGTTTCCACCTTTTGGCGGGTGTCCTATTTCATTTATTCTTATGGACTTGGATAATTGTAAGGGCATGTTTCCATCCTTGGATGGGTGCCCATTTTGATTAGTTTGTTTAAAATTTATAATATGATGTATGTGTATTTTATAATTGCATGTAATATGGATAATACAATAATAATTTAAGAATTTTATAATATTTAGACCTGCAAAGGAAGCTGGTTCCAGTGAACCGAGTGCTATAGGGGTGTTGGGTCATTCTCACCTTCCCCATGTGTATCCAACTTTTTGAACCCAATATGGGATTAGAGATTCCTTAAGAATTGAGTCATCCACCCCTTTCTTTTCTTTCCCGATTTGTCCAAGTGGCGACTCCATCTTCTCTGGGTTTAGGCTCGTGTTCTCTAAAGCTCATAGCCTAATAGTATCGTAGTCCCAAGAACCATTCCATCGGGAGATGGGGGGAGAAAATCCCTACTCACAGTAGTACCACTAGCTATTTTTGTAACACCCTTATACCCTATATACGTACAAAACATATTTCTAGCATATGTAAAATATGCATATACGGTACAAAAATGTCATAGACGGATTTACAATTTTTTTTTTACATTTCCAACTTAAAATTTCAAATTCTAAATATATAAAAATTAAATAGAATATAAATATTATTTACTTGTTATAAGAACCCAAAATAAATATTATATATAAAAATCTCTGGAAAAAATTCGCCAGAGTTTTGTTTGTATTTTGGATATCCCAAAATTTAGCAATTATTCAACCTGCAAAAAGAAAACACTCCCAATAATTTCCAATCACCCTCTCAACCATACTTCTCAATTTCACCAATTTTCTCAAACATTTATACATATAGATATATATAATTTAAAACACACTTACTCTCCCATTTCAAATACATTGACCCAAACATTCTTTATAATATACAATACATAAAATTCGAAACATAAAATATTATGCATAAAACTCAAAATGTACAATAACATAAAAATATATACATGTTGCTGGCAGTGTTTCTGATCTCGATAGCAACTCTACAAGCTCAACTACAAGTCTAGACTCGACCTGGTCTAGAAGAACTCTCTGGCTCAACTGGGTCTACCCTGTCACCTGCGCGATGGAAACAATTGCGCTAAGCCGAAGCCTAGTGGTACAAACTTTGATAATAATAATATAACTCAATGCAATACCAAATGCACAATGCATATAAATGTCACATCAATCCACTTTCTTATATTTTTCAAATAATTCATAAGCACAACTCATAACATTATATTACTCAATTGTATCATAATTCATAATTCACAGTAAAACAAAGACAAGCATGGGCCCAAAAAGGATCTAATATGCTATTCAAATTTCAGAGTTACTGCTTTGGTCCATAATGACACCATGTGTCTAGCCCCGTAGGCAATATATATATCCATGGATAATGTAACAGCCCTAGTCTCTTGGACCTCAACCCGGCTAGACCTTTAGGCCCCAGTATCTTGGTCCTCAACCCGGCTAGACAGCTACAGTTTTTGAGGCTTACGACCTAGTCTTTTCACCCCAAAAACATCATATTTATCAGCTAGCATGGCTTACGACCCAGTCTTTTCACCAGTCCAGCGTATAGCCCGTAGGCAATCATAGGCATGCCGCCAAACCCAGAACTCTGAAAATTGAATAACATACTAGGCACACAATTTATTCATTTTTCTCATTATTAATCTCTTTCTTTTTGTCACATATTCAATCTAGGCACATTGCCTTATTTTCACATTTTTTTTCTCATTTTTCTAATTTTTCACATCTTTCTCACTTTTCTCACTTTTCTCATTTTTATCAATATCAATTCATTTCATTATTACACATATCTCATTTTTGCATTCACAACACATAACCCAATTACTTTGGGTATTTTCACATAATATGCACATTTCACATGTTACACAAATTAGCCATTATCAATGGCTTTTCACAATGCATTTAACACATATATGACATTACAAATGTCATAGCATATTATTCATACACAATCAATGAACCAAGTAGCTTAACACATTTTTCAACCAAATGTGTTAAGTCCAAATGTTATGCAAATATAAACATTATATTCAAAGTTTGTACATACTTCCACTAGCAACCCAAAGCAAGCTAAAAACAACCTTCAATCCAATCTTTCTAACTTTCCCTTCACCACTTGGATGAAGCAGATAAATCTCCCTCAATGCCTAAACCAAATGTGATAGCAAAAAATCATTTAGTATCACATTTAATGGCATTTCCAACATTAAATCATAATTACACATCACTCCTACAAATTTTCCAAAAACTTAGCCTTTCCTTACTTCAACATTAGAATTCCATTCTACTACAATTAAATTAGTGTTTTAAGTTTATTTATATTATTAAAAACATATTTTAATACATTTAAATCATTTACATTATAAAAATACACTCCTATACACAAAATCTCAAAAATGGCCTAACCTTCCCCCATTGAAGGTTTTCCATTCCAAAACAATTCATTACTCATTCCAAGCTTATATTCATCACTTTTAACACTAAACAACATGCTTAAACAAATAAAATCACACAATTCAACCACTTTGGAAAATCACTTTTCCAAAATCCTAAATCTCCACTTCCATTCTCAAACTCCAACCCAACACCACCAATCCAATATTTGACTTTAAAATACTTGTTTATGAATCAAAACAACTCATTTGGAATCAATTTTCACAATTAAAATTCATGTTTTCAAAACCCCAAAAATCCATAACCCTAAATTCTCTCTCTTCACCATTCTTTAACCAAATTCCATCATCTCTTCAATCTAACCTTAGAATCATTGTTAACTACCCAAAATAACATCATACACACCAAATCCAACAATTATAACATACTACATAAAAATTCAAACTCTCACATAATCTAAATTTCCAAGGAATTCAAAGAAAAGAGATGGAAACTTACTAATTTTGGTGGAAATCACCAAAAATCCACATGAAACTTGTTAATTCCTTCAATTTATGGAGTATGGAAGAAGCAAAGTCCTTGGTCTTCAATCATCCATGGAAGCCACGTTCTTGAGAAGAAGAAGAAGACTTTTAAATATTCTTTCCTTTTCATCTTTTTTTTAAACCACATATATATATATATATTAAAATAATTTAATATTTAATATTTTAATTTTTTTTAATAAATTAAAAGTCCTAATTTCTCTCTTCCATTCAAAATTAATTTGTTTTTGAATTATTTTATTAATTTTGAATTTATAAGATTTAATTACTAAAATACCATTTTCTTTTAAAAAGTGTTGACTTTTATATATTTTATGTATATTTTGCATATATATCATATATATATTCCACTTTTTCATTTAAAATCCCATCATTTTTCATTTAAAACTATTAATTTAATTTATCCTATTAAATTATAATTTATTTTAACAAATTTTCAAAAAAATTTGGATGTTACAATTTTTATTATTTTCTTCTGTCTAAGGTCCGGTTGCACCATGGCTAGTTCGGTCAGACTTGGCGCCATGCTTTTAAAAAATGAGAGTGTTGGCGGCCATAAACTTCAATAGATTAGTTTCATCAAATTCCACAGCTCTAGCTCGATCAGACTGATTGTTAGTCCAGACGGACTAAATGTGAAACCCACAAAAGATGATTGAGTTCCTATACAATTTATCTTAATGCAACTATTTATATTCATTCAATTGGATTGCCTAAGATCAAAATAGAGTTTACCAAGCCAATGATTTGGCTAACCATCTCCCCCTTTTTAACTTTTGCAATTATATTGAATTGATTTAAAAAAATTAAAGTATTCTTCCCTAAACTTGTTATTATTTCTAATTTCTTTCTTTCTCCCCTAAACATGTTATAATTTCTAATTTCTTTCTTTCTCTCCCCCTTTGACAAAGACAAAAATGATCAAACAAGAAAATCAGTCAATTTAAAATTAAGTAACAACTTCATTAAAAATCATAAAATACCAAAACATAAAAGTATGTATGATCTAGTACATAAAGAGCCACAAAATCAATGAGATCATAAAAAAAATAAATTTAGGTTTTGGAGAATATGGAGGAAAATCAAAGTCATCATCTTCATTTCCATCTCCTTCTTCCTCATCTTCTTCCTCTTTAGTTCCTCTTTCAACTTGTTCTTCTTCAATGCTAGCTTCTTCATCTTCATCCCAAGGCATACGTTGAGGAAAACCCATTGCTCCTTACATACCCCTAATGTCCATGTGAAGATGGGAAAGTCTTTTGGAAATAGTATCAACCTTAGAGGTTTGAGAAGAGATTTGTCCTTGACTCTCTTAAGGGATGGAGAGGATAGAAATTTGGCCTCTAGGAGTTTAGGGTCTAGGAATTTTCACTTGGAAGGATTCTTGGCTCTCATCAACAACTCTTGGCCTTTTTCTTTGTTGAGCTCTAATATCTTGAGCGCTAAAAGTGTAATATCCCAATGTGTGTCCTAGAAGTTTGGATATAATTGTTGTTTGTTTGAATTATGTGTATATGTTATGTTGATAAGAAAAGGAATTGAAAAGAGTATGTTTAGGTATTGTTTAAAAAGGAAAATAATGTGGAGAGAGAAAGTGTATATGTTGGGTATATGGTAATATATATAACATATATGTTGGTCAAAATGAGGAGTCAAGGGAAGAAGATATTTTATTTGTGATATGTGAAATTACTTAAATGGGCATATAAGTAAAAGAAGCTAAGTTAAATGGATGAGGGCATTTAGGTAATTGCTTTGTTAGAATTGCTTGGTGGAGATTTAAAGAAGAAGAGAAGTTTGACTTGTCTTCATTTTCTCTTCTTTGCATTGTGTGGCCGGCTACCAAAGGAAAGAGAGAGCAAGAGAGGTGTTCTAAATTCTAAAATCAAGTTGAAGGAAGAAGCAAAGGATTAAGTTGGAGATTTATGAAATTTCCTTAATTTTGGTAAGTACTCTATTGTTTTCCTTTGTTATTTTGAAGTTGTGTTTGAGGTGAGTTATGATTTGTTGATATTATGATTTGGTGTGTTTGATATGTGTTTATAAGTGTTGAAATTGAGTATAAGTTAAAAAGATTGAATTGGTGTTGGTTTTGGTTTGAAGATGGTAAGTTAAGTGGATGTTGATAATGAAAGAATAAGAGTGATGTTGATTTTAGGGTTTTGAAATGGTAAGTGATTAAATGTATTGTTAATGTGAATATTGTGATGAATATGTAAAATAAGTGTTAATGACATTGATTATATCCATTTGAATGAGGTTATGTTGTGCATAATGTGTTTTAATTCAATAAAAAGAGATTTGGCCATGTTTAGGGTTTTCATTCATGAGAGACACGGCCAAACTAGGGAAGAGACACGGCCAAACTAAAGAATTTTTGAGAGACACGGCCAAGTCTAAGGAAATTTGGCCGTGTTGGATAAATTTTTTGGGAGACACGGCCACTGACTTGGCCGTGTCCCTTGAATGTGTCTGCCACTGCCTATTTTGTGTTGAGAGACACAGCCAAGCTAGGGAAGTCTTGGCCGTGTTGGAGCTTTTGATTGAGAGACACGGCCACAAACTTGGCCGTGTCCCTTGAGTGTGTTAGCTACTGTGATTGTTCTTTGCTCTTCTTGCATTGTTGAGATGGAACATACATTTGATGATAATGATGATGCATATGATATTATATGAACAATGTTATGTTTTATACATTGTGAATATTGTGAATGGTAATGTGTTATATGAATAATATACTTTGTAATGTTATATCAATGATGCTATATGTAAAATGTGAAGGATATGATGAGGTAATTGATTAGGTATACTATGAAATATTATAATATGAATTGAGACATGACATGATATGAGGCCATTGTGCTTGGCTATGATAACTCAAATGTGATGTGAAGCCATTGTGATTGGCTATGATAACTCAAATGTGATGTGAAGCAATTATGATTGGCTATGATGATTCAATTGAGAATAAAATTGCTAAATGAATTGTGTGGCTAATGTGTTATTCCATTTTCAGAGTTTGTTGTTGGTGGCATGCCTAATATTGGTAACAATCTCTTGAAGTTAGGTTGGATTTGATCCTTGAAGCCTAATTGAGATGTTACAACCCTTGAAGCTAGGTTGGGTTGGTTCTTGAAGCCAAGTTAGGTTGATACTTAGCATGCTTTGTTCCCCTTGAAGCTTGGTTGAACCTAATCCTTGAAGCCTAGTTGGGTTTATAATAATGATAAATGTGATAACAAAACCAAAGCATTAACTCTGAAAATTGAATGGCATATTAGTGTGTTTTGGGCCCATGCTTGTCTTTGTTTAATGTGATTCATGAATGGTATAATGATTGCCTTTGTTGGAAATGTGATTCATGATTGGTGAATTGTGAATAGAATAATGATATGAAGTATGATATGTAATGTGTGTATTGATATATTGATTTTGAGTGTTAGTGATGGGTTGTGGTTGGTGTTAATGATATGTATATACGTATATATAATATATGAGATTAGTAGAGATATATGAAAGGTGTAATTAAAAAGGGAAACCATGATAAGAAACTAATGGTACATGAAATTTGATATATCATTATATGTTAGAACTTCTGTAATGTATGTTTATATTATTTATTTGTACTACTAAGCTCTCGGGCTTAGCGCGGATGTGTAATCGCGCAGGTGACTAGGTGGAAGATATGAAGTCTTTCGTTATGCCACGAGAAGAGTAAGAGTTTATCGAGACCAACTAGAGGGTGATGCATACATGTATAATTTTTAATTATGATGTATCTCTGATAAGAGTGTATTTATATGTATAAATGAAGTTTTGATAAAGATAAGATTCTTATATATAGGTAATATCATTAAAAGTATAATGATTTTGTAAATGCTCTTTAAATTTATGTATTGTGGTTTAAACTCTGTTAAAGGTTTTTAAATTGTAACGAAAAGTGACATCCTTATACTTTATATACTTACTGTATGTATACCAGGTATATGTATAGTACTTATATGGGATATCGGGGTGTTACAATTATTTTGGTATCAGAGCTTAGTTTCGAGATTCTCGGCCTAAGTGAAATAAAAAAAATTTTGTGAAACGCTTAAAATGAATTTAAAAGAAGAGTTTTACAATGCAATTGGTAATACATGCATATGCATTAACACCTAGGTTGGTCTCGGGTGTGGCATTATATGATTTGTAGTATATCTGTGTTATATGAGATGGATGCAAGAGTGTGAATGATGTTTTACATGAAAGAAAAGCTAGAGAAAGTAATGATATGGATTTATATAAGTTTAATTGATAAATTAAAAAAAATGGAAATTTATGCAAGTAAAGTGAATTGTTAAATGTGTTGAAGTATAAAGAAATGAAAAGGAGAATAAAGTTGAAAATGAGTTGGAAACAAAATCAAGATTAAAGTATGTACTCTTTCCTCTACACTTTGAACATCTTTATAATAAAGTTTATGTTGGGTTTGCTAGACAGAGGAAATATTGTTGGATTGTTAATATTGAAAGATATATTATTAAATGAGGAGAGTATGGTGGAATATTGAATGAGTTGATTAGTATAGACAAAGTGTGATTATTTAAAGTTTGGGGTATATATATAAAGTTAAGGTTTTGTTAAAGGAAAAAGAGATGATATTGGTTAAGTAAGAATATAAATTGGTATTGTTATTTTAATGCAAACATTGTAAATTCAATGTTGGAAATGTGAGATGCTTGGATATTGTGAAAGCTCATGGTAATGGTGGTAATACGTGACATTTGGATTTTTGAAATGAGCTTGATAATTGAGAAAATTATATCTTTTGATATTGCTTTGTGATATATATATATATGTTGTTTTTAAAGTTGATATTAAGAAAAGATGAGTTTGGCAAATTGAAACTTAAGCGAAATAGTAAGTTGAAAAGTTAAAGTTTTAGTGGAATTTGATAAAGATTATTTGGATATTGATGGTTTAATGTATATTCAATATATGAGCTAGGTGAAATGACTAATATTGCACATGAAAATATATATAGTAATATTGTTGAAACATGAATTAAGTTAATAAAGATCATATAATCGAGTGCAAATTGGTTTGAAACGGAGTTGGAATGTGTTAACTTCTGGTATAACAAAAATGTAAAGAAAGAATATGTAACTCTTGAAATACACCTTAGACTTGTATTCGTAAAGATTGAGAAATAAAATTATAAAAAGAACAGTATTGATTTGAAAGTCCTAGGCTTGAATATTAATCTCTTAAAGCCATATGTGTTGTTTAGTATATTTGATCGATTAATTTTGTTATCCATAGATTTGGGTCTTAGATAAAATGATTGTAATACAGATTTGGTGAGATTGGAAATTTTGTTTGAGAAGTATAGTTAAAAGTTATGATGGATAAAGTTGTACCTTATCATTTTATGTTAAGAATTTGGTTATAATTATGAAGGTAAAGAGAGAAAAGGAAATTATGGAAATGTTTTGAGTTATGGATAATATGACAAAAAGGTAATCAAAATAAATATAACAATGATATGAAATGTGAGAAGATATTGAAAAGGGAGAAAATATAAAATGTGACTGAGGGTTATACTGAATATGTTTATGGTATATAATGAATAAATGAATGGACTTGAGGTTTAAGTGAATGAACTATAGATAGTAAATATGGTATAAAATTATTATGAGAATTGGTGAGAATTATAGTAAAATAATAGAGAATAAACTATGTGTATATTAAAAGATAATTTGAAGTGATTTGTTATCATGATAATTTGACTGAATATGGATCGGAAGAGATCAGGAATTGAATATAAGTTTGCCCTAATGGAATTAAGTTATATATATACATATATGAAAATTGTGAAATTTCATGATAAGTTAAATAAATTAATCGTTGGTTGGAATTGAACAAGATTGGAATGTGGGTATATTGTGACAGATAGATCAAGTGATCTGGATTTAGCTAAGATTATGAATCATTATTGAGATTTAATATGTATAGTTATACTAAGAGTATAATTATTTACATGATAATGTATAGGATGTAAAATTTTAAAGTGTGATTGGACATGAATGAATGGAGTTAGTAGTTATAAATCATGATAAAAAGGGAAAAGATTGGTTATTTATAAAATAAGTTGAAAGGTAGTGTATTAATATGTAAGTTAAGTGAAAAGCATGCTAAAGAAGTAACTCAGTTTGTGAAAAATAAGGATCTTGTTATCCATTGAGGCTTGATAAATGTCTATTCAGACAATGATTGTAATGACGGGATAATTAATGCTAAGATATAAACCAATGATTTTTTTTGGTTAAAGTTAAGAGGGTAATTACAAAGAGATGAAGAAACAAAATATATTAAATATAAAGATTGGACGAAGTATAAGTGTACTATAAAATGATTTGATTATTATATAAAGATATTAATAGGAAATGTAATGAGTTCTTTTGAATGTTTGATCAAGGAAGTAATAAGATATATAAACATATAGAATGATGAGTTATGGAATTTTGAGAAGATGGTTGATTCTAAAGGGGAGAGTTGAAGGTATATAATTTGATGACATAATAACTTAAGCATATAATTAACTTCATATGGAAGTTAAGACAGTATTTTGTTAAGAATGAATTGTTACGGTACTGGTAATTTCGAGGACGAAATTTCTTTTTAGAGGGGGAGAATTGTAATATCCCAATGTGTGCCCTAGAAGTTTGGATATAATTGTTGTTTGTTTGAATTATGTGTATATGTTATGTTGATAAGAAAAGGAATTGAAAAGAGTATGTTTAGGTATTGTTTAAAAAGGAAAATAATGTGTAGAGAGAAAGTGTATATGTTGGGTATACGGTAATATATATAACATATATGTTGGTCAAAATGAGGAGTCAAGGGAAGAAGATATTTTATTTGTGATATGTGAAATTACTTAAATGGGCATATAAGTAAAAGAAGCTAAGTTAAATGGATGAGGGCATTTAGGTAATTGCTTTGTTAGAATTGCTTGGTGGAGATTTAAAGAAGAAGAGAAGTTTGACTTGTCTTCATTTTCTCTTCTTTGCATTGTGTGGCCGGCTACCAAAGGAAAGAGAGAGCAAGAGAGGTGTTCTAAATTCTAAAATCAAGTTGAAGGAAGAAGCAAAGGATTAAGTTGGAGATTTGTGAAATTTTCTTAATTTTGGTAAGTACTCTATTGTTTTCCTTTGTTATTTTGAAGTTGTGTTTGAGGTGAGTTATGATTTGTTGATATTATGATTTGGTGTGTTTGAGATGTGTTTATAAGTGTTGAAATTGAGTATAAGTTAAAAATATTGAATTGGTGTTGGTTTTGGTTTGAAGATGGTAAGTTAAGTGGATGTTGATAGTGAAAGAATAAGAGTGATGTTGATTTTAGGGTTTTGAAATGGTAAGTGATTAAATGTATTGTTAATGTGAATATTGTGATGAATATGTAAAATAAGTGTTAATGACATTGATTATATCCATTTGAATGAGGTTATGTTGTGCATAATGTGTTTTAATTCAATAAAAAGAGATTTGGCCATGTTTAGGGTTTTCATTCATGAGAGACACGGCCAAACTAGGGAAGAGACACGGCTAAACTAAAGAATTTTTTAGAGACACGGCCAAGTCTAAGGAAATTTGGCCGTGTTGGATAAATTTTTTGGGAGACACGGCCACTGACTTGGCCGTGTCCCTTGACTGTGTCTGCCACTGCCTATTTTGTGTTGAGAGACACGGCCAAGCTAGGGAAGTCTTGGCCGTGTTGGAGCTTTTGATTGAGAGACACGGCCACAAACTTGGCCGTGTCCCTTAAGTGTGTTAGCTACTGTGATTGTTCTTTGCTCTTCTTGCATTGTTGAGATTGAACATACATTTGATGATAATGATGATGCATATGATACTATATGAACAATGTTATGTTTTATACATTGTGAATATTGTGAATGGTAATGTGTTATATGAATAATGTACTTTGTAATGTTATATCAATGATGCTATATGTAAAATGTGAAGGATATGATGAGGTAATTGATTAGGTATACTATGAAATATTATAATATGAATTGAGACATGACATGATATGAGGCCATTGTGCTTGGCTATGATAACTCAAATGTGATGTGAAACCATTGTGATTGGCTATGATAACTCAAATGTGATGTAAAGCCATTGTGATTGGCTATGATGATTCAATTGAGAATAAAATTGCTAAATGAATTGTGTGGCTAATGTGTTATTCCATTTTCAGAGTTTGTTGTTGGTGGCATGCCTAATATTGGTAACAATCTCTTGAAGTTAGGTTGGATTTGATCCTTGAAGCCTAATTGAGATGTTACAACCCTTGATGCTAGGTTGGGTTGGTTCTTGAAGCCAAGTTGGGTTGATACTTAGCATGCATTGTTCCCCTTGAAGCTTGGTTGAACCTAATCCTTGAAGCCTAGTTGGGTTTATAATAATGATAAATGTGATAACAAAACCAAAGCATTAACTCTAAAAATTGAATGGCATATTAGTGTGTTTTGGGCCCATGCTTGTCTTTGTTTAATGTGATTCATGAATGGTATAATGATTGCCTTTGTTGGAAATGTAATTCATGATTGGTGAATTGTGAATACAATAATGATATGAAGTATGATATGTAATGTGTGTATTGATATATTGATTTTGAGTATTAGTGATGGGTTGTGGTTGGTGTTAATGATATGTATATACGTATATATAATATATGAGATTAGTAGAGATATATGAAAGGTGTAATTAAAAAGGGAAACCATGATAAGAAACTAATTGTACATGGAATTTGATATATCATTATATGTTAGAACTTCTGTACTGTATGTTTATATTATTTATTTGTACTACTAAGCTCTCGGGCTTAGCGCGGATGTGTAATCGCGCAGGTGACTAGGTGGAAGATATGAAGTCTTTCGTTATGCCACGAGAAGTGTAAGAGTTTATCGAGACCAACTAGAGGATGATGCATACATGTATAATTTTTAATTATGATGTATCTCTGACAAGAGTGTATTTATATGTATAAAAGAAGTTTTGATAAAGATAAGATTCTTATATATAGGTAATATCATTAAAAGTATAATGATTTTGTAAATGCTCTTTAAATTTATGTATTGTGGTTTAAACTCTGTTAAAGGTTTTTAAATTGTAACGAAAAGTGACATCCTTATACTTTATATACTTACTGTATGTATACTAGGTATATGTATAGTACTTATATGGGATATCGGGGTGTTACAAAAAGCATAATGATATATTTCATTATCCTCAAATATACATTTGGAGTGTTTTAAATATTGAATCTTGATGGGGTTTTTAGATGGATCAAGTGGATTAGAAAGAGTAGCTCTATTTGAGGGAGTGAGTGCACCTACTTTCTTAGCAATTTAAGTAAAGAAAAAGGTGATCATGATCATTCCGGTTGATTTATTTCTAATTGTGAGAAATGAATCAATCAATAAGTTTACAATTTGAACCTTTTCACCTTTTATAAGACAATAGAATTATCATAGATCTTTATGATAATTCTATGTAAGGGCCAAGAGGTGAGTGTTCTAAAGTGTTTAGCATTGGAAAGTTTGTGGAAATCGGTTTCAATTCAAATTTCTTTCCAAAAAGTAAGCAAAATTTCTTAAAAAATCTTGGGCTCGGAGAGATGGAATATACCTTCTGTGTTAAAACCATAAATGGAAGCAAAATCTTCTACGGTCATTTGGTATTCTTGGTTGAATAGTTTAAAGGTTATGCCACAATGACCTAGAGGCTCAACATCTTTCTTTTCAGCAACCAAGGTAGCAAGAAATTCCTTGGTTAGAGACTTCCATCCTAAATAGTCTTATTCTAGAAAAACAAAAGTTTCCTATCTAAAATTAGAAAAATAGGCTTTGATTTCAATTTCTATAAAGAGAGACTCTAGAGAAAATAGGGAGGGAATCATATTTGCTTCAGTTTTCTTATCTAAAATTAGATTGTACATTTTCTTCCCTTCTTTATTGATATGTCACAGTCTATACATCATTAATCTAGGAGCTTCTTCCGTAGGAGTGGAAGAGGTAGCTACACCTCTTCCTTTCTCTTGTTTTGAAGCCTTTTTCTTATGAGAGTCTTTGCGAGCCATGAGGATGATGATGAGAAGTTGAATGAAATACTTGAAAGATAAGAGATTTTAAGAAAAATGTTTAGTGTTTTAAGTGTTTAGAAGTGAAGGCAATTGATAAAAATCAAAAAATTTGAGTCTAGGGAGGTTTATATAGAGTTTGAGGCAAGACTAGCCATTTATGGCTGTTAGAGTGGTGAATATTCACATTTTTAAACATTTCTAATGGCTATATTTTTTGAAAAATTTTGAAAGTTCCTAATCAAACCAAGGTAGGTACTATCGGATACTTTCAAGATTTGGGAGTCCAAATGTAAATTTGATGCTCCGAACGGCCTACACTACTTTTAACACAATGGTCAAGAAAATTTGAGAAATTACAATCGAACCAAATCTAAGTATGCTTGGGCCAACAATGATTTTAAATTTTGAACAAAATAACCTGTATGGGCAGACTGATGTGTGGTATGAGCGAGATAAGTGAAATTTGTACTAAAATATTGAGGAATTTTTAGAAAATTTGTGTAGATCTCAATTTTTGGTCTAAATGTATGATCAAAATAGATGTCAATAATGAATTAGGTCATATAATTTTGAAAGTAATTTTAATTCCATCATTAAGAACCACATTCAAACTAGTCAACAAAATATATTTAATCTAGAGTTTTCCCATCTATCATACCTATATGTTGTTTTAAGAAGTTTAGCCTTTCTTAATTCAAAGGTTTTTTAAACATATCAGCAAGTTGATTTTGAGTATCTATAAATTTCAAAACACATTTTGGTTTTGAACACTGTCTCTTAAAAAATGATGTTGAATATCTATATGTTTTGATGTAGAGTGTTGAATGGGATTTTGAGAAAGACTAATGGCACTAGTGTTATCACACTTAATTGTAATGTGATCAAGTACTTTACCATAATCCAGCAACCGTTGCTTCACCCAAAGGACTTGTGTACAAAAAAAATAAGCCACAAAATATTTAGCTTCCATGGTAAATAGAGCAACTGACACTTGTTTCTTGCAAAACCAAGAAACTATGCATTCACCAAGATAAAGGCATGTACCTGTCATGCTTTTTCTATCAAGTAGCTACCAATATAATACGCATATAAAATATCTAAATTGTCAAAAGTTGTATTTCTAGGATACCAAAGTCTTAATTGCAATATTCCAATTAAATATTTTAGAATTCTTTTTGTAGCTTTCAAATGTGGCTCTTTAGGGCATGATTAAAATCAAGCACATAAACAAACACTATACATTATATTGGGTCTAAAAGAGGTAAGATAAAGAAGTGATTCGATAATACCTCAATATTTCTTCTCATCAACTTTCTTACCAGTTTCATATTCATCCATCTTTAAGGATGTACTCATTGGAGTTTTACTTGCCTTGAAACCATCCATGCCAAATTTTTTTATAAATTCCTTAGAATTTCTTAATTTGCAGACCAAGAAAGAACTTGAGTTCACCCATCATACTCATTTCACATTTCCTAGTAATACAAGAGGCAAAGTCTTGGCACAAAGATTCATAAGTAGCACCAAATATAATGTCATCAATGTAAATTTGTACAATTAAAATATTATACAATTTCTTTTTAACAAAAAGTATGGTATCAACTTTGCCTTTTGAAAAACCATTTTCCAACAAATATGCACTAAGTCTATCATACCAAGCTCTTGAAGCTTGTTTCAATCCATATAGTGCCTTGGTTAATTTAAAAACATGATCTGGAAGTCCATAGTCTTCAAAAGTGGGAGGTTGTTCAACAAAGACTTATTTATTAATAAAGCCATTTAGAAATTCACTTTTGACATCCATTTGAAAAAAAGTTTGAAATTTGTATGACATGCACATGCAAAGAAGATTCTAATAGCTTCTAATCTAGCTACGGAAGAAAATGTCTCAATATAATCAATGCCTTCCTCTTGATTATAGCTTTTGGCTATCAATCTAGCTTTATTTCTAGTGATGAGACCATCTTTATCAAGCTTATTCCTATAAACCTATTTACAACCTATAATTGGATGATCTTTGGGTCTAGAAACAAGTTCCTATACTTTGTTTCTTTCAAATTGGTTGAGTTCAGCTTACATAGCAGTCATCCAACATTCATCACTAAGAGCCTCCTCTATAGTCCTTCGCTTAATGTGAGAAACAAAAGTAACATTAGAATCTAAATGCTTATGTTTTGATTTTGTAGTTACTCCCTTTGAAGTATTACCAATGATAAGTTCTTAGGATGATCCTTCCTATATTGCCATTCATTGGGAAGTTCTTAAGTCTCTTTTGTCTTGTAGATTTCTTATTCTGCTATTTGTTCTAGCTCATCATTTTTTTCCTTTGGAACATCATTTATCTCAAGCCCTTCAAATGTACCTACAAAATTATTAAGAGCACTACCTTTCCCATGATCAAGCTTGGAGGATTCATCAAATATAACATGCATTGATTCTTCAACTACTAGAGTTATTCTATTAAATACTTTATATGCTTTACTAAAGGATGAATATCCTAAGAATACTCCATCCGATTTGGATGAGAATTTTCCAAGGTTGTCCCTAGTATTTAATATGAAGCGTTTGCATCCAAATACTTTAAGGTATGAAATTTTGGATTCTCTTCTATTCCATAGCTCATAAGAAGTTTTATTCATTAAAGGCCTTTTGAAAACTCGATTTGAAATATAAACATACGGTATTAACTACTTTGGCCCAAAAGTAAAAGGGTAAATTATACTCATTGAGCATTGTTCTAGCCATTTCAACTAATATTGTATTTTTTCTTTCAACCAAACCATTTTGTTGTGGTGCCCTAGGAGCTGAAAAATTGTGTGATATACTAAGTTCATTACAAAAAATTTTAAAACATTCATTTTCAAATTCTTTACCTTGATCACTTCTAATAGAGGTGATTATGTAACTTTTTTATTTTGAACTTGTTTTGCAAAGATTTTAAAAGAATCAAAAGCATCATTCTTATGAGACAAGAAATTAACCTATGTAAACCTTAAGTAATCATCAACAAATACAAATTCATATAAGTTGACTCCTAGACTAGTAACTCTATTAAGACCAAACAAATCTAAATGAATTAATTCTAAAGGACTATAAGTACTTACAGTGTTCTTGAATTTGAAGGAGCTCTTATGTTGTTTTCCAAATTGATTTTGTTCACATATTTTATCGTTATTAAATTCCATTTTGGGGAGTCCATCAACAAGCTCTTCTTTGCTTAGATATTGGAGTTGGTCCATATTTGTATGTCCCAATCTTCTATGCCAAATCCAAGCATTATTGTTAAGAGTAACTAAGCATTCAAAATAATTTTTAGACTATAAGTCAATTTTATAAGTGTTGCCAACTCTACCTCCTTTGACTACAAGTTCAACATTTGGAGATTTGATCTTACATCCTTTAGAGTCAAAATTGATATTGTATCCCTTATCACATAAATGACTAACACTAAGCAACTTATGTTTCAAACTATTAACTATCCACACATCATCAATCAAATTCTTACCAAGCAAACCAATGGAACAAATTGTTAGTGTATGTGCCCTAGGCCATTTATTTGGATCTTTATGTTATACATTCATTATTAATAAATGAGGTTTTATTATCATTATTGTTTGTTTGCATGTTACACAATTTTGATATTTGTCCCTGGTTTATTATTATTATAGAGATAAAAAAAATAATTCTTAACCAGTATGAACATTGATTTGATAATCATCAGATGGTTATGTGTATAGTGATACAAATCAATTTCATAGATACTTGTTAGAGAACAATGTATTGGATAGACCCATCATGAGATTACTACATGGGTTAGTGTCATAAGTAAATCTCATGATAGTTATGTATTAATTCTTTGACTTGAGATTGTCATAGTTTCCAATATAAGGACTATTATATTTTGACATGATCAAACATTATCCGTAATTGGATAGTAATAAAGGTTATGATCATATATGATAGAAATTATGTAGAGGATAATGAACAATCAAGATAGAATTTGTCCCTCTCTTTGAGAGAGATATCTTTTGGGCCCCTCGATAAGTTAGACTGTGAAATGCATGGCCGTGCTCAAATGAATTGATAATGTGATCAATTTCATTTGTTTTATCAGTCTACTTGGAGATCGAGTAATCATAAGTTTGGACAATATAAGTATGACGTTGACCATGACTTATGTTCAAGCTAGATATCGTGTGACAAAGGGATTAATGCATGTACTATTATAAGGCAAATTGGACATTCCTTATATTAATTGGGTAGTTGTAATGCCTTGCTAGAGGCCAATTATGACTTGTTGGTTTAATAGAGATTAAATTGACTGCCAATTAATATTGGCCTATCGGGTCACACACAAGAATGCGTTTTGGGCTGGATATAATATTAATAATATTAATATTAGATATTAATATTTATTATTATTATTATTTTCGTTTATATATATATATATATTATTAGATAATATATTCAGAATCCTAATTAGATTTGGATTCTGAATTTGTTTTACCTTATCCAATTATATATATTATTAGATAATATATATTCAGAATCCTAATTAGATTTGGATTCTGAATTTGACTTACCTTATCCAATTTCGAATTGGATTCTGGAGTGATTATATTCACTCCAGACGTTAAGTCTTGTGAGAGGTAACTTTAAAAAAAAAAGAGAACGAAAAAGAAACTTAAATACGTTTAGAGAAAACGTTCTTCAGCCTTCGCCGTTGCAGAGAGCTAGCACTCCAGACGGTAGCATTCGTGTGGATACGTGATAGAGGGTGTTTCGCGATCGAGGCATCTCTTCCAAACTGTGATTTCGAATCATCAACAGGTTAGTTCTTTGTACACTTTTGTCGAATTAAACGAACAACATGGATCCTAGTGGGAAATCGTAGATCAAAAGTTTTTCCGCTGCGTATTTTGTTTGCTGTGATCTCCTTTATTTCCTAACAGTGGTATCAGAGCCACTTGTTGTTTTCGTTTAAGTTGAAAATGCCATGTTGATATGATTACATGAGATATATTGATTTCGTATGGCATGTTAACTATAAAACCCTAATTCGTTTTTCATATGATGAGAAAGGATTGGTTTTTGGTTTCGTTTCTGTAAAACCCTAATTTTTTTCATACGATGAGAAAGGATTGGTGTTTTTAATTTCGTTTTCATGAGATGATCACGTATATATAATTGGTTTTCATATGATGAGAAAGGATTGGTGTTTTTAATTTCGTTTTCATGAGATGATCACGTATATATAATTGGTTTTCATATGATGAGAAAGGATTGTTTTTGGTTTCGTTTCTGTAAACTAATTCGTTTTTCATATGATGAGAAAGGATTGGTGTTTTTAATTTCGTTTTCATGAGATGATCACGTATATATGATTGGTTGATTAAAACAATTTTCATATGATGAAAACGATTAAGTTTATATGTGATATAAACATTTGGTAATGATTCTGTAATGGGTTGTACATATTCGAAATAAAACAGTAAGAAGGTTAATGAGATTAACGATTCTGTTTTAGGGTTTCGCCAAAGAAAAATGTTAATGAGATTAACGTTTCTATTTGGCTTCGAGGGGCGCTGCCCCTCGACCCCGCCCAGGGGCGCTGCCCCTTCGGAACCCCGCCCGCTGACCGGCTAGCGGGACCGCCGTATGTTCGCGCCCTATAGTTCATTACCGCGACATTAAGAATGTCTTAATATTTGTTTCTATTTAACATGTTGGTGATGAATATGTTATGTTTGTTTGATGTCTTGGCATGGTGCATAGCATGGCCTTATGACCTATGTGATTGGTTTATTCATATCTTAATTTTGGGTAAATACGGCCTGCGTGTCGTTTATTTTGTTGTAATTTATTTACTAGTAGTTACATTTTCTTTTATTGTAATAAATGAAGATTCAAGCTACAATGTTTGTGATGGAGATTCATACCAAGGAGAAGATGGTTCCATGGTGATGGAAGCACAAGCTCAAGTTTTGAAGATATGTAATATTGCAAGTGTTGTAATAGATAGGTTTTTCACCTAGGGTTGCCTTTATGATCTTCATTTGGTCTCTTGAAGATCATATTTAGTTTGGCCATGCTATGTCACGTTTACATATTTTGTCATTTGGTATATTATGCTTATGTGATAAATTATATATATGCATATAGGATGCTAAAATATAATGATATGTAATGCAAGACATGATAATAATTTAGTTGAACCCTCATTAATAATTTAAGTCTAAATGCCATCCACGTTTTTAAACACCTATCAAAACTAAGATTGTATTAAAGTAGGTATTGCCAAAGCAATATGCTTTAAACATTCCTAGCTAAGTAGGATGAGTAATAGTGTAACTCATATGTTTTAAAATTGGTTAGACTTAATTAGGCTATCAAAATGGTTTTGGGCCTAAGGCATTAGATGGAATTCAACATGCTATGACATATGATGTCAATATTCCATAATTACTAAGAGTTACATGAGATGTAATTGGTAAAGATGTTACCTACCTAAATAACTTGATTTTAAGCATCACGCCAAAGCTGAGTTTAGAATTAAGTGAAATACGGATCTTAGCCTACTAAAATTTTTCTTTAGAGGGTTATATTTTTAGTAGGAGTTTAAATAATTTTAACCTCATTATTAATTAAAATTTGACTTTGCATATTTATCAACATATGGCTGCTAATAACAATTCCACCTTATCACTGCGATCTATCCTTGAGAAGGAAAAACTGAAAGAATGTGGGACTAATTTTGTTGACTGGTTTAGGAACCTGAGAATTGTTCTCAAACAAGAGAAAAAGTCCTACGTGCTTGATGAAGCTATCCCTGACCCACCTCCTGCTGATGCTTCTAATGCTGCTAAGAGTAAGCATAAGAAGCATGTGGATGATTCCAATGACATAGGATGTCTTATGTTGGCTACCATGTGTCCAGGACTTCAGAAGGATCTGGAACACTTAGAGGCTTATGAGATGAGTGTGCATCTCAAACAAGCTTTCCAACAACAGGCTAGGCAAGATAGGTTTAACACCGCTGTTGCATTATTTGACTGCAAAATGTCTGAAGGTGAATCTGTTAGTGCTCATGTTTTGAAGATGAAAGGCTATCTAGATCACCTTGCTAGACTTGGATATCCCCTGAGTTTAGAACTCTCCACGGATTTGATCCTACATTCATTGCCTAGCAGTTTCTCACAGTTTGTCATGAACTATAACATGAATGACATGGAGAAATCCATTCCTGAGCTACATGGTATGCTCAAAACTGCTGAGGGGAATATCAAAAAGCCTACCCAAATATTGAATGTCAATATTAAACAAATGAAAAAGAAAGCCAAATATATTAAAGGCAAGGGTAAGGCAAAAGGTGCTAAAGGGTCCAAGGGACAAGCTAAACCAAAACCTGAACCTAAGGCTAAAGTTCCTAAGGAAGGGACTTGTTTCCATTGCAACAAGCCTGGGCATTGGAAGAGAAATTGTCAACTCTATTTGGATGAGTTAAAGAAGTTGAAGGGTAGTGCGACTACATCTTCAGGTATTTATGTTATAGAAATTAATTTATCTATTCCTTCTTCCTGGGTATTAGATACCGGATGTGGATCTCATATTTGTACAAATATGCAGGGACTCAAAAGGAGTAGGATGCTGAAGAAGGGCGAAGTGGACCTACGTGTTGGCAATAGAGCAAGAGTTGCTGCTATAGCTGTAGGAACTTATGAACTTGTTATGCCCAATGGGTTTTTGTTAATTTTGAACAATTGCTTTTATGTTCCTACTATGAGTAGGAATCTTATTTCAGTATCTGTTTTGGATGATGAAGGTTATTCATTTTTTATTAAGAATAAGAAATGTTCTATTTTTGATAAAAATGATTTGCTTTATGGTATTGCAAATTCTTATAATGGCCTTTATATCCTTAATCTTGATGATTCTAATGGTAATGATATCTATAACATAACTTCTAAGAGAACTAAGCCAAATGAGTTAAACCCTACTTATTTATGGCATTGTCGCCTTAGCCATATAAATGAGAAACGCATTTCTAAGCTCCATCAAGATGGATTATTAGATTCATTTGATTTTGAATCATTTGAAACATGTGAGTCTTGTTTGCTTGGTAAGATGACAAAGGATCCTTTTACTGGGCATAGTGAAAGGGCTAATGATTTATTGGGCTTGATACATACAGATGTGTGTGGTCCTTTTAGCATTAGTGCCAGAGGAGGATTTCGATACTTCATTACTTTTACTGATGATTTCAGTAGGTATGGCTATGTCTACCTAATGAAACATAAGCATGAGTCTTTTGAAATGTTTAGAACTTTTCAAAATGAAGTACAAAATCAACTTGGTAAAACAATTAAACAACTTCGATCAGATCGACGAGGTGAATATTTGAGCCAAGAGTTTGATGATCATCTAAGGGATTGTGGAATTGTTTCACAACTGACTCCTCCAGGAACTCCACAGTGGAATGGAGTTTCTGAAAGGAGAAATCGAACTCTATTAGATATGGTTCGATCAATGATGAGTCAAGCGGATCTTCCTTTATCTTTTTGGGGTCATGCCTTGGAGACAGCTGCATTCATTCTGAACCGTGTACCATCTAAGGCGGTTGAAAAGACACCATATGAGATATGGACAGGTAAGACACCTAGTTTGTCTTTTCTTAAGATTTGGGGTTGTGAAGCTTATGTGAAAAGACCAGTTTCAGATAAGTTAGCTCCAAAGTCTATCAAATGTAATTTTGTGGGGTATCCTAAGGAAACTAAAGGATACTATTTCTATACTCCTTCAGAGAACAAAATGTTTGTTGCTCGAAATGGGATCTTTTTGGAAAAGGAATTTCTTTCTAAGAGAACTAGTGGGAGTATAGTAGAACTTGAGAAAACTCAAGTACCACAAGAAATCATTGAGCCGTCTATAGAGCCTATTTCAGAACCACAAATAGTTGTGGAGTCTGAAGATGTAACATTAATCCCTCGCAGGTCTGATAGGACATGTCGTCAGCCAGAGAGATATGGATTTCTTATGACTGATGATAGTGAAGTAGTGCTCATAGATCAAGATGAGCCTACTACCTATCAAGAAGCTGTGTCAGGTCCAGATTCAGACAAATGGCTTGGAGCCATGAAATCTGAGATGCAATCTATGTTTGACAACCAAGTTTGGTCTTTAATTGATCCTCCAGAGGGTATTAAGACTATTGGTTGCAAATGGGTTTTCAAGAAGAAAACTGACATGGATGGGAATGTGCAGACCTATAAAGCAAGGCTTGTTGCAAAAGGTTTCAAGCAAACTCATGGTATAGACTATGATGAAACCTTTTCACCAGTTGCTATGCTTAAGTCTGTTAGAATTCTCATTGCCATTGCAGCATACTATGATTATGAGATATGGCAAATGGATGTCAAAACCGCTTTCCTTAATGGAAACTTGCTTGAGGATGTGTATATGACACAACCTGAGGGTTTTGTAAATCCTGAGAATTCTACAAAGGTTTGCAAGCTTCAAAGATCCATTTATGGATTGAAGCAAGCATCTCGAAACTGGAATCTTCGTTTTGATGAAACAGTTAGGAACTTTGGTTTCATCAAGAATGAAGATGAACCTTGTGTTTACAAGATGGTTAGTGGGAGTGCAGTAGTGTTTTTAGTCTTATATGTGGATGACATATTACTCATTGGGAATGATATCCCTACCTTGCAAAAGGTTAAGACTTGGTTAGGGAATTCTTTCTCAATGAAAGACTTAGGTGAGGCTGCCTATATCCTTGGTATAAAGATCTATAGAGATAGATCTAGAAGGATAATTGGCCTGAGTCAAAGTACATACATAGATAAGGTGTTGAAGAGGTTCAACATGCAAGATTCCAAAAAGGGATTCTTGCCTATGTCTCATGGCATTCATCTCAGCAAGAGTCAATGTCCTATGACATCTGATGAGCGAGATCGAATGAATAAGATTCCTTATGCTTCTGCTATAGGATCCATTATGTATGCCATGTTATGTACTAGACCAGATGTTTCATATCCATTAAGCGCAACTAGTAGATTTCAAGCTGATCCTGGTGAAGGTCACTGGACAGCTGTCAAGAATATTCTTAAGTACCTTCGAAGGACTAAAGATGTATTCTTGGTTTATGGAGGTTTGGAAGATGAGCTAGTTGTAAATGGTTACACAGATGCTAGTTTCCAAACTGACATAGATGATTTTAGATCGCAGTCAGGTTTTGTATTCACATTGAATGGTGGAGCTGTTAGTTGGAAGAGTTCAAAATAAAGCACTGTGGCTGATTCTACAACAGAGGCTGAGTATATAGCAGCATCAGATGCAGCTAAAGAAGCAGTCTGGTTGAAGAAATTCATCACTGAGCTAGGAGTGGTGCCTAGCATTGCAAATCCTGTGGACATTTATTGTGACAACAATGGTGCCATAGCACAGGCAAAAGAGCCTAGATCTCATCAAAGGTCTAAGCATATACTCAGGCGTTTTCACCTCATTCGAGACATTATCGATAGAGAAGTTATCAAGATATGCAAAGTTGACACAAATGATAACATAGCAGATCCATTAACAAAGCCTCTCTCACGGGTCAAGCATGATCAGCACACTAGATCTATGGGTCTTAGAAATTTGTAGGCCTAGTGCAAGTGGGAGATTGTTAGTGTATGTGCCCTAGGCCATTTATTTGGATCTTTATGTTATACATTCATTATTAATAAATGAGGTTTTATTATCCTTATTGTTTGTTTACATGTTACACAATTTTGATATTTGTCCCTGGTTTATTATTATTATAGGGATAAAAAAAATAATTCTTAACCAGTATGAACATTGATTTGATAATCATCAGATGGTTATGTGTATAGTGATACAAATCAATTTCATAGATACTTGTTAGAGAACAATGTATTGGATAGACCCATCATGAGATTACTACATGGGTTAGTGTCATAAGTAAATCTCATGATAGTTATGTATTAATTCTTTGACTTGAGATTGTCATAGTTTCCAATATAAGGACTATTATATTTTGACATGATCAAACATTATCCGTAACTGGATAGTAATAAAGGTTATGATCATATATGATAGAAATTATGTAGAGGATAATGAACAATCAAGATAGAATTTGTCCCTCTCTTTGAGAGAGATATCTTTTGGGCCCCTCGATAAGTGAGACTGTGAAATGCATGGCCGTGCTCAAATGAATTGATAGTGTGATCAATTTCATTTGTTTTATCAGTCTACTTGGAGATCGAGTAATCATAAGTTTGGACAATATAAGTATGACGTTGACCATGACTTATGTTCAAGCTAGATATCGTGTGACAAAGGGATTAATGCATGTACTATTATAAGGCAAATTGGACATTCCTTATATTAATTGGGTAGTTGTAATGCCTTGCTAGAGGCCAATTATGACTTGTTGGTTTAATAGAGATTAAATTGACTGCCAATTAATATGGGCCTATCGGGTCACACACAAGAATGCGTTTTGGGCTGGATATAATATTAATAATATTAATATTAGATATTAATATTTATTATTATTATTATTTTCGTTTATATATATATATATTATTAGATAATATATTCAGAATCCTAATTAGATTTGGATTCTGAATTTGTTTTACCTTATCCAATTATATATATTATTAGATAATATATATTCAGAATCCTAATTAGATTTGGATTCTGAATTTGACTTACCTTATCCAATTTCGAATTGGATTCTGGAGTGATTATATTCACTCCAGACATTAAGTCTTGTGAGAGGTAACTTTAAAAAAAAAGAGAACGAAAAAGAAACTTAAATACGTTTAGAGAAAACGTTCTTCAGCCTTCGCCGTTGCAGAGAGCTAGCACTCCAGACGGTAGCATTCGTGTGGATACGTGATAGATGGTGTTTCGCGATCGAGGCATCTCTTCCAAACTGTGATTTCGAATCATCAACAGGTTAGTTTTTTGTACACTTTTGTCGAATTAAACGAACAACATGGATCCTGGTGGGAAATCGTAGATCAAAAGTTTTTCCGCTGCGTATTTTGTTTGCTGTGATCTCCTTTATTTCCTAACACAAATACCAATAATTTTAACTTTAGCATTGTTTCCAAATGTTACATTACCTCTTTGCTTGTAGGTAAGGGTTGTGAAGAATTTGGTATTTTCGGTCATGTACCTTGAGCATCCACTATCCATAAGCCAAATATTTTCATTAGTAGTGGATTTTAGATACACCAATAAAACAATAAGTTTTATCTCCTTTTACCCAAATGAACTTGGGTCCTTGAGGGGTAGTTGTTGATGGATCCTCTAATTTGAGGTGACCCTTCCTAATATAGCAAAATATACTTTTATAACCAATTGTCATGCAATAATGGCATTGATACAAGGATTTATGTCTTTGCATTTTGCTTCTATTAAATTTTAATGGATTATGAGGACAATCACAAATATATGTGTTGTGAAAATGTTTTTGTCCATATTTGTGCTTGTGCTCATGCTTTGTGTACATATATGCATAATTTGTTCTTGGAAATTTAGTTTTATAGCTTAGTGATTCTAGAGTATTCTTTTTAGGACTTTTAGGCTTAATGAGTGCATTGGTGTTCTTTACCACTTCAACACTAGAGGTTTGAGTTGTAAAGGCTTTAACAAATGTTGATGCATTAGATGTGGTGGGAGTTGAGCTATTGAATCCTAAACCATATTTAGAGGAAGGTGACCTTTGGACACTAATCAATGTATCTAAGACCTCCTTTCCTTTGTGAAATTTTGAAATGGAGTTTTTTCATTCATTTATTTTTTTTCTTTCAAAATTTTGTTGTCTATAGTAATTTTATCTAAGCTAGATGAATTTTTAGATACTTCATTAGTTGTTCATTTGAGGTTTTCAATTCTAAAGTGGAATTTTTTTTAAGGAGACAAGTCTTTTTCTAACTTAGAACATTTTCCTTTATAAAATTTCATTTTGTAAAAATATTTTTGGACTTTAAGATTTATATGGTCAACTAAATCATCATTATCTAAAACATCACCAACATTATTATAATTTAAATTAATGTCTAAAAATTGAGTGCCTACCTCATTGGAGTGTTCATCGTCTCCCAAGGCCACGAGACAAAGATTTTTCAATTCCTTACTCTTCTTCCTCTTCTTCACTTGAAGAATCATCATCCCATGTAGCTTTAAGAGACTTCTTATTTTCTTTGACCCATTTCTTCTTGTTTTTGAGTTTAGGACATTCACCTGATTTGCCACATTTATAACATTTCACTTCATTCTTTTTCTCCTTGCCTTTAAAAGAGGGTTTAGAGTATGTACCTTTGTTAGCTTGAAATCTCCTCCTTTTCCATTCACTTACTCTTTTTGATATCATGTCCATTTCATCATCTTCATCACCATATTCTTCACTTGAGCTCTCTTCTTCTTGAATGGCTTTGAGAGCTATGACTTCCTTCTTGTCCTTTTCACCCTTTCCATATTCTTTCTCGGTATGCAATATAATTGTGAGAAGTTTCCCAACTAGCTCATCGGTTCTTAGTGTGCTAAGATCATGAGCTTCTTCAATTGAAGAGAATTTAGATTCAAAGTTCTTCTTAGCTCTAAGTTCTCTCAATACTTTGCTATTTACATCACCAAGATCATACGATTTTCCATATTTCTTTAAATCTTTGACAATAGCAAGTAACCAATTTTTCATTTTAGTGACATTTTCTTTGGACATCATCTTAAAGAGTTTATACTCATGCACAAGCATGTGAGTCTTGGTGAACCTCACTTGAGTAGTACCCTCATGATAGTTCTCAAGAGTTTTCAAAATGCTATATACACAAGTGAGATGTTGAACTCTTCCACCTTCTTCTCTAGACATGGAATTCAACAAGATGGAGGTTGCTCTATTGCTCTTGTAAAGAGGTCTTTCTTAAGCATTGGTCCATTATGCTCTATAAAGTGGTACTAGAGCACCATCAACTTTATGATTATGAGGTTTTCACTCATTCTACACACATTACCATAGCTCAATTCCCTCACTATCAAGGAACAAATACATCTTGTGTTTCTAATAGGAATAATCAGTTCCATTGAAGTAAGGTCTAAGATAGGAATTAAGATTTTCATGAGAAGGGGTTGTAGAGGTAGATGAGGTGTTGGCTACCATTGTGGATCAAATTTTACAATTATGCTACTTGAAATTTTCAAGCTTTGATACCAATTATTGCCCCCCCAAGATGGAAACCAAGAGGGATCAGGGGGTGAATTGGTTGTTTAGAAGAAGTAATGGAAAATTAAAGTTAAGAAAACATAAAGCAAAGAAAGAGTAGAGTAGAGAAGAATGAACACTAGAGATTTATAGTGGTTTGGATGAAATCAATCCTACATCCACACCCCAACTTTAAGTTGAGAATTTCACTAACTTTAAATTTTTACAAGCTCATTCCTAACTCAGTGTTTTTGGAAGATCATACCAAACTTTTATAAGGTTTGAGTAATCTCCTCACAACCCAACAAGAGTTTTCCCAGGCTCACTCTAAAACCTAAATGTTTCAAAGCTCACACTCAAACTTATACAATGGTGTTTAATGCTCACACCTAACACTCAAAGAATAAATACAAATTTTGATTTAAGGAAATGAAGGTTGTTTTTCTTAACTTTTTCAAAACTTCAATCTTCTTCAAAATGAAGTTCCTTCATTTATTTATACCCTTCATACCTTCAACTAGTCGTTTGAGAGGTGGATTGGTAGGTAACCACATGTTTTTTGACTTGTTTCCTCTTTAATTATTATTCAGAGCAAGTTCATGGTCAGACTACAGTTGGTCCAGTTGTGAATGGCAATAGTCTGATTGGACTTGCTTTGGCCTAGTTGGCTTCTTTAAAATTTTCACAATGTTTTCTCAATGGCTAGTACACATGGCATCCACTAATTGAGTGGAAGAATAACGACTCTAATTTTTGAAAATGTTGACATGGTCCAGTCGGTATGAGGTAGATCTGATCAGACTCCTTTTGGATTGTTGAAAATATGAGAGTATTCTTGGGCATGATTATTACTAGATGTAATTAGGGTTTTTAGCTCGGGCTTGATCCGATCGGACTACATCAGGGTCCACTTGGTATATTCGTGGTATGCTGAGATTCTTGAAGCAGCAATGATCATGAGCTATACTGGAACTTATTAGAATTTTTATTTGTAGGCTGGTCCAATTGGATTATATCAAGGTCCAATCGGTATAACTTGGTCCTCTAAAAATATGGGAGTACCACTGGCTATGAATTCTACTAGCTATTTTTGTTATTTTCTTTTGTCCAAGGTCTAATCGCGCCATAGGTAGTCTCGTAAAACTTAGGCCATGCTCTTAAGAAATGATAGTGCTGGCAACCATGATTTTCATAGGATTAGTATCATCAAATTCCATAGCTCTAGTCCGGTCAGACTGATTGTTGGTTCGGATGGAATAAATGCGAAATCCCCAAATGATGATTGAGTTCCTACATAATTTATCTTAATGCGACTATTAATATTCATTCAATTGGATTGCCTAAGATCAAAATAGAGTTTATCAAGCCAATAGTTTGGCTAACATTGAGCCTATTATGGCTAGGTTGGATGTTAAGCCTGTAACACCCGTAGTCTCATTAACATTAATTAAACAAAGTGTATGGAGAGTAAATAGAGTGTTGTATGAAGGATATGCAAGGTATATACCTAGCATGTAACACCCCTTACATAGTCTATTTACTTAACTACATAGATGATGTTACCTAAATATTCATACTTGTCTATACACGTATCACAAAAATTAAACCAAAATACTTCTATGGATTAATGCAATTATTAAACTTTCAAAAGAACTACTATAACCATGCCTATATTACAACATGTATCTGTTAATTTACAGAGAACTTCTATTCTTAACGTACTTTATTTTAATTCTCAAACTTATACAAATGTCATACAAAATTAAAAAGTATTGCCATGTGAACTATACAAAATACAATATTTATAGTATTGTTCTTTGAACCTTTATGATGTAGTTGACTAGAAATGAATATCTCTCACTCTGCAGTCTCAACTCTTCTAGTTTGATTTGTGCATCAGAAAATAATTCTAACACGCTAAGCAAAGCTTAGTGGTGCTTATGTATATACAATATGCAAGAAAATTTAAGGGAAAGAGAACTATACATAAAATGATTTAGAAACAACAGAAAGTATCACTTTTAGAATGATAAATAAAGAAATTAATAAATTCATTTAAAATTGAAATACTAAACACGATTAAATTCAGAATCAGTTTATTTAACAGCAACCATATAACACATTGTTTTCAATGTAGATAACTTCTTTAATTATACCTACATACACTGAACTCAGATCATAGATTTGGATAACAGGCCACTATTGGCAGTTTAATGTCCACTGTATATAATTTGGCCAATGGCCCACTATGACATGAATGCCCACTGAATATGATGACATAGAGTGTTCATTGATGGCATAGAGTGCCCACTATCACTTTGGATATCCTCCCCTTTGGCTAGCCATTCAATCCCAATCTAGATCTAACATCAATATGCTTTGGGCAATTCATTAGTTTTTAATTAATGTTGAATTATGTATGTCACTTCAATGGAACAATTCTTTGATCAACACTTGGTATTACACATATTTATCTTATATTCAAAATTTATTTCACTACTTGTTAGGGTTAATTTCAAAAATCCATTACACTTTGAGGGCTTAAAATCTTTTTTGCTAGAATTACAGATGAAAGACAAAGAAAAAGTTGTTTTTGCTCATTTCTTCAAGGGACATGCCCAATGACATGGGTGTGTCAATGATCGTGTCATTTGCTTATACTTACAAAAGCTTTGACACCCCCAATGACACAGGCGTGTCTCTGGCTGTGTCATTTAACTTGCATTACAGTAGCTATAACATGCCCAATGACACGGGCGTGTTACTAACCGTGTCATTTATTTTTCATCACAGTAGATATGACATGCCCAATGACAAGGGCATGTTACTAGTCGTGTCATCACTACTGAAACACAGCATCATTGACACACCTAGTAACATAGTTGTGTTGCTGGCTGTGTCAAGCTAAATTTTAGATTTCGCACACTCAATAATTTAAACACAATATATCTAAACATATGATAAAAATGAATCAAAAACTAGTTTCTTTGATATAGAAAGAGTCTATATCAAATACTTTTCATTAATAACTCATTAAAGATAACTCAATCAACATATTCAAACAATAAAATTCATAGAAATTCAAATAGCTACAAATTCAAATATATAAGCACATACCTCTTTCAAAATCCTTTTTCTTCTCTAATCACTTGTTGATAATTTCACCTTTTCCAACTTATACTTCTAAAAACTTATAACTAGATGTTATTTCTTCTTAAATTTGGCTAAAGTTTTTGAAAAAAAAGAAGGAAAGAAGAAGTTTTGGTGGTGAAGGTGATGATGAATGAGGATGAAGATGAAAGAAGAAAGAAAGAGAAGTTTCCACACATAAACACACCTATCCACAAATATATATGGTTTATCTAGTGTGGCCACTATCATCTTAGCTATGGTGCACCCTCTTTCTTATCCTTTGATTTTAATTCAATTTTTAGTCTCGTAAAACCATAAAAATAAATAATTTCCTTAGTAAATTTTATGATCCACTATTTACATCACTTATCCATGCCACTTTTATCACTATCCACTATCAATTATCAATATTAAATTAAAAGTTTAATATTTAAAATTTTAAACATTACAATTCTCCTCCACTAAAGAAATTTCATCCTCAAAATTTACCTGTTATGGACGCTTAAAATAATTGAGGGTATTGCTGTCTCATTGTCTCTTCATTTTCCCAAGTGGCTTCCTTTATCGAATGATTTTTCCACAACACTTTTCCTAAAGGAATGTGCTTGTTACACAACTCCTTTATTTTATGAGCTAAGATAGCCACTGGTTCTTCTTCATAATTCAAATCTAGCTGAATTTCAATGGACTCTGCTTGAATCACATGTGAAGGATATAATCTATATCGTCTAAGCATCGATACGTGGAAGACATTATGAATCTTAGCCAGTTCTGGAGGCAAAGCAATTCGATAAGCTACTAGACATATACGTTCAAGTATTACATATGGTTCAATAAACCTAGAACTTAATTTACCTTTCTTTCCAAAGTGAAGAACCTTTTTCCACAGTGATACTTTCAAAAACACTTTATCTCCTACACTATATTCACTATCGCATCGTTTCAAATCTGCATGAGTGTGAGCGGGGATTTTTGCCTCCACTCCCGGTGGAATGGCTCTTGCGACTTTGGCACTGTTTAGACTGGGGCCTTAGAGAACACGGACGTAAGTCTGGAGAAAATGGAGTCGCCACCTGGACGAGCCGAGAAAAAGAAAGGGGTTGGTGACTCGATTCCTAAGGAATCCCCAACCCCCTAATGGGTTCAGAAAGTTGGGTACGTGTGGGGAAGGTGAGAAATGGCCCAGCACCCCCACAACGCCCGGTTCATTGGAACCGACCTCCTTTATAGGTCTTAATATTATAAAATTCTTAAATATAACAATATCATCCATATTACACACAATAATTGAAATAAAGCATCATTATAATAAAATCAAAGCAATGTCCAAACAAAGCAAATAAATGGACACCCATCCGAAGATGGAAACATGCCCTTACATCATCCATGCCTAAATATGACACCCACCGAAAGGTAGAAACATGTCCTTTACATTGGTCTAAAATATAAAAGCAATTTAAATTATATGATATTTAACTAATGAGGTACCCACCAAGTGGAAACATACCTCTTACAACATTTGGAAATAAAAATAAATCGATAAAGGTAAATAACCATTCATAATAAATAAATCATTCATCAAAGATATTAAACATCAATCAAAATAGAAAGTAAACATCCATCCATGATAAATTAAATAAAGCATTGCAAATAAATCAAAGCATATAATAAACTACATAATTAAATAAAGCAAGTAAAGATACAAATTGAAGTTTACTATTTCTCATTTAAAGGTCTTTAATTAATATTTAGGATTTTGGGATTTTAATATATTAAGGTTTATGCTACTATAAGTTTTAAAGGAATTGAAATGGATTAAATTTTTATAATTTAAGAGGTTGATAAAGTTCTTTGATTAACCAAATTAGTGTTTGAGGAGTGAAATCATGAAATTTGGGTTTAGACACTTAAAAACATTATGTTTATGATTATTAGCTACTGAATTGTTGTTTTTAGGCTTACTGTATTTGAATTTTAATATTTAGGTTTATAAGGTTGTAAGGTTTAAAGGATTAGGGTTTAGAAAAATTAGGGTTTAAAGTTTTAAGGGAGTTAGGGTTTAAGAAAACTAGGGTTTAATGTTAGCGAGTTTGAGGTTACTGTCTTGGTTTTAAAATTGAATTAAGGTTTTTAGTGTTTTAGAGAATGCATTTGATTTTAAAATTTGGAAAAACAATTTATAGTTTTATGAAGCTTTATGAAAATAAACAAAATAATTTAAGGTTTATAGAAACAGAAAAGATATTTTTTAGGTTTTTGGAAAGAAAAGAATTCAATTTAGGGTTTTGGAAAATTGGAAAGCAGATTAGGGTTTTAGTAAATTAATGAAACGATTTAAGGTTTTGAAAAGTTAGAAAGTAGATTAGGGTTTTAAGATTTTGAAGAAACAAAAACAACAATTTTAAGATTTTTGGAAAACATAGAAACGAATTGAGGTTTTTAAAATCAAAAGAAACAATTGAATGATTCAAGCTACTGTGAAGAAAAAAGAGATTAAATATTCATACCTTCGTTTTTTGATTCCACTCTAAAATTACTTCTTGGATGAACAAGAACAAAGGCAAGATGGTTCCCTTTGATGGATTGAATTACTTGTTTGCTCTCTCAAAAGTCCGATCGTTAATCTCCTAATTTTCTTGATTCCTCGGTCCAAAGTTTTTCCTCTAAAATTTTCCTCCCCCGATTCTCCCCTTTTTTGTATTATTTTTGGTCTTATTTATAGGAAATTTCAATGATTAATCTTAATTGTTTATGGAAACAAACATTAATTAAGAAAAGGAAACCGAAACCAAATAGAATTTGGTTTCAAAAAAAAATTGCGTTGGAAAAATTTCGCTGGTAAAAAAAAACTGCTATGGAAAAACTTTGCTAGCAAAAAAGTTGTTGCGGGCTGCTGCCAGGATTGCCGTGGGAACTTGCGAGCTGGGCGAGCGAAATTGCCTGTGGGCCATTTCGCCCGCAGGACTTTCCTCCGAGCGAAATGGCCTTGGCCATTTCGTCCCAACTTTTCGGCGATTTTTCTGTCGCCGATTTTTATTTTTATTTATTTTTTATTATTTTTATTTTTTTATTAATTAAGAAAACTAAATACTAAAACAAAAATTGTTTAATTAAGATAACACAAAAATTATTTTGGACTAATTAAAATATATTGGACAACACAAAAATTATTTTAGACTAATTAAAATATATTGGACCGGACTGGGTCAAAAATTAAGGGTCTACAGTTTGCCCCTAGCTTGAATGATATGAGACTTTAGTAAAAGAGAGTGAAAAGCAATAAGTCTTAATTTTTGAGATGGATGAGGTTTTGGGTTCTAGACCCGGTTCGAGTTCTAGACTCAAGGATAATTTTAGGTTCTGGACCTTAGCGTAATTCTAGGTTATGGACCTAAGGATAATTTGGGTTCTGGACCTGAGATAAGTTCTGGACTTAAAAGAGATTCTAGGTTCTGGACCTAAGGGTAATTTGGGTTCTGGACCCGAGCTAAGTTTTGGACTTAGAAAAGATTCTAGGTTCTGGACCTAAGGATAATTTGGGTTCTGGACCAGAGCTAAGTTCTGGACTTAGAAGAGATTCTAGGTTCTGGACCTAAGGATAATTTAGGTTCTGGACCCGAGGTAAGTTCTGGACATATAAGAGATTCTAAGTTCTGGACCTAAGGATAATTTGGGTTCTGGACCCGAGCTAAGTTCTGGATTTAGGAAAGATTCTAGGTTCTGGACCTAAGGAAAATTTGGGTTCTGGACCCGAGCTAAGTTTTGGACTTAGGAAAGATTCTAGGTTCTGGACCTAAGGGTAATTTGGGTTCTGGACCCGAGCTAAGTTCTGGACTTAGGAAATATTCTAGGTTCTGGACTAAAGGATAATTTGAGTTCTGGACCCGAGCTAAGTTCTGGATTTAGAAGAGATTTTAGGTTCTGAACCTAAGGATAATTTAGGTTCTGGACCCGAGCTAAGTTCTGGACTTAGGAAAGATTCTAGGTTTTGGACCTAAGGAAAATTTGGGTTCTGGACCCGAGCTAAGTTCTGGACTTAGGAAAGATTCTAGGTTCTGGACCAAAGGGTATTTTGGGTTCTGGACCCGAGCTAAGTTCTGGACTTAGAAGAGATTCTAGGTTTTAGACCTAAGGATAATTTGGATTCTTGACCTGAGCTAAGTTCTGGACTTAGGAAAGATTCTAGGTTCTGGACCTAAGAAAAATTTGGGTTCTGGACTTGAGCTAAGTTCTGGACGTAGGAAAGATTCTAGGTTATGGACCTAAGGAAAATTTAGGTTCTGGACCCGAGCTAATAAAGATTTAATTATCTGCAAAAAATAATTTTTTGGTTTCAAAAAGTTGGACTAATTTTTATGCACGTCTTCTCCTTGCCCCCTGCGTATAAAAATATTTATACACACACAAGCATTTGAATGATTAAATTGAATAATTGAATTTACTATTTATTTACTGTATAGTCACTATTTATACACTATTTTACTATTCATAAATAGCAACTTACTATTTATAAATAGTAGTAAATAGTAATTTACTATTTTAAATAGTAAAATTTACTATTCATCAATAGTAAAGTTTACTAAAATGAACAGTAAAACTTACTTTTGAATTTATTTTTTTCCTTGCCGTTTCTCTATATAAATGAACGAATTCCTTCATTTCATTCACAGCAAAATCCAACTCTCTCAAATTCTTTCAAATTTAGCATATAATTTTTTTAAAAACAAATGCATGCTTCAAGGTCAAGAACTCATTCTAATGCCGAGTTATTGGAGTTTATTCGGCATCATGAAGATTGAAATATAGATCTACTAGCCAGGATGCCGCTTCATCGTAGTTCAAACCAAAAGAAAGTGGTAATTATTTTTTCCTTTCTTTTTCATTTTGATTTTTTTTCGTCTTTCTGTTATTTTTTTTTTCTATTTTTTGTTGTTTTTTCTTTCTTTTTTTTCTTTTTTTATTATTTTTTATTTTTGATTTATGTTTTTATATTATTATTTTTTAGAAAGTTTAAGAAAGATACATTAATTTAAGTAGATAGAATAATATGTACTTACCTGGTATTAACTTACATGGCTCCGTGTTAGCGTGATCGTTGCGTTGTTCGGGCCGGAGGGTGTATCTATAAAGCCCGACAATGGTATGATGTAGTGCCTTCTCGGGTAAGGCAAATTTCTTACAATTGCCATCCGAAGAGTATTTGATAGACTGGAGCATGGTCCAGGCGCTTGCAGAACGATGGTTGGACACAACCCACACTTTTCACTTGCCCATTGGAGAGATGACAATTGGTCCGATCGACTTTGCCACTATAACCAGCCTTCGGTATGATGGTGTTCCGGTTCCTCTGACCAATGATATTTTGATATTTGAAGAAATTCAGCAGTTAATTGGTATGGAACCATCGTATAAAGGGCCTTTTAAGATAAAGATAGAGCCAATTCATAGTTATTGGATGAACTACGAAGGACGGGTTCACAGAGACACGGCCCAACTGTATGCTCGAGGATTTTTGTTATATTTGCTTGGGTCAACCATCTTAGGCAGCACTGAATCCTCCATCCTTTTGTCAGTGTTGAGGGCCCTTTCTTATTTTAGAACAGTACCATCTTATAGCTGGGGTGAAGCTAGCCTCGCCTGTCTTTACCATGGTCTTGATAAAATTTGCCAAAATAAGAAGTCTTTTGTCGGCTTGATGGCGGTTGTCGAGGTACTTTTCTTCTACCAATGTCAATTCCACTCTTTTCCTACATGAATTTGATCTCTATTGTTGTTGTAGGCATGGGCATATGAACACAACCTTGTGATAGTACCTGGTATTTTCTAAGAGATAATCGAGTATCCGAGATTAAATTTTTGGTTGTCAGATCGCGTGGAAGCTCTCGGATCTCACCATGTGCATACCCAACACTTCGTGTTGAGCCGCTTAACCTGGGACCAGGTAAAATAGTGTTAGTATGCTCTAAAATTTATGTGAAAGTTTACTTACCTTATGCCATCTTGCAGGTGAATTTGGCCTAGTGGAACCCAGAAGAACGGACAAACTGGTCTCCCTTCATGAAGACTGCGCTATCTTTCCAACATACTCTCCGAGTCATCGCTGGCCCAATGTCTAATGGCTGGTTTCTCGGAGAGAGAGTTTATGAGTGGTTTCTTGGTCCAGAGTAGCAGAGGGTTCCAATGCATTGCCTGGAATAAACTTTAAATATTAGATCAATGCCGGAGGATGCATGGTGGTCGACTCGGTACGGTTATGGTGTTGAGACATTTCTCCATCCACCAGTGCATTTTATGTCCATTTTATTCAAACGAGGCTCTTGAACTTTGATGTATCTCCTATTAGTGTACGGGAAATTTTTCGAAGAAAATGATGGTAGAGATGAAGATGTGGGAGAGTTCGCTCCACATCTCGGGGGGCTGGTACTTCTCAGGTAAGACTTTTACCATTTTCCCATTGCAATTGCTTCTTTCTTATTTTGACTTTTTGATTATTGTTGTAGGTTATTGGCTCATTTGATCATGAGGCTGGACCTTCTTTTACTGCTCCTTCATTTGCTCATTTTGGTCCGCCCGAGATGCTATCTCATCCGCAGGGCATTGATATGAATTACCTGGTAAGTTTTCCTGATAATTTATGCTACATGTATGCATGATTATGTATGCTCTTATCTTTTTTCTTCCTGGCTCATAGTGGATGCTTGAAGAAGATAATAAGAAACTTCAAGAAGAGTTGGCCGCAAGTCTTTAGTAGGCTTCTCATTTTGAAAATTTGTATCATCAATCAGAACAGAATTTCTGAGACTTTCGATTTTAGGGGATGAGGGATCCTGGTGCTTCTTCATCAAGAGGCCCCCAGACTGATGACCATGAGATCCTTTCATCTACTTCTGATGAGGGCCATGACAGATCGAAACTCCAAGGTAATAGGGATTTTGGTGCTTCTGCTTCGGGTGATCTCGGGACGAGTAATTTGCCCCCTCCTCCAACAGGCGATGACTTTTTTAGGGCTTTATTTGATGACCTACCACCACCTTCTTAGTGATGTATAAATATTGTATCAAAAGCATAAAAATAATAATGACAATATATAATTTCCATCTTTACTGTAACTCTCTTCTCTCTCTTTTTTTTTTAGCCTTTATATTTTTTCCTTGCCCTCTGTATAGGCTCAAACCCATGATTTTTTCTATGCGGCTTTGGTTGATGTTTGTATATTGTCTAGCTCATCGAACAAGCATGCATTTCTTCCTTTTGAAATGATTGGAGTTTCCTTAAACAATGGGTCTTCTATGCCCCCTGATTCAATATAGTGGTTTCGTCGACTCACAAACCTAGGTGATCAACTGAAGTGTTTTCATTGACTCCTTTCAGATACCCATTCAAATTTTGCTGTGGAATGACAGGATACTTTGAGATGTTGAGAACATCAATAATGGAGGCCCCAAGCAGCAGAGATACATCCATTCAGCATGTCAGTTGGTAACTTCTTCATAACCTTGCCAGCAATCATTTCCTTTGCCCAATGTGCCCTAGAAACTTCTCTTAACTTGAAGGCTTTGTATGACAAAAATATTTTTTGTTTTGAATTTTGATTTTGAAATCAAATGTTGGCTTTGTCAAATCAATGGCAATATACCTCAGGACTTGATTTTTCCAAATTAACATATCTATAATATGACAACCCTAGTTACCATACTAAACTCGGGAATTATTTCTATTTAAGAAAAAAGTGTTGCACTTTAGATAGGCACATACACATTACTTGGCCAAAGGTCTCATTGAGTTTAAATATTGTCTATCTCATATGCATGCTTATTCAAACTATCTCCACTAATAGACTCTACCTACCAAAAGAGATCAACAGGTCTTTGATAGGCTTGAAACGGGGTCTATAAGGGACATGGGTTTAAGTGAAGGCCATTTTGAGATTGGAGCTGGTGTGACACAATGGATAAACCCTCACACTACAAATTCCTTGTTGGAACTTTAGAGAGTTGGGAGCAATCTTGCTAGACTCAAAATTCCTTCTATCTTTTTTGCATTAATCTGGATCTTGATTAGGATAGTCTTTGCCCTTGCATAAAGTTTGGTAACCAAATTCGTTTCTTTTCTTCTTCTCCCTTTTCTTTCTTTTTTTTTTTTATCTTTCTTGCTCTTCCTTTCTTTGATCATTTTGTACTTCTTCCTTATAGGCTATCAAGTACAGAACTTTCAAGAACTAGATGGTCTTTCTCCTTTTTCTTTGATTTTGATCTAATCTTTAGTTGGGTTGGACCAATTCAAGTCAAAATATCCTTATAAACCGAATAGAAACCTTTTATTGTCTTAGGTAAAAGAGAACTTAGTTGGCTTTCTGAACCGTTTTGGGTTTTATATTCCCCTTTTTTTTCTTATTCTTCTTCTTTTTTTTTTGTTCTAGCTCCAAAAGAGTTGTCTTGTTTGTACTAACTTGGGCTTCCAATAATGGATGAGTGGAGTGACATTAATCTCCTTTAACAGGGATAAATTATTTGTTACTCTGATGTTATCTTGATATATTGGAGATATTAGGTGAACTTCAACTACCCTTATGGTCTTGATAACATCGACTTTCCTTATGATCTTGACTATGCATTCCTTTCTTTGATCTTCTTGACTCCTCACCTTAGTGATCATAAGACTTGTTAAAAGTATCGCAACAGCTCAGGGTAGGTTGTTGGGGTTTGTAAGCCAATGAAAAGAAAGCTAAAATTTTATGAAGGCTCAAAGGGACAACTAAGGATTGATATTTAATTGGGTGGATACTAGTTGTTGGCTAACCAAACAATGCCTAGATCATCTCTCTCCTAAATAAGCAGAGTTGCAATTTCACCTCGAAAGTTTTTCAAAGCATGTTCTAAGACTGACTAAGACATAGACAAAGGTAATTATGCAGGAGCCCTCTCTAAGTAAGCATACACAACTCAATGCTATAGAGCAATTCCCTTACCTAGTAAAGTCATTCGAGTCGTGATGCATAAATATATTAATTCATGAATTATCAAGTTAGATTCCTCATTGGTTGAGCATCAAAATGAAAAAAGACCAACAAACATTTTATGATAGTAATTTATTCAAACAACTTTAAATTTAAAAAAACAAAATTGTTCCAATTGAATATTAACGAAAGAAAAATTGAAAAGCAATATTCAAGCTATGGAAAGTTTGTTGAGTTAAGTTTCTTTTCCTTTTACATCTTCAATATTTCTATCTTAAAAGGGGATAAGACAAATTCTTCTTCCAATCCTTTTCCCACCATGAATGTTGCCGGTGGAGGTACTCTATTGAACTTGGGTAATGGATTGTCTTTGGTGTTCGGCTTGTTGGGCTCGGGCAGCATTCCATTATCAATTAAATTTTGGATCTCATGTCTCAACTTCACACATCTATCCGTGTCGTGCCCTTGCATTTGGTGAAATTGACAAAATGTTTTAGGGTCGAAATTAGGTGGGAGAGGGTTAGGCAAAGGACGAGGATTTAAATCCCTTTCTTGGTTAGTAGCATTAACACCGACTGCCTTTTGGCATGCTTTGGCTACCAGACTGATAGTTTCCTTTCTCGTTCCTTCTCATTGAAAAATGGTTCTTATCTCTCTCCCATTCTTCAATTTGCAAACCAGCTTGGAGAAGGTCTTTGAAATCACGGATGAGTGTATGAGACATCTTTTCACGAAGACTAGGCAACACCCCTCTCACAATCATCCTTATTTGATCGGATTCATTGGGCCTCTTCTTGAGCAAAGAGGCCTTGTTTCTCCATCTCTTCACATAATCCACAAAATTCTCATTCGACCTTTGCCTAATGGACTCCACTTCCATTAAGGTAACTTCCATTTCAACATTATATCCATATTGTTGGATGAAGGCCTTGTATAGCAAATCTCAACTCTTTTGTGTTCCAACATCTAAGGTATTGAACCAATTTTGGACAACAGGGTCCAATGAAAACATGAAGTACCTTAGAGTTTGAGCCTTAGTAGCTCGGGCAGACTGCATAGTAGTGATATACTGCTTCACATGGAGATGGGGATTTTCGGTTCCATCGAACTTCGCAAAAGATGGCATCTTGAACTTGTATGGAACTTCTTCATCTAACTCAAATAATTTGTCAACTTAGGACATTTCTTCAGTTTTTAGCTTCTTCTCAAATTTCTTTTCTAAATCAGCAATTATCTTTTCAACATCAGAAATTTTGGTTTTCTCCATAGTTGACCTTTCAACAACCTTCGGTTCTTGCTTCTTGTATTGAGTATCTTGGTAGTATTGAGCCCAATCATCATCATCAATGATCACCTTTTCATCATCAAAAACCACTTCACCAACTTTGGTCTTCCCTTTGTCCTTTGGCTTCTTAGTGCTAGCAAATGCTTCGGCATGATTTTTTAAAATTGCAGTCAATTGGTTCTTCATGGTCTCAGCTAGGGCCTCTTTTATTTCTTCCATCTTGGCGTTGAGGGCATCATCCACCATTCTTTGAATTTGATCGGGATCCATTATTTTTGGTGAGCAAGTGATTGAGTCATTGCTAGATACTTCATCTCCGGTGTAGGTCGAATTGCCGTAAGCTTTTGAACTATCGTAATCCAGGGCTTTGAGCCAAAGAGGACCAATGATATGAGATGCAAATGTATGTATGTATGCATGTATGCACAAATAATTAACAAACAAGGACAAATAGGACGTTCCTTCCAACCTTATAACATCCACACACGAATGGCGAGTCTCTTTTTCTATGTACATGGTTAACAAAATACCAACATAGGGTACTTCATTTTTTAATATTTCCCTCCGACGTTTCAACCAATAGTTATATTTTCAAAGATGAAAATCAGTTCATGATAACTCCCATTAATTAGGTTTTAATCCATTTAACCAACTAAAGTAGCTTTTATGCTATATTGGATTAAAACCAAATTAAGAGGTTTATTATAAATAGATTTCTCACTTGAAAAAGTAACTAATGATTCATGCCAAAAACAAGCCCATGATTAATTATTCTTAGTATAAACTAGGCTCACAATTAATTTTTGGAATTTCGTAATTGACCTTAATAATTTGCAAGCTCTTTGTAAGAAAAGATTGGATGAAAACCATTTTGTTTCTAAGTCCATTGTAAAAAGATTTTAGAAAAAAACATATTTTGGGCTTTGTATTTGGGTCATGAGCAAAAGAATTTTTGATTTGTTTTTAGAAAAGTCTTATGTCCAAAGACCATCTTGAAAAATTTTGAAAATAGCTTTGGTCTTTTGAATTTTGAAGAAAAATTTATTTGAGCTTAAAAATGTACTTGGGTCAAATTAGAAAAAGAGCAAACCAAATAAGTCATGATTTAAGCCAAGACAAATTAATCATAGTCAAACAACATGCATTTGGGGTAAAACCTAAGGAAAGTAACTAGGCCAATTACATGAGCTTTAGTCTTTGGGTAAAAAGGCTTAGGTTCCCATAGCAAGTATATACCAAATGGTACAAGGCTATGAGTGGTTATGTCATGCTCGATCTCCATACCTTGAGTGAAAGTATGGTATCCCTTACATAACACAACACCGGTAACACGGGCATCCTAACTCACACACACGATGCAATCTAATATGATGCAATGGATAATATCATTATAAGAAAGAATAGGATAATATAAAGACCAATGGAATAAACTTCTCTTATCCCCAGTTGAGTCACCACTGTGAGCGGGGATTTTTACCCCCGCTCCCAGTGGAATGGTTCTTGCGACTTCGGTATTGTTTAAGCTCAGGGCCTTAGAGAACACGGACCTAAGTTCGGAGAAAATGGAGTCGCCACCCGGACCGGCCGGGAAAAAGAAAGGGGTAGATGAGTCGATTCCTAAGGAATCCCCAACCCCCCTAATGGGTTCGAAAAGTTGGGTACATGTGGGGAAGGTGAGAAATGGTCCAACACCCCCACAATGCCCGATTCATTGGAACGGGCCTCCTTTATAGGTCTTAATATTATAAAATTCTTAAATATAACAATATCATCCATATTACACATAATAATTGAAATAAAGCATCATTATATTAAAATCAAAGCAATGTCCAAACAAAGCAAATAAATGGACACCCATCCGAAGATGGAAACATGTCCTTACATCATCCATGCCTAAATAGGACACCCACCGAAAGGTAGAAACATGTCATTTACATTGGTCTAAAACATAAAAGCAATTTAAATTACATGATATTTAACTAATGAGGTACCTACCAAGTGGAAACATACCTCTTACAACATTTGGAAATAAAAATAAATCGATAAAGGTAAATAACCATTCATAATAAATAAATCATTCATCAAAGATATTAAACATCAATCAAAACAGAAAGTAAACATCCATCAATGATAAATTAAATAAAGCATTGCAAATAAATCAAAGCATATAATAAACTACATAATTAAATAAAGCAAGTAAAGATACAAATTGAAGTTTACTGTTTCTCATTTAAAGCTCTTTAATTAATATTTAGGATTTTGGGATTTTTACCAAATTAAGGTTTATGCTACTGTAAGTTTTAAAGGAATTGAAATGGATTAAAGTTTTATAATTTAAGAGGTTGATAAAGTTCTTTGATTAACCAAATTAGTGTTTGAGGAGTGAAATCATGAAATTAGGGTTTGGACACTTTAAAACATTAGGTTTATGATTATTAGCTACTGAATTGTTGTTTTTAGGCTTACTGTGATTGAATTTTAATATTTAGGTTTATAAAGTTTTAAGGTTTAAAGGATTAGGGTTTAGAAAAATTAGGGTTTAAGGTTTTAAGGGAGTTAGGGTTTAAGAAAACTAGGGTTTAATGTTAGCTAGTTTGAGGTTACTTTCTTGGTTTTAAAATTGAATTAGGGTTTTTAGTGTTTTAGAGAATGTATTTGATTTTAGAATTTGGAAAAATAATTTACAGTTTTATGAAGCTTTATGAAAATAAACAAAAGGATTTAAGGTTTATCGAAACAGAAAAGATATTTTTTAGGGTTTTTGGAAAGAGAAGGATTCAATTTAGTGTTTTGGAAAATTGGAAAGCAGATTAGGGTTTTGGTAAATTAATGAAACGATTTAAGGTTTTGAAAAGTTAGAAAGTAGATTAGGGTTTTAAGATTTTGAAGAAACATAAACAATAATTTTAAGATTTTTGGAAAACATAGAAATGAATTGAGGTTTTAAAATCAAAAGAAACAATTGAATGATTCAAGCTACTGTGAAGAAAAAAGATATTAGATATTCATACCTTCGTTTGTTGATTCCACCAAAAAATTACTTCTTGGATGAACAAGAACAAAGGCAAGATGGTTGCCTTTGATATATTGAATTGCTTGTTTGCTCTCTCAAAAGTCCGATTGTTAATCTCCTAATTTTCTTGATTCCTCGGTCCGAAGTTTTTCCTCTAAAATTTTCCTCCCCCGATTCTCCCCTTTTCTGTGTTGTTTTTGGTCTTATTTATAGGAAATTTCAATTATTAATCTTAATCATTTACGGAAACTAACATTAATTAAGAAAAGGAAACTGAAACCAAATAGAATTTGGTTTCGAAAAAAATTGCGTCAGAAAAATTTTGCTAGCAAAAAAGTTACTGCGAGCTACTGTGAGGATTGCCGTGGGAACCTGCGAACTGGGTGAGAGAAATTCCCTTTGGGCCATTTCGTCCCAACTTTTCGGCGATGAATTTTTTTGTCGCCGATTTTTCCATCGCCGATTTTTATTTTTCTTTTTGTTTATTTATTTATTATTTTTTTATTTAAAAGAACTAAATACTAAAACAAAAATTGTTTAATTAAGATAACACATAAATTATTTTGGACTAATTAAAATATATTGGACAACACAAAAATTCTTTTAGACTAATTAAAATATATTGGACCGGACTGGGTCAAAAATTAAGAGTCTACAATAAGATTTATGTCTATCTTTTGCAATTTGTAATCGATCCTTTATAAGCTTTACTTTGTCTTCAGTTTGCCTTATGAGATCAGGTCCCACAAGTTTGTTCTCATTCAATTCCACCCAACATAATGGAGTTCTACACTTTCTTCCATAGGGTACTTCATATGGAGCCATTCCAATACTCATTTGATAAATGTTGTTATAGGCAAATTTTACTAAAGGCAAATATCTATCCTAGCTACCTTTAAAATCGATTACACAACTTCTAAGCATATCTTCAAGTACTTGTATCACCCTTTCTAATTGACCATTAGTTTGTGGATAAAATGCAGTACTAAAATAATGTCAAGTACCCAATTCTTTCTGAAAACTTTCCCAAAATTTTAATGTAAAGCGAGGGTCTCGATCTGAAATAATAGACATTAGCGCTCCATGAAGCCTTACTATCTCATTAATATACAATTTTGCAAGTCTATCCATTGAATAATCAACTCGAATGGGAAGGAAATGAGCTTATTTGGTTAATCTATCAATAATTACCCAAATTGTATCATGTTTCTTTTGAGTGTTTGGAAGACCCGTCACAAAATCCATGGTGATTCTATCCCACTTCAATTCTAGAATTGATATAGGTTGCAAAAGAGCATATGGAACTTGATGTTCTTCTTTGACTAGTTGACACACTAAACATCGAGTCACATATTCAGTAATATCTCTCTTCATACCAGGCCACCAATAATGAGACTTCAAATTCTAGCACATCTTATTGCTCCCAGGATATACAGTATATGTAGTATTATGAGCTTCACCAAGTATATACTCCTTTAGTTCCTTCACATTAGGTACACACAATCAACCTCTATAATACAATCCACCATCTTCTAACATAAGATAATCTGGTTTTTCACCTTCATGCACTTGTTTCAACATTTCTAATAACTTTTGATCTTGTTTATGTGCTTTTATTACTTTTTGCTTAATAGTTGGTTCAACCCTCAATTCTACTAACATAATACATTATATCATTTAGTTTATTTAATTTATATATACATATAGTATTATAAAATTCTATATGCAACATACCTGTTAAAGTCTTTCGTCTTAAAGCATCGGCTACCATGTTAGCTTTTTCAGAATGATAGTCGATGATACAATCATAATCTTTGATCAATTCCATCCATCTTCTCTGCCTTAAGTTTAGTTATTTTTGTGTTGGCAAGTATTTCAAACTTTTATGGTCAGTGAAAATATAGTTCCTTTCCCCATACAAATAATGTCGCCAGATCTTAAGAGCAAATACAATAGCAACCAACTCCAATTTATGTGCAGGGTAATTCAATTAATGAGATTTTAATTGCCTACAAGAATAAGCAATTACCTTACCCTCTTACATCAATACACAACCGAGTCCCTAATGAGAAGCATCACTATAAATAACATAGTCTTTACCTAGAGTCGGTTGTGTCAATATAGGCACTTCAATCAACATAGCCTTCAATTGTTCACAACTAGCTTGACATTGGGCATTCTACTCAAATTTAGTTTCTTTTCTAAGAAGCTTAGTTAAAAGAAGTGTTATCATTGAAAACCCATGCACAAATCTTCTATAATAACCAGCTAACCCAAGAAAACTTTGGACTTATGTTATATTCTTTGGTGGCTTCAATTCAAAATAGTCTCAATTTTACTAGGATCCACACGTATACCATTAGCTAATACTACATGACCTAGAAATGCCACTTAACCAGAAATCACATTTTGATAGTTTAGCATACAATTGATTCTCCCTTAGTGTCTGTAGTACAATTTTCAAATGTTTATCATGTTCCTCTTTATTTTTGGAATAAACCAATATTTCATCAATGAAAACCACTACAAACTAATCTAAATAGGATTTGAAGACTTGATTCATCAAATCCATAAAAGCTGTTGGAACATTAGTTAAACCAAAGGGCATAACCAAAAATTCATAATGCCCATATCGAGTTCTAAAAGCTATCTTTAAAATATCTACTTCTTTAACTTTCATCTGATAATAACCCGATTTAAGATCAATCTTAGAGAAAACACTCGCTCCCCTCAACTGATCAAACAAGTCATCAATCCTAGGTAACGGGTACTTATTCTTAATAGTCACTTTATTAAATTGTCGATAATCTATTCACAATCTTAAGGTACCATCCTTCTTCTTCACAAATTAAACTGGTGCAACCCGGGGTGATACACTAGGTCTAATAAAGCCTTAATCAACTAATTCCTATAGTTGCACTTTTAATTCTTTTAGTTTTGGAGGTGCCATTCTATAAGGTCGAATAGAAATTAGTGTCGTACCTAGAACTACATTAATAACAAATTATACCTCCCTCTCTGGTGGTATTCCAGGTACTTCCTCTAGAAAAACACCCAGAAACTCACTCACTGTAGGTATATCTCCCAAAGTCTTGCATGAATGTCATGTATCATTAACATAAGCAAGGTAGGCTTCACACCTCTTCCTAATCAACCTTCTAGCTTTAGTGGCAGAAATCAAACTAGAAGGGTAAAATTATTTTTCTCCTCGGACTACAATTTCACCATAACATGGAATCTTAAAAGACACAACTTTACTACAGCAGTCCATAAGTGCTTGATGTCTGGACAACCAATCTATTCCCAAGATTACATCAAAATCATGGAATGGAAGTTCAATCAAATCAGCAAGAAGTTCTACCTCATGAACCCTAAGTGGACAATTTTGATATACTCTATTTACCTTCACGCTATAGCCTAAGGGATTAGTAACTTCTATCTCATAATCAAGTTTATCAAAACATATTTTCTTCCCTGAAGCTATAGTTGTACACATATAAGAATGTATAGAACCAGGATCTAATAATGCATACACATCAAGACCAAGCAAAGAAAATTTACCAACTACAACATCAAGAGCACCCTAGTCCTCCACAACTTTCATGGCATAAGTCCTAGCTAGAGCACTGGCTCGAGTTTGAGGTCTATCCACTATTTTAGATCCTCTCTACGGTTGACCACCTCTACTTATCTTACGGCTTGACTGAGACCTCTGTATAGAACTCTGTCCTTTAACAACATCTAATTCTTTTATCATTAGACAATCTCTAATTTTATATTCCAAACAACCATATTTCAAACAAGCCCCTTTTTAATACCAGTAGTCTTCACTTGCATGGTCCTCACCATAATATTGACAAGGTGTAGTAATAGCCCTTGAAGATGAGCTTGAAGAAACTCCAAACCTACCACCTCTAGACCTCTAAAAACTAGCTCCACTTCCTCTACCAGACCCCTGAGTTTGGGCTTGAATATTTCTCTGTATTTTCAGGCCACCTTGTTGTTGTTCACTAGAAAATCACTTCTTTGATTATTGTTTTCTTCCTTGCTCTTGTTTAATCTTATTTTCTATCGATACTTCATCATTAACAATAGTGGAAAACTCTTTAATCCTCATTGCTACTAAATACACTTTAATCTGACTGTTCAAACTGCTTGCACTTCTCTTCCTCAGATGAAACTAACTCTAGAAAGTATTTGCTAAGGCAAACAAACTGCCTCTCATATTCAAACACAGATGACTGCCTTTGCCTAAGATACACCTGATCTCCTCTAAATAAATCTCACTAATATATATTTTTTTAATTCTTCTTGAAAAAATGCCCAAGTGAGTCTACCTGCGGGTACACCTTTTTGCTTTATATCCCACCTAGGGCTGTAATCGAGCCGAGCCGAGCCGAGCTTTGGATAGCTCAAGCTCGGCTCATTATAAAATAGTCGAGTTCGAACTCGAACTCGAATCGAGCCCGAGCCGAGCCCGAGCTTGTATCGAGCCAGCTCATATATCATGTATCTCGAGCTTTAACTCGAGCTTAATTTAAATAAGTTTAACAAACTCAATAAACTTATTTTTATTTTTATTTTTCATTCACTTTTTCTAAATTTTCATAAAAGATATACTAAAATTTATATTTTTATAAAAGATAAATAATATAATTATATATTAACAAAAATAAAATATTATATTATTATAATTTTATATTTTACTATAAATTACTAAGCTATTTTATATTGTATATTATTTAATTTATTTATCACATATATCATATATTAATAAATTATATAAATTAAGTTAGCCAAAAAATTAATATATTCACATACATAGTTTAATATATAAAAATTAAATTATATATATTTTTAATCCAATACACTAAATAAGCTAGCTTACGAGCTTAACTCACGAGCTTTTTAAATGAGCTAGCTCACGAGCTAACGAGCCGAGTATTTCATAGCTTGAGCTTGACTCATTTAACAAATGAGTAGTTCGAGCTCGAGCCTGAACGTGCTTTTACCGAGCCGAGACCCAAGCCGAGCTCGAGTAGCTTGGCTCATTTCCTGCCCTAATCCCACCAGGCATAAGCTTGTTCCTATAATAAGAAAATAGCACACTCCAACCTTTCCTCATTAGTGCAATGCAAAATATCAAAAACTCTGACAATCCTCTCCTTCCAATACTCTGCTACTGAAGACTCATCAGTATCATGAGCTTTAAAATATTCTGCTCCCAATTTCCTAATTCTCTCTAATAGAGATCTCAGAATCACCGGCGGTGGAGGTTGTGCAAGAGGAGCAACTCCTATAATTTGCCTGAGAACTTCTCCCATATTTCTCACAAACTGGGGATCTAAGGGCATTTGTTCTGTAAAAGGTTCTGATGGCTGCTGATTCCCCACACTCGCATGGCTGTGTGAGGATAAAACTTGTTCCTCCACATCTTGACGGGATTTGGAGGCCATCTTATACCTTTAAACTTTGAAAATCAACTGCATTAAATATTTATTCAATTATAAAGTTCGCATAGCAATGACAGTTGTACTTCTCTTTTCTTTTAACCCACAAACTTAGGACCACCTAAACTTGCTCTGATACCACTAAATGTAACACCCCCTACATAGTCTATACACTTAACTACATAGGTGATGTCACATAAATACTCATACTTGTCTATACACGTATCAAAAATTAAACCAAAATACTTCTATGGATTAATGCAATTATTAAACTTTCAAAAAAACTACTATAACTATGCCTATATTACAAACATATATCTATTAATTTACAGAGAACTTCTATTGTTAACGTACTTTATTTTAATTCTCAAACTTATACAATTTTCATACAAAATTAAAAAGAATTTCCATGTGAACTATACAGAATACAATTTTTACAGTATTGTTCTTTGAACCTTTGTGATGCAGTTGACTAGAAATGAATATCCCTCACTCTGCAGTCTCAACTCTTCTTGTTTGATCTACGCATCATAAAATAATTCTAACATGCTAAGCAAAGCTTAGGGGTTCTTATGTATATACAATATGCAAGAAAATTTAAGGGAAAGAGAACTATACATAAAATGATTTAGAAATAATAGAAAGTATCAATTTTAGAATGATAAATAAAGAAATTAATAAATTCATTTAAAATTGAAATACTAAACATGATTAAATTAAGAATTGGTTAATTTAACAGCAACCATATAGCACATTGTTTTTAATGTAAATAACTTCTTTAATTATGCTCACATACACTAAATTCAGATCATAGATTTGGATAACGGGTCACTGTTGGCAGTTTAATACCCACTGTATAAAGCACGAATGCCCACTGAATATGATGACATGGAGTGTCCATTAATGGCACAAAGTGCCCACTTTCACTTTGGATATCCTCCCCTTTGGCTAGCCATTCAATCCCATTCTAGATCTAACATCAGTATGCTTTGAGCAATTCATTAGTTTTTAATTAACATTGAATTATGTATGTCTCTTCAATGGAATAATTCTTTGATCAACACTTATTATTACACATATTTATCATATATTCAAAATGTATTTCACTACTTGTTAGGGTTAATAAAATCCTTAACACTTTGAGGGCTTAAAATCTTTTCTACTGGAATTACATATGAAAGACAAAGAAAAAGTTGTTTTGGCCATTTCTTCAAAGGACATGCCCAATGACATGGGCGTATCAATGATCGTGTCATTTACCCATACTTACAGAAGCTTTGACATGCCCAACGGCATGGGCTTGTCTCTAGCTATGCCATTTAACTTGCATTATAGTAGCTATGACACGCCCAATGACACGGGCGTGTTACTGGCCGTGTCATTTATTTTTCATCACAGTAGCTATGACATGCCCAATGATAGGGGCATGTTACTGGTCATGTCATCACTATTGAAACACAACATCATTGACAAGCCCAGTGACATGGCCGTGTCACTGGCTGTGTCAAGCTAAATTCTGTATTTCGCATACTCAACAATTTAAACACAATATATCCAAATATATGATAAAAATGAATCAAAAACTAGTTTATTTGATATAGAAAGAGTCTATATCAAATATTTTTTTAGTAATAACTCATTAAAGATAACTCAATCAACATATTCAAACAATAAAATTTAAAGAAATTCAAATAGCTGCAAATTGAAATGCATAAGCACATACCTCTTTCAAAATTCTTTTTCTTCTCTAATCACTTGTTGATAATCTCACCTTTTTCAACTTATACTTTTAAAAACTTATAGCTAGATGTTATTTCCTCTTAAATTTGGCTTAAGTTTTTGAAAAGAAGAAGGAAAGAAGAAGTTTTGGTGGTGAAGGTGATGATGAATGCAGATAAAGATGAAAGAAGAAAGAAAGAGAAATTTCCACACACACACACCTGTCAACATATATATATATATATATATATATTTTAATCTAGTGTGGCCATACTTATCTTAGCTATGGTGCACCCTCTTTATTATCCTTTGATTTTAATTCAATTTTATCTCGTAAAACTGTAAAAATAAATAATTTCCTCAATAAATTTTATGATCCACTATTTACATCACTTATCCATGCCACTTTTATCACTATCCACTATCAATTATTAATATTAAATTAAAAGTTTAATATTTAAAATTTTAAACATTACATAGCATATACATGATATATACCTAACATATACATAATATATATATTTTTGTAAAAGACAAAAAAATTAGTAAAAGTTAAAAAAGTTAAAAGTTAAAAATATAATAAATAATTAAATAATTAAATTAAATTAATTAAGGATAGGAAGAAAGAGAAAAATCTTTAATATTTAAATATTTAAATATTTTTATAATTATGTAAAAAGGTGGGGGCATTTTGGGAAAGTGAAAATATATTAAAGCCAAAAATTTGACTTTTCATCATTTTCTTCTTCTTCAACCCGTAGCCACCACCACCATTATTTTCCATCTTCTTCCTTCTTCTATTTCTTTCAATTTAATTTTAAAACCAAAGCTTCTTTGTAAATAATTTAGGGTTTTAAGAGAAAATAGATAAATTATGAGGGATTCTTCAAGGAAATCACTAAAAAAATCAAAGGATGTGGAGAAAAAGATGATGGATAAGAGTTTTTGGAAAGAGGTATGTATATATGTATATATTTAGTTATTATTAAATGCATTATTATTAATTTAAATTGCTTATGGGAGATTATAAATTGATTAGTTAAATTAGTTTGTAATAATAAATAATTATGGACTAAATTGTAGAAATATTTGGTTATGGATAACTTATGATTGTAATTGATTATAGATTAATTTTTAAAAATAATTGATCATGAATTAGTTTGTAGTAATAATTGATTATGAAGTAGTTAGGGGAAGTAATTGTCTATGGAATAATTTGTGAAAGTAATTGAATATGGGGTAAATTATAAAGAATTGATGTTAGTTGAATTTAATTGCTTAAATTATGCTATAATATAATTCTAATGATAGAAATGAGCTTAAAACTCAATTTTTAATTGATTATAATAGTTTTCTAAAATTAAAGTGTATTAGGGAAAAAAATCAAAATTTGATAGAATTTTGGAATTTGAAGTTTGAGCAGTTAAAATGTGAAGAACTATATTTCTAATGGATTGTGTTAACTCATAATTTGATTAGACATTGAGTAGAGTGGACTTGCCTAGCATTGATAAAAGTTGGAGTTGGGACGAGAATTGGTTTAGATTTTGGCATATTTCTAGGTAAGTACATACTTTAATTTTGTATGCTGCATTTGCATTTAATTGCCCTAGCACATTATGATGTTATGAATGTGCTAGGCTAATATGATGTAGTGTCTTGTATGTAAGAGCATTAGGATTTGTAAAAAAAATATGCAAAATATATTAATTTCATCATGTTAAGCCATTGTAAATGGATAAAAACATTAATGAGTGATTTGCGAAAAAGTATGAAAAGTGCCCAAAGTGTGTGGGTAATGAGGTCACATTGTAAATGTGACATATATTATAAAAATGTGATTTGTTATGTTGAAAAAAAAAGGATATTAAGCATGTTTAAGGAAAAGAAAAAGGTTAGTTGTACTTTGGTGGAAAATATGTTAAAATGCATTTGTTTGGCATGCTACATTATTGTTTGATATTGGGACTATGTCACTTTGATCTATGAATTCACATGCACAGTGCATAGGCGAGTGTTAAAAGGCATGAAAAGTATAATATATGAACATTTAAGCCATTTAGTATGGCTATTGACATTATTGGTTATGTTTGTGATAAAATACAATTATGCCAATTATTTGGCATAATTCGGCCATAATGGAAAGATGTCAAGGAAATTGATGAAGATGTATGGAAATAATGAGAAAAGATGGAAAAGTGCAAAAATATTGGAAATTGGCACGATTGCCAAAGCATAAAAAAAGTGTGAAATTATTTATGTAATGTGTGCAATCTTATATAATATCAGTTTTCAGAGTATTGTATTGTGTTGAGATTATGAACTTTTGTTTTGTATATTTTAAACATATCATAAATATATTAAATAAGTTTTGAGAACAGTTTTATGTGTTGTACTATATGTATGTGTGTTTAAATATTTGAGTATCTAATGAAGAAATGATGGAGTTCGAGGAATTTTATTTTATTAGTATGTTTTTAATGCAGGTTGCATTTTTATTGATTTTGGAATTTATTGAAAATACAGACAAAACTCTGGCAAATTTCTCCCAGAGAATTTTTATTTTATATAAATATAATTATTGAATTACTAAGTATATGTGGATTTATTTATTAAATTTATCATTTTACAAAAATGTTTATCCCTGGGATTAAATATAAGAACTTTCTACTGGTAATTATTGTAACATTCCTATATTTTACATATATACTTTATATATATGAGGTATATGTTTACAAATATAGAGAATATGGGTATTACATTTATTTTGGTATCAGAGCCTAGGTTTGAGATTCTGAACCTAGGTGGATTTTGAAAGAAAAAAGAAAGAAAAGAGAAAAATCTAAAATGATGATTTAATTTTTAATACGTGCAAATGCATTGGCGCCTATGTTAGTCTTTAAGGTGGCAATATTAGAGTGTTGAATGAATATAAGTTAAGGTGGCATCTGGAATGCATAGATTAGAGTGGCGCAGCAGAAGCATCATTCTAGAGATTTTAGATTAAGGATCTTCAGAGTACTCGCTTGAAAGCTAAGATTTATATTTGATTTAATTAAAAAACAAGTGAAAATAAAGAATTGATTTAAAATATGAAAAAAAAAATAAAAGAAACCTGAGATATGAGTATGATAGTTGCTGGAAATTTTGTTAATATTATGCGAAGTGAATTTGTCCAAATTTTTAGACTGGCCTAGAAATGTTAAATGAGTTTGAAATTTTATTTTAAAGTTTATCCATGTGTTAATATTTGATCTATGGAATTTCAAAATTTTTAAAGATGCTTTACTATTTAAGAAAAATAGAAGAAAAAAAATTGTTGGAGTTATCTTAGCAATTCATAATCTGTAAAAATTGAGAAATGTAATTAAAAACTATATGAAAAAAAACCCCAAAAAAAATCTGAACATTTATATAAAAATCATATGTATTGCTAGGACATATGGTTAAAATTTCATAAATTTCTATCAAGGTATGGTACTTGAAAAAAATAGATAAACAGGTACTACCAAAGAAATTATAAAGAGACAAAACATGTGGATTTGGAAGACTTAATTTTTAAATATAGCAAATCAACTTATAAAAATATAAAATTTTAAATATAAGTTCATATATATATCTAGTGCACATGAGTAAAAGTTTATAGTCTAGTGAATATTTAGTCATGAATAAAAAGTTAAAATATGAGATTGACATGAAAGTTAGGAAGTCATGCAGATTTGTAGAATTGAGTAATAAACTAAATTTCATATAGCAGATGAATGAAGAAAATTATGAAAATTTACATATGGATTTTTGGATATATGAAGAATGAATATGGATTTTGTTTTTTTTAAATTATTAGAACTAATGGTTCATAATTAAAATAAAATGAAAATTTAGTTTATGAAAAAAACAAATTGTTTACTATGGAAGTATATTGAGGGTTTATTAAAGTGACTTATAGCTTTGGTTAATTTAAGATTTACTATGAGTAAATAAAAAATTAAATGACATTTCTTATCATAAGCAATTATCCATATTGATTATTTTCCAAGTTATAAATTAGTATAAGTAATTAAAATGTGAATTTGCTTAAATGGTTTATTATGTTAAATGAGGAAGTAATATTTATTGTTGAATTCTATAGTAGTAATTACAAAAGGAAAAAAAATGGAAGTACCAATGTAACACCCCTTCCCGACCTATAATAAGCCGAGGAGGAATGCTACATCAAGATACGAGCTCTGGTTATGTCAGCTTACTTAATGTTCCTTATAAAAAATTTTCAAAAAAAATTTTGACGGAGTCTCCCTTAAAATTCTAGGTCCCAAGTGTCGACAAAATTGATTTTTCTTATATTTGAAAAACATTTTGTTTCACAATTCAACTCAAGTACACTCCCAATAATCCACCCTTATAACCTCAACTACAATCCTGCAAGAAGAATTCACACTTCTATATTCACAATCCAACTCAATTTAAAACCATACAGTTATTATATATTACTAGATTTATACATATAAATACTCTCTCGTCAGAAATACATCATAATTAAAATTTATACATGTATGCATAACCCTCTAGTTGGTCTCGATAAACTTTACTCTTCTTGTGGCATAACAAAAGACTTCATATCTTCCATCTAAAAACCTGCGCGAATAAACACCCGCGCTAAGCCCGAGAGCTTAGTAGTCCAAATATAAAATATAAACATATAGTATAGAAGTATTGATATGTAATGATACATCGATTCAATATATAATTAGTTCTTATCATATCTTCTTTTCTTTTTAACTTTATCTTTAATATATCCTAGCTAATTTCATATAAGATGTATATATATATATAATATTATCACCAACCCCAATGCATCACCAATACTCAAAACCAATATATTAATACCCCTACATTATATATATACCATACCAACCATTATTGCAATACACACATTACACATCATATCACTCATTATTGCAATACACAATCTACATATCATATAAATCATAAATCATATTTCCAATAAAGACAACCTTTATCATCAACCACCATTCATTTTCCTATTACACTTAATAACATTATATTATTCACAATCCACCAATCATAATTCATTATTAATACTCACAATCAATATTTCAATACTTGCATTTCACATTGACAATAAAGACAGACTCGGGCCCAAAACACTAATATGTTATTCAAAGTTCAGAGTTACTGCTTTGATCCATAATCACAATAATCAAGCCCGTAGGCAACATATATCATATCTTTATCCATGGAGAGTGTAACAGACCCAGTCTCTTGGACCATCCACCCGACTAATCGAGAAGATCCTCAACCCGGCAAGACTGTTACTTTTCATATATTTCACATTTATAATTCATATAGTGTAACAGACCCAGTCTCTTGGACCATCAACTCAACAACTTGAGGAGATCCTCAACCCGGCTAGACTGTTACATTTCATATGTTATAGGCATGCCGTCAAATCCAGAACTCTGAAAGTTGAATTAACATATTAGACACAACTCTTTTCATTTATATCTTTGTACATTTCTTTCTCAATTCATTTCATTTTCAAAACAGGCAACCATGCCTCAATTATAATTCATTTACATTCTCGTAGCCAACACAATGGCTTCACATCTCATTTGATTCATCATAGCCAATCTCAATGGCTTCACCTCTTATCATATTTCAATTCACGTTATAGCACTTCATCATTCAAGTAGACATAAACAATTATATTGAGCATATATCTTAAATTCATCATCATATAATCAACATGTCTATTTATTTCATTTCAATCATTATTACCAACCACAATTACAATACATTTCATCATTTCTCAAAACACATTAGCACAATTCATCATTACAATATTTATCATAACAAATTGCATTGTACTTACCTATTTGAATGATCTTCATATCTTTCACATCATCCAATCATAACCTTAATCAAATTATATTGACAATATAGTAATTCACTTCACACATTTACAAACAATTGTGTTAAGTCTTAATTCATGTAAATAAGTGCAATCATATAAACTTTGTACTTACCTTAAAACCAACTTACACCACTCTATACACCTACTCTTCCAAGAATCCTCAACACTTAGATTAGGGCAATTCAACCTCTTCACGACCTAATCCAAAAGGAATATTAGCAAAATGACCATATGAATAGTAAATTCTGGTTTTAGACTAAATTTTATCCTTATTTTGAAAATTTGTATAAAATAATATACTTGACTAAAAACTCTAAAATTTTTACAGAACTTAATTTTACATCTTAAAATCATTCCTTTAAAATTTCAGATCAAACTGAACACAAAATCTTGGTCAAATAGTTCACCCAAACAGACTGCCCCAATTGCCCTGCATCCTGGCAGCAGTTCTAAACTTTGTGAATTCCATAACTTAAATTCAATCAACTTGGTTCCAAATTATTTTTCTCAAATACTAGACTCATTAAGCAACAACATATCCAAAATTCAATTGAATATAATTTTTCTACATTTTATTAAAAATCCCGAAATATAGCTGTCTCAGTTAAGGTACCTGCTGGAACAGATCTAATAAAAATAATTTTTCTAAACTCATAACCTATCCAAAATCGAATCAACATATTTTTCAGTCATTCTAGACTCATAGAGGCACAACATATCAAAAATTCACTTCAAGAACATTTTTCTATAATTAATTAAAAATCATACAAATCACAGCCTTTACTAATTGTAAAATAGAAACAATTTCACTAAACACAAACATACATCAATTATTCCATTTTCCAACTCATATATATATCAAACCCTTACTAACCAATTTAATAATCCATCATCATCCTCACAAATAACCATTTAAATCTACACATATCTTTCAATCTTTCACTATTATCATCTTAACATACTAACTACATCCCATATCAATACAATCAATGGAAATCAATTCAAAGAAATGAATACTTACTTGAGTAGTCTTTGCCAAATCTTCAATCTTCACTTCAATTCTCTTTAAGCCCTTAAAAATTTTGATGTGCATAATTAAAATCTCCTTTCTCTCTTTCTCTCTCTCTCTCTCTCGTAAGAAGAAGAAGAAGAAGGAGACAAGAAGATTTTTCTTCTTTTCTTCATACTTATCCTATATATATATATATAATAATAATAATATTAATTATTTCTAAAAATTCTCCACCACAACCTTCATTCAACCCTTTGACTTTCTTTTCTTCTTTCTCTTTTATAAATATTATTATCATTATTATTAATTAATTAATATTATATATATATATATATTCACTTTTCCTACACCACTTTATACATTATGTATATGTGGTGTATATGTGGGTATATGTATATTCCTTTTATATTTCCCATATATTTTCCAAATACCAAATATACATCTCATCCCTCAAATACATCTACCTCTTCATTTCTTTTCTCTTTTCATCAAACATATACATTTAATCCAAATACAACAATAACTCTAAAACTTTTAGGGTATATTTTGGGATATTACAATTCTCTCCCCCTTAAATAATTTCGTCCTCGAAATTATCCAGCACAATAACAATTCATTTATAATAAAACACCATCTTAATTCATATGAAGGTAATCGTATTCTTATATTATGATTTCATCAAATTACATAACTTTTACTCTTCCACCTTTAGTCAATCATCTTTTCCCAATTCACAACTCATCATTATATAGCTATATTTATCTTATTACTTTTTCAACAAAACACCCAAAATAACTCATTACATTTCAAAGAAATTTTCTTTTATACAATAATCAAATCATCTTATAATCTATAAATATACCATTCATCTATTACATTCAAGATATTTATCACTTCATCTTTTTATAGGCAATCTTTTAACTTTAATCTTGGAAATTATTGAATTAAATCTTACTATAGATTATCCTGTTATTACAATCACTTTTGAAAATAACCACTTATCAAACCTTGATTGATAACAATATTTTCATTTCTTATACTTAAATCCCTCTTTACCATGTTTTTCACTTAATATTAATATCGATACAATCTTTATAAATTTACTTTACAGATAATCAACCTTTTTCCTTTCATTATCTTTAATAACTGATATATCATAATTCATTCATGTATCAGCATATCACTTCATATATACATTATCATATATATCTTATACTCTTAGCATAACTATACATATTAAATCTCGATAATAATTCACAATCTTAATGAATTCTAGATCAATTGATCTAGCTGTCATAAAATAACAACATTTCAATCTTATTCCATTCAAACCAACCATTAACTTATTTAAGTTTATCATCACATATCAATATACATAACACAATTCTATTAGGTCAAACTCATTCTCAACTTCTAATCCCTTAGGATCCATCTGTTCGACTCCTTACTAACAAATTACTTCAAATTATCTTTCAATATTCATATATATCTTCTGCTTTCAATAATAGCAGTGCAATCTCCCATAATTCTCATAATTTTTCTCATACTATAATTATTACCCATAGTTCATTCACTTAACATTGTTTCCATCAATTAATTCATCTTATAACAAAAATATATTCAGTATCATTTTCAATCACATTTCATAAATTTCTCCCATTTATCATATTCTCACATTATCATACCATTACTATGATTACATAATCACTTTTTATTCATTCTTCACAATTCAAGACATTTACACGGTTCTCTTCTCTATTCATATTTTTCATAATTATAAACAAATTTCTAACATAGAATTGATAAGATACCACTTTACCAATCACAACTCCTAACCATATTTCTTGAAACAAAATTATCAATCTCACCCACATAATACTACAATCATATCACCTTAGGCCCAAATCTGCTGATAACAAACTTAACCAGCCAATTACACTAAACAAATTATATAGCCAGAGTATATTAATAGTCACATATGTAGTTTATAAATCAATATTGTTCCTCTATTATTCTTCTTCAAACATTTCCAACTATCTCAAAAGTTGACATAATTCAACTTTGTCTCCAAAACAATTTGTTCTTGATCATATGATTATCATTAGCCTAACTCACATCAACAATATTTCTTATAACACTTATGTGTACAACATTCAATCATATACAAACTTTATACAACTTCCATTTCTAACCTATCTCTTATAAAACTTTTCATACATTATACTTTCCATCTTTATTAAACACATATACATATAATATATTTCCACAAGCATAATCCTTCAACCAGAAAGCATTATATGATAGTCTAGCTCAGTTATTATCATAACAATTTCATCGTCCATTGTTACTCGAGTCCTTTTTCACTTTCCATTACAATCCATAGTCTAACTCTTCATAAATCAAAACTTAATTTCTCATAGATCCACTAATACATGCCATATCATTCTTCATACCACTATACAAATAATTATACCACATTCACATACATAGGTCACGTTCACAATGTGACTTGCTTTCATATTTCTTACACTTTACAATTATATTTAATTCCTCTTTTTCATACCATCAATACACATTTAACATTTATTATTTTTCATTGAACAACACCATTTTCATCTTCTTTTTTTTTTTTTTTTTTTTTTTACATGACTTAAATTATTTATATATATCTCACATATTTATACATATGTCCCTTACATCCAATCATATACACATCGCCCATTAATCCCTATAAAATTTCCAAATTTCGTTATCACAAATCTCAATTTCTTGAACTAACATTGCTCAATCCAATTCTCACTATTAATATTATCACATGACCTAACTTTGCACAAGTTTATCAATGCAAGAGTACTCATTCTCAACACTAATAGATATGTAGTTGTATAGGTTACAAACACGCAATACTATGCGTACATTACACTTTCAAGTGATCAACTCAATCCTTGATCACTAGCATCTTACATCCCATTATCACCTTCCAAGTAGTCAACCTTATCATGATTACTTCATCACTTGCCAACTTTTAGTTCATCAAATTACATATCTGTAAGTCATTCTTAATATGCAAAAATTTTCATTCCACTTAACTCATATACGTACTATACATTAAATTTTCGATATTTAAATAATCTTTATCCAAATTCCGTTAACATTATAAATTCTCCTCTTACTACTTTGCTTAAACTTCAATTTACTCATCTCGTTTTATTAATATAAACTTAAGTAAACATCTTATATATACATACTACAAAGCAACATCAAAATATATCCTTTTTACAATCATTAAAGCTCATTTCAAAAATCCAAATATTACACATTATCACCATTAACATGAGCTTTAACAATACTCAAGCATATTATATTCCTACCATTCAAACCACAATGTTTACATTAAATTAACAATACTAACAACACCATTTTATCTCCTTGCTTAACCCCTATCATTTTTTTTTTTTAATCTTAACTTTACATATTCAAACCTTAAGTTATCACACTTTGTCTATATCAATCAACTCATTCAATATTCCACCATATTCTCTTCATTATAATTACATATCCATCCATATTATCCATCAACAATATTTCCTCTCCCTTGCAATCCAAACATAAGCTTTATTAGAAAGAGATTCAAATAGTAGAGGAAAGATTACATACTTTGATTTTGATTTTGTTTTTAATTCATTTTTTTTTAACTTTATTTTCCTGATCATTTCTTTATATTATAATCATATTTCACATTTTCTTTCCTCAAGGAAACTACCATTCTTTAATTTATCACTTAAACTTACATAAATTTTTCCATCTCATTGCTTTCTTTAAATTTCCATTCATATAGAACTTCATCCACACATTATTATCCATTTCATACAATTCAATACATTTCAATTCATATAATACCACATTCGAGACCAACCTAGATGTTAATGCATATGCATGTATCAAAAATTTCATTCTTTTCATTTTCATTCATCATCATTTTTCTTTTTAAAACATTTCCTTTTTAAATTTACTTAGGCCGAGAATCTCGAACCTAAGCTCTGATACCAAAACAATTGTAACACCCCTTCCCGACCTATAATAAGCCGAGGAGGAATGCTACATCAAGATACGAGCTCTGGTTATGTCAGCTTACTTAATGTTCCTTATAAAAAATTTTCAAAAAAAATTTTGACGGAGTCTCCCTTAAAATTCTAGGTCCCAAGTGTCGACAAAATTGATTTTTCTTATATTTGAAAAACATTTTGTTTCACAATTCAACTCAAGTACACTCCCAATAATCCACCCTTATAACCTCAACTACAATCCTGCAAGAAGAATTCACACTTCTATATTCACAATCCAACTCAATTTAAAACCATACAGTTATTATACATTACTAGATTTATACATATAAATACTCTCTCGTCAGAAATACATCATAATTAAAATTTATACATGTATGCATAACCCTCTAGTTGGTCTCGACAAACTTTACTCTTCTTGTGGCATAACAAAAGACTTCATATCTTCCATCTAAAAACCTGCGCGAATAAACACCCGCGCTAAGCCCGAGAGCTTAGTAGTCCAAATATAAAATATAAACATATAGTATAGAAGTATTGATATGTAATGATACATCGATTCAATATATAATTAGTTCTTATCATATCTTCTTTTCTTTTTAACTTTATCTTTAATATATCCTAGCTAATTTCATATAAGATGTATATATATATATAATATTATCACCAACCCCAATGCATCACCAATACTCAAAACCAATATATTAATACCCCTACATTATATATATACCATACCAACCATTATTGCAATACACACATTACACATCATATCACTCATTATTGCAATACACAATCTACATATCATATAAATCATAAATCATATTTCCAATAAAGACAACCTTTATCATCAACCACCATTCATTTTCCTATTACACTTAATAACATTATATTATTCACAATCCACCAATCATAATTCATTATTAATACTCACAATCAATATTTCAATACTTGCATTTCACATTGACAATAAAGACAGACTCGGGCCCAAAACACTAATATGTTATTCAAAGTTCAGAGTTACTGCTTTGATCCATAATCACAATAATCAAGCCCGTAGGCAACATATATCATATCTTTATCCATGGAGAGTGTAACAGACCCAGTCTCTTGGACCATCCACCCGACTAATCGAGAAGATCCTCAACCCGGCAAGACTGTTACTTTTCATATATTTCACATTTATAATTCATATAGTGTAACAGACCCAGTCTCTTGGACCATCAACTCAACAACTTGAGGAGATCCTCAACCCGGCTAGACTGTTACATTTCATATGTTATAGGCATGCCGTCAAATCCAGAACTCTGAAAGTTGAATTAACATATTAGACACAACTCTTTTCATTTATATCTTTGTACATTTCTTTCTCAATTCATTTCATTTTCAAAACAGGCAACCATGCCTCAATTATAATTCATTTACATTCTCGTAGCCAACACAATGGCTTCACATCTCATTTGATTCATCATAGCCAATCTCAATGGCTTCACCTCTTATCATATTTCAATTCACGTTATAGCACTTCATCATTCAAGTAGACATAAACAATTATATTGAGCATATATCTTAAATTCATCATCATATAATCAACATGTCTATTTATTTCATTTCAATCATTATTACCAACCACAATTACAATACATTTCATCATTTCTCAAAACACATTAGCACAATTCATCATTACAATATTTATCATAACAAATTGCATTGTACTTACCTATTTGAATGATCTTCATATCTTTCACATCATCCAATCATAACCTTAATCAAATTATATTGACAATATAGTAATTCACTTCACACATTTACAAACAATTGTGTTAAGTCTTAATTCATGTAAATAAGTGCAATCATATAAACTTTGTACTTACCTTAAAACCAACTTACACCACTCTATACACCTACTCTTCCAAGAATCCTCAACACTTAGATTAGGGCAATTCAACCTCTTCACGACCTAATCCAAAAGGAATATTAGCAAAATGACCATATGAATAGTAAATTCTGGTTTTAGACTAAATTTTATCCTTATTTTGAAAATTTGTATAAAATAATATACTTGACTAAAAACTCTAAAATTTTTACAGAACTTAATTTTACATCTTAAAATCATTCCTTTAAAATTTCAGATCAAACTGAACACAAAATCTTGGTCAAATAGTTCACCCAAACAGACTGCCCCAATTGCCCTGCATCCTGGCAGCAGTTCTAAACTTTGTGAATTCCATAACTTAAATTCAATCAACTTGGTTCCAAATTATTTTTCTCAAATACTAGACTCATTAAGCAACAACATATCCAAAATTCAATTGAATATAATTTTTCTACATTTTATTAAAAATCCCGAAATATAGCTGTCTCAGTTAAGGTACCTGCTGGAACAGATCTAATAAAAATAATTTTTCTAAACTCATAACCTATCCAAAATCGAATCAACATATTTTTCAGTCATTCTAGACTCATAGAGGCACAACATATCAAAAATTCACTTCAAGAACATTTTTCTATAATTAATTAAAAATCATACAAATCACAGCCTTTACTAATTGTAAAATAGAAACAATTTCACTAAACACAAACATACATCAATTATTCCATTTTCCAACTCATATATATATCAAACCCTTACTAACCAATTTAATAATCCATCATCATCCTCACAAATAACCATTTAAATCTACACATATCTTTCAATCTTTCACTATTATCATCTTAACATACTAACTACATCCCATATCAATACAATCAATGGAAATCAATTCAAAGAAATGAATACTTACTTGAGTAGTCTTTGCCAAATCTTCAATCTTCACTTCAATTCTCTTTAAGCCCTTAAAAATTTTGATGTGCATAATTAAAATCTCCTTTCTCTCTTTCTCTCTCTCTCTCTCTCGTAAGAAGAAGAAGAAGAAGGAGACAAGAAGATTTTTCTTCTTTTCTTCATACTTATCCTATATATATATATATAATAATAATAATATTAATTATTTCTAAAAATTCTCCACCACAACCTTCATTCAACCCTTTGACTTTCTTTTCTTCTTTCTCTTTTATAAATATTATTATCATTATTATTAATTAATTAATATTATATATATATATATATATATTCACTTTTCCTACACCACTTTATACATTATGTATATGTGGTGTATATGTGGGTATATGTATATTCCTTTTATATTTCCCATATATTTTCCAAATACCAAATATACATCTCATCCCTCAAATACATCTACCTCTTCATTTCTTTTCTCTTTTCATCAAACATATACATTTAATCCAAATACAACAATAACTCTAAAACTTTTAGGGTATATTTTGGGATATTACAACCAATGTATGATATTGTAGCATGAATTGATTGTGTTCTTTAAGAGTTTGATATTATTTATTTATTTGATTTAATAAGTGAATTTAGTGGTGGATTGTTAATTTAAGCTTGTGAGTAATTGAAATTGATATCAAATTGTTAAAGATAGAAATGAGACCAATTTATTAGATGAGACTGAAAAGTAAGAGTTATATGAGGATCATTTGACGTATGTATATTGATGATTAAAATAAGTGTATGAATTTGTAATTTATTAATTTATAGAAGTGTAGACTTGGAAATTGAGTTGTGTTTATGGAAAACTAAAAGTTATATATTGGATATAAGTAAATGAGGTTAATAGTAAAATGTTGATTCGATAATGGAAATATTTAAAATTAATGGTTGATTGATTATGAATTGAGGTGAAGTTGATTCAATAAAAAGAGTCTAGAAAGCAAGGAAAGAATGAGAAAAAAATACTAGAACAAGTAAATGGAAATTACAATGGAATAACCAATGTTTAATGAAAAAGGGTTACTTTGTAGGGTGATGAAATTTAAAAAAAAGGAACTCAAGGAAATTATTGATAAATGTAAGTAAGAAATCAAATTGAGTGTGTAATAAGTGTATGGATAGATGATAAGTGGATATGATTAGTAAATGTTGAGATATTGTTGAAGGAAAGATAAGTGCTATCAAATAGGATTTAAAACGAAAAAGATTAGCTTGAGTAAGAAAAATTGGTATGTGATTGGATGAAATTTAATGTAAATTTATATTGATATAATTTTGTTGATTTGTTTATGGAAGATTAAACTTGAAATTGATTGCATTCATGGAGTGTTAGATAGTATTTATTTAATTTAAATGGAATAAATTGATAAAGACACGTTGAGTGAATCTTGGGAATACTTGTAGCTACTAATAGATTATTTAAAAGGTTGGAATGAGAAAAAATTATTAAGGGATAAACATGGAAGATGGGAAAATATAGAGAAAATGTTGATATATGACTTTGTATAATAAATTGAGTATGTAATTAAAGAAGGATAATTGATGGAAATAGTATATATACACACATTCATACTATATGCCTATGGTATACCTAGTAGCAACATTAGGTGGTGATTTAAGTTAATTAATAAATTATATGTGGAAGTTTTTGAATGAAAATTTAAAATAATCCATTGAGTGAGTATGGAAGTGTGAGATAAATTAAATCATAGTGATGATGAATGATTAAAGAATAAACTAGATGGTATGTTTAAAGAAGATAATTAGGTTATAATAACTTAAGGGAAAATGCATATTTAAGATTTATTGATTGGTGATTGAAGTTACTTTTATTTGGTAACATTTTAAGTATTTATTTGTGATAGTAGAATGGAAATAATTAAATAGAGATTCAAATTTTGAGGTAACTTTGATGAATTAGTACTCGATATTAAAGATATAGTTTAATATTCTTAAATTTTAAGACAATACAATTATTTGGGTCATAGAGAAAAATTTGTATCAGTGAACATATAAGAAAAGACTAGAACTTTATAGATGATTTTCTTTTCTTTTATGGTACTGAGAAATTAGAATATTTCGAGTGTGGAAAATGATAAATTCTTTTTGTTTGATATGATTGCTTATGTATAAGATGATTAATTTATTTCAAATGGATTATTTATTTTTATTTTTATTGTTGATACTGTTGGAGTTAAGAATTTTAAGTGTTAATGTAAGGATTGCAAAGATGGTATTATGATCATATAATTATAAGTTAATTTAGTATTGTTTAATTGTATAAAAGAAGTGAATAAGAAGAAATTGAAATTTCAAAGGATGACTAAGAATATCCATAAATGGGGAGAGTAGGTATTATTTAGTTAAAAATGATGATAAGTTTTGGTAATAATTTGGTGGTCAATTATACTGGAAGGAAAAATTGGTATTTAATTTTAGTGGAGCTTGATTACTACAGTAAGTAATTTCGAGGACGAAATTATCTAAGGGGGAGAGAATTGTAACACCCATAGTCTCATTAACATTAATTAAACAAAGTGTATAGAGAGTAAATAGAGTGTTGTATGAAGAATATGCAAGGTATATACCTAGCGTATACATGATATATACTTAACATATACATAATATATTCATTTTCGTAAAAGACAAAAAAATAAGTAGTAAAAGTAAAAAAGTTAAAAGTTAAAAGTTAAAGAAATAATAAATAATTAAAAATTAAAAATTAAATTAAATTAATTAAGGATAGGAAGAAAGAGAAAAATCTTTAATATTTTAATATTTAAATATTTTTATAATTATGTAAAAAGGTGGGGGCATTTTGGGAAAGTGAAAATATATTAAAGCCAAATTTGACTTTTCATCATTTTCTTCTTCTTCAACCCGTAGCCACCACCACCATTATTTTCCATCTTCTTCCTTCTTCTATTTTTTTCAAATTAATTTTAAAACTAAAGCTTCTTTGTAAATAATTTAGGGTTTTAAGAGGAAATAGCTAAATTATGAGGGATTCTTCAAGGAAATCACTAAAAAAATCAAAGGATGTGGAGAAAAAGATGATGGATAAGAGTTTTTGGAAAGAGGTATGTATATATTTATATATTTAGTATTATTAAATGGGTTATTATTAATTTAAATTGCTTATGGAAGATTATAAATTGATTAGTTGAATTAGTTTGTAATAATAAAAAATTATAGACTAAATTATAGAAATATTTGGTTATGGATAACTTATTATTGTAATTGATTATAGATTAATTTGTAAAAATAATTGATCATGAATTAGTTTATAGTAATAATTGATTATGAAGTGGTTAGGGAAAGTAATTGTCTATGGAATAATTTTTGAAAGTAATTGAATATGGGATATATTGTAAAGAATTGATATTATTTGAATTTAATTGCTTAAATTATGCTATAATATAATTCTAATGATAGAAATGAGCTTAAAACTCAATTTGTAATTGACTAGAATAGTTTTCTAAAATTAAAGTGTATTAGGAAAAAAAAATTAAAAATTTGATAGAATTTTGGAATTTGAAGTTTGAGCAGTTAAAATATGAAGAATTATATTTCTAATGAATTGTGTTAACTCATAATTTGATTAGACATTGAGCAGAGTGGACTTGCCTAGCATTGATAAAAGTTGGAGTTGGGAGGAGAATTTGTTTAGATTTTGGCATATTTCTAGGTAAGTACATACTTTAATTTTGTATGTTGCATTTGCATTTAATTGGCCTAGAACATTTTGATGTTATGAATGTGCTAGGCTAATATGATGTAGTGTCTTGTATGTAACAGTATTAGGATTTGTAAAACAATATGTAAAATATATTAATTTCATCATGTTAAGCCATTGTAAATGGATAAAAATATTAATGAGTGATTTGCAGAAAAGAATGGAAAGTGCCCAAAGTGTGTGGGTAATGAGGTCACATTGTAAATGTGACATATATTATAAAAATGTGATTAAGGATATTAAGCATGTTTAAGGAAAAGGAACAGGTTAGTTATACTTTGGTAGAAAATATGTTAAAATGCATTTGTTTGGCATGCTACATTATTGTTTGATATTGGGACTGTGTCACTTCAATGTGTGAATTTACAAGAACAGTACATAGGTGAGTGTTAAAAGGCTTGAAAAGTATAATATATGAACATTGAAGCCATTTTAATATGGTTATTGACATTATTGGTTATGTTTGTGATAAAATACAATTATGCCAATTATATGGTATAATTCAGCCATAATGGAAAGATGGCAAGGAAATTGATGGAGATGTATGGAAATAATGAGAAAAGATGGAAGATTGGAAATTGGCATAATTGCCAAAGCATGAAAAAAAAAGTGTGAAATTGTTTATGTAATGTGTGAAACCTTATATAATATCAATTTTCAAAGTATTGTGTTTGGTGTTATATGGCATGCCGATAATTGCCTTCAGGCCAGATATTGGGCGTCAATATTGTATATATTGCCTTCGGGCCAGACGTTGGGGGTTACAATTATTTACCTTCGGGCTAGACATTGATGTCAAAAAAATTGGTCCAAAGCAATATATCTGGAATTTGAATATTATATAGGGTTATTTGGGCCCAATGCATGTGATTGTGATATGTTAATAAAATTCTTGAAAACATGTATTGTCATATTTAGACTATGAGAATTGTTTGATGGAGAACGTTTATGACGTGTTTATAAAGTCTAAATGTTGAATAATGACAAATGAGTAAAACTTAAATGGAAATTGTTTGTAATATGTGTGTTGTGATAATTAGTGTAATATGTGGATGAATTTTATGAAATTAAATAATGATAGAGTGAGTATGGCATTGCATTGGTGTTTTTTAGGTTTATGAGTGATACTTTTAATATTCGCATGATGGGATATATCATATAAGTGTTTGAAATGTATTGAGAACTGTAATAGAGAAAGGAGGCAATGTGTGTCATGGTAGAACATATGTTGGCTATATTATTAGTATGCATCACTAAGCTACGTGGTATTGTGTATGGTTCGGTGAAATAGGGTATGATCCCTAATGGTTTCAGCCATATGGTTCGATGAAATAGGGTATGGTCCCTAATGGTTTAAGCCATGCGTCCAAGTAAGGTATGGTCCTTAAGAATTGGGCAATGTGGCCATATATGGTTTGAGCCATGTGGCTGAGCAATGCATCTAGCTTCACTTGAGTGGTTCCTATTTACTTAGTTTAGCCTTTTTGACCCTAGCTAAGGTTTCATGTCTGAAGGGTTAAGACATTATGGCTATGATCTATGTCTAAAGGTTAAGTCATTGTGGCTTAGGTTCATGTATTATGGTTAAGTCTTTACTTATAAGATAAGCCAATGTGGCTTAGATTTAATTCCCAATGGAAGAGCTGATAAGACTCAAGCTTGTGTTTATAGGCCAAGCTAATGTAGCTTATGCCAATGTGGATCAGCTACTACAACTTGGTTTTGGTAATTGAGCTAATGATGATTGAGCCAATATGGCATCAATTTCATTTGGACGGTTTAAATTGATATGGGCTTAGTTTAGGTGTGATGGCTTGATTATATGGCTTAAACTTATAATGCGGATTGAGCCAATGTGGTTTAGGTTAGATGGGTAAGCGGGTGTGGCTTAGCTACAGAGATTGAGGGTTAAGCCAATTATGGCTTTGGTTTAAGGGGTTAAGCCCATGGGTTTAAATTCGATGTGATTGGTCAAGCTAATGTGACTCAGTTCATGTTTGATATGTCGAGCCTACGAGGCTTGGTTTCATGTTTAATGTTTAAGCCAGCCAATGTGGCTTATGTTTATATTGTAAACCCATGTGGCTCAAGTTTGTGCTCTATAGGCCAAGCCATTATAAATTGGGTTCATGTTTGATGGGCTCAAGTCAATATGACCTACGTTCACAAGGTAAACCAATATGGTTAAAGTTTATATTTAGGGATAAGCCAATGTGGCTTGGGCTTAATGGGTTGAAGTAATGTGGATTAAGTCTATAGCTTAATTTTGAGTTGAGTTTTAAGGTGGTGGCACCTTAAAATTGTAAGGGTAATGTCAATGGAATGCATGCATGTATGCATGAATGAAAATAATTTTATGAGCATGGCATAAGATTATGGTACATACCACTTAAGGATAGGGTCTATGGCCTTCATATGCAAAAAGGTTGTTTGGTCTAAAAGAGTCCCATCACACTAGGATAGTGATATACCTAACCATATGACAGATAATGAATCTGGCATGGGTTCAACAGTACAAGTATGTTTGTTACACCTCAAAAGGATTGAGGATTCATCGTGGGTTGGATGCTTTTGCTATCCCCAAACAAACCTATTAAAAGTTATCAAGTGGATGCTACTTGCTATCTCGGGCTTCCTAAAACTGAAGGGTAAGAAACCTTTATGCATGATGGAGAAAATCAATCAAAGACAAAATAGTTTTGAAAAGAGCCCATTAAAAATTTATTTTGAAAATTTTAAAAGTCCCTAGTGGAGTCTCCAGCTGCGAGGCCTCGCCCAAGTTTCGTTCCAGTTGCTTGAGAATTTAGGAGCCGAAATGCTCATTTGGGTTTAGTCTCACATGACACTACCGCACACGGTCTCCAATCGGTTCGATAAGCACGGGCTTAAAGAAAATGGTGTTTTTCTATTCTGAGAAAAATAGTTTACTCTTCTTTTGTTATGAAAAAGAGATAGTGACTTTTATTTTAAAATTCGGGAATTGGAGAGTCACCACCTTAGTTTATTTTGTTTGTGAAAAATTAAGAAAAAACCCATTTAATTGACTCCATTAAGTTTGGTAAACTTTTACCCAAAAAGGAGACTAGTCCGAAACTAATCATGATAGGTCTCGAACTAAGTTTTCATACCAATTTTAATAAAAAAAATATGATTTTTCTCTTTGTTTATTTTAATGACAAGATTGATTTTAACCTTTATGGTTTGTAAAAAATATTTTTTTTAAGTTAATGACAAGATTAAGGGTGAATGATAATTAAATATGCATGAGCAAATAATCAATATGGCATCTACAATTGCAATAAACATAAATTATTATAACTCCAAAATCTCATACACAAAGGAGCTTTGACTCTAATCCTTATGGGTACTAGGTAAAGCACAAATCCGCAACTAACTTAACAATTAAGTAAATAATGAATAAAAATTAATTCATCCATTTTAATTGCAATAAATTAAATAGAAATAAATAAAATTGCATATTTAAAGAAGAAGCAATTAAAATTAGCCTAATTGACCAATTTTAAGTATTTAGGTGAGGGCTGGCCACTTGGAGTAAAATTCCAAGTGCGCCTACTTATCCAATTTGAGTGAGAATTAGAGTCGTAAGTAGTTCATGCCTTTGATTGAAAAGGACTTGATTGATTAATTTTAGTTGGTGTTATAACCGAATTGAAAAAGAGATTAAGTTGCGAAATTTATTTCTTTGAAGATTTTCTCTTGCTTGACTTGAAGCTTGAAGTGCTTTGACACTCCTTAATACAACCTTAGGTTTGATGAAATTTCTTGGCTTATTATGAAGAAAAGAAATTTGTTGGAGCATAATTTAATTGGAGAGATTATTTTTAAAAATCAGTTCTTTGAAAAAAAAAATAATTTTTACACAATGTTGGTGTAATTTTTTTTTGGAGCAATTTTAAGAGTAAATAATCAATAAGCATCTACAATTGCAATAAACATAAATTATTATAACTCCAAAATCTCATACACAAAGGAGCTTTGACTCTAATCCTTATGGGTACTAGGTAAAGCACAAATCCGCAACTAACTTAATAATTAAGTAAATAATGAATAAAAATTAATTCATCCATTTTAATTGCAATAAATTAAATAGAAATAAATAAAATTGCATATTTAAAGAAGAAGCAATTAAAATTAGCCTAATTGACCAATTTTAAGTATTTAGGTGAGGGCTGGCCACTTGGAGTAAAATTCCAAGTGCGCCTACTTATCCAATTTGAGTGAGAATTAGAGTCGTAAGTAGTTCATGCCTTTGATTGCAAAGGACTTGATTGATTAATTTTAGTTGGTGTTATAACCGAATTGAAAAAGAGATTAAGTTGCGAAATTTATTTCTTTGAAGATTTTCTCTTGCTTGACTTGAAGCTTGAAGTGCTTTGACACTCCTTAATACAACCTTAGGTTTGATGAAATTTCTTGGCTTATTATGAAGAAAAGAAATTTGTTGGAGCATAATTTAATTGGGGAGATTATTTTAAAAATCTGTTCTTTGAAAAAAAAAATAATTTTTACACAATGTTGGTGTAATTTTTTTTAGAGCAATTTTAAGAGTAAAATTCCAAGTGCGCCTACTTATCCAATTTGAGTGAGAATTAGAGTCGTAAGTAGTTCATGCCTTTGATTGAAAAGGACTTGATTGATTAATTTTAGTTGGTGTTATAACCGAATTGAAAAAGAGATTAAGTTGCGAAATTTATTTCTTTGAAGATTTTCTCTTGCTTGACTTGAAGCTTGAAGTGCTTTGACACTCCTTAATACAACCTTAGGTTTGATGAAATTTCTTGGCTTATTATGAAGAAAAGAAATTTGTTGGAGCATAATTTAATTGGAGAGATTATTTTTAAAAATCAGTTCTTTGAAAAAAAAAATAATTTTTACACAATGTTGGTGTAATTTTTTTTTGGAGCAATTTTAAGAGTAAATAATCAATATGCATCTACAATTGCAATAAACATAAATTATTATAACTCCAAAATCTCATACACAAAGGAGCTTTGACTCTAATCCTTATGGGTACTAGGTAAAGCACAAATCCGCAACTAACTTAATAATTAAGTAAATAATGAATAAAAATTAATTCATCCATTTTAATTGCAATAAATTAAATAGAAATAAATAAAATTGCATATTTAAAGAAGAAGCAATTAAAATTAGCCTAATTGACCAATTTTAAGTATTTAGGTGAGGGCTGGCCACTTGGAGTAAAATTCCAAGTGCGCCTACTTATCCAATTTGAGTGAGAATTAGAGTCGTAAGTAGTTCATGCCTTTGATTGCAAAGGACTTGATTGATTAATTTTAGTTGGTGTTATAACCGAATTGAAAAAGAGATTAAGTTGCGAAATTTATTTCTTTGAAGATTTTCTCTTGCTTGACTTGAAGCTTGAAGTGCTTTGACACTCCTTAATACAACCTTAGGTTTGATGAAATTTCTTAGCTTATTATGAAGAAAAGAAATTTGTTGGAGCATAATTTAATTGGGGAGATTATTTTAAAAATCTGTTCTTTGAAAAAAAAATAATTTTTACACAATGTTGGTGTAATTTTTTTTTTGGAGCAATTTTAAGAGTAATAGCCCCCCCATCCCCCCCCCCCCCCCCCCCCCCCCCCCCCCCCCCCCCCCCCCCCCCAATTTTATAGAAGATCAAAAAATGGGCAAAAAGATTTGAATTGGGAGGATTTAGGCTAGACAAAATGTAACACCCTTATACCCTATATACGTACAATACATATTTTCAGCATATGTAAAATACGCATATACGATATAAAAAAGTCACAAACCGATTTAATAAAAAATTTTCACATTTCTGATTTAAAATTTTCAATACTAAATGTATAAAATTAAATAGTATATAAATATTCTTTACTTGTTATAGGAACCCAAAATAAACATTTTATATGAAAATCTCTGAAAAAAATTCGCTAGAGTGTCTGTAATTTGGACATCCCAAAATTTATCAATTATAAAACCTGTAAAAAGAACAACACTCCCAAATAATTTCAAATCACCATTTCAACCATACTCTTCAATTTCACCAAGTTTCTCAAATATTTATATATATATAATTTAGAACACATTTAAACTCTCATTTCAATAACTTAACCTAAATATTCTTTATAGATTACAATATATAAAATCCAAAAACATGATATAATATGCATAATACCCAAAATATACAATAACATAAAATATATATATATATACATGCTTCTGATAGTGTTTCTGATCTTGATATCAACTCTATAAGAACAACCATAAGTCTAGACCTGACCTGGTCTAGAAGAACTCTCCAGCTCAGCCGAATCTATCCTGTCACCTGCGCGTTGTAAATAATCACGCTAAGCCAAAAGCCTAGTAATACAAACTTGATAACAATAAAACTCAAATGCAATGCTAATGCACAATGCATATGGATATCACATCATTCCATTTTCTCATACTTTTCAAATATTTCACAATCCACAATTCATATAAAAACAAACACAAACATGGGCCCAAAGATAACTAATATGCTATTCAAATTCCAGAGTTACTATTTTGGTCTATAATGACGCCATGTGTCTAGACCCGTGGGCAAAATATCAATGTAATAGTCCAACTAGGTCTGAGCTTACGACCCGATCATTTCACCCAGCCCAGCTTCAAGGACTTGTTTTTGAGGCTTACGACCCGATCATTTCACCTCAAAAATATTTTTACAGTGATGCCCAACATCTAGCCCGTAGGCAAATCATAGGCATGTCACCAAACACAGAACTATGAAAATTGAATAACATACTAGGCACACAATTTATTCATATTTCTCATTTATATCGACATCAATTCATTTCATTATGTTTCCACATATCTGATTACATTATACCACATTTTTGCATTTACAACACATTATCCAATTACCTTGGGTATTTCAACATAATTCACATATTAATAACATTTAATGTAATCTAGCCAATACCAATGGCTTTTTAACAATGCACTTAATGCATACACAATAAATGGCATTGCCCAAACACTTTGGGTCGTTTTTACATAATACACATATTTCACATTTTACACAATTTAGCCATTTTCAATGGCTTTTCACAATGCATTTAACACATATATGACAATACAAATGTCATAGCACATTATTCATACATAACCAATGTATCAAGTAGCTTAACACATTTTCCAGCCAAAATGTGTTAAGCCCAAATGTCATGCAAACATAACCAATGTATTCAAAGTTTGTACTTACCTCAAATAGCAACCAAAACAAGCTTAAAACAACCTCCAATCTTATCCTTCCAACTTGTCCTTCACCACTTGGATGAAGTAAATCAACCTCCCTCAATGCCTAAACCAAATGTGATAGCAAATAATCATTTAGTATCACATTTAATGGCATTTTCAATATTAAACCATAATTAAACATTACTCCTATAAATTTTAAAAATTTAGTCTTTCCTTACTTTAACATTAGAATTCTATTCTATTCCATTTAAATTAGTGTTTTAAGTTTATTTATATTATTAAAAACATATTTTAACATGTTTCATTCATACACATTACTTAAATACTCACTCTTATTCAAAATCCTAAAATGACATAACCTTCACCAATGAAGGTTTTTTCATTCTAACCTATTCCAATTATTAATCTAAGCTTATTTCCTTCACTAATATCATGAATTAACATGATTTAAACATTAAAATTCAACAATTCACCATTCTTTAAAAATTCTCTTTCCAAAACCCTAAACTCAACACTACCTCATCCAAACTCTAACCAAACTTAACCAAATCTACCATTTAACTTTAAAATCATTGTTTATGCATCAAAATAATACATTTGGAATCAATTTGCATAATTAAAACACATGATTCCAAGAATTCAAATTTTCCATAATCCTAAATTCTCTCTCTTCACCCAACTCATCCCAAAATTAATCCTTTCTTCCATTTAACTTGAAAATCATTAATAATTAATCAAAATAGCTTCATTCATACCCAATTAAACAATTAAATGATGCTAATAAAAAATTCCAAAATCCACATATTCATGGTTTCATAGAAAATCAAAAATTAAGAAAAGAAGCTTACTAACCTATTGAAAATCCACCAAAACTTCAATTAATTCTTGAAAATTATTTTCAAAATGAGTATTTGGATGAAGAAAAATCACTCCCATGGAGCCATGAATTTTTTTTTTTTTTTAATAAGAAGACTATTTTTTAATTTCTCTTTCCTTTCATCCTTTAATTATAACCATATATATATTAATATTTTAATAATTAATTATTTAACTATTTATTTAATAAATTAAAAGTCCAAAAATTCTTCTTTCATTCAAAAATTATTTATTTTTGAATTAATTTAATAATTTTGAATTTTTGGTTTAATTACCAAAATGCCCTTTTTACTTTGACTTTTAACTTTTCTTTTAAAAAGTGTTGACTTTTATATGTTATGTATATTTTACATATATATCAGATTTATATTCCACTTTTTTATTTAAAATCCCTTTCTTTCATTTAAAACCATTAGTTTAATTTATCCAATTTAATTATAATATATTTATCAAATTTCCAAAAATTAAAAATTTTCAAAAAAAAATTGAGATATTACAATTCTCTCCACTTAAAACAAATTTCATCCTTAAAATTACCTGCTCTCAAGTCTGGAAAAATTGAAAAAACTGACTCTGCATCGTCTGTTTACTCTCCCATGTCGCCTTTTCAGTGGCATAATTTCTCTAAAGGACTTTCACAAGTGGCAACCTCTTATTCATCAATTCTTTAACCTCTCGTCCAAAATCGCCATTGGTTCTTCCTCGTAAGTCAAATATGGACTCACCTCAATAGACTCTACTGATAGGATATGAGATGGGTCAGACCTGTATCTCTGAAGCATCGAGACATGGAAGACATTATGAATTTGATCCAACTCAGGTGGTAAAGCTAGTCTATAAGCCACTGGACCAACTCTCTCTAACACCTCATATGGTCCTATGAAACGAGGACTCAACTTCCCTTTGCGACCGAATCTCAGAATCTTCTTCCATGGAGACACCTTCAGAAACACTTTATCTCTCACACTGAACTCTATGTCTCTTCTCTCCAAATCTAAATAAGATTTTTGTCAGTCTGAAGCTGCTTTCAAATGACCCCGAATCACCTTTACTTTCTCTTTTGTATTCTTAATCAAATCGGGATCAACCAGTTTACCTTCTCCAACCTCATCCTAACACAAACGTGTCTTGCATCTCCTGCCATATAAGGCCTCATAAAGAGCCATCCCAATACTGGACTGATGACTATTGTTATATGCAAACTCAATCAGTGGTAAGAATCTATCCCGGCTCCTAGTGAAATCAATGATACAACTCCTCGACACATCTTTTAAAATCTATATCACTCTCTCTAACTTCCCATCTGTCTGAGGATGGAAAGCAATACTAAAATGTAACCAAGAACCAAAAGCATCATGCAAACTCTTCCAAAACCTTGAAGTAAATCGGGGATCTCGATCCAACACTAAAGAAATTGGGACTACATGCAACCTCATTATCTCACTGATATATAGCTCAGCCAACCTCTCAAGAGAATAATCCATCCGAACTGGAAGAAAATGAGTTGTCTTCATCAACCGATCAACTATCACCCAGATTGCATCATGCTTCTTCTGGGTCAAAGGCAGTCTAATCACAAAATCCATTATCACTCTCTCCCATTTCCACTCAGGCGCTGATAAAGGTTGGAGCAACCCTGAAGGAACCTGGTGCTCAGCCTTCACTCTCTGGCAAGTGAGACATCTGGATACAAACTCTGCTATGTCCCTCTTCATACCTGACCACCAATAATGTCACTTAAAGTCCTGATACATCTTGGTACTCCCAAGGTGCATAGCATAAAGCGATTGATGTGTTTCCTCTAATATCATCCTTTTCAATTCTGCATCATCAGGAATACACAACCTATCTTTGTACCATAAACTGCCATCATCCCTCACAAAAAAGTCTCGACTCTCCCCTTTCTGACAAACATACACAATTTTCTGAATTCTCTCATCTACCAACTGAGCCTCCCTAATATAATCCAACAAGACTGGCCTCAACTGCAACTGAGCCATCAAAGCACCATCATCACAAGACTCAAACCTAGCATGCAATGCTCACAACTCAACAAGCAACGAGAGTGAATAAGCAGTCAAACCTGCCAAAGACTTCCTACTCAAGGCATCAGCAATAACATTTGCCTTACCAGGATGATAATTAATCAAACAGTCATAGTCTTTAATCAACTCTAACCACTGTCTCTGCCGAAGATTCAGCTCTGTCTGAACACCCAGGTATTTCAAACTCTTGTGATCCGTATAAATGAAACACTTTTCCCCATACATGTAATGCCGCCAAATCTTCAAGGCAAAAACTATTGCTGCAAGCTCCAAATCATGAGTCGGGTAATTCAACTCATGTGGCTTCAACTGTCGAGAGGCATAAGCAATGACTCTACCACCCTACATCAGAACACAACCTAAACCACTATGTGAAGCATCACTGTATATCACATATGGTTTACCTTCCACAAGCAGGGTAAGGATAGGAGCCTAAGTCAATATTTCCCTCAGCTACTCAAAAATTGCATGTCATTGATCTATCCACACAAATCTAACTCCTTTCTAAAGCAATCTGATGAGTGATGTAGCTATCATAGAAAAACCCTTCTCAAATCGATGATAATAGCTTGCCAATCCCAGAAAACTTCTAACTTCTGTCATAGTCTTCGGTGGACTCCAATTCAAGATAGACTTAATCTTACTTGGATCAACTATAATACCATTTGCTGAAATCACATGACCAAGAAAAGCTACCTGATCGAGCCAGAACTCACACTTAGATAGCTTAGCATACAACTGCTTCTCTCTCAGAGTCTGCAATATAATCCGCAAATGCCTATCATGATCCTCCTTATTATGCGAGTACACAAAAATGTCGTCAATGAAGACCACCACAAACTGATTTAAATATGGTCCGAACACCCTGTTCATCAAATCCATAAAAGCTACTGGTGCATTCGTCAATCCAAAGGGCATCACCAAAAACTCATAATGCCCATACCTTGTGCGAAAAGTTATCTTGGGTATATCCACATCTCTGACTCTCAATTGATGGTACCCTGATCTCATATCAATCTTAGAGAATACTGCTGCTCCCTTTAACTGATAAAAGAGATCATCTATCTGAGGCAAAGGATACTTGTTCTTGATGGTCACCTTATTCAACTGCCTATAATCAATATATAATCTCAAGGTGCCATCCTTCTTCTTCACAAACAAAATAAGTTCTCCCCACGGAAACACACTAGGGCGAACGAAAGGAGTAATAAAGATAGGAGTGGTACCAGAAAACAAATCGATACCAAACTCCACTTCTCTCTTAGGAGGAACCCCGACAACTCATTAGGGAAAACATCTAGAAACTTGGCAACTATGGGTATACTGTCAAGCTGGGACCCCACTACTCTGGTATCTACAATATGAGCAAGATAAGCCTCACATCCCTTCTGAATCATCCTCCCAGCTGAAATAGCTGAAACAAACATGGATGAAAGATACCTCTTCTCATTAGATACCATTACATCCCTACCATCACGTGTTCTCAAAGTAACACATTTCTTCTGATAGTCTACCACAGCCCCATGCCTGGATAACCAATCCATGCCTAAAATCATATCATTCTCCCTAAAAGGCATCTCAATTAGGTCGCAAAAAAATTTCTCATCCTAAACAATAACTGGGCTATCTTGGTACACCCTGCTCACCACAACACTATGCCCTAAAGGATTTGTGACCAAAACATCAAATCCAAAGGACTCAGAATGCAAATCACTCACAGGCAAGATGGATGCACTAATGAAAGAATGAGTCAACCCAGGGTCTGATAATGCAAGAACTGAAATACCAAATAAAGTAAAAGTACCAACAATAATAGCTAAAGCATCCTGCTGCCTCTACATCACATAAACCCACTGTGATGGCCCTACCTCATCTAGTCTACTACCTCCAGCTGTAGAACCTCCTCTCTGACTAGTCCCAGATCGACCACCTCTACCAAAGCCTCTGCCACCACGACCACCTCTGATACTGGGTTGAGAAGTTATAGTATCTGCCTGTCTATCCTCTGGTGGCTCTGGACAATCTCTAATAAAATGGTCTGATGACCCACATCTAAAGCACACTCTCAAAGCACCTCTCCACCAACAGACACCTCTGTGTGCTTTACCACAATGAACACAAGTAGGTAGAGCAGGCCTCTGAGCCACTGAGGTCGGAGCACTAGCCACTGAAACTGCAGATCTCTGTCTTTGTCTCTGCTACTGTACTGACCTGCCAAACTGCCCCTGGCTCCTACTGAACCTCTGAAAATATCCCCCTCGGCCTCTCTTCACTGATGAAGACCCTGCCTCACTCTGGGGTCTCCTAGCTCTGGTCTTCTCAACCCTGGCAGCTACTGCAAGTCTCTGTGCTCTCTCTACATTCCTGGCAGCTGCAACCAACTGAGAAAAATCTTGATACTGAGAGTCTGCTATGATACACATGATAGAGGATCTCAGTTCCTCCTCAAATCTCCTGCACCTGGAAATCTCGTCAGAAATGATCCCACTAGCATAATGACTCAACCGGATAAACTCGATCTCATACTCTGTCACTGTCCTGGTATCCTGTCTCAGACTTAGGAACTCCATCTTCTTTGCATCCTTATACTCTTTTGGAGTATACTTTTGCTCAAATTCCATAGAAAATCATCATAGGTTAGAACTGGTGGATTATCAAGAGCATGTGGAACCGTCTTCCACCAATCATATGCATCCCTCTGCAGAAGAGATCTAGCATAATCAAACTTCTCTTTCGGATTAGCCTGCAATTGAATAAACACTCTCTAAACCCTGTCTAGCCACTGCTCTGCTACAGCAGGGTCTGTAGTACCAATGAAGTCCTCAGCTCTGAACTTTCTCAGCTTATTATACTTCCTCACCGGCAACTGTGGATGCGGTTGTGGCGGCGACAGCTACTGAACTGGAGCCTGCCTCAACAACTCTACCATATGTCGTACCCAGCCAGGCGAAATCTCATCAGCTGCTGGTCCCACAGGCATAGAAATAGATGCCTCACTAGCAGACACAACTCTAGCTCCATTTCTACCCTCATTAGGAGCCACACTTTCTACACTACCCTCTGCAGACTGATGCGTCCGAGATGCCATAACTACCTATATCTGCAAACACAGCAAAAATTACTATATCAGAGATTAGAAACTACCAGTGCCAATGCATGTATTACAATTGAAAACTATTTTCAAATCTCCCATTTTCTCTCTCTATCAACCCACCTAGGTCGAGAACCTCAAACCTAGACTCTGATACCAAAATAAATGTAATACCCTTATATCCTATATACGTACAATATATATTTTCAGCATATGTAAAATACGTATATACGTATAAAAATGTTACAAACCGGTTTAATAAAAATTTTTACATTTCTGATTTAAAATTTCAAATACTAAATATATAAAATTAAATAGTATATAAATATTCTTTACTTGTTATAAGAACCCAAAATAAACATTTTATATGAAAATCTCTAGGAAAAATTTGCCAGAGTTTTATCTGTAATTTGGACATCCCAAAATTTATCAATTACACAACCTGCAAAAAAGAACAACACTCCCAAATAATTTCAAATCATCATTTCAACCATACTCCTCAATTTCACCAAGTTTCTCAAACAGTTATATATATATATATATATATATAATTTAGAACACATTTAAACCCCCATTTCAAATAACTTAACCCAAACATTCTTTATAGTTTACAATACATAACATCCAAAAACATGATATAATATGCATAATACCCAAAATATACAATAACATAAAATATATATATATGATGCTGATAGTGTTTCTGATCTTGATATCAACTCTACAAGCATAACCACAAGACTAGACCCAACTTGGTCTAAAAGAACTCTCTGGCTCAACAGAATCTACCTTGTCACCTGCGCGATATAAACAATCGCGGTAAGCCAAAAGCCTAGTAATACAAACTTGATAATAATAAAACGCAAATGCAATGCCACTGCACAATGCATATGGATATCACATCATTCCATTTTCTCATACTTTTCAAATATTTCACAATCCATAATTCACATAAAAACAAACACAAACATGGGCCCAAAGATAACTAATATGCTATTCAAATTCCAGAGTTACTGTTTTGGTTTATAATGACACCATGTGTCCAGCCCCGTAAGCAAAATATCAATGTAATAGTCCAACTAGGTCTGAGCTTATGACCCGGTCATTTCACCTAGCCTAGCTTCAAAGACTTATTTTTGAGGCTTACGATCCGATCATTTCAACTCAAAAATATTTTACAGTGACACCCAGTGTCTAGCCCAAAGGTAAATCATAAGCATGCCGCCAAACACATAACTCTGAAAATTGAATAACATACTAGGCACACAATTTATTCATATTTCTCATTTATATCGACATCAATTCATTTCATTATGTTTCCACATATCTCATTACATTATACCACATTTTCGCATTTACAACACATTACCAAATTACCTTGGGTATTTCAACATAATTCACATATTGATCACATTTAATGTAATCTAGCCAATACCACTGGCTTTTTAATAATGCACATAATGCATACACAACAAATGGCATTATCCAAACACTTTGGGTCATTTTTACATAATACACATATTTCACATTTTACACAATTTAGCCATTTTCAATGGCTTTTCACAATGCATTTAACACATATATGATAATACAAATGTCATAGCACATTATTCATGCATAACCAATGTATCAAGTAGCTTAACACATTTTCCAGCCAAAATATGTTAAGCCCAAATGTCATGCAAACATAACCAATGTATTCAAAGTTTGTACTTACCTCAAATAGCAACCAAACCAAGCTTAAAACAACCTCCAATCTTATCATTCCAACTTGCCCTTCACCACTTGGATGAAGTAAATCAACCTCCCTCAATGCTTAAACCAAATGTGATAGCAAATAATCATTTAGTATCACATTTAATGGCATTTCCAGTATTAAACCATAATTAAACATCACTCCTATAAATTCCAAAAATTTAGCCTTTCCTTACTTTAACATTAGAATTCTATTCTATTCCATTTAAATTAGTGTTTTAAGTTTATTTATATTATTAAAAACATATTTTAACATGTTTCATTCATACACATTGCTTAAATACTCACTTTTATTCAAAATCCTAAAATGGCATAACCTTCACCAATGAAGGTTTTTTCATTCTAACCTATTCCAATTATTAATCTAAGCTTATTTCCCTCACTAATATCATGAATTAACATGATTTAAATATTAAAATTCAACAATTCACCATTCTTTAAAAATTCTCTTTCCAAAACCCTAAACTCAACACTACCTCATCCAAACTCTAACCAAACTTAACCAAATCTACCATTTAACTTTAAAATCATTGTTTATGCATCAAAATAATACATTTAGAATCAATTTGCATAATTAAATCACATGATTCCAAGAATTCAAATTTTTCATAACCCTAAATTCTCTCTCTTCACCCAACTCATCCTAAAATTAATCCTTTCTTCCATTTAACTTGAAAATCATTAATAATTAATCAAAATAGCTTCATTCATACCCAATTAAACAATTAAATGATGCTAATAAAAAATTCCAAAATCCACATATTCATAGTTTCATAGAAAATCAAAAATTAAGAAAAGAAGCTTACTAACCTATTAGAAATCCACCAAAACTTCAATTAATTCTTGAAAATTCTTTTCAAAATGAGTATTTGGATGAAGAAAAATCACTCCCATGGAGCCATGAATTTTTTTTTTTTTTGAAGAAGAAGAAGAAGAAGACTATTTTTTTAATTTCTCTTTCCTTTCATCCTTTAATTATAACCATATATATATATTAATATTTTAATAATTAATTATTTAACTATTTATTTAATAAATTAAAATTCCAAAAATCCCTCTTTCATTCAAAAATTATTTATTTTTGAATTAATTTAATAATTTTAAATTTTTAGGTTTAATTACCAAAATGCCCTTTTTAGTTTGACTTTTAACTTTTCTTTTAAAAAGTGTTGACTTTTATATGTTATGTATATTTACATATATATCACATTTATATTCCAATTTTTCATTTAAAATCCTTTCTTTTTCATTTAAAATCATTAGTTTAATTTATCCAATTTAATTATAATATATTTTATCAAATTTCCAAAAATTAAAAATTTTCAAAAAAAAAATTGGGATATTACACAAAATGTGACCCGGCTTGCATTTGGTGTGACTGGGTGTGGCCAGGCTGCATACAGTGCTGACGAGCCACACCTGGTGCAGATTGGATGTGCTGCAACTTGTTTTCACACGTTTTGAGCTCGTTTCACCTTCATTTTGCGTGATTCAAGTTGTGTTGGATTCATTATCGTGTGGGCTTTCATTTAGAGTCAAAATTGAGGATTTTTCCTTAAGTCTAAAATCGAGGGTTCTCGGGAACCATTTTGGACCTGAACACTCTAACTCGTGTGATTCCAATTTTGTTTGAACCATTATCATGTGGGCTTTCATTTAGAGGAAAAATTGAGGATTTTTTCTCAATTCCAAAAACAAGGGTTCTCAGGCCATTTTAGGCCCAGCAGAGCCTGTTAAGGTCCTTTCGAACTTCGAATTATGCAATTCTAATTTTGTTGGAATTGTAATCACATGCACTTTAATGTGGGTCCAAAATTGTGGGGGTTCAAAAGGTCATATAGTGACGGATGGACTTTAAGGGTGGATATCTTGAGTCATGGTTTATACTTCCCTAGGATTGCAATTCTTTAGGCTTCTAATGTACGGGTGAGCATAGCATGGTTATTTTTCTCTTGTCTCTTCAAAAAAGCTCCCAAATTAGCTGGCATTTGGGTATTACTATCTTGTTCTCTTATGGGTACCTTAAAAAGGAACACAACAATTTCAGTCCTAGGGAAAAGTTCTTAGTTTGGGATCAAGGTAAAGTTGTGTCATACAGATATGGCTTAATCAATTATTTCTCAAACTTCTCTTAGAATGGACTGTCTTTGGTTGGTAACTTTGAATTCTAAGGTTCAAAAAGGTGAAAGGAGGGTATGTCTCAAAGCTCCCTAAGATTAGAGTATAGGATCGGTCTCAAGGGATTGTTCATCTCCTAAACCAAAGGAAAATTAAGGGTAAGGGCATGGAAACTCATAAAAGGCAACCAAGAAAGATCAAAGAAAGGAAGGAAGAAAAAATAAAATGTATTTTGAGAAGCTTTCATGCATGGATGAATGCTTTAAGCAAAAAATTTTTATGTATATGTAGCACAGTTGGTTCAATTATGGTTCATACAACTTAAGGTTGAGGCCTATGGTCACTACATGATAAGGGTAAAGGTGGCTTAGTCTCAAAGGGTGTAGTCACACTAAAGTAGCAATATACCTGACCATATGTCAAATAAGAAATCTAATGTGAGTTCGATAATACATGCATACTCGTTACACCTCAAATGGATTGAGGATTCATCGTTGTTGCTTTTCCCAGGCCCCTTATTACCTATGGAAGATTAAGGGTGGACGGTACTTCGTTGGCCCAAAGTTGACCTAAACTTCTAGGCTGAGGCATGGAGGCTAACGTAAAATGATATATGACAAATTCAAGGTTTATGAAAAGGCTACACAGATTTGCTTGAGAAAATCTTTTATGAAAAAATATCTTTAGAAAATCTTTTGTGAAAAACATGTTCAAATTTGCTTGTGAAAATCTCGCCAACTGTCAGACCTTCCCCGAGCATCTTGTCCAATATGATGTGGAGTCAAAATGCTTATTTGGAGTTGTTTCATGCAAAACCATCGCATTCGATCTTCTTTCATCAGTAAACATGGATTTAAAAGAGTCACCACTTCAAATTTGATTTCAACAGGAAAATTCAAAGGAAATGACTCCATTTTAAGAAAGAAGGCACTAGTTGAATCTAAAGGATGGGTCTACTGACTTTAAACAAATAAATGTAACCTTTATGTAAATCGAAATTTACAAAATGATTTCATGATGATAGTTAAGAATATGCATGAGCAGTTATATTATGCATGAATAATTATATTATGCATGACAACCACATCATCCACAAAAAGACATAAAGAAAAATTAAATTACATTTGAAAACCCAACAAGAGGGGATTCCAACTCTAGCCCTTATAGGTACTATGATGGGTACACATTCCCCAAAATGAAGCATTAAAGAAACAAAAAAAAATTAACAACATGATACATGAGATGGAGCTAGGGTTGCTAGGGTTGTGGGCTCAATCGTTCGGATTGAAATTCCAAACAAGTCTCCATATCCTTTTAGTATAGGAATCAGAGCCTCGTGTAGTTCTGTCCACTCGCGAGAGTGTGAAAGTGGGGGGGTGACCTAGTGCTAAGGTCTTGGTGAACCTAAGAGTAAGGACCTAAGGTTGACTCAAACCAATTAATATTTGAGGTTTGAAAATAATTTTAGATGCAAACCAATTAATGTCTTAGGCTTCACAAGATATTGATTATAAACCAATTAATGTTTTAGGTTTGAAAAATGAGTTAATGTTAAACCATTTCAGATTTAGGCTTGGAAAAATAATTTTATGAAAAATAATTTTACAAACCAGTTGAGGATAAATCAGCTTAGATTTAGGTTTAGAAAAATAATTTGATGATGAACCAACTCAAATTTAGGTTTAAAGAAATAATTTTGTTGAATTAATATGAAAATAAATTGACTAATTTTGACAATAATTTTAAAAGGATAAGCTTAGGATTTTACCTTCCTTGAGTGTGGCCTTCGCGGTAGGGGAGCCTCCAAAGCTTTCTTGCCATACCATAATACCACCTTTGAAATGGGCCTTTGATGGAGAACTTCACTTGAAAAATGAGAAAAAAAAACCTCAAAAAGATCTTGGAAAAATTTTATGAATGGCCTTTAAAGTGTTTCTGACTACTTTTATAGTGAATAATATCGATTGATGATGAAAATAGTGGAAAAGGCACACTATTTATAGGCATACGGATTGAGATAGGAGGTCATCACAGGATCATCCAACAGTTTCTGGTCATCATATGGATCGAAAACATGTGAACAGAATGATCACCAGTGTAGAGACTAATCACTACTTGAGCTTCCAATCACTAGTCAATAGACCAATGACCGGACTAGCCTACGGTCACCGCCAGGCCGGTTTAGTGACCGTACTAGGTCACCGACCTAGGCTTGACATGCATGAAACTTTTGGAGATAGTTTCATCCAATGTCTGATCAATGTGATTCAAGATGCATTGGAATTGTGATAGAAAGAACTTTGATGTGGGGTGTTAAAAAAAAAAGGGTTCACAATAAGTAACAAATAAGATGACAAATATACAATAGGTGTCAAAGAGAGAAGAATGTAGGGAACATAAATGAAGATGATGTTTAGATAATAATGATAATCGCTAAGTAATAGGTAATAATTACAAAAATAAAATAAAATAACAAAAACAAAAACAAAATGTTATGCCCTTATACCCTCCATATGCATAGTATATATACCCATATATGTAGAGAACATACATAGAATATAAGAATGTTCCGATAAATCATTGTAGAAATCATTTTAATTAACCTCAAAATATTTATAATATATAAAGAAAGATTGAATTGATAAAGCCATACATTTTATAAATTAGATATAGTATATTTAATAGAAAATCCTAAAAAAATTTCGTCAGAGTTTTGTCTGTAATTTCAATATTTTCATAAATCAATCACTTAACCGGCAGTAGAAAAATACACTCCAATATAAAAGTTTCACAAATCCTTCTTTCATTAACAATCTTTCAACTCGCCACTTAAAACCCTATATATATTATAATTAAATTTTATACACATATATTTACACAACCATCTCAAACTTTTAAAAAAAAACACACACACACACAAAACCCAAGTGTTATGAGTTAATATACATAAACCAAAATATTTAAAACCAACTATACATGTATGCAATTGGCACAATTGGTCTTGCAGCACCCTAAGTCTCCGAGTATCAACCACAACCCGGATCCCTCAGGTCGGCAACTCTCTCACCTACGTGATTTAGACAACTGCGCTAAGCCATATAGCTTAGTGGTACAAGCTTAAAATAACAAACACACACATATATATATACTTTTTCTCATAATGTAATTTGCAACATTTATAACATATTTAAAACTGCATAACCATACATACAAACACAACACATTCACAAACACATTGGGCCCAATATTCCATATACAATTATCACATCCATATATCACATATATTTCATGACCTAGCTATATGCTTGGATCTATTTCCAAATTCAATCTCATGACCTAGCTCTACTCAGGTCTAACAACATATACATTATTAATCTCAACGGTCTGGACAAGTAATTGTATAGATCACAAACACATAGTATCATATCACACTTTCACATTTCTCTAGGTGATCAATACTTTTCTTAATCACTTTCATATTTCATCTCATTTTTCATTCTCAATGTGATCATCCATACTACGATCACTTCCACATCACGTTGTATCAAGTTTCATTATATTTACTCTTTTTCCACATTCTTTTTTCATATTTTCCATATTCATAACTATTTTCCATATTTTCTTTCTCATTACTTGTCACATTATGCATTTCTTATCTTTTTACTTATCTTTAAATATATCTTACATTTTATACATTTTACACATAAACATATCAATAGCCATTCTACAATGGCTTACTTTACATATCACATACAATAACCATGCTTTTAATTATAGACTACTCATACTTATATCCCATCTAAAAATAAAAGTGGCATAACACATTCTCAAATTTACAATGTGTTATGCCATCTTCAACATTATTTAAACAATAACTATTATAAACTTGTATTAACCTTGTTTGCTTCCCAAATTCCCTCCAAAGCTCTTTCCAAGAAAAGATCCTAAACTCCACCAATTTGATCTATGCACATATAGATCAAACAACAAACATTATTATTCATTTAAAATCACTTTTATAACCAATGTATATCAAATTACCATTATTCATGCAATTTCTATCAAAATCTCAACAAAACCTTATTTTCACCCTTTTTTACTTTATTTAAATGTTATCCAACTTAACTCATATCCAACATTTAACAATAAAATCATTACTTACATACTAAAATAACAACAACCAAATTCATTTTCACAATTATAGAAACCCCTTTTAAAAATCCTAATTTCATATATTATAACCAAAAACACTAACTTTACTAAAATCTACTTATATAATATTTCCAATCATAAAAGCATAACTTTTACATTAAAACAACCCTAATTCATCTCATTTCAATAATTAAAAACCACCCATATTGAAAACCCTAATGATACATATTCTTCCTATAACCCTAAATTTATCCAAACTCATCCATATCAAAATTTTAATCATAAAATTATAGCATACACATTAAAATAATATTAAATTATTTCATTTCAATAATTATATACATCTATACCAAAACCCTAATTTACACATATTCATCCATAACCCTAAATTCATGAATTATATCCAATTCAACTATTTAATCACTAAATCACTATATAATCATCATTTTAACTTCATTTCTATCTATTTTAATAATTAAATATCACTTTCTCTCTCTAACCATCTTATACATAATCTTAAAAGCTCAAAATAACAAACTTAAGAAGAATTACTTACTTGTTTTACGTGATTATCTTTCAAAATCGCCCTTAATCCTTGAAAACTTAGTGAAATTTCAATAATTTGGAAGAACCAAATACCACTTTCAAGCCACCGTGAAAATCAGCCAAGCTTGATGGAGGAAGAAAAAGATGAAGACTAAAGTGGCTTCTTATTTTCTAACTTCATTTCTTAGCCACATGTATAAATATATTATTTATTTATTTATTTATTTAATAATAATTAAATATTTAGATATTTCTTCTTCAATCCATATTTCATTTTAATTTTTGATTAATTTTTCCAATTTTACTTCTTTCTTTTTTCCATCCACTCATATATATACAATTATTTAATTTGTTAATTAATATCTAAATTTTCCATCATTTTCCACTACCTAAAATTTATTTTAATTTTTAATTTTATTTTATTTGCTTATTTATTTATTTTACTTTGACTTTGACTTTTTAAGTCATTTTGTCTTTTAGTACAAAATACGTATATCATATATATTTTGTTTATATACTCTGTATATAATATATATATATATATATATTTATATTTATCATATTTATATCATGTATTTCTCTCTTTCAACATACCAAATTAATTCTCTATATTAATTACTTCAATTTATACAAAAAAATGTTGATGTTACACAATAAGTAAAACATAAACTTTTGCCAACTTACATATGACTTGTACAGAAAGGATGAGTGCGATTTGACAAAAGGAATGAAGATAAAGTTAAGAATGACAAATTTTGGCTAGTTATGTAATAAATGACACATGTAAACCCACTTTTGCTACCCAAAAAGTAAAAGGAAGAGTTAAAGGCAAATGAAATGGGTTGTAAACAAGTGTCAAGAAAAAGATTTAAAAAGATGACATGTGGACCCTTAACTTGCAATTTCCTTCCTTAAAAACATAAACAAGAGAGAGAGAGAGAGAGAGAAAGTAGGAAGAAATGTCAAATTTGTTTTCCTTAGACTAGGAACTAACCCAAACTAGGCGGAATTTGATTGGTTAACCAATCTAAAATTGGTGAATTAAGAATTAAGATCAAAAGAAAAAGTTATGTATTTTAACTTGAGAAATTAATTTCCTTTTGAATAGTGAATCGGTATAGCTGGGGATTCAAAATACATAAGCATATAATCAGTTTCTTATGAATTTCATTTGAAAACCTAATTTCACAAGTTGAAAATCTGCTATTTATTTTAATTACAATTAATATGCAAATAGTTATAATGAGATAGGAAGAAAGGATATTTTGGAATAAAAGCACTGCTTTTGTCAAAATAAATCAAAATAGATCTTTAATTATTAAAAACATAATTTAATCAGCCTTTAATCAAGGAAAATGGTGAATCAATAGTAAATTTCAAGTTATTATAAAAATAAAGCTATAACATGCAAAATAGCAATTAATTAATGTGAAATTTTAAATAAAAGCTACAAATTTATTACATGCGACACATGGAGAGTAATATAAAATAAGATGTGAATTTAACTATAAACTAAATAATCGAGTATAATAAGAAGTGAAATAAAATGTAACCCTAAACCAACATCAGGCATGGGTAGGGTTATAATATGATACAATAATATTAAAAGTATCAATATATAATGAAAGAAGAAAAGAAATAGGAGAACCCTCTACTCTTAAAGAAAAGGTGATTTTTTACCTAACTTCTGTTCAAAGCTACACAGTTTAACTCTGTTCAATAGTATCTATATTTTTATTAACACCCCGATTTTGCTACCCTAGATTATATCTCTATTTGTTGGAAAGCCTTTTGCTTCTGATTAATTATTATTATTGATTTAATTTTTTCCTATTATCCATTATTTTCTTAACTATTCATTTTTTTATTCCTCTATTGAAATCATTATTAAGATGTTATTATTGACTTATGACTCTTCTATTGAGTTTTTTGTTGATCATATTATTAACTTCCTGATTCTTTTGTTGAGATTGTTTATTGAGCCACTATTATTGACCTCTGATATCAGGACGTGACCTGACTCTAGTGGGGATTAAACCACTAGATGGTGTACACTATGTTTTGTTATGCGTAAAAGGATGAAGTTACCATCCTAATTTATGGCTTGTAGCTATTCTGTTTATGACCAATGGATGTTCTATTGTGAATGTCACAATATATGTCTATACCTGTTGATATATGATGCCTAATATGTTATGTTATTCTGATTTATTAATCTATGTACCGATGAGATTCTCCATTGAGATCTGACCTATTTATTTTTAGCTTAAATAATAATTGATTATTTTACATGTCTCATTTATTTATCCACACCCACTATGCTTGTCCCTTTGTATACGTGTTTTATTGATTAACCTGCTTAGTCATGTGTTAGGTTATGATTCATTGAGTTGAAAGTTCACCCTTTGTCATCATTTTTTTCAAATTAGAATTTTTGCAGGTTAGAGCGTCTAGATTCTACCTCACAATTGCTCGTTATATTGGTTAGTAATAAGGAGACAAATAATAAGTATATATCATATTTCAATTTTGTAGTGCTCCATTGGGTGCAATGTAAAATAAGGATAATTATATATATGTGTATGAGTACTCTAAACTTAAGATGCAAATAAGCATAATTAATATATGTAATATATCTATAGTAATAAGCTAATAACTATAATATCTGATAAGCAAATTTGAATAAGATCCGAGGATAGTTCTTTATGGTATCTAGTGGCTTTAATTCAGCCCAAACCATAAGACTATCGTGCCTCCTTAAATTGGGAGTGTGACATTAATAAGACTTTAGGGACTTTGTTGCATGCAATTATTTAAAAGAATATAAAGAACTTGAAAGAATGCATACATTTTGTTGAGTTTGCTTATAATTGTGTAATACATTCTACTATTGGTTTCCCCCCTTTTGAGATTGTGTATGGTTTTAACCAACTAACGCCTTTGGATTACTTTGCCTTATGATGAAAGGTCTAACTTAGATGGAAAAATGAAGATAGAGTTGGTGAGAAAATCCATGCCGATGTGCGTGTCAATATTGAGAAAAGAAATCAACAAATTGCACATCAAATTAACAAAGGAAGAAAGGAAGTTATCTTTTAACCGAGAAAAAAGTGTAGGTTCACAAGAGGAAAGAAAGATTTTCCAAACAAAGGAAATCAAATTATCACCCAAGGGGAGATGGTACTTTTCATGTTTTGAAGCAAGTCAATGCCTATAAGTTAGACTTGCTAGGTGTTACTTTTAATGTTGCTAAGTTGTCTCCTATTAAATTTAAAGGTGAAAATTCAAGGGTGAATCCTTTTGAAGAGGGAGAGAATGATGCAACCATGGATCAACCCATGCCTAATCCTAAGGACCCATTGAGCCTACCCAATGGACCTATTACTAGAGGTCATCTACAAAGGATCAAGGATGTGTTGCTTGTTATGCTACAAGGTTTATGGAGTGACTTAGCCATAATTGAAGAATGCAACTAGGACTTTAACTATAAGTTTGGGCTCTTACAATCAATCTAAGTCTTAGTTCATCTATCACAATCTAAGAAGACCGTTTAGGCTAAACTTGCTAATGGCCCAATTGGACTGCCTTTGTTTTAAGCCATTTGTATTTGAATCATATTTTGCATTTGCTAATTTTTTTAGTTTTGTAATTTGGACTTGGATATTATACTTTGTAATTGCTTTTAATGTTTAATCGCCTAAGGTGTGTTTTGCGATAAACTAATAGGGATAAAGGTAGCTTGGCAATAGCTTCTTGGGGATTAGGTTGAACATAAGCAATTTGTCAAACATGTCAATTAGGGCATGAACATTTATAAGAGGTTGTTGTTGAAGGTCTAAATGAATTTTGTTTTTCAAAACTCTAAGTTTTTAATAGAGGTCATCTTCTCTTGTCTTGATTCTTATTGAATCAAACTTCTTCACAATGAGTTAATTACTTGAGTGAACTAATACCAAGGTTCTTTTCCACATCTGTTGGAATTAGGTTGAGGTCTTGGCAAAGAATCTGATTTAGTTTTCCAAGGGCTTAGGTCTTAAGAAAAATTCTTATGGGTTCGCATCAATGTTTATCCAGTATAATGTTCTCTAACATGTACTTGTGTCTTAATTTAATATCTCATATTCATAATCAATAAAATGTGATCATCAGCCAAACTATATACTAATCTTTATTCATTATTGTTCCATCAATAACGATCGATTAGGGATAACTTAGAATCGGTATCTAAGTTATCCATGAGCCTAATCATGGTGAATTAAAAGCATTCTAATTCTCCATGAACCTTTGGTCTATGGTGAATTGGCATGTTTCTAATTCACTATGGTCATTTACTTTGGATTTAATTACTTTTGGGACAGATTAAAAGATTCCTAATTAAGATCGGACTTGGTTTAACTGTCAGATTAGAGTATTAGGGTTTAGCTTTAAACTTTCTTTGATTATAAGTACAGAAGGAAGCCACAATTATTATGAGGAAGAATTAACAGAGAAATGAAGTAACACTAAAAATACTGTAATATCCCAAAATGTGCCTTAGAAGTTGTGATATTATTGTTATAATGGGATTGAATGAATATATGTTAAGTTGATAAGAAAAGAAAATGGAAGAGAGAATGTATGTGTAGTGTATATGGTATATATATGACATATAAGTTGGTCAAAGGGAGAGTCAAGGTGTTGGATTTAGTGGAAGAAGATATTTCTTTTGTTATTGTGAAATTATATAAATGGGCACATAAGAGACAAAAGAGTAGTTGAATGGATGAGGATATTTTAGTAATTATTATTATTATTATTATTATATATATATATATGGATAAGAACAAAGAGAAAGAAGATTCTTTCTTCTTCTTCTTCCTCTTCGTTTCTTTTTGGTCGAGAGAGAGAGAGATAGAGAGAGAGAGAGAGAGAGAGAGATATGTGATTTTGATGATTTATACACCAAATTTCTTAAGGTTTCAAGAGGATTGAAGATAGAGATGAAGATTTGACAAAGGATTCAAGTAAGTATTCATTTCTTTGAGTTGGTTTTCATTGTTTGAGTTTGGATTTGATATGGTTGGTATGGGATGATGATGATATTGAAAGATTGAAGTATTTATGTGTGTTGATTTGGTAATTTGATGATGATAATATGATTAATTGTGAAGTTGAGGATGAATTGTTGAATAAGGGTTTAGTTTAATGAATTGGGGATTTGATTAATTGATTCATGGATGATGTTTATAATGATGATTGGTGTGTGTTTTGAGTTGTGTTGATGTTTTTGTAAGTTTGTTATGGTTTTTGGGTGTTTGGTGAAGATTGTTTGGAATGGATGATAGCCAAAAGAAGTGTTTTGTTGGATGTTGTTTTGGGTTGATCGGAATCTGGGTTTTAGCCTGACATGCCCAGGAACACGTCCAGAACTTTAGGCGTGTCAATTGTTTGTAAGGCAGTAGATGTGACACGGCCATTAACACGCCCGTGTTAGTGAGCGTGCCATAGCTACTGTGTTGTTGGTAAATTGACACGGCCAGGAACACGTTCATGTTGTTGAACGTGTCAATGTTTCTGTGATACAGTATATATTACACGCCCAGGGACACGCCCGTGGTCATGAGCGTGTAAATGTTTCTGTGTTGTGGAGTTAGGGCACGATCAGGAACACGCCCGTGTTGGTGAGCGTGTCAAGTGTTGAGTTTGCCCTAGTTGATTCTTATTTGTATTATATCATGTGTATCTCTAAGTAAGTGTGTATGCTCACTTTTGGATTAGGTTTTTAAGAGATGGAATGGCCTTAATCCAGGTATTAAAGGATTCATGGGAGAGAAGTTTAAATGGATGTGAAATTCTTAGGAGGTAAGTACTAAATCTTATTTGATTATATTATTGATAAATATATATATATATGATGTATAGGCTATGGAATATGAAAGATATGATTGTATAATAAAATATATGAAATGTGAACGTATTCAATGTATATATATATGTTATGAAAGGTGAAAGTTGTGAGGATAGGATTATGCAATTGATTGTGTATACTTGAATGATGCATAGTTATGTATATATATATATGTATATATATAGATATAAAAGATGAAGTATGAAATGTAGGTGATGTGTAATATGATATGTGAAAGAAATGTGATATTGTGATGACATATGAAATGTGAAAGAAATGTAATAATGTGATGAAATATGAAATGTGAAAGAAATGTAATATTGTGATGAAAAATGAGTTGTGAATTGAGATATGATGATGTATGAAGCCATTGTTATTGGCTATAATATTGAAAATGAGACAAATGAGGCATGTTTGCCTAAATGATGCCATTGTGGTTGGCTATGATAATGTAAATGATGATTGAGGCATGTTTGCCTAAATGATGCCATTGTGGTTGGCTATGATGATGTAAATGATAAGGAAACAATGAATGAAATTGATAATGAGATAACGAATGAATTGTGTGTCTAATATGTTATTCATTTTCAGAGTTTTGTTGTTGGTGGCATGCCTAATAATAGTAACAATCTCTTGAAGTTAGGTTGGATATGATCCTTGAAGCCTAATTGAGATGTTACAACCCTTGAAGCTAGGTTGGATTGGTTCTTGAAGCCAAGTTGGGTTGAAGTTTAACATGTTTTACTCCCCTTGAAGCTTGGTTGAATCTAAATCCTTGAAGCCTAGTTGGGTCAATGATAATGATAATGTGATAATTAAACCAAAGCATTAACTCTGAAAGTTGAATGGCATATTAGTGTTTGGGCCCGAGTCTGTCCTTGTTTTTAATGTGATATGCAAAGGTTGAGCTAAATGAGTAATGAGATCTATGGTTGCCTTTATTGAAAACGTGATTCATGATTGGTGAATTGTGAATAAAGTAATGACATGATATGTAATGTGAGTATTGATATATTGATTGTGAGTTTTAGTGATGGATCTGTGGTTGGTGTAATGAAGTATAATGTTGTGTAGTATGGCATGATAATATTGTATAAATGAATTATTGAAAAGAGACATGGGTTGTGAAACTATGATGAAATGTGTGATGGTGAAGTAAAATGTGACATATAATATGTTTATGAGGCAGAAGTGGTAAGTATCATTGTAATGATATATATATGTATATAACTTATGAGATTAATAGGAATATGTGAAGAATGCATTGAAAAAGAGGAACACAGAGTAAGAGAATGATAAAACATAATGTTAAACACCTAAGGTATGTTTCCTTTGTATTGTATATAGTAATGTTTATTTGTACTACTAAGCTTTCGAGCTTAGCGTGGTTATATTAATCACGCAGGTATGGGTGATGGTGCTGGAGTTAACCATTATGTCACGAAGAGATCAAGGGTAGTTCGAGACCAACTAGAGGGTGATGCATGCATGTACAAGTTAAAGATTTTGTATATTTACAAGAATGTATTCATATGTATAAATGAAAATATTGGAAGAAACAATGTAATTTACATATATATATGTGTTATCATCAAAAGGATAATGATTTTGAAAGTACTTTTATATATTTCAATGTGATGTTGTTTTGGAATGAAAGTAAAGATTTTAAAATTTTAATAACTAGTAACATTCTTATACTTTATATACTTGCTGTATATATACGAGGTATATGTATAGTAATGATATGGAGTATCGGGGTGTTACAAATATTTTGGTATCAGAGCTTAGGTTTCCAGGTTCTCGGCCTAAGTGAAACTAAAAAGAGAATTTTTGAAGAGTATAAATAGAATTAAAAAGAAGAGTTTTGAAATGCAATTGGTAATATATATGCATATGCATTCACACCTAGGTTGGTCTCGGATGTGGAATAATATGACTTGTAAAATACTTGTGCTATATGAAATGTTCAATATAGTTAATGATATATGTGTATATTATGTTGATGTGAGGAGAAACCATGATGTTGGAAATGAATTATAATTAAAGCATAGTGCCTAATTGATTATAAGAAATGAATTGCGAAATGTAATGTGATATATGCATATTGATGATGCATATGAAAATGTTATGTTGTGTGCAACATGGAATGTAATGTTGATGTTTATGAACAATATTATGTAGGACATAATATAAATTGAAACATAAAGAAATGAAAAGAAGAATAAAGTTGAAAATGAATTGAAATTAAAATCAAAATTAAGGTATGTACACTTTCCTCTATATTTTGAATCTCTTTATAATAAAGTTTATGTTGGGTTTGTTAGATAGAGGAAATATTGTTGAATTGTTATTATTGAAAGATATGTTATTAAAATGAGGAGAGTATGGTGGAATATTGAATGAGTTGATTAGTAGAGACAAGGTGTGATTATGTAAAGTTGGGATGTATATACAGTTAAGGTTTTGTTTAAATGTAAAAGAGATGATATTGGTTAAGTAAGAATATAAATTGGTATTGTTATTTTTAATGTAAACATTGTGAATTTAATGTTAGAAATGTGAGATGCTTGAATATTATAAAAGCTCATGGTAATGGTGATAATATATAATATTTGAGATTTTTGGAATGAGCTTGATAATTGTGGAAATTATATGTTTTGATATTGCTTTGTGATATATATATATAAGGTGAGTTTGGCAAATTGAAGTTTAAGTGAAGTATCAAGTTGAAAAGTTAAAGTTTTAGTGGAATTTGATAAAGATTAATTGGATATTGATAGCTTAATGTATATTCAATACATGAGCTAGGAGAAATGATTAATATTGCACATGAAAGTATTATGAATTGAGTAATGTGATTGATAGTATGAGAATGGTTACACTTGCATGGACAAACTTGTGCAAAGCTAGGTCATGAGATAAGGTTGATAGTAAGAATTGAATGGATCAATGGTGATTCAAGAAATTGAGATTTTGTAATAACTAGACTTGGAAAGTGTATTAAGGTTATTGGGCTCAATGTGTACATGACTGGAAGTAATGTACATGTGTATAAATGTGAGTGAGATATCACTTTAGTAATGTGACTAAGATTTTGTGAAATATTATTATGATTACAATGTATATATATATATGTGTTAAGTTGATAAATAACTTAAATCATATCTAAAAGGGAAGTGGATAAGCAAATGAAAAGGAGCTACCTTAAGTCATTTTATTGCAAAAGGGTAAAAATGGATATGGAAGTATATTAAATGTTTTTAAAGACGATAGTGAAAGAGATGTCACATTGGGAATATGATTAAGATAGATGTGAAGTGTTATTATAATCAGAATATATATATATATGTGTTGTGTGAATAACTACTTTACATTATATTGGAAGAATGCAAATGATAGTGTTTAAAAGAAAGTGATAAACATTAAAGGTATATTGAATGTATGATAAATAAGAGCATCTAATTAAGTGTATACATGTATATGATATGTTAATTGAGTTTTCAATATGAATGACATTATGATATATAAACAAATGTGTGAATCACATTATGAAGGTGATCTCTGAATATGTATGTGGTATAATTATATAATTTGTGATATGGAAACGATGTTGTATGTGTTAGTGGACCTAAGAGAGAGATTAGGTCTTGAACTGTGAAGAGCTAAATGGATTATGTGATAAAAGCGAGTATAGCATGGATTTGAGTAATATTGGACGGTGGAAATTGTTATGGTGAGCATTGAATTTGATGATCATATGATATTTAGAGTTCCAAAGTAATCACATATGGAAAGTTCTATGTAATTATATCTTATAAGAAATTGTAAATGGATTTGAATTGAAGTGACGAATGGAAATTGTATGGAAGCTGCATATGATTGAATATGTATATAGTAATATTGTTGAAACATGAATTAAGTTGATAAAGATCATATCATCAAATGCAAATTGGTTTGAAGTGGAGTTGGAATGTATTAACTTTTGATATAGTAGTAATGTAAAGAAGGAATAGGTAATTTTTGAGATATACTTTAGCCTTGTCTCTATAAAGATTGAGAATAAAATTATAAGAAGAACGGTATTGATTTGAAAGTCCCAGGCTTGAATATTAATCTCTTAAAGCCACGTGTTTTGTTCAATATATTTGATCGATTATTTTGTTATCCATGGATTTGGGTCTTGGATGATATGATTGTAATATAGATTTGGTGAGAATGGAATTTTGTTGAAAAATATAGTTAAGAGTGGTGATGGATAAGGTTTTACCTTATCATTTGATGTTAAGAATTTGGTTATATTTATAAAGGTAAAGGGAGAAAGGAAATTATGAAAATGTTTTGAGTTGTGAATAATATGGGAAAAAGGTAATTGTTGTAAATATAGTAATGGTATGAAAGATGAGGAGATGATAATGGAAGAGATTTCAAATGTGATGGAGAGCTATATTGAATATGTTTATGGTATAAAGTGAATAAATGGATGAGTTTAAAAATTTAAGTGAGTAAATTATGAATGAGAAGTATGGTATGAGATAATTATAAAATTTGATGGGAAGTGTATTAAAATAATGGAAGATAAATTATGTGTACATTGAAAGATAAGTTGAAGTGGATTGTTATTCATGATAAATTTAAATAAGTTAATTGTTGATTTGAATCAAACAAGATTGAGATGTTAGTATATTGTGGAGAATAGATCAATTAATCTGGATTTTGTTATAATTGTGAATTATTATTGGGATTTAATATGAATAGTTGTACTAAAGGTATAAGAGATAGATAATGATGTACACTATGCAATATTCTGATAAAGGAATGGACATGAATCAATTGAATTATATCAATGATTTCCTGTAAGGTAAGTTCAAAAGTATTGTATTAATATTGATGTTAAGTGAGAAAATACTAATAAGAAATGAAGTGTATGAGAAATAAGAATATTCTTATCAATGAAGGTTTGATAAATGTTTGTTTTAAGGATGATTGTAATGATGGAATGATCATTATTAAGATATAAGTCAATGATCTTTAAGGTTAAAGTTGAGAGAATAGTTATAAAGAGATGAGGTGATAAAATATTTTGAATGTAATAATGGAATGTAACATAAGTATATTATAAGATGATTGAATTTTTGCTCATAGATGAAGTATTTGAGAAGGTAATGAATTATTTTGAATATTGGATAAGAATGTAATAAGATATAAAGGTATATATCATGACAAGTTATAGAATTGAATAATATAATTGACTCTAAGGGGGAGAGTACAAACTATGTGATTTGATGAAATCAGAGTATAAGAATATAATTAATGTCACATAAAGATTTAAAGTGATGTATTGTTAAAAATGGAGTGTTATTGTACTGAGTAATTTCGAGGACGAAATTATTTAAGGGGGAGAGAATTGTAATATCCCAAAATGTGCCTTAGAAGTTGTGATATTATTGTTATAATGGGATTGAATGAATATATGTTAAGTTGATAAGAAAAGAAAATGGAAGAGAGAATGTATGTGTAGTGTATATGGTATATATATGACATATAAGTTGGTCAAAGGGAGAGTCAAGGTGTTGGATTTAGTGGAAGAAGATATTTCTTTTGTTATTGTGAAATTATATAAATGGGCACATAAGAGACAAAAGAGTAGTTGAATGGATGAGGATATTTTAGTAATTATTATTATTATTATTATTATATATATATATATGGATAAGAACAAAGAGAAAGAAGATTCTTTCTTCTTCTTCTTCCTCTTCGTTTCTTTTTGGTCGAGAGAGAGAGAGATAGAGAGAGAGAGAGAGAGAGAGAGAGATATGTGATTTTGATGATTTATACACCAAATTTCTTAAGGTTTCAAGAGGATTGAAGATAGAGATGAAGATTTGACAAAGGATTCAAGTAAGTATTCATTTCTTTGAGTTGGTTTTCATTGTTTGAGTTTGGATTTGATATGGTTGGTATGGGATGATGATGATATTGAAAGATTGAAGTATTTATGTGTGTTGATTTGGTAATTTGATGATGATAATATGATTAATTGTGAAGTTGAGGATGAATTGTTGAATAAGGGTTTAGTTTAATGAATTGGGGATTTGATTAATTGATTCATGGATGATGTTTATAATGATGATTGGTGTGTGTTTTGAGTTGTGTTGATGTTTTTGTAAGTTTGTTATGGTTTTTGGGTGTTTGGTGAAGATTGTTTGGAATGGATGATAGCCAAAAGAAGTGTTTTGTTGGATGTTGTTTTGGGTTGATCGGAATCTGGGTTTTAGCCTGACATGCCCAGGAACACGTCCAGAACTTTAGGCGTGTCAATTGTTTGTAAGGCAGTAGATGTGACACGGCCATTAACACGCCCGTGTTAGTGAGCGTGCCATAGCTACTGTGTTGTTGGTAAATTGACACGGCCAGGAACACGTTCATGTTGTTGAACGTGTCAATGTTTCTGTGATACAGTATATATTACACGCCCAGGGACACGCCCGTGGTCATGAGCGTGTAAATGTTTCTGTGTTGTGGAGTTAGGGCACGATCAGGAACACGCCCGTGTTGGTGAGCGTGTCAAGTGTTGAGTTTGCCCTAGTTGATTCTTATTTGTATTATATCATGTGTATCTCTAAGTAAGTGTGTATGCTCACTTTTGGATTAGGTTTTTAAGAGATGGAATGGCCTTAATCCAGGTATTAAAGGATTCATGGGAGAGAAGTTTAAATGGATGTGAAATTCTTAGGAGGTAAGTACTAAATCTTATTTGATTATATTATTGATAAATATATATATATATGATGTATAGGCTATGGAATATGAAAGATATGATTGTATAATAAAATATATGAAATGTGAACGTATTCAATGTATATATATATGTTATGAAAGGTGAAAGTTGTGAGGATAGGATTATGCAATTGATTGTGTATACTTGAATGATGCATAGTTATGTATATATATATATGTATATATATAGATATAAAAGATGAAGTATGAAATGTAGGTGATGTGTAATATGATATGTGAAAGAAATGTGATATTGTGATGACATATGAAATGTGAAAGAAATGTAATAATGTGATGAAATATGAAATGTGAAAGAAATGTAATATTGTGATGAAAAATGAGTTGTGAATTGAGATATGATGATGTATGAAGCCATTGTTATTGGCTATAATATTGAAAATGAGACAAATGAGGCATGTTTGCCTAAATGATGCCATTATGGTTGGCTATGATAATGTAAATGATGATTGAGGCATGTTTGCCTAAATGATGCCATTGTGGTTGGCTATGATGATGTAAATGATAAGGAAACAATGAATGAAATTGATAATGAGATAACGAATGAATTGTGTGTCTAATATGTTATTCATTTTCAGAGTTTTGTTGTTGGTGGCATGCCTAATAATAGTAACAATCTCTTGAAGTTAGGTTGGATATGATCCTTGAAGCCTAATTGAGATGTTACAACCCTTGAAGCTAGGTTGGATTGGTTCTTGAAGCCAAGTTGGGTTGAAGTTTAACATGTTTTACTCCCCTTGAAGCTTGGTTGAATCTAAATCCTTGAAGCCTAGTTGGGTCAATGATAATGATAATGTGATAATTAAACCAAAGCATTAACTCTGAAAGTTGAATGGCATATTAGTGTTTGGGCCCGAGTCTGTCCTTGTTTTTAATGTGATATGCAAAGGTTGAGCTAAATGAGTAATGAGATCTATGGTTGCCTTTGTTGAAAACGTGATTCATGATTGGTGAATTGTGAATAAAGTAATGACATGATATGTAATGTGAGTATTGATATATTGATTGTGAGTTTTAGTGATGGATCTGTGGTTGGTGTAATGAAGTATAATGTTGTGTAGTATGGCATGATAATATTGTATAAATGAATTATTGAAAAGAGACATGGGTTGTGAAACTATGATGAAATGTGTGATGGTGAAGTAAAATGTGACATATAATATGTTTATGAGGCAGAAGTGGTAAGTATCATTGTAATGATATATATATGTATATAACTTATGAGATTAATAGGAATATGTGAAGAATGCATTGAAAAAGAGGAACACAGAGTAAGAGAATGATAAAACATAATGTTAAACACCTAAGGTATGTTTCCTTTGTATTGTATATAGTAATGTTTATTTGTACTACTAAGCTTTCGAGCTTAGCGTGGTTATATTAATCACGCAGGTATGGGTGATGGTGCTGGAGTTAACCATTATGTCACGAAGAGATCAAGGGTAGTTCGAGACCAACTAGAGGGTGATGCATGCATGTACAAGTTAAAGATTTTGTATATTTACAAGAATGTATTCATATGTATAAATGAAAATATTGGAAGAAACAATGTAATTTACATATATATATGTGTTATCATCAAAAGGATAATGATTTTGAAAGTACTTTTATATATTTCAATGTGATGTTGTTTTGGAATGAAAGTAAAGATTTTAAAATTTTAATAACTAGTAACATTCTTATACTTTATATACTTGCTGTATATATACGAGGTATATGTATAGTAATGATATGGAGTATCGGGGTGTTACAAATACACACAGCAACCAGGAGGCAGGAATAAGAACTGTCCTCGATTGCACTTAACCTCCAGCTAGAAATTAAGTAGATTCAGGCAGTCAGCTATGTAATCTCTTTCACTTTAGTGGTGCCAACAAACGAAGGTACGTTACCTACACTTAATCCATTTAAATTCAACACAAGTTGCTTTGGTTATGGTTTTAAGCACTAATTATAAATATTCATGTCCAGTAGCTTATTTTCATTTGTTTCAAAGTCACCGTAGCTTAATTCATTTAGCATTGTTTCGTCCAGTAGCTTAATTAATTGATAAGTAATTTGTTTCAAATGTCTAGTAGCTTACAATTTAATTTAAATCTCTAATTTAATTACCTAAAACCCTTTTGGCTTATTTTGAAAAACCAAGATCTTAAATTATAGTTTTAAAACCCTAATCTCATAAAAACTTTAGTTTTCAATATTCAAAACCCTATTTCTAAACCAAAATCCTAATTGTCATCCTAGAACCCTAATCATATTTTTCAAAACCCTAAAACCCTAATTTAGCATTCTAATCTTTAAGAAACCCTAATTCATATGTTAAAACCCTAGTTTTGTATATCTATTGTTTAATGTGATGTTAAAATCTAGATTTGATTATTTAATTCATTATATAATTATGATGGATGATTTTTACTTGGTTTATAATGGATGATTTGCATTTAATTATTGTGAATGTTTGAATGGTTTAATTTATTTGGTTAATTATTTTAATATTGATTACTTTGATTTCAAGGATGTAAGAGGAATGTTTTCACTTTGTGGGTCCCTCATTAGTTAAATGTAATTTAATTTATTTTGAGTTTTGGGATTAATGTAAAGGATATGTTTCCACCAAATGATGGGTGTCCTACTTTATTTTGATTTGGACAATGGACATTATTGTAAGGGTATGTTTCCATCTTGTATGGATGCCTATTTTTATTTGTTTGTTTGTTTGGACCTTCTTTGATTTTAATACAAGAAATGCTTATTAATTTTAAATTGCATGTAGTATGGAAAATATCATAATGCTTAAGAATTTAATAATATTTATACCTGAAAAGGAGGCCAGATCCTATGAACCGAGCGCTATGGGGGTGTTGGGTCATTCTCACCTTCCCCATGCGTACTGAACTTTTTGAACCCAATAGTGGTTGAGAATTTCTTAGGAATCAAGTCATCCACCCTTTCTATTTTTCTGGCATGTCCAGATGGTGACTCTATTTTCTTCAGGTTTAGGCTCGTGTTCTCTAAGGCCCTGAGCCTAACAGTGCCAAAGTCGCAAAAACCATTTCACATGGGAGTGGGGGTAAAAATCTCTGCTCACAATGGCGACTCCACTGAGGATAGAAGAAGTTAATTCCATTGGTTTTTATAATATTTTGTTCTTTCTTATTATAATATTGTCCATTATATCATTTAGGTTGCATTGTGTGCATGAGTTAGGATGCTCATGTAACCTATGTTGTGTTATGTAAGGGATACCATATTTTCACTCAAGGTATGGAGATCGAGCATGGCATAACTACTCATAGCCTCGTACCTTTTGGTATATAATTGTTATGGGAGCTTAAACTTTTTAACCTAAAGACTAAATCTCTTGTAATTGGCCTAGTTACTTTCCTTAAGTGTTTACCCAAGTGCTTATTGTTTGACTATGATCCATATATCTTGGTTTAAACTATGACTTATTTGGTTTGTTCTTTTTCTAATATGACCTAATAATATTGTCATCTCAAAATAATTTTTATTCCTTTAAAGCCATAAAGACCAAAACTATTTTCAAAATTTTCAAGATGTTCTTTGGACATAAAACTTTTCTAAAATTAGTCAAAAATTATTTTCTACACTATGGCCCAAATACAAAGCCCAAAGTTCATTTTTAAATAAACTTTTTTACAATGGGCTTTGAAACAAAACTATTTTCACTTCATTCAAATTACAACTTTTCTTAACCTTCTTCTTCAATGAGCTTACAACTATTTAGGTCAATTATGGAATACAAAAAATCAAGGACTTGCAACAGCTGCTAGAGTGGAGGAAAGCAGAGCTAGGAGACCCCATGGTGAGGCAGCGTCTTCATCAGTGAAGAGAGGCCGAGGTGGATATCCTCAGAGGTTCAGTAGGAGCCAGGGACAGTCTGACAGGTCAGCACAATAGCGGAGATAGAGATAGAGACCTGCAGCCTCAGTGGCTAGTGCTCTGACCCTAGTGACTCAGAGGCATGCTCCACTTACCTATGTTCATTGTGGTAGGCAAATGGAGGTATCTGCTGGAGGATAGGTGCACCAGCAATATGTTACAGATGTGGATCACCAGACCATTTTCTCAGAGATTATCCAGAGCCACTAGATGATATAAAGACAGATACAACAGCTTGTAGACCCAGTGTTAGAGGGATCGTGGTGGCAGAGGTTTTAGTAGAGGTGGTCGATCAAGGACTATCAGAGAGGAGGTTATACAGCAGGGAGTAGACCAGATGAGGCAGAGCCATCACAGCGGATTTATGTGATGCAAAGGTAGCCAAATATTTCAACTATTATAGTCGGCACTTTTACTTTATTTAGTACTTCAGTTCTTGCATTGATAGACCCTAGGTCGACTCATTCATACATCAATGCATTTATACTGCCTGTGAGTGATTTGCATTCTGAGTCCTTAGGATTTGATGTTTTGGTTACAAATCCTTTAGGGCATAGTATTATGGTTACTATAGTGCACCGAGATAGTCTAGTTGTTGTTCAAGATAAGGAGTTTCTCGGTGACCTTATTGAGATGCCTTTCAGGGAGTATGATCTGATTCTAGGCATGGATTGGTTATTAAGGCTAAGGATGTGGTAGACTGTCAGCAAAAATGTGTTACCCTTAGAACACATGATGGTAGAGATGTGGTGGTATCAAGTGAGCATAGACATATTTTATCCATGTTTATTTTAGCTATATCACCTAGGAGGATGATCTGAAAGGGATATCTTACTCATGTTGTAGATACCAGAGTAGTGGGATCCCAAATTGACAGTATACCTATAGTTGTCGAGTTTCTAGATGTTTTCCCTTATGAGTTGCCAGGGGTACCTCCTGAAAAAGAGGTGGAGTTTGGTATTGATATAATGCATGGTACCACTCCCATCTCTATTACCCCTTATCAGATGGCACCTGCAGAGTTGAAGGAGTTGAAGGTATAGTTGCAAAAGTTGCTTGATAAAGGGTTTTATTCACCCTAGTATGTCTCCATAGGGAGCACCTATTTTGTTTGTGAAGAAGAAGGATGGAACTTTGAGATTATGTATTGATTATAGGCAGTTGAATAAGGTGACCATCAAGAATAAGTATCCATTACCTCTGATAGATGATATCTTTGATCAGTTAAAAGCAGCAGTAGTATTCTTTAATATTGATTTAAGATCAGGGTACCATCAGTTGAGAGTTAGAGATGTGGATGCACACAAGACAGTCTTCCACACGAGGTATGGGTATTATGATTTTCTGGTGATGCCCTTTGGATTAACGAATGCACCAGTAGCATTTATGTATTTAATGAACAGGGTATTTAGACCATACTTAGATCAGTTTATAGTGGTCTTCATTGATGATTCTGGTGTATTTGCGTAATGAGGAAGATCATGACAGGCATCTATGGATTGTATTGCGGACATTGAGAGAGAAGTAGTTGTATGCTAAGTTATCTAAGTGTGAATTCTGGCTTGATCAGGTAACTTTTCTCGGTCATGTGGTATCAACAAAGGGTATTAGAGTTGATCCAAGTAAAGTTGAGGCTATCTTGAATTGGAGTCCACCGAAGACTGTGATAGAGGTTAGAAGTTTTCTAGGTTTGGCAGGCTATTATCGTCGGTTTGTAAAGGGTTTTTCTATGATAGCTACCCTATCCAGATTACTTCATAAGGGAGTTAGATTTGTATGGACAGATCGGTGTCAAATGAGTTTTGAGCAGCTGAGGGAGATGTTGACTTAGGCTCTTTTCCTTACCCTGCCTGTAGAAGGTAAACCATATGTAATATACAGTGATGCTTCACATAGTGGTTTAGGTTGTATTTTGATGCAGGAGGGTAGAGTCATTGCTTATACGTCTCCATAATTGAAGCCATATGAGCTGAATTACCCGACTCATGATTTGAAGTTAGCAGCCATAGTTTTTGCATTGAAGATTTGGTGGCATACTCGTATGGGGAGAAGTGTTTCATTTATACTGATCATAAGAGTTTGAAGTATCTGGGTGTTCAGAGAGAGCTGAATCTTCAACAGAGATGATGGTTAGAGTTAATTAAAGACTATGACTGTTTGATTGATTATCATCCTAGCAAGGCAAATGTTGTTGTTGATGCCTTGAGTCGAAAGCCTTTGGCATGTTTGACTGCTTATTCGCTCTCGTTACTTATTGAGTTGAGAGCGTTGCATGTCAGATTTTGAGTTTTATGATGATGGTACATTAATGGCTCAATTGCAATTGAGGCCAGTGTTGTTGGATCAGGTTAGGGAAGCCTAGTTGGCAGATGAGAAGATCAAGAAGATTGTGTTAGATTTCCATAAGGGAAAAAGTTGAGATTTTCATGTGAGAGATGATGGCAGTCTAAGGTACAGAGATAGGTTGTGCATTCCTGATGATGTAGGATTGAAGAAAATGATATTAGAGGAAGCACATCAGTCAGTTTATATTATGCACCCTAGTAGTACCAAGATATATCAAGATTTGAAATAGCATTATTGGTGATTAGGTATGAAGAGGGACATAGTAGAATTTGTGTCCAGATGTCTCACTTGCCAGAGAGTGAAGGTTGAGCAACAAGTTCCTTTAGGGTTGCTTAAACCATTGTCAGTACCAGAGTGGAAATTGAAGCGAGTGATGATGGATTTTGTGACTGTATTGCCTTTGACCCAAAAGAAGCATGATGCAATCTAGGTGATTGTTGATCAAATGATGAAGACAACTCATTTTCTTCTAGTTCGGAGGGACTTTTCACTTAAGAGATTGGTTGAGCTATATATCAGAGAAATAGTGAGGTTGTATGGAGTCCCAGTTTCTTTGGTGTCAGACCGAGATTCCCAGTTTACATTGAGATTTTAGAGGAGTTTGTAGGATGCATTGGGTTCTCATTTGTATTTTAGTACTACTTTCCATCCTCAGACAAATGGGCAGTCAAAGAGAGTGATATAGATTCTAGAGGATATGTTGAGGAGTTGTATCATTAATTTCACTGGGAGCTGGGATAGATTCTTGCCACTGATTGAGTTTGCATATAACAATAGTCATCAGTCCATTATTGGGATTCCACCTTATGAGGCCTTGTATGGCAGGAGATGCAGGACACCTTTGTGTAAGAATAAGGTTGGAGAAGGTAAACTGGTTGATCCTGATTTGATTAAAGAAATAGAAAAGAAAGTGAAATTGATTCAGGGTCGTCTAAAAGCAGCCTCAGACCGACAAAAATCCTATACAGATTTGAAGAGGAAGGATATAGAGTTCAGAGTGGGAGATAAAGTGTTCCTGAAGGTGTCTCCGTGGAAGAGAATTTTGAGATTCGGTCGCAAAGGGAAGTTGAGCCCTCGTTTCATAGGACCATATGGGATTCTGGAGAGAGTTAGTCAGTGGCTTACAGGTTTGCTCTACCGCCTGAGTTAGACTGGATACATAATGTCTTCCATGTCTCGATGCTTCGAAGATACAAGTCGGACCCATCTCATATCTTGTCAATGGAGTCTATTGAGATAAGCCCAGGTCTGACTTATGAAGAAGAACCAGTAGCAATCTTGGCACGAGAGGTAAAAGAGTTGAGAAATAATACAGTGCCACTTGTTAAAGTCCTTTAGAGGAATCATGCCACTGAGGATGTAACACCCTTATACCCTATATACATACAATACATATTTTCAGCATATGTAAAATACGCATATATGACATAAAAATGTAACAGACCGATTTAATAAAAAATTTTACATTTATGTTTTAAGATTTCAAATACTAATATATATAAAATAAATAGTATATAAATATTCTTTGCTTGTTATAGGAATCCAAAATAAATATTTTATACGAAAATCTCTGGAAAAAATTCGCCAGAGTTTTGTTTGTAATTTGGACGTTCCCAAAATTCAGCAAAACACAACCTGTATAAAATAAACACTCCCAATATAATCAATTCACTATTTCACCAATACTTCTCAATTTCTCCATATTTTCTCAAAATACTTATATATAGGTATATATATGAACAATACATATAAAATCCCATCCTAGCTAAATTATTCAAAACATTCTTTACAATTTACATTATATACTTCAAAAGCATATCATAACATATATAATATCAAAATATACTGTAATATTAAATATCTACATGCTGGCAACTGGTTCTGATCTTGATATACTGAAAAACTCTTCAAGCTCAAAAACTATAAACCTAGACCCGACCAGGTCTAGTAGAACTCTTCGGCTCTACCAAAACGTCCATGTCATCTGTGCGAGGAATTACAATCGCGCTAAGCCGAAGCATAGTGGTACAAACTTTGATAATAATAAAAATGTAAAGTAATGCCAACAATGCATATAGAGGTCACATCATTCCACTTTCTTATATTTTCAAATATTTCATAATCACAACTCATAATATTATATTGCTCAATTGTATCACAATTCATAATTCACATTAAAGCAAAGACAAGCATGGGCCAAAAGGATCTAATATGCTATTCAAATTTCAAAGTTACTGCTTTGGTCCATAATGACACCATGTGTCTAGCCCCATGGGCAATATATCCAGGGATAATGTAACAGCCCCAGTTTCTTGGACCTCAACCTGGCTAGACTCTTAGGCCCCAGTATCTTGGTCCTTAACCCGGCTAGACTGCTACAGTTTTTAAGGCTTACGACCCAGTCTTTTTACCCCAAAAACATCATATTTATCAGCTGGCCTGGCTTACGACGCAGTCTTTTCACCATTCCAGCGTTTAGCCCACAGGCAATCATAAGCATGCCGCCAAACCCAAAACTCTGAAAATTGAATGACATACTAGGCATACAATTTATTCATATTTCTCATTATCAAATTCTTTCATAATTCCTTTATCAAAACTTTTCTCATTTTCTCATGATCAAACTAGGCACATTGCCTTATTATATCATCTTTTTCTCATTTTTTTTTCATTTATTCATTTTTCTCATTTTAATCTCTTTCTCATTGTCACATATTCAATCTAGGCACATTGCCTTATTTTCATATTTTTTTTTCTCATTTTTCACATCTTTCTCATTTTTCTCACTTTTCTCATTTTTATCAATATCAATTCATTTCATTATTCCACATATCTCATTTTTGCATTCACAACACATTACCCAATTACTTTGGGTATTTTCACATAATATACATATTTCACATTATACACAATTTAGCCATTATCAATGGCTTTTCACAATGCATTTAACACATATATGACATTACAAATGCCATAGCAGATTATTCATACTCAATCAATGAACCAAGTAACTTAACACAATTTTCAACCAAAATGTGTTAAGCCCAAATGTCATGCAAATATAAACAATATATTCAAATTTTGTACATACATCTAATAGCAACCCAAAGCAAGCTTAACACAACCTCCGATCCTATCCTTCCAACTTGCCCTTCACCACTTGGATGAAGCAAATCAACCTCCCTCAATGTCTATACCAAATGTGATCATACATAATCATTTAATATCACATTCTAAGGTATTCTCAACATCAAACCATAATTAAACATCACTCTAAACCAAATCTCAAAATTAAGCTTCACCTCACTTTAACTTTGAAAAACAATATCAAGCCATTTAAATTAGTGTTTTAAGTTTATTAATATCATTAGAAACATGTTTTAGCATGTTTAAACCAATTACATTAATTAACCACATGCTTATGCTCAAAACTCTAAAATTGTATAACCTTCACCATTGAAGGATCTCCATTCAACCTCAATCCAATTATCATTTCAATCTTATTTCCACTACTTTTATCATTAAATAACATGATTTAAGCATTAAAATCAAACAATTAATCATTCTTTAAAATTTCACTTTTCCAAAACCCTAAATCAATACTACCATCTTCAAGCTCTATCCAAACTTAACTAAATCCATCATTTGATTTTAAAATCCTTGTTTATGCATCAAAACAACACATTTGGAATAAATTTTCACAATTAAAACTCATGATTTCAAAAACTCAAATGTTCCATAACCCTAAATTCTCTCTCTTCACCAAACTCAACTTAAATTCAACCATTTCTTTAATCCAACCTTAAAATCATTGTTAACTACCCAAAATAACATCATACACACCCATTCCAATAATTATAACATGCTACATCAAAACCCCAAACTCAACATAATCCAATTTTCTATAGAATTCAAAGAAAATAGTTGAAAACTTACTAATTTTGGTGGAAATCACCAAAAATCCACTTGAAACTTTGTAAATATTTCAATTAAATGAGTTTGGAAGAAGCAAATCTCTCTCTTGAAGCCATGAAAGTCGGCCTTGAAGGAAAGAAGAAGAAGATGATGAAAAAATAAAATAATTTTCTCTTTCCTCCCACTCACATTTTCAACCTTATATATATTATTATTTTAATATATTTTTAATTCATTAATTAATTAATTAAAACTCCAAAATATTATCTTCCATCTAAAATTATTTATTTTTGAATTATTTTATTAATTTTAAATTTTTAAGATTTAATTACCAAAATACCTTTTTACTTTGACTTTTCTTTTAAAAAGTGTTGACTTTTATATGTTATGTATATTTTACTTATATATCACATATATGTTTCACTTTTTCATTTAAAACCCCTTCATTTTTCATTTAAAATCATTAATTTAATTCATCCTTTTAAATTATAATTTATTTTATTAAATTTTTAAAAATTAGAACTTTTCAAAAATTTGGGATATTACACATATGCACAAGTAATGTGTATCTTATATACACATCAAATGTACTTTATTTGTGTATTAAATATATTAAGTATGTAATGTATTAATCCAACATATATAATTAATATACCATCTGTATATGTTATATATACTCTAGAATGACGCTTCCACTGCGCCACTCTAGAATGACGCTTTCACTGCGCCACTCTGATAATTTTAAAAAATTCAATTTCTCTACATTTCAAAATTATCTAATTTTAAATAATTTTAAAAAATTCAATTTCTCTACATTTCAAAATTATCTAATTTTAAATAATTTTAAAAAATTCAATTTCTCTACATTTGAATAATAATAACAATTATTGTTAAAAATAATTTTAAAAAAATAAAAAATATTACATTAATAATTATACTATTTTAAAAATTCAATTTTTTATAATTCAATTATAATAATAATTATTAAATGTTATTTTATAAAAATAAAAATAGAATAATAATTATTATTCAAATGTAAAAAAATTTATAAAATTATCATTCAAATGTAAAAAAAAATTAAAATTTTTAAAATTATTTAAGATTTGTTAAACTAATTAATATGTGATTTGCTTGGATGGTTAGACATTCATTTTTAAAGTGAAAAGACCAAGAATAGAATCATTGCACCAACATGGATTATATATGATTTTAAATTAATTTTTTAAGTATGACATAAGAAATTAAGAGAATTCTTCAGGGACGACGGATAAAATTTGCTTTGATTTATAATGGACTTATTTTAAGAGTTGACGTGGCGCCGTTAACGAAGATGACAATAGTTTAGATTGAGCACGACTTTATTATAAATCTCTTAACTTCGAGGATGACCGATGTAAAATTTAAACTTCAGGGATGATAAAGTGAGTTAGTCAATTCATAAAAGACGATGGGTGTAAATTACTCATCTTTCTTCTGCAAAGTTTGTTGAGAGCGTGATAAAGGCATGCAAGATCAGCTTCTCCCCAATTATAAAATGGCACGAGATCTAGGTGGGCAAGGGCTAGTAACACCGACAGATGGATGACAGCCTCCGTACTGCATAGGATAGTTGAAGCTAATAGGTATAATAGGAATGTGCAGGTATATTTCTCGGCCCGTCCACTTTGTACTGGTCTAGTGTAGTTCATCCAGTACTCTTGAATTAGTTCATATTTTATCTTATAAGGTCCCTTGAACTTGGGAATCACGCAATCAATTTTTGGATTTCAACCGATGTTAAAATGTTATCAGTTAGAGACACAGGAATCCCATGGCACTTAAGGCTTGTTATAATATCAAAGTCGACCAGGCCAATAATCATTTCTCTAATAGGCAGATGAAAAGTATGACTAGTGTCCATCCATCGCTCTGCAAGTGGTTGGATTGCACTCCTGTCAATTTGAAAACCTCTTGTTGGTAATTACAAGACAAAATCCTCAAAGTCACATTCCTTAATCATCCTTTTCATGGGAGGTCGCGCCCATTTATACCACTGGCGGGCCTTATAAACACACTCTCCGCCATGAACGACATAGGCATCATGCTGCAATCAGACAGGTAAGTTAGACAAGATAAATAAATTCTATTAATTTTTCATGCCTAAGACCTTATTTAAATTAATTTTCAATTTATGCATAAATTTATTTGCCTTTTAATACTAGTTTTATTTATCCTTTTTATGTATTTTTGCAAAACAACTCCTGTTAATTTATTTTCATGCATATAGTTATTTATCTTGGGTATAGAACCCAACCAATCCAGTCGCAGGTATTAGGGTTTAGCTTTAAAATTTCTTTGATTATAAATACAGAAGGAAGCCATAATTATTGGGAGGAATTAACAGAGAAATGAAGCAACACTTAAAACACATACAACAACCAGGAGGCATGAATAAGAACTGTCCTCGATTGCACTTAAAGTCCAACCAAAAGTTAAGTAGGTTCAAGTAGTCAGTTACGTGATCTCTTTCACTTTAGTGGAGCCAACAAACAAAAGTATGTTCCCTACACTTAATCCATTTAAATTAAACACAAGTTGCTTTGGTCATGGTTTTAAACACTAATTATATATATTCATGTCCAGTAGCTTATTTTCATTGGTTTCAAAGTCACCGTAACTTAATTCATTCAACATTGTTTCATCCAGTAGCTTAGTTAATCGATAAGTCATTTGTTTCAAATGTCTAGTAGCTTAGGATTTAATTTAAATATCTAATTTAATTACCTAAAACCCTATTGGCTTATTTTGAAAAACCAAGATCTTACATTATAGTTTTAAAACCCTAATCTCATAAAAACCTTAGTTTTCAGTATTCAAAACCCTAATTCTAAACCAAAATCCTAATTATCATCCGAGAACCTTAATCATGTTTTCCAAAATCCTAAAACCCTAATTTAGCATTCTAAACTTTAAGAAACCCTAATTCATATGTTAAAACTCTAGGTTGGTATATTCGTTGTTCAATGTGATGTTAAAATCTAGATTTGATTATTTAATTTATTATATACTTGTGATGGAAAAATTATTTTATTTGGTTTATAATGGATGATTTATTTTTAATTATTGTGAATGTTTGAATGGTTTAATTTATTTGGTTAATTGTTTTAATATTGATTATTTTGATTTCAATGATGTAAGAGGTATGTTTCCACTTTGTGGGTACCTCATTAATTAAATGTAATTTAATTTATTTTGAGTTTTGGAATTCATGTAAAAGATATATTTCCACCAAATTATGGATGTCCTACTTTATTTATGGATATTATTGTAAGGGCATGTTTTCATTTTGTATGGATGCCTATTTTTATTTGTTTATTTGTTTAGATCTTCTTTGATTTTAATACAATGAATGTTTATTTATTTTAAATTGCATGTAATATGGATAATATCATAATGCTTAAGAATTTAATAATAAATTAAGCGCTATGGGGTGCTGGGTCATTATCACCTTCCCCATGTGTACCTAACTTTTTAAATCTAATAGGAGTTCGGAATTTCTTAGGAGTCAAATTATCCACTCATTTTTATTTTTCTCGCCCATCTGGGTGGCTATTTTATTTTCTACGGGTTTAGGCCCTAAGCCTAACGGTGTAGAAGTCGCAAGAATTATTCTAAATAAGAGTGAGGGTAAAATTTTCTGCTCACAGATTGGATCTTCCAAGAGAACCTTGACGTATACTTCTTCTAAATCCCATTGGTTATCATTCACCGACAACACCTTACCATTGATAATATGCTCTTCAATCTCCACCTTGTCATTTGGAGCACTCGTCTCCCCTTCATGCTAGACACGAGCCATTTTGGTTGATTTATCATCCTCCATTGACAATGGGGATCCTCACTCAAACTTTCAAAGCAATTCATTCATATAGAAAACTTAATTATAAAGGTGTATTCGTTTAAGTTGTAGATTTTTTATTTTCATTTTTGTTTTTTAAAACCAAAAAACTATTTTTAGTTTTTGTTTTAAATTTTTTAAAAATTTATTTTATATTTTTAAAAATTATATATATAATTATTAAAAATAAAGAAATAAAAAATTTTAAAAAAAGAGTCAATATTGACTTTTGCTGTAAAAAAATATTTATTAATATAAAATGCCTTATATAGAAAAAAAAGTTTTATTTATATAAAATATTTTATCAAAACTAAAATTCTTAAAATTATATTTTATGGGTTTTACATATTTAACTTAAAACAATTTTTATTTAATTAGAAAAATATAAAATTCAATGATTTTACCAAGCATATTTTAATTTTTTTTTCTAAAAAAAACTAAAATAAAAATATATAAAAACCATTTCGAATATATTTTTTTTAATCATAGCACATATTTAGTATTTAGAATTCTTTTTAAAGATAAAATTATAAAATTAAATAAAAATTATATAATATAATAGTAATTTTAATGAGACATTCTAAATCGAATAATAAACTAATTAAATTATAATATGTGATAATATTTTTAAATATATATATTTTTAAATATTTTTAAATAAAATTTTTAATAATAAAATATAAAAAATAAATCATTATCCAAATAATTTATAGGCGATAAAATTTTTCCAAAATCGTAACTTAAAAAAGTCAAAATAAATTATACCATATATCATGAAACATGGCAAACCATAAAAAAACATGGCGTAAGAATCCTTGATAAAAAAAAATGGCGTTTTGTTATTCTTCAAGGTGAATTGAGTTGAAATTGAATTTATGTACATTTCTGGTAAAATTCTTCCAGCACTTCTGAGAACTCGCCAGCACACGGACTAGTACTCTCTCTCTCTTTCGCTGTCCTTCTCTCACTCAATGGCTGCCATCGAAGAAACCCTAGGGGACCTGAACAAGGAATCTTTTGTTTCCCTTCTGAGAAAGATCATAGGAGAGTCCAAACACATGCAAAACAACCCCCCGGAGCTAATCCCAGAGGAAGACAGGGTGGTGAAGCACGTGTTGGATTCCCTCCAACCTTACACCACGACTTCTGGAGGCCCCTTGGTTGTGATTCATGTCTCTTATTTCCCTGGCAGAGGCAATCTTATTGTGGAGTACCCAGGCACTGAACCAGGAAAGATAGTATCTTTTGTTGGCATGCACATGGATGTCGTCACTGCTAATCCTAATGACTGGGTTTGCTACTTGCCTTGTTTTGCTTTCTTCTGTTATATGAATTGTGTATTCTGGGAAATATGTAATGCCCACATGAGTTATTATCGAATTTTGGGTCTGAATTGGATTGGGAGTTCATAATTTGTCAGCTTTGGCCTTGCACGTTTTGAATTATTCACAACCCAGTTTTAGTTGCTAGATTGAGATTATTTTTCTAATTTGGTGGATTTTTTTCTGGATTTTATTTCGGTGAACTCTGTTAAGCATTTGAAATTTTTTGGCAGCAAGATTTTCAAAACTGGGTTTGTTTAGCTGATTGATTTGTTTCATTTATGTTTTTGGTCATTATCTTATCTAAATAGCTTCTGTACTTCACCTTTTTTTGTTTTTCAACTTCACCTCTTCTATTTTTCTTGGGTTTTGCTGATACATTTTGTTAATTGCCATAAAGGTGTCTGAATATATTATGTATTATGTCACTGATTAAATTTTCTTCTATGGAAATATTAGTTTGTGTTCACACTTCTTTTTGTTATTAAACATTATTCATAAACGAGATGAGATGATGATTGTTGTTGAAGTCTACAGGAGTTTGATCCATTCTCATTGGGCATTGACGGGGATAAACTTTGTGGCCGTGGAACTACTGATTGTTTGGGACATGTTGCTCTTGTGACTGAACTCATGAGGAGGTTGGCTGAGACTAAACCAAAACTAAAATCCACAGTGGTTGCAGTTTTCATAGCCAATGAAGAAAATTCGAGCATAACTGGGGTTGGAATTGATGCACTTGTGAAAGATGGGCTGCTTAATAAGCTGAAAGGAGGTCCTTTGTAAGCAATCCACATTCTTTGTAGGGAAGGAAAAAGGATATCATACTCCAAGCATCTTGTTTAATGATGATAGAGACAATTAAATGTTGACTAATTATTTTTATTGTTGGCCCCTGTGATATGACATATAATCCAATACAAATGCTTTTGTGCATTTAGATTCTGGATAGACACGGCAGATAAACAACCTTGCATTGGAACTGGTGGTATGATACCTTGGAAGCTTCATGTAACAGGGAAACTTTTTCACAGCGGTTTAGCACACAAGGTACACATTCATTAGTCTAGGATTTCTTTACTCATGCTTTAGTGTTTGCCTTTGCTTTCGTGGGAAAAAATGATTGTCACATTTCAACTAGAAAATTATTGAACTTGAAAATTTTGCAATGGTGGACTGCAGTTCTTTCTTCAGTTGTTAAGATACTTGTGCGAAATCAAAATATATTTAGGTGGGAAGCACTTTCTATTTTTGGTTTTGGAAATAAGTTAATGAAAATGAAAGAAAGGATAATCTAGAGAAATATTTATTAATATAATTCAATCTACTAAAGGCATCATTTTGCTAATTCATGGATGGGCTTCATAGTATGCTCTTAAGCCTATGACTCTATGCATACAAAAAGTTATGATTTGAATTCAAGACAGCAAACAAAATGGGATGTAAATTATGCAATTGAAACAAGCATATGGCTGCATATAACAGAAACAGTGGTTTTTCAAGCCTATAGTATCTTATCTTCACTTATGGATAGATTTTAATAGTTTGCTTCAGTTTTTCGAACTTATGGTATTTACTTCTGTTCTGGATAGATTATAATAGTTTGCTTTATTTAAATTTGAACTGATTTAAATTTGTCAATTGGTTGTTGAGAACAGAGTGCTATCTGAGTCTTTACTAGATATAGTCCGACTTCAGAAAATATTGGGTGGGATGGTATTGTGCTCCCTCCTAATTATAAATCATGTATGTCCTGTAGTAAGCCCCATGTGATGTGATCTTTGTTGATGTGAATAAGAGGGAGTAGGCTTCTATTGTACTCAATAATTTCTTGTCTGCTTTTTCTTTTTTCTGAAATAGTGCACAAGTTCGAGCGAACTATGCATATATTGGTATATGAATACAAATCAACTGATTAAACATCAAATTAACAAGCAGCTTGAATCAATTATAGTATAATCTTATAATGTCCATTGAAGTTATACATATACAGAAAACAGGATAAGTATTACTAGAAACCAAATAACGGGATAAGTAAAAGAATTCATTTATAGGATGGTGGAAGTGGCACCAATTGAAAAAAAAAAAAAAAACTTGAGAGAAGGGAATTGAGATGGTCTGGACTAGTGCATTGGAGTGTGAAGATTGATATTGCTACTTTGAAACACTAGAAATTGGAATTTATATTTTTACAAACCTCGGCACTTTTAGTAATTGTCCCTTTCTGCTTAAACTTTCACTTGAATTCTACGTGAGTAATTTTTTTTTTCAGTGCAGTTCTTGAGTGAACTAATTAATTTTAATCAAGTGCACTGGTCAAACTCTCTCATTGAAATGCCTACCTGGACGTTGGGGCTTTTTTTTAAATAATAAAATCCTAAGGTGGAAATGAAATCATTTCGTTTTGTTACTTTACTATAAGTTTGCTGTTAGTTCTTATTGCTGTGAGTTTTATCATGTTTGATTGTTATAATAATGGTCCTTCTGTTAGAAAATTAGGCATATTCCTTAATACTCTTTGTTATTACTCTTCTAATTTTTCTCCTCGCTTTAATGCTTGCTAATGAACTGTCAATATGAAACTTAAGAAATTCAGTTAAATGTCTTATTTCTACTGATTTATGATTAAGAGGAATGGAGTATTGCAGGCTATAAATCCTCTGGAGCTAGCCATGGAGGCGCTTAAAGAGATACAATCACGATTTTACAAGGACTTCCCCCCTCATCCAAAAGAGCAAGTCTATGGATTTGCAACACCCTCAACAATGAAGCCAACTCAGTGGAGTTGTATGTTTCAATTCTTCAGGTAAAAAAGTTAATGCGAAAGAAAATGCTTTATTTCTGAAGCCCATCTTCCATATTTGCAGATCCTGGAGGTGGAATCAATCAGATTCCTGCCGAGTGTACAATTTCAGGAGATGTCAGGTTTTGTCTTGTCAAAATATTTTTATACTGGGCTGATATAGCATGAATTCTCATCATTATTTTCTTCTATTGCAGGTTAACCCCCTTCTACAAGTAAGTTCCTGTCTTCCTGTGAATCATAGAACCTAGTGAAAAGATGTCTTAATTGATGATCTGTATTTATTTTTGTTGTGGATATTCTTAATTGCTTTTTAAAGAAATATGGCAAGGTGTTAGCTTCTCATTTCCAATATTTTGATACATTGCAGTGTCATGGATGTGAAGAATAAGCTGCAAGAGTATGTGGATGATATAAATGAAAACATAGAGAATCTGGATGCTAGAGGTCCAGTTTCAAAATATGTCCTATCAGATGAAAACCTACGGGGAAGGTGTGCCTTTTTGTTGTTCTCTCACCTTAGAACATCCTTATTCTTGATATGCAGTTACAATTTTTTCTTGATTACTTAAGAAAATAATCCATTTATTTTAAAGCAATTATGCATAGATTTCTTATTGTCACTGATCTACATTTTAATCTCTTATCTGATGTGCTTATTTTTGGCTTCTTTTTTTCCCCCTAGTCTTACTCTGACCTTTGAAGAGGCGATGTCTGGAGTTGCATGTGATCTTGACTCTCGTGGCTTTCATGTATTGTATAAGGCTACTGAAAAGGTAGTTGGGCATGTAAGACCATATTCAATCACTGGGAGTTTGCCACTGATTCGAGAGTTGCAAGTAAGACTATCTCCTTTTTTTTAATGTCCTTGTCATTCCTTTTCTTCTTCTTTATATATATGGTTGTGTTTGTTTGAGTGCTCCTCTAATTAATGTTCCCTTGGGATATTGTAGGATGAAGGTTTTGATGTTCAAACTGCGGGCTATGGTACATATGATTGCTACTCTTTTTTCTTCTTCCTTTTTGTCTTTATTTGTCTCTTAGTAGGATTTCAAGCTGAGCAATCCAATGTCTAAATACATAATCTTTCTATCAAAAGTATTTTGTAGGTGGTGGGATTGTATATGTACATTTTACAGTAGGTATTAATTGCGTCCAGATATCCATTTATCACACGACTGTTGTTTTTGTCATCCTTGCCTTCATCTCGCTTGGAACTTGTTAATGGAGATTGAAATTTGACTTTGAACAAGGTTTTAACTATGTTATTAATTCTGAATAAATCAAAGAAATGTTTGAAAATTGATCTCACTTTTTCTTTTCCTTTTCCTTCACAAGCTGTAATATATAAACTGTAAATAAAGTGAAAAAACTTCCGATTTTGAAAATTAAAAAACTTATTTTCCTTTGGTTAGGAAAACATTTTCCACTGACCAGTTTTTTATTGTGCAAAATTTTAAAAAACTTCGAAATATGTTGGAAATTTCTTGTGCAAAACATGCACATTTAACTCCCTTTGACTGTATCTAAATTCCCAAGTTGTCATCCCAAAGTAAGAATAGCGTTCTGTATTTTCTTAACCAAGACAATATTGATGTTGGATGGGCTCTTCACTATATAGGCCTATGATACGCAACTGATTTAGAGGCTGCCAACTAAGAAAAATATGTTTTTTTTTTCTTTCAGAAACTTGACTGAAGAAAATATATCTTGATTTGTTTTAAGCTGGATATTCGAGATGTGGTGATTCTACTAGCCATTATTGCAATGTTGAATATCCTCCCTTAGAATGGCTTCACTTTTTTTGTTTCCCATACCTAATGTTTTCAGTAATAGGATCCTTGTCCCTGCATTTCTGAAAGGCGGATGACATGGGATAGAAAACATGAATATTCCTGCATATTGATTTTGGAAGAGACGGATGATCTCTGTCTTAACTTTAACTGCTGATCCCTTAGCAAAATAGTTAATGATAATTGACAAGTCCTCAAAAAATTTAAACAGTCCCATGCAACCATAGAGTTCGCAACCTGAATGGACATCAGAGAAATGCACATGGTGTCATATGTATTTAAGATACATGCCATTTTGTCTACTTGTTTAACAAATTCACCTGTTCACACACTGTAAGGAGATTGCATTCGTGAAGTTCCAGCTTTATGATATGGATATCATTTGTTTTAGTTTGCATTTGTTGTTGGTTGGATTCACCTCTACCATTAAAATTTCCAGTTTCTTAAATTTGTTTTCATCATTTAGGTTTGCTGTTATATTAGGTCAGCTATTAGGCTTTATTGTGTTCATTTGAATCTTTTTATGGATAATACTGTCATTGTGATTTTTTTTTTCCTTTTGTCCTGCTTGTGCAGGTTTAATGGCGACATACCATGCTAAGAACGAGTACTGCCTGCTTTCCGATATGTGCCAAGGATACCGAGTTTTTGTTAGCATCATCTCCCAATTAGAAGATTGATCAGAATAATAATGCATGCCTAGTTGATACCCCCAGATTATCGCTAATAAAACATGTCAGCAAACTTTTTAACTCTATAAGGCATTAATTTGCTTACGTCTTGAAATATAATAAAGTATAATTTTCAGGATTTTAATAATTTGTAGCCTGTCCTTACCTTTGCATAAGATTCAATTACTGCCTGAACCTTGGGCAATATCTGCCATTTGTTCATATCTGATATCATCCAGTGCTTCCAAAGTCGGCTCAAATTATTGTCTTACCATTTAAACCAATTTTACGTTGTCGTCTTCATGATTTAGAATGGTTCACTCTGGGATTAAGATTGGAATGCAATGCAATTCTTAGAATAGGATTTTAGTTTTTATTTGATTCACAACTAAGACGAATTTTTTCATCATTTTACATTAATGTAAAATAGATTTTATTTATCATTTGATATATATTTTTATGTATAATTATTAATTTACCAATTAAATTTTATTTAATTATTTAAAAAATATATTTAGAATATGATTTTAAAATTTTGATTGTTTATCATGCTCTTATCATGGTAGGGAATCTGGATCCTCATGAACCCTCAAGTCTTAATCGATGAAAGTTGTGAATTAATAGGCGGAGATTGGGAGGTTTCACTGTGAACTTTGAGAAAGTAATTTTGTGGCAAACTATTTGGCAAAAATTGGCTTAGCCTTGCCCTTAGGGCTACATCGTCTTCTTCACCCACCCATTTCTGCTATTGAATGGCTGTTGCATGATGTGCATGTTGCCTACGGGTTAGCTTCTATATTATTAAGTCTCCGGGTTAAATTTTTTCAGTTGATTTCTTATAGTCTTCTAAATTATCAACTTAGTTTTATTTTCTTTGATTATTAGTTATATTTTCTTAAATTAAGTCTTAATCTCAATTATAATCTAGAATTAATATTGATACTAATCTCATTATCTACTCTCCTAATCATAACAATTAATTCTTTTCTTAAAATTGTCAAGACTTTTAAACTACCTCCTAACCATTTTTCTTATCTTTAAATAAAAATTCCTTAAACTTATTATCTCCTTAAACTAATATTATACTTTCACTTTTACTATATCAAATAATATCTTAAATCAAGCAATTATTAGTCAGATCTCACAAGCATTAAGCACAAAGATAACAAAATAATCAAAGATAATAAAATCAAATCAAATATGCTTTGAGTTCACCATAGGATAAAAAAAATATAACCTCAAGTTAGGGTTTTAGTTATAATGTAAATTGGGAAAAAAAAAACTAAATTAAAAGAAGAATTGAATTTGAACATTGAAATAAATTGACCAAAGAAATTAAATAGAAGAAAAAGTTGAAATATATCACTAGGATCTTAGATTGAACTGAGCTCTTGAACTCACTTAAATCTCTCCAAAGCTAGGCTCGTTCTCCTTCTCCAAAGAGAGCTTAAAAAAATGTAAAACTTGTAGAATGCAAAAGATTGGTGGAGGTTGCTTATATAGTAGTCTTGTAGAGTCCCAATAGGAGTAGAATTGAAATTAGAGCAAATTCGGAAGAAAGATTGCGCCATATAGCTTTTTTCATATACTTGGGCGTGCATAATATACTACATAGGCATGGATGATGATTCTTTTCTTGATTTTTGAATTTTCTCTCAAGATAGTAGGAATTCAGTTTGTACGGGTGTTGTCGCATCCCGTTTCCAAAAATATAATAGTCCTAGGATCCATGAAGGCTTAATAAGACTATCAAGCACCACGTAGAACCCAACGAAACTAATGTATTCAAATATATTGATTATCTTCATTAAATTGCTCCAGTGGATTAAAATTCTATATAATAACTATCGTTGCATATTTATTTTGAGAATATATATCACACACATATATCATATTATATTATTGTAATTTACCTTAATATCTTATTAAACCATTCATAATAATATTATGAAACAGCTAGAATATTATACAAACTTATCACTTAATTTATTTATAACAGTTATGAGCCAATGCATTATTTCCAAATTTCTTGTTGGAAGGAAGAAATCAAGAAGCTGATAGATCTGGATAACTACTACCTAAAACCACATAGACGATTGGATGTGTAACACCCTTATACCCAATATACGCACACTACATACTCCCAACATATGTAATATATGAATATAAGATACAAGAATGTCACAACTCATTTTAACAAATAAATCTTCACTTATAAAATATGTATAAACTTAAAACATTCAACTGATACCATATAAATAATAGATGAAATATTACTTGCTAAAACACATATGTATACTTCATTACCAAAGGTTTATCCAAAATATTTTTGATAGTTTGCGGAATATACATATTTATTTACATCAAAATCAATATGTACAAAAATATAAAATATATACATGCTGGCAGTTTATCTCTGATCTTGATGTCCAACAAGCAACTCTGCACTCAAGGTCTCAAGCCTAGACTCGACTCGGTCTAGACGATCTCTCCGGCTCAACCGGATCTACCCTGCCACATGCGCGATGAATCACAATCGCTCTAAGCCAAAAGCTTAGTGATACAAACTTTGATAACAATAATAAAAAAATCAAATGCAATACCAATGCACAATGCATATAGATATCACATTATTCCATTTTCTCATACTTTTTAATTATTTCACAATCCGCAATTCTCATAAAACAAACACAAATATGGGCTCAAAGATAACTAATATGTTATTCAAATTTCAGAGTTACTGCTTTGGTCTATAATGACACCATGTGTCTAACCCCATAGGCAATATATCAATGTAATAATCCAACTAGGTCCGAGCTTATGACCCGGTCATTTCACCCAGCCTAGCTTTAAGGATTTATTTTAAAGGCTTACGACCCGGTCATTTCCCCTCAAAAATATTTTCACAGTGATGCCCAGCGTCTAGCCCGTAGGCAAATCATAAGCATGCCGCCAAACACAAAACTCTGAAAATTGAATAACATACTAGGCACACAATTTATTCATATTTCTCATTTATTTCAATATCAATTCATTTCATTATGTTTTCACATATCTCATTACATTATACCACATTACCCTATTACCTTGGGTATTTCAACATAATTCACATATTCCTCATTTTACACAATTTAGCCATTATCAATGGTTTTTCACAATCCATTTAACTCATATATGACATTACAAATATCTTAGCATATTATTCATACATAACCAATGTATTCAAAGTTTGTACTTACCTCTAAAAGCAACAAACATCACTTTCAACCTCCTTTTCTAAGATATCCCTCAACACTTGGATTGGGTAACTCAAGTCTCTTCAAAGCCTAAACCAAATGTGATTATAAATAATCACTTAGTGATACACTTATAGGTATAACAAAACCTCTCAACACAAGAATAAGATACACAAATAAAAATAAGGAAAATAACTATTTAGGGCAAACTCTACACATGACACGCTCAACAACATGGGCGTGTCAATAACCGTACCCTAAACCCACAACACAGAAGCTTTGACGCGCTCAGTGACATGGGCGTGTCAATGACCGTGCCAAAACTCTTACAACACAGTAGCTATGACACACTCAGTGACATGGGTGTGTCACTACACATGTCAATACTATAATAACATAGTAGCTATGACATGCTCAGTGACATTGGCATGTCACTGCACGTGTTAATACTATAACAATAAAGTAGCTATGACACGCTCAGTGACATGAGCATATCACTGCTCGTGTCAATACTACAACATCGCATAAATTGTGACACGCTCAGTGACATGGAGGTGTCACTGCTCGTGTCACCAATACTGAAAACAGAACCATTGATATGCCCAAAGGCATGGCCGTGTCACCGGGCGTGTCAGGCCAAAAATTTTAATATCCACACATAATTGCCACATCCAACTATTATCTTTCAACACCCTTTTCAACTCTATATAAACTCAACCAATTCCATTATTATGCCACATAATACTTGTGTAAACATCAAAACAACTCAATTAAAAGCAAAAAATACACAACTACAACCATGACTTCACAACTCAAAAGTTACACAACCCAAAACTCTTATTCTCTTCACCAAACTTAACATTTTCTTCAATCCAACTCTAAATTCATAGTTAACTAGCCAAAAGAACTTCAAACATACCAATATCAACCATGAACACATACTACACCAAACATCCAATTCACACAAATACAACTTCCAAAGGAAATCAAAGAAACAAGCTGAAAACTTACCAAATATAAAGAAAATCCTTAAAACTCCAACTTGAACACTTGAAACACTTCAATTACTTGAGTTAGCAAGAAACAAAATCCTCTCTTCCTTTGATGAAGGTGGCCGGCTTCAATGGAGAAAGAAGAAGAAGAAGATAATGATCACCAACTCCACCACCAACTAATCCCCTTTAAACCATACACTTATCCTTCTTTCACTCTCCAAGTAAAATATAATACTTAATTAATATATAATATGTCATCTTCCACTAACCATTTAATTACTATTTTAATAATTAAAATATCATTTGACTAAGTTAAAATGTTGACATATATATATTATGTATATCTACATATATATATATATATATTATATACACATTTTTCCTTTTTCACTTAATTATATATATATACTTTTAAATCATTTATTTAATTTTTAAAAATTAATATTTTTAAAATTTTGAAATATTACAAGATGAGTCGTCAATTCAGTGATATTATAGTGCCACAAGGGTAGGATATACAATAAAAATATCTCAAGGTTTAAAAAAATAAAAACACAAGATGACTGTAAAAATAAAGAAATATCAATAAAATTTAATCCATAAAAAAGACTCATAATAATTAGACCAATATCACAAAAATAAATTAAATAATATGACAGATAATCACATAGCAATAACACTGAAGAAAATATATTGTTATGTACATTCTAGTGCTATCACACATCAAATTCATATAAAAGTAGTAGCTTCTACCTTACTAATCACAAGCTTTTATGTGTACATAGCCTAATAGTATAGCCTCCATCAAGTTAAAATTTTATCATATTAGCTAAATAATTGGCTTGATTGGATCACATAAGCCTAAATGCCATTAGGTTTCACAAAACTCTAATATAAGAACACGAACAATAGAATTATCAAATAGTTCACAATTAGTCAAAAAATTTATAGCAATAAAGGAAAAGATGATCACTATAACTCACTTAAATTTGAAATTTTGATTTCTCTTGGAAACTGATAATATCAAATATGTTCTATGGTAATTCTTAATCTAAATTCACATTTATACAAATATTACACTATTAGGTTCTTTCTTAACTTATTATTTTTTATTCTTGCTTTAGTTATTCATAAGACACTTATACCTTATTTTAACAATTTAATATTTTTCTTAAATAATTACTTAATTTTTTTTAGAATATACCTTAAATTAATTTGAGTAATTTCAAGAAAGTACATTTGATAAATGTCTTCCAATGAAACTAATTAATATATGTATAATTATTATTTACTTTATTTTCATAATATTAATTTATATTATTAATGACATTAGCAAAATGAATTTTATTACAATAACCTTAATATTATTTATTTAATTTTTAAAATAATTGCTTTATATTTTGAGCAAATTATAACTTGATATACATAATCTTTTTAAAAGAATTTCTTCTAAATGCTCATAATTAAAATTAAATACTACATAATTATAATCACTATAATAATAATAATTTATACTAAATTTAAAATTAAATGATATCGACCATAATAATATTATTCATATTGTATAATTTCTAATTATGATCTTCTTTAATTATAATTTATAATTATATAATTTATTAATTTGAAAAATACTAATTACCATCTAATTATTTGATAAACAACAATTATATCTTAATTAACCGAATATAAAATTTTTTTCTTCCAATTTATTAACTAATTCCATACATATACATATATATATTTTTAAATATAATTAATTTATTTTACAAATTACTAACAAAAATTATAATTCAGATATTCAATTTGTTTTAATAACATTTTATGTTAATATATATATTTTTTCTAAATTCAATTAACTTCATAAAAACTATAAAACAAATTAATTTTAAACAAATTAATATTGCTACATTTATTTATTTTATTATTATTTTCTTCTCAATACATTTTATTTATCAACTAACCTAAATTTCATATTTTAAATTCACTTAATTTCTTAAATTTCCTTTTAATTACAACTAACTAATTAATTAATTATAATATTATTCTTAAATTCAATTCAAATTTATAAATCTTAATTAATTAAAATTAATTAATACAACTAATAATACTTCAATTCAAATTCAAATTCAATTTATAATAATAATTATAATATAATAATTATTATATTTACATTTTTTAATATATACATTTATAGCTATTTTTCGAAAACTCATCTATAATTTATAAATGATATGTCAAATTAAAGCTTGTAAAGAGAGAATTTCAATAGTACTAGAATCCGAAAAAAGAAGGTCGAAAAGTAGTTGAAAAATTGATCGGATGTTTCGGCCAACATCCTCTCCGTACGACCGTGAGTCGCCATTCGGTGATCGATAATGTTGATTCAGTCGGCGTTGACCTCGTCATCACCGGACGATTTTCCTAAGCTGACGCATATCATCAAAAGTGGCTAGACAATGATAGATAGGCTAAAAATGACTCCGGCCCCTATCTCTTTCTCTATCACCCTCTCTCTCCTCTCCTTTCTCTTTCTCTCTCTTTTCTTTCTTTTCTTTTTTATACTTAAGTTTTATTTATATTTATTATTATAATAATTATTATTTTATTACAGCCGTGCACTTTGGTTTGCATAAATGCACATCCAGTTTTGCTATTTTTGTCTTCAAAATTACTTTGATAGTGTATTTTCCAGATGCATGACCCTATATAATGATGTGTATCCTATGAAGTATGAATACAGACATGATATTATATGAATATGTTGACATGATAATTTTTAAAGAATAAAGGTACGACACGGGTGTTATACGTTTATACATATATACATACGTGTGTATATATATATATATGTTTTAAATTATAAAAAAATAAAATGAGAGATAAAACATATATTCAAAACAAATACATATTAATTCATTATATATCAATATAATTATATGTACACACATTCAACATATATATGTTTTAAGTTATAAAAATATAATAATAGATAAATGCATACTCAAAACAAAAATATATTAGTTCATTTATATATACATAATAATTATAAAATAAATTATTTTTTGTGACAAAAAAATAAGCTTTGTAATTAAAATTGATTATAATTATTTTATTAATAACTTACTAATATCATGTAAATAAAATTTTATATCAAGATATATCCTAAAATATCTTATAATGTCCTAAAATATATCTTCGTCGTATCCTGTACGTGCCTTACCGTATTCTTTCTGTGTCTAAAAAATAAATATATAATAAAACACATATGGATGCATGTCTGTGCCCCCACTATGTCAAATACCTACACTTCACTCTATTTGAAGTGTTGATACTTCGTAGGTAAGGTGTACATAATGATATGCACACCATGCATGTGCAAATTCTCTTGTGTTTTTTAGCATATTTCTTCTCGTTTTTATTTTGCATCTCTTTTTCTTTTGAATTTCAATGGTATTTAGCCAAAATGGATTCCATTTTTTACTTTAAAGCTATCTTTAAAAAATAAAGATATTCTACCTTTCATAAATAAATATATCAAATTCAATTGATAAAAATATCAACTTGCAACTAGAATATTAATGAAATTATATGTAAACTGTAACATCTTCTGACAATTCTTATATAAAAACTATTAGAGAATGTTATTCAATATACTATTCGCGCTCCAATCAATTCATAGAAAACTCTTTTCATAAATAAAAATTTTCATATTATAATACAATCTGTATATCACAACCCTTATAGTTCCAATATTTAAACTAATTTCCAATATTTCCAATATCAATCAGATAAACTTTATAAGTTCATCAAATCAAATAAATAAACAATACATTTCTTTCAATATACTCATTTACAAGAATCTCAAACTTCATTCTCTAAATACATAAATCTTCTTATGTTTACAAAATTTATACAAGCTCTTAAATAGCTAAATTGAAGTATCTATATACATACACCTTATAACTTATGAATACAATAAACACAAGATCTTCATCTGTTCTTAACTTGCTCCGATGTCCTGATACCTGCATGTCAGAAAATAATTCTAACATGCTAAGCAAAGCTTAGTGGTGCTTGTATACACATATTTTATCACTTAATATTAAAGAAATATACTTATGAAAATATAGTAACAACACTTAGTTTTAAGAAGTATTTCCATATATAAACTAATTTTGGTAACAAGTCAATATACCATGCTGATTACACAAAATAAGAGCTATCCCTGTATAAAGTTATCATATAATACAATACTTTCGATATTGCCTCTTGTCTCATTGAGAAGCAGTTTATTCAAGACTTGTTTTCTTATTTGATAACATTGTTCACAATACACTTATTTTGTTTTTCAATAAGTCTTCCTTTTCAAGTTCACTTCCAGTATCATTTCATTCAATCTATATTTTTCATCACTTTATTTTAGTACTATACTTGATAGTTCTTTGTATCTCACATCATGATATACACTTTCAATCATTTGATATACTTTGGAGCACTTTATTTCTCATAGCATTATATACACTTTTATTCCTTTGATTAATTCAATACATTGAGCATAACATTACCATTACGTGCATTAGAACTTTCACTTGTAAGCATTAATATATATATTACCATTCACTTTTACACTATAACACAATACTTCAATTTCAAGTAATTGACTTATTTTATTATTTATATTTCTTTCAACTATCATGTTCACATATATTTTCATTAATTATGCCCAAACATACTAAACTTAGATCATAGGTTTGGATAACATGTTAGTATAACAATCTCAAGAATTTATAATGGCAATTATGCCCACTATCACTGATAACACAAAGTGTCCATTAAAGGCACGAGGTGCCCACTATCACTGTGGCTATTTATCCTCTGGTTAACCATTCAATCCAAAGCTAGATATAAATTTAATATGATTTGGGCAATTCATTAATTTTGATGAACACTACATTGTTTATTTCCTTTCATTGATACTATATTCTTATCAACATTTGGTTGAATATATATGTGTGTCACGTATCTAAAGTTTATCACTCGTTTTCATACATTTAACACATTAACACAAAAGTATGGACTATACATATATTAGTCTCATGTCATTGATTAACATTTGTTTATATAAACACTCACTTGTTTATATAAGCACTTGTTTATATCATTTCATTAGTACATTACCCTTATCAACATTTAGTATGATAGATATATTTGTCACTTATCTCAAGTTTCTCATTCTTTTTCATTCATTTAACACATACACATGAAGTCTCAATACAATTATTCACATATTACTCTCATACTAGGCCCGTAGATCACAAATTACAAGCCAAAAATATTATTTAGGTACCCCACGGCCGTGGCATCTAAACCCCACGCTCGTGGGATCCAAAATGAAGCTGTAAAATAAGTTTGAAGACCCCACGGTCATGGCCTTCAAGGGCCACGGTCGTGGCATTGAGACTTGCTCTGTTTTATCGAATTTTTTTGAAGAAACAACATCACTTTCAATCCCACGGTCGTGGCACTCAATTGCCACGACCGTGGCATTGATTTTGGGACTGTTTTTGGAGTAAAATCATGTATTCTGCACTTTTAACTTCATTAAACATAAACATGTTTAAGATCCAAGATCAAAATATATCAAACTCAAAGTTTTGATAGAAAAAGAATTCATATCAAATATTTTACCACAACTTCACTCAATTAAAGTTTCAATCATTTCCTATGAATAAAACCAACATCAAACCATTCAATTCTCATAAGGGTTGAGTTAAGGATCAAAACCCATCATATAAAAGTTATTTTTCACTCATCAATCTATTTAATCAATACTTTCAAGAAATATATCATTATACATAACTCAATTATTCAATTAAATCATTAAAACTCATAAAAATTCATATTTTTGCAAAGTATAAATCAAAAGCACATACCTTGTTGATAATCACCACTTTTCCAATTTAATCTTTTCAACACTTATATTTAGATGTAATCTTATCTTAGTTTTGATTCAAATCATAGAAAGAAAGAAGAAAGAAGAAACTTTGGTGGTGTTGGTGATGGTGGCGTGGAGAGAAGAAGGAAGAAAGAAATCAGAAAATTCTACATAATTGACACATATACATATATATATATATATAATATTTTTAATCTAGCGAGGGAATGCTCATAATAACTATAGTGCACCCTCATTCTTAACCGTTGATTTTAAATCGAGTTTTTATCTCGTAAAATAGTAAAAATACTCTTTCCAGTAAAGTTTTAAGATGCACAATTTACTCTTCTCTACATATAGCATTTATCCACAATACTTTGGTCACTGTACACTATCAAGTTTTCATTACTAGTCAAAATATCTCTGTTTAACATCTTGACCATTACATAAACATAGTTTTATCATAGTTCAACTTATGAACTATACTCATATTATATATACATCATATTTAAGGAATGTTTAAGAGTAATACATATATTTTTGGGTATAACCTAACATAGGTGGACCTACAGGGGTTTTCAGAGGGTGCTCTGGACCCCCTTTCAAATTTGTATATACATACATATATATTTATTTTTATAAATATGTATATATATGCACATTCTTTTTGTGCAAAAAAAAAAAAAAGAAAAAGAAAAAGTACATATATATGAATATATATATTTATATATGTACATTCATTTATATGTGTATAAATTTTATATTTATATATATTCATTTATATATTTAAATTCATTTATATATATAAATTTTATATTTATATGTAAATTTATATATTTAAATTTAAATGAATTATGTATATAATTATATATATAATTTAAATGAATTATCTATACATGAATTATATATATAATTTATATATAAATTTAAATGAATTTTATTTTAATTCAAAATTTTTTTAACAAAATTCATATATACATAAATAATTGACTGTTTCGTGTGTTATATAGATAAAAAAATATATTTTTAAAAATTAAAAATGAGACTATTATACAATATTTTCAGAATATACAAAATTGTAAAATATAATTATTATCTGTTAGGTGTAGTTAATTTAATAGCATAAATTAAATATTAAACTATAGTAATTTAAATATTCAATTTTATAATAAATTAATTTATAATTTTTTCTATAAAAATCGAACCCCTCCTCCATCATTTTTTGCATCTGTCACTGTGTATATATATATATAATATGCATAATATATAATATATATTATTTATAAAAGTTTAGAAAATGACATAGTTTTTCCTAGAATGACGACAAACTGTATTTTTGTAATTTTAAAAACTTTTTTTTTTATATTTTTGAAAATTTTTAACTTTAGTATTTTTGAAAATTTTTTCATATAAAAATTTATCAGCGTGTCACTAGTTTTTAAAAATATTAATACGAGACTGTTTGGGTTGTATAAAGATTGTTATCTCGAAGGTAAAAAAAAATCATTTGATATTCAATCACTAATAATTTTTTTATTTATTTTTATATCTTTGTTTAAAAAATTATTATGTTTTTTGCTTGATATATATATAAGTATAAATAAAATTTGTTTGTTATGCCTTATGCCCAGATAGATGATATTTTCCAATAAAGTGATCTCTTACGATTTTTGCTCTAGTATCAACTTGTATTTAACGAGATTAGCAATTGATAAAAGAATTTTGTACTAACAACTAAAATAATTTGTTACGTGCACGTGACATATATTAAAAATCAATATTAAGGAAGAAAAAATTGAATTTGTATTTTTTAAAAATTGCTAATTATTAAACTATTAATTTAATAGTTGCATATTTATTTCATCATTACGTAAAAAAGTCAAAAAAGTTAAAACTCTTTGCATTCAGATAATTTTTTTCAGTTCATGATGACTTTTTGTACTTTTTTTTTTTGAAATTCTTTTTGTACTTTTCAAATCAAAAGAAAATAATAAAAATCCCTCAAATGAAAAGAAAAAAAAAGTGTGACATTGTCTTCACCGAACACAAATGCTGACTTTACTAAGTAATTCTTATACTCACTATTTAAATAGTGATTAGAATTTTGACTTTGCATATGAATTGAATATTTATAATGATACATACTCTCTGTGCCAATCCCCATGAACAATACATCTTTATAGAGCAAGCATGATGTACTACTGAAGTATACCTGGGTCAGTTTTAATAAGGTATTAAAATTGCTAAAGAAAGACAGTGATGTGTATGAAATAGAGTTGCATGCTGTTGATCATGGTAAGGTAGAAGTATATGTTAAACACTTGTCAGAGGAAGAGGTAGAAAATTTTTTGAACCTAGTTAGAAATAGTTCTGTTGTAATAGAGAAAATTGATAACGAGAGGGGGGTCAATGCTACTTCTAGTAATGACAAAGATAAAAAAAAAACTAGTCTATGTAAGTTAGACAATAAATTAAACAAGTCCAAAAGGTCAACTCCTTTACAACTAACATCAAGTGTGGGCGAGTTAGAAGTAGTTGATGGGGGGATTGGGCTGACTTCAAATAGTGGGCTTTGTGAGCAAATATTTGCTAGGCAAGATGTTACTAATGGGTCAGGGGATGTAGAAGAAATTATTGGTCTTGAGTTTGGTGTACCTGAGGCCAGTTATGAGATTGTAAAACATGTTGCAAGGGTAGATGAAGAAGAAGAGGATGGTAAGGAAAGTGAGGATAAAAATGCTAGTAGCAACAATGATTATGATAAGGAGAGTTTTGAAGTGGAAGATGAAACTGAGAATGATGGTTTGGTTGATGAAGATTATGACTTAGTTGATGGAGATGATGACCTTGTTGAAGCTGTTAAACAAAGACAAAAATCTAAAATGGGAAGACCTAAGGGTAGTGGGAGAAAAATGAAATTAAGAGAACTAGATAATAGCATTAGAGTTCAGTTAGCTTCAAGTGAATCAGATTATGCTCCTTCTGATGAGCTTCATACTGATTTTGATGAGGATGGTGAGGGGAGGGTGAGATATCCAGAATTTCATGATACTAGGGACTTGAAAGATCCTAATTTCAAGGTAGGAATGTTGTTTAGTGATAGAGAAATTTTTAAAGAAGCATGTAGGAGATATGGGATTAAATATAGGTTTCCTGTCAAATTCAGAAAAAATGATAGAAATAGGGTTAGATGTGAGTGTGTTAAAAAATGTGGGTTTTTTATATTCGCTGCCAAGTGTACAATCAAGCAGCTCACCTGTAACAATTAGATGGTTTGTTGATGTGAGTATTATTCAGCTGAACCAGTATTGTCATTTATGTTTTATTTTCACTGAATTGTTTTTCCCTTTTCATGTGTAGGGAAGCAGCCAATCAAATGTTAGATCTAATAGAGATGCTGGTGGTCCACTTCCATTTCCAATGGATGCATCACAGACAAGGGCATCGGCTGTAAGTTCTTGCATTCTTATACACTCTTTAATTCTGTTATATTGAAGATTATGTTATATGAATTGTGTTGGAAAATTGTTTTGGTTATTGTCATGAGATTGTTGAATAACTTGTGTGGATTTGACTTGACTTGTTTATGCTAATTATGTTAATGAGCATTGTGTGTATTTTGCTGCTTATGCTAATTCTCATAATGCAAGCTTAATGTTGACTGTGTTCCTGTTGGTCTGCAAGTCTAGTTTGGCATATTATAATGTCAACAACTTATTTATTTTTATAAATTGTTTTAATATTTAAAAAATCAATAGAGTGATTAATATTAGAATTCAGTTGGTATAGAAATAATGTTGACTTTAACTTACGTAGGAATATGGAATTTGATGACTGGATGGCACCCATATTTAGAGCAATGGAAGCAGAATATCCTTTTGTTGACAATCAACGAAGTACTATTACTCAAGCATTTAATAACCAGCCTCAATTTCAAGAAGCAGAGAGAGCCAACCGCAATCAAGGAACAAGCCACAACGAGAGGCAACAACAAATGGAGAGTTGATTAGACCTAGATTTGGTTTATGTTTTTGAAATGTAATTACTTTTTGTCATTGAGCTATGAAGCTAATTTTCATTATGCAAACTAAAGAGATAATTAGTTTTTGGGTCCACATTAAGAGCAATTTCTCTTTGTTTAAAACTTCAACAACCAATGAAAATGCAATTTGTCATTATGATTCTCCTTCATTGTTAGCAATGTTACAATTTTTTTAGATTATTTCCTGTAGTTTGGTTTTGCTACTTGTTTTCCATGTGTGGTATCTGTTGTGTTTATGGCAGGTTGTTCTGATACTTTTAGGGGCTACTGCATATGCAGAAATGCAATACTTCATATTCTGCAAACTCAGATTTTTGTATTTTTAGTTGACTTCGATGCCGTTTGAGATTGGTCTAAAAATTAAAGAAGCACATGCATTTTTCAGAGTAGATAGTTACTCCTTACTAGGGCTGTAAATAAATTAAGCTACTCAAGTTCGGCCTAATAAGAGCTCGTTCAGGCTTGAGTTCGAACTGCTCGTTTGTTAAATGAGCCAAGCTCAAGCTATGAAAAAATCGTCGCGCGGGGCCATGGGCATTTCGCCCGCAGGAAATCACTGTGCTATTTCGCACGCAGAAATTTTTCTGCCTGCGAAATACGCAGAAATTTTCTGTCTACGAAATAGCTTATGGCCTCGCACCGCGTGCGCTGCCGCAGCCAGTTGCAGCAGATTTTTTCGCCAGCGCAGTTTTTCCGCAGCAGTTTTTTTCGGCAGTACAAATTTTTCGACGCAAATTTTTCGAAACCTAATCCAATTAGGTTTTGGTTTCTTTTTTTTTATTAATATTACTTACCTTAACTAATTAGGAATAAACAACCTCAAACCACTATAAATAAGGACCAAATGCAATTAAAAAAGGGGAGGCAAAAATCCAAGAGTAGTTTGGAAAATTTGAAACCAAATCAAGGAAGGAAAAGAAGAAATTCAATTCAACTCTTTTCTGGAACATCAGCAGCACGATTTAGAGGATTCAAAGGCAAAAAAGGCTTATCTTTGGAGCTAATTAATCCAAGAAGAATTATTTTTGGAGAAATCATTAAAAGAAGGTATGTGTTAATTAATTTTCTTTAACTGTTTTTTTTTACACAGTAGCAAATTTATGAATTCAAAATTAAAAACCTTTGAACTTTAATTTAGTTTTTCTAAAGCCAAAAAAAAAAAACCTTATTTAATTAGTTTATCTTCCAAAAGGCTTAAAATTATTATTTTTTCTTCTTAAAAATCTTAAAACTCTAATTGAATATATTTTTCAACAAAACTATGATGTAAATTATGCTTCTTTTAAAATTTTAAAGTAGGTTCTATTTCATTCAAAAAGCCTTAAAAAACATCTTTTCTACTTATATAAACTTTAATTTATTTGTTTAAATTCATAAAACTTCATGAAATTATCAAATTGATTTCCAAATTCTTAAAAATTATTTACCACCCGTGACCCTAATTCCAAAATATCAAATCCAAATTCAACTTCCAAAATTCAAAATAATGAACACTAACCCTTTTAAAACCTTAAACCCTAATTTTTATGAACCCTAATCCTTTTAAAACATTAAAAAACATAAAACATAAAAACCTAAATTTTACACAGTAGCTTAGGAACCCAATAACAAAAAATCACAAATTAAAGTATTTTAAAGTGTTTAAAACCCTAGTTTCATGATATCATCATTCAAACCTTAATTTTGTTAATCAAATAGTCTTACCAACCCTTTAAAACATAAAACCCTAATTTATTTTAATTCCATAAAAAGTCACAGTAGCTATAATTGAACTTTTATTTGCTTTATTCAATTCCATACTTGATTATGCTTTGATTTATCTCATATGCCTTAATTTATTTAATTTCAATACTTGATTTATTTAATTTATCATGGATGGATGTTTATTTTCTATTTTGATAAATAGCTTTGATGAATGATTTATTTATTATGAATGATTATTTACTTTTATCAATTAATTTAGATTTTCAAAAGTTGTAAGAGGTATGTTTCCACTTGGTGGGTACCTCATTAGTTAAACATCATGTAATTTAATTTGCTTTTCTATTTTAGAACCTATGTAAAGGGCATGTTTCTACCTTTTGGTGGGTGTCCTATTTAGGCATGTGATGTAAGGACATGTTTCCATCCTTTGATGGGTGTCCATTTATTTGCTTTGTTTGGACATTGCTTTGATTTTAATATATTGATGCTTTCTTTTAATTATTGTGTGTAGTATGGATAATGTTATTATACTTAAGAATTTTATAATATTAAGACTTGTAAAGGAGGCCGGTTCTAATGAACTGGGCGTTGTGGGGGTGCTGGGCCATTTCTCACCTTCCTTACACGTACCCAACTTTTCGAACCCATTAGGGGGTTGGGGATTCCTTAGGAATAGAGTCATCCACCCCTTTCTTTTTCCCGGCCCGTCCGGGTGGCTACTCCTTTTTCTCCGGACTTAGGTCCGTGTTCTCTAAGGCCCCGAGCTTAAACAGTGCCGAAGTTGCCAGAACCATTTCGCCGGGAGTGGAGGCGAAAATCCCCGCTCACACTAGGATAGGTTTTTACCATTGATTGAGTTTGCATATAACAACAGTCATTAATCCAACATTGGGATGGCACCTTATGAGGCCTTGTATGGCAGGAGATACAGGACACCTTTGTGTTGGGATGAGGTTGGAGAAGGTAAATTGGTTTGTCCTGATTTGATTAAAGAAATAGAAGAGAAAGTGAAATTGATACAGAATCATCTGAAAGCAGGTTTAGATCTATAGAAATCCTATACATATTTGAAGAGGAAGGATATAGAGTTTAGTGTGAGAGATAAAGTGTTCCTAAAGGTGTCTCCGTGGAAGAAGATTTTGAGATTTAGTCACAAAGGGAAGTTGAGTCCTCATTACATAGGACCATATAAGATTCTGGAGAGAGTTGGTCCAGTGGCTTATAGGTTGGCTTTGTCGCCTGAGTTTAGATCGATACATAATGTCTTCCATGTCTCTATGATTCAGAGGTACATGTCAGATCCTTCTCATATTTTGTCAGTGAAATCCATTGAGGTGAGCCCAGATCTAATTTATGAAGAAGAACCAGTGGCTATTTTGGCATGAGAGGTAAAAGAATTAAGAAGTAAGAAAGTACCACTTGTGAAAGTTCTTTGGAGGAATCATGCAACTGAGGAGGCGACATGGGAAAGCGAGCAGTTGATGCGGAGTTAGTATCCCCAATTGTTCCAGAGTTGATAATAGGTAATTTCGCAGACGAAATTTTCTTAAGGGGGAGAGAATTGTAACACCCCTAATTTTTGAAAAATTAAATAAAATAAATTAAAGTTAAATTGGATAAATTAAATAACTGATTTAAATGAAAAATGAAAGGATATTAAATGATTTAGTAGAAAGTATATTGGAAATATATATATATTTGAAGTAAATATGATGTATATAAGATATAAATACATATATTTAAGATATACATTATATATATATTATATAATTAAGTGCATAATGATTATTATTATTATTATTATTATTATTATTATTATTATTATTATTATTATTATTAGATAAGGATGAAAGAAAAGATTTTCTTTTCTCCCTTCTTCTTTATCATGAACTAGAGAGAGAGAGAGAGAGAGAGAGAGAGTAAGAAGCTTTCTTCTTCCATACACCAAGAATTGAAGTAATTTCAAGGATTCAAGTGAAGATTTTGAGAATTCTTCATCAATTGGTAAGTTACTTTATCAATTTTGCAAGTTCTTTGGAATTTTATGGAAGAACATGATATTTGGATTTTGGGATTGTTTATTAGCATGTTTTAATGGCTTATTTGGGTATGCATGAAGTTGTTGTGAGTAGTTAACAATGATTTTAACGTTGGATTTTAGAAATGATTGAATTTAAGTTGAGTATGGAAGTGGCTGAGTTGAAATGGTTGAGTGTGCAAAATACATATTTTGCCTGACATGGCTAGTGACACGACCATGTTGTTAGGTATGTCAACGGGTCTGACATGGCTAGTGACACGACCATGTTGTTAGGTATGTCAACGGTGCTGAGTTTCAATGTTGATGACATGACCATTAACAAGGCCATGTCTATGAGCATGTCATAGCTTCTGTAAGGTAAAATAATTGACACAGTCATTAACAAGTCCGTGTTGTTGGGCGTGTCAAAATTTTTGTGAGGCAATGTTAATTACACAGGCAGTGACACGCCCATGTCGTTGGATGTGTCAAAGCTTCTGTAATAGTGAGTTAATGACACGGTCATTAACACGCCCGTGTTGCTGAATGTGTCACTTGAGGATATTGTTTAAATAACTCCTTTCTTTGTCTTTCATTTGTAATTCCTATGTAAATGGTTTAATGTTGAGAATTCCTTAGGATGTGATATTAAATGGTGGTTTATGATCACATTTGGCTTAGACATTGAGAGAGAATAGTTGGTCCAACCCTAGTGATGAAGGAAAATTTGAAAAATAAGGTTGGAGGGAGTTTTGAAGCTTGTTTTGGGGTGTTTTCTAAGGTATGTATAAACTCTTGATAAATGGAATGTGATTGCATTACATTTGTTCTAACACATTTTGGATGCAAAATGTGTTAAGCTACTTGATACATTCAGTATTCATGAACATAGCACTAAGACATGTGTATTACTATGTTTGCATTATATGCATTATGAAAAGCTATTGTTAATGGCTATATTGAATAAAATGTGAAATATATGCAAAATATGAAAATGACCCAAAGTGTTTGGGTAATGTGGTTTTATTATGAAATGTTGAAATGAAATGGCATCGATATGAATAAGAAAATAGGAAAATGAGAAAGAAATTGATGATGGTAAAATATGAATTAATTGTGTGCCTAGTATACTATTCAATTTTCAGAATCTTGTGTTTGGCTGCATGCTTGTATTTGCCTTCGGGCTAGATGCTTGGCATCACTGTGATATGATTTGCCTTTGGGGCTAGCTTTTGAGCATTACTTGATTTGCATTTGAGGCTAGACACATGGTGTCATTATGGACCAAAATAGTAACTCTGAAATTTGAATGATGTATTAGTTGTTTGGGCCCATGCTTATGTATGTGTTTGTGTGAATTATTAAGTGATGAAAGCATATATCCAAAAGTGATCTTGAATGTCATATGATGACATAGCATATGAACATTTTGCATTGGCATTGTTTTTAAGTTTTGTTATTATCAAAGTTTATACAACTAGGCTTTTGGCTTAGGGCAATTGTAACTCATCGCACAGGTTACAGGGGTAATCCAGTGAGCTAGAGAATTCTACTAAACCAGATCGGGTCTAGGCTTTTTGTTGGTTGAGCTTGAAGCATGTTGCTACATCAAGTTTAAAGCCACTTTGCCAGCATGTATATATTTTATATTATAATACATTTTGATATTATATTATGTTTTCAATATATATATATTGTAACTTATAAATAATATTTGTATAATTGAGTAATGTGAGACCTTATACTTTTTGATATACATTAATACATATATGTATAAATGTTTTGAGGAATGGAGAATAAGTGTGGAAAATTTTATTAAATCGGATTATGACATTCTTATACCGTATATGCATATTGTACACATACTGAGTGTGAGTGTATTATATGTATATAGGATGTAAGGGTGTTACGAGGGCTTTAGGTTTATGGGATTAGGGTTTTAGATGATTAAGTTAAAGTTGTTAATTTAAATTAAGGACTACTGTTAATAATAAATATGAGATGAGTTTGTTGGATGAAACTAATAGTTTATGCTTTGATTTATAAACATGCAACTAGGTTTTCAGTACTTCAAGCTACAAAACTAAACAATATTTTAGATAGGCAGACTACTGTGATGATATTTTTAAAAACAATTATAACTATTAATTAAATGGATTGAATTAGAAAATTGCACCTGCGTTTAAAGGCTCCACCACAATTGAACTGTTTGAATTCTGGATGAGCAGAAGTAAAGACAACATGTTACTGCCTTTGGGGCATTTTTGTTTCCTTGCTTTTGGTGTTGTTGAGAAAATTCTCTTAATTGCTTAATCAAAAACTGCCGCTCCTATAATTTTGTCTTAGACTTTGTTATTTATAGGCAAACAAGCCAAATCCTAATACTAATTTGAAACCAAATTGATTTAGGAAATTAACAAGCACATGGTCAAATTAGTAGTCAGTGGCGAATTAGAAAAGCCAATTCACAACAGGCTAGGCCTGTGGTGAATTGGCATGTCAAATTCGCCATAGGCAAGGCCTATGGCGAATCGGGCCTGCCGATTCATCATCGGGTCTCGGTCAAATTATTATTATATTTTTTATTACTCCATTTTATTATTATTATATTTTCTTTTATTATATTTTATTATTAAATTATTATAAAATAAAATAAAATAAATATTATATTTTTTCCTTTTTTCTTATTATTTATTATTATATTAATATTATATAATAAAATAAAAATTATACTTGTTTTCTTCTCTTTTTTATTATTTATTATTTTTATTAATATTATAAAATAAAATAAATATTATATTTTTTCCTTTAGACTTGACCAAACCCTCTTTTAATTAGGACCAAACTAGATTTGATCCAAAATTAAGGGTCTACAATTTGTTCCCTGCTTGAGCAATCTGGGATTACAATAAAAGAGAGCGAAAAGCAACATTATTTTTTACTAGGTTTAGAGCAAAAATGGATTCTAGACCCGAGGTTGGATTGAGTTTTGGTCTAAAAAATGATTTGGGTTTTGGACTCAAAAATAAATTTTGATTCTGGATCCAAGTTGAGTTCTGGACTCGAAAATAATTTGGATTTTGAATCCGAGATGAGTTCTGGACTTGAAAAATAATTTGGGTTTTGGACCCGAGTTGGTTTGGTTTTTGGACCCGGGTTATCTGAAAAAAATAATTTAAGTTCTGGACCCGAGTTAGTTTAGGTTCTGAACTCGGGATGAGTTCTGGACTAAAAAAATAATTTAGATTTTGGACCCGAGTTATTTTGGGTTTTGGACCCGAGATGAGTTCTGGACTAGAAAAATAATTTAGGTTCTGGACTCGAGATGAGTTTTGGACTCGAAAAATAATTTGGGTTCTGGATCAAAGACGGTTTGGGTTCTGGACCCGGAATGAGTTTTGGACTAAAAAAATAATTTGGGTTCTAGACCCGAGTTATCTGCAAAAACTAATTGCAGTCAGTAAGATATTTGTAAAATCTACAAAAAAAAAGCTATTTTTACCATAGCTATATCCTCTTGCCCCCTGCGTGAAAAAATATTTTAGAAGTACAAATAATATTTTTAGTCGAGCAATGACAAACTAATAATAACTGAAATTTACTATTTATTTCAGTTGCTTTTGCAAAAGTGATAATAATTGAAATTACTAATGATGCATGCTTCTTTGTTTTGACAACTTTTATGTCTTTTCTTTTATGTTTTGTCTATTTAAACAATCAGAAGAGCCATTTAAACTTTGAAATATATATTTACAAATGGAGAGGATACAACATGCTTTAAGATTGAGGCCTCGATCCAACACTGAATTGCTAGAATTCATCCGACAGCATGAACATGGAAAATTTAATCTTCTAGCTGGGATGCAGCATCATTGCAGTTCGTGTCAAAAAACTGAGGTAAGAATTGACTATACTACAATAGTAGCACATGATTTTCTATATATATGAGCAAAATTTATAAAGAAAAGAAAGAATGTATGAAATAAAATAAATATCATCTAGAAGACTAATTTTTAAGCTGTTTTTAAGCTATGATTTAGTTATTAAAAGGAGATAAGCATTGTAGTAAAATTTAAGAAGTAACTTAGTATAAAAAGTAGATAAATGAATGGATTAAGGCAAAAGTTTAATCAGTAAAGGAGTATCAATAAATTGTAGCATAAACTAACTTATGACAATAGTAAATTTAAAGTAAAGAAAAAAAAGAGAAAGTAAAATTTTAACTATTTGTAAGATAATTTATTTACCAGGTATTAACTTACCTAGTTTGATGTTAGCAAGATCATTGCATTGTATGGGGTGGAGGGTGTGTTTACAAAGCCCGACAATGGTACAATGTAGCACCTTCTTGGGTAAAATGGATAATCTAAAAGTGTGGTTTTAAAAACTTTATTCTGCAATTACCTTCCAAAGAATGCCCGATAGATAGGAGTGTGGTTCAGGCGCTATCAGAACAGTGGATGGACATGACCCATACTTTCCACCTCCTTGTAGGAGAAATGACCATTAACTCAGTTGATTTTGCAGCCATAACTGGTGTGAGCGGAGATTTTTGCCCCCACTCCCATGTGAAATGGTTCTTGTAACTTCAACACTGTTAGGCTCAAGGCCTTAGAGAACACGGGCCTAAATTCGGAGAAAATGGAGTTGCCACCCAGATGGGCCAAGAAAAAGAAAGGGGTGGATGACTCAATTCCTAAGGAATTCCTAACCCCCTATTGGGTTCGAAAAGTTAGGTACGTGTAGGGAAGGTAAGAGTGACCCAGCACCCCCACAGTGCCCGGTTCATTGGAATCGACCTCCTTTTTAGGTCTAAATATTATTAAATTCTTAAAATATAATGATATTATCCATACTACATGCAATCATAAGAATAAATAAACACTTTATTAAAATCATAACAAGTTCAAACAAAATAAATGAATAGGCACCCATCCATGGATGGAAACATGCCTTTACAATTGTCCAATGTCCAAAAGAAAATGAATAAAATAGGATACCCACCAATTGGTGGAAATGTATCTGTAGACCCTTAATTTTTGACCCAGTCCAATTCAATATTTTTAAACAGTCCAAAATAATTTTTGTGGAGTTTTAATTAAATAATATTTATTTAATAATATTTATTACTTATAAAATTTATTTTTAATAAAAATAAAAAGTAATAATAAAAAAGGATAAAAATAAATAAATAAAAATTGGCGACAAAGGATCGGCGATGAAATTTTTTTGTCATTGGCAACGAATTGGCTCGGGCCAATTCGCTGTAGGAAAATCCTGTGGCGATTGTCGGAGCGCCCGCAAAACTTCTTCACCAGCGCACTTTCGCACACCCAGCCCACGCGCGGTTTTTCCAAAACCCTATTCTACTTGGTTTTTAATTTTATTTCCTAAAAAGTTTTTATTTCCTTCACTAATGAGTATTAGGTTTTTTATTTTTTCTTATAAATACCACAATAAATACACAAAAATGAGGGATCTTAAATTTTTTATTGGACTTTGGACTTTTGGATTTTTTCGGCCAAAAAAGAGAACCTTGAAGGAGCTAGAGTCAGTGAGCAAGCAATAACAATCAATCAAAGGTAGCCTACACTGTCTTTATTATTGTTCAACTACAATTCAAAGATTGTGGTGGAACCATCAACGGAGGTTTGAATCTCTATTTCTTTGCTTATCTTTACAGTAGCTTCATCATTCAAATTGGATTAATTATTTAAACGTGCAACAGATGATCAATTTCTCTATTTACCATCCAAACTCTATTTAAAACCCTAAAAACTTTTTTCGAAAACCCTAATGCCTTAATACTCAAAATACATTTTTGAAAACACTTTTCTAAAACCATAAAACAATAATCTTTTTTCCAAAACCCTAACCAAATATATTTTTCTGAGATTCACAGCAGCCTTTTTTTTTAAGTGTCAAAAGCTTTAATCCTAATTAATTCTTCTTTCCAAAATCACATAGTAAGCATTATTCTTTTAAAAATAACATTAATTCCTTAAAATCTCAAAACCCTATTTTATAAATCTTAAGCCCTAAAATCTTAATTTTTAACACCAAAACCTACAACCCTAAAAGCCAATTTTTTAAATCTTTCAGGGCGCAGCCCCCAACCCCGCAAGGGGTGCTGCCCCCTTGACCCCCGCCCGCTAACCGGCTAGCGGGACCGTCGTATAGGCTCGTCGAAGGGGTCAATATTTATTTGTGCATTATAAGTCTTTATGTTTAACTTCCTTTATTATGATTATTCAAAATACAATAGCTTTATTCAAAATACAAACCTAAACCCTAATTAATTCAAACCATAACTCTTAATTAATTCTATTTTTCAAATCATCACAGTAGCTTGTTCCTTTCAAATATCTAAAGATTTTATTTTATTTTCATAAGCTTCAATCTTATTTACTTAAACCCTAATTGTTAAACATAAAACCCAAGAAACCCTAATTGATACATGAACCCTGGAGTTATATACTTACTGTTTTATTTAAATTGGATGAATGTTTATTATATATTTTGATTGATGTTTGATGTCTTTGATGAATGATTTATTTATGATGAAGGGATGTTTACTTTTATTGATTTGTTTTGATTTCAAAACTTTGTAAGAGGTATGTTTCCATATGTTGGGTACCTCATATATTAAGCATCATGTAATTTAAATTGCTTTTATATTTTGGACCAATGTAAAGGACACGTTTCCACCTTTCGGTGGGTGTCTTATTTAGTTTTAGACATGGACAATGTAAGGACATGTTCCCATCCTCGGATGGATGTGCATTTATTTGTTTTGTTTAGACATTGCTTTGATTTTAATATAATGATGCTTTATTTTAATTGTTGCATGTAGTATGTATAATATTGTTATATTTAAGAATTTTATAATATTAAGACCTGCCAAGGAGGTCAGTTCCAATGAACTGGTGTTGTGGGGGTCCTGGGCCATTTCTCACCTTCCCTATACATACCCAACTTTTCAAAGCCCTTAGGGGGTTGGGGATTCCTCATGAATCGAGTCACCCATACCTTTTTTTTCTGGCCTGTCCTGGTGGCGACTCCATTTTCTCCGGGCTTAGGCCTGTGTTCTCTAAGGTGCCGAGCCTAAGGAATCCCCAAGGAATCCCCGCTCACAGTATCCTTTACATTGATCCAAAACTTAAAATAAACTAAGTTACATGGAGCATAACAAATGAGGTACTCACAATGTGGAAACATACCTCTTACAATTCCTTGAGTAATTAATGAAACAAATCAATAAACAAATATTCAAGCATTCATTACATAATATCAAATAAAAATAAATCATCCATTTAGACATATAATAAATCATCCACCAAAACATATAATAAGCATATATCTAAACTTAAATAAAGCAATAGATATATAAATGTAGATTTTATACTTCAATTAGGATTTTTTTTGAATAAAATTAGGGTTGGAGGGTTTAGATTTAAAAATTAAGGTTTTATGGTTTAGATTTAGGAAATAGGATTTTGATTTAGAAGACTATTATTTTATACATATTTTTGAAAATGACTAGGATACTATATAAGTTTAAATATAATTTTGCTACTGGAAAAAAATAAACAAAAGATAAATTAGGATTTAGGATTTGAGCAAATTAGGGTTTGGAATTTTTATTAAAATAATATTAGGGTTTAGGATTTTCTAAAAAGGATTAGGGTTTATGAAAATAGGATTAAAGTTTTGTTGATGTTGGAAGCATAAAGCTAAGCTACTGTGATGATATTTGTAAATTTTGAGGTTTCTAGAATATGTTTAGATTAAATGACCATGCATTGACAAATATCAATTTTAGCACGTTTAAGTTACTGGAACTTATGCTTCACATAAATTCATATGAACAAAAACTAAAGGATATAACCTACTGTAATTAATCTAAAATTAATCTAAGCTATGAACAAACTTATTCAATATTTAAAATTATCAGCACATGATATATTGAATTAATTTAGAGTGTGCCATCATTTATTGGCTCCACCACAATTGCACCGTTAAAACTCTAGTTGAGCAAGACCAAGGTAGTGTGTTTACTGCCTTTGTAAGGTTACTCTTTTCTATGTCTTTGATACATCCTTGTTTATTGTTTTCTCTTTTTCTTTGCTTGCTAGGGTTTCTCCCTTGTTGATACTGGGTGCTGAAGTTCCAAAAAGTCATCCTCTAGGTTTTTAAAACCTGTATTTATAAGAGCGTCGATTAGTTTAAATGGTGGAAGCTTTCCTTTTTTAAAAATGGATCCTCTGATGCATATCAAATTAATGGATTTTATTTGACACAAATCGAGACCATATAGAATTAGAACCACTTTAATTCGAGGAAAACCGAGACCATCTCGAATTCAAGTGACCTTAATTCGACGTGGAATCCAAGTCCATATCAAATTGGCAATCCAAATTTGATATGGACTGCTAAAAAATTGCCCCATATCGAAATGGTAGAGTCCCATTTTGATATGGGGATGCCCCATATCGAAATGGGGCCCCAATTCGATATGGAGCAACCCTATATCAAATTGGGAGCCCCAATTCGATATGGGGAGCCTCCATATTGAATTGGAGGCTCCCAATTCGATACGGGGCTTCCCCATGTCGAATTGGGTGTCCTAATTCGACATGGGACACCCATACCACTTAAAGTCGACCCAAATAAAGTGAAAAACTAACCAAAACTTCAAATTAGACCCATTTAGGGTTTAGTGTACCTGTATCAAATAAAAATCAACCAAACCTTCATATCAGACCCATTTAGTGTTTTAAAATTTAAATATCTTATTTTAGGCCTTATTAAAATATATCAATCCAATCAAAGATTTGGAATTAACACTAAACTAGCTAGGGCCAAAATCAAGGGTTTACAGTTTGCCCTCTGCTTGAATGATCTTGAATTTATTCAGAGAGTGAAAATCAACATGACTTTGAATTAATTTTGGATAAGGATGATTCTGGACTTAGGATTGGAGTTGGCTTGGGTTCTAGACCCAGATTGGTTTGGTTTTTGGACCCAAGGTGAGTTTTGAAATAAAAAATAATTTGGGTTCTAAACCCGAGATGAGTTTTGGACTCAAAAATAATTTGGGTTCTGGACTCGAGATGAGTTCTAGACTCAAAAATAATTTGGGTTCTTGACCTGAGGTGAGTTTTGGACTTAAAAATGATTTGGATTCTAAACCCAGAGTGACTTCTGGACTAAAAATAATTTGGATTATGGACTTGGGATGAGTTTTGGACTAAAAAATGATTTGGGTTCTGGACCCGGGGTGAGTTTTGAACTCAAAAATAATTTGTGTTTTGTACCTCAGATGAGTTCTGGACTAAAAAATAATTTAAGTTGTGGTCCCAAAGCACCTACAAAAATTAATTGTAGTTAATAAAGTATTTTGCAAAAAATTTAACTATTTTTTACTATATGTGTGGGTACCTATATACTCTTTCCCCCTGCGTGAAAATAATATTTATTAAGTATAAAAATATTTTTTATACACGCAAAAATTATATTCCTATAATAAATATCAATTTATTGTGTGCTCGTGTGTAAATGAATTATTGATAAGAGACGTGAAATATGAATACTGATTGAATGATGCATCTTTTCCATTTTGTTGTTTTATGCATTTTTCAAATTGCATGTGCGTTCTCTGACTTATTCATGTGAATGGTGAAATATTGAAACTTAGCTTTTACTCGTTATAAATACTGAACAATCCATCCTTAGAGTATGCATTCCATATTACAAGCAAATTTACTCAAACTTTGAAGCTTCAAGCAGATTATCACCTCCAACAAATTCAACTTCTTAGTAGACGAAGAATTTTAATTATCATCATATAGAAATTATGGTAGCAAATCAACATGCATCGAGGACTGGACCTTGTATGGATCTAGAATAGCGAGCTTACCTCAGAAATAGCATGTTGGATCGAGTTCCTATTTTAGCAGGAATGGACCTCTACCGAAGTTCTTGAGAGAAAACACAAGTATTTTTATTTTTATTATTTTCATGTATTTTATTTTGCTATTTTTCTGTAGTAAATTCATTATATATTATGCTATAATTGTATTATAATAGTGAAAATAAGTAAATTATTATAAAAATAAATTTATTACAAAGTATGAAAACCATAAAAATGAAAAGAATATTTATCTGCATAAAAGAAAATCTATTATATGCATATGTAATGAAATTTAGAAAAAAGATACGAGAGGAGTTAATTTATGATTATAAAATAAAATAAGGTTGAAAAAATATTATTTTATAGTGCAAAAAAATGAAATTTATAAAGTGTATAAAAATTAGCATGGCGTTAAAAGTAATTAATTATTAGTAGTGCAGATATACTTATTTGGCTTGACTTACCTTTATTGTTGCAGTATGGCAGTTGTGTGATCCATGGTAGTGGAAATGTCCATAAGGCACGCTAATGGTATGAGTGAGTGTCACCGGCTGTTTGGACAATGATCCCTGAATGTGGCTTCGAAGAATTTGTATTGTAACTGCCGACCCAAGGGCTCCAAATTGACAGAAGCGTGATCCAGGCACTTATCGAGCGGTGGATGGACACCACCCATACCTTTCATTTGCCTATTAGAGAGATGACCATCGGTCTGGTGGACTTTAACGTAATAACGGGTTTGAAATGTGATGGAAACCCCGTCCCATTGACCAATGACATATTGACTGCGGATGAGATTCGACAGTTGATCAGTTTAAGGCCTAGGTATAAGGGAGCATGCAAGATCAAATATGAATATATCTGATAGTACTGGTTGAGGCAGAGCCGGCCCATGCAAGGTGAATGATAAAAAATGTACACTCATGGATTCTTGTTGTATCTGTTAGCCACTACAATTTTATACAGTACCGAGGCATCGATCCACCTATCAGTCTTGTGTGCTTTGTCTAATTTTGACCTCTTGCCATATTACTCTTGGGGAGAGGTGGGCCTTGCCTATCTCTAACACAGCTTTGACAAAATTAGCAGGAATAAAAGATCATTTGTAGGTTTATGGTCGTCGCCAAGGCGGGCCTTGCCTGTCTCTATGCATATGAGCAAGCTTGATTTTTTTATAACATGACAAGTGTGGGCGTATGAGCATAATTTGGTTCTTGGTGTCCCGGGAAGATGGATGGGTTACCTAAGATTAAGCCGTTGGTTGTCTGGTCACAAAGAGACGTCCGGTAGTCATCACATGCACTCTCATAATTACCAGCTCAGCCTTCTAACCTGAGATCAGGTAAGAGACAAATTAGTATCATTATTGAATTTTATAAGGAAAATTACTTACATGTGGCATTGTTTTGTAGGTAAACATAGTGATAAGTGTATAGTTGATGATATTTTTGCCCCTATTTCTTTGTATATTTATTGTAAAATTGAGTTTAATTTATTTTTTCAAGTGTTTATTAGGGTTGAATCTAGGGATCTTTTACACTTTTAGACCTTGTGGTCATTTCGGCTAGAATCATGGATGAAAGACGAGAACAAGAGCTTCTTTGAGAAAAATTTTCAAGTGACATGCCTAATGACATGGGCGTGTCAATGACCGTGTCATTCGCCCACCTTATAGAAGCTTTGACATGCCCAATGACACACCCGTGTCACTGCCCGTGTCCTTAATTTTGCATCACAGTAGCTACAACATGTCTAGTAGCATGGCCATGTCATTTCCCATGTCATCAAAGCTGAATGAAGTATCAACAACATGTCAAGAGACATGACCGTGTCACTGGGCGTGTCAGGTAAAATATTTGGGCTATAAAATCTTAGCTAAAGTGCGAATTAGGGATCCATTTTTATTATTAAAGCCGATTTCCTGAGAAAAAGAGAGTTTCGGCAGCTGAGAGCGAAGGTGAAGATCCAATTCATACGAGATCTAAATCAAGAATAAAGGATTGAAGTGAAGAAAAAAAACTCATTTCTTTTGTTCTAGTTTTCTAGTTATGAACATGAGCTAAATTGTTTCTATCTAGATATTGATGAACCCTAGCCTTATTGTATGGATTGAATAGTTCTTATTAAATGAAATCATTTGATTGAGTTATTTTATCCTTTTGATTCATAATTTATTATTTCGAATTGATAATAGCATGCTTATTGATTGGTTGCAATTTTCATATTATTGACTTGAGAAAGCTTGATATGAACAGAATTTTCATTAGGATTGATGGTTGATTGGAGTGCTAGAGATAGACTTACAAGTCCCTTAGTTTGAATTTTCTTGTCATTATTGCAAGATCTATTTAATTATGCTTGAGAAGAGATTTCTAGCATTCTACTTAGTGATTAGGGATTAATTCACTCAAGAGTGGTTTTGATATAATTTAGAGGAATGCCAATTCAGCTCTATTATTTGATTTAATTGAATTGATATTCATAAATATTTTTATGGCTAGGGGGATTCAATATCTGAATAGTATTTTCATCATCAACTCTTTTTGAACAATATTCAATTTTTCTTTACCTTAATTTATTAAGTAATTTATCTTTTATTTTAATCATCACAAAATCTATTGATTTGCTAAACAACAGTTAAGATTTGTACTAGTACTTGATCTTGTCCCCAGTAGAATGATATCTTAGTCACTATTTTATTAATTGAGCGCATGCACTTGTGGTAACATTACAATAGCACAGATTCGCCATCAAGTTTTTGTCGCCTTTGCCGGGGACAATGGTTTTCAATATTAATAATATAATCAAGACTGTTGATTTAGATTTTATTTTTATTTATTTTAACATTGGTTCTTGCTTGTTGACTATCATTTTAGGTACTTCTTGTAATATCCCAATGTATGCCCTAGAAGTTTTAATACAATTGTTGTTTGATTTGAATTAATGTATATATGTTTTTGCAAAGGAAATGATTGTGTTAATGGAATGTATATGTTGTATATATGTTAATATATATAACATATACATTAGTCAAAAGGGATGGTCAATGGAAGAGGATATTTATGTGTGATATGTGAAATTACTTTAATGGGCATATAAGTGACAAAGGTTAAGTTAAATGGATGAGGGCATTTAGGTAATTGCTTTGTTAGAATTGCTTGGTGGAGATTTAAAGAAGAAGAGAAGTTTGACTTGTGTTTATTTTCTTTTCTTCTCATTTGTGTGCCGGCTATCCAAGAAAAGAGAGAGCAAGAGAGGTGTTCTAAATGCTAGAATCAAATTGAAGGAAGAATCAAAGGATTAAGTTGGAGATTTGTGAAATTTCTTCATTTAAGGTAAGTACTTTCTTGTTTTCCTTTGTTATTGTTGAAGTTGTGTTTGAGATGAGTTGTGATTTGTTGATATTATGAATTGGTGTGTTTGAGATGTGTTTATAAGTGTTGAAATGGATTGTAAGTTAAAAAGGTTAAATTGGTGTTGGTTTTGTTTGAAGATGGTAAGTTAAGTGGATGTTGATATTGAAAGAAGAAGATTGATGTTGGTTTAGGGTTTGATGTGGTAGTGATTGATTGTATGGTTGATATAGTGTTAATGTGAATATTGTGATGAATATGTGTTAATAACATTGATTACATCCATTTGAATGAGGTTGTATTGTGCATAATGTGTTTTTATTCAATCAAGAGAGTTGGCCATATTTAGGGTTTGTATACATGAGAGACACGGCCAAACCAAGGAAGAGACACGCCCAAACTAAAGGATTTTTGAGAGACATGGCCAAGTCTATGGAAATTTGGCCGTGTTGGATGATTTTTGGAAAAGACACGGCCGTGTCCCTTGCCCATGTTTGCTTCTGTTGCTTTTGGTTGAGAGACACAGCCACAAGCTTGGCCGTGTCCCTTGAGTGTGTTGGCCACTGTGATTTTTCCTTGCTCTTCTTACATGATTGAGATTGAACTTACATTTGATAATGCATATGATACTATATGAACAAGGTTATGTATTATGTGCATGATGAATCTTATGAATGGTAATGTGTTATGTAAATAATGTACTTTGAAATGTTATACCAATGATGCTATATGTATAATATGAATTGAGATATGAAATGATATGAAGCCATTGTGATTGGCTATGATGAATCATTTGAAAGACATAAGGCATGTTTGCCTAATTGATTATGAGAATGGAGAATGGAATTGATAATGAGATAATAAATGAATTGTGTGTCTAATATGTTATTCATTTTCAGAGTTTTGTTGTTGGTGGCATGCCTAATGGTAACAATCTCTTGAAGTTAGGTTGGATTTGATCCTTGAAGCCTAATTGAGATGTTACAACCCTTGAAGCTAGGTTGGGTTGGTTCTTGAAGCCAAGTTGGGTTGATACTTAGCATGCTTTGTTCCCCTTGAAGCTTGGTTGAACCTAATCCTTGAAGCCTAGTTGGGTATATGATAATGATAAATGTGATAACAAAACCAAAGCGTTAACTCTGAAAATTGAATGGCATTTAGAGTGTTTTGGGCCCATGCTTGTCTTTGTATATAATGTGATTCTTGAATGGTAAAATCAATGGAACTATGAAGATGTAATATGAATATTGTTATGACATTGAACATAGTATGATGTGGTAATGTGATGTGCTTCTATGTGTGTGGTTTATGAAATATAAAGGTGTGATGTTAGCTTTTCACTTATGATGTTAACTTTATAATTTAGATGTGTAACATTGCATTGCCTTAAAGTATAGTGTTGGTATATTTTGTACTACTAAGCCGATGGCTTAGCGCGATAGTGTTTGATCGCGCAGGTGACAGAGTTGAACCTGAGAGTTCTTCGAGACCGAGTGAGAGTAGACATTGAAGAGTTCATTTTGGGACTTAAAGATTAGAGAAGAGCTGCCAATCATGTATATATTCGATGTTTTGTAAACTTTGATTTATAACATATTTGTAATAACTTCCGCTGTGAATTGATAAACATTTTTATATATGGTGTCTTTTGGATTTCTTTAAAATGTTTGAGATTGATTTCATTTATTTACAAAGATATTTGTTGTGGCATTTAATATATTCAGTATACATATATTACGATCGTTTAAGCATGCTTGGTACGAATACGGGATATAGGGGTGTTACAATTGTTTTGGTATCAGAGCCTAGGTTTGAGATTCTCAACCTAGGTCAAGTGTAAGAAAAAGATTGTTTTGATTTTAAAAAGTGGATTTTTGAATAGCATACATGTTTGGCATTGGCAGTCTCTGATCTTTAATGAGAGGTATTCTGCTGTGTTTGTAGATATAGGTTGTGATGGATTCTCACTCACGTCAGTCAGTCGAGGGTAGTGCTGAGAGTATAGCTCCTGATGAGATTAGAGAGGGAGCTAGAGTGGATAGTGCTGGAGAGGTACCTGCTTCCGTGTCGGGGAGACCAGCTGGTGAGGAGGTTCCGCTAGGTTGGTTTAGGCATGTGATTGATTTGTTGAGGCAAGCACCAGTGCAACCACCGCCACCACCCCCACAGCCTTTGGTATCAGTGAGACAGTATGATAAGCTAAGGAAGTATGGAGCAGAAGATTTTCTAGGTACCATTGATCCAGTTGTAGCAGAACAGTGGCTAGATAAAGTACAGAGAATATTTGTTCATTTGCAAGCCACTTCAGAAGAAAAGTTTGATTATGCAAGATCATTGTTGCAAAAGGACGCATATGACCGGTGGAAGACAGTGCCTCATGCTATGGATGATCCACCAACATTGTCCTATGCTGATTTTCTAAGAGAGTTTGACTTGAAGTATACTCCTAGGGAGTACAAAGATGTGAAGAAAATGGAGTTTCTAAGCTTGAAAAAGGACAACCGGTCAGTAACGGAATATGAGGTTGAGTTTATCCGGTTGAGCCATTATGCTGGGGGTATTATATCCGATGAGATTGATGATGCAGGAGATTTGAGGAGGGATTGAGGCCCTCTATTATGTGTCTTGTGGCTGGATCTAGATATCATGATTTTTCCCAGCTTGTGGCAGCAGCTAGGAGTGTGGAGAGAGCCCAGAATATTGCAGCTGCTTCAAAGGAAGAGATCAGGGTTAGAAGGCCCCAGTTTGAGGCAGGGTCTTCGTCTGTGAAAAGAGGTAAAGGAAGTTTTGTTCCTCGGGGTAGTAGGAGTCAGAGGCCAGCTGGTAGGTCAGTTCAGAGGCAGAGATCTAGACCTACAGTTTCAGTGGCAAGTGCTCCGACCCCAGTGACTCAGAGATCCACTCTACCCGTATGCATTCATTGTGGTAGACCACATGGTGGTACTTGTTGGAAGACTGGTGTAGCAGGGGTATTTTTTAGATGTGGATCTCCCGATCATTTTGTTAGAGATTGTCCTGAGAGACAGGAGTAGATGTCAGTGGATACTGCAGCTTCTCGACCTAGTGTGAGGGGAGGTCGAGGAGGCAGAGGAGGCAGATCTGGGCTCAGTTCTAGAGGAGGTTCTACATCCAGGGAGAGTAGACCAGAGGAGGCTGGATCTTCTCAGAGGATTTATGTGATGCAGAGGCAACCGGATGCTTCGGCAGTCATAGCTGGTACTTTTTCTTTATTTGGTATTTCAGTACTTGCTTTGATTGATCCGGGTTCCACACATTCATATATTAGTGCATCTGTTTTTCCTGTGTCTGATGTGCATGCTGAATCCCTAGGATTTGATGTATTGGTGACAAATCCGTTAGGGCATAGTGTGATTGTTAGTAAAGTGCACCGAGATAGTGCAGTAGTGGTTCAAGGTGAGGAGTTTCTTGGAGATTTGATTGAGATGCCTTTTAAGGAATATGATGTGATCCTAGGCATGGACTAGTTATCTAGACATGGAGCTGTGGTTGACTGCCAAAAGAAAGTTGTTACCTTGAGAACCAGTGATGGTAGAGAGGTGTTAGTATCTAGTGAGCAGGGACAGCTATCATCTTTGTTTGTTTCAGCTGTTGCAGCTAGAAGATTGATTAGAAAAGGGTGTGATGCTTACCTTGCTTATGTTGTAGATACGAGAGTAAAGAGTTTTCAACTTGATAGTATACCCACCGTTGCAGAGTTTCGAGATGTGTTTCCAGAGGAGTTGCCAGGGTTACCTCCTGAAAGAGAGGTGGAGTTTGATATTGAATTATTGCCTGGTACCACTCCTATCTCTATTACTCCTTATAGAATGGCACCTGCTGAACTGAGAGAACTGAAGGTGCAGTTGCAGGAGTTGTTGGATAAAGGGTTTGTTTGCCCTAGTGTTTCACCGTGGGGAGCTCCTGTCTTATTTGTGAAGAAGAAGGATGGTACTATGAGATTGTGTATCGATTATAGGCAATTGAACAAGGTGACTATTAAAAATAAATATCCTTTGCCTAGAATTGATGATCTCTTTGATCAATTGAAGGGTGCAGCAGTGTTTTCCAAAATTGATTTGAGATCAGGGTACCATCAATTGAGGGTCAGAGTTGAAGATGTTCCTAAGACTGCCTTTTGGACCAGGTATGGGCATTATGAGTTTCTAGTTATGCCTTTTGGTTTGACGAATGCACCTATAGTTTTTATGGATTTGATGAATAGGGTGTTTAGGCCCTATCTGGATCAGTTTGTAGTGGTCTTTATTGATGACATTCTGGTGTATTCGCGTAATGAGGAGGAGCATGATAAGCATCTGCGGATTGTGCTGCAGATTTTGAGAGAGAAGCAATTGTTTGCTAAACTATCGAAGTGTGAGTTTTGGCTTGACCAAGTTACTTTTCTCGGTCATATAGTTTCAACAGAGGGTATTAGAGTTGATTCGAGTAAAGTTGAAGCTATTTTGAATTGGAGTCCACCAAAGTCTGTGACTGAAGTTAGAAGTTTTCTGGGTTTGGCAGGCTATTATCGACGGTTTGTGAAAGGATTTTCTTTGATAGCTACTCCACTTACTAGATTGCTTCGAAAGGGAGTTAGATTTGTGTGGACAGATCAGTGTCAGGCTAGCTTCGATCAGTTAAGAGAAATGTTGACTCAAGCACCTGTTCTTACTTTACCTGTGGAAGATAAACCATATGTGATTTACAGTGATGCTTCACATAATGGTTTGGGTTGTGTTCTGATGCAAGAAGGTAAAGTTATAGCTTATGCTTCTCGACAGTTGAAACCGCATGAACTCAATTATCCGACCCATGATTTAGAGTTAGTAGCCATTGTGTTTGCATTGAAGATTTGGCGACACTATTTGTATGGTGAGAAGTGTTTTATTTATACTGATCATAAGAGTTTGAAATATTTGGGTGTCCAAAGAGAGCTCAATCTTCGACAGAGGAGATGGTTGGAGTTGATTAAAGACTACGACTGTTTGATTGATTATCATCCTGGTAAGGCAAATGTTGTTGCTGATGCCTTGAGTCGGAAGTCTTTAGCAGGTTTGACTGCTTATTCGCTCTCGTTGCTTGTTGAGTTGAGAGCATTACATGCTAGTTTTGTATCTTGTGATGATGGTGCATTGTTGGCACAATTGCAATTGAAACCAGTATTGTTGGATCAGATTAAAGAGGCTCAATTGGCTGATGATAAAATTCAGAAGATTGTTTCAGATTGTCAGAATGGAAAGAGTCGGGATTTCATTGTGAGAAGTGATGGAAGTCTTTGGTTTAAGAACAGATTGTGTGTACCTGATGATACTAATTTGAGAAGGATCATTTTAGAAGAAGCACATCAGTCAGTATTTGCTATGCATCCGGGCAGTACAAAGATGTATCATGATTTAAAGCAGCTTTACTGGTGGTCTGGTTTGAAGAGAGACATTGCAAATTTTGTGTCTAAATGTCTCACATGTCAGAGGGTAAAAGCTGAGCATCAAGTTCCAACAGGGTTACTTCAACCGTTATCAGTACCTGAATGGAAATGGGATAGAGTAACCATGGATTTTGTATCTGGTTTACCATTAACACAAAGGAAGCATGATGCTATTTGGGTGATTGTTGACAGGTTGACTAAAACAGCTCATTTTCTTCCGGTTCGAATGGATTACTCTTTGGAGAGGTTAGCTGAGCTGTATATCCATGAGATTGTAAAGTTGCATGGTGTCCCAATTTCTATAGTGTCTGATCGAGATCCCCGATTTACTTCAAGGTTTTGGAAGAGTTTACATGGTGCATTGGGTTCTCGATTGCATTTCAGCACTGCTTTCCATCCGCAGACAGATGGGCAATCCGAGAGGGTGATACAGATTATCGAGGACATGTTGAGAAGCTGTGTCATTGATTTTTCTGGAAGTTGGGATGGATTCTTACCACTTGTGGAATTTTCTTACAATAACAGTCACCAATCCAGCATTGGTATGGCACCATTCGAAGCATTGTATGGTAGACGATGCAGGACACCTCTATGTTGGAATGAACTTGGTGAAGGTAAGTTAATTGGTCCTGATTTGGTTAAAGAAACTAAAGAGAAAGTGAAAATGATTCGAGATAGGTTGAAAACAGCTTCAGACCGACAGAAGTCTTATTCGGATTTGAAGAGGAGAGACATAGAATTTAATGTTGGAGATAAGGTATTTTTGAAGGTGTCTCCTTGGAAAAAGATTTTAAGGTTTGGTCGGAAAGGGAAATTGAGTCCTCGTTTCATTGGACCGTATGAAGTTTTGGAAAGAGTTGGACCAGTTGCTTATCGGCTTGCTTTGCCACCTGAGTTGGATAAGATCCATAATGTATTTCATGTTTCTATGTTGAGGAGATACAGGTCGGATCCATCTCATGTTTTGTCTATTGAATCTATCGAAGTGAGTCCAGACTTGACATTTGAAGAAAAACCAGTTGCTATCTTGGCATTTGATGTGAAAGAATTAAGAAATAAGAAAGTGCCTTTGATGAAGGTTCTATGGAAGGAACATGGAAGAGAAGAGGCAACTTGGGAGAGTGAGCAATCTATGCAAGATCAATATCCTCAACTATTCCAGACTTGATATCAGGTAATTTTGAGGACGAAATTTCTTTTTAGAGGGGGAGAATTGTAATATCCCAATGTATGCCCTAGAAGTTTTAATACAATTGTTGTTTGATTTGAATTAATGTATATATGTTTTTGCAAAGGAAATGATTGTGTTAATGGAATGTATATGTTGTATATATGTTAATATATATAACATATACATTAATCAAAAGGGATGGTCAATGGAAGAGGATATTTATGTGTGATATGTGAAATTACTTTAATGGGCATATAAGTGACAAAGGTTAAGTTAAATGGATGAGGGCATTTAGGTAATTGCTTTGTTAGAATTGCTTGGTGGAGATTTAAAGAAGAAGAGAAGTTTGACTTGTGTTTATTTTCTTTTCTTCTCATTTGTGTGCCGGCTATCCAAGAAAAGAGAGAGCAAGAGAGGTGTTCTAAATGCTAGAATCAAATTGAAGGAAGAATCAAAGGATTAAGTTGGAGATTTGTGAAATTTCTTCATTTAAGGTAAGTACTTTCTTGTTTTCCTTTGTTATTGTTGAAGTTGTGTTTGAGATGAGTTGTGATTTGTTGATATTATGAATTGGTGTGTTTGAGATGTGTTTATAAGTGTTGAAATGGATTGTAAGTTAAAAAGGTTAAATTGGTGTTGGTTTTGTTTGAAGATGGTAAGTTAAGTGGATGTTGATATTGAAAGAAGAAGATTGATGTTGGTTTAGGGTTTGATGTGGTAGTGATTGATTGTATGGTTGATATAGTGTTAATGTGAATATTGTGATGAATATGTGTTAATAACATTGATTACATCCATTTGAATGAGGTTGTATTGTGCATAATGTGTTTTTATTCAATCAAGAGAGTTGGCCATATTTAGGGTTTGTATACATGAGAGACACGGCCAAACCAAGGAAGAGACATGCCCAAACTAAAGGATTTTTGAGAGACATGGCCAAGTCTATGGAAATTTGGCCGTGTTGGATGATTTTTGGAAAAGACACGGCCGTGTCCCTTGCCCATGTTTGCTTCTGTTGCTTTTGGTTGAGAGACACGGCCACAAGCTTGGCCGTGTCCCTTGAGTGTGTTGGCCACTGTGATTTTTCCTTGCTCTTCTTACATGATTGAGATTGAACTTACATTTGATAATGCATATGATACTATATGAACAAGGTTATGTATTATGTGCATGATGAATCTTATGAATGGTAATGTGTTATGTAAATAATGTACTTTGAAATGTTATACCAATGATGCTATATGTATAATATGAATTGAGATATGAAATGATATGAAGCCATTGTGATTGGCTATGATGAATCATTTGAAAGACATAAGGCATGTTTGCCTAATTGATTATGAGAATGGAGAATGGAATTGATAATGAGATAATAAATGAATTGTGTGTCTAATATGTTATTCATTTTCAGAGTTTTGTTGTTGGTGGCATGCCTAATGGTAACAATCTCTTGAAGTTAGGTTGGATTTGATCCTTGAAGCCTAATTGAGATGTTACAACCCTTGAAGCTAGGTTGGGTTGGTTCTTGAAGCCAAGTTGGGTTGATACTTAGCATGCTTTGTTCCCCTTGAAGCTTGGTTGAACCTAATCCTTGAAGCCTAGTTGGGTATATGATAATGATAAATGTGATAACAAAACCAAAGCGTTAACTCTGAAAATTGAATGGCATATTAGAGTGTTTTGGGCCCATGCTTGTCTTTGTATATAATGTGATTCTTGAATGGTAAAATCAATGGAACTATGAAGATGTAATATGAATATTGTTATGACATTGAACATAGTATGATGTGGTAATGTGATGTGCTTCTATGTGTGTGGTTTATGAAATATAAAGGTGTGATGTTAGCTTTTCACTTATGATGTTAACTTTATAATTTAGATGTGTAACATTGCATTGCCTTAAAGTATAGTGTTGGTATATTTTTTACTACTAAGCTGATGGCTTAGCGCGATAGTGTTTGATCGCGCAGGTGACAGAGTTGAACCTGAGAGTTCTTCGAGACCGAGTGAGAGTAGACATTGAAGAGTTCATTTTGGGACTTAAAGATCAGAGAAGAGCTGCCAATCATGTATATATTCTATGTTTTGTAAACTTTGATTTATAACATATTTGTAATAACTTCCGCTGTGAATTGATAAACATTTTTATATATGGTGTCTTTTGGATTTCTTTAAAATGTTTGAGATTGATTTCATTTATTTACAAAGATATTTGTTGTGGCATTTACTATATTCAGTATACGTATATTACGATCATTTAAGCATGCTTGGTACGTATACGGGATATAGGGGTGTTACACTTCTTCCCATTTATGACCCGAGCTAGCTCCTCCCAATTACTTGAATTAGATCCAGAGCTAGAGAGAACATTAAGGACAAAGTGGAAGGAAGAAAGGGAAGCAGTTCTGGCGAAAACAAAAGAAAACTTGGAAGATTCAAGCTCAAAAGAAGCACTTAAAGTGATGGTAGGAAATGAGCCAAGGATAATGTAGGAATTTGCTAAGCCTACTCTCAATAGGGCGGATTCGAGCATACGGAGGCCGACAGTTACTGCAAAGAAGTTTGAGATAAAGGCAAATGTAATTCAAATGGTGCAGCAAACTTCCCTGTTTGATGGGCACCCAGATGAAGATCCTAATGCACATCTTGAGAATTGTCTGGAAATATGTGAATTGTTTAAGATACATAATGTCTCAAAAGATGCAATTAGTCTGAGGTTGTTCCCATATACACTTAGAGACTAACCGAAGAAATGGCTGAAATCTTTCCCCCTAAACACTTTCACCACATGGGGTCAGTTGGTAGAAAAGTTCTTAAAAAAATACTTCCCACCGTCCAAGACTGCCAAGTTGAGGAATTATATTTCATCTTTTCTTTAGCAAGATGGTGAGACCCTTTATGATGCTTGGGAGAGGTTTAAAGATTTATTGAGAGGGTGTCACCATCATGGGCTTCCACTATGGCTTCAAATTCAAACTTTCTATATTGGATTAAATTATGCAAGCTAGCAATCCATTAATGCAGTAGCCGAGGGTACCATAAATAATAAGACACCTAAACAAGCAAAGGATTTGATTGAAGATATGGCCCTTAACAATTATCAGTGGCAAACTCCAAGGGAACAAGAGAAACTGAGGGCCACTAGTTCACATAAATTGGATCCTGTGGTGGCTTTGACAGCACAATTGGAAGCAATAAATAAGAAGATTGATTCTTTAGCTTCATCTTCAGGGAAATCGATGCAGGTGATGTCTTATGAATGGTGTGGGGGTGGACATCAAAGTCAAGTTTGCCAAAGTGGTAATATGTTTGCTAGACAGGAGCAGGTTGATTATGTTGGAAATATGCCAAGGCAACAGCAAAATAACCCCGACAGTAACACATATAATCTGGGGTGGAGAAATCATCATAATTTCTCTTGGAATAATCATAATAATCTAAGACCTCCCCCTGGATTTTAGTAGCCTCAACATCAACAAGTTGCTCCTCCAAGAAAAAGTAATTTGGAGGACATGATGGAGAAGTTTATAGCAACTTCATAAACCAGATTTCAATCAACAGAAACCACCCTTAGAAATCAGCAAGCCTCCATTCACAATTTGGAAAATTAGTTGGGGAAAATTGCCAAGTTACTCAGTGAAAGACCAAAAGGGAGCTCGCCTAGTAATACTGAGGCAAACCCGAAGGAGCAGCTGAAGGCAATTACTCTAAGGAGTGGAAAGGAAATTAATGGTGGTGTGGTTGAGGAAGAGGCTGAGACACATGAAAAAGAAGATAAACCTACTGTCGATTTAAGTAAGAAGGCGATAGTGGAAAATGAGAAAGGGAATCAACCACAAGAACCCAGTCCAATAGTGAAGGAATGTCGACCTCGAGTGCCATATCCAGCAAGGTTGAACAAGGATAAGATGGATGCTCAGTTTGGTAAGTTTCTTGAACTCTTTAAACATCTGTACATTAATATTCCATTTCCTAAAGCTTTATCGCAGATGCCCAAATATGCTAAAATTTTGAAAGATCTCCTTTCTAACAAAAGAAAACATGAGGAAGCATCTTTGGTGCAATTGTCAAAAAAGAGTTCAGCAATTTTGCAAAAGAGGTTGCCTAAGAAATTAAAAGATCTTGGTAGTTTTACTATCCAATGTTTGATAGGTAATCTTAAAGTTAAAAGTGCATTGGCTGATTCGGGGGCTAGCATAAGTGTTATGCCCTACAAGATGTTTAAAGAGTTAGGTGTCAGAGAACCTAAACCAACACTCATGACCATTCAACTTGCTGATAAGTCAGTAATTCACCCTAGTGGTATTATAGAGGATGTGCTGGTAAAAGTCGGGGATTTCATTTTTCCCAATGATTTTGTTATCATTGATATAGATGAGGACATAGATATTTCACTTATTCTTGGTAGGCCATTTTTTAATACAACCCATGCCCTTATCAAAGTCCATGATGGCACATTGACCTTAAGAGTGGGAAGCGAGAAAGTTATTTTTAATATATATTATGCTATGAATCACCCACTTACACTCAATGAGGTGGATTCTTGCGATGATATCATTAAGTATGAAACCTTAAATTGTGTTACTAACATTGTTTTCAAGGATCCCCTTGAGTTGTGTTTATTTCAGGATAATGTTGAGGATCAGGAAGCATCGGAGCAGCTTGCTTATCTTAAAGCAAGCAAATCATTTAAGTGTCGAGCATATGAAACCATTGAAATGCCAAAAGAATAGAAGATGCAAGCATTTGTGATTGATCCACCCAATTTAGAAATTAAGACCCTTCCGGATCATCTTGAGTATGGACTCCTGGGAGAGGAGAATAAATTGCCAGTTATTTTGAGTTCCCACCTATCTTCTGAGCAGAAGATAAAACTCATCGAGTTATTACAAAAGAATAAGCAGGTTATAGCTTGGAAGATAACATACATCAAGGGTATTAGTCCATCCAATTGCACTTACAAAATACTGATGGAGGATGAATTCAAGCAAGTGGTGCAACCATAACAGAGACTAAACCCTAAGATGAAAGATGTAGTTAAAGTTTAAGTAATCAAACTACTTGATGCAAGAATTATATATCCGATTTAGGGTAGCTCTTGGGTGAGCCCGGTTTAGGTAGTACCAAAGAAAGGAGGGATGACGGTGATTCCCAATATAAAGAATGAGCTAATTCCAATAAGAACAGTTACCGGTTGGAGGGTTTGTATTGACTACCGAAAGTTGAATGATGCAACTAGGAAGGACCATTTTCCTTTTCCCTTCATTGATCAGATGTTGGAGAGATTATTTAGGCATTAGTACTATTACATTTTGAATGTCCTTTCAGGCTACTTCCAAATTCCTATTGCCCCAGAAGACCAAGAGAAAACTACATTCACCTGTCCATATGGGACATTCGCATATCGAAGGATGCATTTGGATTATGCAACGCACTTGCAACTTTTCAACGGTGCATGGTGGAAATCTTTGATGAGCTTATTGAGGATATTATGGAGGTGTTCATGGATGATTTCTTAGTTTATGGCAACTCATTCGAAGGATGTTTGGAAAACCTTGAGAGGGTCTTGATAAGATGTGAGGAAACAAACCTGGTGCTTAATTGGGAAAAATGTCATTTCATGGTTCAGGAAGGAATCATGTTGGGAGACAAGATTTCAAGTAAGGGTATTGAGGTGGACCGGGCTAAGGTGTAAACCATTGACAAACTACCACTCTCCACATTAGTCAAGGCCATCAGAAGCTTTTTAGGACATGTAGGCTTCTATCGAGGTTTATACATGATTTTTCTAAGATAGCTCGCCCTCTAACAAGACTCCTTGAGAAGGATGTTGATTTTGTGTTTAACGAGGAATGTTTAAGAGCTTTCACAACTCTTGAGGAGAAAATGATCCATGCTCCAACCATGGTAGCTTTCGATTGGAATTTACCATTTGAACTAATGTGTGATGCAAGTGATTTTGCAGGGGGGCAGTTTTGGGTCAATGCAAGGAGAAGCATTTTTAGCCCGTCTATTATGCAAGCAAGACTCTGAATGTAGCCCAAGCCAATTACACAACTGCAGAGAAAGAACTTCTAGTTGTGTTTTTTTTGCTTTTGACAAGTTTAGATCATATCTGATCTTGACCAAAGTGATTGTGTATACGGACCACTTGCTTTGAGGTATTTATTTGCAAAAATGGATGCAAAGCCTAGGCTAATTCATTGGGTTTTGTTATTTTAGGAGTTTGATTTGAAGATTCAAGACAAAAAGGGAGCTAAAAATTTGGCAGTAGATCACCTTTCTCGCTTGGAGAACCCAACCTTGGAGAAATTCGTAGAAGGGGAAATTGATGATCATTTCCCCGATGAGCAGCTTTACATCATGGTAAGTGAGGTAAGTAGTTCAACTTTTGAAGTGCCTTGGTTTGTAGATTTTGCTAATTACTTGGCTCCTAGAGAACTCCCTAAAGATATAACTTATCAAGAAAAGAAGAAATTCTTTTACGATTTAAAATATTACTTTTGAGATGATCCTTTCTTGTTTAAGATTTGTAAAGACCACATGATCCGGCGTTGCATGGAATGGCCCAAGACGATGAATGTTCTCCATCATTTTCATGTTGGACCAGCTGGTGGTCATATGGGAGCCAATATGACTGCTCAAAAAGTGCTAGAATCAGGATTTTATTGGCCCACTCTGTTTAGGGATAGCTATGACTTTATGAAATGTTGTAATCGTTGTCAAAGAACTGGAAACATCTTATCTCATGATGAGATGCCCCAAAATGGAATTCTAGTGTGTGAAGTCTTTAATGTATGGGGGATTGACTTTATGGGATCATTTTCTAGTTCCTTTGGTAACAAATATATTCTCGTAGCTATAGACTATGTCTCTAAATGGCCTGAAGTCCAAGCTTTAGCAACAAATGATGCTAGTGTAGTGATGATGTTTTTGAAAAAGTTATTTTCTCAATTTGGTACACCAAAAGTGATCATAAGTGATATGGGTACTCACTTTTGTAACTCTCCGCTTGAAAAAGTTTTCAAAAGGCTAGGTGTTACACATAGGTTTTCTACTTCTTACCATCCCCAAACTAGTGGCCCAGTTGAGAACACAAATAGGGAAGTAAAAAGAATTCTTGAAAAAACTGTAGAGCGATCCCGAAAGGATTTGTCCGTGAAGTTGGACAATGCTCTATGGGCCTTTAGGATTGCATTCAAAACTCCATTGGGTACTATGCCATTTAGGCTACTATATGGAAAGGCTTGTCATTTACCTATGGAAATTGAACATAATGCTTATTGGGCTATAAAATAGATTAACCTTGATCTAGCTAGTGTAAGTGAAAGGAGAAAATTACAGATCAATGAGCTGGATGAATGGAGATTACAAGCTTATGACAATGCAAGGATGTATAAGGAGCGGACTAAGAGATGGCATGATGCTCTCATTAAGGAATGAAAAGAGTTTCAAGATGGAGATCAGGTATTATTGTATAATTTAAGGCTTTGACTTTTTCCAGTTAAGTTTAAATTGAGATGGTTTGGTCCATTTATAGTCAAAGAAGTCTTTCTCTATGGGACAATCAAAATTACTCATCCAGAAAAAGGGAATTTTAAGGTTAATGAGCAAAGGCTTAAACTGTATTTAGGGGGAGACTTGAATGAGCTGAAGGAGGTTTTATACCTCCAAGACTAAGGATGAACTACTCCTGAACGTCCAACTAATACGACGTTAAAGAAGTGTTGGGTGGGAGACAACCCATCATTTTATTTATTTTTGATATTTGTTTCTTTAATTTTCATGTTTTTAATTTGTTTCATTGATTTTTAATTTTTTTTAACCATGGTTGGTGGTGTGTTGTTTTAAGTTCACTTGAATATGTAGAGGAAAATTTTCTTTTGAGGGGGTAACTTGAGCTTGATTTAGAGACACACCCATGTCACTGGGCATGTCATTCATTTTCAGAGGCAGTAGCTGTGACACGCTTGTGTCACTGGACGTGTCATTTAAATGGCACCACAGTAGCTAAAACATGCCTATAGACATGCCCGTATCACTGGTCATGTCATTTTTACTAAATTTGAGGTTTACATTAGCAACCACATGCCCAGTGACACGCCCATGTCACTGGACGCATTGTACTTGCTCACATGCAGTAGTTATGACATGCCCAATAACATGTGCATTTTAGTGGGCATGTCAACGTATTTTAAAAGCGAGCCTAAGTTTATTATAAATAGCTTTTCTCTCTTCTCTTGCCCCTTTGTTGATTTTATCTCAAATTTATCGCGCTCTCACACTCGAAATCACACACCTAATCAGTCTAGAGGGGATTTTGATTTCCATTATAAGATTTGGAGAGGATTTCATTGCATTTTGTTTAATTTTCTCACATCCTTTGCTCCTAATTTTAGATAATGGGTCCTCACAAACAAGTGTCATCCAAATTACCAACCAAATTGGCTAGAGGGGAAGGCAGCTCAAGACAACCCGTTACATATCCGATCTCAAAATTTATGGCTGGCCGTAAGTGCATTTGGTTCTCAAATTTGAAAGAAAGGAAGTGGTTTGAATTATTGGGGAACAAGGATTGGTCTCCCCCTAGGGTTTTGGATTGGGGTGCTATGGAGCAAGCTCACATAGTGACTGAGATCTGGGATTTGATAAACCAACCGGGATGGGAAGAACTCTTTTCCATCAATTAGCCTTCGTACAGAGAGTTAACCCTGGAGTTCTTCTGCACTTTTCAGTTTGATAAAAATAAGATCTCCATTATCAAGCCAACGATGAAGTTCAAGTTGGGAGGTTAGCGATTCCACATGGGCATCAATGAACTTCGTGTACATTTAGGTTTATTTACTATGGAAGAGGTGCAGACTGTTGAGTATCTTAACTCTGAGGTGGACTTTAAGATGTACGATGTTATTCCTTTAAGGGTTTGGAGGACATTTGCACCCTGTATAGATAAATATCAACCTAAGGTGTCCAAGGCATCAAATTTTGAATCTTTTCCTTGCTGGGTGGTGCATAATCTTTTGGTTCACACTCTTACAGCTCATCAAAGTAGCACAGGGTTAGTTAGCTTACGGGATTTATTCTTCTTGAACTGCATGATAAAGAATATTCAATGCAATGTAGCTCATGGCATCACATATTTCTTCTATGAGCAGTCTAAAGAAGTACCAGGTAACTTGCATGGTGGCATGTATGTCACGAGACTGGCTCGCAGTTTGGGTATGTTGGATGGATGTCTCCCAATGACTTTGGATGGGCTCCCCAAACTTTTGTGCATGGACACTTTAAAATGGTTGAATCGGGAGAAGGTGGTGGAGCTATAGGCACCGCCTGCGGATTTTGAGCCAGCTCCTCTTGCTCATTCTGAGCCAGTTCCTTCTGCTTCCACTTTCGACATACCTCTACATCCACTGACAGATATCCCTGGCCCATCAACCACTACTCGACCTTCTTCATCAGTTGGCCTGCCCTTTACTCTAGCCCTACCTTCAGAGATTGGCATCATTTTGTTAATGTTGAATGGGATGATGACCAGAAACCAACTGATTTTGAGCACCAGATATGCAAGATAGAAGGTAAGATAGGAAACATAGAGTTGAATCTAAATAAATTATTGACCCAGCAGGACCGAATCCAGCATTCCATAGGGCATCACTACTCGTCCTTTCAAGGGTAACTGAATCATGAGATACTGAGGAGGCAATGGCTTAAGCAGTCCATGCTCGAGTTTTGGAGGTCTCATGGATTCTGCCCTTCGCAGCCACCTCCTCCACCATATCAGCCCCCAGTGCCACACGTAGATGTTTGAGATGACGACACCAGCGATGATACCAGTGCTAGTAGTGAGGATGTTGCATCTATGGATGACTAGCCCATTGTTTTGATTTTATTTTGTTCTATTTTATTTATGTATTTCCTTATTTCTAACTTTATATATATGTATATGAATCTTTATAATTTTGCATGCCAGTCTTTGTTGTGTAGCTCATTCGACTTTGCAATGCTTTTGGGACCCAAATCATATATATTGATTTATGGACATGATAGGGCAGTCCTCTATCTCTTTTGTTGTTTTTCTTATTTTACACACATTGGGAAAAATGTGCATCATAAGTGTGGGGGAGAGAAGAGGTACACTTTATTTCATTAATATCATTTAATTCATTCGTCGCATCCAATTTCTTTAACTTATTATTTGGATTCGAGTAAACTAGATTGCCAAAATAGTATGAAGTGAAATGGTTCCTCTTTACATTAAATTAATGGTTGATTTAATGAACGACAATATCTTGTTGAGGTTGACTCGATTTTCTTAATTGATTGCTAAAGACTAAATGTGATAGTTCGAATTAGGTAGTTGATTGATGAGAGTTGCACATCTGAAGTTTAAAACCTTAGTTACATTTTTTAGCATGTTCCAATTCCTTAGGTACATGAGTCAAAATTAGCATGATATCTTTATTATCTTAAGTTTCTGATCACTTTCCTTGAAAATAAATAAATAAATAAATATTATAAATTAAAATAATTTTTTAGGAGCTTTGAAAATTTGTCCCTATTCCCCTGATTTTAACTCTTGAATTGAAACAAATGAGTTGGAATCATGAATAGTGCTAGTAGCCATTTGAATGATGATTCTATCTGAGTAACCAGGGGTAGGTATTGTTAGTGTATATGCGCTAGGCCATTGATTTGGACCTTAATGATATTCATGATTATGTGACCCAATTTGCTAACATAATCATGCTATGTCACGTTTATGATTATAGATAAGTTGCACATGGATCTAAATGGATCACATCAGCCTACGTTCTATGTGTGTGACCCGATAGGCTCATATTAATTGGTAGTGTATTTCAATCTCTATTGAAATGCACAAATCATAATTGGCCTCTAGCAAGACATTACGACTACCCAATTAATCATGAGAATCATTATAAATGAAAAACCTGAAATAGTACATGCATTAATCCCTTTGTCACACGATATCTAGTTTGAACATAAGTCATAGTAAATGTCATACTTATATTGTCCAAACTTATGATTACTCGATCTCCAAGTTAACTGATAAACAAATAAGATTGATCTTATATCAACTTATTTGAGCATGGCCATGCATTTCTCAGTTACACTTATCGAGGGGCCCAGAAGATATCTCTCTCATAGAGAGGGACAAATTCCATCTTGATTGTTCATTTTCCTCTACATAATTTATATCATGTTCAAGCATAACCTTTATAATTATCTAGTTACAGATAACGTTTGATCATGTCAAAACATAATATTCCTTATGTTGGAAACTATGACAATCTCAAGTCAAAGGATTAAATGAAAACTATTATGAGATACACTTATGACATTAAACCATGAAGTGATATCTGTGTGGGTCTATCCAATACACTGTTCTCTAACATGTATCCATAATATTGATTTGTATCTTCATACCTATAATCATCTTATGATTATCAAATCAATATTACACTAGTTATATTTATTATTATCTCCATAACAATAATAAACTAGGGATATAATCATTATTATATATAACATGCAAACATAACAATGATAATAAAAACTTCTTTATTAATAACAAAATGAATAACATTAAGGTCCAAATCAATGGCCTAGCGCATATACACTAATAGTCTCCCACTTGCACTAGGCCTAGTCTAACAAATATCTCATGCCCATAGACCTAGTGTGCTGATCATGCTTGACCCGCGAGAGAGGCTTTGTCAATGGATCTGCTATGTTGTCATTTGTGTCAACTTTGCATATCTTGATATCACCTCTATCAATGATGTCTCGAATGAGGTGAAATCGCCTGAGTATGTGCTTAGATTTTTGATGGGACCTTGGCTCTTTTGCTTGCGCTATGGCACCATTGTTGTCACAATAGATAGCCATAGGATTAGCAATGCTAGGCACCACTCCAAGCTCAGTGATGAATTTCTTCAGCCAAACTGCTTCCTTAGCAGCATCTGATGCTGCTATATACTCAGCTTCTGTTGTAGAATCTGCTACTGTGCTTTGCTTGGAACTTTTCCAAGTAATGGCTCCACCATTCAATGTGAATACAAAACCTGACTGCGATTTGTAATCATCTATATCAGTTTGGAAACTAGCATCTGTGTAACCATTTACAACTAGTTCATCTTCCAAACCTCCATAAACTAAGAAAACATTCTTAGTTCTTCTTAGATACTTAAGAATGTTCTTAACAGCTGTCCAGTGACCCTCACCAGGATCAACTTGATATCTACTTGTTGTGCTTAAAGAATATGAGACATCAGGTCTAGTACATAGCATGGCATACATAATAGATCCAATAGCAGAAGCATAAGGGATCTTATTCATTCTATCTCGCTCCTCAGATGTCTTTGGACATTGATTCTTGCCAAGATGAATACCATGTGACATAGGCAAGAATCCTTTCTTGGAATCTTGCATACTGAACCTCTTCAACACTTTGTCAATGTATGTACTTTGACTTAAGCCAATTATCCTTCTAGATCTATCTCTATAGATCCTTATACCAAGGATATATGCAGCCTCTCCCAAGTCCTTCATTGAAAAAGAATTCCCTAACCAATCTTTAACCTTTTGTAAAGTGGGGACATCATTTCCAATGATCAATATGTCATCTACATATAGGACTAAGAACACGATAGCACTCCCACTAACCATCTTGTAAACACATGGTTCATCTTCATTTTGAATGAAACCAAAGTTCTTAACTGTTTCATCAAAACAAAGATTCCAGCTTCGAGATGCTTGCTTCAATCCATAAATGGACCTTTGAAGCTTGCAAACCTTCCCAGAATTCTCAGGATTTACAAAACCCTCAGGTTGTGTCATGTACACATCCTCGAGTAAATTTCCATTCAGGAAAGCGGTTTTGACATCCATTTGCCATATCACATAATCATAGTATGCAGCAATGGCAAGGAGAATCCTAATAGATTTAATCATAGCAACTGGAGAAAAAGTTTCATCATAGTCTATACCATGTGTTTGTTTGAAACCTTTAGCAACCAACCTTGCTTTATAGGTTTGCACATTTCCATTAATGTCAATTTTCTTCTTGAAAACCCATTTGCAGCCAATAGTCTTAATACCTTCGGGAGGATCAATTAAGGCCCAAACTTGGTTGTCAAACATGGACTGCATCTCAGAGTTCATGGCTCCAAGCCATTTCTCTGAATCTGGACCTGACACAGCTTCAAGATAGGTAGTTGGCTCATCTTGATCTATGAGCAAAACTTCACGACTTTCAGTCATGAGAAATCCATATCTCTCAGGCTGATGACGTGGTCTATCAGATCTGCGCAGAACTTGTGTAACATTTTCAGTTTCCACAATGACTTGTGGTTCTGAAACTGTTTCTACAGGCGGCTCAATATCTTCTTGTGGTTCTATAAATTCATCTAATTGAACTGTGCTCCCACTAGTTCTTTTAGAAATGAATTCCTTTTCCAAGAAGGTTCCATTTCGAGCAACAAATACTTTGTTCTCAGATGGAATATAGAAATAATATCCTTTAGTTTCCTTAGGATATCCCACAAAGATACATTTAGCAGATTTTGGAGCTAACTTATCTGAAACTGGTATTTTCACATAAGCCTCACAACCCCAAATCTTAAGAAAAGACAAACTAGGTGTTTTGCCAGTCCATATCTCATATGGTGTCTTTTCAACCACTTTAGATGGTACACGGTTTAAAATAAAAGCAGCTGTCTCCAAGGCATAACCCCAAAACGATAATGGAAGATCTGCTTGACTCATCATAGATCGAACCATATCTAATAAAGTTCGATTTCTTCTTTCAGAAACACCATTCCACTGTGGAGTTCCTGGAGGAGTTAATGGTGAAACAATTCCATAATTTCTTAGATGTTCGTCAAACTCTTGGCTCAAAAATTCACCACCTCGATCAGATCGAAGTGCCTTAATAGTTTTACCAAGTTGATTTTGTATTTCATTTTGAAAAGTTTTGAACATTTCAAAAGCCTCATGCTTATGTTTCATTAGGTAGACATAGCCATACCTACTGAAATCATCAGTAAAAGTAATGAAGTAATTATATCCTCCTCTGGCACTAATGCTTAACGGGCCACATACATCTGTATGTACTAGTCCTAGCAAGTCATTAGCCCTTTCACCTTGTTCAGTGAAAGGATTCTTTGTCATTTTGCCAAGTAAACAAGATTCACATTTATCAAATGATTCAAAATCAAATGAATCTAATAATCCATCTTGATGGAGTTTAGAAATGCGTCTCTCATTTATATGGCTAAGACGACAATGCCATAAAAATGTAGGGTTTAGGTCATTTGGCTTAATTCTCTTAGAGTTTATGTTATAAATATGATTCTCCCTAGAATCATCTAAGTCAAGGACATAAAGGCCATTAAAAGATCTTGCAATACCATAAAGCAAATCATCTTTATCAAAAATAGAACAGGTCTTATTTTTAATTAAAAATGAAAAACCTTCATCATCCAAAACTGAAACTGAAATAAGATTCCTACTCAGAGTAGGAACATAATAGCAATTGTTCAAATTTAACAAAAAGCCATTAGGCATATGAAGTTCATAAGATCCTACAGCTAGTGCAGCAACTCTTGTTGATTCCATTTAATTCGAAATATACCATGTTGATGTATATTATATCTAGATCCATGACACATCAACATGGTATATTTTGAATTAAATGGTTAGACTTAATTAGAATCTGCAACCCTTGCCGCAGCGGAATATACCACTGTTAGCAAATTGGTAGATAAGAATTGATGATTATGTTTACAAAATGAAGATGAACCATGTGTTTATCAAAACCCTAACTGTCCATATCCCATATGGACCCACGTTTTAATAATTATTATCTAATAATAATTATTATAACAATATTATTATTAATATCTAATAATAATAATAATACTAACAACAATAATTAAATATAATTATTATTATTTAAGTACAGCCTACGTTCTATGTGTGTGACCCGATAGGCTCATATTAATTGGTAGTGTATTTCAATCTCTATTGAAATGCACAAATCATAATTGGCCTCTAGCAAGACATTACGACTACCCAATTAATCATGAGAATCATTATAAATGAAAAACCTGAAATAGTACATGCATTAATCCCTTTGTCACACGATATCTAGTTTGAACATAAGTCATAGTAAATGTCATACTTATATTGTCCAAACTTATGATTACTCGATCTCCAAGTTAACTGATAAACAAATAAGATTGATCTTATATCAACTTATTTGAGCATGGCCATGCATTTCTCAATTACACTTATCGAGGGGCCCAGAAGATATCTCTCTCATAGAGAGGGACAAATTCCATCTTGATTGTTCATTTTCCTCTACATAATTTATATCATGTTCAAGCATAACCTTTATAATTATCTAGTTACAGATAACGTTTGATCATGTCAAAACATAATATTCCTTATGTTGGAAACTATGACAATCTCAAGTCAAAGGATTAAATGAAAACTATTATGAGATACACTTATGACATTAAACCATGAAGTGATATCTGTGTGGGTCTATCCAATACACTGTTCTCTAACATGTATCCATAATATTGATTTGTATCTTCATACCTATAATCATCTTATGATTATCAAATCAATATTACACTAGTTATATTTATTATTATCTCCATAACAATAATAAACCAGGGATATAATCATTATTATATATAACATGCAAACATAACAATGATAATAAAAACTTCTTTATTAATAACAAAATGAATAACATTAAGGTCCAAATCAATGGCCTAGCGCATATACACTAACAGTGGTATCAGAGCCTCTTGTTGATTCCATTTAATTCGAAATATACCATGTTGATGTGTTGATATGATCTATTGTTTTTCGAATGGCATGATTGGATTCGTTTTATCATTTGATGATGATTCGAATTTGTTATATGAGATATAACATAAATTGTTGTTGATATATGATGTCAAAGATGACCAATTGTATAAGATACAATTCTGTGAAATCAAATTGGGGTTAGTATACGATCTGTTATGGTTTCGAATTAGGGTTAATATGATTAATTCAATTCGTTTATTCATATTGAATGTATACATAGATTTCGATTTTGATTAATTTGATTATTGAGTAAATCGTTTCTAAGGTTTCTGGTAATAGTTCTCTGTTAATATGATTAATAGATTACTATTATATTCTATTTAATATGATTAACAGAATAAGGGTTTTGACAGAAAATAATTAATTGGAATAAAACTATTAATTAATTGGAACATGTAATATTGATTTGAATTAATTGGAACATGTAATATTGATTTGACAGAAAATAATTAATTGGAATAAAACTATTAAATAAAACTATTAATTAATAAAACTATTAATTAATTAGAAAATAATTCGTTTTGAAAAGGAAAACGTAAGAAGAGAAAAAACCTAAAAAAAAAACCCTAGTTTTGTTTTAAAAAAGGTTCAGCCACTGCCGTTGGTGAGCTAGCACTCAGACCGGCGTACGTTTGTGTGGATTTCGTTAGAGGGTGTTCGTCTTCAGAAGGCAACATCTGTTAATCGTTTTGAAGCTACACAAAAAGGTTAGTTTCGAATCTCTTTTATCGAACTGAATGGATCACATGGATCCTGTGAGTAAATCGAAAGAATTTTTTTTGTTTTCCGCTGCGGCAAGGGTTGCAGATTCTTCACGATTTGCTAACAGGTATCACAAATGTTTACCTTCACGTCAAAAAGTTAGTTTCAGTTCAAATAAGTCGAGCTCCTTTTTTTAAAAAAAAAATGTTTCACGCAATGCATTTTACGAAGGCTCAAAGAACTTAATAAAAAATTCACACTTCCTTACTTCGTTCATGACTTTTGAGTTCTTGGAATTTTATGCTCAATCTTTTAACTCAGAATTTTTAATTTTAGATTTGTGAGATTTTTGTTTTGAAACTTCTTAATTCAACTGTCATGTTTGAGATTTAGTTTTTGGTTGAGAATGTTAGGTTTTCTAATTTGAGTATTGTAAAATTTTTACTTTCTTTGGATATAGAGGGGTCCTTCATTTCTTCTTATTATAGTGATTTGGTTTGCTTGAGTACAAGCAAAAACTCAAGTGTGCGGGAATTTGATAAGAGTATAATTGATGATATTTTTGCCCCTATTTCTTTGTATATTTATTGTCAAATTGAGTTTAATTTATTTTTTCAAGTGTATATTAGAGGGATGTTTTACACTTTGAGACCTTATGGTCATTTAGGCTGAAATCAGGGATGAAAGATGAGGAAAAGAGCAACTTTGGGCAAAATTTTCAAGTGACACACCCAACAACATAGGCGTGTCAATGACCGTATCGTTCGCCCACCTTACAGAAGCTTTGACATGCCCAGTGACATGCTCATGTCCTTAATTATGTATCACAGTAGCTACAACACATCTAGCAGCATGGCCGTGTTGTTGCCCATGTCATCAATGCTGAATGAAGTATCAATGACACTCCAAGAGACACAGCCGTGTCACTGGACATGCCAACCAAAATTTCTAGGCTATAAAATCTGAGTTGAAGTGAGAATTAGGGATCCAGTTTTTATTATTAGAGCCAATTTTCTGATAAAAATATATTTTTGGCTGCCGAGAGTAAAGGTGAAGATCCAATTCATGCGAGATCTAAATCAAGAATCAAGGATTGAAGTGAAGAAAAAAAATCATTCATTATGGATTGATTGAATTCTTCTACTCATTTCTTTTGTTCTGGTTTTCTGGTTATGAACATGAGCTAAATTTTTTCTATCTAGATATTGATGAACCCTAGCCTTATTGTATGGATTGAATAATTCTTATTAAATTAAATCATTTGATTGAGTTATTTTATTCTTTTGATTCTTAATTTCTTATTTCCAATTGATAATAGCATGCTTATTGATTGGTTGCAATTTTATATTATTGACATGAGAAAGCTTGATATGAACAGAATTTTCATTAGGATTGAGGGTTGATTGGAGTGCTAGAGATAGACTTACAAGACCCTTAGGTTTGAATTTCCTTGTTATTATTGCAAGATCTATTTAATTATGCTTGAGAAGAGATTCCTAGCATTCTACTTAGTGATTAGGGATTAATTCACTCGAGAGAGGTTTTGATCTAATTTAGAGGAATGCCAATTCAACTCTATTATTTGATTTAATTTAATTAATATTCATAAATTTTTTTATGGCTAGGGGGATTCAATACCTGGATAGTATTTTCATCATCAACTCTTTTTGCATAATATTCAATTTTTCTTTACCTTAATTTATTAAGTAATTTGTCTTTTATTTTAATCATCACAAAAACTATTGATTTGTTAAACAACAGTTAAGATTTGCACTAGTACTTGACCTTGTCCCTAGTGGAATGATATCTTACTCACTATTTTATCACTTGAGCGACTCGTGCACTTGCAGTAACATTGTGATAGCACAAACTTGCCATCACAAAGCTTGGTGGAGAGCTGAGGAGAGGACGATCTGGACCGTTGGCATGAATAATGCATTACCCCTACAAAACTCTCGCCGAATTATTATCGGGCTTGTGTCTAGTGGCTGGTTCCTTGGTGAGAGGGTACATAATTGGTTCCTTGGCCTTGATCAAAGGCGAGTACCATCCAACATCCCGACATCTATACTGACTTTCATATCCATGCCAAAGAATGCATGGAGACACGCCTGAAATGGGTATGATAGTGATATACTCTTGCTCTGACCTAATTTATCATATACTGAGTTCATACGGGACCAGCTGTTGCACTTTGAAGTTGCTCTGGATGGTTTTGAAGATTTTGACAAAGAAGAAGAAGAAGAAGAAGAAGAAGAAGAAGAAGAAGAAGAAGAAGAAGAAGAAAAGGGTGATAATATGGAGGAGGAAGGTGATGGCGAGGAAGGTAGCAAGGATGAAGAGGAAGAAGAGGATAAGGAGGAAGAAGAGGATGGGAAGGAAGATAGTACAAGGATTGCTGCCCATGATGATACCACGGTTGTCTCCTCTCAGGTTAATATAAAATGTTATAGTTGAACCTACCTTGTCATTAAACTCATTTAATTTGAATTGTTGCAGGTGATGGAGCAATTCGGTGGTCCCAGTTATGATGCAGCTAGTCCATCTCACGTAGAAACACCACAGCTTGATATACTGCCCATAACACCCTATGCGGATCCATCTTCTAGGTTTCACGGCTTTGATCTGAGTTATCTAGTTTGTTTTTCTTGTTTCATATTTACATATGCTGAATGTATGCATGAAAATGTATGAACCTAATTTTTCCTTTCTGACTCACAGCGTATGCTTGAGGAGCAGAGTCAAAAATTGCAGGAAGAATTGGTCGCTAGTTGCTGGCGTGCATATCATCTTGAAAGGAACTTCTGGGACTTCAGATTTCATGGCTATAGAGATCTTGGTGCATCTTCATCAAGGAGGCCCCAGATGGATGACCATGACGTGCCACCTCCCTTCTTAGGCTTTGATTATGATAGGAGTGATTTTCAAGATAACAGTGATCTGGGCGCTTCATTCTCAGGAGGAAACTAGACAGATGATGTGCCACCACTTCCAACTGGTGATGTGTAACACCCCATCTTAGCCTATGTTTCTAGACCAAGATGGACTGTTATCTCATGGTGGTTGTGTCTTAATATTTTACTTAGCCAATTTTAAGTGCAGATTTTAAAAAAACTTTTGCCACAACCTCCCCTAAAAATGGAGGTCCCAAGTGTCGCCAAAATTGATTTTTTTTATTTTTGAAAACAATTTTGATCTCAATCAAACAATCGCAACACTCCTCAAACACTTCTATATTCATCACCCTTATATCCTCCACCAAATCCTGCACTAAAACTTTACACTTCTATACTTGCATACATAAGTGCTAAATCCAAATAAGATTTATTAGATTACTAGCAGTGTACGTGTTCTAGCTTTTCAGTATAATACATTTATTTGCTAGATCATACAAGCTTATGTACATTCCATATTGCTACAATAAATCATCTCCAAACTCCTACCCAAAGTAGTAGTCAAGGCCAGCTGCACAGGACATGCTGCAATCTCGTCTCCTCGTTTAACCTACGAGTTTAGAGGGAAACTAAACTCGCTAAGCAATAAATAAATAAAATGAAAGAATGATTTGATCATACATTTATATACTTTAAATAATTGAAAGGAATAAATACAAAACACAGAAGGTAAAAATGCTTGACTGAATAATTTGAATTTAAATCATTTTTCTTGCTCTTATCATTTTGGTTGCTCTACTGGTTTAACAGAAAATCAACGGATAAGGCACAGGTCATGATAAATATATCTCGTCATGGTGAGATATTATAGGATGATATGCATCATGGTGCATATTTCATCATCCTTCATCATAATTCTTGCACATGTGCTAATAGCCATTGTTCATTGAATCATTGATCATGTCATTGTAATCATCGGCCTTCAGCCGGAATATCATGTCATATCATGAGCAGTACTGCAATAATAGTATGATGCATCATACCCTTATCTCAAGGGTTCTGTCATAACCAAGTAGAGCATAAACAATTTATTAATTAATTTGATCATGATATTCAATAAGTCATGATTTTTCCATAATGCATGTATTGTCGGAATAGCTTGTCATGATGCCTTTCTGATCATTTCCAATTCTCCTTCATGTCATTTTATATGATTTAACTCAATCCATATCATAATATTCAAGTTTTAACACATTTAGAAAAATGACCAAATGAATAGTAGTGCGGCGCATAAAATCGGCAACACAATGGCGAGCGACAACTAAATGGTAAAATCTGTTTTTACTGCTGAAAATCAGCCAACTTTGGCAACAGTTGTGACCAAGTAAACAAACTTATTTTTGGATGAATTTTTGCAGGAAAACACTTTCATAAGTTAACTAAACGCATGTAAAATTTCGTCAAAAAATTCCTTCGTTTGCCCCTCCAACAAACTGCCCAAAATGAAAGCTGCAGAATGGTGCCCAAAAGGGACCATTCAGCCCAATTTTCAAAACTTGAGGGGAATTCATTTTTTTCTTGCAAAATTGATTTTTAGACTCCTTTTGTGATACCATTGAAGGACTAAGGGTCCCTCTTTCAAAAATCAAACCAAAGGGGTGATTAAAAGTTCATCGAAGTTTATGAATAATTGAGCAAATTTAGCTAGTTTGTTTTGTTTTCATTCTTTTCACAATCAATTGATTACAAATGGTTTAAGAGTACTTTCCCACATATTTACCACACATAATGACGTCATTTCAAAGCAATTTCAAAAGTTCCATAATGCAAAACATATGAATTAATTGAAAAGGCAATGATTTAAGTACCAAACCTTGTTTATTTGCTTTATCCCTTGCTTGTCCTATTCTTTCTTCCCTTCTTCTTCTTTATCCCTTTGATTTCCTATAATTTTCATAACTTCCATAATAAGAACATTATAAAAACCATATGTTCAAGCCTTGATTCTTGCTATCTAAAGCTACTAATTACCATTTATTCATCAATTCTACATGTATGGATCATTTAATCTAATTTCTCTTCACTTTCTTAACTTTTCCATATTCTTCCCAATCTTTCTTTTGATAATAACTTAAGAAACATCAACTAAATGAATAAATTGATACTAGAATTGAATTCCTTACCTTAAAGTCTTATTCTCCACCCAAGTTTGTAACCAAAAATAGCTACTTGAAAACAATCTCTCTCTCTCTTTTCCCTTTCTCTTCTGTTTGGCCAAAGCAAGAACAAAGGAGAGCTCTTGGCTTTTATTTTTTTGGTGTTCTCTCCTCCAAATGGCAGCTAAGAGAGGTTAAGATGTGATGGTGTAAGTGTTGGTTTCCCATTGGTACACTTAAGTGGGAAAATGGCTAATTCTCATTGGTCCAAATGTCTCTTTCTTTTTTATTTAAAACCCAAGCCCTTGGACTTTCTTTTAATTATATTTTGGCCCCTAAACCTCCTTGTGCTGTAATTTTATGGTCTAAGATGTGAAAAGACCAAAATACCCTTCGGCGATTACTCGTTTGTAACTTTTAAACCGCGCACTTCCGCCGAATGCTGTGGTACACTTTTTGACTCAGTTTTTTCTCTACTTTTTCATTTTTGAGATCCATTATTACTTTCGAGACACTTTTAAAAATGACCATAATGCCCCTGGTCAAAATCCCCTATATCTTCCAAACCGTGCGTTTTCAGGAAAAACTGTGTCGCGCCGTTGCTACCCGATTTTTCTCTAATTTTCATTTCTGGAGTCTGTTATATGCACTATTAAGGACCTTCGGAACAACTTTTGGTAATTACAGTCACCTCCACAAAACTTTGCAATCTTTGCAGTTAGGTCCTTTTTGTCCTATAGAGCTTCCTTTCCCTTCGTGTTCTTTGGTGGTTACTCGGGATGGCTCCTCTTACTGTACGCTGATGTACTGTACATGGATTTACTGTACTTATGTACAAATTGGGTCGTGACATGATGACTTTTTGAGTGCTTTGTTTAATTACAGACCACCTCCTCCTACATAGTGATATATCATGTACTATATTGAGAAACTTATTATAAAAATAATATACTGTTAAATAAAATAAAATAATTTGACTTTTCAAATGATTTTTTTTAATGTCTGGACATTTTTTTAGTTTGACTTTGCTTTATTACATATATATATATATATATATACAGAACATGCATTGAATTCAACATGGACTAGTTAACGAAGCCAATACCCACATGGATTAGGTTTTAACCATTCCCACTTTGTAGCGAGCTCAGGACGCCCAAACCTATTTCAACGTGGATTAAAATTTACACCGAATTCGATATAGACTTCTGCTTCCTTAGACAATTTGGACTCAAACCAGTGGCTATATAAACCAATGAATTACTTTCTCCTTTCCATATTCATAACATCAAATCTTCGCGGAGTCTTCATAAATTGAAACACACACTTTTACTTCAATATTTCCTCTTACAAGCTCACAACAATTTCAACCCTTCAAGAACTCTAGAATGACCAAAGCCGATTTAAAGAAGATAAAGAACTTATTCAAATCCAACAAACCTACACATTGGGAACAAATATCATGGTCTCAACTCAATAACTTAAAGTTCTTTCAAAATGTTAAGTTAAATCATTCCTTCTTATATGCCATGGCTTATTTTTGGGATATGAAAACTAGGACCTTCAAAATAGACAATTTTGAGATATGTCCTATGATTGAAGAAATTGAAGCTATTATCGGATATCCAAACAATCAACCTCTAGCGTTACTCCTATTGACTTTCAAAACTCAACAAAAAATGCAGATGATGTTTCAACTTTCAAAACCCGAAGTCCTACAATTAACTAGACGTGAGAAAATCCTGCTTGGTCCCTTGATCAATTTTTACACCTCCCATTTGGCTCCGACCAAGGCATGGGGACATATGTTTTCTTTATGTTTGCTTGGCTAATTCTTGCTTTTTTCTTCCGACGATGACATCGATCCACAAGTACTGAATATCATGGACCAAATGGAAGTATGCTGGTCATCGATACCGTGATCTTGGCTGAGACCCTAGTTTGATTGGATCAATTCAAATCAAAATCTTCTAGGAGATTGGCTTATAGTCCACTGCTCCTTTTTGGTAATTACCTAAATCGCACTTTCAGGTTGTCAATTTAGGCCTTTTATTTTCATTACTCTAATTTTTGCCTATTCCGCCCTTACGAATTTTTGAAACTAGAGAGCTATCCTAATTTTTGCCTAAGCTGCCCTTGCAGGTTTTCAACTTAGTTGACCTTTTTTTCTTAATATTATTGGTTCTAATTATTGCCTAGACTACCCATGCAGGTTTTCAAAACTAGCAAACTGCCTGTAGACCCTTGATTTTGGCCCTAGCTAGTCCGGTGCTAATTTCAAACCTTTGATTTGATTGATATATTTTATTAGGGCCTAAAATAAGCTATTTAAAAGTTAATTGCATCTTAAAAGATTTGGTTGGTTTTACAACTGCACTAAAACCTAAACGGGTCCAATTTGAAGGTTTGGTTGATTTTTCACTTGATTTGGGTAGCCTTTAGGTAGTAGGGGTGTCCCATGTCAAATTAGGACACCCAATTTGATATGGGGCTATCCCCATATCGAAATGGGGCTCCCCCATTTCAATATGGGGTAGTTTTTGGTGGTCCATATCGAATTTGGATTGCCAATTCAATATGGACTTGGATTCTATTGAATTAAAATCACTTGAATTCGAGATGGACTCAGTTTACCTCGAATAAAAGTGGTTCTAATTCAATATGGTCTTGGTTTGTGTCGAACAAAAAATCTATTAATTCGATATGCATAAGAAGATCCATTTTTAAAACGGAAAGCTTTCACCATTTAACCTAATGGATGCTCTTATAAATACAGGTTTTAAAAACTCGGAGGAGGACTTTTGGTTGACCTTTGGAATGGGAGAGGAAAGATTAGCAACAAGGAAAACCCTAATAAGCAAGTAGCAAGCAAAGAAAAAGGATAATGAAATTCAAAGATCAAATAAAGAACGTATTAACAAGGCAGTAACTTATTGTCTTATTTTCCATTCAACCAACAAGTGTAAGGCTGGTGCAAATGAAAGTTTGGATAAAAGCTTCATTATTGGTGGAATCAACAAATGAAGGTATGTAGTTTAAATTAAATCTATTTAAATTCAAGTATATTAAAGCTTCGAAGATGTTATTCATCCATCATGCAAAGTGATCCCAGTAATCTTTAGTTCCAGAAGTCTACACGTGCTTAAGTGTTATTTTTTAGTGCATGCTCATTCAGTTACATATCATAGTAACTATATTTTTTAAATGCAATAGCTTTAATCCTATTTTTATAAATCTTAATCTTTTCTTTTCTCGTAGAGACACCCTAAACCTTAAAGATTATTTTCATAAAACTTCAAAACCCTAATTTACTCAAACCCTTAATACTAATTAAACTTTGTTTTTAAAAATTACAGTAAGCCTAATCTTTTTAAATAATAATAACAATAATAATAATATGAGTTTTTTATATTAAAAAATCTATTTTGTAAGTCTAAAACCCTAAAATCTTAATTTGTAAACCTAAACCCTCTAAACCCTAATTTCTAAATTAAAAACCCCAACCTTGTTTTTTAAAACCCTAAAAACCCTACTTTGGTTATTAAAGTTCTAAAACCCTAAATTTATAAATTTATTGCTTTATTTAGTTTTAGATTTGGTTATGTGATCGATTTTATATGTTATGAATGATTCACTTAAATTTTGATGGTTGCTTTATTTAATTTATGATGAATGATTCTCTTAAATTTTATTAATAATGTAAGAGGTATGTCTCCATTTTGTGGATACCTCACTAATTAAGCTTTATGTAATTTAAATTATTTTCATATTTTGGGATTAATGTAAACGACATGTTTTCAACTTTTGGTGGGTGTCCTATTAGTTTTCGACATTGGACAATGTAAGGATATATTTCCATCTTCGGATGGGTGTCCATTTATTTGTTTGGTTTAAACATTACTTTGATTTTAATATAATGATGCTTTTATTTTAATTATTGTATGTAGTATGGATGATATAATAATATTTAAGAATTTCATAATATTTAGACTTGAAAAGGAGGCCGATTCCAATGAGCCGGTCACTGTGGGTCTAACACCCTTATACCCAATAAACATACACTGCATACTCCCCACATATGTAATATACATATAGAGAATACAAGAATGTCACAACCCATTTTAAACAATTCAATCATCACTTATAAAATTTGTATAACTTAAAACATTTAACATATTTTATATAAATAATAGAGGAAACATTTCTTATTAAAATACATATGTATCTTCATTACCCAAAAGTTTATCCAAAATATTTTTAATAAGCAGCGGAATATACATATTTATATACATCAAAATTAATATGTATAAAATATGAAATTTATACTTACTGGCAGTTTGTCTCTGATCTTGATGTCCACAATCAACACTGTACTAAAAGGCCCAAGCCTAGGCTCGACTCGGTCTAGCTGAACTCTCAGGCTCAACCAGATCTACCCTGTCACCTGCGCGATGAAACATAATCTCGCTAAGCCAGAGGCCTAGTGGTACAAACTTTGATAACAATATAGTTCAAATTAATGCCAATGTCAAACTTTCAAGAACTAGAAACAATACACTAGGATATCATATTTCATAACATTAAATCTCATTATATTGTTCAATTGTTCCACCATTCATAATTCACATTAAAGCAAAGACAAACATGGGCCCAAAAAGAATCTAATATTCTATTCAAATTTTAGAGTTACTGCTTTGGTCCAATATAACAACATTTGTCTAGCCCGAAGGTGAATCATAATCACAATGAGGATTACCTCATATGTAACATCCCAACTAGGCTTCAAGGACTAGGCCCAACCCAGCTTCAAGGGTCTGCTACATCATGTAACACCCAACTAGGCTTCAACGACCAAGCCCAACTGTGAACGAGGATTTTCTCCCCCACTCTCGGTGGAATGGTTGTTGCGACTTTGGCACTATTTAGGCTCGGGCCTTAGAGAACACGGATCTAAGTCCAGAGAAAATGGAGTCGCCACCCAGATGGGCCGGGAAAAAGAAAGGGGTGGATGACTGGATTCCTAAGCAATTCCCAACCCCCTAATGGGTTTAAAAAGTTGGATACGTGTGGGGAAGGTGAGAAATGGCCCAGTACCCCCACAATGCCCTGTTCATTGGAATCAACCTCCTTTACAGGTCTTAATATTATAAAATTCTTAAATATAACAATATTATCCACATTACATGCAACAATTAAAATAAAGCATCATTATATTAAAATCAAAGCAATGTCTAAGCAAAATAAATAAATGGACACCAATCAGAAGATGGAAACATGTCCTTACATCATCTGTGTCTAAACTAAATAGGACACCCACTAAAAGGTAGAAACATGTGTAGACCCTTAATTTTTGACCTAGTCCGGTCTAATATATTTTATATAGTCTAAAATTATTTTTGTGTTATTTTAATTAAATAATATTTATTTTAGTATTTATTTTTTATAAGTTTTAATAAAATAAATAATAATAAAATAAATAATAATAAAAAATAAACCAAAATAAAAATAAAAATAAAAATCGGCGATGAAAAAATTCATCGCCGAAAGTGTTGCACGAAATGGCCTTGGGCCATTTCGCCCATAGGAAAATCCTGCTTACGAAATGGTTTTGCCCACAATTTTCCACACAGTGCCCCAATTCTCGCTCGCAAGCTCGCAGCCCGTCGCAGTTTTCTCCAGTGATTTTTTTTCCAGTGCAATTTTTTTCCGAAATCAAATTCTATTTGGTTTCAGTTTCCTTTTCCTAATTAATGATAATTTCCTTAAACCTTAAACCATTTTGTTTATTTCAAAAAGCTTTTAATAAACCCTAAACTGTTTTCCTCTCACTTTTTCCCAAAATTTCCAAATGTTTTGTTAAATATCCAAACCTTAAATTTATCTTACAGTTTCTAAAAATCACATAAAGCTTTATAAAACTATAAACTGTTTTCTCAAATTCTAAAACCAAATATATTTTTCGAAACACTAAAAATCCTAATTCAACTTCAAAACCAAAAATAGTAATCCTCAAACTAGTAAACCTAAACCCTAAGTTTTCTTAAATCCTAATTCCCCTAAAGCCGTAAACCCTAATCCTCAAAACCCTAATCCTTAAAACCTTAAAATCTTATAAACCTAAACATTAAATCTCAACACAGTAAGCCTAAAAACAACAATCAGCAACCAAGAACTATAAACCTAATATTTTAATATCCTAAAACACTAATTTCAAAATGTTACCCGTAAACCCTAATTTGATTCATGAAACCCTAATTCATTCCAGTTTTCCAAAATATTTACAGTAGGTTAAACAAACCTTAATAATACTAAAAATTCCAAAACCCTAATAAATTAATTAAAGAATTTTAAATAGAAATAGTAACCCTAATTTATGTCTTTACTTGCTTTATTTAATTATGTAGTTTATTATATGCATTGATTTATTTAAGTTCAATGCTTGATTTATTTAATTTATCATGGATGGATGCTTACTTTCTATTTTGATTGATGTTTAATATCTTTAATGAATGATTTATTTATGATGAATGGTTATTTACTTCTATCGATTTATTTAGATTTCCAATTGTTGTAAGAGGTATGTTTCCACTTTGTGGGTACCTCATTAGTTAAATATCATGTAATTTAAATTGCTTTTATATTTTAGACCAATGTGAAGGACATGTTTCTACCTTTTGGTGGGTGTCCTATTTAGATTAGACATATATGATGTAAGGGCAAGTTTTCATCTTTGGATGGGTGTCCATTAATCTGCTTTGTTTGAACATTGCTTTGATTTTTTTAATATAACGATGCTTTATTTCAATTGTTGCGCATAATATGGATGATATTATTATACTTAAGAATTTTATAATATCAAGACCTGTAAAAGAGGCCGGTTCCAATGAACTGGGCGTTGTGGGGTTGCTGGGCCATTTCTCACCTTCCCCACACGTACCCAACTTTCCAAACCCATTAGGGGGTTAGGGATTCCTTAGGAATTGAGTCATCCACCCCTTTCTTTTTCCCGGCCCGTCTGGGTGGCGATTCCATTTTCTCCAGACTTAGGTCCGTGTTCTCTAAGGCCCCGAGCCTAAACAGTACCAAAGTCCCAAGAGCCATTCCACCGGGAGTGGGAGCAAAAATCCCCGCTCACAGTGGCGACTCCACTGGGAATAAGATAAGTTGATTCCATTGGTCTTTATATTATTCTATTCTTTCTTATAATGATATTATCCATTGCATCATATCAGATTGCATCGTGTGCGTGAGGTAGGTCACCCGTGTTACTCGTGTTGTGTTATGTAAGGGATACCATACTTTCACTCAAGGTATGGAGATCGAGCATGGCATAACCACCCATAGTCTCATACCATTTGGTATATACTTGCTATGGCAACCGAAACCTTTTAACCCAAAGACTAAAGCTCATGCAATTGGCCTAGTTACTTTCCCTAGGTTTTACCCCAAATGCTTGTTGTTTGACTATGGTTAATTTATCTTGGCTTAGACCATGGCTTATTTGGTTTGTTCTTTTTCTAATATGACTTAAAAACATTGTAAGCTCAAAATAAATTTTTCTTTAAAATTAAAAAGACCAAAGCAATTTTCAAATCTTTTCAAGATGGTCCTTGGACATAAAACTTTTTCTAAAAATAAATCAAAAAATTCTTTTGCTCATGACCCAAATACTAAGCCCAAAATCCATTTTTTCTAAAATCTTTTTGCAATGGGCTTAGAAACAAAATTATTTTCATCCAACCTTTTCTTACAAAGAGCTTGCAAATTATTTAGGTCAATTATGAAATACTAAAAATCAATTGTGAGCCTAGTTTATACTAAGAATAATTAACCATGGGCTTGTTTTTGGCATGAATCATTAGTTACTTTTTCAAGTGAGAAATCTATCTATAATAAACCTCTTAATTTAGTTTTAATCCAATATAGCATAAAAGCTACTATAGTTGGTTGAATGGATTAAAACCTAATTAATGGGAATTATTATGAACTGATTTTCATTTTCAAAAATATAACTATTGGTTGAAATGTCCAAGGGAAATATTCGAAAATAAGATACCCAATGTTGGTATTTTGTTAGCCATACACCTAGGAAAAGGGACTCGCCATTCGTTTGTGGATGTTATAAGGTTGGAAGGGACTTTCTACTTATCTTTGTCTATTGTTTGTGCATACATGCATACATTTGCATCTCATATCATTGATCTTTTCTGGCTCACAGCCCTGGATTACGATAGTTCAAAAGCTTACGACAATCCGACCTACGCCGAAAGTGAAGAATGTAGCAATGACTCAATCACTTGCTCACCAAAAGCAATGGATCCCGAACAAGTTCAAAGAATGGTGGATGATGCCCTCAATGCCAAGATGGAAGAAATAAAAGAGGCCCTAGCTGAGACCATGAAGAATCAATTGGCTGCAATTTTAGGAAATTATGCCGAAGCATCCGCTAGCACTAAGAAGCCAAAGGACAAAGGTAAGACTAAAGTTGGTGAAGTAGTTTTTGAGGAGGATAAGGTGATCATTGATGATGATGATGATTGGGCTCAATACTACCAAGATCCTCAAGACAAAAAGGAGTCGAAGGTTGTTGAGAAGATAACTATTGAAAAGACCGAGACTTCTGATGTTAAAAAGATGATTGCTGATTTAGAAAAGAAATTTGAGAAGAAACTGAAAACTGAAGAGGTTTCCGAGATCGACAAACTATTTAAACAAGATGTAGAAGTTCCATACAAATTCAAGATGCCATCTTTTACAAAGTTTGATGGAACCGGAAATCCTCACCTCCATGTGAAGCAGTATATCACTGCTATGCAGTCTGCCCGAGCTGCTAAGGTTCAAACTTTAAGGTACTTTATGCTCTAATTAGATCTTGTTATCCAAAATTGGTTCAATACCTTAGATGATGGAACACAAAAGAGTTGGGATCTGCTATACAAGACCTTCATCCAACAATATGGATATAATGTTGAAATGGAAGTTACCTTAATGGAAGTGGAGTCCATTAAACAAAGGCCAAATGAGAATTTTGTGGACTATGTGAAGTGATGGAGAAATAAGGCTGCACTGCTCAAGAAAAGGCCTGATGAGTCTGATCAAATAAGGATGATTGTCAAAGACGTCCTACCCAACCTCCATGAAAGGCTATCTCACACACTTATAAGGGACTTTAAAGATCTTCTCCAAGCTAGTCTAAAAATTGAAGAGTGGGAAAGGGAGAAGAATCGCTTTTCGGCAAGAAGGAATGAGAAAGGAAATTACCAGTCTGGAAATCAAAGCACGCAAAAATAAGTTGATGTCAATACAACTGGTCAAGCAAATAGAAGGTAATTTTTAAATCTGGGGAAGCCTTTATCTTAGGCCTTCAACAAGCTACAAAAGAAGGGACTATTACAGCATTGGCCCCTCGACCTTTGCCAAATCCTTTACCCCCAAAATTTAATTCTAAAGCCTTTTGTGAGTTTCATCAAACACAAGGACATGAGACAGACAAATGCTTGCGACTAAAACATGAGATCCAAAATTTAATTAACAGTGGTAAGCTACCTGAGCTTGATAAGACCAGCACAAAAGATAATACTTTGCCAAAATTCAACAGAGTGCCACCACCAGCAACCTTCATGGTAGGAAAAGGATTAGAAGAAGATTTTGTTTTATCATCTTTTCAAGATGGAAATATTGAAGATATGAAAGGAAAAGAAGCATAAACTCAACAAACTTTCCTTAGCTTGAATGTTGCTTTTCAATTTTACTTTCTTTAATATTTTGGAACTATTGTGTTTTTCAAATTTAAAGTTGCTTAAAATAAATTACTTTCATCAAAATTTTTTGTTGGTCTTTGTTCATTTTGGTGCTCAACCAATGACGAATATATCTTGATATTCATGAATTAATACATTTATACATCATGACTCAAATGACTTTACTAGGTGTGGGAATTGCTCTATAGCATTGAGTTGTGTATGCTTACTTAGAGAGGGCTCCTGCATAATTACCTTTGTCTAGGTCCTAGTCAGTCTTAGAACATGCTTTGACAAACTTTCGAGGCGAAATTGAACTCTGCTAATTTAAGGGAGAGATGATTTAGGCATTGTTTGGTTAGCTAACAACTATTATCCACCCAATTAAATATCAATCCCTAGTTATCCCTTTGAGCCTTCATAAAATTTTAACTTTCTTTTCATTGGCATATAGCCCCAACAACCTACCTTGAGCTGTTGTGATACTTTTGACAAGTCTTATGATCACTAAGGTGAAGAGGCAAGAATATCAAAGAAAGAAATGAATACCATGAAGATAGTTGAAGTTCTCAATACCATAAGGGTAGTTAAAGTTCTCAAGAACTTAAGGGTAGTTGAAGTACTCAAGACCATAAGGGTAATTGAAGTTCTCAAGACCATAAGAGTAGTTGAAGTTCAACTGAATTAGACCAAATATCACAAATCAAGTCAAGACTGAAGCAGATTAATACCACTCCACTCATCCATTATTAGAAATATAAGTTGGTATAAACTAGACAACTCAAACAAGACAACTCTATTATCCAAAAAAAAGAAAAAAAAAAGAAAAAAAAAGAAAAAAAAAGAAAGAAGAAAAGAAAAAGAAAGAAAAAAAAAAAGAAAGAAAAGAGGAAGAGGAAAAGGCGGTTCAAAAAGCCAACTGAGTTTTCTTTTACCTAAAGTAGCAAAAGGCTTCCATTTGGTTTGTAAGGACATTTTGACTTGAATTAGTCCAACCCAACCAAAGATTCGATCAAAATTGGAGGAAAAAAGGAGAAAGACCATTCAGTTCTAAAAAGTTCTATACTTGGCAGTCCTAAAAGGAAGAAGGACAAAATAATAAAATGCTCAAAGAAAGGGAAAGAAAAATAAAAAGAAAAATAAAAAAGAAAAGGGAGAAGAAGAAAAGAAATGAGTTTGGGTACCAAAATTTTTACAAGGGTTAAGACTATCCTAATCAAGATCAAGATAAATGCCAAGAAGATATAGAAGGAATTTGGAGTCTAGCAAGATTGCTCCCAGCTGCCTAAAGTTCAAACAAGAAATTAGTAGTGTGAGGGTTTGCCTATAGTGTCACAATGGCTCTGACTTACAAATGGCCTTCATTTTAACCCATATCCTTTATAGACCCTATTTCAAGCCTATCAAAGACCTGTTAATCTCTCATGGTAGGTAGAGTCTATTAGTGGAGATAGTTTGAATAAGCATGCATATGAGATAGACAATATTTAAACTCAATGAGACCTTTGGCCAAGTAATGTGTATGTGCCTATCTGAAGTGCAACAATTCTTGATTAAATAGAAGTGATTCCTGAGTTTAGTACGATAACTAGGGTTGTCATGTTATAGATATGTTAATTTGGAAAAATCAAGTCCTAAGGTGCATTGACATCGATTTTGGCAAAGCCAACACTTAATTTCAAAATCAAAATTCAAAAAATAAATTTTTTTTTGTCACACGAAGCCTTCAAGTTAAGGGGAGTATGTTGAACTATCAAACCTCGAGAACACATTGGGCAAAGGAAATGATTATTGGCAAGGTCATGAAGAAGCTACCGACTGACATACTGTAGACCCTTAATTTTTTGACTCAATCCGGTCCAATATATTTTATTTAGTATAAAATAATTTTTGTGTTATCTTAATTAAATAATATTTGTTTTAGCATTTATTTTTTATAATTTTTTAAAAAATTAATGATAATAATAATAATAATAATAATAATAATAACAACAACAACAATAATAATAATAATAAAATGGCAACGAAAAATAGGCGACGAAAAAATTCGTCGCCGAAAAACAGTGTTGGACGAAATGGTCGTGGGCCATTTCGCCCTTAGAATTTTTCAGTGAGCGAAATGGTTGCAGGAAAATCCTGCCAGCGAAATGGGCCGCAGCCCCGTCCCTCACAATGTTTCACCATCACTCGCAGCCCGACGCAGTTTTCGCAAGCAAAATTTTTTCTGAAACCAAATTCTATTTGGTTTCAGTTTTCTTTTCATAATTAATGATAGTTTTTGTAAACAATTCGAATTAATGATATGAAATTTCCTATAAATAAGACTAAAAAAGACACAGAAAAAAAAGGAGGAAGAGAAACATCGGACTTTGGACTGGGACTTGGATTTTGAATTGGAACTTTACAAATTGATCGGACTTTTTAGAAGAGAATAAGCAAGCAAACAATCAAGCTATCAAAGGCAGCAACCTTGCTTTTGTCTTTGTTCATCCAAGAAGCAATTTTTAGTGGAACCAATGAACGAAGGTTTGAATCTTTAATTTCTTTTTATTTTTTACAGTAGCTTCGTTCTTTATTTGATTCATAAGATTATATACTCAAAACTTTGATCTTTGAAGATGTAATAACTTGATCTTCATTTCCAAAAACCTTAAATGATTTCCTCTATTTTTAAATACCTTAAAAACCTTAATTCGTTTCTTTGTTTTCAGAAATCTTAAAACATTCCTTCTGTTTCTTTTAAAAAACTCAATAACCCTAATTCTATTTCTTCTAAAATTTAAGAACCCTAAAAACACTTTTTTGTTTCTTCTAAACCTTAAAACCCTAATTTGTTACTTTTCTATTTCCAAAGATCTTAAACTGTTTTGCTTTTTTAAAAAAACTTTATAAATCTCAAAACTGTTTTCACAAATCCTAAAACCAAACATATTTTCTGAGACACCAAAAACCCTAAATCATTTTATTAATTCCCAAAACCCTAATCTCTATTCCAAAAGGCAGTAGCCTTATTTTTTAAGCATCAAAAGCTTTAACCCTAATTAATCCTTTTTCCAAAATCACACAGTAAGCATTATCCTTTTAAAAATGACATTAGTTTCTTCCAATTTCAAAACCGTATTTTCTAAATCTTAAACCTTAAAATCTTAATTTTCAACACCGAAACCTACAATCCAAAAAGCCAGTTTTAAAAATCTTCGAGGTCCGAGCCCCGACCCTCGCCCACTAACCGACTAGTGGGGCCACCGTGTGGGCTCGGGTCAATATTTATTTATGTATTATAAATCTTTATGTTTAACTTCCTTTATTAATATTATTCAAAATACAAACCTAAACCCTAGTTTGATTCATTAAACCCTAATCCCTTTCAATTCTTTTAAAACCTACAGTAGCCTAAACAAATAACAATAATAATATCTTAAGATTCTAAAACCCTAAAATATTAATTAAAGAACTTTAAATAGAAATAGTAAACTTCAATTTGTATCTTTACTTGCCTTATTTGATTATGTAGTTCATTGTATGCTTTGATTTGTTTAATTTCAATGCTTGATTTTATTTATTATGGATGAATGTTCATTATTTTGATTGATGTTTAATATCTTTGATGAATGATTTATTTATGGTGAATGGTTGTTTACTTTATCGATTTATTTTGATTTCCAAATGTTGTAAGAGGTATGTTTTCACTTTGTGGGTACCTCATTAGTTAAATATCATGTAATTTAAATTGCTTTTATATTTTGGACTAATGTAAGGGACATGTTTCTACCTTTCGATGGGTGTCCTATTTGTTTTAGACATGAACGATGTAAGGACATGTTTCCATCCTCGGATGGGTGTCCATTTATTTGCTTTGTTTGAACATTGCTTTGATTTTTAATATAATGATGCTTTATTTCAATTGTTGCATGTAATATGGATAATATTGTTATACTTAAGAATTTTACAATATTAAGACCTGTAAAGGAGGCTGGTTCCAATGAACCGGGCATTGTGGGGGGTGCCGGGCCATTTCTCACCTTCCCCACACATACCCAACTTTTCGAACCCATTAGGGGGTTGGAGATTCCTTAGGAATCGAGTCATCCACCCCTTTCTTTTTTCCCCGCCCGTCCGAGTGGTGACTCCATTTTTTCCGGACTTAGGTCTGTGTTCTCTAAGGCCCCGAGCTTAAACAGTGCCGAAGTCGCAAGAACCATTCCACCGGGAGTGGGGGCAAAAATCCCCGCTCACAGTGGTGACTCCACTGGGGATAAGAAAAGTTGATTCCATTGGTGTTTATATTATTCTATTCTTTCTTATAATGATATTATCCATTGCATCATATTAGATTGCATCGTGTGCGTGAGTTAGGACGCCCGTGTTACCCATGTAGTGTTATGCAAGAGATACCATACTTTCACTCAAGGTATGGAGATCGAGCATGGCATAACCACTCATAGTTTCATACCATTTGGTATATACTTGCTATGGGAACCTAAGCCTTTTAATCTAAAGACTAAAGATCATATAATTGGCCTTGTTACTTTCCTTAGGTTTTACCCCAAATGCATATTGTTTGACTATGGTTAATTTATCTTGGCTTAAATCATGGCTTATTTGGTTTGTTCTTTTTCTAATATGACCTAAGTACTTTGTAAGCTCAAAATAATTTTTTTAAAGTCCAAAAGACCAAAACTATTTTCAAAACTTTTCAAAATGGTCTTTGGACATAAAATTTTTCTAAAAAAGAAATAAAAAATTCTTTTGCTCATAAGCAAATACAAAGCCCAAAATCCATTTTTTCTAAAATCTTTTTACAATGGGCTTAGAAACAAAATTATTTTCATCCAACCTTTTCTTACAAAGAGCTTGCAAATTATTTAGGTCAATTACGAAATACCAAAAATCAATTGTGAGCCTAGTTTATACTAAGAATAATTAATCATGGCCTTGTTTGTGGCATGAACCATTAGTTACTTTTTTTCAAGTGAGAAATTTATTTATAATAAACCTCTTAATTTAGTTTTAATACAATATAGCATAAAAGCTACTATAGTTGGTTAAATGGATTAAAACCTAATTAATGGGAATTATCATGGATTGATTTCCATTTTTGAAAATATAACTATTGGTTAAAACGTCCGAGGGAAATATTCGAAAACAATATACCCCATGTTGGTATTTTGTTAACCATATACCTCGAAAAAGAGACTCGCCATTCGTGTATGGATGTTATAAGGTTGAGAGGAAAGTCCTATTTGTCCTTGTTTGTTGATTACTTATGCATACATGCATACATGCATTTGCATCTCATATCATTAATCCTTTCTGGCTCACAGCCCTGAAGTACGACAATTCAAGAGCATATAATGATATCACCTACAACATTGATTTTTGATTCAAGCACTTCATTAGAAGGATGGATGCAAACCAGCAAAGGGATATAATCGATGAAGTTGTCAAAGCTAGGATGGCAGAGCTACAAGATCAATTGGTTGAAATTATGAAGACCAAGTTGGTTGAAATTCTGGAGCTTATCAATAATGCTAAGGCAGCATCCATGGAGAACATGTCTACTGATAGAGATCGAATGAAAAATGAGAGATCAATCCCTATTCTACAAGACCAACTGAATCATGTGGGAGCAATAAGAGCGGCTATCACCCTAATGGGAAAAGCCAAAGGGAAAGAGGAGGTGTTGAGAAAAATGCAACAACTGAGCCAACAAAGAAGCATAAATTTTCAGACTTAAGGGAGCCTTTGTCAAAGATGTTAGAAAATCTAATTAAAATGGATTTGCTATAACCATTGGCACCTCGACCTCTACATAAGCCTCTACCGCCAAATTTTGATGCCAAGGTCTTCTATCAATTCCATCAAATGCAAGGGAATGAGAAAGATAAATGTGTTCGATTAAGGCACGAAATCCAAGATTTAATTGACAGTGGAAAGCTGCCTGAGCCTGATAAGCCCAATGCTATAAGAATAATCCTCTGCCTAAATTTGGAAGGGCACCATCGCTTATAACCTTCATGAAGAGTTTTATCTTGTCACCTTGTCATGATATGGATGGAGAAGCTGCAAAATATGATATGCTACTAAGCAAGCTTGGACTAATTGTGGATGATGAAGCAATGATTCTTGATGATGAAAAAAATCCTTGCCCTTGATATGTCTAAATAAATGGAGTATCTTCGACTCCAACTCAACAAACTTTCCTTAGCTTGAATGTTGCTTTTCAATTTTACTTTCTTTAATATTTAATTGGAACTATCATGTTTTTCAAATTTAAATTTGTTCGAATAAATTACTTTTATCAAAAATTTTGTTGGTCTTTGTTCATTTTGGTGCTCAACTAATGAGGAATCTATCTTGATGATTCATGAATTAATATATTTATGCATCATGACTTGAATGACTTTACTAGGTGAGGGAATTGCTCTATAGCATTTAGTTGTGTATGCTTACTTAGAGAGGGCTCCTGCATAATTATCTTAATCTAGGTCATAGTCAATTTAGAACATGCTTTCACAAAATTTCAAGGTGAAATTGAACTCTACTTATTTAAGGGAGAGATGATCTAGGAATTGTTTGGTTAGCCAACAACTTGTATCCACCCTATTAAATATCAATCCCTAGTTGTCCCTTTGAGACTTCATAAAATTTTAGCTTTCTTTTCATTGGCTTACAAACTCCAATAACCTACCCTGAGCTGTTGTGATGCTTTTGACAAGTCTTATGATCACTAAGGTGAAGAGGCAAGAAGATCAGAGAAAGAAATGAATAGTAAAACCATGAATATAGTTGAAGTTCTCAAGACCATAAGGGTAGTTGAAGTTCTCAAGACCATAAGGGTAGTTAAAGTTTTCCTAATATCTCCAATATATCAAGACAACATCAGAGTAACAAATGATGTATCCTTGTTAAAGAAGATTTATGTCACTCCACTCATCCATTATTAACCCAAGTTGGTACAAACAAGACAACTCTTTTAGAGCTAGAACCAAAAATAAAAAAGAAAAAGAAAAAAAAAAGGAAAAGGAAGAAAAAAAAAGAAAAAAAGAAGAGAAGGAAAAAAAGGAAAAAGAAGAGAAAAAAAAGATAAAACCTAAAAAGGTAGTTTAAAAAGCCAACTGAGTTCTCTTTTACCTAAAGCAGCAAAAGGCTTCCATTTGGTTTATAAGGACATTTTGACTTGAATTGGTCCAACCCAACCAAAGATTCAATCAAAATTGGAGAAAAAAAAGGAGGAAGAGCATCCAGTTCTTGAAAGTTCTGTACTTGACAGTCCTACAAGGAAGAAGGACAAAAATGATAAAATGCTCAATGAAAGGGAGGAGTAAGAAAAATAAAAAGAAAGAAAAGGGAGAAGAAGAAAAGAAACAAATTTGGGTAACAATCTTTTTGCAAGGGAAAAGACTGTCCTAATTAAGATCTAGATTAATGCTAAGAAGATAGAAAGAATTTAGAGTCTAGCAAGATTGCTCCCAGCTACCTAAAGTTTAAACAAGAAATTTGTAGTGTGAGGGTTTATCCATTGTGTCACAATAGCTCCCACTTACAAATGGCCTTCATTTAACCCATGTCCCTTATAGGCCCCATTTCAAGCTTATCAAAGACCTGTTGATCTCTCTTGGTAGGTAGAGTCTATTAGTGGAGATAGTTTGGACAAGCATGCATATGAGATAGACAATATTTAAACTCAATGAAACCTTTGGCCAAGTAATGTGTATGTGCCTATCTGAAGTGCAACAGTTCTTGCTTAAATAGAAATGATTCCCGAGTTTAGTATGGTAACTAGGGTTGTCATGTTATAGATATGTTAATTTGGAAAAATCAAGTCCTGTGGTACATTGACATTGATTTGGCAAAGCCAACATTTGATTTCAAAATCAAAATTCAAAAAAATTCAAAAATGTTTTTGTCATACAAAACCTTCAAGTTAAGGGGAGTATGTTGAAATGTCGAATCTCGAAGAACACATTGGGCAAAATAAATGATTACTAGCAAGGTCATGAAAAAGCTACCAACTGACATGCTGAATTATAATGGATGATTCCCTGCTATTTGGGGCCTCCATTATTCATATTTTTAACATCTTAAAGATAAAAGCCATAAATGTGAAGCATCCTGTCGTTCCAAGTGCAAGACCTTAATGGCATCTCAAAGGAGTCAATGAGATCACTTCTGCTGATCACCTCGGTCTGTGAGTCGATGGAATGACTGTAAGTATTATTCATGCATATCATGCATACATGAGCATATCACATCGCACTTTCTTGTCTTGCATTGTCTATCCTTTGTAAAAGTGAACAGTAAACACCCTGTGAAGTAAACAATCAAAAGAAGATATCAAATCAGGGGGGCATGAAAAGCCCATTGCTTGAGAAAGCTCCAGTAATTTTGCAAAGAGAAGAAATGCGTGCTTGTGCGAAGAACTAGACAAGACAAACATCAATTAGAGCCCGCATAGAAAAATCATAGGGGGCAAGGAGAAGATATGAAGGCTAGCTAAAAAAATGGCTGAAATCTTTTGCTTTGTAAAAGTGCAAAGGAAGAATAAAAAGAATGGAACATTAGAACTATCAAAAGAATGAAAATGCAAAAGACAAAAGATCAGTCTAGCTAGAAGAGATGAAGCCAATATATGACTAATCTCAAAGGATGAAGATCCATTTTCAAGGGTGAAGACCCAATCTCAAAGGATGAAGATCCATTTTCAAGGGTGAAGACCCGATCTCAAAAGATGAAAATCTATTTTCAAAGGTGAAGACCTAATCTCAATGGATGAAGATCCATTTTCAAAGCTGAAGACCCAATCTCAAAGGATGAATATCCATTTACAAGGGTGAAGACCCGATCTCAAAGGATGAAGATCCATTTTCAAAGGTGAAGACCTAATCTCAAAGTATGAAGATCCATTTTCAAGGGTGAAGACCCGATCTCAAAGGATGAAGATCCATTTTCAAGGGTGAAGACCCGATCACAAAGGATGAAGATCCATTTTCAAAGCTGAAGACCCAATCTCAAAGGATGAAGATCCATTTACGAGGGTGAAGACCCGATCTCAAAGGATGAAGATCCATTTTCAAGGGTGAAGACCCGATCTCAAAGGATGAAGATCCATTTTGAGGGTGAAGAACCACAATGCATAGAACAGCCGGAGCAGTCAAACTTCTCAACTGATAAAAGGTTAGTCAAATTCAATCTCGGGTCCAAGTACCCAAATCAAATTCAGTCTTAGGTCCAAGTACCCAATCTCAGGTCCAAGTACCCAAATCAAATTAATCTCGGGTCCAAGTACCCAATCACGGGTCCAAGTACCCAAATTCATTCCAATCACGGGTCCAAGTTTCCAAATCAAATCAATCTCGGGTCCAAGTACCCAATCGTGGGTCCAAGTACCCAAATTTAATCTAGTCTGGGGGCCAAGTGCCCAATCTCAGGTCCAAGTACCCAAATCAAATTCAATCTCGGGTCCAAGTACCCAAATCAAATCAATCTTAGGTCCATGTATCCAATCCCGGGTCCAAGTATCCAAATTCAATCTAACCTCGGGTCCAAGAAGCTAAATTCAATTCAATCTCAGGCCAAGTACTCAATCTCGGGTCCAAGTACCCAAATTCAATCTAGCCTCGGTTCTAAGAAGCTAAATTCAATTCAATCTCGGGTCCAAGTACCCAATCTCGGGTCCAAGTACCCAAGTCAAATTCAATATTAGGTCTAAGTACCCAAATCAAATTCAGTCTCGGGTCCAAGTACCCAATCTCGGGTCCAAGTACCCAAATCAAATCAATCTCGGGTTCAAGTACCCAATTCCGGGTCCAAGCACCCAAATTTAATCTAGTGTAGGGTCCAAGTACCCAAATCAAGTTCAATCTTGGGTCTAAGTACCCAAATCAAATTCAATCTTGGGTCCAAGTACCCAAATCAAATCAATCTCGGGTCCAAGTACCCAATCCCGGGTCCAAGTATCCAAATCAAGTTCAGTCTCGGGTCCAAGTACCCAAAACAAATTCAAGTAACCATCTCATCAAAATTAAGTCTTATTGCTTTTTACTCTCTTTTACTAAAGTCTCAAATCGTTCAAGCAGGGGGCAAACTGTAAACCCTTAATTTTTGACCCAGTCCGATCCAATATATTTTATTTAGTCCAAAATAATTTTTATGTTATCTTAATTAAATAATATTTGTTTTAGTATTTATTTTTTATAATTTTTTAAAAAATTAATAATAAAAAATAAAAATAAAAATAAAAATGGGCGACGAAAAAATAGTGTTGGAAGAAATGGCCGTAGGCCATTTCGCCCGTAGAATTTTTCTGCCGGTAAAATGGTCACAGGAAAATTCTGCGAGTGAAATGGCAAAGGCCATTTCGCCCGCAGGAATTTCTTGTGGGTGAAATGGCCCGCAGCCCCGTCCCTCGTAATTTTTTGCCAGCGCTAGCAGCCCGATGAAGTTTTCGCCAGCAAAATTTTTTCGATTTAATTTTTTTTTGAAACCAAATTCTATTTGGTTTCGGTTTTCTTTTCTTAAATAATGATAGTTTCCATAAACAATTCAAATTAATCATATGAAATTTCCTATAAATAAGACTAAAAAAGACAGAAAAAAAGGAGGAGAAAAATCAAACTTTGGAATGGGACTTGGATTTTGAATTGGAACTTTACAAATTGATTGGGCTTTATAGAAGAGAATAAGCAAGCAAGCAATCAGGCTATCAAAGGCAGCAACCTTGCCTTTGTCCTTGTTCATCCAAGAAGCAATTTTTAGTGGAACCAACGAACGAAGGTTTCAATCTTTAATTTCTTTTTATTTCTTACAGTAGCTTCGTTCTTTATTTGATTCATAAGATTATATACTCAAAACTTTGATCTTTGAAGATGTAATAACTTGATCTTCCTTTCCAAAAACCTTAAATGATTTCCTCTATTTTTAAATACCTTAAAAACCTTAATTCGTTTCTTTGTTTTCAAAAATCTTAAAACATTCCTTCTGTTTCTTTTGAAAAACTCAAGAACCCTAATTCTGTTTCTTCTAAAATTTAAGAAAACTAAAAACACTTTTTTGTTTCTTCTAAACCTTAAAACCCTAATTCATTTTCCAAATATCTTAAACCATTTTGCTTATTTCCAAAAACTTTATAAAACTCTAAACTGTTTTCACAAATCCTAAAACCAAACATATTTTCCGAGAGACCAAAAACCCTAAATCATTTTATTAATTCCTAAAACCCTAATCTCTATTCCAAAAGTTAGTAGCCTTATTTTTTAAGCATCAAAAGCTTTAACCCTAATTAATCCTTCTTTCCAAAATCACACAGTAAGCATTATTCTTTTAAAAATAACATTAGTTTCTTCCAATTTCAAAACCTTATTTTCTAAATCTTAAACCTTAAAATCTTAATTTTCAACACCGAAACCTACAATCCTAAAAGCCAGTTTTCAAAATCTTCGGGTTTCGAGCCCCGACCCCGCAAGGGGCGCTGCCCCCTTGACCCCCGCCCACTAACCGACTATGGGGACCGCCGTGTGGGCTCAATTCAATATTTATTTATGTATTATAAATCTTTATGTTTAACTTCCTTTATTATGATTATTCAAAATACAAACCTAAATCCTAGTTTGATTCATTAAACCCTAATCCCTTTCAATTCTTTTAAAACCTACAGTAGACTAAACAAATAACAATAATAATATATTAAGATTCCAAAACCCTATAATATTAATTAAAGAACTTTAAATAGAAATAGTAAACTTCAATTTGTATCTTTACTTGCCTTATTTGATTATGTAGTTCATTGTATGCTTTGATTTGTTTAATTTCAATGCTTGATTTTATTTATTATGGATGAATGTTCATTAGTTTGATTGATGTTTAATATCTTTGATGAATGATTTATTTATGGTGAATGGTTATTTACTTTATCGATTTATTTTGATTTCCAAATGTTGTAAGAGGTATGTTTCCACTTTGTGGGTACCTCATTAGTTAAATATCATGTAATTTAAATTGCTTTTATATTTTGGACCAATGTAAGGGACATGTTTCTACCTTTCGGTGGGTGTCCTATTTGGTTTAGACATGAACGATGTAAGGACATGTTTCCATCCTCGGATGGGTGTCCATTTATTTGCTTTGTTTGCACATTGCTTTAATTTTTAATATAATGATGCTTTATTTCAATTGTTATGTGTAATATGTATAATATTGTTATATTTAAGAATTTTAAAATATTAAGACCTATAAAGGAGGCCGGTTCCAACATATCGGGCGTTGTGGGGATGCTGGGCCATTTCTCACCTTCCCCAGACGTATCCAACTTTCCGTACCCATTAGGGGGTTGGGGATTCCTTAGGAATTGAGTCATCCACCCCTTTCTTTTTTCCCAGCCCATCCGGGTGGCAACTCCATTTTCTCCAGATTTAGGTGTGTGCTCTCTAAGGCCCCGAGCCTAAACAGTGCTGAAGTCACAAGAACCATTCCACTGGGAGTGGGGGCAAAAATCCCCGCTCACACATACTGAATCATGATTTGAAATGGATGTATCTCTGATGTTTGGGCCCTCCATTATTCATATTTTCAACATCTTGAAGATAAAAGCCATAAATGTGGAGCATTGTGAATGAGCAACTGAAAGGAATCAATGAGAACACTTCTGCTTATCACCTCGGTCTGTGAGTCGATGGAACGACTGTAAGTATCATTCATGCATATCATGCATACTTGAGCATATCACATCACACTTTCTTGTCTTGTATTGTCTATTCTTTATTAAATTGAACAGCAAACACCCTGTGAAGTAAACAATCAAAAGAAGATATCAAATCAGAGAGGCATGGAAAGCCCATTGCTCGAGACAATTTTAGTAATTTTGCAAAGAGAAGAAATGCATGCTTGTGCGAAGAACTAGACAACAAAAACATCAATCGAGGCTTGCATGGAAAAAAAATCTTTGGTTTAAGCCTATACAGGGGGCAAAGTTTCTCCTTTTCAATTTTTTGAGTTTATATATAAAATATTTTCAAACTCACTTGCAATTATTTCAACAGGCAGGGGGTAGGAGAGGACATAACGTCCAATTAAAAATAGCTAAATTTTTTGCAAAAAGGAAGAACAAAAGAATGGAACATTAGAACTCTCAAAAGAATGAAGATGCAAAAGACAAAAGATCAGTCCAGCTAAAAGAGCTGAAGCCAGGGTAAAGACCCGACCTCCAGTGGATAAAGATCTGTTTTCAAGGGTGAAGACCCGATCTCAAAGGATGAAGATCCAATTTCAAAGGTGAAGACCTGAAGTCCAAGGATGAAGATCCATTTTCAAGGGTGAAGACCCGATCTCAAAGGATGAAGATCCATTTTCAAGGGTAAAGACCCAATCTCTAATGGATAAAGATCCATGTTTTAAGGGTAAAGACCCGATCTCTAATGGATAAAGATCCATGATTCAAGGGTAAAGACCCGATCTCTAATGGATAAAGATCCATGTTTCAAGACCTAATTTCCAATGGATAAAGATCAATATTTGAAGGGTAAAGACTCAATCTCTAACGGATAAAGATCCATGTTTCAAGGGTAAAGACCCAATTTCCAATGGATAAAGATCCATATTTCAAAGGGTAAAGACCCAAAGTGAAAAGGATAGAGATCCATGTTTCAAGGGTAAAGACCCAATTTTCAATGGATAAAGTGTTAGTGTATATGCCCTAGGCCATTGATTTGGACCTTAATGTTATTCATTTTGTTATTAATAAAGAAGTTTTTATTATCATTGTTATGTTTGCATGTTATATATAATAATGATTATATCCCTGGTTTATTATTGTTATGGAGATAATAATAAATATAACTAGTATAATATTGATTTGATAATCATAAGATGATTATAGGTATGAAGATACAAATCAATATTATGGATACATGTTAGAGAACAGTGTATTGGATAGACCCACATAGATATCACTTCATGGTTTAAATGTCATAAGTGTATCTCATAATAATTTTCATTAATCCTTTGACTTGAGATTGTCATAGTTTCCAACATAAGGAATATTATGTTTTGACATGATCAAACGTTATCTGTAACTAGATAATTATAAAGGTTATGCTTGAACATGATATAAATTATGTAGAGGAAAATGAACAATCAAGATGGAATTTGTCCCTCTCTATGAGAGAGATATCTTCTGGGCCCCTCGATAAGTGTAACTGAGAAATGCATGGCCGTGCTCAAATAAGTTGATATAAGATCAATCTTATTTGTTTATTAGTTAACTTGGAGATCGAGTAATCATAAGTTTGGACAATATAAGTATGACATTTACTATGACTTATGTTCAAACTAGATATCGTGTGACAAAGGGATTAATGCATGTACCATTTCAGGTTTTCATTTATAATGATTCTCATGATTAATTGGGTAGTCATAATGTCTTGCTAGAGGCCAATTATGATTTGTGCATTTCAATAGAGATTGAAATACACTACCAATTAATATGAGCCTATCGGGTCGCACACATAGAACGTAGGCTGTACTTAAAATAATAATAATTGATTTTTTATTATTGTTGTTGGTATTATTATTATTATTAGATATTAATAATAATATTGTTATAATAATTAAAGACGTGGGTCCATATAGGATATGGACAGTTAGGGTTTTTTTTTAAAAAAAAAATCTTTTAAAATGGTTTTAAAAGGAAGGACTGGAGGCCTTGATGTTTTTGAAAGAAAACGGAAGAAGAGGAAAAACCAAAAAAACCCTAGTTTCATTTTTTGCAAAAAGTTTAGCCACTGCCGTTGGTGAGCTAGCACTTAGAGGGTGTTCGTCTTCAGAAGGCAGCATCTGTTAATCGTTTTGAAGCTACATAAAAAGGTTAGTTTCGAATCTCTTTTATCGAACTGAATGGATCACATGGATCCTGTGAGTAAATCAAAAGAAATTTTTTTGTTTTCCGCTGCAGCAAGGGTTGCAGATTCTTCTCGATTTACTAACAGTGGTATCAGAGCCTCTTGTTGATTCCATTTAATTCGAAATATGCCATGTTGATGTGTTGATGTGATCTATTGTTTTTTGAATGGCATGATTGGATTCGTTTTATCATTTGATGATGATTCGAATCTGTTATATGAGATATAACATAAATCGTTGTTGATATATGATGTCAAAGATGACCAATTGTATAAGATACAATTATGTGAAATCAAATTAGGGTTGGTATACAATCTGTTATGGTTTCGAATTAGGGTTAATATGATTAATTCAATTCGTTTATTCATATTGAATGTATACATAGATTTCGATTTTGATTAATATGATTATTGAGTAAATCATTTTCTAAGGTTTCTGGTAATAGTTCTCTGTTAATATGATTAATAGATTGCTATTGCTATTATATTCTGTTTAATATGATTAACAGAATAAGGGTTTTGACAGAAAATAATTAATTGGATTAATGATTCTGTTTAGCTTCGAGGGGCGCTACCCCTCGACCCCGCCCAGGGGCGCTGCCCCTTCGAAACCCCGCCCGCTGACAATAGTTCTCTGCGGGACCGCCGTGTGCGCAGTGCCTTATAGTTCGTTCCGATGACATTATGAATGTCAACTTATTTGTTTTTTTTAACATGTTTATATGTAATATGCTATGATTATTTGATGTCTTGGCATGGTGCATAGTATGGCTTTATGACCTATGTGTTTATTTATTCATATCTTTGGATTATAAATACGGCCTGCGTGTCGTTTATTTTTGTAACTTTATTATTACTAGTTTAGTATTTAGTTTTTATTATTAATGTAATAATGAAGACTCAAGCTTGGAGAAGAAGATGAAAAATTCCATGGAGATGAAGTTGCCTTTCAAGATATGAAGAAATGTACTATTGCAAATGTTGTAATAGATATGTTTTCTTTTCACCTAGGGTTGCCTATATGATCTTCATTTGGTCTCATGAAGATCATATCTAGTTTGGCCATACTATGTCACGTTTATTTTTATTGAATATGTATGAGATGTCATGTTTGATAGTTTATGTATGCATATAGGATGTGATATATAAATGTTAATTTTAACATGTTTTCAAAATTAAATGGAATGACCCCTCACTATTAATTTAAGTTTTAATGCCATCCATATCTTAAACACTTATCAAGGCTAAGATCACCTAAATGTAGATTTTTCCAAAGCAAAGTACTTTAGGTTATCCTAGTAAGATATGATGAGTAATGGTGCTGCTCATGCGTTTAAAATTGGTTAGACTTAATTAGGCTATCAAAATGGTTTTGGGCCTAAGGCATTAGATGGGGTATAACATGCAATGACATATGATGTCATGATCCCATATTATCTAAGAGTTACATGTGATGTAATTGGTAAGGGGTTACCTACCATAATAACTTGATTTTAAGTGTCATGCCAAAGCTGACTTAATATTAAGTAAAAATTGGATCTTAGCCCACTAAAATGTCATTGTGTTGATTGAGGGTTATATTTTAGTGGGATTTTAATTACTTATCACCTTTTATTAATTAAAATTTGCATATTTTGTAGATTGAAATGGCTACCAACAATAACTCCACTTTATCACTGCGATCCATCCTTGAGAAGGAAAAACTGAAAGAGAATGGGACTAATTTTGTTGATTGGTTTAGGAACCTGATAATTGTTCTCAAACAAGAAAAGAAGTCCTATGTGCTTGATGAAGCTGTCCCTGAGCCACCTCCTGCTAATGCTTCTAATGCTGATAAGAACAAACATAAGAAGCATATGGATGATTCCAATGACATTGGATGTCTTATGCTTGATACTATGTGTCCAGAACTTCAGAAGGATTTGGAACACTTGGAGGCTTATGAGATGAGTGTCCATCTCAAACAAGCTTTCCAACAGCAAGGTAGGCAGGATAGATTTGACACTGCTGTTGCATTATTTGACTGCAAGATGTCAGAGGGCGAATCGGTTAGCGCTCATGTTTTGAAAATGAAGGGCTACATTGATCACCTTGCCCGACTTGGATATCCCTTGAGTTTAGAACTCTCCACGGATTTGATCCTTCATTCTTTGCCCAGCAGTTTTTCACATTTTGTTATGAACTATAATATGAACAGCATGGAAAAGTCCATTCCTGAGCTACATGGTATGCTCAAAACTGCTGAAGGGAATATCAAAAAGCCCACTAAGGCTACCCATGTATTGAATGTCAATAAGGGTAAGCCTATGAAGAAGAAAGGCAAGGCAAAGGGTAAAGCAACAGTTGCTACAAAGCCTAAGGGACAGCCCAAGCCAAAAGAACGCAAGGCACCTATTCCTAAGGAAGGAACTTGTCACCATTGCAAGGAGCCTGGGCATTGGAAAAGAAATTGCCCACTTTATTTGGCTGAATTGAAGAAATCGAAGGGTGGTGCGACTACGTCTTCAGGTATATATGTTATAGAAATTAACTTATCTGCTTCTACTTCATGGGTATTGGATACTGCATGTGGTTCTCACATTTGTACAAATGTGCAGGGACTCAAAAGGAGTAGATCACTGAAAAGGGGCGAAGTTGACCTACGAGTTGGGAATAAAGCAAGAGTTGCTGCACTAGCTGTAGGATCTTATGAACTTCATATGCCTAATGGCTTTTTGTTAAATTTGAACAATTGCTATTATGTTCCTACTCTGAGTAGGAATCTTATTTCAGTTTCAGTTTTGGATGATGAAGGTTTTTCATTTTTAATTAAAAATAAGACCTGTTCTATTTTTGATAAAGATGATTTGCTTTATGGTATTGCAAGATCTTTTAATGGCCTTTATGTCCTTGACTTAGATGATTCTAGGGAGAATCATATTTATAACATAAACTCTAAGAGAATTAAGCCAAATGACCTAAACCCTACATTTTTATGGCATTGTCGTCTTAGCCATATAAATGAGAGACGTATTTCTAAACTTCATCAAGATGGATTATTAGATTCATTTGATTTTGAATCATTTGATAAATGTGAATCTTGTTTACTTGGCAAAATGACAAAGAATCCTTTCACCGGACAAGGTGAAAGGGCTAATGACTTGCTAGGACTAGTACATACAGATGTATGTGGCCCATTAAGCATTAGTGCCAGAGGAGGATATAATTATTTCATTACTTTCACTAATGATTTCAGTAGGTATGGCTATGTCTACCTAATGAAACATAAGCATGAGGCTTTTGAAATGTTCAAAACTTTTCAAAATGAAGTACAAAATCAACTTGGTAAAACTATTAAGGCACTTCGATCTGATCGAGGTGGTGAATTTTTGAGCCAAGAATTTGAAGAACATCTAAGAAATTATGGAATTGTTTCACAATTAACTCCTCCAGGAACTCCACAATGGAATGGTGTTTCTGAAAGAAGAAATCGAACTTTATTAGATATGGTTCGATCTATGATGAGTCAAGCAGATCTTCCATTATCGTTTTGGGGTTATGCCTTGGAGACAGCTGCTTTTGTTTTAAACCGTGTACCATCTAAAGCGGTTGAAAAGACACCATATGAGATATGGACTGGCAAAATGCCTAGTTTGTCTTTTCTTAAGATTTGGGGTTGTGAGGCTTATGTGAAAAGACCAGTTTCAGATAAGTTAGCTCCAAAATCTGCTAAATGTATTTTTGTGGGATATCCTAAGGAAACTAAAGGATATTATTTCTATATTCCATCTGAGAACAAAGTGTTTGTTGCTCGAAATGGAACCTTCTTGGAAAAGGAATTCATTTCTAAAAGAACTAGTGGGAGTACAGTTCAATTAGATGAATTTATAGAACCACAAGAAGATATTGAACCGCCTGTAGAAACAGTTTCAGAACCACAAGTCATTGTGGAAACTGAAAATGTTACACAAGTTCTGCGCAGATTTGATAGACCACGTCATCAGCCTGAGAGATATGGATTTCTCATGACTGAAAGTTGTGAAGTTTCGCTCATAGATCAAGATGAGCCAACTACCTATCTTGAAGCTATGTCAGGTCCAGATTCAGAGAAATGGCTTGGAGCCATGAACTCTGAGATGCAGTCCATGTTTGACAACCAAGTTTGGGCCTTAATTGATCCTCCCGAAGGTATTAAGACTATTTGTTGCAAATGGGTTTTCAAGAAGAAAATTGACATGGATGGAAATGTGCAAACCTATAAAGCAAGGTTGGTTGCTAAAGGTTTCAAACAAACTCATGGTATAGACTATGATGAAACCTTTTCTCCAGTTGCTATGATTAAATCTATTAGGATTCTCCTTGCCATTGCTGCATACTATGATTATGTGATATGGCAAATGGATGTCAAAACTGCTTTCCTTAATGGAAATATACTCGAGGATGTGTACATGACACAACCTGAGGGTTTTGTAAATCCTGAGAATTCTGGGAAGGTTTGCAAGCTTCAAAGGTCCATTTATGGATTGAAGCAAGCATCTCGAAGCTGGAATCTTTGTTTTGATGAAACAGTTAAGAACTTTGGTTTCATTCAAAATGAAGATGAACCATGTGTTTACAAGATGGTTAGTGGGAGTGCTATCGTGTTCTTAGTCCTATATGTAGATGACATATTGATCATTGGAAATGATGTCCCCACTTTACAAAAGGTTAAAGATTGGTTAGGGAATTCTTTTTCAATGAAGGACTTGGGTGAGGCTGCATATATCCTTGGTATAAGGATCTATAGAGATAGATCTAGAAGGTTAATTGGCTTAAGTCAAAGTACATACATTGACAAAGTGTTGAAGAGATTCAGCATGCAAGATTCCAAGAAGGGATTTTTGCCTATGTCACATGGTATTCATCTTAGCAAGAATCAATGTCCTAAGACATCTGATGAGCGAGATAGAATGAATAAGATCCCTTATGCTTCTGCTATTGGATCTATTATGTATGCCATGCTATGTACTAGACCTGATGTCTCATATTCTTTGAGCACAACAAGTAGATATCAAGCTGATCCTGGTGAGGGTCACTGGACAGCTATTAAGAACATTCTTAAGTATCTAAGAAGAACTAAGGATGTTTTCTTAGTTTATGGAGGTTTGGAAGATGAGCTAGTTGTAAATGGTTACAGAGATGCTAGTTTCCAAACTGATATAGATGATTACAAATTGCAGTCAGGTTTTGTATTCACATTGAATGGTGGAGCCATTACTTGGAAAAGTTCCAAGCAAAGCACAGTAGCAGATTCTACAACAGAAGCTGAGTATATAGCAGCATCAGATGCAGCTAAGGAAGCAGTTTGGCTAAAGAAATTCATCACTGAGCTTGGAGTGGTGCCTAGCATTGCTAATCCTATGGCTATCTATTGTGACAACAATGGTGCCATAGCGCAAGCAAAAGAACCAAGGTCCCATCAAAAATCTAAACACATACTCAGGCGATTTCACCTCATTCGAGACATCATTGATAGAGGTGATATCAAGATATGCAAAGTTGACACAAATGACAACATAGCAGATCCATTGACAAAGCCTCTCTCGCAGGTCAAGCATGATCAGCACACTAGGTCTATGGGTATGAGATATTTGTTAGACTAGGCCTAGTGCAAGTGGGAGACTGTTAGTGTATATGCCCTAGGCCATTGATTTGGACCTTAATGTTATTCATTTTGTTATTAATAAAGAAGTTTTTATTATCATTGTTATGTTTGCATGTTATATATAATAATGATTATATCCCTGGTTTATTATTGTTATGGAGATAATAATAAATATAACTAGTATAATATTGATTTGATAATCATAAGATGATTATAGGTATGAAGATACAAATCAATATTATGGATACATGTTAGAGAACAGTGTATTGGATAGACCCACATAGATATCACTTCATGGTTTAAATGTCATAAGTGTATCTCATAATAGTTTTCATTAATCCTTTGACTTGAGATTGTCATAGTTTCCAACATAAGGAATATTATGTTTTGACATGATCAAACGTTATCTGTAACTAGATAATTATAAAGGTTATGCTTGAACATGATATAAATTATGTAGAGGAAAATGAACAATCAAGATGGAATTTGTCCCTCTCTATGAGAGAGATATCTTCTGGGCCCCTCGATAAGTGTAACTGAGAAATGCATGGCCGTGCTCAAATAAGTTGATATAAGATCAATCTTATTTGTTTATTAGTTAACTTGGAGATCGAGTAATCATAAGTTTGGACAATATAAGTATGACATTTACTATGACTTATGTTCAAACTAGATATCGTGTGACAAAGGGATTAATGCATGTACCATTTCAGGTTTTCATTTATAATGATTCTCATGATTAATTGGGTAGTCATAATGTCTTGCTAGAGGCCAATTATGATTTGTGCATTTCAATAGAGATTGAAATACACTACCAATTAATATGAGCCTATCGGGTCGCACACATAGAACGTAGGCTGTACTTAAAATAATAATAATTGAATTTTTATTATTGTTGTTGGTATTATTATTATTATTATATATTAATAATAATATTGTTATAATAATTAAAGACGTGGGTCCATATAGGATATGGACAGTTAGGGTTTTTTTTAAAAAAAATCTTTTAAAACGGTTTTAAAAGGAAGGACTGGAGGCCTTGATGATCTAATGATTTTTTTCATTTTGAAAGAAAACGGAAGAAGAGGAAAAACCAAAAAAAACCCTAGTTTCATTTTTTGCAAAAAGTTTAGCCACTGCCGTTGGTGAGCTAGCACTCAGAACGGCGTACGTTTGTGTGGACTTCGTTAGAGGGTGTTCGTCTTCAGAAGGCAGCATCTGTTAATCATTTTGAAGCTACATAAAAAGGTTAGTTTCGAATATCTTTTATCGAACTGAATGGATCACATGGATCCTGTGAGTAAATCGAAAGAAATTTTTTTGTTTTCCGCTGCGGCAAGGGTTGCAGATTCTTCTCGATTTACTAACATAAAGATCCATATTTCAAGGGTAAAGACCCGATTTCCAATAGATAAAGATCCATGTTTCAAGGGTAAAGACCCAATTTTCAATGGATAAAGATCCATGTTTCAAGGGTAAAGACCCACAATCCATAAAAATTGAACAACCAGTTATGTCAAAATTCTCAACTGATAAAAGGTCAGTCAATTCAAATTCAATCTCGGGTTTAAGTACCCAAATCAAATCCAAGAACCCAAAACCTCAACCATCTCAAAAATTAAGTCTTATTGCTTTTCACTCTCTTTTGTTGTAGTCTCAGATCATTCAAGTAGGGGGCAAACTGTAGACCCTTAATTTTTTACCCAGTCCAGTCCAATATGTTTTATATAGTCTAAATTTTTTTTTGTTATTTTAATTAAATAATATTTATTTTAGTATTTATTATTTTATAAGTTTTAATAAAATAAAAATAAAAATAAATAAATAAATAAAATTAAAAATAAAAATAAAATTGGTGATGAAAAAATCGGCGACGGAAAAATTCATCGCCGAAAGTGTTGGATGAAATGGCCTTGGGCCATATCACCTGCAGGAACCTCCTCCAGCGAAATGGTTTTCCCGCAATTTTCCACGCAGTGCCCCAATTCTCGCTCACAAGCTCGTAGCCCATCGCAGTTTTCGCCAACGCTTTTTTTTCCAACACAATTTTTTTCGAAACCAAATTCTATTTGGTTTCGGTTTCCTTTTCCTAATTAATGATAATTTCCTTAAACAATTTGAATGGAGCTTCAAAAATTTTCTATAAATAACACTAAAAAGACACAGAAAGTGGGGAGATAAATAATGGTGATCAGACTTTGCACTTTTAAACTTGGAGAGAACTTGGCATTAACGATCGGACATGGGAGGAACAAGAGAGAACTTTGAACTTGGGACTTCAGATTTGAGAGGAATAAGCAAGCAAGTAATCAAGCCATCAAAGGCAGCAATCTTGCCTTTGTCTTTGTTCATCCAGAAAACAATTTTTGGTGGAACCAACAAACGGAGGTTTGAATTTATAATTTCTTTGTTTACTTTACAGTAGCTTCATCACTCAAAATTGAAAATTGTTTCTTTTGTTTCTTCAAAACCTTAAAACCCTAAATTGATTCTTCTATTTCCAAAAACCTTAAAATATACTTTTCTATTTCTTCTAAACCCTAATAAGCCTAAAAATACTTTTCTGTTTCTTCTAAACCCTAAGAATCCTAAATTTATTTCTTCTATGTCCAAAAGACCTTAATTCGTTACATTTCTAGTTCCAAAAAACTTAAACCGTTCTGTTTATTTCAAAAACTTTTAATAAACCCTAAACTATTTTCCTCTCACTTTTTCCCAAAATTCCCAAATGTTTTGTTAAATATCCAAACCTTAAATTTATCTTACAGTTTCTAAAAATCACATAAAGCTTTATAAAACTATAAACTGTTTTCTCAAATTCTAAAACCAAATATATTTTTCGAAACACTAAAAACCCTAATTCAACTTCAAAACCAAAAACAGTAAGTCCCAAACTAGTAAACCTAAACCCAAAGTTTTCTTAAACCCTAATTCCCCTAAAGCCGTAAACCCTAATCCTCAAAACCCTAATCCTTAAAACCTTAAAATCTTATAAACCTAAATATTAAAACTCAACACAATAAGCCTAAAAACAACAATCCAGCAACCAAGAACTATAAACCTAATGTTTTAATATCCTAAAACCCTAATTTGATTAATGAAACCCTAATTCATTCCAATTTTTCAAAACATTTATAGTAGGTTAAACAAACCCTAATAATACTAAAAATTCCAAAACCCTAATATATTAATTAAAGAATTTTAAATAGAAACAGTAACCCTAATTTATGTCTTTACTTGCTTTATTTAATTATGTAGTTTATTATATGCTTTGATTTATTTAATATATCATGGATGGATGCTTACTTTCTATTTTGATTGATGTTTAATATCTTTGATGAATGATTTATTTATGATGAATGGTTATTTACTTCTATCGATTTATTTAGATTTTCAAATGTTGCAATAGGTATGTTTCCACTTTGTGGGTACCTCATTAGTTAAATATCATGTAATTTAAATTGCTTTTATATTTTAGACCAATGTAAAGGACATATTTCTACCTTTTGGTGGGTGTCATATTTAGCTTAGACATATATGATGTAAGGGCATATTTCCATCTTTGGATGGGTGTCCATTTATCTTCTTTGTTTGAACATTGCTTTGATTTTTTAATATAACGATGCTTTATTTCAATTGTTGCGTGTAATATGGATGATATTATAATACTTAAGAATTTTATAATATTAAGACCTGTAAAGGAGGCCGGTTCCAATGAACCGGGCATTTTGGGGGTGCTTGGCTATTTCTCACCTTCCCCACACGTACCCAACTTTCTGAACCCATTAGGGGGTTGGAGATTCCTTAGAAATCGAGACATCCACTCCTTTCTTTTTCCCGGCCCGTCCGAATGGCGACTCCATTTTCTCCGGACTTAGGTTTATGTTCTCTAAGGCCCCGAGCCTAAAAAGTACCGAAGTCACAAGAACCATTCCATCGGGAGTGGGAGCAAAAATCTCTGCTCACAACATGTCCTTTACATTGGTCCAAAATATAAAAGCAGTTTAAATTGCATAGAACTTAATTAATGAGGTACCCACAAAGTGGAAACATACCTCTTACAACATTTGGAAATCCAAAATAAATTCGATAAAAGTAAATAACCATTCATCATAAATAATTCATTCATCAAAGATATTAAACATCAATCAAAATAATAAACATTCATCCATGATAAATAAAATCAAGCATTGAAATTAAATAAGTCAACCATCAAAGCATATAATAAACTATATAATCAAATCTAAAAATAAAGCAAGTAAAGATATAAATTGAGGTTTACTGTTTCTATTTAAAGTTCTTTAATTAATATTTAGGGTTTTGGAATCTTAAGATATTATTATTCTTATTTGTTTAGGCTACTATAAGTTTTAAGAGAATTGAAATGGATTAGGGTTTTATAATTTAAGAAATTAGTAAGGTTCTTTGATTGATCAAATTAGGGTTTAAGGGGTAAAATTATGAAATTAGGGTTTTGACATTTTAAGATATTAGGTTTATAGTTCATGTTAACTGGATTGTTATTTTAGTTTTATAAGATTATGGCTTTAGGGTTTAAATTAACTAGTTTGGGGTTTTAAATTCAATGAATTAGGGTTTAGGAAAATATAGGGTTTACTGTTTTGGTTTTGAGAGAATTAGGGTTTTTGGTGTTTTGAAAAAAATGTTTAGTTTTAGGATTTGAGAAAACAGTTTAGAGTTTTATAAAGTTTTTTTGAAATAGGCAAAATGATTTAAGGTTTTTGGAAACAAAAAAGCATTTTTTAGGGTTTTTCAAAATAGAAGGAACAATTTAGGGTTTTAAGGTTTAGAAGAAATAAATTAGGGTTCTTAAGGTTTAGAAGAAATAAATTAAGGTTCTAAGGTTTAGAAGAAACATAAAGTAATTTTCAATTTCAGTGAAGAAATAAATAAAGATACTAGAGATCAAACCTCCGTTTGTTGGTTCCACCAAAAATTATTTTTTGGATGAACAAGGACAAAGGCAAGGTTGCTGCCTTTGATAAATTCTTGATTGCTTGCTTATTTCTAGGGTTTTCTGTAATCCAAATTTTGATCACCAAGTTCCAGTCCCATGTTTTTTTTCTCCCCCCCTTTTTCTGTGTTTTAAAGTGTTATTTATAAGAAAATTTATAAGATTCATTGCTTAAGATTAATTAGGAAAAGAAAACTGAAACCAAATAGAATTTAGTTTTGGAAAAAATTGAGTTGGAAAAATTTTACTGGCAAAAACTGCGACGAGCCAGCTAATTTCGCCGTAGGAAATTCCTACAGGCAAATTATTATTTTATTATTTTTATTTTTTTAAAACATTATAATAAAAAAATAAATACTAAAATAAATATTATTTAATTAAAATAACATAAAAATTATTTTGGACTATATAAAATATATTGGATCGAACTGGGTCAAAAATTAAGGGTCTACAGTTTGCCCCTGCTTGAACGATCTGAGACTTTAGTGAAAGAGAGTGAAATTTAGTGAAAGAGAGTGAAAAGCAATAAGACTTATTTTTTTTTTTGAGATGGTTGAAGTTTTGGGTTCTGGACCTGGTTCGAGTTCTTGACTCAAGGATAATTTTAGGTTCAGGACCTAAGGGTAATTTTGGGTTCTGGACCCGAACTAAGTTCTAGACTTAAAAGAGATTTTAGGTTCTTGACCTAAGCTAAGTTCTGAACTTAAAAGAGATTTTAGGTTCTGGACCTAATGGTAATTTGGGTTCTGGACCCAAGCTAAGTTCTAGACTTAAAAGAGATTTTAGGTTCTGGACCTAAGAAAAATTTGGGTTCTGGATCCGAGTTAAGTTTTGGACTTAAAAGAAATTTTAGGTTCTGGACCTAAGGAAAATTTGAGTTTTGGACCCGAGCTAAGTTCTAGACTTAAAAGAGATTTTAGGTTCTGTACCTAAAATAATTTGGGTTCTGGACCCAAGCTAAGTTCTGGACTTAAAAGAAATTTTAGGTTGTGGACCTAAGGATAATTTAGGTTCTAGACCCGAGCTAAGTTCTGGACTTAAAAGAAATTTTAGGTTTTGGACCTAAGGATAATTTCGGTTCTGGACCCGAGTTAAGTGAGATTTAATAATTATAGTGAGTAGCATATAAATTTTGTTTGAAAATAATTTTAGCTAATTTTTTATGCACATATCTTCTTTTTCTTGCCCCTTGTGTGTAAAAATATTTTAAAAGTGCAAAAAATATTTATATACACATAAGTATTTGAATGATTAAACTGAATAATTGAGTTTCCTATTTATTTACTATGTAGTCACTGTTTATGCACTATTTACTATTCGTAAATAGTAACCTACTATTTGTAAATAGTAATTTACTATTGTAAATAGTAACCTACTATTTATAAATAGTAATTTACTATTTATCAATAGTAATTTACTATTTATAAATAGTAAAATTTACTTTTTGAATTTTGTTTTTTCTTTACTGTTCCTCTTTATAAACGAACGAATTTCTTCATTTCATTCACATCAAATTTTCATTCCTTTCGTTAATAGCTATAATTCTCTCAAATTTAGCATACAATTTTCTTTTAAAAAATGCATTCTTTAAGATCAGGAATTTATTCTAATGTTGAGTTATTGGAGATTATTTGGCATCATGAAGATGGAAATATAGGTCTACTATTCAGGATGCCGCTTCATCGTAGTTCAAATCAAAAGAGCCAGGTAATTATTTTTTCTTCTTTTTTTCATTTTTTCTGTTGATTTTATTTTTTATTATTTAATTATTTTGTTCTTATTTTTATTTTTTCCTTTTATTTTTGTTTGTTTGTTTTTTTTTCTATTATGTTTGTCTTTGTTTTCTATTTATATTTTTGTTCTTTAGAAAATTTAAGAAAAATATATTAATTTAAGAATTTAAGTAGATAGACTAATGATACACTTACCTGGTATTAACTTACCTAGCTCCGTGTTAGCGTGATCATTGTGATATTCCAGTTAAAGGGTTTATCTACAAAGCCCGACAATGGTATGATTTAGCGCCTTCTCGGGTAAGGCAGATTATATGAGATTGCGGCTTTGAGAGCTTCATCTTACAATTACCATCCGAGGAATATCTGATAGACCGGAGTGTAGTCCAGGCACTTGCAGAACGATGGTTGGACACAACTCATACCTTTCACTTGCCTATTGGAGAGATGACAATTGGTCTGGTCGACTTTGCTGCTATAACTAGCCTTCGGTATAATGGTGTTCCGGTTCCTCTTACCAACGATATTTTGACATTTGAAGAAATTCAACAATTAATTGGTATGGAACCATCATATAAAGGGCTTTTTAAGATAAAAATTAAGCCAATTCATAGTTATTGGATGAACTACGAAGGACGGGTTCACAGAAACATGGCCCAACAGTATGCTTGAGAATTTTTGTTATATTTGCTTGGGCCGACCATCTTAGGCAGTACTGAATTCGCCATCCATTTCTCAGTGTTGAGGGCCCTTTCTTATTTTAGGACAGTACCACTTTATGGCTGGGGTGAAGCTGGTCTCGCTTGTCTTTACCATGGTCTTGACAAAATTTATCGAAATAAGAAGTCTTTTGTCGGCTTTATGGCGGTTGTCGAGGTACTCTTCTTCCACCAATGTCAATTCCATTCTTATCTTGTATGAATTTGATCTCTATTGTTGTTGTAGGCATGGGCATATGAGCACAACCTTGTGAGGGTGCCTGGTATTTCCCGAGAGAGAGTCGGATATCCAAGATTAAATTTCTGGTTGTCTGATCGTATAGAAGTTCCCAGCTCTCACCATGTTGGTACCCAACGCTTCATGTTGAGCCGCTTAACCTGGGACAGGTAAAATAGCATTAGTATGCTTTAAAATTTATATGAAAGTTTACTTACCTTATGTCATTTTGCAGGTGAAATTGGCCTGGTGAACCCAAAAGAGCGGACAAACTGGACTCCCTCCATGAATGCTGCACTATCTTTCCAACATACTTGCCGAGTCATCGCTGGCCCAGTGTCTAGTGGCTGGTTTCTCAAAGAGAGAGTTTATGAGTGGTTTCTTGGTCTAGAGCAGCGAAAGGTCCCGATGTGTTGCTTGAAATATACTTTAAATATTACATCAATGCCAGAGGATGTATAGTGGTTGGCCCGGCATGATTGTGGTGTTGAAACATTTCTCTATATGCAGGGTGCATCTTATGCCCATTTTATTCAAATAAGGCTCTTGAATTTTTGATGTATCTCCTATTGGTGTATGGGAAAATCCTAAAGAAAATGAGGATAGAGATGAAGAGGTACATCATGGAGAGGGAGGAGGTTCGTTCCACATCTCGGGGCTAGCACTTCTCAGGTAAAACTTTTACCATTTTTCCATTGCAATCGCTTCTTTCTTATCTTATTTTGATTCTTTAATGATTGTCGCAGGCTGTTGGCTCATTTAATCATGAGGCTAGACCTTCTTTTACTGTTCCTTCATTTGCTCATTCTAGTTCGCCAGTTATGCCATCTCATCCGCAAGGCATTGATATGAATTACCAAGTAAGTTTTCTTGTTTCATGGTAATTTATGCTATATGTATGCATGATTATGTATGCTCTTACTTTTTTCCTTTCTGGCTCACAGTGGATGCTTGAAGAATAAAATAAGAAACTTCATGAAGAGTTGGCCGCTAGTCGTCAGCAAGCTTCTCATTTTGAAAATTTATATCATTAATTAGAACAAAATTTTTGAGACTCCCGATTTCAGGGGATGAGGGATCCTGGTGCTTCTTCATCTAGAGGCCCCCAAACTGATGACCATGAGATCCTTTCATCTTCTTCTGATGAGGACCGTGATAGATCAGAACTCCAAGGTAATAGGAATTCTGGTGCTCCTGCTTTGGGCGGACTTGGGACGGGTGATTTGCCTCCTCCTCCAACAGGCGATGATTTTTTCAGGGCTTTATTTGATGACATACCACCACCTTCTTAGTGATATATAAATATTTTATCAATTGTATAAATGTTGTACAATAAAAATAATAATGACAATAAATAATTTCTATCTTTACTGTAACTCTTTTTTTTATCATCATTTCCTTGCCCAATGTGTACTCCCCTTAACTTGAAAGCTTCGTATAACAAAAACATTTTTTATTATTTTTTGAATTTTGATTTTGAAATCAAATGTTGGCTTTGCAAATTAAAGTCAATGTACTTCAGGACTTAATTTTTCTAAATTAACATATCTATAACATGACAACCTTATTTACCATACTAAACTCGGGAATCATTTCTATTTAAGCAAGAATTGTTGCACTTCAGATAAGCGCATATACATTACTTGGCCAAAGGTCTCTTTTGAGTTTAAACATTGTCTATCTCATATGCATGCTTATTCAAACTATCTCCACTAATAGACTCTACATACCAAGAGAGATCAACAGGTCTTTGATAGGCTTGAAATGGGGTCTATAAGGGACATGGGTTAAATGAAGGCCATTTGTAAGTTGGAGCCGATGTGACACAATGGACAAACCTTCATACTACAAATTTCTTGTTTGAACTTTAGGCAGCTGGGAGAAATCTTGCTAGACTCAAAATTCCTTCTATCTTCTTGGCATTAATCTAGATCTTGATTGGGATAATCTTTGTTTCTTTGCATAAAGTTTGGTACCCGAATTTGCTTCTTTCCTTCTTCTCCGTTTTCTTTCTTTTTATTATTTTTTCCTTCTTCCTTTCTTTGAGCATTTTATCATTTTTGTCCTTCTTCCTTATAGGACTGTCAAGTATAGAACTTTCAAGGACTGAATGGTCTTTCTCCTTTTTCATTGATTTTGATTGATTCTTTGGTTGGCTTGGACCAATTTAAGTCAATTCGTCCTTATAAACCAAATGAAAGCCTTTTGTTGTCTTAGGTAAAAGAGAACTCAGTTGGCTTTTTGAACCGCCTTTTTAGGTTTTATCATTTTTTCCCTTTTTTTTCCTCTTCTTTTTTTCTTTTCTTTTTTTTTCTTTTTCTCTTTTTTTTTTCTTTTTTTTCTTTTTTCTTCTTTTTTTTGGGTTCTAGCTTTAATAGAGTTGTCTTGTTTGAGTTATCTTATTTGTACCAACTTGTATTTCTAATAATGAATGAGTGGAGTGGTATTAATCTCCTTTAACAGGGATAAATCATTTGTTACTTTGATGTTATCTTGATAGATTGGGGATATTAGGTGAACTTCAACTACCATTGTGGTCTTGAAAACTTCAACTACCCTTATGGTCTATCTTCATGGTCTTGACTATTCATTTCTTTCTTTGATCTTCTTGCCTCTTCATCTTAGTGATCATAAGACTTGTTAAAAGTATCAGAATAGCTCAAGGTAGGTTATCGGGGTTTTTAAGCCAATGAAAAGAAAGCTAAAATTTTATGAAGGCTCAAAGGGACAACTAGGGATTGATATTTTATGGGGTGGATACTAGTTGTTGGCTAACCAAACAATGCCTAGATCATCTCTCCCTTAAAATAAGCAGAGCTCAATTTTGCCTCGAAAGTTTATCAAAGCATGTTCTAAGACTGACTAGGACCTAGACAAAGGTAATTATGCAGAAGCCCTCTCTAAGTAAGCATACACAACTCAATGCTATAGAGCAATGCCCTCACCTAATAAATTTATTCGAGTCATGATGCATAAATATATTAATGAATTATCAAGCTAGATTCCTCATTGGTTGAGCACCAAAATGAACACAGACCAACAGAATTTTTGATAAAAGTAATTTATTCAAACAAATTTAATTTTGAAAAACATGATTGTTCTAATTAAATATTAAAGAAAGTAAAATTGAAAAGCAACATTCAATCTAAGGAAAGTTTGCTGAGTTAAGCTTCATTTCCTTCCACATCTTCAATTTTTCCATCTTGAAAGGATGATAAAACAATATGTTCTTCCAATCCTTTTCCCACCATGATGATTGCCGGTGGGAGTACTCTATTGAACTTAGATAATGGATTATCTTTGGTGTTCGGCTTGTTGGGCTTAGGCAGCTTTCCACTATCAATTAAATTTGGATCTCATGTCTCAACGTCACACATCTATCCGTGTCATGCCTTTGCATTTGATGAAACTGACAAAATGCTTTAGTGTCGAAATTAGGTGGGAGAGGGTTAGGCAAAGGGCAAGGATTCAAGGGTTTTAACAATCCCTTTCTTTGAAGCTTATTGAGAACCCAAGACATCGGTTTGCCCAATTTTGAAAACTGCCTTCTTGTTCCTTGGTTAGTAACATTAACACCGACTTCTTTTTGCGTGCTTTGATTGCTAGGCTGATAATTCCCTTTCTCATTCCTTCTTGCCGAAAAGTGATTCTTCTCACTTTCCCACTCTTCAATTTGTAGACCAGCTTGGAGTAGATCTTTGAAATCACGGATGAATGTATGAGACATCCTTTCACGAAGAGTAGGCAACACCTCTCTCACAATCATCCTTATTTGATCGGATTCATCGGGCCTCTTCTTGAGAAAAGCATCCTTGTTTCTCCATCTTTTCACATAATCCACAAAATTCTCATTTGGCCTTTGTCTAATGGACTCCACTTCCATTAAGGTAACTTTCATCTCGACATTGTATCCATATTGTTGGATGAAGGCCTTGTATAGCAAATCCCAACTCTTTTGTGTTCCATCATCTAATGTATTAAACCAATTTTGGACAACAGGGTCCAATGAGAGCATAAAGTACCTTAGAGTTTGAGCCTTAGTAGCTCGGCCAGACTGCATAGTAGTGATATACTGCTTTACATGGAGATGAGGATTTTCGGTTCCATCAAACTTGCAAAAGTTGGCATCTTGAACTTGTATGGAACTTCTTCATCTAGCTCAAATAATTTGTCAACTTCAGACATTTCTTCGGTTTTCAGCTTCTTTTCAAATTTCTTTTCTAAATCCGCAATCATCTTTTCAACATCAGAAGTCTCAGTTTTCTCCATAGCTGTCCTTTCAATAATCTTTGGTTCTTTCTTTTTGTCTTGAGGATCTTGGTAGTATTGAGCCCAATCATCATCATCATCAATGATCACCTTTTCATCATCAAAAACCACTTCACCAACTTTAGTCTTCCCTTTGTCCTTTGGCTTCTTAGTACTAGCAGATGCTTCGGCATGATTTCCTAAAATTGCAGTCAATTGGTTCTTCATGGTCTCAGCTAGGGCCTCTTTTATTTCTTCCATCTTAGCATTGAGGTCTTCATCCACCATACTTTGAATTTGTTCGGGCTCCATTATTTTTGGTGAGCAAGTGATTGAGTCGTTGCTTGATTTTTCGCTTCCAGCATAGGTCAGATTGTCGTAAGCTTTTGAACTGTCATAATCCAGGGCTGTGAGCCAGAAAGGATCAATGATATGAGATGCAAATGTATGCATGTATGCACAAACAATAAACAAATAAGGACAAATAGGATGTTCCTTCCAACCTTATAACATCTACACACGAATGGCGAGTCTCTTTTCCTAGGTATATGGTTAACAAAATACCAACATGGGGTATCTTGTTTTCGAATATTTCCCTCGGACGTTTCAACCAATAGTTATATTTTCGAAAATGGAAATCAGTTCATAATAATTCCCATTAATTAGGTTTTAATCCATTCAACCAACTATAGTAGCTTTTATGCTATATTGGATTAAAACTAAATTAAGAGGTTTATTATAGATAGATTTCTCACTTGAAAAAGTAACTAATGATTCATGCCAAAAACAAGCCCATGATTAATTATTCTTAGTATAAACTAGGCTTGCAATTGATTTTTTGTATTTTGTAATTGACCTACATAATTTGCAAGCTATTTGTAAGAAAAGGTTGGATGAAAATAATTTTGTTTCTAAGCCTATTGTAAAAAGATTTTAGAAAAAACATATTTTGGGCTTTGTATTTAGGCTATGAGTAAAAGAATTTTTAACTTGTTTTAGAAAAGTTTTATTTCCAAAGACCATTTTGAAAAATTTTGAAAATTACTTTGGTCTTTTGGATTTTAAAGAAAAATTTATTTTGAGCTCACAATGTATTTAGGTCATATTAGAAATTGAATAAATCAAATAAGCCATGATTTAAGCCAAGATAAATTAACCATAGTCAAACAACATGCATTTGGGGTAAAAATCTAAGGAAAGTAACTAGGCCAATTACATGAGCTTTAGTCTTTGGGTTAAAAGGCTTAGGTCCCCATAGCAAGTATATACCAAATGGTACGAGGCTATGAGTGGTTATGCCATGCTTGATCTCCATACCTTGAGCAAAAGTATGGAATATGTAATATCCCAAAATATACCCTAAAATTTTTGGAATGATTATAGTTGTAATTGGATTAAATGATTTTGAAATGTGTATAAAGGATTTAGAGGAAAGAGAAGTGTGTATATGTTGTATATATAGAGATATATACAACATATACAAGTCAACATTTATTTAATGGTCAAAGGAGATATTTTGGTTATTTTAAATGGGAAATTATGTGATAGTGGAAGATGATATTTTGGGTAATTAATATATTTTATTATTTTATTGCTTGGTGGAGATTATTTGGAAAATTGTGTAGTTTAAGAAGTGAGAGATGTTTGACTTTTTATCATCTTCTTCTTTCTTCTTATGCTTGGCTGACTATCTCCATAGCAAGAGGGAAAGAGAGATTTTGCTCTTCCAAACTCAAGATTTGAAGTTGTTTCAAGAGATCAAGTTGGAGTTTGAAGGGTTTTCATCACTTTTGGTAAGTTTTCCAACTTGATTCTTTGGTTTTCTTTTGAGTTTGTGAATTGAGGTTGGTGATGGTTGTTGTTGATGTGTGTATGGTTAATTTTGATGTGTTTGAGATTGTGTTGTCTATTTGATTTTGATTTTGGGGTTGGTTTGGAGGAAAGGTCAAGTTTGGAGATGGAAAGTAAGTATTGTGGTTTGTGTATATGTTGAATTGTGAAGATGGTTGTGATTGTGTTTTGATGTATGTATAGAGTTGTTTTGGTGTTTATGCATGTTTAGTATGGTTTATTGGTGGTTTTGGGTAAGATTGTTTGGAGTGGAAAAGGGTTAAGTAAGTTGTATGTTGGATGTGGTGTTATTGGTGTCGAAATCAGAATTTTTGGCCTGACACGCCCATAAACACGGCCAAGTCTTTGGGCATCGATGGTTCTATTTTCTAGATGGGTAACACGACCAGTGACACGCCCATGTCACTGAGCGTGTCACAGCTTCTGTGTTGGAGTAGTATTGACACGTCAAGTGACACGCCCATGTCATAGCTACTGTGTTGTTAGTGGATTGACACGGTCAGTGACATGCCCATGTAACTGAGAGTGTCAAAGTTTCTGTTTTGTGGTTTTAGGGCACGACCAGGGGCATGCCCATGTTGTTGAGCATGTCATGTGTAGAGTTTGCCCTAGTTGGTTCTTGTTCTTATTTTCTTATGGGTATCACTAAGTGAGTGTGTATAATTACTTTTGGATTAGGTTTTGAAGAATTTGAGTTGCCCTAATCCAAGTGTTGAAGGATCATGGAAGAAGAAATGGTTAGATTGGTGTGAGTTTCTCTTGAGGTAAGTACAAACCTTACATGATTGCATACTTTTACATGACTTTGGAACTTAACACATTTGGATGGAAATGTGTTAAGTAACCCACTACATTGTTGATGCATATGAATAATGCTATGTTTTGCATAATGTGAACTATGTGAATTATATGTTGAGGATTCAAAATATATGAACAATGTAAGTTGTGATGTGCACTATAATGATGAGATGTGAAGCCATTGTTATTGGCTATAATGATGCAAATGAAGTATTGAGGCACTGTGCCTAGATGTTTATGAGAAAATGAGAATGGAATTGATAATGAAATAATAAAAGAATTGTGTGCCTAATGTGTTATTCAATTTTTAGAGTTTTGTTATTGGTGGCATGCCTAAAAGTAACACTCCCTTGAAGCTGGGTTGGGCTTGATTGTAATATCCCTATGCATGCCCTAGAAGTTTTGTATGTTGTTGTTGTTGTTGTTGTTGTTGGTTTAAATTGAGAAAAGAAAAGTATATGTATATGTGTTTTGGGAAGAAATAGGGTTTAGAGACAAGTTTATATGTTGTGTATATGATGATATATATAACATATAAATTGGTCAAATGAAGAGTCAAGGTGATGGTTAAGTGGAAGAAGATATTTTTGGTTGTTATTGAAATTGCTATAAAGGGCATGCATAATGAAAAGAAGTTTAACTGTGTTAAAGAGGGCATTTTGGTAATTCTTCTTTTGAAATTGTGTGGTGGAGATTAATAGAGAGTTTGACTTTTATTTTGATCAATTTCCTTTCTTCTTTTCACGTGTGGCCGGCCAACCTAAAGAACAAGAGAGAAAGTAAAGGTTTGATGATATTTTGAGCTCAAATTGAAGAAGTTCTAAGTGGTTAAGTGGAAATCCAAGAAGATTCACTATATTTGGTAAGTTTCTCTTGATTCTTTTAAGTTATTTAAGTTGTTTGTGAGTTGATTGTGGATTTTAAAGTGGGGTTGTGTTGATTGTTATATGTTGGATTTAATTGGTTGTGGTGTTGGTTTTGGATTTGAAGATGATAAGTTAAGAGTGATGTTGGTTTAGGGTTTTGGAAATGGTAAGTGATAAATTATATTGTGTTATTTTGGATTAGGTTTTGGAAGAAAGTGATTTGCTCTAATTTGAGAAGTGAAGAATTCTTGGAGAAAAGAAAGTGTTTAGAGATGTATAATTGGTGCTAAAGGTAAGTACAAACTATATGGTTACAAACATGCATATATTGTTTAATCTTAAAACACTTTTGTTTGTAAATGTGATAAGGTATCAAATGTATTGTTAATGAATGTTGGTGATGAAAATATTGTGATGAGCATGTATAATAATTGCTAATGATGTTGATTATGTCCATTTGAATGAGGTTAGGTTGTGTACAATGTGTTTTAAGTTAACCAAAAGAGATTTGGCTACATTTAGGGTTTATGCATGAGAGACACGTAATTTGGGACGGTCGCTATTATTCAAGTGCGGACGCGACTTAGGTCGGGCTTCTGGCCGCGAAACCTACTGTAATAAGGTTTCATCTTGTAATTGTATGGCGCGGTCGTATTCAGGTGAGGTGCGACCGCTAGAAAGGTTCTGTTCACCTTATTGGAAGCAATCTAATCCTACAACAAGATTCTCAAATACATGTTAAATAGATCATCCATTTGAGTTGTCAAGGATCAAAATAGAGATCATTTGTCTAACATCATTGTTGAATCATGAAATGTGAGATGATATGGAATTGATAATGCATATGATATTACATGAAAAAGGTTATGTATTGTGTATTGTGAGGCTTGTGAATGGTGATGTGTATTATGAATAATGTACTTTGAAATGTGATACCAATAATGCTTTATGCACAATATGAATTGAGATATGAAATGCTATAAAGCCATTGTGATTGGCTATGATGGTTCAATTGTAAGAAATGAGGCATGTTTGCCTAGTTGATAATGAGATTTGAAAATGAAAATGATAATTGAATAATAAATGAATTGTGTGGCTAATGTGTTATTCCATTTTCAGAGTTGGTTGTTGGTGGCATGCCTAATAAGTGTAACAATCTCTTGAAGTTAGGTTGGATTGAATCCTTGAAGCCTAATTGAGATGTTACCACCCTTGAAGCTAGGTTGGGTTAGTTCTTGAAGCCAAGTTGGGTAGAAGCTTAGCATGCTTTGCTCCCCTTGAAGCTTGGTTGAACTTAATCCTTGAAGCCTAGTTGGGTATATGATATTGATAAATGTGATAACAAAACCAAAGCATTAACTCTGAAAATTGAATGGCATATTAGTGTGTCTTGGGCCCATGCTTGTCTTTGTTTAGTGTTGATTATGAATGGTTAAATGAATACTAATGAGGTATATGAAAAGATATTGAAATGTGATATGTAATGTGAAAGTATGTTGTTAGTTTGCATATATGATGTTATATGTATAATATGGATTGAGAAATGACATTGCATTACACTAAGTCATATCATTAGCATGATTATCTTACTAAGCCGTTGGCTTAGCCCGATAGTGTTTAATCGCGCAGGTAATAGAGTTGATAGAGTTGAACCCGAGAGTTCATCAAGACCAAGTGAGAGTAGACCTTGAAGAATCCATTTTGGGAGCTTAAAGATCAGAGCAGACTTGCCAATCATGTATACTTCTTTATATTTTGTAAAGAAATGTTTAATATGTAAATATGTACATATTTTATAACTTCCGCTGTGTAATATTTAAATGTATATATATATATAACTAATATGTTTTGTTTTATAAGTAAATGATCTACTTTTCTATAATGTATAATGATAAGGCTATTGTATCAAGTTTTAAAGTGTTTTGAATGTTAAGAAAACCGTAGCATCCTTATGTTTGGTGCACTTATGCTAAATTGTGGTGGTTGTAGTATGTGTGCATTGGATATGGGGGTGTTACATTGATACTTGAAGCCAAGTTGGGTTGATGCTTAGCTCCCCTTGAAGCTTGGTTGGGCCTAGTTCTTGAAGCCTAGTTGGGATGTTACATATGAGATGTTTCTCATTGTGATAATGAATCGCCTATGGGCTTGATAAATGTGATTATTGAAAAATAGTAACTCTGGAAGTTGAATGACATATTAGTTTCTTTTGGGCCCATGCTTGTCTTTTCTTAAAGGTGAATTATGAATGATGAAATAATCGAATAATATAATGTAATGTAATGTTAAGAAATATGATATTCTTGTGTATTGCTTCTAATTCTGGAAAGTATGACATTGCATTACATTAATGCATTTTGTTATAATGGTTTGTACCACTAAGCCTATGGCTTAGCGCGATTGTAGTTCATTGCACAGGTGACAGGGTAGAACCAGAGAGTTTTGCTAGACTGAGTTGAGTCTAGGTTTGTGGCCCTTTGTGAAGTGTTGATTGTGGACTTCAAGATCAGAGATGAACTGCTAAGGATGTATACTTCTATATTTTTGTATTTATGGATTTTGATGTGTATATATATATGTATATGCCGCTACATTTTCCGCTGCTTATTAAGCAAATGTTTTATCCATTATGTTTTATAATATAACTTAAATGTTTTAAGTTTTCTCATATTGTTAAATAGAAGGATTGGTTTGTTTCAAATAGACTGTGACATCCTTGTATCCAGTATACGTGTATTACATATTGAGAGTATATGTTATGTACATATATGGGGTATAGGGGTGTTACAGTATCCCTTACATAACACAACATAGGTAACATGGGCGTCCTAACTCACGCACACGATGCAATCTAAATGATGCAATGGATAATATCATTATAAGAAAGAATACAATAATAAAACGACCAACAGAATCAACTTCTTTTATCCCCAGTGGAGTCGCCACTGTGAGAGGGGATTTTCGCCCCCACTCCCGGTGGAATGGTTTTTGCGACTTCGGCACTGTTTAGGCTCGAGGCCTTAGAGAGCACGGACCTAAGTCCGGAGAAAATAGAGTCGCCTCCCAGACGGGCCTGGAAAAAGAAAGGGGTGGATGACTCGATTCCTAAGGAATTCCCAACCCCTAATGGGTTCGGAAAGTTGGGTACATGTGGGGAAGGTGAGAAATGGCCGAGCACCCCCACAACGCCGGGTTCATTGGAACCGGCCTCCTTTACAGGTCTTAATATTATAAAATTCTTAAATATAACAATATTAACCATATTATATGCAACGATTAAAATAAATCATCATTATATTAAAATCAAAGCAATGTCTAAGCAAAATAAATAAATGGACACCCATCGAAAGATGAAAACATGTCCTTACATCATCCGTGTCTAAACTAAATAGGACACCCACCAAAAGGTAGAAACATGTCCTTTACATTGGTCCAAAATATAAAAGCAAATTAAATTACATAGAACTTAATTAATGAGGTACCCACAAAGTGGAAACATACCTCTTACAACATTTGGAAATCCAAAATAAATCGATAAAAGTAAATAACCATTCATCATAAATAAGTCTTTCATCAAAGATATTGAACATCAATCAAAATAATAAACATTCATCCATGATAAATAAAATCAAGCATTGAAATTAAATAAATCAACAACCAAAGCATATAATAAACTATATAATCAAATCTAAAAATAAAGCAAGTAAAGATATAAATTGAGGTTTACTGTTTCTATTTAAAGTTCTTTAATTAATATTTAGGGTTTTGGAATCTTAAGATATTATTATTGTTATATGTTTAGGCTATTGTAAGTTTTAAGAGAATTGAAATGGATTAGGGTTTTATAATTTAAGAAATTAGTAAGGTTCATTGATTGATCAAATTAGGGTTTAAGGGGTAAAATTATGAAATTAGGGTTTTGACATTTTAAGATATTAGGTTTATAGTTCATGTTAACTAGATTGTTATTTTAGTTTTATTAGATTATGGCTTTAGGTTTTAAATTAACTAGTTTGGGGTTTTAAATTCAATGAATTAGGGTTTAGGAAAATTTAGGGTTTACTGTTTTGGTTTTGAGAGAATTAGAGTTTTTGGTGTTTCAAAAAATATGTTTGATTTTAAAATATGAGAAAACAGTTTAGAGTTTTATAAAGTTTTTTGGAAATAGGCAAAACGATTTAAGGTTTTTGGAAACAAAAAAGCAGTTTTTAGGGTTTTCGAAAATAGAAGGAACAATTTAGGGTTTTAAGGTTTAGAAGAAATAAATTAGGGTTCTTAAGTTTTAGAAGAAATAAATTAGGGTTCTTAAGTTTTAGAAGAAATAGAAAGTAATTTTTATGGTTTTTGGAAATAGAAGGAACAATTTAAGGTTTTTGGAAACCAAAAGAAATGAATTAGGGTTTTAAGGTTTAGAAGAAATAAATTAGGGTTCTAAGGTTTAGAAGAAACAGAAAAGTAATTTTCAATTTCAGTGAAGAAATAAATAAAGAAACTAGAGATTCAAACCTCCGTTTGTTGGTTTCACCAAAAATTATTTTCTGGATGAACAAGGACAAAGGCAAGGTTGTTGCCTTTGATGAATTCTTGATTGCTTGCTTATTGCTAGGATTTTCTGTTATCCAAATTTTGATCACCAAGTTACAGTCCAAAGTTTTTTTTCTCCTCCTTTTTCTGTGTTTTAAAGTGTTATTTATAGGAAAATTTATAAGATTCATTCTAATTGTTTAAGAAAACTAAGATTAATTAGGAAAAGAAAACCGAAACCAAATAGAATTTAGTTGAGGAAAAAATTGCGTTGGAAAAATTTCGCTAGCGAAAACTGCGACGGGCTGCGAGGAAATTGCGAACTGCGAGCGAGAATTGGGGCGGCTAGCTAATTTCGCCGCAGGAATTTTTTGCGGCAAAATGGCTTTGGCCATTTCTCCCATAGGAACCTCCAGGCGAAATTGGCCTTGGCCAATTACTTTCGACAACGAATTTTTTCTTCGCCGATTTTTTTGTCGCCAATTTTTATTTTTATTTTTATTTATTTATTATTACTATTTTTTATCATTATTATTTTTTTAAAAAATATAATAAAAAATAAATACTAAAATAAATATTATTTAATTAAAATAACACAAAAATTATTTTGGACCAGACTGGGTCAAAAATTAAGGGTCTACACCAATCTAGTTTCAAGGGATTGTTACTTTTTAGGCAAGCCACCAACAACAAAACTCTGAAAATTGAATAACATACTAGGCATACAATTCTTTCATAATTCCATTTACAAATTCTTTCTCATTTTTCTCATGATCAACTAGGTACAATGCCTCAAATATTTCATTTATATTAGTTTAGCCATCACCAATGGCTTTACATACCATCATTAGTGTATACATAAAAAATTGCATTATCCATACATTTTGAATCATCATCATATATTTCACATAGTTCACATTATGCAAATCATAGCATTATTCTCATGCACCAACAATGTAGTAGGTAACTTAACACATTTTCCAACCAAATGTATTAAGTCCCAATATCATGTAAATATGAACAATTATTCAAAGTTTGTACTTACCTGTAAGAGCAACAAACACCAATTCCAATCTTCTCCTCCATGATATCCCTCAACATTTGGATTAGGATAGCTCAAATACCTTCAAAGCCTAAACCAAATGTGATTATAAATACTCACTTAGTGATACACATAGGAAATAAGGAAAAGCACTATCTAGGGAAAACTCTACACTTGACAATCTCAACAACACGGGCATGTCCATGAGCGTGCCTTCATCCCCCAACACAGAAGCATTGACATGCTCAGTAACATGGGCATGTCACTGCACGTGTGAAAACTTCAACAACACGGAAGCTATGACACGCTAAGTGACATGGGCGTGTCACTGCTCGTGTCAATCCTACAACAACACAGAAGCTGTGACACGCTCAGTGACATGGGCGTGTCACTTCATGTTTCAATTCTTCTCCAACATAGTAGCTATGACACGTTCAGTGTCACTGATCGTGTCATCAAGACTAAAAATAGAACCATCAACACACCCAAAGACATGGCAGTGCTACTGCGCGTGTCAGGCCAAAAACCTGATATTGATAGAAAAATGCCTCATCCAAATATCATCTTTCATTAACCTTTCAAACTCCATACAAACTCAACCAATTCCATCATAATACCACGTGATACTTATGTAAACATCAAAATAACTCAAACACAATCAACAATACACAATCATAACCATATTTCACAACTCAAAACTTCCACAATCGATAACTCTTATTTTCTTCACCAAACTTAACCTTTTTCTTCAATCCAACCCCAAATTAGTAGCAAAGTAGACAAAAGAACTTCAAACATACCAATTTCAACCTTTAACACAAACTACATCAAACATCCAATTCACACATACAACTTCATCTAAATTCAAGGAAACAAGTTGGAAACTTACCAAATATGAAGAAAAATCCTTAAAACTCCAACTTGATCACTTGAAATCCTTCAATTGCTTGATTTAGGAAGAATAAAACCTCTTTTCCCTTTGATGGTGATGGTGTCCGGCTACCAAGGAGAAGGAAGAAGATCAAAATAGTCAATAACCACTCCACTAACAACTAACACTTCTAACCACATGAATTTTTCCCTTCTTTTAATCTCCACCAATCAATTATATTATTATAATATAATTAATCTCAGATATCCTCTTCCACTATCCATTAATATTAATATCTTATTAATTAAAATGTCATTTGACCAAGTTAACTTGTTGACTTGTATATAATGTGTATATCTTCATATACATAACATATACACATCTTCCTTTTCTCTTTTTCACTTAATCAAATATATACACTAATCATTAAATTAATTTTCAACAATTAATAATTCCTAAATTTTGGGGTATTATATGGGATTTTACAATTCTCCCCCTCTAAAAATAAATTTCGTCCTCAAAATTACCTGCTCTCAAGTCAGGAAAAACTGGGGATACTGATTCCGCATCATCTGCTCACTCTCCCATGTTGCCTCTTTAGTAGTGTGATTCTTCAAAAGAACTTTCACAAGTGGCACTTCTTATTTCTTAAATCTTTCATTTCATGAGCCAAGATAGCCACTGGTTCTTCCTCATAAGTTAAATTTGGACTCACCTCAATAGATTCTACTGATAGAATGTGAGATGGGTTTGACCTGTACCTTCAAAGTATAGAAACATGGAAGACATTGTGAATTCTATCCAATTCAAGTGGTAAAGCTAATCTATAGGAAACTGGTCCAACTCTCTCTAGTACTTTATAAGGTCCTATGAAATGAGGACTCAACTTCCCCTTGCGGCCAAATCTCAAAATTCTCTTCCAAGGAGACACTTTCAAAAATACTTTATCTCTTACACTGAATTCTATGTCTCTTCTCTTTAAATCTGAATAAGATTTCTGTCGATCTGAGGCTCTTTTCAAATGATTCTGAATTATCTTCACTTTCTCTTCTGTTTCCTTTATCAAATCGGGGCCAATCAATATATCTTCTCCAACCTCATCTCAATATAGAGGCATCCTGCATTTTATACCATACAATGCCTCATAAGGTTCCATTCTAATACTGGACTGATGACTGTTGTTATAAGCAAACTCAATCAGTGGCAAAAATCTATCCCAGCTCTCAGAGAAATTGATGATACAGCCCCTCAATATATCCTCTAGAATCTATATTACTCTTTTTGACTGTCCATCTGTCTGAGGATGGAAAGCAATACTAAAATGTAATTGAGAACCCAAAGCATCATTCAAACTCTTCCAAAACTTCAAAGTAAATTGGGGATCTCGATCTGACACTAAAGAAATTAGGACTCCATGCAATCTCACTGATATACAACTCAACTAACTTCTCAAGAGAAAAATCCATTCGAACTGGAAGAAAATGAGTTGTCTTTATCATTCGATCAATAATAATCCAAATTGCATCATGCTTCTTCTGAGTCAGTGGCAACCCAGTAACAAAATCCATCGTTACTCAATCCCATTTCCACTCAGGCACTGATATTGGCTGAAGTAATCCTGAAGGAACTTGGTGTTTAGCCTTTACTCTCGTACAAGTGAAACATCCGAATACAAACTTCGCTATGTCCCTCTTCATACCTGACCACCAATAATATTGTTTCAAATCCTGATACATCTTGGTACTCCCAGGGTGCATAGCATAAGCTGACTGATGTGCTTCCTCCAAAATTACCTTTTTTAGTCTTGCATCATCAGAAACACTCAACCTATTTCTGTACCACAAGCTGCCATCACTTCTCACATGAAAGTCTCGACTCTCTCCTTTTTGGCAATCCAATACAGCTTTCTGATTTTTCTCATCTGCCAACTGAGTCTCCCTAATCTAATCCAATAACACCGGACTCAATTGCAACTGAGCCATCAATGCACCATCATCACAAGACTCAAATCTAGAGTGCAATGCTCTCAATTCAAGAAGCAACAAGGGCGAATAAGCAGTCAAACCTGCCAAAGACTTTCGACTTAAGGCATCAGCAACAACATTTGCCTTACCAGAATGATAATCAATTAAACAGTCATAGTCTTTAATCAACTCTAACCACCATCTCTGCCGAAGATTCAACTCTTTCTGAACACCCAGGTATTTCAAACTCTTGTGATCCATATAAATGAAACACTTCTCCCCCTACAAATAATGCCTCCATATCTTCAAAGCAAAAACTATGGCTGCTAACTCCAAATCATGCGTCGGGTAATTTAGCTCATGCAACTTTAACTGTCGAGAAGCATAAGTAATAAATCTACCCTCCTGCGTCAATACACAACCTAAACCCCTATGTGAAGCATCACTATAAATCACATAAGGTTTACCTTTTATAGGAAAAGTAAGGATAGGAGCCTAAGTTAACATCTCCCTCAGTTGCTCAAAACTTGCCTGACATCGATCTGTCCACACGATTCTAACTCCCTTTCGAAGTAATCTGGTGAGTGGAGTAGCTATCATAGAAAAACCTTTCACAAACCATTTGTAATAGCCTACAAACCCAGAAAACTTCTAACCTTTGTCACAGTCTTTGGTGGACTTCAATTTAAAATAGCCTCAACTTTACTCAGATCAACTCTAATACCCTCTGCTGAAACCACATGACCGAGAAAAGTTACTTGATCAAGCCAAAACTCACATTTAGACAGCTTAGCATACAACTGCTTCTCTCTTAAAGTCCGCAATACAATCCGCAAATGCTTATCATGATCCTCCTCATTACGTGAATACAACAAAATATCATCAATAAAAACCACCACAAATTGATCTAGATAGGGTATGAATACCCTGTTCATCAAATTCATAAAAGATGTTGGTGCATTCGTCACCCAAAAGGCATCACTAAGAACTCATAATGCCCATACCTCGTATGGAAAGCTGTCTTAGGTACATCTTCATCTCTGCCTCTCAACTGATGGTACCCTGATCTCAGATCAATCTTAGAGAATACCGCTGCTCCCTTCAACTGATCAAAGAGATCATCTATCCTATCAAAGGATACTTGTTCTTGATGGTCACTTTATTCAATTGCCGGTAATCAATGCACAATCTTAAGGTTCCATCCTTCTTCTTCACAAACAAAATGGGTGCTCCCTACAGAGACACACTAGGGCGAACGAACCCTTTATCCAATAATTCCTGCAACTGCACCTTTAACTCTCTCAATTTAGCAGATGCCATACTATAAGGAGTAATAGAGATGGGATTTGTACCAGGCAACAATTTGATACCAAACTCAACCTCTCTCTCAGGAGGTATATCTGGCAACTCCTCAGGAAAAACATTTGGAAATTCAACAACTGTGGGTATGCTTTCAAGCTGGGAACCTACTACTCTGGTATCTACAACATGAGCAAGATAAGCATCACATCCTTTATGAATCATCCGCCTAGCTGAAACAGCTGAAACAAACATGGATGAAAGATGTCTCCGTTCACTAGATACCATCACAAGTTCTCAAAGTAACAAAATTTTGTGGATTATCTACCACAGCCCCATGCTTAGATAACTAATCCATGCCTAAAGTTAAATCATACTCCCTAAAAGGTATCTCAATCAAGTCACCAAGGAACTCTTCATCTTGAACCACAACCGGACTATTACGATGCACCTTGCTAACTACAACACTATGCCGTAAAGGATTTGTTGCCAAAACATCAAATCCTAGGGACTGAATGCAAATCATTTACAGGCAAGATGGATCCACTAATGTATGAATGAGTTGATCCAAGGTCAATCAAAGCAAGAATTGAAGTACCAAATAAAGAAAATGCACCAACAATAACGGCTGAAGCATCCGACTGCCTCTGCATCACATAAACCTGCTGTGATGGCCCTGCCTCATCTGGTCTACTACCTGCAGTAGATCCTCCTCTCTGACCAGACCATGTCCGATCTCCTTTGCTAGGACCTCTGCCATCACGACCCTCTCTAACACTGGGTCTAGAAACTGCAGTATTAGTCTGTCTATCCTTTGATGGCTCAGGGTAATCTCTAATGAAATGATTTGATGACCCACATCTATAACACACTGCTAGTCCACCAGTCTTCCAGCATGCACCCGCATGTGCCCTACCATAATGGACACAGGTATATGAAATTGGCCTTTGAACTACTGGAGTCGGAGCACTAGCCACAGAAATTGTAGGTCTTAATCTCTGCCTCTACTGCTATATTGACCTACCAGACTGCCTCTGGCTCCTACCAAACCTCAAAAAAATATCCTCCTCACCCTCTCTTCATAGATGAAGATCCTGCCTCACTTTGAGGTCTCCTAACTATGGTTTCTTCATCCCTAGCAGCTGCTGCAAGACATTGTTCTCTCTCAACACTCCTAGCTACTACAACCAGCTGGGAAAAATCCTAATACCAGGAGCCTGCAATAATGCACATGTTAGAGCGTCTCAACCTTAGTATCTTGCTTTAAATTCAAAAACTCTATCTTCTTCGCATCCTTATACTCCCTTGGAGTATACTTCAGCTCAAACTCTCTCAGAAAATCATCATAGGTCAAGGTTGGTGGATCATCCAAGGCATGTGGAATCGTCTTCCACCAGTCATATGCATCCCTCTGCAAAAGAGATCTAGAATAATCAAACTTTTCTTTTGGAGTAGCCTGCAGATGGATGAACGCTATCTGGACTCTATCTAGCCGCTGCTCAGCTACAGCAGGATCTATAGTACCCACAAAGTCCTCAGCTCTAAACTTTCTCAACTAATCATATTGCCTTAAAGTACTTGCTGCTGTGACTGCGGCGGGGGCGGCTACTGAACTGGAGCCTACCTCAACAACTCCACCATATGTCATACCCAGGTCAGCGGAATCTCATCAACTCCTGGTCTCTCTGTCACAGGAGTAGGTACCTCTCTAGCTATCTCAACTCTAGCTCCATCTCTACTCTAGATAGGAGCCACACTATCAGCACTACCCTCAATAGACTGACGTGTCTGAGACCATCACTACCCAAATCTGCAAACACAGCAGAAATTGCTACATTAGAGATCAGAAACTACTAGTGCCAATGCATGTATCTTATATAAAAACCATATTCTAAAATCTCAATTTTTTTTCTTACACCCCACCTAAGTTGAGAACCTCAAACCTAGGCTCTGATACCAAAACAAATGTAATACCCTTATACCCAATATACGCACACTGCATACTCCCCACGTATGTAATATATATATAGAGAATACAAGAATGTCATAACCAATTTTAAACAATTCAATCATCACTTATAAAATCTGTATAACTTAATTGCCCAAAAGTTTATCCAAAATATTTTTATTAAGCAATGGAATATACATATTTATATAAATCAAAATTAATATGTACAAAATATGAAATTTATACATGCTGGCAGTTTGTCTCTGATTTTGATGTCCACAATCAACACCGCACTCAAAGGCCTAAGCCTAGACTCGACTCGGTCTAGCTGAACTCTCTGGCTCAACCGGATCTACCCTGTCACCTGCACGATGAACCACAATCGTGCTAAGCCAAAGGCCTAGTGGTACAAACTTTGATAACAATATAGTTCAAATGTAATGCCAATGTCAAACTTTCAAGAACTAGAAACAATACACAAGGATATCATATTTCATAACATTAAATCTCATTATATTGCTCAATTGTTCCACCATTCATAATTCACATTAAAGCAAAGACAAACATGGGCCCAAAAAGACTCTAATATGCTATTCAAATTTCAGAGTTACAGCTTTGGTCCAATGTAATAACATTTGTCTAGCCCGAAGGTGAATCATAATCATAATGAGGATTACCTCATATGTAACATCCCAACTAAGCTTCAAGGACTAGGCCCAACTCAGCTTCAAGGGTCTGCTACATCATGTAACACCCAACTAGGCTTCATGGACCAAGCCCAACCTAACTTCAAGGGATTGTTACTTTTTAGGCATGCCACTAACAACAAAACTCTTAAAATTGAATAACATACTAGGCACACAATTCTTTCATAATTCCATTTACAAATCTTTTCTCATTTTTCTCATGATCAACTAGGTACAATGCCTCAAATATCTCATTTATATCAGTTTAGCCATCATCAATGGCTTTACATATCATCATTAGTGTATACATAACAAATTACATTATCCATACATTTTGAATCATAATCATATATTTCACATAGTTCACATTATGCAAATCATAGCATTATTCTCATGCACCAACAATGTAGTAGGTAACTTAACACATTTTCCAACCAAATGTGTTAAGTCCCAATATCATGTAAATATGAACAATTATTCAAAGTTTATTCTTACCTCTAAGAGCAACAAACACCAATTCCAATCTCCTCTTCTAAGATATCCCTCAACACTTGGATTAGGATAGCTCAAATCTCTTCAAAGCATAAACCAAATGTGATTGTAAATACTCACTTAGTGATACACATAGGAAATAAGGAAAAGCACTATCTAGGGCAAACTCTACACTTGACATGCTCAACAACACGGGCGTGTCCATGACTGTGCCTTAAACCCCCAACACAGAAGCTTTGAAATGCTCAGTAACATGGGCGTGTCACTGCACGTGTGAAAACTTCAACAACACAGAAGCTATGACACGCTCAGTGACATAGGTGTGTCACTGCTAGTGTCAATCCTACAACAACGCAGAATCTATGACACGCTCAGTGACATGGGTGTGTCACTTCACGTGTCAAATTTCATCCAATACAGTAGTTATGACATGCTTAGTGACATGGGCGTGTCACTGATCATGTCACCAACACTGAAAACAGAACCATCGGCACACCCAAAGACATGGCCATGCCACTGGGCATGTCAGGCCAAAAACTTGATATCGACACAAAAATGCCTCATCCAAATATCATCTTTCATTAACCTTTCCAACTCCATACAAACTCAACCAATTCCATCATAATACCATATGATACTTATGTAAACATCAAAATAACTCAAAAACAATCAACAATACACAATCATAACCATATTTCACAACTCAAAACTTACACAATCCATAACTCTTATTTTCTTCACCAAACTTAACCTTTTTGTTCAATCCAACCCCCAAATTCATAGCAAACGAGACAAAAGAACTTCAAACATACCAATTTCAACCATTAACACAAGCTACATCAACACATCCAATTCACACATACAACTTCATAGAAATTCAAGGAAACAAGTTGGAAACTTATCAAATATGAAGAAAAATCTGTAAAACTACAACTTGATCACTTGAGATCCTTCAATTGCTTGAGTTAGGAAGAACAAAACCTCTTTTCCCTTTGATGGTGATGGTGGCCGGCTACCAAGGAGAAGGAAGAAGAAGATGAAAATTGTCAATAACCACTCCACTAACAACTAACACTTTTAACCACATGAATTTTCCCTTCTTTTAATCTCCACCAAGCAATTATAGTATTATAATATAATTAATTTCAAATATCCTCTTCCACTATCCATTAATATTAATATCTTATTAATTAAAATGTCATTTGACCAAGTTAACTTGTTGACATGTATATAATATGTATATCTTCATATGCATAACATATACACATCTTCCTTTTCTCTTTTTCACTTAATCAAATATATACACTAATCATTTAATTAATTTTCAATAATTAATATTTCCAAAATTTTTGGGTATTATATGGGATGTTACAGTGGGGGTGTGAGCGGGAATTTTTGCCCCCACTCCCGGTGGAATGGTTCTTGCGACTTCGGTACTATTTAGGCTCTAGGCCTTAGAGAACAGGGACCTAAGTCCGGAGAAAATGGAGTCGCCACCCGGATGGGCCGAGAAAAAAGAAAGGGGTGGATGACTCGATTCCTAAGGAATCCCTAACCCCCTAATAGGTTCGGACAGTTGGGTACGTGTGAGGTAGGTGAGAAATGGCCCAGCACCCCCACAACGCCCGGTTCATTGGAATCGGCCTCCTTTACAGGTCTTAATATTATAAAATACTTAAGTATAATAACATTATCCATACTACACACAATAAAAAGAAAGCATCATTATATTAAAATCAAAGCAATGTCCAAACAAAAAAAAACAAATAAATGGACACCCATCCAAGGATGGAAAGATGTCCTTACATCACATGCCTAGATAGGACACCCACCAAAAGGTAGGAACATGCCCTTTACAAAGGTTCTAAAATAGAAAAGCGAATTAAATTACATGATGTTTAACTAATGAGGTACCCACCAAGTGGAAACATACCTCTTACAACTTTTGGGAATCTAAATTGATTGATAAAAGTAAATAATCATTCATCATAAATAAATAATTCATCAAAAGTAATTAAATATCAATAAAGTAAACATCCATCCATGATAAATTAAATAAATCAAGTATTGAAATTAAATAGATTAAAGCATAAGACATAAACCAAGGTATAAATAAATATGGAATTGAATAAAGCAAATAAAAGTTCAATTATAGCTACTGTGACTTTTTATGGAATTAAAATAGATTAGGGCTTTATGTTTTAAAAGGTTGGTAAGACTCTTTGATTAACCAAATTAAGATTTGAATGGTGAAATCATGAAACTAGGGTTTTAGACACTTTGAAATACTTTTTAATTCATGATTTTAAATAGTGATTTAAGCTACTGTGTAATTTTTGAGTTTTTATGTTTTTATGCTTTTTAATGTTTTAAAAGGACTAGGGTTCATAAAAATTAGGGTTTAAGGTTTTAAAAGGGTTAGTGTTCATTATTTTAGGTTTAAAAGTTGAATTTTGGATTTAGGCTTTGAAATTAGGGTTCTCGGGTAATGAATTTGAATTAGAGTTTTAAAAAGCAATTTGATGATTTATGAAGTTTTATGAATTTAAACAAATGGATTGAAGTTTTTATAAGTAGAAAAGATGTTTTTTAAGGCTTTTTGAATGAAATAGAACCTACTTTAAAATCTTAAAAGAAACAGAATTTGATTTTGGTTTTGTTGAAAAATATGTTCAATTAGTGTTTTAAGGTCTTTTAAGAAGAAAAAATAACAATTTTAAGTCTTTTTAGAAAATAAGGTCAGGTTTTAGTGTTTTAACTTTGGAAAACTAAATTAAAGTTCTAAGATTTTAACTTTTGAAAAACACAAAAAATCCTAGTTTTAGCTACTGCGTAAAAAAAATTAGAATTTAGAATTTCATACCTTCTTTTGTAAGTTGCTCCAAAATTGCTTCTTCTTGGATGAACTAGCTCCAAAGACAAACCTTTTTTTGCCTTTGGAATCCCTTTTTTCGTGGTGCTCCTCCCTTAAAAATCAATTGAATTGATTTTTTGCTTTTCCTTCCTTGATTTGGTTTCCAATCCCAAGTTCACTGTGTAAATTTTTCCCCCCTTCCAATTTGGTTCTATTGGTCCTTATTTATAATGGTTTTTAGGTTGTTTATTCCTAAATAATTAAGGTAAGTAATATTAATAAAAAAAAGAAATTAAAACCTAATTGGATTAGGTTTCAAACATTTGGGTTGAAAAAATTTGTGCTGGCGAAAAGCCCACGGGCCCGCAGGTGAGCTGCCGCTGGGCCGACGGGCCCGCGCGACAGCTTTTTGCTGCCGATTTTTTTTTCGACTCCGATTTTTATTTTTATTTTTTGATTTTTATTTTTTTATTAATAAAAATTAGATACTAAAGCAAAATTATTTAATTAAAATTATTTTGGACCAATTAGACAACAAAAATCATTTTGGGCTAAATAAAACATATTAGATCGGATTGGGTCAAAAATTAAGGGTCTACAGTTTGCCCCCTGCTTGAATGATCTGAAACCTTAGTGAAAGAGAGTGAAAAGCAAAAAGACTTAATTTTTGAAATGGCGACTTGTTTTGGGTACTTGGACCCAATTTGAGTTATGGACTCATGGATGATTCTAGGTTCTAGACCTAAGGAAAATTTGGGTTCTGGACCCGGTTTGAGTTCTAGACTCGAGGATATTTCTAGGTTCTGGACCTAAGGAAAATTTGGATTCTGGACCCGATTCGAGTTTTGGACTCAAGGATGATTCTAGGTTCTGGATCTAAGGAAAATTTGGGTTCTGGACCCGAGCTAAGTTCTGGACTTAGAAAATTCTAGGTTCTGGACCTAAGGGAAATTTGGGTTCTAGACTCGGTTCGAGTTCTGGACTCAAAAATAATTCTAGGTTCTGGACCTAAGAAAAATTTGGGTTTTGGACCCTGTTCGAGTTCTGGACTCGAGGATAATTCTAGGTTCTAGACCTAAGGAAAATTTAGGTTCTGGACCCGGTTTGAGTTCTGGACTCAAGGATGTTCTAGGTTCTGGACCTAAGGAAAATTTGGGTTCTGGACCCGGTTCGAGTTCTGGACTCGAGGAAGATTCTAGGTTCTGGACCTAAGGAAAATTTGGGTTCTAGACCCGGTTTGAGTTCTGGACTCAAGGATGTTTTAGGTTCTAGACCTAAGGAAAATTTGGGCTCTGGACCCGGTTCGAGTTCTGGACTCGAGGATAATTCTAGGTTCTAGACATAAGGAAAATTTGGGTTCTGGACCAGGATTCGAGTTCTGGACTCGAGGATAAATCTAGGTTCTGGACCTAAGGGAAATTTGGGTTCTAGACCCGGATTCGAGTTCTGGACTAGAGGATAATTCTAGGTTCTGGACCTAAGGAAAATTTGGGTTCTGGACCCGGTTTTGGATACTCAATCCTAAACTAGACTTGGATACTCGATATTAATTTTGATTGGGATACTCGATCCTAACTGTATTTGGATACTCGATCCTAGACTGGATTTGGATACTCGATCCTAAGTGGATTTGGATACTCGATCCTAGACTGGATTTGGATACTCGATCCTAAGTGGATTTGGATACTCGATCCTAAACTGGATTGGGATACTCAATCCTAACTTGATTTGGATACTCGATCCTAAACTGGACTTGGGATACTCGATCCTAAGCTGGATATGGATACTCGATCCTAAATTGGATTGGGATACTCGATCCTAAATTGGATTGGGATACTCGATCCTAACTGGATTTGGATACTCGATCCTAAATTGGATTTGATTTGGGTACTTGGACCCGAGATTGGGTACTTGGACCCAAAATTGGGTACTTGGACCCAGGATTGGATTCGATTTGGGTACTTGGACCCGAGAATGGGTGCTTGGACCCGAGATTGGGTACTTGGACCTGAGCTTGAGTTTGACTGACCTTTTATCATTTGAAAAATCTAACTGCTCCGGTTATTCTATGCATTTTGTTTTTTCATCCTCAAAATGGATCTTCATCCTTTGAGATCGGGTCTTCATCCTTGAAAATGAATCTTCATCTTTTGACATAGGGTCTTCACCCCTGCAAATGGATCTTCCTCCTTTGAGCTTGGGTCTTTACCCTTGAAAATGGATCTTTATCCATTGGAGGTCGGGTCTTTACCCTGGCTTCAGCTATTTTAGCTGGATTGGTCTTTTGTCTTTTGCATCTTCATTCTTTTGAGAGTTCCAAAGTTCCATTCTTTTGTTCTTCCTTTTTGCAAAGATTTAGCTATTTTTAATTGCACCTTATATCCTCTCCCTGCCCCCCTGTGCGGCAAAATATTTGTAAGTGATTTTAAAGATATTTGGTATATAAACCCAAAAAATTGAAAAGGAGAAACTTTGCCCCCTGTGTAGGCTCAAACCTATGATGCTCTTTGCTGGCTTTGATTGACGTTCCTGTTGTCTAGTTCTTCGTACAAGCAAGCATTTCTTCTCTTTGAAAAATTACTGGAGCTTTCTCAAGCAACGAGCTTTCTATGCCCCCCCTGATTTGATATCTTCTTTCGATTCTTTACTTCACAGGGTGTTTGCTATTCATTTTGCCAAAGAACACCAAACAAGAAAGTGCGATGTGATATGCTCATGTATGCATGATATGCATGAATAATACTTACAGTTGTTCCATTGACTCACAGACTGAGGTGATCAGCATAAGTGTTCTCATTGGTTCCCTTTTGATGCTTGTTCAAGTCTTGCATTAGAATGATCGAAAGCTTTGTATTTGTAGCTTTTATCTTTGAGATGTTGAAAACATGAGTGGTGGAGACCCTAAGCAGCAGAGTCAGGGATGTATCCATTTCAAACTATATTTCAGCATGTCGGTTGGTAGTTTCTTCATGACTTTGCCAAATGTGTCTTTTGGAGGTTCAACATACTTCCCTTAACTTGAAGGCTTTGTATGACAAAACTTTTTTTTTTTTGAAATCAAATGTTGGTTTTGTCAAATTGATGTCAGTGTACCTCAGGACTTGATTTTCCAAATTAACATATCTATAACATGACAACCCTAGTTATCGTACTAAACTCGGGAATTATTTCTATTTAAGCAAGAATTGTTGCACTTCAGATAGGCACATACACACTACTTGGCCAAAGGTCTCATTTGAGTTTAGATATTGTCTATCCCATATGCATGCTTATTCAAACTATCTCCACTAATAGATTCTACCTACCAAGAGAGATCAACAGGTCTTTGATAGGATTGAAATGGGGTCTATAAGGGACATGGGTTAAATGAAGGCCATTTTGAGATAGGAGCTGGTGTGACACAATGGACAAACTCTCACACTATAAATTTCTTGTTTGAATTTTAGGTAGCTTGGAGGCAATCTCGCTAGACTCCAAATTCTTCTTGGAATTAATCTGGATCTTGATCAGGACAGTCTCTGCTCTTGCCAAAAGTTTAAGACCCAAATTCATTTCTTTTCTTCTTTTCCCTTTTCTTTCATTTCATTTTTCTTACTTCTCCCTTTCTTTGATCATTTTGTCATTTTGTCCTTCTTCCTTGTAGGACTGTCAAGTACAGAACTTTTAAGCACTGAATGGTCTTTCTCCTTTTTCTCCAATTTTAATTGAATCTTTGGTTGGGTTGGACCAATTCAAGTCAAAATGTCCTTATAAACCAAATGGAAGCCTTTTGTTGACTTAGGTAAAAGAGAACTCAATTGGCTTTTTGAACCGCCTTTTTAGGTTTTATCTTTTTCTTTTTTTTCTTTTCTTCTTCTTTTTTTTATTCTCTTTTTTTTCTTTTTTTTTCTTTTTTTTTTTTTGGTTCTAGCTCAAACATAGTTGTCTTGTTTATACCAACTTAGGCTTCCAATAATGGATGAGTGGAGTAACATAAATCTTCTTTAACATGGATAAATCATTTGTTACTTTAATGTTGATGTTGTCTTGATATATTGGAGACATTAAGGGAACTTCAACTACCCTTAAGGTTTTGAGAACATCAACTATCTTTATGGTCTTGAGAACTTCAACTATCTTTATGGTCTTGAGAACTTCAACTATCTTTATGGTCTTGATAACTTCAACTATCTTCATAGTCTTTACTATTCATTTCTTTCTTTGATCTTCTTGCCTTTTCACCTTTGTGATAATAAGATTTGTAAAAAGTATCACAACAGCTCAAGGTAGGTTGTTGAGGTTATATGCCAATGAAAAGAAAGCTAAAATTTTATGAAGACTCAAAGGGACAACTAGGGATTAATATTTAATTGGGTGGATACTAGCTGCTGGCTAATCAAAAAATGCCTAGATCATCTCCCCCTTAAATAAGCAGAGTTCAATTTCGCCTCAAAAATTTGTCAAAGCATGTTCTAAGATTGACTAAGACCTAGACAAAGATAATTATGCAGGAGCCCTCTCTAAGTAAGCATACACAACTTAATGCTATAGAGCAATTCCCTCATCTAGTAAAGTCATTCGAGTCATGATGCCTAGACACATTAATTTATAAACATCAAGCTAAATTCCTCATTGGTTGAGCATCAAAATGAATAAAGACCAAAAAATAATTTATTCAAACAAATTTAAATTTGAAAAACACAATAGTTCCAAAATATTAAAGAAAGTAAGATTGAAAAGCAACATTCAAGCTAAGGAAAGTTCATTGAGTTAGGCTTCTTTTCCTTTCACATCTTCAATATCCCCATCTTGAAAGGATGATAAAACAAAATCTTCTTCCAATCCTTTTCCCACCATGAAGGTTGCCGATGGAGGTACTCTATTGAACCTTGGTAATGGATTGTCTTTGGTGTTGGGCTTATCCGGCTTAGGCAACTCGCCATTATCAATTAAATTCTGGATCTCATGCCTCAACTTCATGCAATTGTCCATTTCGTGTCTAGGCCTTTGATGGAATTGGCAAAATGCATTAGTATCAAAGTTAGGTGGAAGAGGATTAGGCAAAGGACGAGGAGTCAAGGGTTGTAACAATCCCTTCTTTTGTAGCTTATTGAGAACCCAAGACAGTGGCTTCCCTAGATCTGAAAACTGCCTCATTCCTCTTTTACTAGCGGCATTAACATCAGCTTCTTTTTGTGTGCTTTGATTGCCTGACTAGTAGTTCCCTTTCTCATTCCTTTTTATTGAAAAGCGATTCTTCTCCCTTTCCCACTCTTCAATTTGTAGACCAGCTTGGAGAAGATCATTGAAATCACGTATGAGTGTATGAGACATCCTCTCACGAAAATTGGGCAGGACGCCTCTCACCATCATCCTTATTTGATCATATTCATCGGGCCTCTTCTTGAGTAAAGCAGCCTTGTTTCTCCATCTCTTGACATAATCTACAAAATTCTCATTCGGTCTTTGCCTAATGGACTCCACTTCCATCAAGGTAACTTCCAACTCAACATTATATCCATATTGTTGGATAAAGGCTTTGTAAAGTAGATCCCAACTCTTTTGTGTTCCATCATCTAAGGTATTGAACCAATTTTGGACAGCAGGATCCAATGAGAGCATAAAGTACCTTAGGGTTTGAGCCTTAGTAGCTCGGGTAGATTGCATGGCAGTGATCTATTGCTTCATGTGGAGATAAGGATTTCCAGTGCCATTGTACTTAGCAAATGATGGCATCTTGAATTTATAAGGGCATCATCTCGTTCAAATAACTTGTCAACTTCGGACATCTCTTCGGTTTCCAGCTTCTTCTCAAATTTCTTTTCTAAATCAGCAATCATCTTTTCAACATCAGATGTCTCGGTCTTTTCAATAGTTGCCTTCTCAACAACCTTTGGCTCTTTTTTGTCTTGAAGATCTTGGTAGTATTGAGCCCATTCATCATCATCAATGATCACCTTATCATCATCAAAAGCTACTTCACTAACTTTAGTCTTCCCTTTGTCCTTTGGCTTCTTAGTGCTAGCAGAAGCCTTGGCATGATTCTCTAAGATTGCAGTCAATTGGTTCCTCATGGTCTCAGCTAGGGCCTCTTTTATTTCTTCCATCTTGGCATTGAGGGCTTCATCCACCATTCTTTGAATTTGTTCGGGCTCCATTGTTCTTGGTGAGCAAGTGATTGAGTCATTGCTAGATATCTCGTCTCCGGCGTAGGTCGGATTGTAAGCTTTTGAACTATCATAATCCAGGGCTATGAGCCAGAGAGGATTAATGATATGAGATGCAAATGTATGCATGTATGCATGTATGCACAAACAGTAGACAAACAAGGACAAATTAGGATGTTCCTTCCAACCTTATAACAACCATACACGAGTGGCGAGTCTCTTTTCCTAGGTATATGGCTAACAAAATACCAACATGGGGTACCTTGCTTTCGAATAATTCCCTCGGATGTTTCAACCAATAGTTATATCCTTGAAAATGGAAATCAATCCATGATAATTCCCATTAATTAGGTTTTAATCCATTCAACCAACCAAAGTAGCTTTTATGCTATATTGGATTAAAACAAAATTAAGAGGCTTATTATAAATAGATTTCTCAATTGAAAAGAGGTAACTAGTGGTTCATGCCAAAAACAAGCCCATAGTTAATTTATTCTTAGTGTAAACTAGGCCCACAATTGATTTTTGGTATTTTATAATTGACCTAAATATTTTTGCAAGCTCTTTGTAAGAAAATGTTGGGTGAAAATAGTTTTGTTTCTAAGTCCATTGTAAAAGATTTTAGAAAAATGGATTTAGGGCTTAGTATTTAGGCCATGGGCCAAAGAATTTTTTATTTGAAAAAGTCTTATGTCCAAAGACCATTTTAAAAAATTTTGAAAATAGTTTTGGTCTTTTGGATTTTAAAGAAAAATTAATTTTGAGCTTGCAACTGTACTTGGGTCATATTAGAAAAAGAACAAACCAAATAAGCCATGATTTAAACCAAGATAAATTATCCATAGTCAAACAACATGCATTTGGGGTAAAAACCTAAGGAAAGTAACTAGGCCAATTACATGAGCTTTAGTCTTCAGGTTAAAAGGCTTAGGTTCCCATAGCAAGTATATACCAAATGGTACGAGGCTATGAGTGGTTATGCCATGCTTGATCTCCATACCTTGAGTGAAAGTATGGTATCCCTTACATAACATAACACGGGTAACACGGGCTTCCTAACTCACGCACACGATGCAATCTAAGATGATGCAATGGATAATATCATTATAAGAAAGAATAGGATAATATAGAGACCAACGGAATCAACTTCTCTTATCCCTAGTGGAGTCACCACTGTGAGCGGGGATTTTCGCCCCCACTCCCGGTGGAATGGTTCTTACGACTTCGGCACTATTTAGGCTCGGGGCCTTAGAGAACACGGACCTAAGTCCAGAGAAAATGGAGTCGCCACCCAGACGGGCCGGGAAAAAAGAAAGGGGTGGATGACTCGATTCCTAAGGAATCCCTAACCCCCTAATGGGTTCGAAAAGTTGGGTACGTGTGGGGAAGGTGAGAAATGGCCCAGCACCCCCACAATGCCCGGTTCATTGGAACCGGCCTCCTTTATAGGTCTTAATATTATAAAATTCTTAAGTATAATAACATTATCCATCCTACACACAATAAAAAGAAAGCATCATTATATTAAAATCAAAGCAATGTCCAAACAAAACAAAACAAATAAATGGATACCCATCCAAGGATGGAAACATGTCCTTACATCACATGCCTAGATAGGACACCCACCAAAAGGTAGAAACATGCCCTTTACAAAGGTTCTAAAATAGAAAAGCAAATTAAATTACATGATGTTTAACTAATGAGGTACCCACCAAGTGGAAACATACCTCTTACAACTTTTGGGAATCTAAATTGATTGATAAAAGTAAATAATCATTCATCATAAATAAATCATTCATCAAAAGTATTTAAATATCAATAAAGTAAACATCCATCCATGATAAATTAAATAAATCAAGTATTGAAATTAAATAGATTAAAGCATAAGAGATAAACCAAGGTATAAATAAATATGGAATTGAATAAAGCAAATAAAAGTTCAATTATAGCTACTGTGACTTTTTATGGAATTAAAATAGATTAGGGTTTTATGTTTTAAAAGGTTGGTCAGACTCTTTGATTAACCAAATTAAGGTTTGAATGGTGAAATCATGAAACTAGGGTTTTAGACACTTTGAAATACTTTTTAATTCATGATTTTAAATAGTGATTTAAGCTACTGTGTAATTTTTGAGTTTTTATGTTTTTATGCTTTTTAATGTTTTAAAAGGACTAAAGTTCATAAAAATTAGGGTTTAAGGTTTTAAAAAGGTTAGTGTTCATTATTTTAGGTTTAAAAGTTGAATTTTGGATTTAGGCTTTGAAATTAGGGTTCTCGGGTAATGAATTGAATTAGAGTTTTAAAAAGCAATTTGATGATTTATGAAGTTTTATGAATTTAAACAAATGGATTGAAGTTTTTATAAGTAGAAAAGATGTTTTTTAAGGCTTTTTGAATGAAATAGAACCTACTTTAAAATCTTAAAAGAAACAGAATTTGATTTTGGTTTTGTTGAAAAATATGTTCAATTAGTGTTTTAAGGTCTTTTAAGAAGAAAAAATAACAATTTTAAGTCTTTTTAGAAAATAAGGTCACGTTTTAATGTTTTAACTTTGGAAAAATAAATTAAAGTTCTAAGATTTTAACTTTTGAAAAACACAAAAAATCCTAGTTTTAGCTACCGTGTAAAAAAAATTAGAATTTAGAAATTCATACCTTCTTTTGTAAGTTGCTCCAAAATTTCTTCTTCTTGGATGAACTAGCTCCAAAGACAAACCTTTTTCTGCCTTTGGAATCCCTTTTTTCGTGGTGCTCCTCCATTAAAAATCAATTGAATTGATTTTTTGCTTTTCCTTCCTTAATTTGGTTTCCAATCCCAAGTTCACTGTGTAAATTTTTTTCCCCCTTCCAATTTGGTTCTATTGGTCCTTATTTATAATGGTTTTTAGGTTGTTTATTCCTAATTAATTAAGGTAAGTAATATTAATAAAAGAAAATTAAAACCTAATTGGATTAGGTTTCAAAAATTTGGGTTGAAAAAATTTACGCTGGCGAAAACTGTTGCAGCGGGCCCGTGGCTGGGGCCAGTGGGCGTGCCAGCCCGCAGGAAAATCCTGCGGGCGACGGGCCCGCCTGACCACTTTTCGCTGCCGATTTTTTTTCCGACTCTGATTTTAATTTTAATTTTAATTTTTTGATTTTTATTTGTTTATTTTTATTTTTTATTAATAAAAATTAGATACTAAAGCAAAAATTATTTAATTAAAATTATTTTAGATCAATTAGACAACTAAAATCATTTTGGGCTAAATATTACATATTAGATCGGATTGGATCAATAATTAAGGGTCTACAGGGGGTGCTAGGTCATTCTCACCTTCCCCATGGGTCCCAACTTTCTGAACCCAATAGGGGGTTGGGGATTGCATAGAAATTGAGTCATCCGCCCCTTTCTTTTTTCGGGCATGTCCGAGTGGCGACTCTATTTTTTTTCGGGCCTAGACCGTATTCTCTAAGGCCCCGAGCCTAACTGTGTCGAAGTCCTAAGAACCATTCCACATAGGAGTGGGGGCAAAAATCCTCACTCACAGTAGTGACTCCACTGGGGATAAGAGAAGTTGATTCTGTTGGTCTTTATATTATTCTATTCTTTCTTATTATGATATTGTCCATTGCATCATTTAGATTGCATTGCGTATGTGAGTTAGGACACCCATGTTACCCGTGTTGTGTCATGTAAGGGATACCATACTTTTCACTCAAGTTGTGGAGATCGAGGATGGTATAACCACTCATAGCCTTGTACCTTTTGATATATACTTGCTATGGGAACGTAAAACTTTCAACCCAAAGACTTAAGCTCATGCAATTGTAACACCCCTACATCCGATACATGCACACTACATTCACCACAAAGTAATATACATGCACTGAACATAGGGATGCTACGGCTTTCCTAAACATTCAAAATATTTTAAAAGATATTATAACCTTTATAATTGTATATTATATAAAAAAATAAGTAATTAACTTGTAGTACAAAACAAAGTAGATATAGATACATTTACTTAGTACGCAGCGGAATCTATAAAATAATTACATATATGAAAGCATTTAAATTCATATTTACAAATATACATATATTCACATTATAAACGATACTTTACAAAATATAAAGAAGTTATACATGATTGGCAGCTTTCTCTGATCTTTAAGTCCCAAAATAAACTCTTCAATTTCTACTCTCACTCGGTCTCGAGGAGCTCTCAGGTTCAACTCTGTTACCTGCGCGATCAACACTATCGCGCTAAGCCAATGGCTTAGTAGTACAAAATATGCCAACATTATGCTTAATGCAATGCAATGTCACACATATTATTAATTAAGACAACAACATAGGTGAAAAGCTAACATCACACCTTTGCATTTCACAAACCATAATCATATAAGCATATCCATTTCAACACAACATTATAGATGGAGAGTTATCAACATATCTTCATATTTCACAAACCACACATATATAAACATATCACATTTCAATATTTTTCCATATACTTTATTAGTCAATCATTTTACCATTCATGACTCACATTTAACAAAGACAAGCATGGGCCCGAAACACACTAATATGCCATTCAATTTTCAGAGTAGATGTTTTGGTTTAATCATCACATTTATCATTATCATAATCCCAACTATGCTTCAAGGATTTAGGTTCAACCAAGCTTCAAGGGGAGCAAAGCATGCTAAGCATCAACCCAACTTGGCTTCAAGAACCAATCCAACCTAGCTTCAAGGGTTGTAACATCTCAATTAGGCTTCAAGGATCAAATCCAACCTAACTTCAAGAGATTGTTACCATTATTAGGCATGCCACCAATAACAAACTCTAAAAATGGAATAACACATTAGCCACACAATTCAATTATTATTTAATTATCATTTCCATTCTCAATTCTCATCATCATTTAGGCAACATGCCTTATTTCTTTCAATTGCATCATCATAGCCAATCTCAATGGCTTCAATCACATTTGCATCATTATCACCAAACACATTGGTTTTACATCACACTATATCTCAAATCACATTGATCCATTCATCATTCAAGTATACATAATCAATGGTATTGCATATACTTTATCAATGATCATCATTTATATATATATAACAATTTACATTATTCATGGATTTAGAATCTTCCACATACATTTGTTTTGAATCATTATTGTTTAAAGTGTTTATGTTTAGGTTTTGGTACAAAAATACCTTTGGAGAATTAAACCAATGCAAAAAGAACAAAGAATAAAAACATTAACTAACACATTTGAGGGACACGGGCAGCACACTTGAGGGACACGGCCAAGCATGTGGCTGTGTCTCTCAACACAATTTTGGCAGTAGCAAACACATGCATAAGACATGGTCGTGTCTCTCCAAAATCAATCCAACACGGCTCAATTTTCCTTGACTTGGCCGTTTCTCTCATGAATTGGCCGTGTCTCTCCTTGCTTTTGGCCGTGTCACTCAAGAACAAAACCCTAATTGTGGCCAAAACACTTCTAATTGCATTTAAACACATTATACACAACATAAACTCATTCAAATGGATGTAATCAAAGTCATTAACACCTATTTTGCATGTTTAACACAATAATCACAATTAACCATACATTTAATCATTCATCACTTCAAAACCCTAAAACCAAATTCACTCTTGATCTTCCACTATCAACCTCCACATAACTTATCATATTCAAAACCAAACCAATCACCAATTCAATCTTTTAACTTACAATCAATTCTAACCCTTATAAACACAACTCAAACACACCAAATCATCACATCAACAAATCACAATTCACCTTAGACACAACTTCAAAATTTACAAAGGAAAACAAAAGAGTACTAACCTTAAATGAAGAAATTTCACCAATCTTCAATTCACTCCTTTGATTCCTCTTTCAATTTGATTTTAGAAATCAAACTTTCCTCTTGCTCCTTTTCTCTTGACAAGGTTCAGCCACCAAAGAAGAAGAAAAGAAATTGAAGAAGCAAAGTCAACCTCTTCCTCTCTTTAAACCTACACCAAGCAATTCCAAAAGAAAATTACCTTAATACCCTTTTTCATTTAACTTAACTTTTGTCACTTGTTTGCCCATTATAGTAATTTCACATATCACATAAAAATATCCTCTCCCATTGACTCCTCATATTGACTTATGTATATGTTATTTATATTAACATATGTACAACATATACCTTCCATTTACACCTTCATTTCCTTTGCAAAAACATATATACATTGATCCAAATCAAACAACAATTATATTTAAAACTTCTAGGGCATACATTGGGGTATTACAATTCTCCCCCTCTAAAAAGAAATTTCGTCCTCGAATTTACCTGATATCAAGTCTGAAACAACTGAGGATATTGATCTCGTATGGTTTGTTCACTTTCCCAAGTTGCTTCTTCTTTTGCATGATTCTTCCACAAAATCTTCACAAGTGGCACTTTCTTATTTCTCAATTCTTTCACTTCACGTGCCAAAATAGCAATTGGTTCCTCTTCAAACGTCAAATCCTGACTCACTTCGATTGATTCAATTGGCAAAACATGAGATGGATCTGATCTGTACTTCCTCAACATAGAAACATGGAATACATTATGGATCCGGTCCAACTCAGGTGGCAAAGCAAGCCGATAAGCAACTGGCCCAACTCTTTCTAAAACTTCATACGGTCCAATGAAGCGAGGACTCAATTTCCCTTTCCGACCAAACCTCAAAATCTTCTTCCAAGGAGACACTTTCAAAAACACTTTATCTCCCACATTATACTCAATGTCTCTCCTCTTCAAATTTGAATAAGATTTTTGTCGGTCTGAAGCTGCTTTCAATCTATCTCGAATCATTTTCACTTTCTCTTCAGTATCCTTAATCAAATCAGGCCCAATCAACTTACCGTCTCCAAGTTCACTCCAACATAGAGGTGTCCTACACCGTCTACCATACAACGCTTCGAAAGGTGCCATACCAATGCTGGATTGGTGACTGTTGTTGTAAGCAAATTCAACAAGCGGTAGAAATCTGTCCCAACTTCCAGAGAAATCAATGACACAGCTTCTCAACATGTCCTCAATAATCTGTATCACTCGTTCTAACTACCAATCTGTCTGCGGATGGAAAGCAGTGCTGAAGTGCAGTCGAGAACCCAAAGCACCCTGAAAACTCTTCCAAAATCTTGAAGTAAACCGGGGATCTCGATCAGACACTATAGAAATTGGGATACCATGCAACTTTACAATTTCATGAATATACAGCTCAGCTAACCTCTCCAAAGAATAATCCATCCGAACCGGAAGGAAATGAGCTGTCTTAGTCAATCTATCCACAATCACCCAAATAGCATCATGTTTCTTTTGTGTCAATGAAAGACCAGACACAAAATCCATTGTCACTCTCTCCCATTTCCATTCAGGCACTGACAAAGGTTGAAGCAACCCGGTTGGAACTTGATGCTCTGCTTTTACCTTTTGACATGTGAGACATCTGGATACAAACTCCGCTATGTCTCTCTTCATACCGAACCACCAGTAATATTGCTTCAAATCATGATACATCTTTGTATTTCCCGGATGCATAGCAAATACTGATTGATGTGCTTCTTCTAAAATAATCCTTCTCAAACCAGCATCATCAGGTACACACAATCTGTTCTTAAACCAGAGACTCCCATCATCTCTCACAATAAAATCTTGACTCTTTCCACTCTGGCAATCTGAAACAATCTTTTGAACCTTCTCATCAGCCAACTGAGTTTTTTTAATCTGATCCAACAAAACTAGTTTCAATTGCAACTGTGCCAATAATGCACCATCATCACAAGATACAAAACTGGCATGCAATGCTCTCAACTCAACAAGCAACGAGAGCGAATAAAAAGTCAAACCTGCTAAAGACTTCCGACTCAAGGCATCAGCAACAACATTTGCTTTACCTGGATGATAATCAATCAAACAGTCGTAGTCTTTAATCAATTCCAACCATCTCCTCTGTCTAAGATTAAGCTCTTTTTGAACCCCTAAATATTTCAAACTTTTATGGTCAGTATAGATGAAACACTTCTCCCCAAACAAATAATGTCGCCAAATCTTCAATGCAAACACAATGGCTGCTAGTTCCAAATCATGGGTCGGATAATTGAGCTCATGCGGTTTCAATTGTCGAGAAGCATAAGCTATAACTTTACCTTCTTGCATCAGAACACAACCCAAACCACTATGTGAAGCATCACTGTAGATCACATATGGTTTGCCTTCCACAGGTAAAGTAAGAACAGGCGCTTGAGTCAACATTTCTCTTAACTGTTCAAAACTAGCCTGACACTAATCCGTCCACACAAATCTCACTCCCTTTCGAAGTAATCTGGTGAGTGGAGTAGCTATCAAAGAAAAATCTTTCACAAACCGTCGGTAATAACCTGCCAAACCCAGAAAACTTCTAACTTCAGTCACCGAATTTGGTGGACTCCAATTCAGAATAGCTTCAACTTTACTCGGATCAACTCTAATACCTTCTGCTGAAACTATATGACCGAGAAAAGTAACTTGGTCAAGCCAAAACTCACACTTCGACAGTTTAGCAAACAATTGCTTCTCTCTCAAGATTTGCAGCACAATCCGCAAATGCTTGTCATGTTCTTCCTCATTACGCGAATACACCAGAATGTCATCAATGAAAACCACTACAAACTGATCCAAATAGGGCCTAAACACCCTATTCATCAAGTCCATAAAAGCTACAGGTGCATTCGTCAAACCAAAAGGCATCACTAGAAACTCATAATGCCCATACCTGGTCCGAAAGGCTGTTTTAGGAACATCTTCAGCTTTGACCCTCAACTGATGGTACCCTGATCTCAAATCAATTTTGGAAAACACTGCTGCACCCTTCAACTGATCAAAGAGATCATCGATTCTATGCAAAGGATATTTGTTTTTAATAGTCACCTTGTTCAATTGCCTATAATCGATACACAATCTCATAGTACCATCTTTCTTCTTCACAAATAAGACAGGAGCTCCCCATGGTGAAATACTAGGGCGAATAAACCCTTTATCCAGCAACTCCTGCAATTGCACCTTCAATTCTCTCAATTCAGCAGGTGCCATTCTGTAAGGAGTAATAGAGATAGAAGTGGTACCAGGCAATAATTCAATACCAAACTCCACCTCTCTCTCAGGAGGCAACCCCGACAACTCCTCTGGAAACACATCTGGAAACTCTGCAACTGTGGGTATATCATCAAGTTGAGAACCCTTTACTCTAGTATCCACCACATGAGCAAGATAGGTGTCACACCCCTTTCTAAATAAGGTACAAAAGAAGGGATTGTTACAACCCTTGACTTCTCGCCTCTTGCCTAATCCTCTTCCACCTAACTTTGATGCTAAAGCATTCTGCCAATTCCATCAAATGCAAGGTCACTACATGGATAAATGTTTAAGGTTAAGGCATGAGATATAGAATTTGATTGCTAATGTGAAGCTGCCCGAACCTAGCAAGAGTAGCACCAAGGACAATCCATTGCCAAGGTCTAATAGAGTGCCACCACCAGCTACTTTCATGATTGGAGGAGGGTTGTGTGAAAGTTTTTTTATGTCTTCTTTCCAAGATGTGGATGAAGAGGCAACCAAAGAAGAAGTGGTGCAAAGCAAGATTGAACAAGTTGTGGTTGGTAAAGAAGTAGCAATGTTTGTTGTAAATGAGTTTTGGTACTCAATTGATAGTGAAGATGATTCTAAGCCCAAGAAGGAAGAGTGGACCTGGTTCGAGCCCAAAGAAGAAGACGGAGTTATGAACACTTGGTCTATTAAGCTTATGCAAGGCCACCAATGAAAGAAGTAGAAGCTAATAAGGGAAAGGAAGTCAAAGCTAGGAACAAAGAAGAAGAAGATGACACAATCCTTAAGCAATTAAAAAGGACCCAAGCAAGTGTTAGTATTTGGGATCTATTGGCCACATCCAAGAAGCATCGTGAAACTATGGCCAAGGCTTTGGCTAGAATGCCAATTTCCACTTCTACAACACCGGATGAGCTGGTAAATTTCATAAAAAATGGAGTGGTGAAATGCAAAGATTTTCAAAAGATGAGTGAAATTGATGTGGGAATGGTATCATTTTCGGATGCAGATTTACCGAAAGAGGGGAGAGATCACATCAACCATAAATGTCTGCTCACTTAAGATCTTGCCAAAGCTTGCTATGTCAACAAGGGATTTGAGTCCAACCAAAGTGACCATTAGGGCTTATGATAATACTAAGAGACACACTGAAGGGACTTTTAAAGCTATTGTGAAGGCTAGTCCAATTGAATCTATGGTAGAGTTTGTGGTTTTGGACATCCCTGTCACTTTTGCACTACTATTGGGATGACCCTGGTTTCATCCTCTTGGTGGAGTTCCTTTTACACTTCATCAAAAGATCAAGTTCCCAAATAGGGATGAGATAGTGGTCATCAAAGCCGAGGATAATGAAGTGGTAAATGTTTTTATGATTGAGAGGCCTCTCAGTGGCTTCCAAGTAGCTGCAATTTCTGATGATGTAGTAGTAGATTCCAAGGTCTTGAATATGATGAGGAATATGAACTACCTTCTTTGTGTTGGTCTTGGAAAGGGTAAGACAGGTGTGACAAAACTTCCAGACTTCAAAACCCAAACTTCCAAGAGAGGGTTGGGATATGAGGAAGCCAATAAAAATGTTCAGCCAAAGAAGAATGAGAAGATGAGTTTCCCACCCCTTGGAAGAGATTTTTGTCAAAGATCTAGACATGGGACCACTCCAAGGGAAGCCTGAGCCAGTCATGTTCATGGGAAAACCAATTTCGAGTTTTGAGATTTTTGCCAATATTTCTGAACTAGCGGAACAAGTGAAGAAAGAGCTCATCCTGGCGGCTGACAAGGAGCCCGATCCAAAAGGGAAGAAGGAAGCTATTTTGAAAGCCAAGAAGACTCCAGAGGAGATTGCTGCTCTAGTTGAAGAGAAGTTTGAAGATGTCTTGCTTTATGATTTTGACTTTGATTTTAATTTGTCTGCTTTGTATGAGGATGATGATGTTCTCTTTTCTAAACTGAATGCAATAAAGTCTGATTTTGCTTACTTGTGTGATGTCTAAATTAGGGCAGCCTAAGAAAAAATTAGGGCAATTCGCTAGTTTCAAAATTTTGCAAGGGCGGTCTAGGTAAAATTTAGAACCAATATAAAAAAAATTGGTCAAATAAATTGAAAACCTAAAAGGAAAATTTAGGTAATTACTTGTAGCAGCAAGGGACTTCTGGCCAATCTCCTTGAAGATTCTAATTTGAATTGGTCCAATCCAACTAGGGTCTCGGCCAAGATCATGGGTATCGATGATAAGCCTCCTTCCATTTTGGTCCATGATATCCAATACTCGTGGATCGATGTTGCCATCGAAAGAAACAAGCAAGAATTGGCCAAGCAAGTAGAGACAGAACAAGCACCCCCAAGCTTTGGAAGGAGCCAAATGAGAAGTGCAAAAGTTAATCAAAGGGCCAAGTAGAATTTTCTCACCTCTTGTCAACTGCAAAACCTTGGGCTTTAAAAGTTGAAACAACATTTGTATCTTTTGATAAGTTTTGGAGGTCAATATGGGCAATGCCATTGGTTGAATGCTTGGATATCCAAGGATGGCCTCAAATTCTTCGATCATAGGACATATCTCAAAATTATTTATCTTGAACATCCTAGATTTCACATCCGAAAAGGAAACCATGGCATGTAGAAAAGAATGGTTTAATTTAACATTTTGAAAGCACTTTAAAATGTTAATTTGAGACTAAGATATTTGTTCCTAATGTGTAGGATTGATGGATTTGAACAAGTTCTTTATCTTATTTAAGTTGGCTTTAGTCATTCTTGAGTTTTGAAGGAATGAATTGTTGTGAGCTTGAAAAAAGGAAATACTGAAGTTAAAGATGAGTGTTTCAATTTAATGATGTTCTACGGATAATTTGAAGTTATGAATGTGGAAAGGAGAAAGTAATTCATTAATTTATAAAGGCACTGGCCTGAGTCCATATTGTTTAAGGAAGCAGAAGTCCATATCGAATTCGGTGTAAATTTTAATCCACATTGAAATAGGTTTGGGTGTCCTAAGTTCGCTACGAAGTGGTAATGGTTAAAACCTAATTCGTGTGGGTATTGGAGTCATTAATTAGTCCATGTCGAATTCAATACATGTTCTATATATTTATATATATATGTAAAAAGAAAAAGAAAAGTTAAAGTGAAAAAAAGTGTCAGACGAAAAAAAGAGTATTTGAAAAAGTCAAATTATTTTATTTAATAGAATATTATTTTCACAATAAGTTTCTCAATATATTACACGACACATCACTATAGAGGAGGAGGTGTCTATAATTAAATAAAGCACTCAGAAAGTCATCGCCAGTTGGAAGTGGGGGCACATCATCTGTCCAGTTTCCACTTGAAAAAGCAGTGCGCGAATCACGATTATCTTGAAAATCACTCATATCATGATTAAAGCCTGAAAAGGGAGGTGGCACATCATTGTTCAGGGCCTCCTTGATGAAGATGCATCAGAATCTCTATAGCCTTGAAATATAAAGTCCTGAAAGTTCCTTTCAAGATTATAGGCACGTTAGTGACTAGCGGCCAATTCCTACCGCAACTTCCGGTTCTGTTCCTCAAGCATCCGCTGTGAGCCAGAAAAGGGAAAAATTAGATTCATGCATTTTCATGCATACATTCAGTATATATGAATATGAAACAAGGATTACAGACCAGATAACTTAGATCAAAGCCCTATGGATAAGATGGAACATTTGGCTGAAAGGAAGGAGCAAATGGGGAAAACTGTCGTTGCACTGATGAGAATGGTCACTGAGCCAGAACAATGAATGAAGGTCCAGCCTCAGGACCAAATGAGCCAATAGTCTGTGACAATCATGAAAATAAGTTAAGAAGGAACAATTGCAATGATAAATCTTTACCTGAGAAGTTCCAGCTCCAAAATCATCATGGGAATGAGAAGGAGGCTCATCCTCATCCTCTCCTTCCTCTTCTTCTCTGCTACCTTCCTCGTCATCCTCCTCCTCCTCCTCATTTTCCTCATCACCTTCTTCTTCCATGATATCACCTTCTTCTTCTTCACTTCTTTCTTCTCAAAACCTTCAAACCCATCAGGAGCAACCTCAAAATGTAACAATTGGTCTCGAATGAACTCATTATATGATAAATTATGTCAAAGCAAGAGTGTATCAATATCTTATCCATTTCAGGCATGTCTCCATGCATTCTCTGGCATAGATATGCAAGTTAGTATAGATGTTGGGATGTTGGCTGGTACTCGCCTCTAATCAGGGCCAAGGAACCAATTATGTACCCTCTTACTAAGGAACCAGCCGTTGGACACAGGCCCGATAATAATTCGGTAAGAGTTCTGTAGGGGTAATGCATTATTCATGCCAACAGTCCAAATCGCCCTCTCTTTGGCTCTCCACCGAGCTATGTTTACCTACAAAATGATGCCACAAGTAAGTAGTTTTTTCTTATAAAATTCAATAATAATAATAATTTTGTCTTTTACATGATCCCATGTTAGGCGGCTCAGCTGGTAATGATGAGAGTGCACGTGATGACTATTAGGCACCTCTTTACTATCAAACAACCAACGACCTAATCTTTGGTACCTTATCCATCCAGGCGCTCTCACCAAATTATGTTCGTATGCCTACACTTGTCATGTAAAAAAAAATCAATCAAGCTTGCTCATATGCGTCATTTGAATATATTAAAATCAAGATTCATACCTCGATGACGGCTATAAAACCTGTAAATTATCTTTTATTCCTACTAATTTTGTCGAGGCCGTGATAGAGACAGGAAAGGCCCACCTCTCCCCAAGCATAATATGGTAAGAGCTCAAAATCAAACAAAGCACGCAGGACTGAGAGGTGGATCGATGCCTCGGCACTGCATAAAATTATCGTGGCTAATAGATACAACAAGAATCCATGGGTGTACCTTGCTGCCCACTCATCTTGAATGAGCTGGGTCTGCCTCAGCCAATACTATTTAATATATTCGTATTTGATCTTGCATGCTCCCTTGTACCTAGGCTTTAAATCGATCAACTGTCGAATTTCATCCACAGTCAATATATCATTAGTCAATGAGACGGGGTTTCCATCACACTTCAGACATGTTATTGTCATAAAATCCACCAGACCGATGGTCATCTCTCCAATGGGAAAATGAAAGGTATGGGTGGTGTCCATCCACCACTCGGCAAGCACCTGGATCATGCTTCTATCGATTTGGAACCCTTTAGTCTGCAGTTGCAATACAAATTCTTCGAAGCCACATTCACGGATCATTCTTTGAATAACCGGTGGCACTCGCTCATACCATTGGCATGCCTTATGGACATTTCCACCACCATGGATCACACAGCTGTCATACTACAACAATAAAAGTAAGTCAAGCCAGGTAAGTATATTTGCACCACTATTAATTAATTATTTTTCACAACATGCTAATTTTTATATACACTTTACAAATTTCATTCTTTTGCACCATACATAATATTTTTTCAGCCTTATTTTATTTTATGGTCATAAATTAACTACTTTCATTTCTTTTATAAAAAAAAATAATAAATACAAAAAATCTATGTATATAATAGACTTTCTTTTGTGCAGATAAATATTATTTCATTACGGATTGTATACTTTCATGTTCCTGTCTATAATAAATTTATTTACTTATTTTTACTACTTTAATAAAATTATAGAATAGTATATAGTGAATTTACTACAGAACAATAGCAAAATAAAATACATAAAAATGATAAAAAAAATAAAAAAAAAAAATAATACCTGTGTTTTCTCTTGAGAACTTCGGTGGAGGTTCATCTTTGCTAAAATAGAAACTCGATCCAACCTGCAATTTCTGAGGTAAGCTCATAATTTCGGATCCATATGAGATTCATTCCTCGATGCATGTTGATTTGCTGCCATAATTTCTATATGTTGATAACTAAAAATCCTCGACTACTAAGAAGTTTAATTTTTTAATGATTAGAAATTTACTTGGAGCTTCAAATTTAAATATAAAATTGCTTGTAGTGTGAAGTGCTCTAATGATGAACCGCTAATAATTTATAGCGAGGGAAAGGGAAATCTAATTGATAAGTTTCAATAATTCATTCACTTTGTTAAAGTCAGGAAAAGTAAATGTAAAATTGAAAATAGATAATAAAACAAAAGGCAGCTGCATCATTTAATAGTATCTTATCAATGATTCATTCAGTGTCACACAGCACATGAGCACATAGTAGATAGATATTTATTATGGGTATATAATTCTTACGTGTCTAAAAAATATTTTTTATACTCATTAATTTTTTTTCATGCAGAGGGCAAGAGTATAAAGGTACCCACATATAGAATAAATAGTTAAATTTTTTGTAAAATATTTTACTAATTACAATTAATTTTTTGCAGGTGTTTTGGGTCTAGAACCCAAATTAATTTTGAGTACAGAACTCACCCTTGGTCCATAAACTAAATTATTTTTGAGTCTAAAACTCACCTCGGGCCTAGAACCCAAATTATTTTTGAGTCCAGAACTCACCTTGGGTCTAGAACCCAAATTATTTTTATGTCTAGAGCTCATTCCGGGTCTAGAACCCAAACCAATCTGGGTCCAAAACTTAAATTATTTTTTAGTCTAGTACTCACCTCGGGTCCAAAACCCAAATGATTTTTGAGTCCAGAACTCACCTCTGGTCCAGAACCCAAATTATTCTCGAGTTTAGAACTCACCTTGGGTCCATAATCCAAATCATTTTTTAGTCCAGAACTCATATTAGGTCCAGAACCCAAATCATTTTTGAGTTTAGAACTCACCTCGGGTCTAGAACCCAAATTATTTTTGAGTCCACCCCAGGTCCAGAACCCAAATTATTTTTGAGTCTAGAACTCACCCCGGGTTAGAAACCCAAATCATTTTTTAGTCTAGAACTCATCTTGGGTCTAGATCCCAAATCAATTCGGGTCCAAAACCTAAATCAATTTCAATCCTGAGTCTAGAATCATCTTTACCCAAAATTAATTCAAAGTCATGTTGCTTTTCACTCTCTAAATAAATTAAAGATCATTTAAGCAGGGGGCAAACTGTAGACCCTTGATTTTAGCCCTAGCTAGTCTAGTGATAATTCCAAACCTTTGATTGGATTGATATATTTCAATAGGGCCTAAAATAAGCTAATTAAAATTTTAAAATCCTAATTGCATCTGATTTAAAAGGTTTGGTTGTTTTTAAGTTGATATAGGTGCAGTAAACCCTAAACGGGTCTAATTTGAAGGTTTGGTTGATTTTTCACTTGATTTGGGCAGCCTTTAGGTAGTAGGGTGTCCCTTGTCAAATTAGGACACCCAATTCAACATGGTGAAGCCCCATATCAAATTGGGAGCCTCTCAATTCGATATGGGGCAATTTTTGGTGGTCCATATCGAATTGGGATTGCCAATTCGATATGGACTTGGATTCTATCGAATAAAATTCACTTGAATTCGAGATGGACTCAGTTTACCTCGAATAAAAGTGGTTCTAATTCAATATGGTCTCGGTTTGTGTTGAACAAAAATCTATTAATTTTATATGCATCAGAAGATCCATTTTTAAAATGAAAAGCTTTCGCTGTTTAACCTAAAGGATGCTCTTATAAATATAGGTTTTAAAAACCCGGAGGAGGACTTTTGGTTGACCTTTGGAATTGGAGAGGAAAGATTAGCAATAAGGAAAACCCTAATCAGCAAGTAGCAAGCAAAGAAAAAGCACAATGAAATTCAAAGATCAAACAAAGAATGTATTAACAAGTCAGTAACTTACTGTCTTATTTTCCATTCAACCAACAAGTGTAAGGCTGGCGCAAATGAAAGTTATGTAGGTATGTAGTTTAAATTAAATATATTTAAATTCAAGTATATTAAAGCTTCGAAGATGTTATTCATCCATCATGCAAAGTGATCCCAGTGATCTTTAGTTTCTAAAGTCTAAACGTGCTTAAGTGTTATTTTTTAGTACATGCTCATTCAGTTACATATCATAGTAACTATATTTTTTGAATGTCAATAGCATTAATCCTATTTTCATAAATCTTAATCTTTTCTTTTCTTATAGAGATACCCTAAACCTTAAAGATTATTTTCATAAAACTTTGAAACCCTAATTTACGCAAACCCTTAATGCTAATTAAACTCTGTTTTTAAAAATTATTGTAAGCCTAATCTTTTTAAATAATAACAACAACAATAATAATATGAGTTTTTTATATTAAAAAAATTCTATTTTCTAAGTCTAAAACCCTAAAATTTTAATTTGTAAACCTAACCCTCTAAACACTAATTTCTAAATTAAAAACCCTAGCCTTGTTTTTTAAAACCCTAAAAATCCTACTTTGGTTATTAAAGTTCTAAAACCCTAAATTTATACATTTATTGCTTTATTTAGTTTTAGATTTGGTTATGTGATTGGTTATATATGTTATGAATGATTCACTTAAATTTTGATGGTTGATTTATTTAATTTATGATGAATGAATGGATGAATATTTTCTTTATTATTATTTGTTTGTTAATAATGTAAGAGGTATGTGTAGACCCTTGGTTTTGGCCCTGGCTAGTCCGATGCTAATTCTAAACCTTTGATTGGACTAATATAATGCAATAGGACCTAAAATAAGCTAATTAAACTTTTAAAACCCTAATTGGGTCTGTTTTAGAAGATTTGGTTGGTTTTTACACGATACCGATGCACTAAACCCTAAAAAGGATTCGATTCAAAGGTTTGGTTGCTTTTTCACTCAATCAGGATGGTTTTTGGTCAATAGGGGTTTCCCATTTCAATATGGTTTTTGGAGCATAGTTTAATAGAAAACTGGTTTTTAGGGTTGTAAATTTTTGTGTTAAAAATTAAGATTTTAGGGTTTAAGACTTAAAAATAACATTTTGGGATTTTGAGGTACTAATATTATTTTTATTATTTTTTAAAAGAATAATGCTACTGTGTGATTTTGGAAAGAAGAATTAATTAGGATTAAAGCTTTTGATACTTGAAAAAATAATGCTACTGGAATATTTTTATAATTAAATAATCATGTATTAAAAATATTAATTTAACATATATAAGTGACCGTAACTTAAAAATATTAATTTAAAACAACACTATTAAACTATGCTCTATGTAAATTGCTATGAGCTAAAATTAAAGGATATAATCTACTATAATTAAAATAAACAAAGAATAGGTTATATTAAATATGTTTAGAATTTACCATCGTTTGTTGGCTCCACCAATAATTGAATGTTGATGCAAAGGATTTGCTTGCACCAAATTTATTGTTCTTGGTTGGAAGGAAATCAAGACAGTGAGAGTTTGCTACTGCCTTGTTTAATGGTGTTTGATGATTCGTGGCTTGCTCCTTATTTATTTGATGCTTATGTTCATTCAATCTATGAATTAATTGCAAAAAAGTCTGAAGAAATAAAAGTCCAAAAGTCCCCTCTGTATCTAATTGAAAGAGTCCTTGGCCGAATAATTTTTTCCAAAATTCTTCCCCCTCTGTAAATGTTTTAATATGGTATTTATAAGAAAAAAAATAAAAAAACCGAATAATAATTGGTTAAGGAAATAAAATTGTTTAAGGAAATAAAATTGTTTAGGAAATAAAACATTAAGACCAAGTAAAAGAAGGTTTTGGCAAAATCGGCAGCACGAGCGAATGTGCCTGCGGGATGCTAGGGATTGCTACGCGAGGTGCCTGGGTGAGCCCCAATTTGTCGCAGGCATTGCCTGTGGCGAATTCTCCTCTAGCAGGCCAATTGGCCGTCACCGTGTGGCCCGCACCGATTCGACCGTCTAATTTTTTATTTTCTATTCTTTATCATTTTTATATGTATATATTTTAAATTTTTATTTTTACTATTAAAAAATTTAAATTTAAAATATTTATAATTAACTATATTATTATTAAAATAATAAAATAAATAATAAATGTTATTTTATTATAATAAATAGTATATTTAAAAAACAAAAATTAAATTAAAATAAATATTTTATAATTAAAATAAATAATAAATATTAAAATACTACAAAAATTATTTGGGATTGTTTTAAAATGTTTGGACTAGACTTGGTTAAAAATTAAGGGTCTATAGTTTGCCCCCTACTTTAACGATCTGAGACTGCAGTAAAAGAGAGTGAAAAGCAATATGATTTTTGATCGGGTTTCAAAGTTAGACGGGACTCTGTACTTGAGGTTGGTTTGAGTTCTGGACTCAAAAATAACTTGGGTTTTAGACCCAGGGTAAGTTCTGGACTAAAAAATAATTTGGGTTCTGGACCCGAGGTGAGTTTTGGACTCAAAAATAATTTGGGTTTTGGACCCGAGGTGAGTTCTAGACTAAAAAATAACTTGGGTTCTGGACCCGAGGTGAGTTCTGAACTCAAAAATAATTTGGGTTCTGGACTCAAGGTGAGTTTTGGACTAAAAAATAATTTGGGTTCTGAACCCGATGTGAGTTCTAGACTTAAAAATAATTTAGGTTCTGGACCGGAGGTGAGTTTTGGACTAAAAAATAATTTGGTTTTTGGATCCTAGGTGAATTCTAGACTAAAAACTAATTTGGGTTTTGGACTCGAGGTGAGTTCTGGACTAAAAAATTATTTGGATTCTGGACCCGAGGTGAGTTTTGGACTCAAAAATAATTTGGGCTCTGGACCTGAGGAGAGTTATGGACTCGTTGAATAATTTGGGTTCTGGACCCGAGGTTGAAAATGGTTTTGGTTACTGATCCAAAAATGATTTGGGTATTTAGACCTGAGACTGGGTACTTGGACCCAAGACTAATGTTACGCTCGAATTAAGTACTACTACAAGAGTCACTCGCAAGTATACGAGGTAGTTGTAGCAAAGGTGATCGCCCCAAGGTCATTTCCCACGGAAGGTGTAGTTCGTAATAGCTTGATTGACAAGTTATTTAAATGCGAGAGGTTGTTGTGTTGGGATGGTGCGAGAATAATTTAAACTTAAAATTAGCGTGCGTAGGGTTGGCGTGTGAAGATTGTATAAGATCAAATCGATTCTTGGGAAGGTGCCTAGGGTTATAGGTCCATTCAATAAAAACTCAATTCTCAATTATCCATTCACATAACCTTGTAAATTAATTTCTTAAGGTTAATTAGTCAATTACCAATCCATTAGTTCTCACATTCATGAATTAACAATGACCAATTCTTTTACATTTGCAAATTAATAAACCCTAGAACTTATATTTCTAATTCATTCTTAGAGTAGTCAATTGCATAATTCCGATATCGCGGTCTTTCATTCAATATCTAGAGATCAATAGGTAGCTAACCTATCAACCTAGCATACAATCCAATGCAATCAACCAACAACAAGGTACATCAATGGAAATATCAAATCAAAGCATTCAATCAAATATACTACAAACCCTAGGCATGGGTATCTAGCTCAACATCATCAATTTAGAACAAACATTCAACTCAATATAAAACAAATACAAATTGTTTATTGCAATATCAATTCTCTTAATACAATGAAAACAATATTGAAATGAATTTAAAGAGAGAATAGAAAAACCCCTTGTAGATGCCAAGAGCAGGATTACTAGTCTTCCTCCTAACTCCACTTTGATATATGATGAAGAACTCAAGCCCTCTTCAATGGTGATTCTCCTTTGCAATATGGAATGGAGCTTTATCAAGTCACCAAACCTTCAATTGATTATGCCTTCGAGAGATGGAATGGAGCTTTCTCAAGTCACCAAACCTTTCAATGAAGTTTCTTCAAACGTAAAGAGCTTGTTAACCCACTTTATCCCAAAGAACCTCAGTGATCTTGTCAATGGAAGATGGAGAAGATGAAAATGGAGGATGAAGATGAAGGGACAAGGAGAGTGTCACTCTCTCCTCATCCCAAATCGTGTTTTTCCCCTCCTTCTCTTTTCTTTTCTCTCTTTTTCAAACCCTAGCCGTTTCTTCTTCCTTTTTTTTCTTTCACGTAAAAGAATTTATATAAATTAAGGGTGACACGGCCAAGCTTGATTTGGCTTGGCCGTGTCTCTCATTTTTCTTTGGGACACGGCCAAGCTTGCTGACCGTGTCCTTCATTGTCTTCTTCTTTCTTTTCTTTTCTTTTCTTTGTTCTTCAAGGAGTGGCACGGCTAAGCTTGTGGCTGTGTCATGCGACACGGCCACTAGCTTAGCCGTGTCACTTGGGTGTGTCACCTTCTACTTCTTTTCTTTCATTCTTTGCTTGCTCCAAGTGTTCTTTGGCATGAAATGGGACATGGCCAAGCTTGCTGGCCGTGTCATGTGACACGGCCAGTGGCTTGGCCATGTCATTGAGTGTGTCTTCTTCTGTTTTGCTCCTTGCTCTTCTTTGTTCTTTGGAGATGAGAGTGACACAGCCAAGCTTGTTGGCCGTGTCACTTGCTGCCATTTCTTTTCCTTTGAGGTGACACAGCCAAGCTTCATTTGGCTTGGCCATGTCATGCTTGATTCATGCTCTTCTTTCTTTATTTTGATCTTCCAAGGGTGTTTTTGTCTTAAACCTAAAACAAACACTTAAAACAAACTTTAAATAAAAATCAAATGAAAAATTAACTAAAAACACATAAAATCACACTAAAAACAAGTACAAAAAATGATCTAAACAACTAAATCTGATTTGGGTACTTGGACCCAAGACTGAATTGGGTACTTGGACCCGAGACTTAATTGGGTACTTGGACTCGAGACTAAATATGATTTGGGTACGTGGACCTGAGATTGGGTACTTGTACCTAAGACTTAATTGGGTACTTGGACCCAAAACTGAATCTGATTTGGGTACTTAGACCCGAGATTGGATACTTGGACTTGAGACTTAATTAGGTACTTGGACTAGAGACAGGATACTTCGACCGAAGATTAAATTGGGTTTTTGGACCCGAAACTGAATTTGGATGCTCCATCTAAGACTAGATTATGGGTGCTCGAGCTAAAATAGGATTTGGATGCTCGATCTAAGATTGGATTATAGGTGCTCGACCCAAAACTGGATTTTATGTTCTTGATCTGAGACTAGATTGGGTACTTGGACCTGAGATAGGAGTTGGTTACTAGACCTAAAACTGGATTTGGGTGTTCGATTCAAAACTAGACTTTAGGTGCTTGATTCGAAACTAGATTGGGTACTTGAACCTAAGACAGGAGTTGGATGCTTGACCCAAAACTGGATTTGGGTGCTCGACCCAAAACTGGATTTGGGTGCTCGACCAAAAACTAGATTGGTTACCTGGACCTAAGACAGGAGTTGGGTGCTCGACCCGAAATTGGATTTGGGTTCTTGACCCAAAATTGAATTCTCGATCCTAGACTGCATTTGGGTGCTCGACCCAAAACTGGATTTTCATCCTTTGGACATTATGTCTTCACCCTTTGAAATAGAACTTCATCCTTTTGACTTTAAGTCTTCACCCTTTAAACTGGATCTTCATCCTTTGGACATTTATCCTATATTGGCTTCAGCTCTTCTAGCTGGACTAATCCTGTGTAGGCTCAATCTAATAATTTTTCCTATGCGGGCTTATATTGATGTTTGTGTTGTCTAGTTCCTCGTACAAGCATGCATTTCTTCTTTTGCAAAATGACTAGAGCTTCCTCAAGTAATGGGGCCTTCCATGCCCCATGATTCCATTCCTGTTTGATGTTTTCTTCATAGAGTATTTGCTATTCACTTTGACAAATGATAGGTAACACAAGATAACAAAATGCAATGTGATATGCTCATGTATGCATGATATGCATGAGTAATACTTACAGTGGTTCCATCAACTCGCAGACTGCGGTGATTACCTGAAGTGTTCTCATTGACTCCTTCCAGATACATGTTCAAGTCTTGCATTGGAATGATAGAAAGCTTTGCATTTATGGTTCTTATCTTTGAGATGTTGAGAACATGAGTGGTGAGGCCCAAGCAGCATAGTTAAGGATAAATCCATTTCAAACTATGTTTTAGCATGTCAGTTGGTAGCTTCTTCATGACCTTGCCAATAATCATTTACTTTGCCCAATGTGTCCTTTGAGTGGTCGATGGTTCAACAAAATTCTCTTAACTTGAAGGCTTTGTATGACAAAAGCAATTATTTAAAAAAAAAACTTAAAATCATATTTTGGCTTTGTCAAATCAGTGTCATTACACCTCAGGACTCAATTTTTCAAATTAGCATATTTATGACATGGTAGTTACCGTACTAAACTCGGGAATCACTTCTATTTAAGCAAGAACTATTGCATTTCAGATAGACACATACACATTATTTGGTCAAAGGTCTCATTCAGTTTGAATATAGTCTATCTCATATGCATGTTTATTCAAACTATCTCCACTCATAGACTCTACCTACTAAGAGAGATCAACAGGTCTTTGATAAGGGACATGGTTTAAATGACTGTCATTTTAAAATTGGAGCTAATGTGAAACTATGGGTAAGCCTTCACACTACAAACTTCTTATTGGAACTTTAGGCAGTTGGAAATATGAAAAGATAGAGCTTTGAACATTCTTCTTTCTTTTTGATGTTAAACTAGACCTCGATTGGGACAGTCTTTGCCTTTGCAAAAAGTTTGGTACCCAAATTCATTTCTTTTCTCCTTTTCCCTTTTATTTCTCTTTATTTTTCTTACTCTTTCCTTTCTTTGAGCATTTTATTGTTTTGTCCTTCTTCCCTTAGGACTGTCAAGTACAGGACTTTCAAGAACTGGATGACCTTTCTTATATCTCTCTAATTTTGATTGAATCATTGGTTCGGTTAGACCAATTCAAGTCAAATCGTCCTTATAAACCAAATGGAAGTTTTTTGCTGCTTTAAGTAAAAGAGAACTCGGTTGGCTTTCTGGACCATTTTGGATTTTATTTTCTTTTCTTTTCCTGCTTGTTCTTTCTTTTCTTTTTTCTTTTTCTTTTTGTCTGTCTTTTTTTCTTTTCTTCTCTTCTTCTTCTTTTTTGATGGGTCCTAATTCTAGAAGAATTGCCTTGACTATAGATGAGTGGAATAGAGTGAGTCTACTTCAGCGAGGATAAATACTTTGTTGTCCTAACTTTATCTCAATAAGTCTATGATAATAGGTCTGATTCGGGCATCCTTCAATTATCATTATAGTCATGACTATGCATTCCTTTCTTTTTTTTTATTTTCTTGCCTCTTCCCCTTAGTGATCATTATATTTGTCAAAAATATCACAATGACTCAGGGTAGGTTGTTGGTTTTGTAAGCTAATAAAAAAGAAAGCTAAAATTCCATGAAGGCTCAAAGGGATAGTTAGGGATTGATTTTTAATTGGGTGGATACTAGTTGTTGCTAACCAAACAATGCCTAGATCATCTCTCCCCAGTCGACCCAGTCAACATATGAAGAAGCAGGATGGAGTAGCTTTCTAGCAGAATGATGACGTGGCAGGTATCTGGCAAAGTCCATGGAGGGAGTATTAAGAAAACAAAGACGCTCCTGAAGCCAAATCTGTGAAGAAATAATTAAGTTAAAAAAAAAAGAGTCCGCTAAGTTGAAAATCGGCAAGGCCGGCTTAGGCAAAAATTAAGACAGCTCGCTAGTTCCGAAAACCCGCATGGGCGGACTAGGCAAAAGTTAGAACAATATAAAAAAAAGAGTTACAATATTTACATATTACTAAGAGGGTGGTGGTAGGTCACCAAATAAAGACTTGAAAAAATCATCGCCTGTTGGAGGAGGGGGCAAATTACTCGTCCCGGGATCATCCGAAGCAGAAGCACTAAAATCCCTATTGCCTTGGAGTTCCGATTTGTCATGGTCCTCATCAGAAGCAGACGAAAGGATCTCATGGTCATCAGTCTGGGGGCCTCTCGATGAAGAAGCACCGGGATCCCTCATTCCTTGAAATCAAAAGTCACGAAATTTTTGTTCGGATTGATGATATAAACTTTCAAAATGAGAAGCTTGCTGACGACTTGCAGCCAACTCTTCTTGAAGTTTCTTATTTTGTTCTTCAAGCATACGCTGTGAGCCAAGAGAGAAAAAGGTAAGAGCATACATAATCATGCATACATATAGCATAAACTTTTATGAAATGAGGAACGTACCAGCTAGTTCACATTGATACCCTGCGGATGAGATGGCGTATCCGGCAGGCTAGAATGAGCAAATGAAGGGCAGTGAAAGAAGGTCCAACCTCGTGATCAAACGAGACAACAACCTGCAACAATCATTAAAGAATCAAAGGAAGGAAAAGCAGTTGCAAGGGAAAAGTGGTTAAAGTGCGAAAAACTACCTTGGAAGTTCAAAACAAGGAAAGAAGAGCATGAATCAAGCAATACATGGCCAAGCCAAATCGATCTTGGTCGTGTCACCTCAAAAGAAATCTTGGCAGAACATGACACGGGCAGGAGACACAGCCAAGCCACGAGCCGTGCCTCACCTAAAGGGCAAAGCTAAGAAAGACCAAGCAAAGAGAGAAGGGAAGAAGTAGGTGACACTGGCAGGTGACACAGCCAAGCCACTGGCCGTGTCACATGACACGGCCACAAGCCTGGCCATGTCCCATCCTAAGCCAAGAATAAAGAAGAACCAAAGAAAAAACACAGAAGCTGACACACCCAAACACTCCCATCTTCAAAGAACAAAGAAGACCCAATCTCAAAGGATGAAGATCCATTTTCAAGGGTGAAGACCCGATCTCAAAGGATGAAGATCCATTTTCAAGGGTCAAGACCGGATCTCAAAGGATGAAGATCCATTTTCAAGGGTGAAGACCTGATCTCAAAGGATGAAGATCCATTTTCAAGGGTGAAGACCCGATCTAAAAGGATGAAGATCCATTTTCAAGGGTGAAGACCCGATCTCAAAGGATGAAGATCCATTTTCAAGAATGAAGACCCGATCTCAAAGGATGAAGATCCATTTTCAAGGGTAAAGACCCGATCTCAAAGGATGAAGATCCATTTTCAATGGTGAAGAACCGATCTCAAAGGATGAAGATCCATTTTTAAGGGTGAAGACCCAATCTCAAAGGATGAAGATCCATTTTTTAGGGTGAAGACCCGATCTCAAAGGGTGAAGATCCATTTTGATGGTGAAGAATCACAATGCATTAAACAGCCGGAGTAGTCAGACTTCTCAATTGATAAAAGGTCAGTCAAACTCAATCTCGGGTCCAAGCAGCCATTCTCGGGTCCAAGTACCCAAGCTCGTGTCTAAGTACCCATTCTCAGGTCCAATTACCCAAATCAAATCAATCTCGGGTCCAAGTACCTAATCCCCATTCCAAGTACCCAAATTAAATCAATCTCGGGTCCAAGTACCCAAATCAAATCAATCTCGGGTCCAAGTACCCAAATCAAATCAATCTCGGGTCCAAGTACCCAATACCGGGTCTAAAACCCAAATTTTTTCTTAGGTCCAGAACCTAGAATTATCCTTGAGTCTAGAACTCGAACCGGATCCAGAACCTAGAATTATCCTTGAGTCCAGAACTCGAACCGGGTCCAGAACCCAAATTTTCCTTAGGTCTAGAACCTAGAATTATCCTTGAGTCCGGAACTCAAACCGGGTCCAAAACCCAAATTTTTCTTAGGTCCAGAACCTAGAATTATCCTTGAGTCTAGTACAAGAACTGGGCCCAGAACCCAAATTTTCCTTAGGTCCAGAACCTAAAATTATCCTTGAGTCCAGAACTCGAACCAGGTCCAGAACCCAAATTTTTCTTAGGTCCAGAACCTAGAATTATCCTTGAGTCCAGAACTCGAACCGAGTCCAGAACCCAAATTTTCCTTAGGTCCAGAACCTAGAATTATCCTTGAGTCCAGAAATCGAACCGGGTCCAGAACCCAAATATTCCTTAGGTCCTGAACCTAGAATTATCCTTGAGTCCAGAACTTGAATCAGGTCCATAACCCAAAACCTCAACCGTTTCATCAAAAATTTAAGTCTTATTGCTTTTCACTCTCTTTCACTAAGGTTTCAAATTATTCAAGCAGGGGGCAAACTATAGACCTTTAATTTTTGACCAAATCCGGTCCAATATGTTTTATTTAGTCCATTTGGTCCAAAATAATTTTGTTAAATAATTTTTGCTTTAGTATCTAATTTTTATCAATAACAAATAAAAATAAACAAATCAAAATCAAAAAAATAAAAATAAAAATCGGAGTCGAAAAATCGGCAGCAAAAAATCATCACGCGGGTCCGTGGGCACGGGCCCGTGGGAATTTCGCTGCAGGAAATTCCTGCGGGTGAAATCACTATGCTATTTCGCACGCAGAAATTTTCTGCCTGCGAAATAGCTTACGGGCCCGCTCCGCGCTCTCTGCCACAGCCAGCTGCCGCAAATTTTTTTTGCCAGCGCAGTTTTTCTGCAGTAGTTTTTTTTCGGCAGCTCAAATTTTCTGACGCAAATTTTTTAAAACCTAATCCAATTAGGTTTTGGTTTCTTATTTTTTTTATTAATATTATTTACCTTAGCTAATTATGAATAAACAACCTTAAACCACTATAAATAAGGACCAAAGACAATTAAAAAAGAGTAGGCAAAAATCTAAGAGGAGTTTGGAAAATTTGAAACCAAATCAAGGAAGGAAAAGAAGAAATTCAATTCAACTTTTTTCTGGAACAGCAGTAGCACGATTTAGAGGATTCAAAGGCAAAAAAAGCTTGTCTTTGGAGCTAGGTCATCCAAGAAGAATTGTTTTTGGAGAAATCATCAAAAGAAGGTATGTGTTAATTAATTTTCTTTAATTGTTTTTTTTTAATTCAGTAGCAAATCTATGAAATCAAAATTAAAAACCTTTGAACTTTAATTTAGTTTTTCTAAAGCCAAAAAAAAAAACCTTATTTCGTTGGTTTATCTTCCAAAAGGCTTAAAATAGTTATTTTTTCTTCTTAAAAACCTTAAAACTCTAATTGAACATATTTTTCAACAAAACTAAGATGTAAATTCTGCTTCTTTTAAAATCTTAAAGTAGGTTCTATTTCATTCAAAAAGTCTTCTAAACCATTTTTTCTACTTATAAAAACTTTAATTTATTTGCTTAAATTCATAAAACTTCATGAAATTATCAAATTGATTTCTAAACCCTAAAAATTATTCACCACCCGTGACCCTACTTCTAAATCCTAAAATCCAAAATTCAACTTTTAAACCCAAAATAATGAACACTAACCCTTTTAAAACCTTAAACCCTAATTTTTGTGAACCCTAATCCTTTTAAAACATTAAAAAATATAAGAACATAAAAACCTAAATTTTACACAGTAGCTTAGGAACCCAATAACCAAAAATCACAAATTAAAGTATTATAAAGTGTTTAAAACCCTAGTTTTATGATATCATCATTCAAACCTTAATTTTGTTAATCAAAGAATCTTACCAACCCTTTAAAACATAAAACCCTAATTTATTTTAATTCCATAAAAAGTCACAGTAGCCATAATTGGACTTTTATTTGCTTTATTCAATTCTATACTTGATTATGCTTTGATTTATTTCTTATGCTTTGATTTATTTAATTTCAATACTTGATTTATTTAATTTATCATGGATGGATGTTTATTTTATATTTTGATTAATAGTTTTGATGAATGATTTATTTATGATGAATGATTATTTACTTTTATCAATTAATTTAGATTTCCAAAAGTTGTAAGAGGTATGTTTCCACTTGGTGGGTACCTCATTAGTTAAACATCATGTAATTTAATTTGCTTTTCTATTTTAGAACCTATGTAAAGGGCATGCTTCTACCTTTTTGGTGGGTGTCCTATTTAGGCATGTGATGTAAAGACATGTTTCCATCCTTGGATGGGTGTCCATTTATTTGCTTTGTTTGGACATTGCTTTAATTTTAATATATTGATGCTTTCTTTTAATTATTGTGTGTAATATGGATAATATTATTATATTTAAGAATTTTATAATATTAAGACCTGTAAAGGATGCCGGTTCCAATGAACCGGGCATTGTGGGGGTGCTGGGTCATTTCTTACCTTCCCCACACGTACCCAACTTTTCGAACCCATTAGGGGGTTGGGGATTACTTAGGAATCGAGTGATCCACCCCTTTCTTTTTTTTCGGCCCATCCGGGTGGCAACTCCATTTTCTCCAGACTTAGGTCTGTGTTCTCTAAGGCCCCGAGCCTAAACAGTACCAAAGTCGCAAGAACCATTCCATCGGAAGTGGGGGCGAAAATCCCCGCTCACACCTTGGCCGAACAATTTTTTCCAAAATTCTGCCCCCCTTTGTCATTGTTTTAATGTGGTATTTATATGAAAAAAAATAAAAAAGCCTAATACTAATTGGTCAAGAAAATAAAATTGTTTATGAAATGAAACTTTAAAATCGAGTAAAAGAAGGATTTGGCAAAATCGGCAGCGCGCGTGAATGTGCCTGCGGGCTGCAAGGGATTGTTGGGCAAGGCACCTGGGCAAGCCCCAATTCACCGTAGGCATTGCCTACGGCAAATTGGCCTACAGCGGGCCAATTGGCCTCCATCGCATGCCGCGCACCAATTCGACCGTCTGATTTTTTATTTTCTATTCTTTATCAATTTTATATGTATATATTTTTATTTTTTTATTTTTACTATTAAAAACATTATATTTAAAATATTTATAATTAATTACATTATTATTAAAATAATAAAATAAATAATAAATGTTATTTTATTATGATAAATAGTATATTTAAAAAATAAAATTAAATAAAAATAAATATTATATAATTAAAATAAATATTAAATATTAAAATACTATAAAAAATATTTGGGACTATTTTAAAATGTTTGGACTAGACTTGGTCAAAAATTAAGGATCTACAGAACGATAGCAAGCTTGATATACAAAAAGAAACAGCAAGGATAGATGAGGAAGATCAACAACACAAAACTCTACAAAGGCAGTGCACTCATTGTCTTTGCCAAAGCTCATACAAAATCTCGTTCAAACAATTTTGGTGGAGCCAACAAATGGTAGCATGCTTTAAGTTAAATAAATACTATACGTTTTGATTGTTTTAAATATTGAATGAGTCCATTCTTCATTTAATTAAAGTTACAATATACAACTTCTTCTAAAATTAGTTCATATGTTAGTTTATGTGAAGTACAGATTATTATTTTGATAAGTCATAACAATTATAACCAGTAGACTTGTTTGACACAGATTGTTTATTTGTTTTTTTTTTATCTTATGCCTATTTAATCAATATATTACTCAGAATCACATTAAGGTTTTTCATATAAAACTTCACAGTAGCATCTAATCTCTTTAAACATATTCATAGTTCACATAACCTCTAAACTTTGATTAGTTTTTCATGAATGCTAAACCCTAATTCATGTAAAATCTTAAGCTATAAACATTATTTTTTTATAAATACCAAACACTAATTTATTTCTTTCTAAAAACCCTAATTGCATGGTATTAGCTCTAAACCCTAATTTGATTAACCAAAAATCCTACTGCTTTCTTAAAACTATAAAATCCTAACCAATTTTATTTTTCCAAATTTCTTACAGTAGGCTATGTATTTCAAATAATAATAATAATTATTATGTTAATTCCAAAATTCCAAAATTATAATATTCTTAAAGGAGGCCTGAAAAGGAGGCCGGTTCCAATGAACCGGGCGTTGTGGTGGTGCTGGGCCAATTCTCACCTTTCTCACACATACCTAACTTTTTGAACCCATTAGGGGGTTGGGGATTCCTTAGAAATTAAGTCATCCGCCCCTTTCTATGCACGTCTGTGTGGCGACTCCATTTTCTCTGGGTTTAGGCCTGTGTTCTCTAAGGCCCTGAGCCTAACAGTGCCGAAGTCGCAAGAACCATTCCACCGGGGGATAAGAGAAGTTGATTCCATTGGTCTTTATATTATTCTATTCTTTCTTATTATGATATTGTCCATTTCATCATTTAGTTTGCATTGTGTGCGCGAGTTAGGACGCTTGTGTTACCCATGTTGTGTCATGTAAGGGATACCATACTTTCATTCAAGGTATGGAGATCGAGCATGGCATAACCACTCATAGCCTTGTACCATTTGGAATATACTTGCTATGGAAACCTAAGCCTTTTAATCCAAAGACTAATGCTCATGTAATTGGCCTAGTTATTTTCCTTATGATTGATATATCTTAGTTTAAATAATGGCTTATTTAGTTTGTTCTTTTTCTAATATGACCTACCTATATTGTAAGCTCAAAAATAATTCTTTTCCTTTAAGATCAAAAAGACCAAAACTATTTTTAAAAATTTTAAAAATGTTCTTTGTACATAAAACTTTTCTAAAACAAGTGAAAAATTTTCTTTTATCGTGACCCAAATACAAAGCCCAAAATTCCTTTTTTTTCTAAAAACTTTTTACAATTGGCTTACAAAAAAAATCATTTTCACAACCTTTTGAAAGAGCTTATGAACATTTAGGTCAATTATAAAATACCAAAAATTAATTGTGAGCCTAGCTTATACTAAGAATTATTAACCATGGGCTTATTTTTTCCATGAATCACTAGTTACTTTTTCTAAAATAAGAAATCTATTTATGATAAACCTATTAATTTTGTTTTAATTCAATAGAGCATAAAAGCTATTTTAGTTGAGATTCAATGGATTAAAGCCTAATTAATGAAAATTATCATGGACCGACTTCTATATTAGAAAGTGCAACTATTGGTTAAATCATCCGAGCGAATTTTTTGAAAATAAGATATCTCATGTTGGTATATTGTTGACCATGAACCTAGGAAAAGAGACTCGCTATTCGTGTGTAGAAGTTATAAGGTTGGAAGAGACATCCTAATTATCTTTGCTTGTTTTGTCATTTGTGCATGCTTGCATACACACATTACATTACATATCATTAATCCTTTTTGGCTCACAGACCTGGAGTACAATAGCTCAAGAGTGTACAAAAATCCCACCTACGCCAGTGACATTGAATCTAGCAGTGACTCAATTAATTCTCACCAAGAGCAATGGAACCCAAACAAATTTAAAGAATGATGGACGACGCCCTCAATACCAAAATGGAAGAGCTAAAGGAGGCCCTAGCTAAGACCATGAAGAACCAATTGGCTGCAATTTTGGGGAATAGTGTTGAAGCATATGCTAGCACCAAGAAGATGAAGGACAAAGGGAAGGCTAAGGTTGGTGAAGTGGCTTTTGATGATGACAAGGTAGTCATTGATGATGATGACGACTGGACTCAATGCTTCTGAGATCCTCTAGACAGGAAGAAGGAGCTAAAGGTTGTTGAAAGATCAGCTATGGAGAAAACTGAAACTTCAGATGTTGAGAAGTTGATTGCTGACTTGAAAAAGAAATTTAAAAAGAAGCTGAAAACCGAGGAGATGTCTGAAGTTGACAAGTTGTTCGAAGTAGATGAAGAGGTTCTGTAAAAGTCCAAGATCTCATCCTTTGTAAAGTTTGATGGAACTGGAAACCCTTACCTCCATGTGAAGTAATATATCACTGCTATGCAGTCTGCTCGAGCTACTAAGGCTCAAACTCTAATGTACTTCATGATCTCATTGGATCCTATTTTCCAAAATTGGTTCAATACCTTAGATAATGGCACTCAAAAGAGTTGGGATCTACTATACAAGGCTTTCATCTAATAATATGGGTATTATGCTACATTGAAAGTTATCTTAATAGAGGTGGAGTTCATTAGACAAAGGTCGAACGAGAACTTCATGGACTATGTGAATAGGTGGAGGAATAAGACTGCATTGCTTAAGAGGAGTGTGAGTGGGGATTTTCACCCCCACTCCCGGTGGAATGGTTCTTACTACTTCGACACTGTTTAGGCTCAGGACCTTAGAGAACACGGGCCTAAGCCCAGAGAAAATGAAGTCGCCACCCGGACGAGCCGAGAAAAAGAAAGGGGTGGATGACTTGATTCCTAAGGAATCCCCAAGCCCCTAATGGGTTCGAAAAGTTGGGTACGTGTGGGGAAGGTGAGAAATGGCTCAGCACCCCCACAATGGCCAGTTCATTGGATCCGGCCTCCTTTTCAGGTCTTAATATTATAAAATTCTTAAGCATAACAATATTATCCATACTACATGCAACAATTAAAATAAAGCATCATTATATTAAAATCAAAGCAATGTCAAAACAAAGCAAATAAATGGACACTCATTCGAGGATGGAAACATGTCCTTGCATTATCCATGTCTAACACTAAATAGGACACCCACCGAAAGGTGAAAATGTGTCCTTTACATTGGTCCAAAAATTTTAAAATAAAATAAATTACATGATGCTCACGACATGAGGTACCCAAAATATGGAAACATACCTCTTACAATGTTTTGAAATCTAAAAAAATCAATAAAAGTAAACATCCATTCATTATAAATAAGTCATTCATCAAAGACATCAAACATCAATCAAAATATATAATAAACATTCATCCTATTTAAATAAAATAATAAGCATATAACTTTAGGGTTCATGTATCAATTAGGGTTTCTTGGGTTTTATGTTTAACAATTAGTGTTTAAGTAAATAAGATTAAAGCTTATGAAAATAAAATAAAATCTTTAGATATTTGAAAGAAACAAGCTACTGTGATGATTTGAAAATAGAATTCATTAAGATTTATGGTTTGAATAAATTAGGGTTTTGGTTTGTATTTTGAATAAAGCTACTATATTTTTAATAATCATAATAAAGGAAGTTAAACATAAAGACTTACAATACACAAATAAATATTGACCCCTTTGATGAGCCCATATGGTGGTCCCGCTAGCAGGATAGAGGGTGGGGTTAAGGGGCAACGCCCCAGAAAATTTTGGAAACTGGCTTTTAGGGTTGTAGGTTTTGGTTTTGAAAATTAAGATTAAGATTTAGAAAATAGGGTTGCGAAATTGGAAGAAACTAATGTTATTTTTTAAAAGAATAATGCTACTGTGTGATTTTAGAAAGAAGAATTAATTAGGGTTAAAGCTTTTGATACTTGAAAAAATAAGGCTATTGGATTTTTGAAATAGAGATTAGGTTAGGGTTTTAAGAAAATTGTCTATTGTTTTGTGGTTTTAGAAAAGTGTAATTAGGGTTTTAGATTTCAAAAATATATTTTATGGTTATTAAGGCATTAGGGTTTTGAAAAATAGTTTTTAGGGTTTCAAATAGAGTTTCAGATGGTAAGTAGAACAATTGACCATCTATTGCACGTTTAAACAATTAATCCAATTTGAATGATGAAGATACTGTAAAGAAATAAATAAAGATTCAAACCTCCGTTGTAGATTCCACCAAAATCTTGAATTCTGGTTGAACAATATCAAAGACATTGTGGGCTACCATTGATGGGTTGTATATTATTTGCTGCCTCTTGATTTTTCAAGCTTGAGATTATGAATAGACTGCCAAAAATAATTCTGAGCTCCAAAGGTCCAGATCCTCTTTTTAAGATCAAAAGTCCCTTTCCATGTTTTTTAATGTGGTATTTATAGGAAAAAAATAGAACCTAATTCTAATTGTCTAAGGAAATAAAAACCATTTAGTAAAAGAAATAAAAAACAAATAGAATTCGATTTCAAAAAAAAAAAAAACTGCGCTGGAAAAAGTTACTGCAGGGTACGAGCCGGCAAGCTGCGAGAATTGCTTGTGAGTGGGCGAGGGCCAGACAATTCACCGTAGGAATTTTCTATGGTGAATTGGATTATGGCCAATTTTCCGCAGAAATTTCTTGCGGCGAATTGGCCCAAGCCAATTCATCTTCGGCGATGAAAATTTTTCGTCGCCGATTTTTATTTATTTTTTTTATCTTTTTCTTTACTATTACCTTTTTTATTTTATTAAAAATAAATATTATAAGTAATGAATATTAAAATAAATATTATTTAATTAAAATACCACAAAAATTATTTTGGACTATTTTAAAAATATCAGACTGGCCTGGGTCAAAAATTAAGGGTTTACGAGGAGGCCTGATGAATCCGATCAAATTAGAATGATTGTGAGAGGGGTGTTACCTAGCCTTCATGAAAGGATGTCTCATACACTCATTCCGGATTTCAAGGACCTTTTACAAGCTGATCTACAAATTGAAGGGTGAGAAAGAGAGAAAAACCTCTTTTCAGCAAGAAGGAATGAGAAAGGGAACTACCAGTCGGGTAATTAAAGCACGCAAAAGAAAGTTATTGTTAATGGGACTAGATAAGGAGGGAGAAGGTAGTTCTCAGAGTTGGGGAAACCTCTATCTTGGGTTTTCAATAAACTACAATGGAAGGGGTTATTACAACCCTTGGATCCTCGACCCTTGCTGAATCCTTTACCAAAAAATTTCAATTCCAAGGCTTTTTGTCAATTTCATCAGACTCAAGGATACGAGATAGATAGATGCACTTGATTGAAGCATGAAATCCAAGATCTAATTGATAGTGGTAAGCTGCTTGAGCTCGATAAGCCTAATACAAAGGATAATCCTCTGCCTAGGTTCAACAGAGTGCCACCACCAGCAACCTTCATGATAGGAAGAGGATTGGAGGAAGATTTTGTCTTATCTTATTTTCAAGATGAGAGTATTCAAGATATGAAGAGGGGAGAAGCTTAAGTCAATGAACTTCCCTTAGCTTGAATGTTGCTTTTCAATTTTTCTTTCTTTAATGTTTAATTGGAACAATTATGTTTTTCAAATAAGATTATTTGAATAAATTACTTTCATTAAAATTTTTATTAGTCTTTATCCATTTTGGTACTTAACCAATGATGAGTCTAGCTTGATAATCATAAATTAGTATATCTATGCATCATGATTTGATTGACTTTACTAGGTGAGGGAATTGCTCTATAGCATTGAGTTGTGTATACTTACTTAGAGAGGGCTCCTGTATAATTACCTTTTTCTAGGTTCTAGTCAGTCTTAGAACATGCTTTGACGGACTTTTGAGGTGAAATTGAACTCTGCTTATTTAGGAGATAAATGATCTAGGCATTATCTGGTTAGCCAATAACTAGTATCAACCCTATTGATATTAATCCCTAGTTGTCCTTTTGAGCCTTCATAAAATTTTAGCTTTCTTTTCATTGGCTTACAAATCCCAACAACCTACCTTGAGTAGTTGTGATACTTAAGACAAATCTAATGATCACTAAGGGAAAGAGGCAAGAAGATGAAAAAGAGGAATGCCTAGTCAAGACCATAAGAAAAAAGAAGAAGAAAAAAGAAGAAAGAAAAGAAAGGAAAAAGAAAGAAAGGAAAGAAAAGAAAGAAAAAAAAGCAGAAAAAGAAAAAGAAATAAAATCCAAAATGGTTCAGAAAGCCAACTGAGTGCTCTTTTACCTAAAGCAGCAAAAGACTTCCATTTGGTTTATAAGGACAATTTGACTTGAATTTGTCTAACCCAACTAAAGATTCAATTAAAATCGGAGAAAAAGGAGGAAGACCATCTAGTTCTTAAAAGTCCTATACTTGACAGTCCTACAAGAAAGAAGGACAAAATGATAAAATGCTCAAAGAAGATGAGTAAGAAAAAGAAAGAGAAAGAAAAGGGAAAAAAAGGAAGGAATGTGGGTATCAACCTTTTTATAAGGGAAAAGACTATCCCATTCAAGATCCAGATTAACGCCATTCAAAGCTCTATCTTTTCATATTTCCAACTGCCTAAAGTTCCAACAAGAAGTTTATAGTGTGAAGGCTTGTCCATAGTATCACATTAGCTCCAATTTCAAAATGACCTTCATTTAAACCATGTCCCTTATAGACCCCATTTTAAGCCTATCAAAGACCTGTTGATCTCTTTTGGTAGGTAGAGTCTATTAGTGGAGATATTTTGGATAAGCATGCATATAAGTAGACAATATTCAAACCCAATGAGACCTTTGACCAAGTAATGTGTATGTGTCTATCTAAAGTGCAACAGTTCTTGCTTACATAGAAATGATTCCCGAGTTTAGTACGGTAACTACGGTTGTCATGTTATGGATATGTTTATTTGAGAAATTGAGTCATGAGGTATAATGACACTGATTTGACAAAGTCAATATTTGATTTAAAAAAATGTTTTCTTATTGAAAAAAGCCTTTAAGTTAAGAGAAATATGTTGAATATTCGAACCTCGAAGGACACATTGGGAATAGTAAATGATTGTTGGCAAGGTTATGAAGAAGCAACCAACTGACATGTTGAATCATAGTTTGAAATGGATGTATCCCTGACTATGCTGCTTGGGCCTCACCACTCATGTTTTCAACATCTTGAAGATAGAAGCCATAAATGCAAAGCCTTATGTCATTCCAATGCAAGACCTGAACAGACACCTGGAAGGAGCCAATGTAAACACTCCAGCTGATCACCTCAGTCTGTGAGTCGATGGAACCACTATAAGTATTATCCATGCATATCATGCATACATGAGCATATCATATTGCATTTTTCTCTTGTGCTATCTATTCTTGGTTAGAAGGAAATAGCAAATGTGCTGTGAAGTAAAGAATCGAAAGAAGATATGGAATCAGGGGGCATAGAAAGCCCATTGCTTGAAGAAGCTCCAGTCCTTTTGCAAAAGAAGAAATGCATTCCTGTCTGAAGAACTGGACAATATACAAACATCAACCAAAGCCCGCATAGAAAAATCATGGGTTTGAGCCTACACAGGGGAAAAAGTTTCTCCTTTCAATTTTTGAGTTTATACGTGCACAAAACATTTTCAGACTCACTTTCAATATTTTTCCATGCAGGGGGTAAGGCGAAGACATAAGGGGCCAGCTAAAAAATGGCTGAATTTTTTGCAAAAATTGCAAAAGAATGGAACATTAGAACTATCAAAAGAATGAAGATGCAAAAGACAAAAAATTAGTCTAGCTAGAGGAGCTAAAGACAGTATAGGATAAAAGTTCAAAAGGATGAAGATCCAATTTAAAGGGTGAAGACATGATTTCCAAGGATGAAGATTCATTTTCAGGGGTAAAGACCCAATGCAAAGGATGAAGATGCACTTTCAAGGGTAAAGACCCAATCTCTAAGGATGAAGATCCATTTTGAAGTGTGAAGACCATGCCAAGGATGAAGATCCACTTTGAAGGGTGAAGACCCAATGCCAAGGATGAAGATCCAATTTCAAAGGATGAAGACCTGAAGTCCAAAGGATGAAGATCCATTTTGAAGGGTGAAGACCCTACCAAGGATGAAAAATCCAGCATAAAGGATGAAGATCAACTTTTAAGGGTGAAGACCCGATCTCCAAGGATGAAGATCCATTTTTAAGGGCGAAGACCCGATGCCAAGGATGAAGATCCTCTTTCAATGGTGAAGACCCGATTTCCAAGGATGAAGATCCATTTTTAATGGTGAAGATCTGATGCCAAGGATGAATATCCACTTTCAAGGTTGAAGACCCGATCTCTAAGGATGAAGATCCATTTTCAAGGGTGAAGACCCAATGCCAAGGATGAAAATAAATGGTCCAAGGATGAAGATCCATTTTGAGGTTGACGACCTACAATCCATGGAACAACCAGTGCAGTTGGAATTCTCAACTAATAAAAGGTAAATCAAATTCAGTCTTGGGTCCAAGTACCCAAATAAATTCAGTCTCAAGTCCAAGTACCCAGTCTCGGGTCAAAGTACTTAAAAAATTTAGTCTCAAGTCCAAGTACCCAAATTCAATTCAATCTAGGGTCCAAGTACCCCATTCAATCTTAGGACCAAGTACCCAATCTAGGGTCCAAGTACCCAATCTAGGGTCCAAGTACCCAATTAAAATTTTAATTTCGGGTCTAAGTACCCAATCTCAGGTCCAAGTACCTAATCTCGAGTCCAAGTACCCAGTTTCGGGTCCAAGTACCTAAATCTTTTTAGGGTCCAAACCCAAACCAACTCACCGCGGGTCCAGAACCCAAATTATTTTTGAAGTCCAGAACTCACCATGGATCCAGAGTCCAAACCATTCCAAGTCTAGAATAATCCTTATCCAAAATCAATTCAAAACCATGTTTCTTTCACTCTTTGAATAAATTCAAGATCATTCAAGTAGGGGCAAACTGTAGACCCTTGATTTTGGCCTTGGCTATTCCAATGCTAATTTCAAACTTTTGAGTGGACAATATATTGTAATAGGACCTAAAATAAGCTAATTAAACTTTTAAAACCTAATTGGGTCTGTTTTAGAAGATTTGGTTGGTTTTTACATGATACCAGTGCACTAAACCCTAGAATGGGTTCAATTCGAAGGTTGGTTGCTTTTTCACTCAATCCGGATGATTTTTGGTCAATAGGGATGTCCCATGTTGAATTAGGGCATCCAAACCGACATGGGAAAGCCCCATATCGAATTGGAGGCCTCCCAATTTGATATGGGGTAGCCCCAATATGGGGCTATCTCATATCAAAATGGGCCCCATTTTGATATGGGATAGCCCCATATCAAAATGGGGCTCTCCCAGTCTGATATGGGGTAGGTTTTTTTCCATTCCATGTTGAATCTGGAGATATACTTCAATATGGGCTCAGATTTTGTCAAAATTAAGTCATTTGAATTTGAGATGGACTCGACCTATATCGAATTCAAGTAATTGTAATTCAATATGGTCTCGATTTGTGTCGAACCCGCAAATTCGACATGGATTAGAATAAATCATTCTTAAACAGGAAAACTTTCATAGAGTGATTATAAATATAGGTTTTAAAAACTTGAAGAAGGATCAGATCTTTTGAACCTTTGGCTTTTGGTTGACTGCTGGAACTCTTAAAAATTCAGCAATCAACCAATGAACCCTAGAAAGCTTGATAAACAAAAAGAAACAACAATGATAGATGAGGAAGATCAACAACACAAAACTCTACAAAGGCAGTGTACTCATTGTCTTTGCCAAATCTCATCTAGAATCTCGTTCAAACAATTTTGATGGAGCCAACAAATGATGTTATGCTTTAAGTTAAATACATACTATATGTTTTGATTGTTTTAAATATTAAATGAGCCCATTCTTCATTTAATTAAAGTTACAGTATACAACTTCTTCTAAAATCAGTTCATATGTTAGTTTATGTGAAGTGCAAATTATTATTTTGATAAGTCATAACAATTATAACTAGTAGACTTGTTTGACACATATAGTTTATTTGTTTTTTTTATCCTATGCCTATTTAATCAATATATTACTCAGAATCACATTAAGGTTTTTCATATAAAACTTCACAGTTAAATCTAATCTCTTTAAACATATTCATAGTTCACATAACCTCTAAACTTTGATAAGTTTTTCATGAATGTTAAACGCTAATTCATGTAAAATCTTAAGCTACAAACATTATTTTTCATAAATACCAAACCGTAATTTATTTCTTTCTAAAAGCCCTAATCGCATGGTATTAGCCCTAAACCCTAATTTGATTAACCAAAAACCCTACTACTCTCTTTAAACTACAAAACCCTAATCAATTCTATTTTTCCAAATTTCTTACAGTAGGCTAAGTATTTCAAATAATAATAATAATTGTGTTAATTCCAAAATCCCAAAACCCTAAATGTTAATTAAGAAACCAACCTAAATTGAGACAAACTTAAACTTATGTCTTTATTTGCTTTATTTAAGTTAGAAGCATGCTTGTTATATGTTTTGATTAATAGTTTATTTATATCTTTGGTTTATATGTTTGACGAATAATTTATTTATGATGAATGATTTTTGTTTTTATTGATTTGTTTTGGTTTCAAAAAATTGTAAGAGGCATGTTTCCATGATTGGGTACCTCATTAATTAGTCTTTATGTAATTTCAATCATCTTCATATTTTGGGATTAATGTAAATAACACATTTTCACCTTTCGGTGTGTGTCCTATTTAATTTTAGACATGGACAATGTAAGGACATGTTTCCATCCTCGGATGGGTGTTCATTTATTTGTTTTATTTGAACATTGTTGTGATTTTAATAAAGTATTTATTTATTCTTATGATCACGTGTAGTATGGATAATATTATTATATTTAATAATTTTATAATATTAAGAGTTGAAAAGAAGGCCGGTTCCAATGAACAGGGCATTGTGGGGGTGCTGAGACATTTCTCACCTTCCCCACATGTACACAACTTTTCAAACCCATTAGGGGGTTGGGGATTCCTTAGAAATTGAGTCATCCACCCCTTTCCATTTTCCTGGCCAATATGGGTTGCGACTCCATTTTCTCCGGGTTTAGGCTCGTTTTCTCTAAGGCCCTAAGCCTAATAGTGCCAAAGTCACAAGAATCATTCCACCGGGAGTGGGGACAAAAATCCCCGCTCACAGTATGTCTCCACTTTGTGGATACCTCACTAATTAAGCTTCATGTAATTTAAATTATTTTCACATTTTGGGAATAATGTAAATGACACTTTTCACCTTTTGGTGGGTGTCCTATTAGTTTTAGACATTGGATGATGTAAGGACATGATTCCATCCACGGATGGGTGTCCATTTATTTGTTCTGTTTAAACATTGCTTTGACTTTAATATAATGATGCTTTTATTTTAAATATTGTATGTAGTATGGATGATATTATAATATTTATGAATTTCATATATTTAGACCTATAAAGGAGGCCGATTCCAAAGAATCGGGCGTTGTGGGGGTGCTGGGCCATTCTCACATTCCCCACACGTACCTAACTTTCTGAACCCAATAGTGGGTTAGGGATTCCTTAGGAATCGAGTCATCCCCCCTTTCTTTTTCCCAGCCCATCCTCATGGGTTCGTGTTCTCTAAGGCCTCGAGCCTCACAGTTCCAAAGTCACAAGAGCCATTTCCCATGGGGGTGGGGGATAAAATCCCTGCTCACACCGCCCTAATTTTTCCTTAGGTTTTTCTTAACTTGTTTTCTTATGCTAACATATTTGGCTTCAGGAGCGCCTCTGCTTGCTTGACACTCCAACGATAGATTTTGTCAAAATTTTGTTGCGACATCATTCTGCCAAGAAACTCCTCCATCCTGCTTCTTCATATGGCAAATGGATTGAATGGATTTGCTCTTGAGCTACAGTTAACATTCGTTGGTTGGTACCTTGGTGGAAGATTAACCATGTTACCATTCAGACGTATTTGATGTATGTTCCTCTTGCTACTCTTCATTGAGGTACTTACTATGATCCTCATCATCTTGACCATCAGTATGAAGCTGAGCCTCAAGCCTTCTTGGATCAATTGAAGCAAAGCTTGCCTGCACACTACACTTATCATGTGCCATAGATTTTACATTTGTCAATTCCTTATAAAAAATAATGTTAGAATGAACAATAATAATAATAAATGTTCCTTTTCCTTTTATAATTTTTCATCATCTTTCGCTATTGTGTTATTTATTTTACCATATTTGGTCGAGTACTTGAAATAGTGCACATAGAATAATTTTAATATTAACTCTATTTTATTAAATTGGGGAATAACCAAACATAAAGCCAGCATACACAAGATCACTCCTGTCGTAAACCAGCCCTTTAGGGGTTTTTAATTGACAATTTTCTCTCATTTAGCCCTAATTATTGCCTAGGCCACCCTTTTGGGTTTTCAAAAATAGAGGACTACTCTAACTTTTGCCTAGGCCTCCCTTTTAGGGTTTTTAACCTAGCGAGCGCTCTTTTTTTATATATAAAATTTCTTCAACCTGTCAATGTTCACTTGCTCACTAAACTCGTTCCCATCCATGTCTGATATCTTGACTGCACCCTTATTCATGACTTGATTTACAACATATGGTCCTTCCTAACTAAGTCTGAATTTTCCTCTAGGATTAGGGACATTAGGCTTACATTGCTTCAACACTAAGTCACTGACTTTAAACTTCCTGATCTTAACTCTTCTATTGTAGGACCGAGCTATCATTCTTTGATACACCCGATGATGATACAATGCATTTAACCTTCTCTCTTCTAATAAAGCTAATTTTATGTATCTACTCACTACCCATTTTATCTTAGGCAATTCATGTAATGGTCATGATTTTCAACAGGGAGGTTTTAACTAATAATGAAAAAAAGTGCATAGTGTATAGTGACAAAAGTATTGTGGATAAATGCTATACATAAAGAATAGTACATTATATATCTTAAACCTTTACTGAAAAGAGTATTTTAACTGTTTTATGAGATTAAAACTCGATTTAAAATAAACTGTTAAGAATGAGGGTGCACCATAGTTATTATGAGCATTCCCTCACTAGATTAAAAATATTATATATATATATATATATGTGTATATGTGTCAATGTGTAGCATTTTCTTATTTCTTTCTCCCTTCTTCTCTCCACGCCACCATCACCAACACCACCAAAGTTTCTCCTTTCTTCTTCTTTCTTTCTATGATTTGAATCAAAACTAAGATAAGATTACATCTAAATATAAGTGTTGAGAAGATTAAGTTGGAAAAGTGGTGATTATCAACAAGGTATGTGCTTTTGATTTATACTTTGCAAAAATAAGAATTTTTCTGAGTTTTAATGATTTAATTGAATGATTGAGTTATGTATAATGATATATTTCCTGAAAGTATTGATTAAATAGATTGATAAGTGAAAAATAACTTTTATATGGTGGGTTTTGATCCTTAACTAAACCTTTATGAGAATTGAATGGTTTGATGTTGGTTTTATTCATAGGAAATGATTGAAAGTTTGATTGAGTGAAGTTGTGGTAAAATATTTGATATGAATTCTTTTTCTATCAAAACTTTGAGTTCGATACATTTTGATCTTAGATCTTAAACATGTTTGTGTTTAATGAAGTTAAAAGTACAGAATACATGATTTTACTCCGAAAACAGTCCCAAAATCAATGCCACGGTCGTGGGAATTGAGTGCCACGACCGTGGGATTGAAAATGATGTTGTTTCTTTAAATTTTTTTTTTGATAAAACAGAGCAAGTTCCAATGCCACGACCGTGGCTCTTGAAGGCCACGACCGTGGGGGTTTTAAAACAAAGTGGACAGACTCGTTTGCTATCCCACGGTCGTGGGGTTGTGAGGCCACGACCGTGGGGACCTAAATAGTATTTTTGGCTTGTAATTTGTGATCTACGGGCCTAGTATGAGACTAATATGTGAATAATTTTATTGAAAATTCATGTGTATATGTTAAATGCATGAAAAAGAGTGAGAAACTTTAGATAAGTGACAAATATATATATATATATCATACTAAATGTTGCTAAGAGTAATGTACCAAGATCATGGTATAAACAAGTGAAATGATATAAACCAGTGAAATGATATAAAAAAGTGCTTATATAAACAAGTGTTAATCAATGACATGAGACTAACTTTTGTGCTAATGTGTTAAATGTATGAAAATGAGTGATAAACTTTAGATACGTGACACACATATATATTCTACCAAATGTTGATAAGAGTATAGTATCAATGAAAGGAAATAAACAATGTAGTGTTCATCAAAATTAATGAATTGCCCAAATCATATTAAATTTATATCTAGCTTTGGATTGAATGGTTAACCAGAGGATGGATAGCCACAGTGATAGTGGGCACCTCGTGCCTTTAATGGACACATTGTGTTATTAGTGATCGTGGGCATAATTGCCATTATAAATTCTTGAGATTGCTATACTAACATGTTATCCAAACCTATGATCTAAGTTTAGTATATTTGGGCATAATTAATGAAAATATATGTGAACATGATAGTTGAAAGAAATGTAAAATAATAATATAAGTCAATTACTTGAAATTGAAGTATTGTGTTATAGTGTAAAAGTGAATGGTAATATATATATTAATGCTTACATGTGAAAGTCCTAATGCACGTAATGGTAATGTTATGCTCAATGTATTGAATTAATCAAATGATTGAAAGTGTATATCATGATGTGAGATACAAAGAACTCTCAAGTATAGTACTAAAATGAAGTGATGAAAAATATAGATTGAATGAAATGATACTAAAAGTGAAATTGAAAAGAAAGACTTATTGAAAAACAAAATAAGTGTATTGTGAACAATGTTATCAAATAAGGAAACAAGTCTTGAATAAACTGCTTCTCAATGAGACAAGAGGCAATACCAAAAGTATTGTATTATATGATAACTTTATACAGGGATAGCTCTTATTTTGTGTAATCAGCATGGTATATTGACTTGTTACTAAAATTAGTTTATATATGGAAATACTTCTTAAAACTAAGTGTTATTACTATATTTTCATAAGTATATTTCTTTAATATTAAGTGTTAAAATATGTGTATACAAGCACCACTAAGCTTTGCTTAGCATGTTAGAATTGTTTTCTGACACACAGGTATCAGGACAATGGAGCAAGATAAGAACAAACGAAGATCTTGTGTATATTGTATTCATAAGTGATAAATGTATATAGATATTCAGTTTGGGTATTTGGAGATTGTATAAATTTGTAAACATGAAAGGAATACATGTATTTAGAGAATGAGGTTTGAGATTCTAGTGAATGATTATCATGAAAGAAATGTATTGTTTATTTATTTGATTTGATGAACTTATGAAGTTTATCTGATTTATAATTTCTATTTGCATTATTGGTATTTATGATGAGAGTTTTCTATGAATTGATTGGAACGTGGACAGTATATTGAATAACATTCTCTGATAGTTTTTATATAAGAATTGTCAGAGGATGTTAAAATTCAGCTTCCAGGACCACTCTTAATGAGTTGATCTCTATCTCAATTGGCAATAATGCTTCCATCCAATAAATTAAGGAAAATGGTGTAATTCTAGCCGGGGTTGGCACAGTTGTTCTATATCCCTACAAAGCAAAAGGAAGCATCTCCGACCAATCCCTATATGTCTTGGTCATCTTAGATAGAATCTGCTTAATTGTCTTATTTGTTACTTCTGTTGTACCATTAGCCTTTGGTCTATAAGGGGAGGATCGGTGATGATGGATTTGGTACTTCGACAATAAGTCCCTAACTGCTCCTTGAAACTGTACCCCATTGTTCGATATCACACTGTTTGGGACCCCATATCTTCAGATGATATTCTTTTTAATAAACCTAGCCATTTGCCTTGCCCCCTACTTGTTGAAAGATATGGCTTCAAACCCATATCTGTAGGTGGTCGTTTGAAGCCGTCGAATGTATCTCCCTTATAATGTCAATCCCCCAAGTTGTAAAGGGCCAGGGTGAAGACATAGAATGTAATTCTTTAGAAGGCATGTGATTCAAATTACCATACATCTGACATTGCTGGTACTTCTTCACAAACTCAATACAATCTATATGAGCTGAGATTTTTGCCCCCCACTCCCGGTGGAATGGTTCTTGCGACTTCATCACTGTTTAAGCTCCGAGCCTTAAGGAACACGGGCTTAAGCCCAAAGAAAATGGAGTCGCCACCTGAATGGGCCAGGAAAAAGAAAGGGGTGGATGACTCAATTCCTAAGGAATCCTCAACCCCCTAATGGGTTAGGAAAGTTGGGCACATGTGGGGAAGGTGAGAAATGGCCTAGCACCCCCACAACGCCTGGTTCATTGGAACCAACCTCCTTTGCAGGTCTTAATATTATAAAATTCATAAGTATAACAATATTATCCATATTACATGCAATAATTAAAATAAAGTATCATTTTATTAAAAGCAAAGCAATGTCCAAACAAAGCAAATAAATGGACACTCATCCAAGGATGGAAACATGTTCTTACATCATTCATGTATAAACTAAACAGGACACCCACAAAAAGGTGGAAATATGTCCTTTACATTGGTCCAAGATATAAAAGCAATTTAAATTACATGGAAATTAATTAATGAGGTACCCACAAAGTTGAAACATACCTCTTACAATTTTAATACTAAAGCAACCAAATAATAATAATAATAAAGAAAATATCCATCCATGATAAATTAAATAAATCAAGTATTGAAATTAAATAAATCAACCATCAAAAAATATAATAAACTATATAATCAAATCTAAAATTATATAAAGCGATAAATATATAAATTTAGGATTTGCATCTTAGAATAGGGTTTTTGGAATTAAGGTTATTAAAATTAGGAAGCAGATTAAGGTTTCATCATTTAGGGTTTAGGTTTCTTTGAGGTTACTGGGATTATGCCATAATTGGACTTTTATTTGCTTTATTCAATTCCATACTTGATTATGCTTTGATTTATTTCTTATGCTTTAATTTATTTAATTTCAATACTTGATTTATTTAATTTATCATGGATGAATGTTTATTTTATATTTTGATTAATAGCTTTGATGAATGATTTGTTTATGATGAATGATTATTTACTTTTATCAATTAATTTAGATTTCCAAAAGTTGTAAGAGGTATGTTTCCACTTGGTGGGTATCTCATTAGTTAAACATCATGTAATTTAATTTGATTTTCTATTTTAGAACCTATGTAAAGGGCATGTTTCTACCTTTTGGTGGGTGTCCTATTTAAGCATATGATGTAAGGACATGTTTCCATCCTTAGATGGGTGTCCATTTATTTGCTTTGTTTGGACATTACTTTTATTTTAATATATTGATGCTTTCTTTTAATTATTGTGTGTAGTATGGATAATGTTATTATACTTAAGAAGTTTATAATATTAAGACCTGTAAAGGAGGCCGGTTCCAATGAACCGGGCGTTGTGGGGGGTGCTGGGCCATTTCTCACCTTCCCCACACGTACCCAGCATTCCGAACCCATTAGGGGGTTGGGGATTCCTTAGGAATCGAGTCATCCACCCCTTTCTTTTTCCCGGCCCGTCCGGGTGGCGACTCCATTTTCTCCAGACTTAGGTCCGTGTTCTCTAAGGCCCCGAGCCTAAACAGTGCCGAAGTAGCAAGAACCATTCCACTGAGAGTGGGGGGCAAAAATCCACGTTCACGCCATCTGTGATACAACTCCCCATGAAAAGTGATGTACCATAAGGACCATCCCCTAATGGCTCTTCTCTCTTCCCTTGTTGCCCCCAATGGGTATTCCTTATTCTCCAAAAATTGTCTTATGGTGTCATACCACGCATCATGTTCTATATCAGTTTCCATGATTATTTCATATTTGTAGCAAGGAGTTAATGAACTGGTCAAAACAAAAGGCTTCAGCAACAAGTTTATAAGATTTTCTTTATCGAAGCCAATGTGGCAAGGGCATTGAGCATCTTGTTTTCTTCCCTTGGTCGGTGTATAAATCTGCACTTCTTAAAATTCTTCTTCATCATGGTCAAGTAATGGTGGTATGGTTTTAACTTCTCTTCTTTTAACTCCCACTCTTTGTTTACTTGAGATACCACTAACAAAGATTCCCAAAGACTTGCACCTTATCCACCTTCATAATCATCAAGGTTTTCAAACCAAAAATACATGCTTCATACTCCACCATATTATTGGTTGCCTGAACTTCAACTTCTTAGCTAAAGGGATAAGCTCCCCTTTAGGTTATTCCAGTATGACTCCCAAACCTGCTCCTTTTCTATTCACTAATCCATCAAAATACATCTTTCATCCTTGTACTTTTATGGCATCTAGATCATCTGGATATTCAAGACTACTTCTTCACTATCTTACAATGGTTGCTGGGCCAGGAATTTTGCTACTGCTCTACCTTTGATGGTTTTCTTAGTTACATATTAAATCTCAAATTCTTCTAAAATTATCAACCATCGACCTTATTTCCGGATCAAAGAGGGTGTCTCCCTTAAGTACTTCACTAGATCCAACTTGGAAATTGGTTGCACACTATAAGACTGAAAGTAATGCTGCAACTTCTTAGAAGAGCAAAGCACAGCTATACAGGTCTTTTCAATGATAATATACTTAATTTCATAAGGTAGGAACTTTCTACTCAAATAGTAGACTGTGTGCTCAACCCCTGATTCATCTGCTTGGGCTAGCATAGCTCCTATTAACTCTTCCTCGACTGCTAAGTATAGTAATAAGGGTTTACTGGGCTTAGGTGGTTTCAAAATAGGTGGATTAAGCAAATATTATTTTATAAGCTCAAAGGCCTTTTGACACTCTTCATTTCACTTGACTGGTTAGTTCTTTTTAAGTAATTTGATGATTAGTTCACAGATCGTGGTAAGCTTTTCTATGAACCTACTAACATACTGGAGCATGCCAATGAACCCCCAAACTTCTTTTTCCATCTTAGAGGCTGGCATATCCCTGATTGGCTTAACCTTGTCTGGGTCAATCTCAATGTCATTTTAACCAGCACGTGTCCCAACAACTTGCCTGAAGTAACCCCATGTAACACCCCGATACCCCATATAAGTAATATACATATACCTGATATACATATAGTATGTAACACCCCCACATTCAGTACACACACACTACAACACCACAATGTAGCATATGTGCACCGAATATAGGAGTGCTACGGCTTTTCATCATCATTCAAAACATTTTTATATAATACCATCATCTTTCTCAATATACATTATAGATATGTTAATACATTTAAGTAGTACACAGCGGAAGTTATAAAATATTTACACATATGAAAACATTTGAGTACATATTTATCATTACATATATATATTTACAATATAAACAAAATCTTTACAAAATATAAAAGAGTTATACATGATTGGCAAATCTCCTCTGATCTTTAAGTTCCCAAAAATCAACTCTTCAATGTCTACTCTCACTCGGTCTAGAAGAGCTCTCGGGTTCAACTCTATTACCTGCGCGATTAAACACTATCGCGCTAAGCCAAGGGCTTAGTAAGACAATTCATGCTAATGTTATGCTTTAGTGCAATGCAATGTTTCACATTGGTATTAATAAATCAACATCAATGATACACACACAATTAGTAAAGATCATACTCAATAAACAATATTCCGTGAATAGTCCGTTTCATCATATAAGTAATATTAACATTTCATTACATTAGAACAACATTTATGTTATACATAAAACCTAGACACCTATGGGCCCATCAAGTATTTAATACGATATTCAGAATTCAGAGTTACTGCTTTAGTTCATAAACACCATTATCACGCCCGTAGGCAACATATACATATATATCTCTATCCATGGATAGTGTAACAGACCCAGTCTCTTGGATCATCAACTCATCTAACTCGAGGAGATCCTCAACCCGGCAAGACTGTTACAAATCTAATATTTCATAATATCAATTATCATAGTGTAACAGACCCAGTCTCTTGGACCTCAATTCAACTCAATTTGAAGAGATCCTCAACCCGGCAAGACTGTTAACTTTCATTAAATAGGCATGCCTCAAAAAAAAACCAGAACTCTGAACTGAATATCATATTAAACATACACTTATTTCAAACTCTTTATCAATCTTTTTCATCAATTAGGCAAACATGCCATACATCAATCAATTATATCATCATAGCCAATCACAATGGCTTTATAGCATTTCATATCTCAATTCATATTGTGTATATAGCATTATTAGTATCACATTTCAAAGTACATTATTCATAATACACATCACCATTCACAAGCCTCACAATACACAATACATAACCTTATTCATGTAATATCATATGCATTATCAATTCCATATCATCTCATATTTCATGATTCAACAATGATGTTAGACAAATGATATCTATTTTGATCCTTGACAACTCAAATGGATGATCTATTTTAACATGTATATGAAAATCTTGTTGTAGGATTAGATTGCTTCCAATAAGGTGAACAGAACCTTTCTAGCGGTCGCGCCTCACCTGAATACGACCGCCCCATACAATTACAAGATAAAACCTTATTACAGTAGGTTTCGCGGCCAGAAGCCCGACCTAAGTCGCGACCGCACCTCACAATCAAAAGATAAAACATTATTATAGTAGGTTTCACGGCCAGAAGCCCGACCTAAGTCGCGACCGCACTTCACAATCAAAAGATAAAACATTATTACAGTAGGTTTCGCGGCCAGAAGCCCGACCTAAGTCGCGACCGCACTTGAATAATAGCGACTGCCCCAAATTACGTGTCTCTCATGCATAAACCCTAAATGTAACCAACCCTCTTCCAAATGCATTTTAACATATAATTCCCAACACAAACTCACTCAAATGGATATAACTCATGTCATAACACATATTCATCACAATAACCACTTAAACAACACATTTGAACACAAACCATCTCAAAATCCTAACTCAAACTTTACTCTTGATTTTCCACTATCAATCTTCACTTATTTTTCCATAATCACAACCAAACCAACACCAATTCCAATTTTTTTTACTTTAAATCAATTCTAGCACTTGCAAACACATATCAAATACACCAAATCATTACATCAACAAATCACACTTCACTTTAAACATAACTTCAAAATTTACAAAGGAAAAACAAGAGATTTCTTACCTTAGATGAAGAAATTTCACAAATCTCTAACCAAACTCTTTGATTGCCTCTACAATTGAACTCTAGCATCAAGAACACTTCTCTTCCTCTTTCTCTCCTTCAATCACCGGCACCCAAAATGAAAAGAAAACAAAATAGCCACAAGTCAAACACTTTTCCATCTTTTAATCTCCACCAAGAGATTTCTAAAGGTAAATTACCTCAATACCCTTAACCATATAACTCACCTTTTGTCTCATATAAGCCCATTTAAGTAATTACACACTCAACACAAAAATATCTCTTTTCCTTTGACTCTTCCTTTGACCCATTTATATGTTATATATATCATCATATACACAACATATACCATTCTCTCTAAACCCTATTTTCTTTCCCAATTTCTTTTCTCTTGCAATTATCATATATATACAATCCAATATAATAACAACAACAATAAAAACATCATAACCAAGACTTCTAGGGCATATATGAGGATATTACAATTCTCCCCCTCTAAAAAAGAAATTTCGTCCTCGAAATTACCTGATATCAACTCTGAAACAACTGAGGATATTGCTCTCGCATGGATTGTTCACTTTCCCAAGGTTCTTCTTCTTTTGCATGATTCTTCCATAAAACCTTCACCAATGGCACTCTCTTGTTTCTCAACTCTTTCACATCATGTGCCAAAATAGCAAATGGTTCCTCTTCAAAAGTCAAATCTGGGCTCACTTCGATAGATTCAATTTGCAATACATGAGATGGATCCGATCTGTACCTCCTCAACATAGAAACATGAAATACATTATGAATACGATCCAACTCAGGTGGCAAAGCAAGTCGATACGCAACTGGCCCAACTCTTTCCAAAACTTCATACGGTCCAATGAAACGAGGACTCAATTTCCCTTTCCGACCGAACCTCAAAATCTTTTTCCAAGGAGAAACTTTCAGAAATACCTTATCCCCAACATCAAACTCTATGTCTCTCCTTTTCAGATCTGCATAAGACTTCTGTCGGTCTGAAGCTGTTTTCAACCTGCCTCGTATCACTTTTACTTTCTCTTCAGTTTCTTGAATCAAATCAGGACCAATCAACTTATTATCTCCAAGCTCATTCCAACAAAGAGGTGTCCTACACCGTCTGCCATACAATGCTTCGAATGGTGCCATACCAATGCTAGATTGGTGACTGTTGTTGTAAGAAAACTCCACAAGAGGTAAAAATCTATCCCAACTTCTAGAGAAATCAATGACACAACTTCTCAACATATCTTCAATAATCTGTATCACCCTCTCTGACTGTCCATCCGTCTGTGGATGAAAAGCAGTGCTGAAGTGTAATCGAGAACCCAAAGCACTATGCAAACTCTTCTAAAATCTTGAAGTAAACCTGGGATCTCGATCAGACACTAAAGAAGTTGGAACACCATGCAACTTCACAATCTCATGGATATACAACTCAGCTAACCTTTCCAAAGAATAATCCATCCGAACCGGAAGGAAATGAGCTGTCTTAGTCAATCTATCCACAATTACCCATATGACATCATGCTTCTTTTGTGTCAATGGCAAACCAGACACAAAATCCATCGTCACTCTATCCCACTTCCATTCTGGTACTGATAATGGTTGAAGCAATCCAGTTGGGACTTGATGCTCTGCTTTTACCTTCTGACAGGTGAGACATTTCGACACAAAATCTGCAATATCTCTCTTCAAACCAATCCACTAGTAATGTTGTCTCAAATCATGATACATCTTTGTATTACCCGGATGCATAGCAAACACTGACTGATGTGCTTCTTCTAAAATGACTCTTTTCAAAACAGCATCATCGGGTACACACAATCGGTTCTTAAACCAGAGACTTCCATCACCTTTCACAATAAAATCTCTAGTCTTCCCATTCTTGCAATCTGAAATAATCTTCTGAATCTTCATATCAATCAACTGAGCCTCTTTTATCTGATCTAACAAAACTGGTTTCAAATGCAACTGTGCCAACAATGCACCATCGTCACAAGCTACAAAACTGGCATGCAAAGCTCTCAACTCAACAAGCAACGAGAGCGAGTAAACAGTTAAACCAGCTAAAGACTTCCGACTCAAGGCATCAGCAACAACATTTGCTTTACCTGGATGATAATCAATCAAACAGTCGTAGTCTTTAATCAATTCCAACCATCTCCTCTGCCGAAGATTGAGCTCTTTTTGAACACCCAAATATTTCAAACTTTTGTGATCAGTGTAGATAAAACATTTCTCCCCAAACAGATAGTGTCGCCAAATCTTCAATGCAAACACAATGGCTGCTATCTCCAAATCATGGGTCGGATAGTTAAGCTCATGCGGTTTCAACTGTCGAGATGCATAAGCTATAACCTTACCTTCTTGCATTAGAACACACCCCAAACCACTATGTGAAGCATCACTGTAGATCACATATGGTTTGCTTTCAACAGGTAAAGTAAGAACAGGCGCTTGAGTCAACATATCTCTCAACTGATCAAAACTAGCCTGACACTGATCCGTCCACACAAATCTCACTCCCTTACGAAGCAATCTGGTGAGTGGAGTAGCTATCAAAGAAAACCCTTTCACAAACCGTCGGTAATAGCCTGCCAAACCCAGAAAACTTCTAACCTCTGTCACAGACTTGGGTGGACTCCAATTTAAAATGGCTTCAACTTTACTCGGATCAACTCTAATGCCTTCTGCTGAGACAATATGTCCGAGAAAAGCGACTTGATCCAACCAGAACTCACACTTCGACAATTTGGCAAACAACTGCTTCTCTCTAAAAATCTGCAACACAATCCGCAAATGCTTGTCATGTTCCTCTTCATTCTGCGAATACACCATAATGTCATCGATGAAGACCACTACAAACTGATCCAGATAGGGCCTGAACACCCTATTCATCAAATCCATAAAAGCTGCAAGTGCATTCGTTAGACCAAAAGGCATAACTAGAAACTCATAATGTCCATACCTGGTCCGAAAGGCGGTCTTGGAAATGTCTTCAGCTTTAACTCTCAATTGATGGTACCCAGATCTCAAATCAATTTTAGAAAACACAGCTGCACCCTTCAATTGATCAAAGAGATCATCGATTCTAGGCAAAGGATATTTATTTTTAATAGTCACCTTGTTCAATTGCCTATAATCGATACACAACCTCATAGTACCATCTTTCTTTTTCACAAATAGCACAGGAGCTCCCCAAGGAGAAACACTGGGGCGAATAAATCCTTTATCCAACAACTCCTGTAATTGCACTTTCAATTCCCTCAATTCTGCTGGTGCCATTCTATAAGGAGTAATAGAGATAGGAGTGGTACCTGGCAACAATTCAATACCAAACTCCACCACTCTCTCAGGAGGCAATCCTGGCAACTCCTCTGGGAATACATCTGGAAACTCTGCAACTGTGGCAATACTATCAATGGGAGAACCCTTCACTCTAGTATCTATCACATGAGCAAGATAAGCTTCACACCCCTTTCTAATCAACCTCCTGGCTGCAACAGCTGAAACAAATAAGGAGGCTAGCTGTTCCTGCTCATTAGATACTATCACCTCTCTACCATCAGCAGTTCTCAAAGAAACAATTTTCCTTTTACAGTCTACCACAGCTCCATGTCTAGATAGCCAATCCATACCTAGGATCACATCATATTCCTTAAATGGCATCTCAATCAAATCTCCAAGGAACTCCTCACCTTGCACCCTCACTGCACTGTCTCGGTGCACCTTACTCACAATCACACTATGCCCTAACGGATTTGTCACCAACACATCAAATCCTAGGGGCTCAGCATGCATATCAGACACAGGCAAAACAGATTCACTAATATAAGAATGTGTGGAACCCGGATCAATCAAAGCAAGTACTGAAGTATCAAATAAAGAAAAAGTACCAGCTGTGACTGCCGAAGCATCTGGCTGCCTCTGCATAACATACATCCTCTGGGAAGATCCAACCTCTTCTGGTCTACTCTCCCTGGATGTAGAACCTCCTCTAACACTGAACCCAGATCTGCCTCCCCGGCTGCTACCTCTTGTAACACCCCATACTCTATATAAGTACTATACATATACCCGATATACATACAATATGTATATAAAGTATAAGGATGTCACTTTTTAGTTTCAATTTAAAACCTTTATTCGATATCAAACAATATTACATTAATTTAAAGTACAATAATACATTTCATTATATAAAAGTATTTACAAAATCATTATCCTTTTTATGATAATACATATATAGATATATATATATATTACATTGTCTCTTCCAAAGATTCATTTATACATATGAATACATTCTTATGAAAATGCAAAATCTTTAACTTGTACATGCATGCATCACCCTCTAGTTGGTCTCGAACTACTCTTGCTCTCTTCGTGACATGGCGGCTTAACTTCAGCTCCATCACCTACTTACCTACGCGATTAATATAACCGCGCTAAGCTCGAAAGCTTAGTAGTACAAATAAATACTAAAATATACATTACAAGATAAACATACCTCATATTTTTAGCATCATGTTTTCTTATTCTGTTTTCCCCTTTTTCAATGCATTCTTCATATATTCCTATTAATCTCATACATTACATACATATATATATATAGCATTACTATCAAACATAATCCCATAACTTGGTAGAACAATCATAAAACAATACTTACTATTTTTATCTCATATACATATATATACATATACATATATGTATATATATCATTACAATCCACATACACCATTACACACTTAATATGATACTTACACATTCACATACATTTTACACATCATATTATACTTTCATAAACTCATTTCTCAACATCTCAATACACCACTCAAATTAATCATTATCCACAATTCAACCTTCATGAATCACAATCAATATATCAATATACACATTACATATCATACTTCATAATATTATTTCATCATTTAGATATCACATAGTAAACAAAGACAGACTCGGGCCCAAAAGACACTAATATGTTATTCAAAGTTCAGAGTTACTGCTTTGGTCTATATTCACAATGATCAAGCCCGTAGGCAATATATCTCATATCTCTATCCATGGATAGTGTAACAGACCCAGTCTCTTGGACCATCAACTCAATAACTTGAGGAGATCCTCAACCCGGCAAGACTGTTACTTTTCATATATTTCATATCAATAATTCACATAGTGTAACAGACCCAGTCTCTTGGACCTCAATTCACTCAAATTGAAGAGATCCTCAACCCGGCAAGACTGTTACTATAATTCATAGGCATGCCGCCAAATGCAGAACTCTGAAACTTGAATCAACATATTAGACACAACATCATTCCATTTATAACTTTATACATTTCTTTCTCAATTCATTTCATTCTCATCGTTATAGCCAACACTCATGGCTTCATATTTCATAATCATAATAGGCAACCATGCCTCAATCATCTCATTAGCATCATCATAGCCAATCACAATGGCTTCATGTCTCATTTTAAATCCTCATAGCCAATCACAATGGCTTTAATCATTTCATTTAAATCATCATTCAATTGCATTGCATATTATTTAGGCAAACATGCCTCAATCATAACATTTACATCAAAGCAATATATCATAACAAATTGTATTGCACATACATTTCATATATTATCATCGATATATATATATATATACATAACCATTCATCATTCAAGTACATATATAATCACTTGCATTATTATACATTTTGAGCACCCATCCTATCATTCACATCATACTAATCATATCTTCACATCTCTCACCTTTCATAACACATACATATTGAATGCTTTCACATTATATATATATATATATCTCATATTCCCTCATCAATATATTTCTAGCAATTTACATTATACATATGCATCAACAGTATAATAGATTACTTAATACATTTATAAATTTTGTACTTACCTCAACAACTACTCCCATCAATCTATACATTTCCTCTTCCCAGAGTTCCCAACAGTTAGGTTAATGCAACACAATCTCTTCAAAACCTATTCCAAAGATAGTTACATACATAAGAAAATAAGAATGATGATTAACTAGGGCAAACTCTACACATGACACGCTCACCAACACGGGCGTGTCCCTGATCGTGCCCTAAACCAACCATACAGAAGCTTTGACACGCTCAGTAACACGGGCGTGTCACCGGACGTGTCACTCATTCTGCCAAACAGAAACATTTACACGCCCAACAACACGGGCGTGTTCATGGCCGTGTCAATTACATTTCTCACAGTAGCTATAACACGCTCAGTAACATGGTCGTGTTAATGGTCGTGTCCCAAACGTCCAACTCAGTATCGATTGCACGCCCAACCACACGGCCGTGTCACTGGTCGTGTCAGACCAGAAATCATGAATTCGATCTTCCATCCAAGAAAACACAAACACTTCAAAACTCATATTTCATCACCCTTAATCAACATCTTGATTATATCCATCAATTACCTATCAATTTAACACTTATATCACTTCAATATATCATAACAACAATCATTATACACACCACCATATATCAACTACTCAAATTCCTCAATTCATTCATATAAAACCCTTATTCAACCATTTTAATAATTCATCATCATCCTCACAATTTAACCATGTTATCTCATAATTAAACATATTATCATCACCTAAAATACCAATTCCACACATATATACACTTCAATCTTTCATTAACATCATCATTATCATCATCAAATCCAAACTCAAACAATAAGAATCAAAACAAGAAAATGGATACTTACATGGATATTAAGCCAAATCTTCACTAATCATCTTCAATCCTTTCAAAACCCCTTTGAATTTGATGTTCATACAGATAGAATCACCTCTCTCTCTCTCTTTCTCTCTCTCTCTCTCGCAAGAAGAAGAAGAAAAAGAAGAAAGAAAGTTCTACTTCTTTCTTTTGTTCTTATCTCTTATATATATATAATAATAATAATAATAATAATAATAATAATAACAATAACAATAATAATACTAATACTAATAATAACAATAACAATAACAATAATAATAATAATAATAATAATAATAATTGTTTCTCAAATAATCTCCACCACATAAAATTTCCAACTTTTGACTTTCTTATTCTCTTTTCTTTTTTGTCCTTATTATCATGATTATTAATTAACTATACAAATATATATATATATACAACTCACTTTCCCTACACCATTTTATATCCCATGTATATATGATGTATATGCATATGTTTTATATATAATCTTTATATTTCCCATATATACATTTACATTAAATCCAAATACAACAATAACTCCAAAACTCTTAGGGTCTATTCCGGGATATTACAATTCTCTCCCCCTTAATTAATTTCGTCCTCGAAATTAGCTAACACAATAACAACCCATTCTTAATATAATACCTTTAAACAAAAATCAAATCATCTTATAATATACTTATACTTCGTCTGATCATAATCTTCACGATATTTAATTCCTTCTCTAGAATGCTTTTCACTTAAAAACATATTAATACATTACCTTTCAACTTATTTTATAAATAACCAAACTTTTCCCTTTCTATTATGATTTATAACTACTATAACTCCATTCATTCATGTCCAATTACACTTTATAATTTTACATCATATACATTATCATGTAAATAATTACACTCTTAGTACAACTATACATATTAAATCTCAATAATGATTCATAATCTTAGCCAAAACCAGATCAATTGATCTATCTGTCACAATATACCCATGTTCCAATCTTGTTCATTTCCAACCAACGATTGATTTATTTAACCTATCATGAAATTTCACAATATTCAAATATGTATATATATATAACCTAATTCCATTAGGGTAAATTTACATACAATTCTTGATCTCTTCCGATCCATATTCAATCAAATCATCATGATAACATATCACTTCAAATTATCTCAATATAATTCTCATCAATTATCATAAAACTTTTATACCATATTTATTATCTATAGCTCAATCATTTAAACCTCATATCCATTCATTTATTCATTATATACCATAAACATATTTAGCATAACTTTCAGTCATATTTTAAAATTTCTCCCTTTTTAATATCTTCTCACATTTCATATCATTGTTATACTTATTTAAATTACCTTTTTGTCATATTATTCATGACTCAAAACATTTCCATACATTCCTTTTCTCTCTTTAACTTCATAATTATAACCAAATTCTTAACATAAAATGATAAAGTATAACTTTATCCATCATAACTTTTAAATATACTTCTCAACATAGTTTCAATCTTACCAAATCTGTATTACAATCATTTGATCTAAAATCCAAATCCATGGATAACCAATTAATCGATCAAATATACTTAACAAAACACATGGCTTTAAGAGATTAATATTCAAGCTTGGAACTTTCAAATCAATACTGTTCTTTAATAGTTTTATTCTCAATCTTTACAAATACAAGGCTAAAGTGTATCTCAAGAATTACCTATTCCTTCTTTACTTTATTGCTATATCAAAAGCTAATTGTAATATCCCTAATTATGCCCTAGTAGTTTTGGTGTTATTGTTGTTGCACTTGAACTATGTATATATATGATAAGTTGATAAGAAATTGGAAGAGAATGTGCTTGTGTTGTTAGAAAGATATATGTGTGTAGAGAAAGGTGTATATGTTATGTATATGGTAATATATATAGCATATAAGTTGGTCAAAGAGTGAGTCAAGGTGTTGGAGATAGTGGAAGAAGATATTTCTTTTGATATTGTGAATTACATAATTGGGCATATAAGAGACAAAAGGCTAGTTTTATAATTAAGGGTGTTTTGGTAATTTTTCTTGTGGAATTGCATGGTGGAGATTAAAAGAAGAAATGAAGGGTTGACTTATCATTTTTCTTCTCTTTTCTATCTTGTGTGGCCGGCTCAACAAAGGAACAAGAGAGCAAGAGAACAATTGAGAGTTTTGATGATTTCAAGCTCAAAGTGAAGGAAGTTTTCAAAGTTGCAAGTTGGATTTTCAAAGAATTCCATTATTTGGTAAGTTTTCTCTTGTTTGCCTTTGTTAATTTTTAAGTTTGGTTTGAGTTGAGTTTTATTTTGATGATGGTGTGATTAAATGGGTTGTGGTGTGAAATTAAGTATTGATTTTGCTTGATAGATGAGAAGTTGAGTTGGTGAAGGTGTTGGAAGTGATTGTGTTGAGTTTGAGTTAGGGTTTTGAGTTGGTAAGTGATGTTTTTGTTATGTTTGATTGGTTATTCTTGTTAATCTTTGAGTTGTTAGTGTTTATTGGTTTTAGAATTGAAGAACACATAATTTTGGAAAGGGGCAGTAGCGTTTGGGATCCCACGCCCGTGGCCTTTTGGTAGCCATGGCCGTGGGGGAGGTGACCATTTTTGGACAGTTTGCTTCCTAAAGCCACGACCGTGGGGGGGTTGAGGTGGCCACGGCCGTGGGCTTTGCTTAGGGTTGTTGAGTTTTGTTTAGTGCTCTAAAGGTCTAAGATAAGGTTAATAAGTGAATAATGTTATAGAAATTGATGTGATGCATCATTGTTTTGGGTTAGGTTTTGGAAGAAGTGAATTGCCCTAATTGTGAAGTGAAGAATCTTTGGAAGAAAGGATTGCTTAGAGTTGTGTGAGTGTTTATAAGGTAAGTACAAACTACATTGTTGCATAAATACATATGACATTGAGACTTGATGCATATTTGGTTGTAAATGTGTTTTGCAATGTAATGCATTACTAGTGCATATTATAAATGTTATATTGGCATATAATGAATGTGGTGATAAGCATGTAAAGTATATGTTAAGACTATTGATTGTGTACATTTGAGTAATGAAATGTGAAACCATTATGATTAATTATTAATGATATAAATAGAATGGTTAAAGTATGTTATTGATATGACAGTGAAATGTAAAATGATATGTAAAAGTGAATGATGTAATATGATATGTGAAAGTGGTGATAAGTTGCTTTAATGTGGTTATGATGATCAAAAAGAAATGTGAGGCCAACATGATGGGCCAAGATAATTCAATTAAAATTGTGTGGCATGATTGCCTAATGTGTTGTGAATTTTGGAATGAGAAATAAAAGGAAATAATGTGTACTTAATATGTTGATTCAACTTTCAGAGTTCTGTATTTGGCGGCATGCCTTAAAATATTGCCTACGGGGCTAGACACTTGGTGTCATTTGATTAAAATATTGCCTACGGGGCTAGACACTTGGTGTCATTTGATTAAAATATTGCCTACGGGGCTAGACACTTGGTGTCATTTGATATATATTGCCTACGGGGCTAGACACATGGTGTCACTATTGACCAAAACAGTAACTCCGAACTTTGAATAACATATTAGGGTGTCTTGGGCCCAGGTCTGTCTTGGTTTTAATGTGGTTTATGAAATGATTATAACACTTAAGCAAAGATACGAAGTATATTTATGGTATGAGAAACTATAAGGAGTAAGGTGAGAATAGAAATGTATTAGTTTATTGGATTGTGCACAAAACTTGATTGTATGACATGGACATTGCATCAAAGCATATTGATATTGCAGTTTGTATTACTGAGCTAGTGGCTCAGCGCGAGTGTGATTTATCGCGCAGGTAACAGAGAGGATCCTGAGAGTTCCACTAGACCGAGTGAGTCTAGACATTGAAGATTTGAGTGGGACTTAAAGATCAGAGAAGAACTGCCAATAATGTATATATTTTGTATTTTGTATATTTCAATTTTGGTATATAAATATTTGTAAATATTTGATCTACTTTCCGCTGTGTTTTAAATAAACTTTGTACCTATTTTGTTTTATGAACTACTTTAAAAGTTTTAAATTTATTCATGGTTTTGAGAATGAATGTTTTGAATATTTTATCAATAGTGACAACCTATACTCAGTATACGTATATTACGATCGTTTTAGCATGCTATGTACGTATACGGAATATAGGGGTGTTACAATTATTTTGGTATCAGAGCCTAGGTTTGAGATTCTCAACCTAGGGAAATTGTAAGAAAAAGGATATTTTGATTTAAAAGTTGGTTTTTGAATAAAATATATACTTAGTATTGGCAGTCTCTGATCTTTAATAAGGAGCATTCTGCTGTGTTTGCAGATATAGGTTGTAATGGATCCCCAATCACGACAGTCTGTAGAGGGAAGTGCAGAGAGTATAGCTCCTGTTGAGAGTAGGGAGGGAGCTAGAGTTGAGGTAGCCAGTGAGGTACCTGCTTCAGTGTCGGGGAGACCAGCAGGTGATGAGGTTCCACCAGCCTGGTTTAGACATATGATGGAAGTTATGAGGCAAGCACCAATGCAACCTCCACCACCACCTCAGCCTCAGGTACCAGTGAGACAATATGATAAACTGAGGAAGTTTGGGGCAGAGGATTTTCTGGGTACAATAGATCCAGCTGTGGCAGAACAGTGGCTTGATAAAGTTCAGAGAATTTTTATTCAGTTGCAAGCCACGTCAGAGGAAAAGTTTGATTATGCTAGGTCATTATTGCAGAAGGACGCATATGACTGGTGGAAGACCGTACCACATGCCATGGATGATCCACCCACATTGACCTATGCTGATTTTCTTCGAGAATTTGAGTTGAAATATACTCCGAGGGAGTATAGAGATATGAAGAAGATGGAGTTCTTGAGTCTGAAGCAAGACCATCGGACCGTTACAGAATATGAAGTGGAGTTTATTCGATTATGCCATTATGCGGGAGGCATTATATCCGATGAAATTGACAGATGTAGGAGATTCGAAGAGGGGTTGAGGCCTTCTCTTGTATGTCATGTGGCTGGATCCAGATATACTAATTTCTCTCAGCTTGTGGCAGCCGCACGGAGTGTGGAAAGAGTTCAAAGCATTGTAGCTGCATCTGAAGAAGAGACTAGAGTGAGAAGACCCCAGTTTGAGATAGGGTCTTCATCAGTGAAGAGGGGCAGAGGGAGCTTTGTTCCTAGAGTGGGCAGGAGTCAGAGGCCGATGAGTAGATCAGGACAGTATCAGAGGCAGAGACCGCGATCTACAGTTTCTGTGGCAAGTGCTCCGACTCCGGTGACTCAGAGACCCACCCCACCTATTTGTGAGTATTGTACTAGGGCCCATTGGGGTAATTGTCAGAGGATTGGTGGTTCGGGGGTGTGTTTTCGATGTGGATCGCCTGACCATTTTATTAGAGAGTGTCCTGAGATGCAGGACCAGAGGTCAGTGGAATCTACAGCTTCTCGGCAGAGTTTTAGCAGAGGAGGTCGAGGAAACAGGGGTTTCAGCCGAGGGGGTAGATCTGGGTTTAGTCAGAGAGGAGGATCTACACTCAGGGATGGCAGACCAGATGAGGCTGGGCCTTCTCAGCGGGTTTATGTGATGCAAAGACAGCCTGATGCTTCTGCAGTCATAGCTGGTACTTTTTCTTTACTTGGCATTTCTGTACTTGCTTTGATTGACCCTGGATCCACACATTCATACATTAGTGCATCAGTATTGCCTGTGTCTGAAATGCATGCTGAGTCCCTAGGATTTGATGTGTTGGTGACAAATCCTTTAGGGCATAGCGTGATTGTTAGTAAAGTGCATAGAGATTGTGCAGTGATGGTACAGGGTGAGAAGTTTTGTGGTGATTTGATTGAGATGCCATTTAAAGAATTTGATTTGATTCTTGGCATGGATTGGCTGTCTAGGCATGGAGCTGTGGTAGATTGTAAGAAGAAGTGTGTTACTTTGAGAACTAGTGATGATAGAGTAGTGTTGGTATCTAGTGAGCAGAGACAACTTGCATCTTTGTTTGTTTCAGCTGTTGCAGCTAGGAAGATGATCAGAAAAGGGTGTGAAGCTTATCTTGTTCATGTGTTGGATACCAGAGTGGTAGGTTCTCAATTGGATAGCATTCCCACAGTTTCAGAATTTCCAGATATTTTTCCAGAGGAGTTGCCAGGATTGCCTCCTGAGAGAGAGGTGGAGTTTGGTATTGAGTTGTTACCAGGTACCACTCCTATCTCTATTACTCCCTATAGAATGGCACCTATCGAATTGAGAGAATTGAAGGTGCAGTTGCAGGAGTTACTGGATAAGGGTTTTATTCGCCCTAGTGTGTCGCCGTGGGGAGCTCCTGTTTTGTTTGTTAAGAAGAAGGATGGTACTATGAGATTGTGTATCGATTATAGGCAACTGAACAAGATAACTATTAAGAATAAATATCCTTTACCTAGAATTGATGATCTCTTTGATCAATTGAAGGGAGCAGCTGTGTTTTCTAAAATTGATTTGAGATCAGGGTACCATCAGTTGCGGGTTAGAGCTGAGGATGTGCCAAAGACAGCTTTTCGAACCAGATATGGGCATTATGAGTTTTTGGTAATGCCATTTGGTTTGACGAATGCACCTGCCGCTTTTATGGATTTGATGAATAGGGTGTTTAGGCCCTATTTGGATCAGTTTGTGGTAGTGTTCATAGATGATATCTTGGTGTATTCGCGAAATGAGGAGGAGCATAGTGAGCATCTTCGGATTGTGTTACAAATTTTGAGAGAGAAGCAATTGTTTGCTAAGTTATCAAAGTGTGAATTCTGGCTTGACCAAGTAGCTTTTCTCGGTCATATTGTGTCAGCAGATGGCATTAGGGTTGACCCGAGTAAAGTTGAAGCTATTCTGAATTGGAGTCCACCGAAGACTGTGACTGAAGTTAGGAGTTTTCTGGGATTGGCCGGTTATTACCGACGGTTTGTGAAAGGTTTTTCTATAATAGCTACTCCACTTACCAGACTACTTCGAAAGGGAGTGAGATTTGTGTGGACTGATCAGTGCCAGACTAGTTTTGAGCAGTTGAAAGAAATGTTGACTCAAGCACCTGTTCTCACGTTACCTATGGAAGATAAACCGTATGTGATCTACAGTGATGCTTCACATAATGGTTTGGGTTGTGTATTGATGCAAGAAGGTAAAGTGATAGCTTATGCTTCTCGACAGTTGAAACCGCATGAGCTCAATTATCCGACTCATGACTTGGAGTTAGCAGCCATTGTGTTTGCCTTGAAGATTTGGCGACATTATCTTTTTGGAGAGAAATGTTTCATCTATACTGATCACAAAAGTTTGAAGTATTTGGGTGTTCAGAAGGAGCTAAATCTTCGGCAGAGGAGATGGTTAGAGTTGATTAAAGACTATGACTGCTTGATTGATTATCATCCAGGTAAAGCAAATGTTGTTGCTGATGCCTTGAGTCGGAAGTCTTTAGCAGGTTTGACTGCTTATTCGCTCTTGTTGCTTGTTGAGTTAAGAGCGTTGCATGCTAGTTTTATAGTTTGTGATGATGGTGCATTGATGGCACAATTGCATTTAAGGCCAGTATTATTAGACCAGATTAAGGAGGCTCAATTGACTGATGAGGAAACTCAGAAGATTGTGTCAGTTTGTCAACAGGGCGAGAGCCGAGATTTTGTTGTGAGAGATGATGGAAGCTTATGGTTCAAGAGTAGACTGTGTGTGCCTGATGATGAAAGTTTAAGAAAGATTGTTTTAGAAGAAGCACACCAATCAGCTTTTGCTATGCATCCGGGCAGTACCAAGATGTACCATGATTTGAGACAGCATTATTGGTGGTCCGGTATGAAGAGAGACATTGCAGAGTTTGTGTCTAAATGTCTCACTTGTCAGAGGGTGAAAGCTGAGTATCAAGTTCCAACTGGGTTACTTCAACCTTTGTCAGTGCCTGAATGGAAGTGGGATAGAGTAACTATGGACTTTGTGTCTGGTTTGCCTTTGACACAAAGAAAGCATGATGCCATTTGGGTGATTGTTGATAGGCTGACTAAGACAGCTCATTTTCTTCCAGTTCGGATGGATTATTCTTTGGAGAGGTTGGCTGAGCTGTATATCCAGGAGATTGTGAGATTGCATGGTGTCCCAATTTCTTTAGTGTCTGATCGAGATCCTAGGTTCACCTCGAGATTTTGGAAGAATTTGCATGGCGCTTTAGGTTCTCGATTGCATTTAAGTACTGCTTTCCATCCCCAGACAGATGGACAATCAGAGAGAGTGATACAGATCATCGAGGATATGTTGAGAAGCTGTGTCATTGATTTCTCTGGAAGTTGGGACGGATTTTTGCCACTGGTGGAATTTGCCTATAATAACAGTCATCAATCGAGCATTGGTATGGCACCATTTGAGGCACTGTATGGGAGAAGGTGTAGGACACCTTTGTGTTGGAATGAAACTGGTGAAGGTAAGATAATTGGTCCTGATTTGGTTAAGGAAACAGAAGATAAAGTGAAAATGATTCGAGATAGATTGAAAGCAGCTTCAGATCGACAAAAATCTTATGCAGATTTGAAAAGGAGAGACATTGAGTATAATGTGGGAGAGAAAGTATTTTTAAAAGTTTCTCCTTGGAAAAAGATCTTAAGATTTGGTCGGAAAGGGAAGCTGAGTCCTCGGTTCATTGGGCCATATGAAGTTTTAGAAAGAGTGGGACCAGTTGCTTATCGGCTTGCTTTGCCACCTGATTTGGAGCGGATTCATAATGTCTTCCATGTTTCTATGTTGAGAAGGTATAGATCAGACCCATCTCATGTGTTATCAGTTGAATCTATTGAGATGAGTCCGGATCTGACATTTGAAGAAGAGCCAGTTGCTATTCTGGCACATGAAGTGAAAGAATTAAGAAACAAGAGAGTGCCACTTGTGAAAGTGCTATGGAAGAATCATGGGAGAGAAGAGGCAACTTGGGAAAGTGAGCAAACAATGCGAAACCAGTATCCTCAGTTGTTTCAGAGTTAATTTCAGGTAATTTTGAGGACGAAATTTCTTTTTAGAGGGGGAGACTTGTAATATCCCTAATTATGCCCTAGTAGTTTTGGTGTTATTGTTGTTGCACTTGAACTATGTATATATATGATAAGTTGATAAGAAATTGGAAGAGAATGTGTTTGTGTTGTTAGAAAGATATATGTGTGTAGAGAAAGGTGTATATGTTATGTATATGGTAATATATATAGCATATAAGTTGGTCAAAGAGTGAGTCAAGGTGTTGGAGATAGTGGAAGAAGATATTTCTTTTGATATTATGAATTACATAATTGGGCATATAAGAGACAAAAGGCTAGTTTTATAATTAAGGGTGTTTTGGTAATTTTTCTTGTGGAATTGCATGGTGGAGATTAAAAGAAGAAATGAAGGGTTGACTTATCATTTTTCTTCTCTTTTCTATCTTGTGTGGCCGGCTCAACAAAGGAACAAGAGAGCAAGAGAACAATTGAGAGTTTTGATGATTTCAAGCTCAAAGTGAAGGAAGTTTTCAAAGTTGCAAGTTGGATTTTCAAAGAATTCCATTATTTGGTAAGTTTTCTCTTGTTTGCCTTTGTTAATTTTTAAGTTTGGTTTGAGTTGAGTTGTATTTTGATGATGGTGTGATTAAATGGGTTGTGGTGTGAAATTAAGTATTGATTTTGCTTGATAGATGAGAAGTTGAGTTGGTGAAGGTGTTGGAAGTGATTGTGTTGAGTTTGAGTTAGGGTTTTGAGTTGGTAAGTGATGTTTTTGTTATGTTTGATTGGTTATTCTTGTTAATCTTTGAGTTGTTAGTGTTTATTGGTTTTAGAATTGAAGAACACATAATTTTGGAAAGGGGCAGTAGCGTTTGGGATCCCACGCCCGTGGCCTTTTGGTAGCCATGGCCGTGGGGGAGGTGACCATTTTTGGACAGTTTGCTTCCTAAAGCCACGACCGTGGGGGGGTTGAGGTGGCCACGGCCGTGGGCTTTGCTTAGGGTTGTTGAGTTTTGTTTAGTGCTCTAAAGGTCTAAGATAAGGTTAATAAGTGAATAATGTTATAGAAATTGATGTGATGCATCATTGTTTTGGGTTAGGTTTTGGAAGAAGTGAATTGCCCTAATTGTGAAGTGAAGAATCTTTGGAAGAAAGGATTGCTTAGAGTTGTGTGAGTGTTTATAAGGTAAGTACAAACTACATTGTTGCATAAATACATATGACATTGAGACTTGATGCATATTTGGTTGTAAATGTGTTATGGAATGTAATGCATTACTAGTGCATATTATAAATGTTATATTGGCATATAATGAATGTGGTGATAAGCATGTAAAGTATATGTTAAGACTATTGATTGTGTACATTTGAGTAATGAAATGTGAAACCATTATGATTAATTATTAATGATATAAATAGAATGGTTAAAGTATGTTATTGATATGACAGTGAAATGTAAAATGATATGTAAAAGTGAATGATGTAATATGATATGTGAAAGTGGTGATAAGTTGCTTTAATGTGGTTATGATGATCAAAAAGAAATGTGAGGCCAACATGATGGGCCAAGATAATTCAATTAAAATTGTGTGGCATGATTGCCTAATGTGTTGTGAATTTTGGAATGAGAAATAAAAGGAAATAATGTGTACTTAATATGTTGATTCAACTTTCAGAGTTCTGTATTTGGCGGCATGCCTTAAAATATTGCCTACGGGGCTAGACACTTGGTGTCATTTGATTAAAATATTGCCTACGGGGCTAGACACTTGGTGTCATTTGATTAAAATATTGCCTACGGGGCTAGACACTTGGTGTCATTTGATATATATTGCCTACGGGGCTAGACACATGGTGTCACTATTGACCAAAACAGTAACTCTGAACTTTGAATAACATATTAGGGTGTCTTGGGCCCAGGTCTGTCTTGGTTTTAATGTGGTTTATGAAATGATTATAACACTTAAGCAAAGATATGAAGTATATTTATGGTATGAGAAACTATAAGGAGTAAGGTGAGAATAGAAATGTATTAGTTTATTGGATTGTGCACAAAACTTGATTGTATGACATGGACATTGCATCAAAGCATATTGATATTGCAGCTTGTATTACTGAGCTAGTGGCTCAGCGCGAGTGTGATTTATCGCGCAGGTAACAGAGAGGATCCTGAGAGTTCCACTAGACCGAGTGAGTCTAGACATTGAAGATTTGAGTGGGACTTAAAGATCAGAGAAGAACTGCCAATAATGTATATATTTTGTATTTTGTATATTTCAATTTTGGTATATAAATATTTGTAAATATTTGATCTACTTTCCGCTGTGTTTTAAATAAACTTTGTACCTATTTTGTTTTATGAACTACTTTAAAAGTTTTAAATTTATTCATGGTTTTGAGAATGAATGTTTTGAATATTTTATCAATAGTGACAACCTATACTCAGTATACGTATATTACGATCGTTTTAGCATGCTATGTACGTATACGGAATATAGGGGTGTTACACTAATACATTCCAACTCCATTTCAAACCAACTTGCTCTCGATTATATGATCTTTATTAACTTATTTCATGTTTCAACAATATTACTATATACATATTCAATCATATGCAGTTCTATACAATTTCTATTTATCACTTCATTTTTAATCCATTTACAATCTTCTATAATATATAATCACATAGAACTTTCCATATGTGAATACTTTAGAATTCTAAATATTATATAATCATCAAGTTCAATACTCACTATAACAATTTCCACTATCCAATATTACTCAAATCCATGCCATACTCACTTCCATCACATAATCCATCTAGCTCTTCACAGTTCAAGACCTAATCTCTCTTAGGTCCACTAATAAATATTCTTATTCTTCCAATATAATGTAAAATATTTATTCACACAACACACACACACATATATATATATATTCTTACTATAATAACACTTCATATCTATCTTAGTCATATTCCCAATGTGACATCTCTTTCACTTTCGTTTTTTTTTTATATATAAACATCTAATATACTTCCATATCCATTGTTACCCTTTGCAATAAGATGACTTAAGATAGCTCCTTTTCATTTGCTTATCCACTTCCCTTTTTATTTCAAAACAAATTCTCATGCCATCAATCACATTACTCAATTCATAATACTTTCATGTGCAATATTAGTCATTTCACCTAACTCATGTATTGAATATACATTTAACTTTCAATATCCAAATAATCTTTATCAAATTCCACTAAACCTTTAACTTTTCAACTTACTACTTTGCTTAAACTTCAATTTGCCAAATTCATCTTTTCTTAATATCACTTTAAAACATCTTATGTATATATATCACAAAGCAATATCAAAACATAAAATTTTCACAATATCCAAGCTCATTTCAAAAATTTCAAATAGCACTTATTACCACCATTAACATGAGCTTCCACAATATTTAAAAGCATACCACATTTCTAACATTGAAATTACAATGTTTGCATTGACATAACCTTGCAAACAACACCAATATATCTTCTATTTAACCAACATCCTCTCTTTTTCTTTAAATAACATATCCTTCCATACTAACAATCTCACCATATTTCCTCTTTAATCCATACATAAGTTTTGTTGTAAAGAGATTCAAAGCGTAAAGGAAAAAGTACATACTCTAATCTTGATTTTATTTTCAACTCATTTCCAACTTTATTCTCCTTTTCATATCTTTATATTACAATCACTTTTCAATATTCAATACTCCAGAATTTATTTTCTTTAAGTAACTCCCATTCCTGAATTTATCAATTAATATTATACAAATTTTCATATCACTTCTTTTCCAAATTATTACTTCCATACAAAATTTTATTCACACACTATCATTAATCTCTTTAATATACAAATACATAAAACTTTTTCATAATTAATTACATTGACTAAACTAACATATCATGCACATCATTACAATATGCATTAACATCAAAGCAATTCCTCATTATATTCAACAATCTTAGATTCACATCACATCAAGAGCGTATTTTTCATTGAGTCATCACAACCAATCACAATGGTTTTACCTCTTATCATTTCTCAACTTACATTAAAACATCTCATCAATAGTATATGCATAATATACTTTGAATTATCAATAACGTATTTATTATAACAAATCACATCACACATACCTTTATGAGCGATAATCATATATAGTATCATATAAATTTTTACTCTCAATTCCGTCATAAAATTTATTTAGTTTGCTCAAGTCATAACCTAATCTTTATTAGATTCACTAATACATACAATATCATTCATTTTTCATTTTTTTTTCTGACTTTACTTTCATGTAAAACATCATTCACACACTAGTATCCATCTCATATAACACAAATATTTTACAATTCATATAATGCCACGTTCGAGACCAACCTAGATGTGAATGCATATGCATGTATTAAAAATTTCATTTCAGGACTTTTCTTTTCACTTCTCTTTAAACTTTTCAAAACTTTCTCTTTTTAATTCTACTTAGGCCGAGAATCTCGAACCTAAGCTCTGATACCAAAATAATTGTAACACCCCATACTCTATATAAGTACTATACATATACCCGATATACATACAATATGTATATAAAGTATAAGGATGTCACTTTTTAGTTTCAATTTAAAACCTTTATTCGATATCAAACAATATTACATTAATTTAAAGTACAATAATACATTTCATTATATAAAAGTATTTACAAAATCATTATCCTTTTTATGATAATACATATATAGATATATATATATTACATTGTCTCTTCCAAAGATTCATTTATACATATGAATACATTCTTATGAAAATGCAAAATCTTTAACTTGTACATGCATGCATCACCCTCTAGTTGGTCTCGAACTACTCTTGCTCTCTTCGTGACATGGCGGCTTAACTTCAGCTCCATCACCTACTTACCTACGCGATTAATATAACCGCGCTAAGCTCGAAAGCTTAGTAGTACAAATAAATACTAAAATATACATTACAAGATAAACATACCTCATATTTTTAGCATCATGTTTTCTTATTCTGTTTTCCCCTTTTTCAATGCATTCTTCATATATTCCTATTAATCTCATACATTACATACATATATATATATAGCATTACTATCAAACATAATCCCATAACTTGGTAGAACAATCATAAAACAATACTTACTATTTTTATCTCATATACATATATATATATACATATACATATATGTATATATATCATTACAATCCACATACACCATTACACACTTAATATGATACTTACACATTCACATACATTTTACACATCATATTATACTTTCATAAACTCATTTCTCAACATCTCAATACACCACTCAAATTAATCATTATCCACAATTCAACCTTCATGAATCACAATCAATATATCAATATACACATTACATATCATACTTCATAATATTATTTCATCATTTAGATATCACATAGTAAACAAAGACAGACTCGGGCCCAAAAGACACTAATATGTTATTCAAAGTTCAGAGTTACTGCTTTGGTCTATATTCACAATGATCAAGCCCGTAGGCAATATATCTCATATCTCTATCCATGGATAGTGTAACAGACCCAGTCTCTTGGACCATCAACTCAATAACTTGAGGAGATCCTCAACCCGGCAAGACTGTTACTTTTCATATATTTCATATCAATAATTCACATAGTGTAACAGACCCAGTCTCTTGGACCTCAATTCACTCAAATTGAAGAGATCCTCAACCCGGCAAGACTGTTACTATAATTCATAGGCATGCCGCCAAATGCAGAACTCTGAAACTTGAATCAACATATTAGACACAACATCATTCCATTTATAACTTTATACATTTCTTTCTCAATTCATTTCATTCTCATCGTTATAGCCAACACTCATGGCTTCATATTTCATAATCATAATAGGCAACCATGCCTCAATCATCTCATTAGCATCATCATAGCCAATCACAATGGCTTCATGTCTCATTTTAAATCCTCATAGCCAATCACAATGGCTTTAATCATTTCATTTAAATCATCATTCAATTGCATTGCATATTATTTAGGCAAACATGCCTCAATCATAACATTTACATCAAAGCAATATATCATAACAAATTGCATTGCACATACATTTCATATATTATCATCGATATATATATATATACATAACCATTCATCATTCAAGTACATATATAATCACTTGCATTATTATACATTTTGAGCACCCATCCTATCATTCACATCATACTAATCATATCTTCACATCTCTCACCTTTCATAACACATACATATTGAATGCTTTCACATTATATATATATATATCTCATATTCCCTCATCAATATATTTCTAGCAATTTACATTATACATATGCATCAACAGTATAATAGATTACTTAATACATTTATAAATTTTGTACTTACCTCAACAACTACTCCCATCAATCTATACATTTCCTCTTCCCAGAGTTCCCAACAGTTAGGTTAATGCAACACAATCTCTTCAAAACCTATTCCAAAGATAGTTACATACATAAGAAAATAAGAATGATGATTAACTAGGGCAAACTCTACACATGACACGCTCACCAACACGGGCGTGTCCCTGATCGTGCCCTAAACCAACCATACAGAAGCTTTGACATGCTCAGTAACACGGGCGTGTCACCGGACGTGTCACTCATTCTGCCAAACAGAAACATTTACACGCCCAACAACACGGGCGTGTTCATGGCCGTGTCAATTACATTTCTCACAGTAGCTATAACACGCTCAGTAACATGGCCGTGTTAATGGTCGTGTCCCAAACGTCCAACTCAGTATCGATTGCACGCCCAACCACACGGCCGTGTCACTGGTCGTGTCAGACCAGAAATCATGAATTCGATCTTCCATCCAAGAAAACACAAACACTTCAAAACTCATATTTCATCACCCTTAATCAACATCTTGATTATATCCATCAATTACCTATCAATTTAACACTTATATCACTTCAATATATCATAACAACAATCATTATACACACCACCATATATCAACTACTCAAATTCCTCAATTCATTCATATAAAACCCTTATTCAACCATTTCAATAATTCATCATCATCCTCACAATTTAACCATGTTATCTCATAATTAAACATATTATCATCACCTAAAATACCAATTCCACACATATATACACTTCAATCTTTCATTAACATCATCATTATCATCATCAAATCCAAACTCAAACAATAAGAATCAAAACAAGAAAATGGATACTTACATGGATATTAAGCCAAATCTTCACTAATCATCTTCAATCCTTTCAAAACCCCTTTGAATTTGATGTTCATACAGATAGAATCACCTCTCTCTCTCTCTCTTTCTCTCTCTCTCTCTCGCAAGAAGAAGAATAAAAAGAAGAAAGAAAGTTCTACTTCTTTCTTTTGTTCTTATCTCTTATATATATATATATAATAATAATAATAATAATAATAATAATAATAACAATAACAATAATAATACTAATAATAACAATAACAATAACAATAATAATAATAATAATAATAATAATAATAATAATAATTGTTTCTCAAATAATCTCCACCACATAAAATTTCCAACTTTTGACTTTCTTATTCTCTTTTCTTTTTTGTCCTTATTATCATGATTATTAATTAACTATACAAATATATATATATATACAACTCACTTTCCCTACACCATTTTATATCCCATGTATATATGATGTATATGCATATGTTTTATATATAATCTTTATATTTCCCATATATACATTTACATTAAATCCAAATACAACAATAACTCCAAAACTCTTAGGGTCTATTCCGGGATATTACACCTCTGCCTGCTCGGCCTCCCCTCACACTAGGTCTAGAAGCTGCAGTATCAACTGACATCCGCTCCTGTCTCTCTGGACAATCTCTAATAAAATGCTCAGGAGATCCACATCTGAAGCACACAGCTGACCCACTATACCTCCAACAAGCACCCCTATGTGATCCACCACACTGAGCACACACAGGTAGAGCGGATCTCTGAGTCACTGGGGTTGGAGCACTCACCGCTGAAGCTGCAGGTCTAAATCTCTGCCTCTGGAACTGCACTGACCTACCAGTTGACCTCTGACTCCTACTAACTCTAGGAACAAAGCTTCCTTTACCTCTCTTAACAGAAGAAGACCCTGCCTCAAACTGGGGCCTCCTAACCCTAACCTCTTCCTCTGAAGCAGCTGCAATAACTTGAGCTCGCTCCACACTCCGAGCTGCTGCCACTAGCTGGGAGAAATCATGATATCTAGATCCAGCCACTAGACACATGATAAAGGGCCTCAATCCCTCCTCAAATCTCCTGCATCTATCTATCTCATCAGCTATAATGCCCCCAGCATACTGGCTCAATCGAATAAACTCAACCTCATACTCAGTTACAGTCTTGCTATCTTGCTTCAAGCTTAAGAACTCCATCTTCTTCATGTCTTTGTACTCCCTAGGAGTATACTTCAATTCAAACTCTCTCAGAAAATCCGCATATGACAAGGTCGGTGGATCATCCATAGAATGGGGCACTGTCCTCCACCAGTCGTATGCATCCTTCTGTAGCAAAGATCTTACATAATCAAACTTTTCCTCCGATGTGGCTTGCAACTGAATAAAAATCCTCTGTACTTTGTCAAGCCACTGTTCTGCTACAGCTGGATCAGTAGTACCAAGGAAATCCTCCGCTCCATACTTCCTTAGTTTATCATAGTGCCTTACTGGTACCACAGACTGAGGGGGTGGTGGCACTGGTTGCACTGGTGCTTGCCTCATAACTTCCATCATATGTCTAAACCAGGCTGGCGAAACCTCCTCTCCAGCTGGTCTACCTGACACCGAAGCAGGTGCCTCCTCAACACTATCAACTCTAGCTCCCTCAGCAGGAGCAATACTCTCGGCACTACCCTCAATCGACTGACGTGAGTGAGAATCCATCACAACCTAACACTGCAAACACAGCAGAATACATCTTATTAAAGATCAGAGATTGCCAATCCCAACATATATTTTATTCAAAAACCACTTTTTAAAATCAAAATAGTCTTTTTCTTACATTTTACCTAGGTTGAGAATCTCAAACCTAGGCTCTGATACCAAAACAATTGTAACACCCCCACATTCAGTACACACACACTACAACACCACAATGTAGCATATGTGCACCGAATATAGGAGTGCTACGGCTTTTCCTCATCATTCAAAACATTTTTATATAATACCATCATCTTTCTCAATATACATTATAGATATGTTAATACATTTAAGTAGTACACAGCGGAAGTTATAAAATATTTACACATATGAAAACATTTGAGTACTTATTTATCATTACATATATGTATTTACAATATAAACAAAATCTTTACAAAATATAAAAGAGTTATACATGATTGGCAAATCTCCTCTGATCTTTAAGTTCCCAAAAATCAACTCTTCAATGTCTACTCTCACTCGGTCTAGAAGAGCTCTCGGGTTCAACTCTATTACCTGCGTGATTAAACACTATCGCGCTAAGCCAAGGGCTTAGTAAGACAATTCATGCTAATGTTATGCTTTAGTGCAATGCAATGTTTCACATTGGTATTAATAAATCAACATCAATGATACACACACAATTAGTAAAGATCATACTCAATAAACAATATTCCGTGAATAGTCCGTTTCATCATATAAGTAATATTAACATTTCATTACATTAGAACAACATTTATGTTATACATAAAACCTAGACACCTATGGGCCCATCAAGTATTTAATACGATATTCAGAATTCAGAGTTACTGCTTCAGTTCATAAACACCATTATCACGCCCGTAGGCAACATATACATATATATCTCTATCCATGGATAGTGTAACAGACCCAGTCTCTTGGATCATCAACTCATCTAACTCGAGGAGATCCTCAACCCGGCAAGACTGTTACAAATCTAATATTTCATAATATCAATTATCATAGTGTAACAGACCCAGTCTCTTGGACCTCAATTCAACTCAATTTGAAGAGATCCTCAACCCGGCAAGACTGTTAACTTTCATTAAATAGGCATGCCTCCAAAAAAAACCAGAACTCTGAACTGAATATCATATTAAACATACACTTATTTCAAACTCTTTATCAATCTTTTTCATCAATTAGGCAAACATGCCATACATCAATCAATTATATCATCATAGCCAATCACAATGGCTTTATAGCATTTCATATCTCAATTCATATTGTGTATATAGCATTATTAGTATCACATTTCAAAGTACATTATTCATAATACACATCACCATTCACAAGCCTCACAATACACAATACATAACCTTATTCATGTAATATCATATGCATTATCAATTCCATATCATCTCATATTTCATGATTCAACAATGATGTTAGACAAATGATATCTATTTTGATCCTTGACAACTCAAATGGATGATCTATTTTAACATGTATATGAAAATCTTGTTGTAGGATTAGATTGCTTCCAATAAGGTGAACAGAACCTTTCTAGCGGTCGCGCCTCACCTGAATACGACCGCCCCATACAATTACAAGATAAAACCTTATTACAGTAGGTTTCGCGGCCAGAAGCCCGACCTAAGTCGCGACCGCACCTCACAATCAAAAGATAAAACATTATTACAGTAGGTTTCACGGCCAGAAGCCCGACCTAAGTCGCGACCGCACTTCACAATCAAAAGATAAAACATTATTACAGTAGGTTTCGCGGCCAGAAGCCCGACCTAAGTCGCGACCGCACTTGAATAATAGCGACCGCCCCAAATTACGTGTCTCTCATGCATAAACCCTAAATGTAACCAACCCTCTTCCAAATGCATTTTAACATATAATTCCCAACACAAACTCACTCAAATGGATATAACTCATGTCATAACACATATTCATCACAATAACCACTTAAACAACACATTTGAACACAAACCATCTCAAAATCCTAACTCAAACTTTACTCTTGATTTTCCACTATCAATCTTCACTTATTTTTCCATAATCACAACCAAACCAACACCAATTCCAATTTTTTTTACTTTAAATCAATTCTAGCACTTGCAAACACATATCAAATACACCAAATCATTACATCAACAAATCACACTTCACTTTAAACATAACTTCAAAATTTACAAAGGAAAAACAAGAGATTTCTTACCTTAGATGAAGAAATTTCACAAATCTCTAACCAAACTCTTTGATTGCCTCTTCAATTAAACTCTAGCATCAAGAACACTTCTCTTCCTCTTTCTCTCCTTCAATCACCGGCACCCAAAATGAAAAGAAAACAAAATAGCCACAAGTCAAACACTTTTCCATCTTTTAATCTCCACCAAGAGATTTCTAAAGGTAAATTACCTCAATACCCTTAACCATATAACTCACCTTTTGTCTCATATAAGCCCATTTAAGTAATTACACACTCAACACAAAAATATCTCTTTTCCTTTGACTCTTCCTTTGACCCATTTATATGTTATATATATCATCATATACACAACATATACCATTCTCTCTAAACCCTATTTTCTTTCCCAATTTCTTTTCTCTTGCAATTATCATATATATACAATCCAATATAATAACAACAACAATAAAAACATCATAACCAAGACTTCTAGGGCATATATGAGGATATTACACAGTAAGTATATAAAGTATAAGGATGTCACTTTTCGTTACAATTTAAAAACCTTTAACAGAGTTTAAACCACAATACATTAATTTAAAGAGCATTTACAAAATCATTATACTTTTAACGATCTTACCTATATATAAGAATCTTATCTTTATCAAAACTTCATTTATACATATAAATACACTCTTGTCAGAGATACATCATAATTAAAAATTATACATGTATGCATCACCCTCTAATTGGTCTCGATAAACTCTTACTCTTCTCGTGGCATAAAAAAAGACTTCATATCTTCCACCTAGTCACCTGCACGATTACACATCCACGCTAAGCCCGAGAGCTTAGTAGTACAAATAAATAATATAAACATACATTACAGAAATTCTAACATATAATGATATATCAAATTCCATGTACCATTAGTTTCTTATCATGGTTTCCCTTTTTAATTACACCTTTCATATATCTCCACTAATCTCATATATTATATATATATATATATATCATTAACACCAACCACAATCCATCACTAATACTCATAATCAATATATCAATACACACATTACATATCATACTTCATATCATTATTTTATTCACAATTCACCAATCATGAATCACATTTCCAACAAAGGCAATCATTATACCATTCATGAATCACATTAAACAAAGACAAGCATGGGCCCAAAACACACTAGTATGCCATTCCCTTTTTCAGAGTTAATGCTTTGGTTTTGTTATCACATTCATCATTATCATAAACCCAACTAGGCTTCAAGGATTAGGTTCAACCAAGCTTCAAGGGGAACAAAGCATGCTAAGTATCAACCCAACTTGGCTTCAAGAACCAACCCAACCTAGCTTCAAGGGTTGTAACATCTCAATTAGGCTTCAAGGATCAAATCCAACCTAACTTCAAGAGATTGTTACCAATATTAGGCATGCCACCAACAACAAACTCTGAAAATGGAATAACACATTAGCCACACAATTCATTTAGCAATTTCATTCTCAATTGAATCATCATAGCCAATCACAATGGCTTCACATCACATTTGAGTTATCATAGCCAATCACAATGGCTTCACATCACATTTAAGTTATCATAGCCAATCACAATGGCTTCACATCACATTTAAGTTATCATAGCCAATCACAATGGCTTCATGGCTTCACATCACATTTGAGTTATAATAGCCAATCACAATGGCCTCATATCATGTCATGTCTCAATTCATATTATAATATTTCATAGTATACCTAATCAATTACCTCATCATATCCTTCACATTTTACATATAGCATCATTGAAATAACATTACAAAATACATTATTCATATAACACATTACCATTCACAAGATTCACAATGTATAAAACATAACATTGTTCATATAGTATCATATGCATCATCATTATCATCAAATGTATGTTCAATCTGAACAATGCAAGAAGAGCAAAGAATAATCACAGTAGCTAACACACTTAAGGGACACGGCCAAGCTTGTGGCCGTGTCTCTCAACCAAAAGCTCCAACACGGCCAAGACTTCCCTAGCTTGGCCGTGTCTCTCAACACAAAATAGGCAGTGGCAGACACAGTCAAGGGACACGGCCAAGCCAGTGGCCATGTCTCTCCAAAATTGATCCAACACGGCCAAATTTCCTTAAACTTGGCTGTGTCTCCCAAAAATCTTTAGTCTTGCCCGTGTCTCTTCTTTAGTTTGGCCGTGTCTCTCATGAATGAAAACCCTAAACATGGCCAAGTCTCTTTTTATTGAATTAAAACACATTATGCACAACATAACCTCATTCAAATGGATATAATCTGTAATATCCCAAAGTATACCCTAAAAGTATTGGATTAATTGTTGATATTATTTGGATAATATGTATAAGATAAATGGAAAGAGAAAGGAGTATTAGATAAGAGTGTATATGTTGAATATATGGAAAGATACCTAATATATATGTTCAAAGTCAAACATGTTGGTCAAATATTAAGTGGAGGAAGATATTTTAAGTGTTTTGGATAATTAATTAATTAAATTAGAGTTAGTGGAATTATATGGGTGGTTGGTGATGTTTGGATTATTTTAATAATATGTTTGTGTGGTGGAGGGGGGTTTTGAGGAAGAGTTGTTGGAGAGAGAGATTTGAATTGCTTTTCCTTCCTTCCTTCCTTTCACGTGACATCTCTTTCTTTCTTTTCCTTTTTCCTTTCTTTTCCTTTGGTTCTTCGGCCAGCAAAAGCAAGAGAGAGAGGAAGAGATTTAACTTTTCAAGATCAAGATTAGAGGAAGTTTTCAAGAGATCAAGATAGAGATTTAAGAGTTTCTTCATCTTTGGTAAGTCTCCTCTTGATTTCATTGCTTTCTTTGAGTTTATGTTGTGGGTATGGAGATTGTTGATTTTTGGTATGTGTATGGTTGAGTGTGTTGTGTTTAGGAGTGTTGGATCGAAGTGATTTTGGGATTTTTTTGGGTTGGATTGAAAAGAAGAATAAGTTTGTTAGTTAAGGTTGAGTTGTGGTTGTGTAAAGAGTTTTTGATGATGTTGTGATTTGGGTTTGATATGTGTTTTGGCTTGTTTTGATGTTTTTGGCAAGTTTATTATGATGTTGGGTGTGTCTAAATGAGTTATGTTGAAGTGGAAGATAGTGGAAGATTATTGTTTGTTGTTTTGGTTGTCTTTTGGCCGGAATCTGGGTTTTTGGCCTGACACGCCCAGAAGCACGTCTAGGATTTCTTAGGCATGTCAATTGGTTGTGAGGCAGTAGATGTGACACGGCCATTAACACGCCCGTGTTAGTGAGCGTGTCATAGCTACTGTGATTTTGGAGAAATTACATGGCCAGGAGCACGTGCATGATGTTGGACGTGTCATTACTTTTGAGAGACAGAATGTGTTACACGCCCATGAACACGCCCGTGTTGTTGAACGTGTAAATGTTTCTGTGTTGAGGAGTTAGGGCACGGTCAGGAACACGCCCGTGTGGGTGAGCGTGTCCAGTTTAGGGTTTTGCCCTAATTGATTCTTAACCTTATGAGCTTAAGAGGGTTTCTTAATTCTTTTGGAATAGGTTGTGAAGAAGGAGAATTACTCTAATTCAAGAAGTGTTTAGAGTTGTAAGAGTGGTTACTAAGGTAAGTACAAGTTCTTCCTTAATGCATATGTATGTTGAGATTCAATGCATGTGAATGTAAATGTGTTGAGTATTGCATTATATTGTTCATGCACATGAATAATGCTATGTTGTGTATAATGTGAATTGTTAAGTATACACCATGATGAGATATGATGAAATGTGAAACCAATGTGGTTGATTATAATGATGTAAATGAAATAGTTGAGGCATGAGTGCCTAATGAATTGTGAATTGTGAAATGAGAAATGAAATTGAGAAATGAAGTTAAAATGAAATAGTTGTGTGCTTAATATGTTGATTCAACTTTCAGAGTACTGTATTTGGCGGCATGCCTATGAATCATTGGATAGGTGAAATGGGATGGCCCGTAAACCAATTCCAATTGAAATGAATCACTGGATAGGCGAAATGGGATGGCCCGTAAGCCGGTTCCAGTTGATAAATGTGAAATGTGATGATTATGAATCATTGGATAGGCGAAATGGGATGGCCCGTAAGCTGATTTCCAATTGAATGTTAGTAACAGTCTAGCCGGGTTGAGGATCTCCTCATGTTAATGGGTTGATGGTCCAAGAGACTGGGTCTGTTACGCTATCCATGGATAGAGAGATATATATATATATATATTGCCTACGGGCTTGATGATTTATGATATTGGACCAAAACAGTGACTCTGAACTTTGAATAACATATTAGTGTTTTATTGGGCCCATGTTTGTGCTTGTTCAATTGTGATTATTGAATGATGAAGTTGATGAGTAATGAAAAGATATAATGTCATAAAATGATTATAATACTCCTTTGAATTTGTGAATTAAACTTGATAGTATGACATGAACATTGCATCATAGTATTATGATATTGTAGCTTGTATTACTAAGCTATAGGCTTAGCGCGATTGTGGTTCATCGCGCAGGTGTCAGAGAAGAACCTGAGAGTTCCACTAGACCAAGTGAGTCTAGGCGTTGAGGAGTTATTCTTGGACTTAAAGATCAGAGATAAAGCTGCCACTTATGTATATATTTTATATTTGTAATATTTTGATCTTAATGTAAATGTACTTGGAAACAATTGTTACATTTCCGCTGCGGAGTTATTAAACGTTTTGTTTTTAACTATTGTGTCTCATAAATTCTCTTATGAGTTTGGATTTCTTTTATTTGTTTTAAAAAGGTATGTCTTGTGTATTTTATAAACAGTGGCAACCTATATTCAGTATACGTATATTACGATCGTATCAGCATGCTGTGTACGTATACGGTATATAGGGGTGTTACATAATCAATGTCATTAACACTTATTTTACATATTCATCACAATATTCACATTAACAATACATTTAATCAATTACCATTTCAAAACTCTAAAATCAACATCACTCTTATTCTTTCAATATCAACATTCACTTAACTTACCATCTTCAAACCAAAACCAACACCAATTCAATCTTTTTAACTTATACTCAATTTCAACACTTATAAACACATCTCAAACACACCAAATCATAATATCAACAAATCATAACTCACCTCAAACACAACTTCAAAATAACAAAGGAAAACAAGAGAGTACTTACTAAAATTAAGGAAATTTCACAAATCTCCAACTTAATCCTTTGCTTCTTCCTTCAATTTGATTTTAGAATTTAGAACACCTCTCTTGCTCTCTCTTTCCTTTGGTAGCCAGCCACACAATGCAAAGAAGAGAAAAAAATGAAGACAAGTCAAACTTCTCTTCTTCTTTAAATCTCCACCAAGCAATTCTAACAAAGCAATTACTTAAATGCCCTCATCCATTTAACTTAGCTTCTTTCACTTATATGCCCATTTAAGTAATTTCACATATCACAAATAAAATATCTTCTTCCCTTGACTCCTCATTTTGACCAACATATATGTTATATATATTACCATATACCCAACATTACACTTTCTCTCTACACATTATTTTCCTTTTTAAACAATACCTAAACATTCTCTTTTCAATTTCTTTTCTTATCAACATAACATATACACATAATTCAAACAAACAACAATTATATCCAAACTTCTAGGGCACACATTGGGATATTACAATTCTCCCTCTCTAAAAAGGAATTTCGTCCTCGAAATTATCAGTACCGTAACAATTCATTTTTAATAAAATACTATCTTAACTTCCATATGAAGTTAATTATATGCTTAAGTTATTATGTCATCAAATCATATACCTTCAACTCTCCCCTTTAGAATCAACCATCTTCTCAAAATTCCATAACTCATCATTCTATATGTTTATATATCTTATTACTTCCTTGATAAAACATTCAAAAGAACTCATTACATTTCCTATTAATATCTTTATACAATAATCAAATCATTTTATAGTATACTTATACTTCGTCCAATCTTTATATTTAATATATTTTATTCCTTCATCTCTTTGTAATTACCCTCTTAACTTTAACCTTAAAAAATCATTGGTTTATATCTTAGCATTAATTATCCCGTCATTACAATCACTGTCTAAATAGACATTTATCAAGCCTCAATGGATAACAAGATCCTTATTTTTCACAAACTGAGTTACTTCTTTAGCATGCTTTTCACTTAACTTACATATTAATACACTACCTTTCAACGTATTTTATAAATAACCAATCTTTTCCCTTTTTATCATGATTTATAACTACTAACTCCATTCATTCATGTCCAATCACACTTTAAAATTTTACATCCTATACATTATCATGTAAATAATTATACTCTTAGTACAACTATACATATTAAATCTCAATAATGATTCATAATCTTAGCCAAATCCAGATCACTTGATCTATCTGTCACAATATACCCACATTCTAATCTTTTTCAATTCCAACCAACGATTAATTTATTTAACTTATCATGAAATTTCACAATTTTCATATATGTATATATATAACTTAATTCCATTAGGGCAAACTTATATTCAATTCCTGATCTCTTCCGATCCATATTTAGTCAAATTATCATGATAACAAATCACTTCAAATTATCTTTTAATATACACATAGTTTATTCTCTATTATTTTACTATAATTCCCACCAATTCTCATAAAACTTTTATACCATACTTACTATCTATAGTTCATTCACTTAAACCTCAAGTCCATTCATTTATTCATTATATACCATAAACATATTCAGTATAACCCTCAGTCACATTTTATATTTTCTCCCTTTTTAATATCTCCTCACATTTCATATCATTGTTATATTTATTTTGATTACCTTTTTATCATATTATCCATAACTCAAAACATTTCCATAATTTCCTTTTCTCTCTTTACCTTCATAATTATAACCAAATTCTTAACATAAAATGATAAGATACAACTTTATCCATCATAACCTTTAATTATACTTCTCAAACAAAATTTTCAATCTCACCAAATCTGTATTACAATCATTTTATCTAAGACCCAAATCTATGGATAACAAAATTAACCGATCAAATATACTGAACAACACATATGGCTTTAAGAGATTAATATTCAAGCCTGGGACTTTCAAATCAATACTGTTCTTTTTATAATTTTATTTCTCAATCTTTACGAATACAAGGCTAAGGTGTATCTCAAGAGTTACATATTCCTTCTTTACATTTTTGTTATACCAGAAGTTAACACATTCCAACTCCGTTTCAAACCAATTTGCACTCGATTATATGATCTTTATTAACTTAATTCATGTTTCAACAATATTACTATATATATTTTCAACCATAAGCAGTTCTTATACAATTTCTATTCATCACTTCATTTCTAATCTATTTACAATCTCTTATAATATATAATTACATAGAACTTTCCATATGTGAATACTTTGGGACTCTAAATATCATATGATCATCACGTTCAGTGCTCACCATAACAATTTCCACTGTCCAATATTACTCAAGTCCATTCCCTTCTCACTTCCATCACATAATCCATCCAGCTTTACACAGTTCAAGACCTAATCTCTCTTAGGTCCACTAATACATACAACATCATTTTCCATATCACTAATTTTATAATAATACCACATACATAGTCATAGGTCACCTTCATAATGTGATTCACATTTTTTTTTATATCATAATTTCATTCATATTGAAAAACTCAGTTCACATATCATATACATGTACACACTTAATTATATGCTCTTATTTTATTTTCCTTTTTCATACATTCCATACAAATTTAATGTTTATCACTTTCTTTTAAACACTATCATTCTCTTTCTTCCAATATGATGTAAAGTATTTATTCACACTACAATTATATATATATTCTGACTATACTAACACTTCACATCCTTCTTGGTCACATTCCCAATGTGACATCTCTTTCATTTTCATCTTTAAAAAAAATATTTAATATACTTCCATATCCATTTTTACCCTTTGCAGTAAAATGACTTAAAATAGCTCGTTTTCATTTGTTTATCCACTTCCTTTTTTACTTCACAACAAATTCTCATACTATCAATCACATTACTCAATTCATAATACTTTCATGTGCAATATTAGTCATTTCACCTAGCTCATGTATTGAATATACATTAAACCATCAATATCCAAATAATCTTTATCAAATTCCACTAAAACTTTAACTTTTCAACTTACTATTTCGCTTAAGCTTCAATTTGCCAAACTCATCTTTTCTTAATATCAACTTTAAAAACAACATATATATATCACAAAGCAATATCAAAACATATAATTTTCACAATTATCAAGCTCATTTCAAAAATCCAAATGTCACATATTACCACCATTACCATGAGCTTTCACATATCCAAGCATCTCACATTTCTAACATTGAATTTACAATGTTTGCATTAAAATAACAATACCAATTTATATTCTTACTTAACCAATATCATCTCTTTTTCCTTTAAACAAAACCTTAACTTTATATATATACCCCAAACTTTAAATAATCACACTTTGTCTATACTAATCAACTCATTCAATATTCCACCATACTCTCCTCATTTTAATAACATATCTTTCAATATTAACAATCCAACAATATTTCCTCTGTCTAGCAAACCCAACATAAACTTTATTATAAAGAGGTTTAAAGTGTAGAGGAAAGAGTACATACTTTAATCTTGATTTTGTTTCCAACTCATTTTCAACTTTATTCTACTTTTCATTTCTTTATTCTTCAACACATTTAACAATTCACTTTACTTGCATAAATTTCCATTTTTTTTATTTATCAATTAAACTTATATAAATCCATATCATTACTTTCTCTAGCTTTTCTTTCATGTAAAACATCATTCACACTCTAGTATCCATCTCATATAACACAGATATGCTACAAATCATATAATGCCACACCCGAGACCAACCTAGGTGTTAATGCATATGCATGTATTACCAATTGCATTGTAAAACTCTTCTTTTAAATTCATTTTAAGCGTTTCACAAATTTTTTTTATTTCACTTAGGCCGAGAATCTCGAACCTAAGCTCTGATACCAAAATAATTGTAACACCCCGATACCCCATATAAGTACTATACATATACCTGATATACATACAGTAAGTATATAAAGTATAAGGATGTCACTTTTCGTTACAATTTAAAAACCTTTAACAGAGTTTAAACCACAATACATTAATTTAAAGAGCATTTACAAAATCATTATACTTTTAACGATCTTACCTATATATAAGAATCTTATCTTTATCAAAACTTCATTTATACATATAAATACACTCTTGTCAGAGATACATCATAATTAAAAATTATACATGTATGCATCACCCTCTAGTTGGTCTCGATAAACTCTTACTCTTCTCGTGGCATAACGAAAGACTTCATATCTTCCACCTAGTCACCTGCGCGATTACACATCCGCGCTAAGCTCGAGAGCTTAGTAGTACAAATAAATAATATAAACATACATTACAGATATTCTAACAAATAATGATATATCAAATTCCATGTACCATTAGTTTCTTATCATGGTTTCCCTTTTTAATTACACCTTTCATATATCTCCACTAATCTCATATATTATATATATATATATATCATTAACACCAACCACAATCAATCACTAATACTTACAATCAATATATCAATACACACATTACATATCATACGTCATATCATTATTTTATTCACAATTCACCAATCATGAATCACATTTCCAACAAAGGCAATCATTATACCATTCATGAATCACATTAAACAAAGACAAGCATGGGCCCAAAACACACTAATATGCCATTCCCTTTTTCAGAGTTAATGCTTTGGTTTTGTTATCACATTCATCATTATCATAAACCCAACTAGGCTTCAAGGATTAGGTTCAACCAAGCTTCAAGGGGAACAAAGCATGCTAAGTATCAACCCAACTTGGCTTCAAGAACCAACCCAACCTAGCTTCAAGGGTTGTAACATCTCAATTAGGCTTCAAGGATCAAATCCAACCTAACTTCAAGAGATTGTTACCAATATTAGGCATGCCACCAACAACAAACTCTGAAAATGGAATAACACATTAGCCACACAATTCATTTAGCAATTTCATTCTCAATTGAATCATCATAGCCAATCACAATGGCTTCACATCACATTTGAGTTATCATAGCCAATCACAATGGCTTCACATCACATTTAAGTTATCATAGCCAATCACAATGGCTTCACATCACATTTAAGTTATCATAGCCAATCACAATGGCTTCATGGCTTCACATCACGTTTGAGTTGTAATAGCCAATCACAATGGCCTCATATCATGTCATGTCTCAATTCATATTATAATATTTCATAGTATACCTAATCAATTACCTCATCATATCCTTCACATTTTACATATAGCATCATTGATATAACATTACAAAGTACATTATTCATATAACACATTACCATTCATAAGATTCACAATGTATAAAACATAACATTGTTCATATAGTATCATATTCATCATCATTATCATCAAATGTATGTTCAATCTCAACAATGCAAGAAGAGCAAAGAATAATCACAGTAGCTAACACACTCAAGGAACACGGCCAAGCTTGTGGCCGTGTCTCTCAACCAAAAGCTCCAACATGGCCAAGACTTCCCTAGCTTGGCCGTGTCTCTCAACACAAAATAGACAGTGGCAGACACAGTCAAGGGACACGGCCAAGCCAGTGGCCGTGTCTCTCCAAAATTGATCCAACACGGCCAAATTTCCTTAAACTTGGCCGTGTCTCCCAAAAATCTTTAGTCTTGCCCGTGTCTCTTCTTTAGTTTGGCCGTGTCTCTCATGAATGAAAACCCTAAACATGGCCAAGTCTCTTTTTATTGAATTAAAACACATTATGCACAACATAACCTCATTCAAATGGATATAATCAATGTCATTAACACTTATTTTACATATTCATCACAATATTCACATTAACAATACATTTAATCACTTACCATTTCAAAACCCTAAAATCAACATCACTCTTATTCTTTCAATATCAACATCCACTTAACTTACCATCTTCAAACCAAAACCAACACCAATTCAATCTTTTTAACTTATACTCAATTTCAACACTTATAAACACATCTCAAACACACCAAATCATAATATCAACAAATCATAACTCACCTCAAACACAACTTCAAAATAACAAAGGAAAACAAGAGAGTACTTGCTAAAATTAAGGAAATTTCACAAATCTCCAACTTAATCCTTTGCTTCTTCCTTCAATTTGATTTTAGAATTTAGAACACAATGCAAAGAAGAGAAAAAAATGAAGACAAGTCAAACTTCTCTTCTTCTTTAAATCTCCACCAAGCAATTCTAACAATGCAATTACTTAAATGCCCTCATCCATTTAACTTAGCTTCTTTCACTTATATGCCCATTTAAGTAATTTCACATATCACAAATAAAATATCTTCTTCCCTTGACTCCTCATTTTGACCAACATATATGTTATATTTATTACCATATACCCAACATATACACTTTCTCTCTACACATTATTTTCCTTTTTAAACAATACCTAAACATTCTCTTTTCAATTTCTTTTCTTATCAACATAACATATACACATAATTCAAACAAACAACAATTATATCCAAACTTCTAGGGCACACATTGGGATATTACACCCCAAACACATACTTCTTTGGGTTTAGCCTTAGCTTATACTTTACTGCTCTCTCAAAGAATAATTATACGTTTTGGAAGTGTTGCTCCCTTGTATCCAACTTCACTATCGTATCATCAACATAAACTTCAACTTCTTTGTGCATCATATCATGAAACAAAGTGGTGACTATCCTTTGGTAGGTTTCTCTATTATTCTTTAACCCAAACAGCATCACCCTATAAAAAATATATCCCATATAGTAATGAAGGCAGTTTTGGCTTTATCCTCTTAGGCCATTAACACTTGGTTGTATCTGAAAAATCCATCTATGAATGAGTGTAGCACGCTGGAGGCTGCACTATCAATAAGGACATCTATATGGGGTAAAGGAAAATCATCTTTAGGGGAAGCCTTGCTCAAGTCTCTATAGTCCACACAGACCCTAATTCTTTCATCTTTCTTCGGCACGAGAACTATGTTGGCTAGCCAATCTGAATAATCTATCACTTAAAGGAACTTTAATTGTATTTTTTTAGTGACGTCTTCTTTAACCAATTTAGCCCATTATGGTCTTAACTGTCTAAGCTTTTGTTTGATAGGTTTCATGTGAGTGTAAGTAGGAATTAGATTCTCGGCTATGTCTCGATCTATTCATGGCATGTCTTCATAAGACCAAGTAAACACCTCTTCATATTTTTTAAATATTTTTTCAAATCTCTCTCACTCATCAGGAGTAAGGTCAGATGCTATGCTAATATTTCTAGGATTATCGATTGTTCTCAAATTTAACAATTGTGTATCAACAAAATTAATATTAAAGATGCTCATCTAACCACTATTTGAATGTATGCAACCATCAGGAGAAACATCACACAAGTAAGCAAAATCAGACTTTATTGCATTTATATTGGAATAGAAAACATCATCATCCTCATACAAAGAAGATAAATTAAAATTAAAATCATTATTCTTAAAATCATAAAGCAAGCCATCTTCAAACTTCTCTTCAACTAAAGCAACAATTTCCTCTGGAGTCTTTTGGGCTTTCAGGACAACTTCCTTTTTTCCTTCTAGATTAGGCTCCTTGTCAACAGGTAGGATGTTCTCTTTCTTCACTTGTTCAACTAGTTTAGTAACATCAGCAACAATCTTAAAACCCGGGATCAATTTTCCATGAACATGACTGGCTTGGGCTTCCCTTGGAGCGGTGCCATGTCTGGAGCTTTGACAAAAACCCCTTCAAGTGGTGGGAAGCTCATCGTCTTGTTCTTCTTTAACTGAGCATTTTTATTAGCTTTTTCATGCCCCAACCATTTCTTGGAAGTCTGAGTCTTAAAATCTGGAAGTTTTGCCACTCCAGTCTTACCCTTTCAAAGACCAACACCGGGCAGGTAGTTCATATTCTTCATCATATTCAGGATCTTGGAGTCTACTACTTCATCATCAGAAATAGCAGCTACTTGGAAACCATTGAGAGGTCTCTCAATCATCATTGCATTTATCACTTCATTATCCTCAGCCTCGATGACCACTGTCTCATCCCCGTTTGGGAACCTGATGTTTTGATGGAGCGTAAAAGGAACTCCACCAAGAGGATGAAATCAGGGTCATCCCAATAGTAGTGCAAAGGTGATAGGAATATCCAAAACCATAAACTTGATCGTGGATTCAATTGGACCAGCCTTCACAATAGCTTTAAAAGTCCCTTCGGCATGCCTCTTAGTATTGTCATAAGCCCTAATGGTCACTTCGATTGGGCTCAAATCCCTTGTTGACATAGCAAGCTTTTAGCAAGATCTTAAGTGGGCAGACATTTATGGTAGACCCTACCGTCAACCATCACACATGGAGTCCTTTTCCCTTTGACCTCTACCTTGATAAAGAGAGGGCAAATGTGATCTCTCCCTTCTTCCGATAAATCGGCATGTAAAAATGATACCACTCCCACATCAACTTCACTCTTCTTTTGAATATCTTCACACTTCATCACTCCTTCAACTTTTACAAAATTAACCAACTCATCTGGTGTTATAGAAGTGGAAATTGCCATTCTAGCCAAAGCCTTGGCCATAGTTTCATGGTACTTCTTGGATGTGGCCAATAAATCCCAAATGCTGACGCTTTCTTGGGTCCTTTTCAATTGCTTAAGGACTGTGTCATCTTCTTTTTCTTTGTTTTCAACTTCAGCTTTCTATCCCTTATTGATTTCTACTTCTTTTAATAGTGGCCTTGCATAAGGCTTACGAGATCAGGTGTTCATAACTTCATCTTCTTCGTGCTCGGACTAGGTCCACTCTTCCTTCTTGTGCTCAGAATCATCATCACTATCGGTTGAGTCCCAAAACTCATCTATAACACGGATTGTTACTTCTTTTCCAACCACAGCTTTTTCAATCTTGCTAAATACCACTTCTTCTTTTGTTGTCTCCTCACCTACATTTTGAAAAGAAGATACGATACAACTTTCAAGCAAACCTCCTCCAATCATGAAAGTTGCCGGTGGTAGTACTCTATTGAACCTTGGCAATGGATTATCCTTTGTACAAGGTTTTTTTGGGTTTGGGTAGCTTCCCACTATCAATCAAATTCTAGATCTCATGCCTCAACCTCAAACACTTGTTCGTCTCGTACCCTTGCATTTGATGGAATTGGCAGAATTCCTTAGTATCAAAGTTAGGTGGAAGATAATTAGGCAAGGGATGAGGTGTCAAGGGTTGTAACAATCCCTTCTTTTGTAGCTTATTTAGAACCCAAGACAGCGACTTTCCCAATTTTGAAAATTGCCTCCTTCCTCCTTGACCAGTGGCATTAACATCAATTACCTTTTGAGTGCTCTAAATACCAGACTGGTAGTTCTCTTTGTCATTCCTTCTTGCCAAAAAGTGATTCTTCTCCCTTTTCCACTCTTCAATTTGCAAATCAGCTTGCAGAAGGTCTTTGAAATCATGGATGAGTGTATGAGACATCCTTTCATGAAGACTAGGCAACACCCCTCTCACAATGATCCTAATCTTATCCGATTCATCGGACCTCTTCATGAGTAATGCAGCCTTATTCCTCCATCTCTTCACATAGTCCACAAAATTCTCATTTTGCCTTTTCTAATAGATTCAACTTCCATTAAAGTAACCTCCAATTCAGCATTATACCCATATTGTTAGATGAAGGCTTTGTATAGTAAATCCTAGCTCTTTTGAGTACCATCTTCTAAGGTGTTGAACCAATTTTGGACAATAGGGTCCAATGAGAGCATGAAGTACCTTAGAGTTTGAGCATTAGTAGCTCTAGGAGACAACATAGCAGTGATGTATTGTTTCACAAGAAGATGAGGGTTCCTAGTTCCATCAAACTTGGCAAAGATACGGGACCTCTTCATCTAACTCAAACAACTTGTCAACCACTGACATTTCTTCATTTTTTAGCTTCTTTTCAAATTTCTTTTCCAGATCAGCAATCGTCTTCTCAACATCGACTGATTCGACTTTCTTTTCTGTAGTCTTCTTTTCTTTCTTATCCTCTTGTTGATCTTGGTAGTACTATTCCAGTCATTATCATCCATAGCTTCTTTATCTTCATCACAGGCCACTTTAACTATCTTAGCCTTTCCCTTATCCTTTGGTTTCTTTGTGCTAGCAGATGCCTCAGTGGTGTTCCCCAAAAGTGCAGCCAGTTGGTTCCTTATTGTCTCAACCAGGGCCTCATTCAACTCTTCCATCTTGGCATTGAGGGCGTCATCCACCATCCTTTGAATTTTTTTGAGATCCATTATTTTTGGTGAGAAGCTAATTGAGTCATTACCAGATTCTATGTTATCGGCATAGGTTGGGTTGACGTATGCTTTTGAATTGCTGTACTCAAGATTTGTGATCTAGAAAGGATCAATGACATGTTATGCAATGCATGTATGCATGCATGCACATATGCATAAACAACAAACAAAAAAAGATAACTAAGACGTTCCTTCCAACCTTGTCACTTCCACACACGAATGGCGAGTCTCTTTTCCTAGGTATATGGTCAACAAAATACCAACATGGGATATTCTATTTTCGAGAAATTCCCTCGGACGGTTTAACCAATAGTTGCTTTTTCTAATATAGAAATCAGGCCATGACAATTCTCATTAATTAGGTTTTAATCCATTGAATCTCAATTAAATTAGTTCCTATGCTATATTCGATTAAAACTAAATTAAGAGGTTTATCATAAATAGATTTCTTATTTGAAAAAGTGACTAGTGAGTCATGCAAAAAATAAGCTCATGGTTAATAATTCTCGGTATAAGCTAGGCTTATAATTGATTTTTGGCATTTCAAAACTGACCTAAGTAGTTTGTAAGCTCTCTTTGTAATCTTTGATAAAAAATAACTTTGTTGCAAAACCCTTGGCCCATAAGGTAGAAAAAAGATTTTTGACCCATCTTTCAAAGAAAAAAATTATTTTGAGCATACAATATGATTAGCTCATATTAGAAAAAAAAAAAAACAAACCAAATAAGCCATGGTTTAAACCAAGATAAATTAATCATAGTCAAACAACAAGCATTTGAGGTAAAAACCTAAGGAAAGTAACTAGAGCAATTACATGAGCTTTAGTCTTTGAGTTGAAAGGCTTAGGTTCCCATAGCAAGTATATACCAAATGGTACAAGGCTATGAATGGTTATGTCATGCTCGATCTCCATACCTTGAGTGAAATTATGGCATCCCTCACGTAACACAACACGGGTAATATGGGCATCCTAACTCATGCACACAATATAATCTAAATGATGCAATGGATAATATCATAATAAGAAAGAATAAAAATTTATAAAGAGCAACAGAATTAACTTCTCTTATCTCTAGTGGAGTCGTCACTGTGAACGAAGATTTTTGCCCCCCGCTCCCATATGGAATGGTTCTTGCGATATCGGCACTGTTAGGCTCAGGACCTTAGAGAACACGGGCCTAAACCAAAAGAAAATGGAGTCGCCACCCGAATGGGCCGGGAAAAAGAAAGGGGTGGATGACTCGATACCTAAGGAATCCCCTACTCTCTATTGGGTTCAGAAAGTTGGGTATGTGTGGGGAAGGTGAGAGTGACCCAACACCCCCACAGCGCCTGGTTCATTTGAACCGTCCTCCTTTTCAGGTCTAAATATTATTAAATTCTTAAAATATAATGATATTATCCATACTACATGCAATCATAAGAATAAATAAACACTTCATTAAAATCATAATAAGTTCAAACAAAATAAATGAATAGGCACCCATCCATGGATTGAAACATGCCTTTATAATTGTCCAATGTCCCAAAGAAAATGAATAAAATAGGATACCCACCAGTTGGTGGAAACATATCATTTACATTGATCCAAAACATAAAATAAACTAAGTTACATGGAGCTTAACAAATGAGGTACCCACAATATGGAAACATACCTCCTACAATTCCTTGAGTAATTAATCAAACAAATCAATAAACAAATATTCAAGCATTCCTTATAAAATCAAATAAAAATAAATCATCCATTAAGACATATAATAAATCATCCACCGAAACATATAATAAGCATAAATCTAAACTTAAATAAAGCAACAAATATATAAATGCAAATTTTGAATAAAATTAGGGGTTATAGGGTTTAGATTTAGGAAATAGGGTTTTGATTTAGAAGACTAATATTTTATACATATTTTTAAAAAATATTAGGATACTATATAAGTTTAAAATACAATTTAGCTACTGAAAAAATAAACAAAAGATAAATTAGGTTTTAGAGTTTGAGTAAATTAGGATTTAGAATTTTTATGAAAATAATATTAGGGTTTAGGATTTTCTAAAAAGGATTAGGGTTTATGAAAATAGAATTAAAGTTTCATTGATGTTGGAAGCATAAAGCTAAGCTACTGTGATGATATTTGTAAATTTTGAGGTTACTGGAATATGTTTAGATTAAATGACCATGTAACACCCCGATACTCTATATAAGTACCATACATATACTTTGTATATGCAAAGTAAGTATATAGAGTATAAGGATGCCACTAGTTATTACAATTAAAAATCTTTACTTAACTTCTAAAACAATAGTACATTTTATTATATAAAATGATTTACAAGATCACTATCCTTTTGATAATAACACATATATATATAATAGTTACATTGTCTCTTCCAAAGATTTATTGATACATATGAATACATTCTTATAAAAAAAAAATGCAATATATATATTAACTTATACATGCATGCACCATCTTCTAGTTGGTCTCGAGCTACACTTGCCCTTTTCAAGACATAATGGTTTAACTCCAAATCCATCACCTTTTACCTGCGCGATTAATATAACCACGCTAAGCCCAAAAGCTTAGTAATACAAATAAATATTAAAAACAAAATATACATTGCAAAATAAACATACCTCATATTTTTAGCATCATGTTTTATCATTCTCTTAACCTGTTTTCCCTTTTTCCAATGCATTCCACATAAATTTCTACCAACCTCATAAACTATATATATATGCTTATAACATTACGACAAATCATAGTTTACCAATCATAAATCATATTCCCAATAAAGGCAACCATTATCATCAACCACAATCCATCACTAATACTCACAAACAATATACACATTACATATCAGATTACATAACATTGTTATATTCACAATTCACCAATCATTGATCTCAATATTTATTTATTTCAACATTTGTATATCATATTAACAACAAAGACATACTCGGGCCCAAAACACACTAATATGTTATTCAAAGTTCATCATTATTTCCAACAACCATAGCTGCAAATACAAACCTTTCCCCAACCAGGTCTGTTGTCCACTGGGCCTCAGGCCACTGCCAATCCCAGGGGTCCGCAGGAGGCAGATAGGCATGTATAAAACTATCATTAACGAACCTTCTCCCAACCAGGTCGGTAGTCCAAGTTCGGTTGCCCAATTCACTGGGTCCGCATGGTTCCGCAGGAGGCAGATAGGTACGTATAACACTGAATGAATCGAACTTTCCCCCAACCAGGTCGGTAGTCCAAGTTCGGTTGCCCAATCCACAGGGGTCCGCATGGTTCCGCAGGAGGCAGATAAGTTCGTCCATTTATCTCTACTTTCTCAATTCATTTCACATTACACAATAGATTTGCACCATATCTCAAATCACATTGGAACAATTCATCATTTACCTCATCATAGCCAATCACAATGGCATCAATTAGGCAAACATGCCTCAATCATCATTTACATCATCATAGCCAATCACGATAGCTTCATACATCATTATATCTCAATCTCTATTTCATGTCTCATTATTATTATTACATATATAATCATTCATCATTTAAGTATACACAATCAATTACATTATTATATCATCATATCATACAATCATATCATCACATCTTTCATCTTTCATAGTATATACATTATTGAATGCTCTCACATTTCATATACTCTTATTGATATACTCATAGGTATCAATGATATAATAGATTTCTTAACACATTTATAATCAAATGGTTTAAGGTTCAAAGTCATATAAATATATGAAATCAAATAGGGTTTTGTACTTACCTCAATAGCACTTCACACAACTCTAAACTCTTCTTCTCTCAAGAGTTCTTTACTTCTCAACTTAGGGCAATTCACTTCCTTCCAAAACCTAATCCAAAAGGAATATTAGCAAAATGACCATATGAATAGTACATTCTGGTTTTAGACTTCATTTTATCCTTATTTTGAAAAATTGTATAAAATAATCTACTTGACTAAAAATTCTAAAATTTTTACAGAATTTAGTTTTGTATCTTAAAATCATTCCTTTAAAATTTCAGATCAAACTGAACACAAAATCTTGGTCAAATAGTTCACCTAACCAGACTGCCCCAATTGCCCTGCATCCTGGCAGCAGTTCTGAACTTTGTGAATTCCATAAATCAAATTCAATCAACGTGGTTCCAAATTATTTTTCTCAAATACTAGACTCACTAAGAAACAACATATCCAAAATTCAATTGAATATGATTTTTCTACATTTTATTAAAAATCCCGAAATAGAGCTGTCTCAGTTAAGGTACCTGCTGGAACAGGTCTAATAAAAATAATCTTTCTAAACTCATAACCTATCCAAAATCGAATCAACATATTTTTCAGTCATTCTAGACTCATAGAGGCACAACATATCAATAATTCACTTCAAGAACATTTTTCTATAATTAATTAAAAATCATACAAATCACAGCCTTTACTAATTGTAAAACAGAAACAATTTCACTAAACACAACTCTTACTCTTCCATCACCAACACCAACCCAACTTCTCATCTATCAAGCAAAATCAATACTTAAAATCACACCATAAGCAACTTAATCATACCATCATCAAATCACAACTCAACTCAAGCATAACTTCAAAAATAACAAGAGTAAACAAGAGCAAACTTACCCAAAATCATGAAATTCTTGAAATTCCAACTTGTTTACTTGAAATCTCTCTCAACTTTGAAGCTTAGAACATCAAACCCTCACTTAGCTCTCTTGTCTTCCTTTGCTTTAGGTGAGCCGGCCACACAAGGAAGAAGAAGAAGAAATGATGAAGAAACCCTAAAGTCAACACTCATTAAATACTCCTCCAAAAGTAATTTACTATCTTACCCTCATGCACATTTTAATTCCCTTTACAAACTCTTGCCCATTTTGGTAATTTCACACTTAACAATATAAATATCTTCTTCCCTTGACCAAGCCCTTTGACCAACTTATATGTCATATATATCACCATATACACTACATATACACTTCTCTCTACACATTGCTTTTCTTTCCAATTACACATATACATTATCTCTTAACTTCTTTTATCATTCAAATAAACCATACACAATTACCACTTATCACTTACACCTTCAATTCAATAATAACAATATTATCATAACTTCTAGGCACACTTAGGGATATTACAATTAGACATATACATATACATCACATATATATTAAATCCAAATACAACAACTCCTCCAAAACTTTTAAGGTATATCTCGGGATATTACAGACCATGCATTGACAAATATCAATTTTAGCATGTTTAAGTTGCTGGAACTTGTGCATCACGTAAATTCAAATGAACCAAAACTAAAGGATATAACTTAATGTAATTAATCAGAAGTTAATCTAAATTTTAATTAATATGAAGTTAATCTAAGCTACAAAAAAACTTATTCAATATTTAAAATTATCACAACATGATATATTGAATTAATTTAGAGCGTAGCATCATTTGTTGGCTCCACCACAATTGCACCGTTAAAACTCTGGCTAAGCAAGACCAAGGTAGTGTGTTTACTGCCTTTGTAAGGTTACGTTTTTCTGTTTCTTTGATATTTTCTTGTTTATCATTTTCTCTTTTTCTTTGCTTGCTAGGGTTTCTCCTTTGTTGATAATGGGTTGCTGAAGTTCCAAAAAGTCCTCCTCTAGGTTTTTAAAACCTATATTTATAAGAGCGTCGATTAGGTTAAACTGTGGAAGCTTTCCATTTTAAAAATGGATCTTCTGATGCATATCGAATTAATGGATTTTATTCGACACAAGCCGAGACCATATCGAATTAGAACCACTTTAAATAAAAAAAACTGAGACCATCTCAAATTCAAGTGACCTTAATTCGACATGGGATCAAAGTCCATATCAAAATTGGCAATCCAAATTCAATATGGACTACTAAAAAACTACCCCATATTAAAATGGGGGAATCCCATTTTGATATGGGGGGACAACCCCATATCGAATTAGAGCAGTCCTAATTCGATATGAGGCTGCCCCATATTGGATTGGGAGCCCCAATTTGATATGGGGAGCCTCCATATTGAATTGGAGGCTCCCAATTCAATATGGGGGCTTCCCCACGTCGAATTAGGTGTTCTATTTTGACATGGGATGCCCATACCACTTAAAGTCGACCCAAATCAAGTGAAAAACCAACCAAAGCTTTAAATCGGACCCATTTAAATAAAAATCAATGAAACCTTCATATCAGACCATTTAGGGTTTTAAAAGTTTAAATAACTTATTTCAAGCCTATTAAAATATATCAATCCAAACAAAGATTTGGAATTAACACCGGATTAGCTAGGGCCAAAATCAAGGGTCTATAACTGACATATGATGAGATTTAATAGTTAATAGCTATGGAGCCTTCATTAAAAGAGCCATTCAAGGTAAAAATTGAACCAATTCAAAATTATTTGATGAATTATACTGAACGGGTTCTATAGACCATTAATTTTGACCCCAATTTGATACGGTCCTAAAAGGATGCCAAAATAAATTTGATCCGACTTTAAAATATTTATACATAGTTTATAATTTTTAAAGAAGGTTTGGATTAATGAAGAATAAATTCAATTATAAAACCCAAAAAATCAATTTGAATCGGCCCAAATTAAAACTTTTTGGTCCATAAGTTAAAAAAGGCAAGAATTATTCGAGTCAGGCCGACCGGGGAGACATGAGCAATTGCTCATGTCGACCTGGAGGGACGAGGTCAACATGAGCATGCCTCATTTCGACCTTGCAGCCCAGGTCGACATGAGGTTGGATTCATGTCAACCTAGGGCAACTTGGCCGACATGGACTTAACTCATGTTGTAATATCCTCATTTATGCCCTAGAAGTTTTGCATATTGTTGTTGGTGTTATTGTTATATATTGGATTGAATATATGTGTTAAATTGTAAGAGAAAAGAAATTGAGAAGAGAAAGTATATGTATATGTATTTTGGGAAGAAATAGGGTTTAGAGACAAATTTATATGTTGTGTATATGTTAATATATATGAAATATAAAGTGGTCAAAAGGCTTGGTCAATGCAAGAGAAGATATTTATTTGAGATTGGTAAATTACTTAATTGGGCACATATAAGACAAAAAGATAATTATGTGAATAAGGGCACTTTGGTAATTGCTTGGATAAAATCATATGGTGGATATTTAAAGAAGGTTTGACTTGTGTTTTCTTCATCATTTCTTCTTCTTCTTCTTGTTGATGGCCGGCCCTCCATAGCCAAAGAGAAAGAAAGAGACAAGTGATGGTTTTGATGATTTCAAGCTTAAATTGAAGAAAGATTAAGTGTTCAAGTGTTGAATTTTTGATATGTTGTGCCTCTATGAGTCTAGAATGACTGAAAAATATGTTGATTCGATTTTGGAATGGTTATGAGTTTAGAAAGATTATTTTCATTAGACCTGTTCCAGCAGGTACCTTAACTGGGACAGCTATATTTCGTGATTTTTAATAAAATGTAGAAAAATCATATCCCATCGAATTTTGGATATGTTGTTGCTTAGTGAGTTTAGTATTTGAGAAAAATAATTTGGAATCACGTTGATTGAATTTGATTTATGGAATTCACAAAGTTCAGAACTGCTGCCAGGATGCAGGGCAATTGGGGCAGTCTGGTTAGGTGAACTATTTGACCAAGATTTTGTGTTCAATTTGATCTGAAATTTTAAAGGGATGATTTTAAGATACAAAACTAAATTCTGTAAAAATTTTAGAATTTTTAGTCAAGTAGATTATTTTATACAATTTTTCAAAATAAGGATAAAATGGATTTTAAAACCAGAATGTACTATTTATGGTTTTATGCATTGCTTTGGTTTTCCAAAGGTAGGTTGGTCCTTAAACCTAACCCTAAACACTTTAAACACACTTGAATCAATGAATTTTATAATCAATTGTTCTTTGCCCTAATTACATTGTTGAGATTGGACAATACTATGTTGTGCATTGTGAATGGTAATGTGTTTCATGAGTAATGTGGAATGAAATGTTGATATTTATGAATGATGCTATGTGAGATATAATGTGATCATGGATGAGATATATATATATACTTGAATAATGAGATGTTATATTGTGAAATGAAATGTGAAGCCATTGTTATTGGCTAAGATGATGTAATTGAAAGAAAGAAGACATGTTTGCCTAAATGTGATGAGAATTGAGAATGGAAATGAATTGTTTGTTTAATATGTTATTCAGTTTCAGAGTTCTGGATTTGGGTGGCATTCCTAAGAAATGATGAAAGGTAACAGTCTTGCCGGGTTGAGGACCTCCTCATAGGTGTTGAGTTGATGGTCCAAGAGACTGGGTCTGTTACACTATGAGATATATGATTTGTAACAGTCTTGCCGGGTTGAGGATCTCCTCATATGTGTTGAGTTGATGATCCAAGAGACTGGGTCTGTTACACTATCCATGGATAGAGATACATGTATATACATTGCCTACGGGCGTGATTATTGTGACTATGAACCAAAGCAGTGACTATGAACCAAAGCAGTAACTCTGAACTCTGAATATCGTATTAAATACTTGTTGGGCCCATAGGTGTCAAGGTTATATGAATGTCCTAAATAATGTTATGAGTTTAATGAAATGAGATGTTGGTTATGGAGTATGATTGATTAATGTTGAATGTGAAAAGATGTTGAAATGTGGTATGCTCATATGACTATGATTTGTGAAATGCATAATTGTGTGGTTAACTTTATATTTTTGATGTTGATCTTATCAATAACATATGTGGCATTGCATTTCATTAAAGCATACTGTTAGCATGTTTTATCTTACTAAGCCGTTGGCTTAGCGCGATAGTGTTTAATCGCGCAGGTAGTAGAGTGGATAGAGTTGAACCCGAGAGTTCATCAAGACCTAGTGAGAGTAGACCTTGAAGAATCCATTTTGGGAGCTTAAAGATCAGAGCAGACTTGCCAATCATGTATAAATTTTATGTGTTGTAAAACTTGAGTTTTGATGTTTATGAATTTGTAAATATGTAAATATTTTATAACTTCCGCTGTGTAATATTTAAATATGGGGGTTGTCACAAAACCTTTATTTTATGTTGTACTAGAAGTGTAAATCCTTTTTGCAGGTTGTAGTTTAGGTTACAAGGGGGATTTATTGGGAGTGTACTGAGAATGATTTTGTTTGCATTGGTTTGTGTAAAATGTTTTTAAAAATAAGAAAAAAATCGGTTTTGTCGACACTTGGGACTCAATTTTTAGGCGAAACTATGGCAAAAATTTTAAAAAAAATCGGAACTAAAATTTGACTAAGTAAAATTGGTAGCAACATTAGGTTAGTGTGGCGCCTCTACTCAGCTTACATATGTAGGTTGGGAAGGTGTGTTACAATTGTTTTGGTATCAAAGCCTAGGTTTGAGATTCTCAACCTAGGTAAAATGTAAGAAAAAGACTATTTTTACTTAAAAAGTGAGTTTTTGAACAAAAATACATGTTTGGGATTGGCAGTCTCTGATCTTTAATAAGAGGTATTCTGTTGTGTTTGCAGACTTAGGTTGTGATGGATTCTCACTCTCGTCAGTCGATTGAGGGTAGTGCCGAGAGTATTGCTCCTGCTGAGGGAGCTAGAGTTGATAGTGTTGAGGAGGCACCTGCTTCGGTGTCGGGTAGACCAGCTGGGGAGGAGGTTCCACCAGCCTGGTTTAGGCCTATGATGGAACCTATGAGACAAGCACCTGTGCAACCACAGCCACCGCCACCACCCCCTCAGCCTTCAGTACCAGTAAGGCACTATGATAAGCTAAGGAAATATGGAGCAGAGGATTTCTTTGGTACAGTTGATCCGGCTGTAGCAGAACAGTGGCTTGATAGAGTTCAGAGGAAGAGGTTAGGGTTAGGAGGCCCCAGTTTGAGGCAGGGTCTTCTTCTGCAAAGAGGGGTAGAGGAAGTTTTGTTCCTCGGAGTAGTAGGAGCCAGAGACCAGCGGGTAGGTCAGTGCAGTTCCAGAGGCAGAGATTTAGACCTGCAGCTTCAGTAGCGAGTGCTCCTACTCCTGGAGTTCAGAGATCCACCTTACCTGTGTGTAACCAGTGTGGTGGAAGACATGGGGGCGTTTGTTGGAGGCATAGTAGATTAGGGGTATGCTTCAGGTGTGGATCACCTGACCACTTTGTGAGAGACTGTCCTGAGAGGCAGGAGCAGATGCCAGTGGATTCTGCTGCTTCTCGAGCTAGTGTGAGGGGAGGCAGAGGAGGCAGAGGTGCCAGCCGGGGAGGTAGACCAGGATTCAGTTCTAGAGGAGGTGCTACATCCAGGGAGGGTAGACCAGAGGAGGTTGGATCTTCCCAGAGGATGTATGTTATGCAGAGGCAGCCAGATACATCGGCAGTCATAGCTGGTACTTTTTCTTTATTTAATACTCCAGTACTTGCTTTGATTGATCCGGGTTCCACGCATTCATATATTAGTGCATCTGTTTTGCCTGTATCTGATTTGCATGCTGAGTCCCTAGGATTTGATGTGTTGGTGACAAATCCGTTAGGGCATAGTGTGGTTGTGAGTAAGGTGCATAGAGATAGTGCAGTAGTGGTGCAGGGTGAGGAGTTCTTAGGGGATTTGATTGAGATGCCATTTAAGGAATATGATGTGATCTTAGGTATGGATTGGCTATCTCGACATGGAGCTGTGGTAGATTGTAAGAAGAAAATTGTTTCTTTGAAAACTGTTGATGGTAGAGAGGTGATAGTATCTAATGAGCAGGAACAGCTAGCCTCCTTATTTGTTTCAGCTGTTGCAGCCAGGAGGTTGATTAGAAAGGGATGTGAAGCCTATCTTGCTCATGTGGTAGATACTAGAGTAAGAAGTTCTCCCATTGATAGCATTGCCACAGTTGCAGAGTTCCCAGATGTGTTTCCAGAGGAGTTGCCAGGGTTACCTCCTGAGAGAGAGGTGGAGTTCGGTATTGAATTGTTGCCTGGTACAACTCCTATCTCTATTACTCCTTATAGAATGGCACCAGCAGAATTGAGGGAGTTGAAAGTGCAATTACAGGAGTTGTTGGACAAAGGATTTATTCGCCCCAGTGTTTCTCCTTGGGGAGCTCCTGTTCTATTTGTGAAAAAGAAAGATGGTACTATGAGGTTGTGTATCGATTATAGGCAATTGAATAAGGTGACTATTAAAAATAAATATCCTTTGCCTAGAATCGATGATCTCTTTGATCAGTTGAAGGGAGCGTCAGTGTTCTCCAAAATTGATTTGAGATCTGGGTATCATCAGTTGAGAGTCAAAGCTAAAGATGTTCCTAAGACCGCCTTTCGGACCAGGTATGGGCATTATGAATTTTTAGTTATGCCTTTTGGTCTGACAAATGCACCTGCAGCTTTCATGGATTTGATGAATAGGGTGTTTAGGCCCTATTTGGATCAGTTTGTAGTGGTCTTCATTGATGATATACTGGTGTATTCGCGGAATGAAGAGGAACATGATATGCATCTGCGGATTGTGTTGCAGATTTTGAGAGAAAAGCAATTATTTGCCAAATTGTCGAAATGTGAGTTCTGGTTGGATCAAGTAGCTTTTCTCGGACATATAGTTTCAGCAGAGGGTATTAGAGTTGATCCGAGCAAAGTTGAAGCTATATTGAATTAGAGTCCACCCAAGTCTGTGACTGAGATTAGAAGTTTTCTGGGTTTGGCAGGCTATTACAGGCGGTTTGTGAAAGGGTTTTCTTTGATAGCTACTCCACTCACCAGATTGCTTCGTAAGGGAGTGAGATTTGTGTGGACGGATCAGTGTCAGGCGAGTTTTGAGCAGTTGAGAGAATTGTTAACTCAAGCGCCTGTTCTTACTTTACCTGTTGAAGGTAAACCTTATGTGATCTACAGTGATGCTTCACATAGAGGTTTGGGGTGTGTATTGATGCAAGAAGGTAAAGTTATAGCTTATGCATCTCGACAGTTGAAACCGCATGAGCTTAACTATCCAACCCATGATTTGGAATTGGCTGCCATTGTGTTTGCATTGAAGATTTGGCGCCACTATCTGTTTGGGGAGAAATGTTTCATCTACACTGATCACAAGAGTTTGAAGTATTTGGGTGTCCAGAAAGAACTCAATCTTCGTCAGAGGAGATGGTTGGAGTTGATTAAAGACTACGACTGTTTGATTGACTATCATCCAGGTAAAGCAAATGTTGTTGCTGATGCCTTAAGTCGGAAGTCTTTAGCTGGTTTAACAGTTTACTCGCTCTCGTTGCTTGTTGAGTTGAGAGCATTGCATGCCAGTTTTGAACCTTGTGTTGATGGTGCATTATTGGCACAGTTGCAATTAAAGCCGATTTTGTTAGATCAGATCAAAGAAGCTCAGTTGGCTGATAAGAAGATACAGAAGATTGTTTCAGATTGTCAGAGTGGAAAGGGTAGAGATTTTATTGTGAAGAGCGATGGGAGTCTCTGGTTTAAGAACCGATTGTGTGTACCCGATGATGCTGATTTGAAAAGGGTCATTTTGGAAGAAGCTCATCAGTCAATGTTTGCTATGCATCCGGGTAATACGAAGATGTATCATGATTTGAGACAGCATTATTGGTGGATTGGTTTGAAGAGAGACATTGCAGATTTTGTGTCGAAATGTCTCACTTGTCAGAAGGTTAAAGCAGAGCATCAAGTTCCAACCGGGTTGCTTCAACCATTGTTAGTGCCAGAATGGAAGTGGGAAAGAGTGACAATGGATTTTGTGTCTGGTTTGCCATTGACACAAAAGAAGCATGATGCTATATGGGTGATTGTGGATAGATTGACTAAGACAACTCATTTCCTTCCGGTTCGAATGGATTACTCTTTGGAGAGATTGGCTGAGCTGTATATCCATGAGATTGTGAAACTGCATGGTGTTCCAACTTCTTTAGTGTCTGATCGAGATCCCAGGTTTACTTCCAGATTTTGGAAGAGTTTGCATAGTGCTTTGGGTTCTCGACTGCACTTCAGCACTGCTTTTCATCCACAGACGGATGGACAGTCAGAGAGGGTGATACAGATTATTGAGGACATGTTGAGAAGCTGTGTCATCGATTTCTCTGGAAGTTGGGATAGGTTTTTACCTCTTGTGGAGTTTGCTTACAACAACAGTCACCAATCCAGCATTGGTATGGCATCGTTTGAAGCATTGTATGGCAGACGGTGTAGGACACCTCTTTGTTGGAATGAGCTTGGAGATAATAAGTTGGTTGGACCTGATTTGATTCAAGAAACTGAGGAAAAAGTGAAGTTGATCCGAGGTAGGTTAAAAGCAGCTTCAGACCGACAGAAGTCTTATGCAGATCTGAAGAGGAGAGACATTCAGTTTGATGTTGGAGATAAGGTGTTTTTGAAAGTATCTCCTTGGAAGAAGATTTTGAGGTTCGGTCGGAAAGGAAAATTGAGTCCTCATTTCATTGGGCCGTATGAAGTGTTAGAAAGAGTTGGGCCAGTTGCATATCGACTTGCTTTGCCACCTGAGTTGGATCGTATTCATAATGTATTCCATGTTTCTATGTTGAGGAGGTACAGGTCAGATCCATCTCATGTGTTGCCATTTGAGTCTATCGAAGTGAGCCCATATTTGACATTTGAAGAAGAACCAGTTGCTATCTTGGCACGTGATGTGAAAGAATTGAGGAACAAGAAAGTGCCATTGGTGAAGATTCTTTGGAAGAATCATGCAAAAGAAGAAGCAACTTGGGAAAGTGAGCAAACTATGCGAGAGCAATATCCTCAACTATTTCAGAGTTGATATCAGGTAATTTCGAGGACGAAATTTCTTTTTAGAGGGGGAGAATTGTAATATCCTCATTTATGCCCTAGAAGTTTTGCATATTGTTGTTGGTGTTATTGTTATATATTGGATTGAATATATGTGTTAAATTGTAAGAGAAAAGAAATTGAGAAGAGAAAGTATATGTATATGTATTTTGGGAAGAAATAGGGTTTAGAGACAAATTTATATGTTGTGTATATGTTAATATATATGACATATAAAGTGGTCAAAAGGCTTGGTCAATGCAAGAGAAGATATTTATTTGAGATTGGTAAATTACTTAATTGGGCACATATAAGACAAAAAGATAATTATGTGAATAAGGGCACTTTGGTAATTGCTTGGATAAAATCATATGGTGGATATTTAAAGAAGGTTTGACTTGTGTTTTCTTCATCATTTCTTCTTCTTCTTCTTGTTGATGGCCGGCCCTCCATAGCCAAAGAGAAAGAAAGAGACAAGTGATGGTTTTGATGATTTCAAGCTTAAATTGAAGAAAGATTAAGTGTTCAAGTGTTGATTTAAGAAGTTTTTAACTAAGGTAAGATCTTTTCTCTAATTTCTTCAATTCTTTTGAAGTGGTATGATTAAGTTGCTTATGGTATGATTGTAAGTATTGATTTTGCTTGATAGATGAGAAGTTGGGTTGGTGTTGGTGATGGAAGAGTAAGATTGGTGTTTAGTGAAATTGTTTCTGTTTTAGGATTAGTAAAGGCTGTGACTTGTATGATTTTTAATTAATTTTAGAAAAATTTTCTTGAAGTGAATTTTTGATATGTTGTGCCTCTATGAGTCTAGAATGACTGAAAAATATGTTGATTCGATTTTGGAATGGTTATGAGTTTAGAAAGATTATTTTCATTAGACCTGTTCCAGCAGGTACCTTAACTGGGACAGCTATATTTCGTGATTTTTAATAAAATGTAGAAAAATCATATCCCATCGAATTTTGGATATGTTGTTGCTTAGTGAGTTTAGTATTTGAGAAAAATAATTTGGAATCACGTTGATTGAATTTGATTTATGGAATTCACAAAGTTCAGAACTGCTGCCAGGATGCAGGGCAATTGGGGCAGTCTGGTTAGGTGAACTATTTGACCAAGATTTTGTGTTCAATTTGATCTGAAATTTTAAAGGGATGATTTTAAGATACAAAACTAAATTCTGTAAAAATTTTAGAATTTTTAGTCAAGTAGATTATTTTATACAATTTTTCAAAATAAGGATAAAATGGAGTTTAAAACCAGAATGTACTATTTATGGTTAGGGTTTTAATTCTTTGTTCTTCTTGCATTGCTTTGGTTTTCCAAAGGTAGGTTGGTCCTTAAACCTAACCCTAAACACTTTAAACACACTTGAATCAATGAATTTTATAATCAATTGTTCTTTGCCCTAATTGCATTGTTGAGATTGGACAATGTTATGTTGTGCATTGTGAATGGTAATGTGTTTCATGAGTAATGTGGAATGAAATGTTGATATTTATGAATGATGCTATGTGAGATATAATGTGATCATGGATGAGATATATATATATACTTGAATAATGAGATGTTATATTGTGAAATGAAATGTGAAGCCATTGTTATTGGCTAAGATGATGTAATTGAAAGAAAGAAGACATGTTTGCCTAAATGTGATGAGAATTGAGAATGGAAATGAATTGTTTGTTTAATATGTTATTCAGTTTCAGAGTTCTGGATTTGGGTGGCATTCCTAAGAAATGATGAAAGGTAACAGTCTTGCCGGGTTGAGGACCTCCTCATAGGTGTTGAGTTGATGGTCCAAGAGACTGGGTCTGTTACACTATGAGATATATGATTTGTAACAGTCTTGCCGGGTTGAGGATCTCCTCATATGTGTTGAGTTGATGATCCAAGAGACTGGGTCTGTTACACTATCCATGGATAGAGATACATGTATATACATTGCCTACGGGCGTGATTATTGTGACTATGAACCAAAGCAGTAACTCTGAACTCTGAATATCGTATTAAATACTTGTTGGGCCCATAGGTGTCAAGGTTATATGAATGTCCTAAATAATTTTATGAGTTTAATGAAATGAGATGTTGGTTATGGAGTATGATTGATTAATGTTGAATGTGAAAAGATGTTGAAATGTGGTATGCTCATATGACTATGATTTGTGAAATGCATAATTGTGTGGTTAACTTTATATTTTTGATGTTGATCTTATCAATAACATATGTGGCATTGCATTTCATTAAAGCATACTGTTAGCATGTTTTATCTTACTAAGCCGTTGGCTTAGCGCGATAGTGTTTAATCGCGCAGGTAGTAGAGTGGATAGAGTTGAACCCGAGAGTTCATCAAGACCTAGTGAGAGTAGACCTTGAAGAATCCATTTTGGGAGCTTAAAGATCAGAGCAGACTTGCCAATCATGTATAAATTTTATGTGTTGTAAAACTTGAGTTTTGATGTTTATGAATTTGTAAATATGTAAATATTTTATAACTTCCGCTGTGTAATATTTAAATATGGGGGTTGTCACAAAACCTTTATTTTATGTTGTACTAGAAGTGTAAATCCTTTTTGCAGGTTGTAGTTAAGGTTACAAGGGGGATTTATTGGGAGTGTACTGAGAATGATTTTGTTTGCATTGGTTTGTGTAAAATGTTTTTAAAAATAAGAAAAAAATCGGTTTTGTCGACACTTGGGACTCAATTTTTAGGCGAAACTATGGCAAAAATTTTAAAAAAAATCGGAACTAAAATTTGACTAAGTAAAATTGGTAGCAACATTAGGTTAGTGTGGCGCCTCTACTCAGCTTACATATGTAGGTTGGGAAGGTGTGTTACACATGTCAACCTGGTTGTCTCAGTTCAACATGGTTTCAATGAGTTTCGTAATTGAACTAAAATTTGTTTTAAGGATGGGTTAATATTAGGGTTAAGGATTCTGATGGAGGTTTGCCTATAAATAATAACATTTCAGAATTTAGAAAGGTAGCAATTAACATTAACAAGGGTTGGCAATTAAGATTATGAGAGATTAAACAACAAAACAGAAGAGATGGCAACAAACAGAGAAGAACAGTAGCAGCTTTTTTTTTTTGGAGAACGAAGGAAACAACAAACAAAAATATCAAGATAACAAAGGAAGAAGGCAGAGTCCATACTGTCTTCACATTGTTCGTCCAGAAATTAATTTTTTTTGTGGAACCAACGATGGAGGTTTGATCTTTAATCATAAATTATTCATGCTCGTAGTAGCTTCATTTTCTTTGATTAATAAGAACATGCAGTAACATTATCCTTGAATGTGCAGTACCTTGATCTTGAACATGCAGTAAATTGATCTTTGTTTTAATAACTTTAATTGTTTGCTTTAATTAATACATTAATCAATTGGTGTTCGTAACTCCATTTAAATGTTTTACAAAAAACTTAAAACCATCCAGTAGCATAACTCATTGATTAAATTATCAAAACCCTAAATCGTTCTTTTGTTTTCAAAACTTTAAAACCATAAACTATGTTTCCAAAACCTTAAACCCTAAATTATTCCATTAAAATCTCAAAACCCTTATTATTTTCCAAAATCTCAATTAATCTCCAGAATCAAAGTTTCTTCTAAAATGATAAATCAAAACCTTAATTTACTTTAAAGCTTATCACCTAGTAACCCTAATCCAAACTATTCTACCTAAAGCCACCAAAACCCTAATCTAAATTATTCTGCCAAAAATACCCAAAACCCTAAATCGACCCTAGTTTATTCCCAAAATGCCAAAACCTCATTTTTCAAACCCCCATCCAGTAAACCTAAAAAACCCTCAGACCTTAATTCCAGTTGCCAAACCTAAAAAATCTTAAACCCTAATTCCCATCTTTTAAAATTATAGAGCATGTCCTCATTGTCTACTTTCAACTCATTAATGATATAAACTTATACTTTTTATTACTTTATTTAATTTTAGATTTGATTATGTAGTTTATTATATATTTTTTTGATGGTTGTTTTATTTAATTTCAATGCTTGATTTATTTAATTTATCATGGATGGATATTTTCTTTATTATTAAGATTATTATTTATTTATTTTGGCACTAATGTAAGAGGTATGTTTCCACTTTGTGGGTATCTCATTATTTAAATTTATGTAATTTAATTTATTTTATATTTTTGGGATTAATGTAAAGGACATGTTTCCATCTTTCGATGGGTGTCCTATTTAGTTTAGACTTGAACGATGTAAGGACATGTTTCTATCCACGGATGGGTGTCCATTTAGTTGCTTTGATTGGACATTGCTTTGATTTTAATATAATGATGCTTTATTTTAATTGTTGCATGTATTATGGATAATATTGTTATATTTAAGAATTTTATAATATTAAGACCTGCAAAGGAGGCCGGTTCCAATGAACCGGGCGTTGTGGGGGTGCTGGGCCATTTCTCACCTTCCCCACACGTACCCTACTTTTCGAACCCATTAGGGGGTTGGGGATTGCTTAGGAATTGAGTCATCCGCCCCTTTCTTTTTCCCGGCCAGTCCGGGTGGTGGCTCCATTTTCTCTAGGCTTAGGCCCGTGTTCTCTAAGGCTTCGAGCCTAAACAGTGCCTAAGTCACAAGAACCATTCCACTGGGAGTGGGGGCGATAATCACCGCTCACAGTGACGACTCCACTGGGGATAAGAGAAGTTGATTTCCTTGGTCTTTTTATTATTCTATTCTTTCTTATCATGATATTATCCATTGCATCATATTAGATTGCATTGTATGTGTGAGTTAGGACGCCCGTGTTAACTGTGTTGTGTTGTGTGAGGGATACCATACTTTCACTCAAGGTATGGAGATCGAGCATGGCATAACCACTCATTGCCTTGTACCATTTGGTATATACTTGTTATGGGAACCTAAGCCTTTTTACCCAAAGACTAAAGCTCATGTAATTGGCCTAGTTACTTTCCTTTGGCTTTTACCTCAAATGCTTGTTGTTTGACTATGATCAATTTATCTTGCCTTATTTGGTTTGTTCTTTTTCTAATATGACCCAAGTACATTGTGAGCTCAAATAAATTTTTCCTTAAAATCCAAAAGACCAAAGCTATTTTAAAATCTTTTCAAGATGGTCTTTGGACATAACACTTTTTCTAAAAATAAATCAAAAAATACTTTTCTCATGATCCAAATACAAAAGCCCAAAATCCATTTTTTTTTCTAAATCTTTTTACAATGGGCTCAAAAATAAAATTACTTTCATCCAACCTTTTCTTACAAAGAGCTTGCAAATTATTTAGGTCAATTATGAAATACCAAAAATCAATTGTGAGCCTAGTTTATACTAAGAGTTATTAATCATGGGCATGTTTTTGGCATGAATCATTAGTTACTTTTTCAAGTGAGAAATCTATTTACAATAAACCTCTTAATTTAGTTTTAATCTAATATAGCATAAAAGCTACTTTAGTTGGTTCAATGGATTAAAACCTAATTAATGGAAATGATCATGAACTGATTTCCAATTTTGAAAATATATCTATTGGTTGAAACGTCCGAGGGAAATTTTTGAAAACAAGTACCCCATGTTGGTATTTTGTTAACCATATACCTAGGAAAAGAGACTCGCCATTAGTGTGTGGATGTTATATGGTAGGAAGGAATGTCCTAATTATCTTTTTTTTGTTGATTGTTTGTGCATACATGCATACATGCATATATACATTTGCATCTCATATCATTGATCCTCTCTAGCTCACAGCCCTGGATTACAACAGTTCCAAAACTTATGACAATTCAACCTATGCCAGAGATGAAGAATCTAGTAGAAACTCAATCACTTGCTCACTAAAAGCAATGGAGCCTGAACAAATTCAAAGAGTGGTAGACGATGCCATCAATGCTAAGATGGAAGAAATAAAAGAGGCCCTGGCTGAGACCATGAAGAATCAATTAGCAACAATTTTAGAGAACAATGTCAAAACATCCGCAAGCACCAAGACAGATAAGGGGATGGCTAAAGTTAGTGAAGTGGCTTTTGATGATGATAAGGTGATCGTTGATGATGATGATGATTGGGCTCAATACTTCCAAGATCCTCACGATAAGAAGGAGCCAAAGGTTGTTGACAAGATAATTTTTGAAAAGACTAAAAATTCTAATGTTGAGAAGATGATTGCTGATTTAGAAAAGAAATTTGAAAAGAAACTGAAAATTGAAGAGATGTCCGAGATCGACAAACTATTTGAACAAGATGAGGAGGTTCATTATAAGTTCAAGATTCCATCCTTTGCAAAGTTTGATGGAACCGGAAATCCTCACCTCCATGTGAAGTAGTATATCACTATTATGCAATCTGCCCGAGCTACTAAGGCTCAAACTCTAAGATATTTCATGCTCTCATTGGACCATGTTGTCCAAAATTGGTTTAACACCTTAGATGAAAGTACTCAAAAAGATTGGACATGTTGTATAAGGCTTTCATTCAGCAATATGGGTATAATGTTGAGTTGGAAGTTACCTTAATGGAAGTTGAGTCCATTAGACAAAGGCCAAATGAGAATTTTGTGGACTATGTTAAAAGTTAGAGAAATAAGGCTACTTTGCTCAAGAAGAGGCCCGATGAATCTGATCAAATAAGGATGATTGTGAGAGGGGTGTTGCCTAGTCTTTGTGAAAGGATGTCTCATACACTCATCCATGATTTTAAAGATCTTCTCCAAGCTGGTCTACAAATTGAAGAGTGGGAAAGCGAGAAGAACCGCTTTTTGGCAAGAAGGAATGAGAAAGAGAATTATCAGCCTAGCAATCAAAGCACACAAAAAGAAGTTAATATTAATGTGACTGGTTAAGGAAATAAAAGACAATTCTCAGAATTGGGGAAACCTCTATCTTGGGTTTTCAGCAAGCCACAAAAGAAAGGGTTATTACAACCGTTAGCTCCTTGACTGCTACATAATCCCCTGCCACCAAACTTCAATGTCGAGGCCTTCTATCAATTTCATCAAATGCAAGGGCATGAGACGGATAAATGTTCTCATCTAAGACACGAGATCCAAGATTTGATTGATAGTGGTAAGCTACCCAAGCCAGATAAGCTTAATACCAAAAGTAATCCTCTGCCTAAGTTCAACAGAGTGCCACCACCAGTAACTTTTATGGTTGGAAAAGGATTTGAGGAAGATTTTGTCTTATCCACTTTTTAAGATGGGAATATTGAAGGTGTGAATGGAGAAGAAGCTTAACTCAATGAACTTACCTTGGCTTGTTTGTTTTTCTTATTTCATTTTCTTTGTTCGGTGTTTTATGGAACAATCGTGTTTTTTAAAATTAAGGTTGTTTGAATAAATTACTTTCATCAAAATTTTTGTTGGTCTTTGTTCATTTTGGTGCTCAACCAATGAGGAATCTAGCTTGATGTTCATAAATTTAAGTGTCTAGGCATCATGATTTGAATGACTTTACTAGATGAGGGAATTGCTCTATAACATTGAGTTGTGTATGCTTACTTAGAGAGGGCTCCTGCATAATTACCTTTGTCTAGGTCCTAGTCAGTCTTAGAACATGCTTTGACAAATTTTTGAGGTGAAATTGAACTCTGCTTATTTAAGGGAGAGATGATCTAGGCATTGTTTGGTTAGCCAACAACTAGTATCCTCCCAATTAAATATCAATCCCTAGTTGTCCCTTTGAGCATTCATAAAATTTTAGCTTTCTTTTCATTGGCATATGACCTCAACAACCTACCTTGAGCTGCTGTGATACTTTTGACAAGTCTTATAGTCACTAAGGTGAAGAGGCAAGAAGATCAAAGAAAGGACTGAATAGTCAAGATAATAAGGATAGTTGATGTTCTCAAGACTATAAGGGTAGTTGAAGTTCACCTAATATCTCCAATCTATCAAGATAACATCAGAGTAACAAATGATTTATCCCTGTTAAAGGAGATTTATGTCACTCCACTTATCCATTATTAGAAACCTAAGTTGGTACAAATAAGACAACTCTTTAAGGGCTAAAACCGAAAAAAAGAGAAAAGAAAAGAAGAAGAAAAAGAAGAAAAAAAGAAGAAAAGAAAAAAAAGAATAGAAACAAGAAAGATAAAACCTAAAAAGGTGGTTCAAAAAGCCAACTGAGTTCTCTTTTATCTAAAGTAGCAAAAGGCTTCCATTTGGTTTATAAGGATAGTTTGACTTGAATTGGTCCAACCCAACCAAAGATTCAATCAAAATCAGAGAAAAAGGAGAAAGACTATCCAGTTCTTGAAAGTTTTGTACTTGAAAGTCCTACAAGGAAGAAGGAAAAAATGATAAAATGCTCAAAGAAAGGGAAGAGTAAGAAAAAAATAAAAAGAAAGAAAAGGCAGAAGAAGAAAAGAGATGAATTTGGGTATCAAACTTTTTGCAAGGGCAAAGACTATCCTAATAAAGATCCAAATTAGTGCCAAGAAGATGGGAGGATACTCAAAGCTCTATCTTTTCATGCTCCTAGCTGCCTAAAGTTTAAATAAGAAATTTGTAGTGTGAGGGTTTGGCCACAGTGTCACACCGGCTCGAATCTCAAAATGGCCTTCATTTAAACCCGTGTCCCTTATAAACCCCATTTCAAGCCTATTAAAAACCTGTTGATCTCTCTTGGTAGGTAGAGTCTATTAGTGGAGATAGTTTGAATAAGCATGCATATGAGATAGACAATATTCAAACTCAAATGAGACTTTTGGCCAAGTAATGTGTATGTGCCTATCTGAAGTGCAACAATTCTTGGTTAAATAGAAATGATTCCCGAGTTTAGTACGGTAACTAGGGTTGTCATGTTATAGATATGTTAATTTGAAAATTCAAGTCTTGAGGTAAATTGACATTAATTTGGTAAAGCCAACATTTGATTTCAAAATCAAAATTCAAAATTCAAAATTCAAACAAAAAAAAATTTCAAGTTAAGGGGAGTATGTTGAACAAGTCAAACCTCAAAGGACACATTGGGCAAAGTAAATGATTATTGGCAAGGTCATGAAGAAGCTACCAACTGACATGCTGAAATATAGTTTGAAATGGATGTGTCCCTGACTCTACAGCTTGGGGTATCCACCACTCATAATTTCAACATCTTGAAGATAAAGCCATAAATGTGAAGCATTTTGTCATTCCAAAGCAAGACCTGAACGGGCACTGGAAGGAGGAAATGAGAACACTTCAGTTGAACACTCCCATCCTGAAAGGAGGATAAGACAGGATCTTCCTCCAATCCTCTCCTACCATGAAGGTTGCTAGTGATGGCACTCAATTAAACCTAGGCAAAGGATTGTCATTTATGGTGGGCTTATTAGGTTCAGGTAACTTTCCACTGTCAATTAAATCTCATGCCTCATCCTTAAACACTTGTCTATCATGTGCGCCTGCATTTGATAGATTTGATAGAATGTCTTCGCATTAAATTAGGTGGTAGAGGATTTGGCAATAGTCAAGGAGTCAAGAGTTGTAATAGTCCTTTCTTTTGCAGCTTGTTAAAAAACCAAGACACTGGCTTTCCTAATTCTGAAAATTATCTTTTATTTCTTTGACTAGTTGTATTAACATCGACTTCCTTATGTGTACTTTGATTTCCAGATTGATAATTTTGTTTTGCAGAAAATTGGTTCTTCTCTCTTTCCTACTCTTCTATTTGCAATCTAGCTTGGAGAAGATCTTTGAAATCTCTTATAAGGGTGTGAGACATCCTTTGACGGAGGTTGGGCAGGACGCCTCTGACTATCATCCTAATCTAATCCGATTCATCGGGCCTTTTCTTGAGCAATGTAGCTTTGTTTCTCCACCTTTTATGTAATCAACAAAGTTCTCATTTGGTCTTTGCCTAATGGACTCAACTTCTATCAAAGTAACCTCCAACACAGTATTATGCCCATATTATTGGATGAAGGCTTTGTATAGCAATTCCAAGCTCTTTTTAGTACCATCCTCTAAGGTGTTGAACCAATTCTAGACAACAGAGTCTAATGAGAGCATGAAGTACCTAAGATTTTGAGCCTTAGTAGCTAAGGCAGACTCAATAGCAGTGATGTATTACTTCACATGGAGATGAGGATTCCCAATTCCATCGAATTTGGTAGAGGATGGCATTTTGAACTTGTACGGGACCTCTACATCTAGCTCAAACAACTTGTCAACCTCTGTCATTTCTTCAGTTTTTAGCTTCTTTTCAAATTTCTTTTCCAAATAAGAAGTCAGCTTCTCAACATCTGAAGTTTCAGTCTTTTCGACAATTGATCTTTCAACAACCTTCAGCTCCTTCATCTTATCTTGAGGATCTTGAACGTATTGAGCCTAGTCATCATCATCATCATGAATGGTTATTTACTTTTATCAATTTATTTATATTTCAAATGTTGTAAGAGGTATGTTTCCACTTTGTGGATACCTCATTAGTTAAATATCATGTAATTTAAATTGCTTTTCTATTTTAGAACCAATGTAAAGGACACGTTTCTACCATTCAGTGGGTGTCCTATTTAGGCATGGGATGTAAGGACATATTCCCATCTTTGGATGGGTGTCCATTTATTTGTTTTGTTTGGACATTGCTTTGTTTTTAATATGATGATGCTTTATTTCAATTATTGTGTGAAATATGGATAATATTATTATACTTAAGAATTTTATAATATTAAGACCTGTAAAGGAGGTCGGTTACAATGAACCGGGCGTTGTGGGGGTGCTGGGCCATTTCTTACCTTCCCCAATGTACCCAACTTTTCGAACCCATTAGGGGGTTGGGGATTCTTTAGGAATCTAGTCATCCACCCCTTTCTTTTTTCCTGGCCCATCCGGGTGGCGACTTCATTTTCTTTGGACTTAGGTCTGTGTTCTCTAAGGCCCCGAGCCTAAACAGTGCCGAAGTCGCAAGAACTATTCTACCAAGAGTGGGGGAAAAAATCCTTGCTCACATGCTCTTGAACTACTATACTCTAGGTCTGTGAGCCAGAAAGGATCAATGGCATGTAATGCAATGCGTGTATGCATGTATGCACAAACAACAAACAAACAAAGATAATTAGGAAGTTCCTTCCAACCTTATAACTTCCACACACAAATGGCGAGTCTTTTTTCTTAGGTATATGGTTAATAAAATATCAACATGGGACATCTTGTTTTTAAAAAAATTACTCGGACGGTTTTAACCAATAGTTATATTTTCAAACATAGAAGTCAGTCCATGATAATTTCCATTAATTAGTCTTTAATCCATTGAATCTCAACTAAAATAGTTTTTATGCTATATTGGATTAAAACAAAATTAAGAGATTTATCATAAATAGATTTCACATTTGGAAAAACTACTAATTCATTCCAAAAACAAGCCCATGATTAATGATTCTTGGTATAAATTAGGCCCACAATCAATTTTTTGGTTTTTCATAATTAAACTAAATATTTATAAGCTCTTTTGTAATCTTTAGATGAAGTGAAAGTTTTGTTTCAAAGTCCCTTGGGCTTTGAAAGTTTTGGGCCATAAGGTGGATGAAGATTTTTGACCCATCTTAACAATTTTGAAAATTTGAGATTTTGGTCTTTTAAAGGAAAAATTATTTTTGAGCTTACAATATTGGTAGGTAATATTAGAAAAAGAAAAAACCAAATAAGACATGATTTAAGCCAAGATAAATTAATCATAGTCAAACAACAAGCATTAAGGTAAAAACCTAAGGAAAATAACTAGGTCAATTACATGAGCTTAAGTTTTCGGGTTGAAAGGTATTAGGCTCCCATAGAAAGTATATACCAAAAGGTGCAAGGCTATGAATGGTTATGCCATGCTTGATCTCCATACCTTGAGTGAAAGTATGGTATCCGTTACATAACACAACACGGGTAACACGGGTGTCCTAACTCACTCACACAATGCAATCTAAATAATGCAATGGACTATATCATAATAAGAAAGAATAAAATAATATAAAAACCAACGGAATCAACTTCTCTTATCCCCAGTGGAGGCACCATTGTAAGCGGGGATTTTTGCCCCCACTCCCATGTGGAATGGTTCTTGCAACTTCGGCACTGTTAGGCTCATGACCTTAGGAAACACGGGCCTAAATCCAAAGAAAATGGAGTCTCCACCCAGATTGGCCGAGAAAAAGAAAGGGGTGGATGACTCGATTCCTAAGGAATCCCCAACCCCCTATTGGGTTCAAAAAGTTAAGTACGCATGGGGAAGGTGAGAATGACCTAGCACCCCCACAGCGCCCGGTTCATTGGAACTGTCCTCCTTTTCAGGCCTAAATATTATTAAATTCTTAACTTATTTTAGCATCATCCACATTACATGCAAATTAAAGAATTAAAATCCATCACCTTTATTTAAAATAAACAATCAAAGTAGGCACCCATCCAAGGATGGAAACATGCCTTTACAACAATTGTATAATGTCCAAAATTAAATAAAATAGGACACCCACCATTTGGTGGAAACATGCCTTGTACATTAATCCAAAATCCAAAATAAATTAAATTACATTGAACCTAACTAATGAGGTACCCACAAAGTGGAAACATACCTCTTACATCTTGGAAACTAGAATAATTAACATTAAAATAATAAATCAAATAAATTAACTCATTCAATCATTCATCATAAATTAAATAAAATAAATCATCAATGCATTGATAATCGAGTCTGCATTTAAATACCATGTTAAACAATATATATACAAACTAGGCTTTTATGAATTAAGGTTTTGGAAAATACAATTAGGGTTTAGGGTTTTTAAAGTAGGATTAGGGTTCTTAGGTTTTAGGTTAAGCAAATAGGAAATTAGGGTTTCTTAAATAAATTTAGGGTTTTGAGTTTATAATTAAATTTTCATACACAAGATCAAGGTTAAAACATACTATAGATGCTTTGGTTGGCCTTAATCCCAAATCGATAACTTATTGAAACAAATCTACAAAATTGCATTTAGAATTTGACAACTCATTAATTTAAGTATTGAAGCTAATCAACAAAATTTAATTGAATTGGTTAATATCAATCTCACATGCGTTGTTGTCTCCACCCAAAAAATTTTGTTGAAACAAGCTTTGTTTGTCACCTTCTGTAATACCCCGATTTTGATGTACATTGAATAGTAGTTGTGAGAAGATATGTTGGTAAAATATGTAAGGAAAATATTATAAGAGATAGATGTATATGAAGGATGATATGTAAATATGGTATTTGAAAAATATGGGAAATATAAATACAATATATAAGAGATATACATATAGCAACATATACATCACATATACATGATGTATATATTGGTGTAGGAAAAGTAAGTTGTAAATAATAATAATAATAATAATAATAATAATAAGAGAAAAAGAAGAAAAGGAAGTCAAAGGGAATGACAAGTGTGTGGTGGAGAATTTTTAAGGGATTTAATTATATTATTATATATATATATATGATAAGATTGAAAAAGGAAGAAAATATCTTCTTTCTTTCTTTCTTCTTTTTCTTCTTCTTGAACGAGAGAGAGAGAGAGAGAGAGAGAGAGAGAGAGAGAGAGATGTGATTTTGTTGGCATACACATCAAATTATTAAGGGCTTTAAGAGAATTGAAGGTGGATATTGAAGATTTGGCAAAGAATTCAAGTAAGTGTTCATTTCTTTGTGTTGATTTCTATTGATTGTGTTTATATTTGATATGGTTAGTGTGTGAAGATGATGATAATGAAAGATTGAAGTATATATATATATATATTGAATTGGTATTTAGATGATGATAATATGGTTATTTGTGAGGATGATGATGGATTGTTGAAATTGTTTAGTAAGGGTTTAATATAAATGAGTTGGGGAAATTGAGTAATTGATATATGGATGATGTATATAATGATTATTATTATGATATGTTGAAGTTATATAAGTGTTAAATTAATATATGATTTATGTGTATATAAACCAAAATGTTGATTAAGGGTGTTGTAGTATGGATTTTGGAGTGTTTGTGTTTTCATGGATGAGAGTTCGGAATGTATAATTCTTGCCTGACACGGCCATGTCGTTGGGCGTGTCAATGGTACTGAGTTTGACATTTGTGACATGACCATTAACACGGCCATGTTACTAAGCGTGTCATAGCTACTGAGAGATAAAGTAATTGACACGGCCATGAACACGCCCGTGTTGTTGGGCGTGTCAATGTTTCTGTAAGGCAGAATGAGTGACACGTCCAGTGACATGCCCGTGTTACTGAGCGTGTCAAAGTTTCTGTGTTGTTGGTTTAGGGTACGATCAGGGACACGCTCGTGTTGTTGAGCGTGTCATGTGTAAAGTTTGCCCTAGTTGGTTCGTATCTATATTATCTCATGTGTATCTCTGAGTGAGTGTGTATGATCACTTTTTTATTAGGTTTTGAAGAGATTGGGTTGCCCTAATCCAAGTGTTGGAGGATTCTTAGAAGAGGAGTTTAGATTGGTGTGAGTTTCTCTTGAGGTAAGTACAAATCCTATATGATATATATATTTGCATGACTATGGGACTTAACACATTTGAGTGAAAAATGTGTTAAGTTATCTATTATATTGTTCATGTGTGAGAAATGTGCTATGATTTGTAGTATGTGTACTATATGGAGTGTATGTTGAAGATTCTAAAAATATGAATAATGTAATTTGCTATGTATATCTCAATGATAAAATATGAAACTAATGTTAATGGATATAAAGGTGAAATATGAAATATGAAAGATATAATAAGCATACAAAATGTATGTACAATGCAAATGGTTATGTATACCCTAATGATGAGATGTGAAGCCATTGTTGTTGGCTATAATGATGCAAATGAAATAATTGGGCATGGTTGACTAGTTTGATTATGAGAAATGAAATGAGAAATGAGTTGTGAAAGAGATTGATAATGAGATAAATGAATTAATTGTGTGCCTAGTATGTTATTCAATTTTCAGAGTTCTGGGTTTGGCGGCATGCCTATGAATCACTGGGCAGGTGAAAAGACCGGGTCGTAAGCCGAGCCCAGCTGAAAAATGTGAAATATGATGTTTTTGAGGTGAAAAGACCGGGTCGTAAGCCTCAAAAACTGTAACAGTCTAGCCGAGTTGAGGACCAAGAGACTGGGGCCCAAGGGTCTAGCCGGGTTGAGGTCCAAGAGACTGGGTCTGTTACACTATCCATGGATAGATATATATCGCCTACGGGCTTGATGAATGTGATTGTGGACCAAAGTAGTGACTCTGAACTTTGAATAGCATATTAGATTCTTTTTGGGCCCATGCATGTCTTTGCTTTAATGTGATGATTACAATATATAAGCAATTTATTGAAAATGAATGTGGCTTGATAAACTGCTGAATAATGAGATTATGAAAATACAATATGATGTTTAATATGTATAAGGATATAGAAATTGTGAGTATTATTTCATGAATGTTTTGATAAGTCATTGTATTGTGGGTTGTTGTAATGATATATATGTTTATGTATATAAATTATGAGATTAGTGGAAAAATGTAAAGAATGCTTTGAAATGGGGAAAACATGATAAGAAAATTATTATACATGATGTTAATGTAGGAAGTATGATTTTTTTGTAATGAATGTTATATTATTTATTTGTACCACTAAGCTTTCGAGATTAGCGCGGTTGTGTAAATCGCGCAGGTGAGTAGGTGGTTGATCTGGAAGTCAAATCGTTACACCACGAGAAGGGTAAGAGTATTTTGAGACCAACTAGAAGGTGGTGCATACATGTACAATTTAATTATGTTGTATTTTGATAAAAATGTATTCATATGTATAAATGAATTTTGGTAAAGACAAGATAATTATATATATGTAATATCATCAAAAGTATAATGATTTTTATAATGAAATTTAAATAAAATGTATTATTGTTTGGAACTAAAGTAAAGGTTTTTAATCTGAAATGAAAAGTGACATTCTTATACTTTATATATGTACTGCATGTATACAATGTATATGTATAGTACTCATATAGAGTATGGGGGTGTTACACCTTCACCTTATAGCAGTTGGAATTGGTGATGCTACAACCTAGATCGACTTAAATCTTGGTTGGTGCTTCAATGATCTGAGGATCACTCGATATTTTAGCTATTGTCACCTCTCTTTTTTTGTCTTTGTGTTTTGGTGTTTATAAAATTAGCTCTTAATTAATAATCATTGCCTAATTGTTGATGATTGTTGATTCCTCCCTTTTCTCTACCTTTTAATCATATATTTATAGACAAACCCTGACTTAACTCTCGTCAAACTTAAAATTGCTTCACTCGACTTGTAAGCAACTTACTGCATGATTAAGTTATAAAATTGCTCGATCTAAATACTTTTAGGACTCAGATTAGTCAAATTACAGGCAAAAAATCAACATGAGGCCTTCCTCATATATATCTAGGTTGACTAAATTGATATGAAGCAAAGCTCATATCGATTTGGCCATCCAAATTGATATGAGATAGCCTAATATCGATTTGGCATGCTCAAATCAATATGAGGTAATGCCCATATTGATTTGGCATGTCCAAATTGATATGAGGCAATGCCCATATCAATTTTTCTCTCCCAAATTGATATGGGCTAGCCTCATATCGATTTGGGAGCTCTAAATGAACCAACTCGACTCAAACCAATCCAAAATAATTAACTTTTCAGCACTGACTTTTTTTTCAATTTTAATATAAAATTAAATCAATTGAATTCTAATTTTTAAAATTAGGTTTAATAACTTTAATTTATAATGGACTAAGATAAGCTTTTTAAATTTAAACCGATCCAAATTTAAGGGTCTACAGGAGTTATACTAGATATCATGAACTAGATGATCTTTCTGATTTTGGCTTAATCTCTGATTTTGGCCTAATTTTTGAATATTATGTATAATAAATTAAAGTTAAATTGGTCAAATTAAATAAATGATTTAAATGAGAAATGAAAGGATATTAAATGATTTAGTAGAATGTATATTTGAAATATGTATATTTGAAGTAAATATGATATATATAAGATATATACATATATTCAATATATACATTACATATAAATATTGTATAATTAAGTGCATAATGATTAATATATGTATATAGATAAGGATGAAAGGAAAGAGAAGTGATAGTTTCTTCTTTCTTCTTCTTTTCTTCCTTGAACGTGAGCTAGAGAGACAGAGTGAGAAAGGAGAGTTTCTTCTTCCATATACCAAGAATTGAAGTAATTTCAAGGATTCAAGTGAAGATTTTGAGAATTCTTCATCAATTGGTAAGTTACTTTATCAATTTTACAAGTTCTTTGGAATTCTATGGAAGAACATGATATTTGGATTTTGGGATTGTATATTAGCATGTTTTAATGGCTTATTTAGGAATGTATGAAGTTGTTGTGAGTAGTTAACAATGATTTTAAGATGAGTTTGGAAGTGGTTGTGTAGAAATGGTTAAGTGTAAGAAATGCAGATTTTGCCTAACACGACCAGTAACATAGTCATGCCATTGGGCGTGTCAGTGGTGCTGAGTTTCAACATTGATGACATGACCATTAACACAGACATGTCTCTGAGAGTGTCATAGCTTTTGTAAGACAAAATAATCGACACAACCATTAACACACCCATGTTGTTAGGCGTATTAAACTTTCTGTAAGGTAGAATGAATGACACGGGCAGTGATATGCCCATTTCATTAGACGTGTCAAAGCTTCTGTTAGAGTGTGTTAATGGCATAGTCATTAATATGCCAGTGTTGTTGGGCATGTTACTTAAGGATATTGTATAAATAATTCTTTTCTTTTTCTTTCATTTGTAATTCCTATGTAAATAGTTTAATGTTGAGAATGCCTTCGAATGTTATATTAAATGGTTGTTTATGATCACATTTGGCTTAGGCATTGAGAGAGAGTAGTTGGCCTAACCCTAGTGTTGAAGGGTAACTTGAAAGACAAGGTTGGAGGGAGTTTTGAAGCTTGTTTTGGAGTGTTTCCTAAGGTATGTACAAACTCTTGATAAATAGAATGTGATTGCATTACATTTGGTCTAACACATTTTGGATGGAAAATGTGTTAAGTTACTTGATACATTGAGTATTCATGAACATTGTGCTAAGACATGTATATTGCTATGTTTGCATTATATGCATTATGAAAAGCCATTGTTAATGGATAAATTGAATGAAATGTCAACTATGTACAAAATATGAAAATGACCCAAAGTGTTTGGGTATTGTGGTTTTGTTATAAAATATCCTATGTTGTTATGAAATGTTGAAATCAAATGACATTGATATGAATGAAAAAATGGGAAAATGAGAAAGGAATTGAGAATGGAAAATATGAATTAATTGTGTGCCTAGTACGTTATTTAATTTTTTGAGTTTTGTGTTTGGCGGTATGCCTATGAGGTTATCCTCAATATTTGCCTTTGGGACTAGATGCTTAGCATCACTGTGAAAATGTCTAAGTTGAAAAGACTGGGTCATAAGCCTCGAAAATAATTCTTTCTATAGACCTGTAAGGGGAAGCAGACTATAGCAGGCCCTTGAAGCTGGGCTAGGTGAAAAGAATAGGTCGTAAGCCCAGGCCTGTTTGGGCTATAACATAAAAACTTTGCCTTCGGGGCTAGATACATGGTGTCATTATGGACTAAAATAGTAACTCTGAGATGTGAATGATGTATGAGTTGTTTGGGCTTATGCTTGCATATGTGTTTGTGTGAATTATTAAGTTATGACAACATATATCCAAAAGTCTCATGTGATGACATAGCATATGAACATTTTGCATTATTTTTGAGTTTTATTATTATTAAAGTTTGTACCACTAGGCTTTTGGCTTAGCAAAATTGTAACTCATCGCGCAGCTGACAGGGGTGATCTGATAAAGCTGGAGAGTTCTACTAGACCAGATCGAGTCTAGGCTTATGTTGGTTGAGACTGAAGCATGTTGCTACATCAAGATCAAAGCTACTTTGCCATCATGCATATAATTTATATTATAATATGTTTTGATATTATGTTATGTTTTCAGTATATATATATATATTATAACTTATAAAAAATGTTTTGTATAATTGAGTAATATCAGGCTGTGAGTGGGCATTTTAGCCCCTACTCCCACGTGGAATGGTTCTTGTGACTTTGGCACTATTAGGCTCAGGGCCTTGGAGAACATGAGCTTAAGTCCAAAGAAAATGGAGTTGCCACTCGGACGGGCTGGGAAAATAGAAAGGGGTGGATGACTATATTCCTAAGGAATCCCCAACCCACTAATGGGTTTGGAAAGTTTGGTATGTGTGGGGAAGGTGAGAATGACCCAGCACCCCCACAACGCCCGGTTCATTGAAACCGATCTCCTTTTTACTAGTAACAGACCCAGTCTCTTGGACCATCAACTCAATAAACTTGAGGAGATCCTCAACCCGGCAAGACTGTTACTAGTAACAGACCCAGTCTCTTGGACCATCAACCCGATTGAAATCGAGGAGATCCTCAACCCGTCAAGACTGTTACTTATCATATATTTCATATTCATAATTCATATAGTGTAACAGACCCAGTCTCTTGGACCTCAATTCAACTCAAAGTGAAGAGATCCTCAACCCGGCAAGACTGTTACTTTTCATAGGCATGCCACCAAACCCAGTACTCTGAAAATTGAATAACATATTAGGCATACAATCCATTCATTTACCTCTTTTCCATTCTCTTTATGAATTCATGTCTTATAAACAATTAGGCAATCATGCCTCCAACATCATTTACATTATCATAGCCAACCACAATGGCTTCACATTTCATTCTATTTCAATTCACATTCAAATACTCATAATCAATATACATATATCATATTGCATTTCACAAAGTTCACATTGTATAAGAAATTTCATCCCCGAAATTACCTGATATCAAGTCTGAAAAAGTTGAGGATATTGGTCTAGCATCGGTTGCTCATTCTCCCAAGTTGATTCTTCTCTACCATGATTCTTCCAAAGAACCTTTACAATTGGTACTTTCTTATGTCTCAACTCTTTCATCTCATATGCTAAAATGACCACTGGTTCTTCTTCAAAAGTCAGATCCGAACTCACCTCAATAGATTCAACAGACAAGACATGAGATGGATCTGATCTGTACCTCCGCAACATAGAAACATGGAAGACATTATGGATTCTATCCAACTCAGGCGGCAAAGCAAGCCGATAAGCAACTGGCCCAATTCTTTCCAATACCTCATAAGGTCCAATAAAACGAGGACTCAGTTTCCCTTTTCGACCAAATCTCAATATCTTTTTCCAAGGAGACACTTTCAAAAATACTTTATCTCCCACATTATACTCAATGTCTCTCCTCTTCAAATCTGAATAAGATTTCTGCCGATCTGAAGCTGCTTTTAACCTATCCCGAATCATCTTTACTTTCTCTTCTGTTTCTTTAACCAAATAAGGACCAATTAACTTGGCCTCTCCGATTTCATTCCAACATAAAGGTGTTCTGCATACTGGTGCCATTCCAATACTGGATTGATGACTATTGTTGTAAGCAAATTCCACAAGTGGTAAGAATCTGTCCCAACTTCCAGAAAAATCAATGACACAACTTCTTAACATATCCTCAATAATCTGTATCACTCTCTCTGACTGCCCATCTGTCTGCAGATGAAAAGCAGTGCTAAAATGCAATCGAGAACCCAAAGCCCCATGTAAACTCTTTCAGAACTTCGAAGTGAACCGGGGATCTCGATCCGACACTAAAGAAATTGGGACTCCATGCAACTTCACAATCTCATGGATATACAGCTCAGCCAACTTCACAAGAGAATAATCCATCCGAATCGGAAGAAAATGAGTTGTCTTTGTCAATCTATCAATAATCACCCAAATAGCAACATGTTTCCTCTGAGTTAATGGCAAACCAGAAACAAAATCCATTGTCACCCTCTCCCATATCCATTCAGGCACTGTTAAAGGTTGAAGCAACCCTGATGGAACTTGATGCTCCGCTTTTACCCTCTGACAAGTGAGACATTTGGACACAAATTCCGCTATGTCTCTCTTCATACCAGACCACCAATAATGTTGTCTTAAATCATGGTACATCTTTGTACCTCCCGGATGCATAGCAAACACTGATTGATGTGCTTCTTCCAAAATGATCCTTTTCAAACTATCATCATCAGAAACACACAATCTATCCTTGAACCAAAGACTACCATCATTTTTCATATGAAAATTTCGGCTCTCTCCATTTCGGCAATCTGATACAATCTTCTGAATTTTCTCATCCACCAATTGGGCCTCCTTTATCTGATCTAACAATACTGGTCTCAACTGCAGCTGAACCAATAATGCACCATCTTCACATGCTTCAAAACTAGCATGTAACGCTCTCAACTCAACAAGCAACGAGAGCGAGTAAACAGCCAAACCTGCAAAAGACTTCCGACTCAAGGCGTCAGCAACAACATTTGCCTTACCAGGATGATAATCAATCAAACATTCGTAGTCTTTGATCAACTCCAACCATCGTCTTTGCCGAAGATTGAGCTCTCTCTGAACCCCCAAATATTTCAAACTTTTATGATCCGTAAAAATAAAGCATTTCTCCCCATATAAATAATGTCGCCAAATCTTCAAAGCAAACACTATGGCTGCTAACTCCAAATCATGGGTTGGATAATTGAGCTCATGCGGCTTCAACTGTCGAGAAGCATAAGCTATGACTTTACCCTCTTGCATCAATACACATCCTAAACCATTATGTGAAGCATCACTGTAAATCACATATGGTTTATCTTCTACGGGTAAAGTAAGAACAGGTGCTTGAGTTAACACCTCTTTTAACTGTTCAAAGCTAGCCTGACACTGATCTGTTCACACAAATCTAACTCCCTTTCGAAGTAATCTGGTAAGTGGAGTAGCTATCAAAGAAAATCCTTTCACAAAGCGTCGATAATAGCCTGCCAAACCCAGAAAACTTCTAACTTCGGTCACAGATTTGGGTGGACTCCAATTCATAATAGCCTCAATTTTACTTGGATCAACTCTAATACCATCTGCTGAAACTATATGACCGAGAAAAGTCACTTGATCAAGCCAAAACTCACACTTCTACAGCTTAGCATACAATTGCTTCTATCTCAAGATCTATAACACAATCCGCAAATGCTTGTTATGCTCCTCTTCATTACGCAAATACACCAAAATATCATCAATAAAAACTACCACAAACTGATCCAGATAGGGCCTAAATACCCTATTCATCAAATCCATAAAAACTGCAGGTGCATTCGTCAACCCAAAAGGCATTACTAAAAACTCATAATGCCCATACCTGGTGCGGAAAGCTGTCTTAGAAACATCTTCAGCTCTAACCTTCAATTGATGGTACCCCGATCTCAAATCAATTTTGGAAAACACTGCTGCTCCCTTTAATTGATAAAAGAGATCATCAATCCTAGGCAAAGGGTATTTATTCTTAATAGTCACTCTGTTCAATTGCCTATAATCAATGCATAACCTCATGGTACCATCTTTCTTCTTCACAAACAACACAGGAGCTCCCCAAGGAGAAACACAGGGGCGAATAAACCCTTTATCCAACAACTCCTATAACTGCACTTTCAACTCTCTCGATTTAGCAGGTGCCATGCGATAAGGAGTGATAGAGATAGGAGTGGTACCAGGCAACAAATCGATACCAAACTCAACCTCTCTCTCAGGAGGCAACCCTGGCAACTCCTCTGGAAACACATCTGGAAAATCTGCAACTGTGGTTATAATATAAAGTTGAGAACCTACTACTCAAGTATCCACGACATGAGCAAGATAAGCATCACAACCTTTTCTAATCAACCTTCTAGCGGTTACAGCTGATACAAACAAGGATGCAAGCTGTTTCTGCTCACTAAATACCAGCACAATTCTACCATCATTAGTTCTCAAAGTAACACACTTTTGTTGACAATCTACCACAGCTCCATGTCTAGACAACCAGTCCATGCCCAAAATCAAATCATATTCTTTAAAAGGCATTTCAATCAAATCTCCACGAAACTCCTCACCTTGCACCACAACTGCACTATCTCGGTGCACCTTGCTAACAATCACACTATGCCCTAAAGGATTTGTCACCAAAACATCAAATCCTAGGGACTCAGAATGCAATTCAGACACAGGCAATATGGATGCACTTATATATGAATGAGTAGATCTTGGATCAATCAAAGCAAGAACTGGAGTATATTTCAGCTCAAACTCCCGTAGAAAATCACTATAGGACAATGTAGGTGGATCATCCATGGCATGAGGAACTGTTTTCCACCAATCATATGCATCCTTCTGTAACAGTGATCTAACATAATCAAATTTTTCTTCTGGAGTTGCTTGCAACTGAATGAATATCCTATGTATTCTATCTAACCATTGTTCAGCTACTGCTGGATCAATAGTACCCAGAAAATCTTCTGCTCCATACTTTCTTAACTTATCGTAATGTCTCACTGGTACCAATGGCTGTGGGGGTGGTGGCGGCTGTACTGGGGCTTGCCTAAACAATTCTATCACATGTCTAAGCCAACCCGGCGGAGCCTCCTCACCAGCTGGTCTCCCAGACACAGAAACAGGTACCTCTCCAGCTCTATCCACTCTAGCTCCATCTCTACTCTCTTCAGGAGCTAAACTCTCTGCACTACCCTCAACAGACTGACGTGAATGAGAATCCATTACAACCTATATATGTAAACACAGCAGAATACACCTCATTAAAGATCAGAGACTGCCAATACCAAACATGTATTTTATTCAAAAACCCACTTTTTAAAATCAAAATACTCTTTTTCTTACAATTGACCTAGGTTGAGAATCTCAAACCTAGGCTCTGATACCAAAATAATTGTAACACCCCTATACCCCATATACGTACACAACATGCTTATACGATCATAATATACGTATACTGAATATAGAAAATGCCACAATTTATAAAATACACAAGTCATAACTCGAAAATAAATAAAACAAATATCAAAGGTTTAGAAGAAATTCATAAAACATAATAGATAAAAACGTTTATTAATACGCAGCGGAAATTATAACAAATACTTACAAGTACACATACATTAAAAATCAAAATTTACAAAACATGAAATATATACATGATTGGCAGCTTGACTCTCTGATCTTTAATCTCTAGGCCAACTCTTCAAGCATAAACTCAACTAGGTCTAGAGGAATCTTCCGTCTCAACCCTATCACCTGCATGATAAATCACAATCGCGCTAAGCCAACGGCTTAGTGGTACAAACCATAATGATATTATGCAATGTCAATATCAATGTCATACATTCAATAATAATAACATAGACACACATGGGCCCAACAAGTATTTAATATGATATTCAAAGTTCAGAGTTACTGCTTTGGTCTATAATCACAATGATCAAGCCCGTAGGCAATATATCTCATATCTCTATCCATGGATAGTGTAACAGACCCAGTCTCTTGGACCATCAACTCAATAAACTTAAGGAGATCCTCAACCGGCAAGACTGTTACTAGTAACAGACCCAGTCTCTTGGACCATCAACCCGATTGGAACCGAGGAGATCCTCAACCCGGCAAGACTGTTACTTATCATATATTTCATATTCATAATTCATATAGTGTAATAGAACCAGTCTCTTGGACCTCAATTCAACTCAAAGTGAAGAGATCCTCAACCCGGCAAGACTGTTACTTTTCATAGGCATGCCACCAAACCCAGCACTCTGAAAATTGAATAACATATTAGGCATACAATCCATTCATTTAATTCTTTTCCATTCTCTTTCTGAATTCATGTCTTATAAACAATTAGGCAATCATGCCTCCAACATCATTTACATTATCATAGCCAACCACAATGGCTTCACATTTCATTCTATTTCAATTCACATTCAAATACTCATAATCAATATACATATATCATATTGCATTTCACAAAGTTCACATTGTATAAAACATAACATTATTCATATATATCAACAATGCAATAAGATTCCTTAGTACATTCATACTCAAATGTATAAGTTCCAAAATCACATGAATGTATGCAACAATGCAAGGTTTGTACTTACCTCAAAACAACTCACAAAACTCTATTGACTTCCTCTTCCAAAAATCCTTCACTTCAAAAATTATAGCAAATCACCTTCTTAACAACCTATTCCAAAAGAATGATGAAACCCACATGAGATCATAAGGCTAAGAACCAACTAGGGCAAACTCTAAACATGACACGCTCAACCACACGGGCGTGTCCCTGACCGTGCCCTAACTCTACAACACAGAAGCATTGACACGCTCAGAACCACGAGCGTATCACTGGGCGTGTAATACATTATGTCTCTCAGAAATATTGACACGTCCAACAACATGAGCGTGCTCATGGCCATGTCAATTCCCCAACAACACAGTGGCTATGACATGTTCAATAACAAGGGCGTGTTACTGGCCGTGTCAAACCTACTGCCACACAGAACAATTGACACACCTAAAGACCTGGACGTGCTCATGGGAGTGTCAGACCAAAAACCCAGATTTCGGCCACAACAACCTCACCACCAACATTTTTCTTCTTACCACCATCATCCACTTCAAACCAACTTAGCCAAACATACCCAAAACCATATCAAACTAGCAAAAACAACAAAACAACCCAAAATATACATCAAACACAATCCAAAATATCATCACCACCCTAAACACAACCACAACACTTCTAGACCAACAAACTTACTCTTTCCTTCCATCCAACCCCAAAATCCAAAAATCAATAGAACCAAACACTCTTAAACACACCCAAAATCAAACAAACACATTCTCAAACACAACTTCAACTCACAAACCCAAACAAATCAAAGAATCAAGTGGAAAGACTTACCAAGAATGAGGAAACTCTTAAATCTCCAACTTGATCTCTTGAAAACTTCCTTCAATCTCAAACTTGGAAGATCAAAAATCTTCTTGCTCTCTTGCTTCATTGATGGTCGGACAACAAAAGGAAAAAGAAAGAAAAGGAAAGAGAACCATGATGAAGAAAGAGAGAAAGAAAGAAACCAAAGAAATCAAAGTCAAACTTTTCCTTAAAACCCTCTCATCCAAGCAATTATAATATTAAAATAATCCAAATTAATCTCTTCCATTCATTTAATTTCCCATTTCCACTAATTAACTTAATTAATTAAAATAACTAAATATCTTCTTCCACTAACCTTCTTTGACTTTGACTTGTGTATATGTTGTATATATTTTCATATACACAACATATACATTCTCTATATAATTCTTTTCTCTTACCAAAGAAACATATACATAAAATCCAATTATAACAATAATACCAAAACTTCTAGGGTACATTTTGGGATATTACAATTCTCCCCCTCTAAAAGAAATTTCATCCCCGAAATTACCTGGTATCAAGTCTGAAAAAGTTGAGGATATTGGTCTAGCATCGCTTGCTCATTCTCCCAAGTTGATTCTTCTCTACCATGATTCTTCCAAAGAACCTTTACAATTGGTACTTTCTTATGTCTCAACTCTTTCATCCCATATGCTAAAATGGCCACTGGTTCTTCTTCAAAAGTCAGATCCGAACTCACCTCAATAGATTCAACAGACAAGACATGTGATGGATCTGATCTGTACCTCCGCAACATAGAAACATGGAAGACATTATGGATTCTATCCAACTCAGGCGGCAAAGCAAGCCGATAAGCAACTGGCCCAATTCTTTCCAATACCTCATAAGGTCCAATAAAACGAGGACTCAGTTTCCCTTTTCGACCAAATCTCAATATCTTTTTCCAAGGAGACACTTTCAAAAATACTTTATCTCTCATATTATACTCAATGTCTCTCCTCTTCAAATCTGAATAAGATTTCTGCCGATCTGAAGCTGCTTTCAACCTATCCCGAATCATCTTTACTTTCTCTTCTGTTTCTTTAACCAAATCAGGACCAATTAACTTGCCCTCTCCGATTTCATTCCAACATAAAGGTGTTCTGCATCTTCTACCATATAATGCCTCAAATGGTGCCATTCCAATACTGGATTGATGACTGTTGTTGTAAGCAAATTCCACAAGTGGTAAGAATCTGTCCCAACTTCCAGAAAAATCAATGACACAACTTCTTAACATATCCTCAATAATCTGTATCACTCTCTCTGACTGCCCATCTCTCTGCGGATGAAAAGCAGTGCTAAAATACAATCGAGAACCCAAAGCCCCATGTAAACTCTTTCAGAACCTCGAAGTGAACCGGGGATCTCGATCCGACACTAAAGAAATTGGGACTCCATGCAACTTCACAATCTCATGGATATACAGCTCAGCCAACTTCTCAAGAGAATAATCCATCCGAACCGGAAGAAAATGAGCTGTCTTTGTCAATCTATCAATAATCACCCAAATAGCATCATGTTTCCTCTGAGTTAATGGCAAACCAGAAACAAAATCCATTGTCACCCTCTCCCATTTCCATTCAAGCACTGTTAAAGGTTGAAGCAACCCTGATGGAACTTGATGCTCTACTTTTACCCTCTGACAAGTGAGACATTTGGACACAAATTTTACTATGTCTCTCTTCATACCAGACCACCAATAATGTTGTCTTAAATCATGGTACATCTTTGTACCTCCCGGATGCATAGCAAACACCGATTGATGTGCTTCTTCCAAAATGATCCTTTTCAAACTATCATCATCAGAAACACACAATCTATCCTTGAACCAAAGACTACCATCATTTTTCATATGAAAATTTCGGCTCTCTCCATTTCGGCAATCTGATACAATCTTCTGAATTTTCTCATCCACCAATTGGGCCTCCTTTATCTGATCTAACAATACTGGTCTCAACTGCAGCTGAACCAATAATGCACCATCATCACATGCTTCAAAACTAGCATGTAACGCTCTCAACTCAACAAGCAACGAGAGCGAGTAAACAGCCAAACCTGCAAAAGACTTCCGACTCAAGGCGTCAGCAACAACATTTGCCTTACCAGGATGATAATCAATCAAACATTCATAGTCTTTGATCAACTCCAACCATCATCTTTGCCGAAGATTGAGCTCTCTCTGAACCCCCAAATATTTCAAACTTTTATGATCCGTAAAAATAAAGCATTTCTCCCCATATAAATAATGTCGCCAAATCTTCAAAGTAAACACTATGGCTGCTAACTCCAAATCATGGGTTGGATAATTGAGCTCATGCGGCTTCAACTGTCGAGAAGCATAAGCTATGACTTTACCCTCTTGCATCAATACACATCCTAAACCATTATGTGAAGCATCACTGTAAATCACATATGGTTTATCTTCTACGGGTAAAGTAAGAATAGGTGCTTGAGTTAACACCTCTTTTAACTGTTCAAAGCTAGCCTGACACTGATCTGTCCACACAAATCTAACTCCCTTTCGAAGTAATTTGGTAAGTGGAGTAGCTATCAAAGAAAATCCTTTCACAAAGCGTCAATAATAGCCTGCCAAACCCAGAAAACTTCTAACTTCGGTCACAAATTTGGGTGGACTCCAATTCATAATAGCCTCAATTTTACTCTGATCAACTCTAATACCATCTGCTGAAACTATATGACCAAGAAAAGTCACTTGATCAAGCCAAAACTCACACTTCTACATCTTAGCATACAATTGCTTCTCTCTCAAGATCTGCAACACAATCCGCAAATGCTTGTCATGCTCCTCTTCATTACGCGAATACACCAAAATATCATCGATAAAAACTACCACAAACTGATCTAGATAGGGCTTAGAGAACACGGACCTAAGTCTGGAGAAAATGGAGTCGCCACCGGGACGGGCCGGAAAAAAAGAAAGGGGTGGATGACTCGATTCCTAAGGAATCCCCAACCCCCTAATGGGCTCGAAAAGTTGGGTACGTGTAGGGAAGGTGAGAAATGGCCCAGCACCCCCACAACGCCCGGTTCATTGGAACCGGCCTCCTTTACAGGTCTTAATATTATAAAATTCTTTAATATAATAAAATTATCCATATTACACACAATAATTAAAAGAAAGCATCAATATATTGAAATCAAAGCAATGTCCAAACAAAGCAAATAAATGGACACCCATCCAAGGATGGAAACATGTCCTTACATCACATGCCTAAATAGGACACCCACCAAAAGGTAGAAACTTGCCCTTTACATAGGTTCTAAAATAGAAAAGCAAATTAAATTACATGATGTTTAACTAATGAGGTACCCACCTCGTGAAAACATACCTCTTACAACTTTTGGAAATCTAAATTAATTGATAAAAATAAATAATCATTCATCATAAATAAATCATTCATCAAAGCTATTAATAAAAATATAAAATAAACATCCATCCATGATAAATTAAATAAACCAAGTATTGAAATTAAATAAATTAAAGCAGAAGAAATAAATCAAAGCATAATCAAGTATGGAATTGAATAAAGCAAATAAAAGTCCAATGATGGCTACTGTGACTTTTTATGGAATTAAAATAAATTAGGGTTTTATGTTTTAAAGGGTTGGTAAGACTCTTTGATTAACAAAATTAAGGTTTGAATGATGATATCATAAAACTAGGGTTTTAAACACTTTAAAATACTTTAATTTTTGGTTTTTGGTTATTGGGTTCCTAAGCTACCGTGTAAAATTTAGGTTTTTATGTTTTTATGTTTTTTAATGTTTTAAAAGGATTAGGGTTCATAAAAATTAGGGTTTAAGGTTTTAAAAGGGTTAGTGTTCATTATTTTGGGTTTAAAAGTTGAAATTTGGATTTTAGGATTTAGAAGTAGGGTCACGGGTGGTGAATAATTTTTAGGGTTTTAGAAATCAATTTGATAATTTCATGAAGTTTTATGAATTTAAACAAATAAATTAAAGTTTTTATAAGTAGAAAAGATGTTTTAGAAGACTTTTTGAATGAAATAGAACCTTTAAGATTTTAAAAGAAGCAGAATTTACATATTAGTTTTGTTGAAAAATATGTTCAATTAGAGTTTTAAAGTTTTTAAGAAGAAAAAATAACAATTTTAAGCCTTTTGGAAGATAAACCAACGAAATAAGGTTTTTTTTTTTTGCTTTAGAAAAACTAAATTAAAGTTCAAAGGCTTTTAATTTTGATTTCATAGATTTTCTACTGTGTAAAAAAAACAATTAAAGAAAATTAATTAAAACATACCTTCTTTTGATGATTTCTCCAAAAACAATTCTTCTCGGATGAACTAGCTCCAAAGATAAGCTTTTCTTGCCTTTGAATCCTCTAAATCGTGCTACTGCTGTTCCAGAAAAAAGTTGAATTGAATTTCTTCTTTTCCTTCCTTGATTTGGTTTCAAAATTTCCAAACTCCTCTTGGATTTTTGCCTCCTCTTTTTTAATTGTCTTTGGTCCTTATTTATAGTGGTTTGAGGCTATTTTTTCCTAATTAGTTAAGATAAGTAATATTAATAAAAAAAATAAACCAAAACCTAATTGGATAAGGTTTTGAAAAATTTGCGTCAAAAAATTTGAGCTGCCGAAAAAAATTCTGCCGCAGAAATCTGCGACAGCGCGTGCAGAGCAGGCCCGTATGCTATTTCGCAGGAAGAAAATTTCTGCATGCGAAATAGCACAGTGATTTTGCCCTCAGGAATTTCCTGTGGGCGAAATGCCCACGGGCCCGCGGGAGGATTTTTTCGTCGCCGATTTTTTTGACTCTGATTTTTATTTTTATTTTTTGATTTGTATTTGTTTATTTCTATTTTTTATTAAAAAAATTAGATACTAAAGCAAAAATTATTTAATATAAATTATTTTGGACCAATTAGACAACAAAAATCATTTTAGACTAAATAAAACATATTGGACTGGATTGGGTCAAAAATTAAGGGTCTACAGTTTGCCCCCTGCTTCAATGATCTGAAACCTTAGTGAAAGAGAGTGAAAAGCAATAAGACTTAATTTTTGATGAAACGGTTGAGGTTTTGGGTTCTCGACCAGGTTCGAGTTCTGGACTCAGGGATAATTCTAGGTTCTGGACCTAAGGAAAATTTGGGTTATGGACCTGGTTCTAGTTCTGGACTAAAGGATAATTATAGGTTCACGACATAAGGAAAATTTGGGTTCTGGACCTAGTTCGAGTTCAGGACTCAAGGATAATTCTAGATTCTCGACCTAAAGAAAATTTGGGTTCTGGACCCGGGTCAAGTTCTGGACTCAGGGATAATTCTAGGTTCTGGACCTAAGAAAAATTTGGGTTTTGGACCCTGTTTCAGTTCTGGACTCAAGGATAATTCTAGGTTCTGGACCTAAGGAAAATTTGGGTTTTGGACCCGGTATTTGATACTTGGACCCGAGATTGATTTGATTTGGGTACTTGGACCCTAGATTGATTTGATTTGGGTACTTGGACCTGAGATTGATTTAATTTGGGTACTTGGACCAGGGATTGGGTACTTGGACCCGAGAATGGGTACTTCGACCCGAGAATGGGTACATGGACCCGAGCTTGGGTACTTAGACTCGAGAATGGGTGCTTGGACCCGAGAATGAGTTGGACTGACCTTTTATCACTTGAGAAGTCTGATTGCTCCGGCTGTTTTATGCATTGCGATTCTTCACCATCAAAATGGATCTTCACCCTTTGAGATTGGGTCTTCACCCTTAAAAATGGATCTTCATCCTTTGAGATTGGGTCTTCACCCTTAAAAATGGATCTTCATCCTTTAAGATCGGGTCTTCACCCTTCAAAATTGATCTTCATCCTCTGAGATCGGGTCTTCACCCTTGAAAATGGATCTTCATCTTTTGAGATCGGGTCTTTACCCTTGAAAATGGATCTTCATGTAACACCCCATCTTAGCCTACGTTTATAGACCAAGATGGACTGTTATCTCATGGCGGTTGTGTCTTAATATTTTACTTAGCCAATTTTAAGTGCATATTTAAAAAAAAAAATTTGCCAGAGTTTCCCCTATAATTGGTGGTCCCAAGTGTCGACAAAACTGATTTTTCTTATTTTTGAAAACATTTTACACAGACCAATATGAATACCATCAAATTTAATGCACTCCCAATGAATTCACCTTATACCCTCAACTACAAATCTGCAAGAAGAGTTCACACTTCTAATACAACATAAAGTAAAGGTTTATGATTATTACACACTACTAACATACCATTGTAACATAGAAATTCTCTTTTATATTTATTCATATACATGCCACAACTAGCTAACTCATAATGGATCTAAAAGATCTACCCCTGATATTTGCTGTGGTCTGGTCGTTGCTTCCCCAAGATTTAACTACTGCTCCGAACCTACGAGTCAAGTAAAACTTAACTCGCTGAGCGTTGTTGCTCAGTGGGTACTTTACCAATAAAAATAAAAGTAGTATATGAAAGTATTCAAAATCAAAGGAAATAATTAAATCATAATTTAACCAACCTTAAGCCTATAGAAAATTATTGTACATTCAGGGTAATATGCTTTCAATAATGTAAAATCATAATTCAACCTCATTGGCATTATATAGTTTAACGAAAAATAATATGTCTTTGATTCAGGCTCTACTGGTATATAGGGAACCATAGTGTTAAGGCAGTGGGCCTCCCCACTGTAACATAGGTGGGCCTCCCCACCGATATCAAATCACAGGAATGGGCCTCCCCATCCTGGCTAACCAATGGGCCTCCCCATTGGCTTCAGTGGCCTCACCAATGAATAAAATATCATATCACAATAATGAGCAGTACTGCATGCGTTAGTATAGTGCACCATACCCTTATCTACCACTCCCACTATCCAGTAGAGCATAAAGATTAAAATGATTCAATTTAAGACTCAAACTTCTTTTTAGAATGATTCAAGAAATCATTTTAAATTCTCATCGCGCTTTGCAATTTACGCCGCGCACCACATTCTTTGGTCAAACCGTTATTCTTTTTCACATATTTAACATCCACAATAAACATATCAAACATTTCAAAGCATTCCTCAAAAGATCACAAATTGACCAAATGAATAGTGTTGCGGCGAGAAAAATTGGCAACGCAAAATGGCATGACCAAATGAATAGTAAAATCTGGGTTTTCGTCAAAATTTCAGTCCACTTCAGTCATGCATTTGACCAGGTAAATGATCTTATTTTTGGCTGAAGTTTTCCAGAAAACTTATTTCATATGTTAACTAATTTCATGTAAAATTTCGTTGAAAAATTCATTCGTTTGCTGCCCCAAACAATTGCCACAAAAATAGTCCAGAAGCTGTCACTTTGGGACCATTTCGGCCCAAACATTTGAAATGCATAGGATAGTTTATTTTTCTTTTGCAAATCAATATTAAGGCTTCTTTAATAGTAAAGTGAAGATTCAAACACTTCCTTTTAGCAATTTTTGCAAGTTTAACTCAAATCAAACTAATTAAAGTCCAAACAACTTACTAAATCAACTTGCCAAATTTTCTCAAAACATTTGGTTTCAATTAAATTTAACAACCCAATTGCCATAAGAAAACAAAAACATAACTCAAATATTTAATTTAAACTCAATCAATATATTTAAACATCAATTTCAAAACTTCCATAAACCAAAGTTTGTAAGCAAATAGAGTTTCTTTTATGGTAAAGCACCAAATCAAAAGTAATTATTCAAAGGTAAAGTACCAAACCTTGCTTTTCCTTGCTCTTCTTATCTATTTCACTTCCTTTCCTCTCTAATCTCCTTGATTTCCTATGAATTTAATATGTCACATATGTAAGAACAAACCCTAGATATGAACATGATGCTACCTTATGATTTTCTAACAATCCTTTACTTATTCTTACTAATAATCACCATTTTCATCATTTCCCTTAAGTAGTTTATCATTTTTCACCATAATCATCAACTTACTAATTCTTTCCCAACATGAACATAATATCAAATCTTCCTAAACATAGCCTAATACCTAATTCTAATGAAAGAATAAGACTTAGGATGGTATCTTACCTTATTTCCTATTGAATTTCACTTGAGAAATGGCTTGGACTTGAAACTTGTCTCCTTGAAAATGGAAGGGAGGGGGAGCACGACTTAAAGAAGAAGAAAAGTGGTGATGGTGGTGTCTTTTTGATCCTTACTTGTGTTTGGAAGACCATAATTAGTTATTTATAATTTAATTTCCATTTAATTAATTTATTTATTTTCAATGGCCATGATTTGTCCAACACATTTGGATTTAATGGCTAGGATTTGGTTTATTTTCAATGGCCATGATTTGTCCAACACATTTGGATTTAATGGCTAGGATTTGGTTTATTTTCAATGGCCATGATTTGTCCAACACATTTGGATTTAATGGCTAGGATTTGGTTTATTTTCAATGACCATGATTTGTCCAACACATTTGGATTTAATGGCTAGGATTTGGCCACTTGAAAGTGGTTTTTTGTTCTTTTAATATTTTGCCCCCAAAGTTATATTTAATTACAAAATCGCCCCTCCAGTGGAAATGTCCAAAATGTCCTTATCGGAAAATCGCCCGTAACTTACAAACCGTGCTTTTTCAGGAAAAATTGAAACCCACGGTTATGACCCGATTAATCTATAGAATATTCTTCCGGGGTCAGATATGGGCACTATTAAGAACTTCCGACACTTAATTTTTAAGTTTACATAGTTGCCCCTAACTTTTGAGAAATTTCCACTTAGGTCCTTTTGATATCCCTTCTTGACATTGCTGTCTTTCTTTATTAATATCTTTTTACTCACAACTCCAAATTAAGTAATTCTTATTCCCACTGAAACTAGACATTCGGGGATATATTGTATCAAAATTTGAGGTCGATCCGAGCTATATCTCATTTTTGACGGTCCTTCGACGTCAAGCCTACTATGCTGTCCTGAGGCAGCTTGCACATTGTCTACTAAATCCATCATATCTTATTTTTTTACAACTCCAAATTGAGTAATTTCAAGTTATAAATCTAGATAAGACATAAATAAACAATTAAGTCTTCTTTGAGACTCTCTAATTCTATCATTAACTTGGATGAAATTCGAGCTCAAGTTATAGGTCACGTTCTGAACTCCTTTGTTCTAAGCCTAAATCATATCCTCTATGTCTGTTTCTTACCAATCTGGGATTTGGGATGTTACAATTCTATCCCCCTTAATTTAAGTTTCAACCCGAAACTTACTCATTATATATACTTGATGTTCTTTAACTACTGTCTATTGCTTTCGCCACTCTTTCGCCTTATTCACTTGATTGCTCTCTGTCATCTTTCTATATTGTTTACGTATTGCCTTATTTTGACTGAGATTAACTATTTTAAGATTCAACATGTTTTACCTTTTGTATTCTGTTTTCTTCCCATATCTGTTCACTTCCTGTTTATTATTCTACAAGATTATCCAATAGACTATTATGTGGTTCAACATGCTTTGACTTTTGTCACGATTTCTCATTTGAAACATCACTATTACTCTCTTGTATTTCCTTCAACTTTGATTCAGGTTTGTTCTTTCTCATTCCTTCTTGTATGTTTTTCACTTTGTAATGTATTCATTTCTAAGCTTCCTTCTCTTTGCATTGTGGTTATTCTTTATTTACTTCTTACTGAATTTGTATGTCCTATGTATATTCGTGCAGTGTGGTAGCATTCCTTAAGTATCAACTCATCTGATTTTCCTTGTGTTGTCATATATACATCTCAAATAATAGCTCATGGGTGATCAGTCCATGATACCATTATTCTCGAAGTACTATTTATTTCATTACGTGTCTCGCTCTATGTTGGTTACGGCCGATCCCAACATAAGGTGAGAACATCTTTCTTTTTTTTTATTACATTTAAAACTCTTTCTTTCCTTTCTTTTTCGAATATGTTTCAATTCACTTTCTGTTTATTTTCATATATACCTTTTTTTTTCATCTGTATATTATTACATATTTTTCTTACTTAGCTCCTCAAGGTAATGACAGTAGAATCAAAGTGGGATGAGACAATACCATATGGAACCAGCATGGCATGGTTAGCCCTCACCACCGTTTTCATCAAACCAATGGCCCTCACCATTGGCCCCCAGTGGCCCTCACCACTGCGTATATATATCGGTGCCAGATAAATATCAAACCAGTGGCCCTCACCACTGGCCCCAATGGCCCTCACCATTGAGTATAAATGTTAATGCCATATAAATACACTCATCCCAACTCTAATTCAATCTGAATTACCAAGGTAAGCATATCTTTCTAATATTTTATTCCCTTTCCTTCATTCATATCAATGCACACATAGGCACAAAAATTCTCAAGTTGTCAGAACACATTACCAAACATTTCCAACACAAGTTTAAATAGTTCATTATATAAGGAACACATGATTTCAACCAGGTAAAGCATTAATCCTGGAGAATCTAACTAGTTTTGTTTCCTTTTCTTAGTTCTCAATTTTATTTTCTATGATTTTTTTTCTTGCCGTACTATTATTCTTCACTCTTTCAATTTTAGACTTTTGTATTATGGTCGGTATTCTATTTGTTATTATTCTTTCGGTGCTTTTACTACTTACCTCTCATAATTGCCTTAACCTTTATTGCATATATTTCTCAATTTTTTTTCGTGCATATATATGAGTGTGAAGAACCCGGATCTATTAAAACGTAAAGCAGAACTCCAAACATAGACAACTGACCTGCAATTACGTCTAGCGCTTCTTGCGACATCTAGGAACAGAGCAAAACGTATACAATCCCATCATACGTAACGACCCAGACCAACAGCATTATCTTATCCTAGGTGGCACGTATATAAAGATTCCATCATCAACTAATTACCCAGAACCGGCTAAACCTTTGCTCTGATACCACTAAATGTAACACCCCATCTTAGCCTACGTTTATAGACCAAGATGGACTGTTATCTCATGGCGGTTGTGTCTTAATATTTTACTTAGCCAATTTTAAGTGCATATTTAAAAAAAAAATTTGCCAGAGTTTCCCCTATAATTGGTGGTCCCAAGTGTCGACAAAACTGATTTTTCTTATTTTTGAAAACATTTTACACAGACCAATATGAATACCATCAAATTTAATGCACTCCCAATGAATTCACCTTATACCCTCAACTACAAATCTGCAAGAAGAGTTCACACTTCTAATACAACATAAAGTAAAGGTTTATGATTATTACACACTACTAACATACCATTGTAACATAGAAATTCTCTTTTATATTTATTCATATACATGCCACAACTAGCTAACTCATAATGGATCTAAAAGATCTACCCCTGAGATTTGCTGTGGTCTGGTCGTTGCTTCCCCAAGATTTAACTACTGCTCCGAACCTACGAGTCAAGTAAAACTTAACTCGCTGAGTGTTGTTGCTCAGTGGGTACTTTACCAATAAAAATAAAAGTAGTATATGAAAGTATTCAAAATCAAAGGAAATAATTAAATCATAATTTAACCAACCTTAAACCAATAGAAATTATTGTACATTCAGGGTAATATGCTTTCAATAATGTAAAATCATAATTCAAACTCATTGGCATTATATAGTTTAACGAAAAATAATATGTCTTTGATTCAGGCTCTACTGGTATATAGGGAACCATAGTGATAAGGCAGAGGGCCTCCCCACTGTAACATAGGTGGGCCTCCCCACCGATATCAAATCACAGGAATGGGCCTCCCCATCCTGGCTAACCAATGGGCCTCCCCATTGGCTTCAGTGGCCTCACCACTGAATAAAATATCATATCACAATAATGAGCAGTACTGCATGCGTTAGTATAGTGCACCATACCCTTATCTACCACTCCCACTATCCAGTAGAGCATAAAGATTAAAATGATTCAATTTAAGACTCAAACTTCATTTTAGAATGATTCAAGAAATCATTTTAAATTCTCATCGCGCTTTGCCATTTACGCCGCGCACCACATTCTTTGGTCAAACCGTTATTCTTTTTCACATATTTAACATCCACAATAAACATATCAAACATTTCAAAGCATTCCTCAAAAGATCACAAATTGACCAAATGAATAGTGTTGCGGCGAGAAAAATTGGCAACGCAAAATGGCATGACCAAATGAATAGTAAAATCTGGGTTTTCGTCAAAATTTCAGTCCACTTCAGTCATGCATTTGACCAGGTAAATGATCTTATTTTTGGCTGAAGTTTTCCAGAAAACTTATTTCATATGTTAACTAATTTCATGTAAAATTTCGTTGAAAAATTCATTCGTTTGCTGCCCCAAACAATTGCCACAAAAATAGTCCAGAAGCTGTCACTTTGGGACCATTTCGGCCCAAACATTTGAAATGCATAGGATAGTTTATTTTTCTTTTGCAAATCAATATTAAGGCTTCTTTAATAGTAAAGTGAAGATTCAAACACTTCCTTTTAGCAATTTTTGCAAGTTTAACTCAAATCAAACTAATTAAAGTCCAAACAACTTACTAAATCAACTTGCCAAATTTTCTCAAAACATTTGGTTTCAATTAAATTTAACAACCCAATTGCCATAAGAAAACAAAAACATAACTCAAATATTTAATTTAAACTCAATCAATATATTTAAACATCAATTTCAAAACTTCCATAAACCAAAGTTTGTAAGCAAATAGAGTTTCTTTTATGGTAAAGCACCAAATCAAAAGTAATTATTCAAAGGTAAAGTACCAAACCTTGCTTTTCCTTGCTCTTCTTATCTATTTCACTTCCTTTCCTCTCTAATCTCCTTGATTTCCTATGAATTTAATATGTCACATATGTAAGAACAAACCCTAGATATGAACATGATGCTACCTTATGATTTTCTAACAATCCTTTACTTATTCTTACTAATAATCACCATTTTCATCATTTCCCTTAAGTAGTTTATCATTTTTCACCATAATCATCAACTTACTAATTCTTTCCCAACATGAACATAATATCAAATCTTCCTAAACATAGCCTAATACCTAATTCTAATGAAAGAATAAGACTTAGGATGGTATCTTACCTTATTTCCTATTGAATTTCACTTGAGAAATGGCTTGGACTTGAAACTTGTCTCCTTGAAAATGGAAGGGAGGGGGAGCACGACTTAAAGAAGAAGAAAAGTGGTGATGGTGGTGTCTTTTTGATCCTTACTTGTGTTTGGAAGACCATAATTAGTTATTTATAATTTAATTTCCATTTAATTAATTTATTTATTTTCAATGGCCATGATTTGTCCAACACATTTGGATTTAATGGCTAGGATTTGGTTTATTTTCAATGGCCATGATTTGTCCAACACATTTGGATTTAATGGCTAGGATTTGGTTTATTTTCAATGGCCATGATTTGTCCAACACATTTGGATTTAATGGCTAGGATTTGGTTTATTTTCAATGACCATGATTTGTCCAACACATTTGGATTTAATGGCTAGGATTTGGCCACTTGAAAGTGGTTTTTTGTTCTTTTAATATTTTGCCCCCAAAGTTATATTTAATTACAAAATCGCCCCTCCAGTGGAAATGTCCAAAATGTCCTTATCGGAAAATCGCCCGTAACTTACAAACCGTGCGTTTTCAGGAAAAATTGAAACCCACGGTTATGACCCGATTAATCTCGAGAATATTCTTCCGGGGTCGAATATGGGCACTATTAAGAACTTCCGACACTTAATTTTTAATTTTACATAGTTGCCCCTAACTTTTGAGAAATTTCCACTTAGGTCCTTTTGATATCCCTTCTTGACCTTGCTGTCTTTCTTTATTAATATCTTTTTACTCACAACTCCAAATTAAGTAATTCTTTTTCCCACTGAAACTAGACATTCGGGGATATATTGTATCAAAATTTGAGGTCGATCCGAGCTATATCTCATTTTTGATGGTCCTTCGACGTCAAGCCTACTATGCTGTCCTGAGGCAGCTTGCACATTGTCTACTAAATCCATCATATCTTATTTTTTTACAACTCCAAATTGAGTAATTTCAAGTTATAAATCTAGATAAGACATAAATAAACAATTAAGTCTTCTTTGAGACTCTCTAATTCTATCATTAACTTGGATGAAATTCGAGCTCAAGTTATAGGTCACGTTCTGAACTCCTTTGTTCTAAGCCTAAATCATATCCTCTATGTCTGTTTCTTACCAATCTGGGATTTGGGATGTTACACTTCATCCTTTGAGATCGGGTCTTCACCCTTGAAAATGGATCTTCATCCTTCGAGATCGGGTCTTCTTTGTTCTTTGAAGATGGGAGTGACACGGCCAGTGGCTTGGCCGAGTCCCCTGGGTGTGTTAGCTTCTGTGTTTTTTCTTTGGTTCTTCTTTATTCTTGGCTTAGGATGGGACACGGCCAAGCTTGTGGCCGTGTCATGTGACACGGCCAATGGCTTGGCCATGTCGCCTGCCAGTGTCACCTACTGCTTCACTTCTCTCTTTGCTTGGTCTTTCTTGGCTTTGCCCTTTAGGTGAAACACGGCCAGTGGCTTGGCCGTGTCTCCTGCCCGTGTCATGTTTTGCCAAGATTTCCTTTGAGGTGACACGGCAAAGCGTGATTTAGCTTGGCCATGTCTTGCTTGATCCATGTTTTCCTTTTTTTGATCTTCCAAGGGAGTTTTTGCACTTTAACCACTTTTCCCTTGCAACTGCTTTTCCATTTTTCTCCAATTTTGATAGGATCTTATATCCTCTCCTTGCCCCCCCAAGTATTTTTTTCTTTCATGCAAGCTTTGATTGATGTTTTTCTTGTCTAGTTCTTTGCATAAGCACTCATTTCTTCTCCTTGCAAAGTGACTGGGGCTTCCACAAGCGAATAGGCTTTCCATGCCCCCTTGATTCAATATCTTCTTTTGATTCTTTAATTCGCAGGGTGTTTGCTATTCATTAAGACTAGAAAGTGCGATGTAATATGCTCATGTATGCATGATATGCATGAATAATACTTACAGTCATTCCATCGACTCGCAGACCAAGGTGATTAGCAGAAGTGTTCTCATTGGTTCCTTTTTGACGCTCGTTCAAGTCTCGCATTGAAATGATAAAAAACTTTGCATTTGGCTTTTATCTTCAAGATGTTGAAAACATGAGTGGTGGAGACCCTAAGCAGCAGAGTCAGGGATGTATCCATTTCAAACTATTTTTTAGCTTGTCAGTTGGTAGTTTCTTCATGACCTTGCCAATAATCAATTCAACATACTTCCCTTAACTTGAAGGCTTTGTATGACAAAACACTCTTTCTTTTTTTGAATTTTGATTTTGAAATCAAATGTTGGCTTTGCCAAATCGATGTCAATGTACCACAGGACTTGATTTTTCCAAATTAATATATCTATAACATGACAACCCTAGTTACCGTACTAAACTCGGGAATCATTTCTATTTAAGCAAGAACTGTTGCACTTCAGATAGGCACATACACATTGCTTGGCAAAAGGTCTCATTTGATTTTAAATATTGTCTATCTCATATGCATGCTTATCCAAACTATCTCCACTAATAGACTCTACCTACCAAGAGAGATCAACAAGTCTTTGATATAATTGAAATGGGGTCTATAAGGGACATGGGTTAAAGTGGAGGCCATTTTGAGATTGGAGCTGGTGTGACACAATGGACAAATCCTCACACTATAAATTTCTTGTTGGAACTTTAGACAGTTGGGTGCAATCTTTCTAGACTCCAAATTCCTTCTATCTTCTTGGCATTAATCTGGATCTTGATTAGGACAGTTTTTACCGTTGCAAAAAGTTTAAGACCCAAATCTGTTTCTTTTCTTCTTTTCCCTTTTTTTCCTCTTTATTTTTCTTACTCTTCCCTTTTCTTTCTCTTTCCTGACTCTTCCATTTCTTTTATCATTTTATCCTTCTTTCTTGTAGGATTATCAAGTATAGAACTTTCAAGAACTGGATGGTCTTCCTCCTTTTTCTTTGATTTTGATTAAATCTTTGGTTGTGTTGGGACCAAGTCAAGTCAATCCATAAAATGGAAGCCTTTTGTTGTCTTAGGTAAAAGAGAACTCAGTTGGCTTTTTGAACCACCTTTTTAGATTTTATCTTTCTTCCTTTTCTTTTTTTTTTGTTTTTTTTTGTTTTTTTTTTGTTTTTTTAGCTCTAAAAAGAGTTGTCTTGGTTTGTACTAACTTGGGCTTCCAATAATGGATAAGTGGAGTAACATAAATCTTCTTTAATAGGGATAAAATTTTTTTACTCTAGGGTTTGCACTTCTCTACTAACTTATATGCATGAGCGGTTATTCCTCTCAACAAATTTAATTTCAAAGATTAGATCTCAAGCAACTTCATTAATTGAATCAAGGAAATAAGCTCTCGCATTCAAACCTCTTTCAATTAATCTTGTTACAATTGAAATGATCTTTTTCTTAGGTTTATATTTCTAATTCACCTAAGTCCCTAATTGAATTGTTCCAGCATTAGACTTCATTTCTCAATCCTTCATCTAATACCTCAAACACATAATTGGTGGCCAATTAATTATATATTAATAGTAATCCATTCAATTAAGGCTAGAGAAATAAATCAGTTAAGAGCAATAACCAATTCATACAATCATAGTAGATCCATACAAACCCTAAACTAGATCATTAGTTCTTAATAATGCTATCAAACAGATTCATCTCATTAAAATTCAAAGAAATCAATTTAGACATAATAGAATTCATGAATACAATTCCAATGAAACTTAAGAGATAAAGTTTGAGAACAAAACCAAATTACAAACTTTCTTTAGCTTCTGAAGAATCTCTTGTTTAGATATTTGCTAGAAGAATATTCCAGTGGCTAAAACAAATTTTATCTAGACTGTTTACATAAAAGTGTAATCAAAATTCTCCAAGAAAACAAATGGAAGCTCAAAGGTTATTGTTTGACGGCTGATAAAATTCTATCAATTTCAAAAACCCTAATCCTCTTGTTTATACAAAACCTCACTCAAAATCTGCGTTTTCTTTCTCCCTTTAGTCCATGGAGTGACACAACCAAGCTGGTGGCCGTGTCCGTGTCATGTGACACGGCCAGTGGCTTGGTCGTGTCACTTGGATGTGTCCGCTTCTGTGTAATCATTCATCTTTGCTTCTTTGGAATTGAGTGTGACACGGCCAAGCTCCTGGCCGTGTCATGTGACACGGCCAGTGGCTTGGCCGTGTCACCTGAGTGTGTCACCTATTGATCTCTTCGTTCTTTGGTCTTCTTCCTTGGCTATGTGTGGGACATGACCAAGCTCCTGGCCATGTCACCTGAGTGTGTCAGTTACTGCCCAAATTTTCCTTCCTCCCTTGGTTCCTTGGTTTTGCCCTTAAGGTGAGACACGGCCAGTGGCTTGGCCATGTCTTGCTGCTTCAAGCTATTCTCTCTTCCAAGGAAATATTTTGCATATTAACCTAAAACAAACACTTAAACAAACTTTAAACAAGAATCAAATAAACATTAACCAATAACACATAAACACCACACTAAAAACCAGGACAACAATGACATAAACACTGAAATAAATTAAAACTACCAAAATTGATGAAAACAGTAAATAAACAGATTAAAACTACCAAAATACCTAAAGAAAACAATAATCATCATAATAAATAAGATACAATTCTATGACAAAAACTAATAAAACAACTACCCCACACTTAAAACTTTGCTTGTCCTCAAGCAAATTAACATGGCATAAATTAAAAACTCAAACAACCTTAACTATAATTCCAGTATGTAAGATGAAATCCTTTAAGACTCAGCCATAAATAATTGCAATTTACTTCAATCAATATTTTCTTAACTCATTCATTAATTCAGACATAACAAATCTCATCTCTCATCTAAGTGTTTCACTTGATTTCAAAGGTTAATTCACTCAAACCACTCATAACTGCATACTGCCATAAACTTGCTTAATTATCCAATCTCTCTCATAGATTTTCTCAAGAAATAATCCGAAGGTCTTTTATTTGGATGTAATGGGGCTAAGGTGAAGGTGTGAGAAAAGACATTTAAGTTGGAACATCAAGAAATGGAGTATCTAAATTAGACAATACTCTTGTTAAGAAACTCGTAACTCCCTCAAATGGCATATTCACCAACCCTTGATAATCTCACATACTTGCATACTTAAAGAAAGGTACATGAGTCGACATTCCTCTTTGATGACTAATGCTAGAAAATATATGAATTTTGTATATATACATATATCTTCTCTTTTATTTTCTTTTATATTATTATATATATATACAAAATATAAAATTGCATGGAACAACTAGCTTAAAATGTAGAGGAAAAGAATAATCGACTCTTAGTCAAATACAATGTGCAAAGTATGCATTTCAGCCCCAAATCTTACTAAAGCAATACCACTTTTTTTTTAATTGCTTACCCCACACTTATGAATTAAACCACACTATTGTCATATCATAAGAACTCCATTCCTTAATGCAAGTATGATGATAATAAGAAAATGTTGAGCTGTGAATTGTGTTGATCAATCAAGAAAAATCAAAGGCTCAACTTGGCTCACTAAGGAATTCATAATTAAGGGAGGTCTTTTTAAGCTAAAGGGATAATCCTAATTTGCCTTCATCATTTTAAAACTTGAGATTAAATCATAATGTGAGTTCAATTAGTATGCAAAAGCAAGCACTAGAGATGCAAAATCATGAAGGTGCACACTTAAGAAAAGAAAATCAATTGACAATAATATTCAATCTATGAGGCTCAAAACTCACAAAGGGTGGGTTCTCAAAAATTTATATGTCATGAATTGCAGAATGTGAAAATTGATCCTGAATGAATTCAAATGCTAATCTCTATGCTGATACTAAAGTCTCAAATATAATGCTAGAATCACAGAAAAGTCAATAAGTTTCCAACAATTATGCCATGCACAACGCACAATATAACACATAAAGACAAACAAAATAAGAATTAAAGGAAAGCTTAAAGATTACCCCACACTTATAAATTACATTGTCCTCAATGGAAACAAGGATAATAAAGAAAAAGAGTTAAGGTACAACCTGTTTTCCATCGTTCCCTTGTGAGGCAAACTCTACCTTTTCATCACAAACAGCAATTGTTCAAAAACAAAATACAATATATAAAAATAAAATATCCAAAATATAAAATGTTAACATTAAAAACAAAAATGAAAAAAACAACAAAAATATGTTATAACTAAAGACAAGAAAGTAAGGAATTCTCTCAAAAGATTAGAGCCAATTCAATCTACGGTGAAGGAGGATGTGATGATGATGCAGCCGAGGGATGGAGACTCAGAATCTTAGCAAGGTTGATATTGACTTGGTCTAACTGTTGCAAGACCGCAGCATGGTTATGATCGACCTTGCTCTCCAGTGCCTCTATCCTATTAAGTATCTCCTGATTATCCGGGACCGGAGCATCTTCATCCAAATCAAGAGAATCTGAGTCAGACTCCTCATGGGCTCATGTTCTCTTTTGTTTGGCTCTCGGTACTTCTGGCTCAGCTAAAGCCATCACATAGGCCCCTCCCCTGTTCACCACCATATGCATCTTCTCAAGTGTGGCCAAATCCAATGAATCATTACCCATAATTTTAGTCATACGATAGGTATCGGGTAAAAATCATCTGTTGCCAATGTGGTAACCAATCATCCAATACAAATAGCCCCCTTCTTTTGTTTGCCACCTTATCAAAAACATCGGCCAACCAATAGTCGGTACTAATGGGTATTGCATTACAAGCACAATCTAAGAAAAAAAGCTCAATAAGTTCCACTACACCTGGGCTTTCCTTCCGTGCAAAGAACCCACTGGACATAAAGCGATGCAAATACCTAAGAGCGGGATTGCTCAATTTAGTTGCCATGGCCGATTTGGCCACATAAGTTCCCGAGCCCAATGCTCCCCAAGCAAATTGCTGTTTAAAATCCTTAGGTACATACTTTTCACCGTGTTGATGGAAACCAAATATAATATTCAATTGTTCAATACTAACTACAAATGATTTCCCGAGCAACTTAAAATTCAACCTAGAGAAAATCTTTTGTTCATCTCTTTCAACCTTAAGAGATGTTAAAAATTCCAAAGTAAGCTCTTGAAAATGCAAAGGTCGAAAGGAGAATATTTTCTCCCACCCAAGATTTTGAACATAACTATAAAAATTATCCCTAATTTGAAGAGCATTAAGGGATTCATCGCTAACATACTTCGTTGGAAAGAAACCCCTAGCCAAAAGAGTAGCTTTCTTTAAAGATGAAGAAGATGAAGATGCACCTACAGTTGGAGGTCGCTTCGTCTTATGGTGAGACACCATCTTTGTTCTTGGCATATTGAAAGATTTGAAAAAATTTGAAACTTAAACAGATTAGATTGATTTTTTATGAGAGAAGAAGAAGATTGAACGGATTAATTTCAGTTTTGGTGAAGGAAATTGAGAATTAATGGGAGTTTGGAAGCTTTGAAAGAACAACAATGGAGGTTTTGTGAGAGAAAAGTTGAGAGAGAGAAAGGAAACAAAAACAAAACTAGGGATTGAAATGAACGAAAAGTGCTAAAACCGTGTTTTTAAACATTAAAATTGAAGGGACACGGCCAAGCTTGGATTAGGTTGGCCATGTTTGATGAGTTTGGAGGGACACGGCCAGTGACTTGGCCGTGTCCCATGGGTGTGTTTGACACTGTAAATAAAGGGTTGCAAAAACAAAGAGAATGGACTTGGGGTGAAGCTTGGCAGTGTCTATGTGACACGGCCAAGGACACGGCCAAGCTTGTTGACCGTGTCAGGGGCTGTGTGAATTTGGTGATTTTAGGGTTTGCTTGACACGGCCAGTGGCTTGGCCGTGTCCTTCACTGTCATTTTGAAACTTTATATATATATATATATATTTGTTTTTTTGTTTGTGTCACCAAATCTTAAAGAAATGCAATCCTCTTCTTTGATTAACCCTGAAACACATTAGAAAAATAAAAAAACTGATCAAAGGACCCATTCCATTTATTTAAACCATACATAAAATCAAAATTGTTGAATATAAAATTACAATTATGAAAAGAAATGCAAACCGATGGGTTGCCTCCCATTTAGCGCTTCTTTAATGTCATGTAGCTGGACATTACTGTAAGACTTAAGGATTGTAGATCAAAGTGCTATCGATGATCCTTACTTCTTGGAACCCTTCATTATATGGTTTAACTCTCTGTCCATTTACTTTAAAAGTTTCATTTGTTCGAGAGTTAAGCAATTCTATGGCACCGGAAGCATATACTTGAGTTATCTCGAAAGGACCACTCCATTGAGACTTGAGTTTTCCTGGAAAGAGACGGAGATGAGAATTAAAAAGCAAAACTTTCATACCTGGGCTCAATGTCTCGCACTATAATTCTGTCATGAAGTGCTTTAGTGCGATCCTTATAAATCCTCAAACTTTCATATGCCTCATTCCTCAGTTCATCTAATTCTGAAATTTGCAGAAAACATTCTCTCTTTGCCTTGTCCAAGTCTAAATTCAGAGTCTTGATTGCCCAATACGCTTTGTGCTCCAACTCCATTGGTAAATGACAAGCCTTACCAAAAACCAATCGGTATGGACTCATACCCAAAGGAGTCTTGAAAGCAGTCCGATATGCCCACAATGCATCATGCAATCTACTCACCCAATCCTTCCTTGATAAGTCGACTATTTTCTCCATAATTCCTTTTATTTGCTTGTTGGATGTTTCAACTTGTCTAGAAGTCTGTGGATGGTATGGGGTCGCCACCTTGTGTTTCACACTAGATTTGTGCATTAATTTTTCAAAAAGTTTGTTGCATAAATGACTCCCCCCATCACTGACCATCACTCTTGGCGTGCCAAATCTGTTAAGAATATTTTCCTTCACAAATTTAACAACCACATTAGCATCATTAGTACGGGTGGGGATTGCCTCCACCCATTTTGAAACATAATCAACAGCAACTAAAATATATTCATAACCAAAAGACTTGGGAAAAGGACCCATAAAGTCTATTCCCCACACATCAAACAGTTCAACAACAATATACGATTGAAGGGGCATTTCATTCCTCCTCCCAATGTTACCCACTCTTTGACAGCGGTCACAATGCTTACAATATTCTTGAGCATCTTTGAATAGAGTAGGCTAGTAAAAACCACTTTGAAGCACCTTTTCTGCAGTCTTTCTTCCTCCAAAATGACCACCACAGTGAAGGTCATGACAAAATTGAAGAACACTCAGCTGTTCTTCCTCAGATACACACCTGCGAACAATCTCATCTTTGCATATTCGGAAATAGGTAAGGTTCATCCCAAAAATAAAATTTACTCACGTGCAAAAACCTTTTCTTTTCCTAAAATGACATGTCAGAATGCAAAATACCACAAGCAAGATAGTTAGCAATATCTGCAAACCAAGGTGCATTCATTACCACAAACAATTGCTCATCAAGAAATGCTTCTAAATTTTTATGAATGCTATCAGATGTAAGATTTTCACTAAAGAAGGGTAATCTAGATAAATGATAAGCTACAACATTTTCACTTCCCTTAGTATCTTTGATTTGGAAATCAAATTCTTGCAATAATAACACCCATCTAATTAAAAGCGGTTTAGCATGTTGTTTTGTTAAAAGATATTTTAGAGCTGCATGATCAGAATGCACAATAATTTTCAACCCAATTAAATATGCTCTAAACTTATCTAAGGCAAAAACAACAGGTAACATTTCCTTTTCAGTTGTTGTGCAATTCATTTGCGCACTATTCAGGGTCAAGCTAGCATAATATATCACTCTCAAAAATTTCTTGACCCTTTGCCCAAGAACAGCTCCTACTGCATGATTAGAGGCATCACACATAATTTCAAAAGGCAAAGACCAAACAGGAGCTACAATTATCGGTGCACTAGTCAGTTTTTCCTTAAGGGAATTAAAGGCTTGCATGCATTGTGCAGTAAACTCAAATGGAACATCTTTCCCAAGTAAATGACACAATGGTTGGCTTATTTTAGAAAAATCTTTAATAAACCTCCGGTAAAAGCCTGCATGCCCTAGAAAACTTCTTATTCCCTTAACAGAGGTAGGTGGGGGTAACTTAGCAATCAACTCTACCTTAGCCTTATCCACCTCAATCCCTTTACTCGACACAACATGACCTAATACAATGCCCTGAGTAACCATGAAATGACTCTTTTCCCAACTCAAAGTGAGGTTACATTCAATGCATCTCTCAAGTACAAGAACAAGTTTATTGAGGCAATTATCAAAAGAATCACCGAAAATAGAAAAGTCATCCATAAATACCTCAATAAAATCATCTATCATGTCTGTGAAGACAGACATCATACATCTCTAAAAAGTTGCAGGTGCATTGCACAAGCCAAAGGGCATACGCCGAAATGCATAAGTCCCAAAAGGGCAAGTAAAAGTAGTCTTGGATTGATCCTCTGGTGATATCGGCACCTGATAATAACCTGAAAGTCCATCCAAATAGCAATAATGTGAGTGTCCAAAAAGTTTATCCAACATCTGATCAATAAAAGGAAGAGGGAAATGGTCTTTCTTTGTGGCATTGTTCAACTTCCTATAATCGATACACATTCTCCACCCAGTAGTAGTCCTAGTAGGAACCAATTCATTCTTTTCATTTTTCACCACAGTGATTCCTGATTTCTTAGGCACTACATGTACTGGGCTTACCCACTCACTATTAGCTATTGGATATATCACTCCTTCATCAAGCAATTTGAGCACTTCCTTCTTAACCACTTCACTCATGTTTGGGTTAAGTCACCTTTGGGTCTCCCTCACAGGTTTAGCTCCCTCTTCTAAGGTGATTCTATGCATGCACATTGAAGGGCTAATACCTTTGATGTCACTCAATCCCCATCCTATTACTCTTTTTAATCTTTTTAGCTCACTCACCAACCTCATCTCCTCCCCTTCACTAAGTTCGCTAGATATTATCACAGGTAAGGTGTTGTGATCTCCTAAAAACACATATTTTAGATTTTTAGGTAACTCTTTCAGCTCTAACTCAAGTGAAGGATTCTTCTCTTCCTTTTGGATGGAGGGAAGTTCAAATACTGGGTCCTCCTTAAGTTCCTCTATTTCAGCACTCTCTAATGTCTCAAGGCAACTGGCTATTTCGGAGTCAAAAATATCCAAACCACGATCTAAGGTCAGTGCCAGCTCCTATTTATCCGAGGAACTTGTCTGCAAGAAAACATCTGAAACAAGTGCGTCAATACAATCAATTAAAGAGCAATCCTCATATAATGCAGTTGTAGGAATGTGAGAAGTGTTAAAAATAGAAAATTCAACCGTTTGTCCCAAGACAGTCATTGACAATTTACCATTTTTAACATCTATCAAGGTGTTGGCAGTAGCCATAAAAGGCCTACCAAGTAGAGTGTGTGCGGATTGTTAGTGTATATGCCCTATGCCATTGATTTGGACCTTAATGTTATTCATTTTGTTATTAATAAAGAAGTTTTTATTATCATTGTTATGTTTGCATGTTATATATAATAATCATTATATCCCTGGTTTATTATTGTTATGGAGATAATAATAAATATAACTAGTGTAATATTGATTTGATAATCATAAGATGATTATAGGTATGAAGATACAAATCAATATTATGGATACATGTTAGAGAACAGTGTATTGGATAGACCCACATAGATATCACTTCATGGTTTAATGTCATAAGTGTATCTCATAATAGTTTTCATTTTATCCTTTGACTTGAGATTGTCATAGTTTCCAACATAAGGAATATTATGTTTTGACATGATCAAACGTTATCTGTAACTAGATAATTATAAAGGTTATGCTTGAACATGGTATAAATTATGTAGAGGAAAATGAACAATCAAGATGGAATTTGTCCCTCTCTATGAGAGAGATATCTTCTGGGCCCCTCGATAAGTGTAATTGAGAAATGCATGGCCGTGCTCAAATAAGTTGATATAAGATCAATCTTATTTGTTTATCAGTTAACTTGGAGATCGAGTAATCATAAGTTTGGACAATATAAGTATGACATTTGTAATATCCCCATGTATGCCCTAGAAGTCTTGAATATTGTTGTTGTTTTAATTGGATTGAATGTATATTTGATTTGAAAGAGGAAAGAAATTAAAAGAGAATGTGAATGTGTTGTTTTAAAAAAGGAAAGTAAGGTGTAGAGAGAAATATATATGTTGGGTATATGGTGGTATAACTAACATATACATTAGTCAAAAGGGAGAGTCAATAAAAGAGGATATTTATTTGGATATGTGAAATTACTATTATGGGCATACAAGTGACAAAAGTTAAGTTAAATGGAAAAGGGTATATAGGTAATTGCTTGGTTAAAATCTCTTGGTGGAGATTTAAAGAAGAAGAGGAAGTTGACTTTTGTTTATTTTTCTTTTCTTCTCTTTGGTGTGCCGGCCATTCAAGAAAGGAGAGAGCAAGAGAGGTGTTCTTGATGCAAGAATTAAATTGAAGAAGGAAACAAAGGATTTGGTTAAAGATTTGTGGAATTTCTTCATTTAAGGTAAGTACTCTCTTGTTTTTCTTGGTTATTTTGAAGTTTTGTGTGAATTGAATTAGGGTTTGTTGATTTTGTGATTTGGTGTGTTTGAGTTGTGTTTATAAGTGTTAGTATTGATTGTAAGTTAAATGGTTGAATTGGTGTTGGTTTGGTTGTGAAGATTGTAAGTTTAAGTGGATGTTGATTGTGAAGGATCAAGAGTTAAGTTGGTTTTAGGGTTTTGAATTGGTGAATGATTAAATGTATGGTTAATTGTGAATATTGTGTTAAACATGCAAAATAAGTGTTAATGACTTTGATTACATCCATTGGATTGAGTTTATGCTGTGCATATTGTGTCTAAATGCCATTAGAAGTGTTTTGGCCACAATTAGGGTTTTGTTCTTGAGTGACACGGCCAAAAGCAAGTTGAGACACGGCCAAGACTTATTATTTTTGAGAGACACGGCCAAGTCTAGAGAATTTTGGCCGTGTTGGATAGGTTTTGGGGTGACACGGCCACAAGCTTGGCCGTGTCCTTTGAATGTGTTTGCTACTGCCTGAGTTGTGTTAAGAGACACGGCCGTGTCCTTGCCCGTGTCTGCCTCGGGAAGTTTTGGTCTTGAGAGACACGGCCACAAGCTTGGCCGTGTCCCTTGGGTGTGTTTGCTACTGTAATGGTTTTGGTTCTTCATGCATTGTTTGATTCTTCAAAAGTCTTTTGCTCCTAAACATTTTATATACACTCTAAATACTTTGTAAACAAAGAATGACCTAAACAAATGTATGTGGATGATTCTAAACCTATGAATAATGATCTTTGGATTAGGTTTTGAAGAAATTGTGTTGCATTAACCTAAATGTGGAGAATTCTTGGAAAAAAAAGAAATGTATAGATGGATGGGAATAGTTCTTGAGGTAAGTACCAATTTGTATGTTTGTATTTATTTACATGATTTGAGACTTAACACATTTGTTTGCAAATGTGTTAAGGGGTGTATCATATTGTTAATATAATTTGATTAAGGTGATGATTGAATGATGTGAAGGATGTGAAGATCATTAAAAAGGTAAGCATGAACCCTATTTGATTGTATATCCTTATATGTCTTTGAACCTTAACACATTTGGATGAATGTGTTAAATACTCTATTATATTGTGGATGTAAATGAATAATATAAATTGCTATATATATATATATATATAAAGGATGAAATATGAAATGGGAAAGGTAAGAAGAAATGAGGATCATTCTTAAGGTATGTGCAATTTGTTATGATAAATGCTCTAATAATGAATGGTGTTAATGTGTTTTGGGAAATGATGAAATGTTATGTTATATGCGTTGTGAATGGCAATGTATTATATGAATAATATATTTTGAAATGTTATATCAATGATGTAATATGTATCATATGGATTGAGATATGATATGTTGTGAAACCATTGTAATTGGCCATGATGATGCAAATGTGATATGAAGCCATTGTGATTGGCTATGACAATTCAATTGAGATATGTGAGGCATGTTTGCCTAAATGATGATGAGAATTGTGAATGATATTGATGATAGAATGATCAATGAACTGTGTGTCTAATATGGTATTCATTTTCAAAGTTTTGTTGTTGGTGGCATGCCTAATAGTAACAATCTCTTGAAGTTAGGTTGGACTTGATCCTTGAAGCCAAGTTGGGTTGAAGTTTAACATGTTTTACTCCCCTTGAAGCTTGGTTGGGTCTAGCCCTTGAAGCCTAATTGAGATGTTACAACCCTTGAAGCTAGGTTGGATTGGTTCTTGAAGCCAAGTTGGGTTGATACTTAGCATGCTTTGTTCCCCTTGAAGCTTGGTTGAACCTAATCCTTGAAGCCTAGTTGGGATAATGATAAATGTGATAATTAAACCAAAGCATGAACTCTGAAAGTCGAATGGCATATTAGTGTTTTGGGCCCGAGTCTGTCTTTGTTACCAAGGTGAAATACAAGTGTTGAAATAAATGAGTAATGAGATCTATGGTGGATTCCATTGGGAATGTGATTCATAATTGGTATGATATGTAATGTGTGTATTGCAATATTATTGTGAGCATTGGAAATGTGATTCATAATTGGTATGATATGTAATGTGTGTATTGCAATATTATTGTGAGCATTTGAAATGTGATTCATGATTGGTATGATACATATAATGTGGGTATATTAATATATTGATTTTGAGTATTGGTGATGGATTGGGGTTAGTGATAATATTATGTATATATACATCATATATGAAATTAGCTAGGATATATGAAAGATGCAATTAAAAAGAAAAGAAAATATGATAAGAACTAATTATACATTGAATTGATATATCATTATATGTTAATACTTCTATACTATATGTTGTATTTTATATTTGGACTACTAAGCTCTCGGGCTTAGCGCGGGTGTGTATTCGCGCAGGTAAATAGGTGGAAGATATGAAGTCTTTCGTTATGCCACGAGAAGAGTAAAAGTTTGTCGAGACCAACTAGAGAGTAATGCATACATGTATAACTTTTTATATTGATGTATTTATGACGAGAAAATAGTTATATGTATAAATGAAGTTTTTGATAAAGATAATGATTTGGTAAATGTTATTTAAATTAACGTATTATGGTTTGGAATTCTTTTACAGGTTTTAAAAAGGTAACGAAAAGTGACATCCTTATACTTTATATACTTACCGTATGTATACCAGGTATATGTATAGTACTTATATAAGGTATCAGGGTGTTACAACATTTACTATGACTTATGTTCAAACTAGATATCGTGTGACAAAGGGATTAATGCATGTACTATTTCAGGTTTTCATTTATAATGATTCTCATGATTAATTGGGTAGTCGTAATGTCTTGCTAGAGGCCAATTATGATTTGTGCATTTCAATAGAGATTGAAATACACTACCAGTTAATATGAGCCTATCAGGTCACACACATAGAACGTAGGCTGTACTTAAATAATAATAATTATATTTTTATTATTGTTGTTAGTATTATTATTATTATTAGATATTAATAATAATATTGTTATAATAATTATTATTAGATAATAATTATTAAAAACGTGGGTCCATATAGGATATGGACAGTTAGGGTTTTGACAAGGAAAGTCTTTTAAACGGTTTTAAAAGGGCTAGAGGGATGATGATCTGATCATTATTCGTTTTGAAAGAAAACGAAAGAAGAGAAAAACCTAAAAACCCTAGTTTCGTTTTTGAAAAGGTTCAGCCACTGCCGTTGGTGAGCTAGCACTCAGACCGGCGTACGTTCATGTGGACTTCGCTAGAGGGTGTTCGTCTTCAGAAGGCAGCATCTGTTAATCGATTTGAAGCTACACAAAAGGTTAGTTTCAAATCTCTTTTATCGAACTGAATGGATCACATGGATCTTGGGAATAAATCGAAAGATAATTTTTGTTTTTCGCTGCGGCAAAAGGATTGCAATTCTTCTCAATTTACTAACACGGATGGTGTAGAGTTACTTCCTGTAACACCCCTATATCCCGTATACGTACCAAGCATGCTTAAAAGATCGTAGTATTCGTATACTGAATATAGGAAATGCCACAGTTTTAAAATGATACATAACAATTTCCTTTGTAAGTAATTGAAACCAACTCAAACATTTTAAAAGAAATCCAAAAGACACCATATATATATATATAAAATACTTATTAATTCACAGCGGAAGTTATTACAAATAGGTTAAAAACCAAAATTTACAAAATGTAGAATATATACATGATTGGCAGCTCTTCTCCGATCTTTAAGTCCCCAAAATAAACTCTTCAAGGTCTACTCTCACTTGGTCTCGAGGAGCTCTCAAGTTCAACTCTGTTACCTGCGCGATCAAACACTATCGCGCTAAGCCAACGGCTTAGTAGTACAAGATATAATAACATTATACTAAAATGCAATGTCATAAACAATTACATACATCATTCAAATTCATCATTATAGCCCATAACCATGGCTTCATATACGAACCCTCCCCCAACCAGGTCGGTTGCCCTCTAATCCCAAGGGTCCGCAGGAGGCAGATAGGCACGTATAAAACTGTCAGTAACGAACCTTTTTCCCAACCAGGTCGGTAGTCCAAGTTCGGTTGCCCATCCCAATGGGTCCGCATGGTTCCGCAGGAGGCAAATAGGTACATAATATACTGATTGTATCGAACCTTTCCCCACCCAGGTCAGTAGTCCAAGATCTGTTGCCCAACTCACTGGGTCCGCATGGTTCCGCAGGAGGCGGATAGGTCCGTTCAACAATCTTTAACATTACTTTCTCAAGTCATTTCATTCTCATAAGCAAATTAGACAACAATGCTTTAATCATCTCACATTACAATAAAACAATTCTTCATAACATTATATCTTTCACATTTCATTTCATCATAGTATACAACATCAATTACACTATCTAAACACACATATTATTATTCAATCATATCATTCACATTTCTTTATGTCTCAATTCTTATTATGCTTATAACATACCATTGTCCATAGCTTTAGGATCTTACACATACATTTGTTTATGTCATTCATTGACTTAAGTATGTTTAAAGTGTTTAGGTTTAGGTTTAGGTACCAACTTACCTTTGGAGGACCAAAACAATGAAAGAAGAACAAAGAATAAAAACATTAACTAACACATTTGAGGGACACGGGTAGCATACTTGAGGGACACGGCCAAGCTTGTGGCCGTGTCTCTCAACCACAAATTCCAGTAGCAAACACGGGCATAGGACACGGCCAAGCTTGTGGCCGTGTCTCCCAACATAAAAATCCAGTAGTGGACACGGGCAATGGACACGGCCGTGTCTCTCAAAAATCAATCCAACACGCCCAAATTTCCTTGGCTTGGCCGTGTCTCTCATTGCTTTTGGCCGTGTCACTCAAGAACACAAACCCTAATTATAGCTAAACTCTTCTAAATGCATTCTAACACATTATGCACAACACAAACTCATTCAAATGGATGTAATCAAAGTCATTAACACTTATTTTGCATGATTAACACAATATTCACATTAACCATACCTTAAATCATTCACCAATTCCAAACCCTAAAACCAACTTCACACATGATCTTCCACTATCCACATCCACTTAAACTTACCATCTTCACAACCAAACCAGCACCAATTCCATCTTTTAACTTACAATCAATTTTAATACTTATAAATACATATCAAACACACCAAATCATCACATCAACAAATCACAATTCACCTTAGACACAACTTCAAAATTAACAAAGGAAAACAAGAGAGTACTTACTTTAAATGAAGAGATTCCACAAATCTTTAACCAAATCCCTTGATTACTTCTTCAATTTGATTCTAGCTTCAAGAACACCTCTCTTGCTCTCTCTTTTCTTCAATGGCCGGCACCCAAAATGAGAAGAAAAGCAAATCCACACAAGTCAAACACTTTTCCTTCTTTAAATCTCCACCACACAATTTGACAAAACAATTACTTAAATGCCCTTCATCCATTTAATTAACCTTTTGTCTCATATGTGCCCATTTAAGTAATTTCACAAATCTCAAATAAATATCCTCTTGCATTGACTCTCTATTTGACTTATGTATATGTTAGTTATATCATCATATAAACAACATATAAACTTGTCTCTAAACCCTCTTTCTTTTCAAAATACATATACATAAGCATTCTCTTACCAATTTCTTTTCTTATCACATAACATATACATTCAATCCAATATATAACAACAACATAACCAAGACTTCTAGGGCTTACATGGGGATATTACACTTCCTTCCATGTCAAGAACTATAAAATCCACAGGCACTATCAACCCACCAACCTTAACTAACACATCTTCTATAACCCCTTTCGGGAATCTAAGAGATCTGTCAGCTAATTGTAGCACCATTTTGGTATGTTTAAGTTCCCCAAGTTCTAATTCAAGATACACAGAATAAGGCATCAAATTTACACTGGCTCCTAAATCACACATGCCATCAGTCCCCTTTCCATTACCCATAGTAATTTGAATTATGAAACTACCAGGATCCTTTAACTTCAGAGGTAGTTTATGCTGCAAAACTGCACTAGCTACCTCTAATACTATCACCTTCTCATTTGGCTCATACCTCTTTTTCTTGGTGTTCAGTTCCTTGATGAATTTGGCATAAGCAGGTATGTTCTTTATTGCTTCAAGTAAGGGTAAGTTAATACTTATCTTGGACAGCATGTTGAAGATGTCTGAAAATTGCTTATCTTGTTTATCATTCCTCAACCTGCTGGGGAATGGTATAGGTGGCCGGTAAGGATTACTTGCCTTGTGTAAATCTGCTGAAGGTGATTTCTCCATTGATTTTTCTACAGCACCTTTGTTCTCTGGTTCTCTTTCCTCTTTGTTCTCTTGATCACCTGCATTCACAGAATTATTTTCAACATTATTGTTTATTACCTTGCCACTTCTAAGAACAGTCACTGATTGTACCTGCTCAGGTTGACTCAAAAATTTCCCTTTTTGTTGAATCTGCATCTGTTGTGCAAGTTGTCCCACTTGGGTCTCCACTTTCTTAGAAGATGCTTCTAATGAATCCAGCCTCTTGTTATTCATCTCTTGATTCTTAGCACTGACTTAGATAAAGGCCTGTAAACTATCCTCCAAACTTTCTCTCTTAGGCTGCCCTTGATTTGAAGATTGACCCTGCGGTTGGTTTTGTCTCTGGAGCAAATGGAAAGGTTGTTGAGAATTATTTGTTGCCCAGGAAAAATTTGGATGATTTCGCCACCCAGGATTGTAAGTATTTGAGTAAGGATCATTCTGGGCCCTTGGTTGATATCCCCCCATAGCATTGACTTGCTCAGCTTCATTTCCATATGACTCATATGCGGAGAGGCATATATTGGCTCCATGCCCGAAAGTTCCACAAATTCCACACACTTCTTGAGTGGATGAAGAAGTATTGTTCTTCATGTTCAGCATCTACACTTGCCTTGTCAATTCAGCTATCTGATTGACCATCTCACTGTTGGCTTCCAATTGATTCACCCCTTTACTTCTTCCTCTTACACTTTTCTGATGAGAATTGGCTCCCAACATTTCAAAGATTTCATAAGTTTCATCTGTTGTCTTTTCTCCCATAGCTCCCCCAGCTGCGTTATCAACAATATTCTGAAATTGCTGGGTTAAACCGTCGTAGAATAACTGATTCAGAAGTTGAAGTGGGTAGTGATGATGTGGACACTGGATCAATAACATCTTAAACTTGTCCCAAGCCTCATGAAATGGCTATCCTTCAAATTGAGAGAATGTAGCTATTTTCCCTCTCAATTCAGCTGTCTTCTGATGTGAGTAAATTTTGCCCATAAACTTGTTATAAACTTGCTCCCAAGTTGTCAAAGAATTTTCAGGCAACATCATAAGCTAGGTTTTTGCCCTATCCTTCAATGTGTACGGAAAACACCTCATCCTCAACTGATCTTCTGTTAGTCCTCCCAATGAAAAAGTGTTGAGGGTGGAATAGAAATCCCAAATAAAGTTCAAAGGATCTTCATTTGGAACTCCATAGAATGATGGCAGCATGTTGTAATGGATGTTCTTCAACTCATAATTTCTTACTGCATCTGTCAATCTTATACAAGAGGCGGAAGTTCCAATGACATGTCTAGTAAAATCCCTCATAGTTCTTTGCCTTTCGTCTCCCATATTGGTAGATTGTGCAGTATCTGACTCAAAATCAGAAGTGTCCTCCTCTGTATCAAATTCGGTATATAGTTCAAACTCTTCTCTGCTCCTTTTCACTCTCTGAATTTCTGGAATAACTGGGTATAGCTCTTCTCCGAGTGATCTCCTGCCTTGCATAAAAAAAATTTCTAGAAAAAAGAATTATTAAAAGCAAAAGACAAATAAAATCAAATGTAAACAATGAAAAATAATCTAAATTTTTTATGCCTAATAAACAATTAAGCCAATTAGATTCCCTGGCAATGGCGCCAAAAAATTGTTGCGCTCTAATTAACACTACTAGAACTACACTCGCAAGTATACGAGGCTGCTGTAGTATCTTGGTGAACACCTCAAGGTCATCTCACAAGGAAGCTAGATAAGCTAATTGATTTATCAGATTGCAAATAACAAATTATCAATAAATTTAAATTGCTAACAACTAATGAAGACCAGATCGAATGGAGTTTAAAATAATAAAAGTAAACTGAGCTGATATATTGATTCACTTAATAGAAAGGTCTAGGGTTTGCACTTCTCTACTAACTTATATGCATGAGCTGTTATTCCTCTCAACAAATTTAATTTCAAAGATTAGATCTTAAGCAACTTAATTAATCGAATCAAGGAAATAAGCTCTCGCATTCAAACCTCTTTCAATTAATCTTGTTACAATTGAAATGATCTTTTTCTTAGGTTTATATTTCTAATTCACCTAAGTCCCTAATTGAATTATTCTAGCATTAGACTTCATTTCTCAATCCTTCATCTAATACCTCAAACACATAATTGGTAGCCAATCAATTATATATTAACAGTAATCCATTCAATTAAGGCTAGAGAAATAAATCAGTTAAGAGCAATAACCAATTCATACAATCATAGTAGATCCATACAAACCCTAAACTAGATCAAATTAGTTCATAATAATGCTATCAAACAGATTCATCTCATTAAAATTCAAAGAAATCAATTTAGATATAATATAATTCATGAATACAATTCTAATGAAACTTAAGAGATAAAGTTTGAGAACAAAACCAAATTACAAACTTTCTTTAGCTTCTGAAGAATCTCTTGTTCAGATATTTGCTAGAAGAATATTACAGTGGTTAAAACAAATTTTATCTAGACTGTTTGCATCAAAGTGTAATCAAAATTCTCCAAGAAAACAAATGGAAGCTCAAAGGTTATTGTTTGATGGCTGATAAAATTTTGTCACTTTCAAAAACCCTAATCCTCTTATTTATATGAAACCTAGCTCAAAATTCGCATTTTCTTTCTCCCTTTAGTCCATGGAGTGACACGGCCAAGCTGGTGGCTGTGTCATGTGACACGGCCAGTGGCTTGGTCGTGTCACTTGTATGTGTCCGCTTCTGTGTAATCCTTCATCTTTGCTTCTTTGGAATTGAGTGTGACACGGCCAAGCTCCTGGCCGTGTCATGTGACATGGCCAGTGGCTTGGCCGTGTCGCCTGAGTGTGTCACCTACTGATCTCTTCATTCTTTGCTCTTCTTTTTTGGCCTTCTTCCTTGGCTAAGTGTGGGACACGGCCAAGCTCCTAGGTGTGTCATGTGACACGACCAATGGCTTGGTCATGTCACCTGAGTGTGTCAGTTACTGCCTAAATTTTCCTTCCTCTCTTGGTTCCTTGGTTTTTCCCTTAAGGTGAGACACGGCCAGTGGCTTGGCCGTGTCTTGCTGCTTCAAGCTATTCTCTCTTCCAAGGAAATATTTTGCATATTAACCTAAAACAAACACTTAAACAAACTTTAAACCATAATCAAATAAACATTAACCAACAACACATAAACACCACACTAAAAACCAGGACAACAATGACATAAACACTGAAATAAATTAAAACTAACAAAATGGATGAAAACACTAAATAAACATATTAAAACTACCAAAATACCTAAAGAAAACAATAATCATCATAATAAATAAGATACAATTCTATGACAAAAACTAATAAAACAGAGATTTTCACCCCCACTCCCGGTGGAATGGTTCTTGCGACTTCGGCACTGTTTAGGCTCGGCACCTTAGAGAACACGTACCTAAGTCTGGAGAAAATGGAGTCGCCACTCGGACAGGCCGGGAAAAAAGAAAAGGGTGGATGACTCGATTCCTAAGGAATCCCCAACCCCCTAATGGGTTCGAAAAGTTGGGTACGTGTGGGGAAGGTGAGAAATGGCCTAGCACCCCCACAACGCCCGGTTCATTGGAACCAGCCTCCTTTACAGGTTAATATTATAAAATTCTTAAATATAATAACATTATCCATATTACACACAATAATTAAAAGAAAGCATCAATATATTAAAATCAAAGCAATGTCCAAACAAAGCAAATAAATGGACACCCATCCAAGGATGGAAACATGTCCTTACATCACATGCCTAAATAGGACGCCCACCAAAAGGTAGAAACATGCCCTTTACATAGGTTCTAAAATAGAAAAGCAAATTAAATTACATGATGTTTAACTAATGAAGTACCCACCAAGTGGAAACATACCTCTTACAACTTTTGGAAATCTAAATTAATTGATAAAAATAAATAATCATTCATCATAAATAAATCATTAATCAAAGCTATTAATCAAAATATAAAATAAACATCCATCCATGGTAAATTAAATAAACCAAGTATTGAAATTAAATAAATTAAAGCATAAGAAATAAATCAAAGCATAATCAAGTATGGAATTGAATAAAGCAAAAAAGTCCGATTATGGCTACTGTGACTTTTTATGGAATTAAAATAAATTAGGGTTTTATGTAGGGTTGGTAAGACTCTTTGATTAACAAAATTCAGTTTTGAATGATGATATCATAAAACTTGGGTTTTAAACACTTTAAAATACTTTAATTTGTGATTTTTTGTTATTGGGTTCCTAAGCTACTGTGTAAAATTTAGGTTTTTATGTTTTTTAATGTTTTAAAAGGATTAGGGTTCATAAAAATTAGGGTTTAAGGTTTTAAAAGGGTTAGTGTTCATTATTTTGTGTTTAAAAGTTGAATTTTGGATTTTAGGATTTAGAAGTAGGGTCACGGGTGGTGAATAATTTTTAGGGTTTTAAAAATCAATTTGATAATTTCATGAAGTTTTATGAATTTAAACAAATAAATTAAAGTTTTTATAAGTAGAAAATATGTTTTAGAAGACTTTTTGAATGAAATAGAACCTACTTTAAGATTTTAAAAGAAGCATAATTTACATCTTAGTTTTGTTGAAAAATATGTTCAATTAGAGTTTTAAAGTTTTTTAGAAGAAAAAATAACAATTTTAAGCCTTTTGGAAGATAAACCAACGAAATAAGGTTTTTTTTTTGCTTTAGAAAAAACTAAATTAAAGCTCAAAGGTTTTTAATTTTGATTTCATAGATTTGCTACTGTGTAAAAAAAAAACAATTAAAGAAAATTAATTAACATATACCTTCTTTTGATGATTTCTCCAAAAACAATTCTTCTTGGATGAACTAGCTCCAAAGACAAGCTTTTTCTGCCTTTGAATCCTCTAAATCATGCTACTGTTGTTCCAGAAAAAAGTTGAATTGAATTTCTTTTTTTCCTTCTTTGATTTGGTTTCAAATTTTCCAAACTCCTCTTGGATTTTTGCCTCCTCTTTTTTAATTGTCTTTAGCCCTTTTTATAGTGGTTTGAGGTTGTTTTTTCCTAATTAGTTAAGGCAAGTAATATTAATAAAAAAAGAAACTAAAACCTAATTGGATTAGGTTTCGAAAAATTTGCGTCGAAAAATTTGCGCTGCCAAAAAAGATTCTGCCGCAGAAATCTGCTGCAGCGCGCGCTGAGTGGGCTCGTAAGCTGTTTCGCAGGCAGAAAATTTCTGCGTGCGAAATAGCACAGTGATTTTGCCCGCAGGAATTTTCTGCGGGCGAAATGCCCACGGGCCCACGCGATGATTTTTTTGTCGCCGACTTTTCTGACTCCAATTTTTACTTTTATTTTTTGATTTTTATTTGTTTATTTCTATTTTTTATTAAAAGAAAGTAGATACAAAAGCAAAAATTATTTAATAAAAATTATTTTGGACCAATTAGACAACAAAAATCATTTTGGACTAAATAAAACATATTGGACCGAATTGGGTTAAAAATTAAGGGTCTACACAAACCTAAACCCTAATTTATTCAAACCATAAATCTTAATTAATTCTATTATCAAATCATCACAGCAGCTTGTTCCTTTCAAATATCTAAATATTTTATTTTATTTTCATAAGCTTCAATCTTATTTACTTAAACCCTAACTGTTAAACATAAAACCCAATAAACCCTAATTGATACATGAACCCTAAAGCTATATGCTTACTGTTTTATTTAAATTGGATAAATGTTTATTATATATTTTGATTAATGTTTGATGTCTTTGATGAATGATTTATTTATGATGAATGGTTGTTTATTTTTATTTTTTTATTTTGATTTCAAAACATTATAAGAGGTATGTTTCCATATTTTCGGTACCTCATGTCATGAGCATCATGTAATTTATTTTATTTTAAAGTTTTTTGGACCAATGTAAAGGACACGTTTCCACCTTTTGGTGGGTGTCCTATTTAGTTTTAGACATGGACAATGTAAGAACATATTTTCATCCTCGGATCGGTGTCCATTTATTTGCTTTGTTTGGACATTGCTTTGATTTTAATATGATGATGCTTTATTTTAATTGTTGCATGTAGTATGGATAATATCATTATATTTAAGAATTTTATAATATTAAGACCTAAAAAGGAGGCCGATTATAATGAACCAGGCATTGTGGGGGTGCTGGGCCATTTCTCATCTTCCCCACATGTACCCAACTTTTCAAACCCATTAAGGGGTTGGGAATTTCTTAGAAATTGAGTCATCCACCCCTTTCTTTTTCCCGGCTCGTCTGGGTGGCGACTCCATTTTCTTTAGGCTTAGGCCCGTGTTCTTTAAGGCTCTGAGCCTAAACAGTGCTGAAGTCGCAAGAACCATTCCACTGGGAGTGGGGGCGAAAATCAACACTCACAATGGCTACTCCTTTGGGGATAAGAGAAGTTGATTCTGTTGGTATTTAAATTATTCTATTCTTTCTTATCATGATATTATCCATTGCATCACATTAGATTGCATCGTGTGCGTGAGTTAGGATACCCATGTTACCCGTGTTGTGTTATGTAAGGGATACCATACTTTCACTCAAGGTATGGAGATCAAGTGTAATATCCCAAACTATACCCTAAAATTTTTGGAATGATTATTGTTGAAATTGGATTAAATGATATAAAGTATATATATGTATGTTTATTTGGAAAGATGAAAAGAGAAGTGTGTATATGTTGTATATATATAGATATATACAACATATACAAGTCAATTAATGAATGGGTCAAAAGAAATATTTAATTGTAAATAAATTAATTGAAATGCAATTTAGTTAAGTTGAGGTGGATATTTATGAATATTATATTATTAAAATTGCTTGGTGAATATTAAAAGAGAGAATTGTATGGATAAGAGTGGTTGTGAGTAGTTGACTTTGCTCTTCTTTCTTCATCTTCTTCTCTGTTGGCTGGCTAACACCATATCAAGAGGGGAAAGAGAGATTTTTCTCATCCAAACTCAAGATTGAAGGGTGTTTCAAGTGATCAAGTTGGAATTCTAAGGGTTTTCATCACTTTTGGTAAGTTTTCCACTTGATTCCTTGGTTTTCTTTTAAGTTTGTGTTTTGAGTTTGGTGTTTGTTTGTTGATGGTATGTGAATATTTGGTTTTGGTATAATTGAGAGTGTTTGGTCTTATTGGTGTTGATTTTGGGGTTGGTTTGAAGGAAAGATTAAGTTTGGTGAAAGAAATCAAGTGTTGTGTTTTGGGTATGAGATGAGTTGTGATGATGACTTTGATTGGTGTTTGATGTATGTATTGAGTGGTTTTGGTGTTTTTGCAAGTTTAGTATGGTTTATTGATGTGTCTGGTTAAGTTTGTTTGGAGTGGAAGATGGTAAAAGAAAGAGGTTTGTTGGATGTGGTGTTGTTGGTGTCGGAATAAGATTTTTGGCCTGAAATGCCCATGAGCATAGCCAAGTCTTTGGGTGTGTCAATGGTTCTATTTTCTGGATGGGTGACATGGGCAGTGACACGCCTATGTCACTAAGTGTGTCATATCTTCTGTGTAGTAGTAGCATCGACACGGCCAGTGACACGCCCATGTCACTGAGCATGTCATAGCTAATATGATGTTGGTGGAATGACACGTCCAATGACACACCCATGTCACTGAGCGTGTCATAGCTACTGTGTTGAGGGAGGATTGACACGACCAGTGACACGCCCATGTCACTAAGAGTGTCAAAGCTTTTGTGTTGTGAGTTTAAGGCACGGTCAGGGACACGCTTGTGTTGTTGAGTGTGTCATGGGTAGAGTTTGCCCTAGTTGGTTCTTATCCATATTATCTCATGTCTATCTCTAAGTGAGTGTGTATGATCACTTTTGGATTAGGTTTTGAAGAGATTGAGTTGCCCTAATTCAAGTGTTGAGAATTATCTTGGAAGAGAAGTGATTAGATTGGTGTGAGTTAGTCTTGAGGTAAGTACAAACCTTACATCGTTGCATACGTTTACATGACTTTGGGACTTAACACATTTGGTTGTAAATGTGTTAAGAAATCTATTACTTTATTGATACATTTGATTAATGCTATGATTTTCATAATGTGAAAGATATGATGATCATTCAAAATGTATGTTTAATGCAATTGACTAATGTATTGTATAAGAAAAGAAATGTGGAAAAAGGTGATATTGAGATGAAATAGAAGAATGAGAAAAAATGATATAGTAAGGCAATGAGCCTAATTTGATTATGAGAAATGAAATGAGAAATGAATTGTGAAAGAGATTGATAATGAGATAAATGAATTAACTGTGTTCCTAGTATGTTATTCAATTTTCAGAGTTCTGGGTTTGGCGGCATGCCTATGAATCGCTGGGCAAGTGAAAAAACTGGGTCATAAGCCGAGCCCAGCTGAAAAATGTGAAATATGATGTTTTTGGGGAGAAAAGACTGAGTCGTAAGCCTCAAAAACTATAACAGTCTAGCCGGGTTGAGGACTAAGATACTGGGCCCTAGGGTCTAGCCGGGTTGAGGTCCAAGAGATTGGGTCTGTTACATTATCCATGGATATATATATATATATCGCTTACAGGCTTGATGATTGTGATTATGGAGCAAAGCAGTAACTCTGAACTTTGAATAGCATATTAGTTTCTTTGTTTGGGCCCATGCATGTCCTTGCTTAAATGTGAATCATAAATGTTGAAACAATTGAATAATATAATGAAATGTAATGTTATGAAATATGACATTTTTGAATATTGTTTCTATTGCTTGAAAGTATGACATTGGCATTACATTGAAGCATATTGTCATCATAGTTTGTACCACTAAGCCGTTGGCTTAGCGCGATTGTGGTTCATCGTGCAGGTGACAGGGTAGAACCGGAGAGTTCAGCTAGACCGAGTTGAGTCTAGACTTGTGAAGTGTTGATTGTGGACTTAAAGATCAGAGACGAACTGCCAAGCATGTATAAACTCTATATATTTTGTGAATATTGATATTTATGTATATATATACCGCTACATTTTCCGCTGCTTAATAAATAAATGTTTTACCTATTATGTTCTATAATATATCTGAAATATTTAAAGTTTTCTCATATTGAAATTATTAAGAAAGATTAGGTTTGTCTTATATAAATCGTGACACTCCTGTATCTTGTATACATATATTACAGAAATGGCTGTACGTAGTGTGCGTATATGGGGTACAAGGGTGTTACAACTGTTTTGGTATTAGAGCCTAGGTTTGAGATTCTCAACCTAGGTGAATTGTAAGAAAAAGAAAATTTTGATTTTAAAATATGGTTTTTGTATGAGATACATGCTTTGGCATTGGCAATCTCTGATCATTGATGAGGTTTTTTCTGCTGTGTTTGCAGATATCGGTAGTGATGGCGTCTCAGTCATGTCAGTCTATTGAAGGTAGTGCTGAGAGTGTAGCTCCTGAAGAGGGTAGAGATGGAGTTAGGGTTGAGAGAGCTAGAGAGGCACCTGCTCCTGTGCCAGTGAGACCAACTACTGATGAGATTCCGCCGGTTTGGTTACGGCACGTGGTAGACCAGTGAGACATTATGATAAATTGACAAAGTTTGGGGTTGAGGATTTCTTTGGTACTACAGATCATGTAGTAGATGAGTAGTGGTTGGATAGAGTGCAGAGGGTATTCATCTAGTTGCAAGCTACTCCTGAAGAGAAGTTTGATTATGCTAGATCACTTCTGCAGGAAGATGCTTATGATTGGTGGAAGACGGTTCCTCATGCCATAGATGATCCACCGACCTTGTCTTATTGTGATTTTCTACGAGAATTTGAGCAGAAGTATACTTCGAGGGAGTATAAGGATGCTAAGAAGGTGGAATTTCTGAATCTGAGACAAGAGAATCGGACAGTGACAGAGTATGAGATAGAGTTCATCAGGTTGAGTCACTATGCAAGTGGGATTATTTTAAATGAGATTGACCGGTGTAGGAGATTTGAAGAGGGATTGAGGCCCTCTATTATGTGTATTGTTGTTGGTTCTTGGTACCAAGACTTTTTCTCAATTGGTTACAGTAGCTAGAAGTGTTGAGAGAGCATAGGGTATTGCAGTAGCTGCAACCGAGGAGGAGACCAAAGTTAAGAGACCCCAGTTTGAGGTAGGGTCATCTTCTATGAAGAGAGGCTGAGGAAGTTTTATTTCGAGAACCAGTAGGAGCCAAAGGCAGTCTGGTAGGTCAGTTCAATATCAGAGGCAGAGATCGAGACCTACAGTTTCTATAGCTAGTGCTCCGACTCTAGTGGTTCAGAGGTCTACTCCAACTACAAGTGTTCATTATGGTAGGATACATGAGGGTGTTTGTTGGAAGATTGGTGGATCAGCTGTGTGTTTCAGATGTGGATCTCTTGACCATTTCATCAAAGATTGTCCTGAGCTACAAGAGCATAGGCAGGCAGATTCTGTAGCTTCTTGACCTAGTGTTAGCAGAGGAGGTTGAGGGGGCAGAGGTTTCAGTAGAGGTGGTTGACCTGGGATCAGTCAGTGAGGAGGCTCTACATCTAGAGGCAGTAGGCCAGATGAGGCTGGGTCATCTCAGTGAGTGTATGTAATGCAGAGGCAGCCGGATGCTTCAACAGTCATTACGGGTACATTCTCTTTATTTGGCATTTCAGTTCTTGCTTTGATTGATCCAAGATCTACACTTTCATACATAAGTGCATCTATCTTGCCTGTGACTAAATTGCATTCCGAGTCCCTAGGATTTGATGTGTTGGTGACAAATCCTTTAGGGCATAGTATGGTTGTTAGCAAGGTGCACCGAGATAGTTCAGTTGTGGTGCAAGGTGAGGAGTTTCTTGGTGATTTGATTGAAATGCCTTTTAAGTAGTATGATCTGATTCTAGGTATGGATTGGTTGTCTAAGCATGGAGCTATGGTAGATTGTCAGAAGAAGTGTGTTAATTTGAGAACCAGTGGTGGCAGAAGTGTGATAGTATCTAGTGAGCAGAGATATATTTCATCCTTGTTTGTTTTAGCTGTTGCAGCTAGGAAGTTGATAAGGAAGGGATGTGAGGCTTATCTTGCTCATGTTGTAGATACCAGAGTAGTGGATTCTCAACTTGATAGTATACCTATAGTTGTTGAATTCCCATATGTGTTTCCCGAGGAGTTGCCAGGGATACCCCCTGAGAGAGAGGTTGAGTTTGGTATCGAATTATTGCCTGGTACCACTCCTATCTCTATTACACCTTATCAAATGGCACCTGCTGAGTTGAGAGAGCTGAAGTTACAGTTGTAGGAGTTGTTGGATAAAGGGTTTGTTCGCCCTAGTGTGTCTCCGTGGGGAGCGCCTGTTTTGTTTGTAAAGAAGAAGGATGGTACCTTAAGATTGTGCATTGATTATAGACAGTTGAACAAGGTGACTATCAAGAATAAGTATCCTTTGCCTAGGATAGATGATCTCTTTGATCAGTTGAAGGGAGCAGCAATGTTTTCCAAGATTGATTTGAGATCAGGGTACCATCAGTTGAGAGTTAGAGAGGAAGATGTTCCTAAGACAGCTTTCCGCACAAGATATGGGCATTATGAGTTTTTTGTGATGCCTTTTGGATTGACGAATGCACCAGCAGCTTTCATGGATTTGATGAATAGGGTGTTTAGGCCCTATTTAGATCAGTTTGTGGTGGTCTTTATCAATGATATTTTGGTGTATTCGCATATAAGGAGGAGCATGATGAGCACTTGCAGATAGTATTACAGACCTTGAGAGAGAAACAATTGTATGCTAAGCTGTCGAAGTGTGAGTTTTGGCTTGATCAAGTGACTTTTCTGGGTCATGTGGTGTCAGCATATGGTATAAGAGTTGATCTGAGTAAAGTTGAAGCCATTTTGAATTGGAGTCCACCGAAGTCAGTGACTGAAGTTAGAAGTTTTCTGGGTTTAGCAGGCTATTATCGACGATTTGTGAAGGGTTTTTCTTTAATAGCTACTCCACTCACCAGATTACTTCGAAAGGGAGTTAGATTTGTGTGGACAGATTAATATTAAGCAAGTTTTGAGCAGTTGAAGGAGATGTTGACTTAAGCTCCGATTCTTACCTTACCCGTGGAAGATAAACCATACGTGATTTACAGTGATGCTTCACATAACGGTTTAGGTTGTGTTTTGATGCAAGAGGGTAGAGTCATAGCTTATGCTTCTCGGTAGTTGAAGCCGCATGAGTTGAATTACCCGATGCATGATTTGGAGTTGGCAGCTATGGTGTTTGCTTTGAAGATTTGGCGACACTACTTGTATGGAGAGAAGTGTTTTATCTATACAGATCATAAGAGTTTGAAATATTTGGGTATTTAGAGAGAGTTGAATCTTTGGCAGAGACGGTGGTTGGAGTTGATCAAAGACTATGACTGTTTGATTGATTATCATCCTGGTAAGGCAAATGTTGTAGAAGATGCCTTTAGTCGGAAGTCTTTGGCTGGTTTGACTGCTGATTCGCTCTCGTAGCTTGATGAATTGAGAGCGCTACATGCTAGTTTTAAGCCTTGTAATGATGGAGCGTTGTTAGCTCATTTGCAATTGAGACCTGTGTTGTTGCATCAGATTAAAGAGGCTTAGTTGGTTGATGAGACAATTCAGAAATTTGTGTTAGAATGCAAAAAAGGAGAGAGCCGAGATTTTCTTGTAAGAGATGATGGTAGCCTTTGGTTCAAGGATAGATTGTGTGTTCCTGATGATGCAAGATTGAGAAAGATTATTTTAGAGGAAGCACATCAATCAGTTTTTTCTATGCACCCTGGAAGTACCAAGATGTATCATGATTTGAAGCAACACTATTGGTGGTCAGGTATGAAGAGAGGCATAGCAGAGTTTGTATCCAAATGTCTCACTTGTCAGAGAGTGAAGGCCGAGCACCAAGTTCCAACGGGGTTGCTCCAACCTTTATCGGTGCCTGAGTGGAAATGGGAGCAAGTGACAATGGATTTTGTGACTGGTTTACCATTGACTCAGAGGAAGCATGATACCATTTGGGTGATTATTGATCGGTTGACAAAGACAGCTCATTTTCTTCCAGTTATAATGGATTATTCTCTAGAGAAGTTAGCTGAGTTGTATATCAGTGAGATAGTGAAGTTGCATGGAGTCCCAATTTCTTTAGTGTCTGATCGAGATCCCCGGTTCACTTCAAGGTTTTGGAAGAGTTTACATGGTGCTTTGGGTTCTAAATTGCATTTTAGCACTGCTTTTCATCCTCAGACAGATGGGCAGTTAGAGAGAGTGATTCAAATTTTGGAGGACTTGTTGAGAAGCTGTGTCATTGATTTCTCTGGAAGTTGGGATAGATTTTTGCCATTGATGGAATTTGCTTACAACAATAGTCATCAGTCTAGTATTAAAATGGCACCATTTGAGGCATTGTATGGTAGAAGATGTAGGACGCCTCTATGTTGGGATGAAGTTAGAGAAAGCAAATTGGTTGGTCCCGATTTGATTAAAGAAACGAAAGAGAAAGTGAAGATAATTTGGGATCGGTCAAAAGCAGCTTCATATCGGTAGAAATCTGATTTAGATTTGAAGAGAAGCAACATAAAGTTTAATGTTGGAGATAAAGTTTTTCTGCAAATGTCTCCTTGAAAGAAGATTTTGAGATTTGGCTGAAAAGGGAAGTTAAGTCCTCATTTTATTTGGACCTTATGAGGTATGGGAGAGAGCTGGACCAATTGCTTATCGACCCTCTTTACCGCCTGGATTGGATAGAATACATAATGTCATCCATGTTTCTAGGCTAAGGAGGTACAGATCAGACCCATCTCATGTCTTGTCAGTTGATTCTATTGAGGTGAGTCCGGATCTGACTTTTGAAGAAGAACCAGTTGCGATTTTGGCAAATGAAGTGAAAGAGTTGAGAAATAAGAAAGTTCCACTTGTGAAGGTTCTTTGGAAGAATCATGCTAGAAAAGAGGCAACTTGGGAGAGTGAGCAAGCGATACGAGACAAGTATCCTCAGCTGCTTCAGACTTGAGATCAGGTAATTTTGAGGATGAAATTTCTTTTTAGAGGGGGAGAATTGTAATATCCCAAACTATACCCTAAAATTTTTGGAATGATTATTGTTGAAATTGGATTAAATGATATAAAGTATATAAATGTATGTTTATTTGGAAAGATGAAAAGAGAAGTGTGTATATGTTGTATATATAGAGATATATACAACTTATACAAGTCAATTAATGAATGGGTCAAAAGAAATATTTAATTGTAAATAAATTAATTGAAATGGAATTTAGTTAAGGGGAGGTGGATATTTATGAATATTATATTATTAAAATTGCTTGGTGAATATTAAAAGAGAGAATTGTATGGTTAAGAGTGGTTGTGAGTAGTTGACTTTGCTCTTCTTTCTTCATCTTCTTCTTCTTTCTTTCTTTGTTGGCCGGCTATCACCATAGAAAGAGAGGAAAGAGAGATTTTGCTCATCCAAACTCAAGATTGATGGGTGTTTCAAGTGATCAAGTTGGAATTCTAAGGGTTTTCATCACTTTTGGTAAGTTTTCCACTTGATTCCTTGGTTTTCTTTTAAGTTTGTGTTTTGAGTTTGGTGTTTGTTTGTTGATGGTATGTGAATATTTGGTTTTGGTGTAATTGAGAGTGTTTGGTCTTATTGGTGTTGATTTTGAGGTTGGTTTGAAGGAAAGATTAAGTTTGGTGAAAGAAAGTAAGTGTTGTGTTTTAGGTATGAGATGAGTTGTGATGATGACTTTGATTGGTGTTTGATGTATGTATTGAGTGGTTTTGGTGTTTTTGCAAGTTTAGTATGGTTTATTGATGTGTTTGGTTAAGTTTGTTTGGAGTGGAAGATGGTAAAAGAAAGAGGTTTGTTGGATGTGGTGTTGTTGGTGTCCGAATCAGATTTTTGGGCTGATACGCCCATGAGCACAACCAAGTCTTTAGGCATGTCAATGGTTCTATTTTCTAGATCGCTGAGCGTGTCACAGCTTCTGTGTAGTAGTAGCATCGACACGGCCAGTGATATGCCCATGTCACTGAGCGTGTCATAGCTACTGTGATGTTGGTGGAATGACATGTCTAGTGACACGCCTATGTCACTGAGCGTGTCATAGCTACTGTGTTGAGGGAGGATTGACACGCCCATGTCACTGAGCATGTCAAAGCTTCTGTGTTATGAGTTTAGGGCATGGTCATGGACACGCCCATGTTGTTGAGCGTGTCATGGTTAGAGTTTGCCCTAGTTGGTTCTTATCCATATTATCTCGTGTGTATCTCTAAGTGAGTGTGTATGATCACTTTTGGATTAGGCTTTGAAGAGATTGAGTTGCCCTAATTCAAGTGTTGAGAGTTATCTTGGAAGAGGAGTGGTTATATTGGTGTGAGTTACTCTTGAGGTAAGTACAAACCTTACATGGTTGCATACATTTACATGACTTTGGGACTTAACACATTTGGTTGTAAATGTGTTAAGTAATCTATTACTTTATTGATACATTTGATTACTGTTATGATTTGCATAATGTGAAAGATATGATGATCATTCAAAATGTATGTTCAATGCAATTTAGTAATGTACTGTATAAGAAAAGAAATGTGGAAAAAGGTGATATTGAGATGAAATAGAAGAATGAGAAAAAAATGATATACTAAGGCAATCAGCCTAATTTTATTATGAGAAATGAATTGTGAAAGAGATTGATAATGAGATAAATGAATTAATTGTGTGCCTAATATGTTATTCAATTTTTAGAGTTTTGGGTTTGGCGGCATGCCTATGAATCGCTGGGCAGGTGAAAAGACTGGGTCGTAAGCCGAGCCCAGCTGAAAAATGTGAAATATGATGTTTTTGGGGTGAAAAGACTGGGTTGTAAGTGTAATATCCCCATATATGCCCTAGAAGTTTTGAATGTTGTTGTTGTTGTTGTTGTTGTTGTTTTAAAAATTGGATTGAATGTAGGTGTCAATTTGCAAGCGAAAAGAAATTAAAGGAAAGTGTATATGTTGATTATATTGTAATATATATAACATATAAGTTGGTCAAATGAAGAGTCAAGGGGGAAGAGATATTTATCTTGTTGAGTATGAAATTACTTAAATGGGCTTATAAGTTAAAAGAGAGTTAGAACAAATGGTTAAGGGCATTGAGGTAATTTTCTTTTGGAAATCTCTTGGTGGAGATTTAAAGAAGAAGAGGAAGTTGACTTTATTTTTTTTTTCTTTTCTTCTCTTTTCCTTAGTGGTGGCCGGCTCTCCAAAACCAAAGAACAAGAGTTGATTTTTGTTGTTCCAAAATCAAGATTGAAGAGAGAAGCAAGGAATCAAGTTGGAGATTTTTGGAATTCAACAACTTTGGTAAGTTCTTTTCTTTGATTTCTTTTATTCTTTTGAAGTGGTATTTGAAGTGAATTAGGGTTTGTTGATTTGATGATGAGAGGTGTTTGTGATGTGTTTTCAAGTGTTAAATTTGGTTTTAAGTTAAGAGGTTAAATAGGTGTTGTTGTTGGAAGTGGTGGATGTTGATTTTGAAAGATTATGAATGATGTTGGATTTAGGGTTTTGAAGTGGTTGTGTTTAAATGTAATGTTAATGTGTTGTTAAAGTGATTATTGTGATGATTTTGAAAGATTATTTCCCAAGAGCCAAATGGGAAATACCTTAACTGGATATAGATCTCAGCTATCATCAATAATTAAGATTATTACAAATTTGGAGGTGATTCATGCACAGGGACTTGAGAATTCCAAGATTACATAAGTTTCAAAATTGTACCACTTCTTAATCATTTGATCTGGATTATTATTGGAAAATAGGATGAGGAATTATTACCTTGAGGGATCAGCTGACATATAATGACAGGAATTTGAGCAAGGCTGCTACTGTTATTCACTTGGTTGAATGGTTAACTGGGCAAGTAGAACTGTAGCAGACTGGCAGAGTTCCATTAAAATCCAGATAATAACTCAATTATATAATGTGGTGTACTTTATAAAGTAGGTTTAGATTTAGGAATTCTGTAGTCCAACCCCTAGCAATCTGGATATGCATTTACACATATGTTCACCGTCTGTACGTATGCATGCATCTGTCTATGAGAGAGGGAGGCAGTCCTACTCCTATCTCTCTCTTTATTGCGAGATGGTTGATCTCATGTTTGCAATTCCGCTTATGATATTAAGGACTCCTGGATCATTAATCTGGTTCACTACAGAATTATAAGATGTTCATTTTTGTTTCAGACAAAGACTAGGTTAAGGAAGCACTGCCATTGTTTACACATGTAGATACACTGTCAAACATTGAGATTTTTATTTTTATTTTTGGTGGTTGAAATACAAGTAGATATTTTGAATTTGCATATATTTGACATATGCTAGATTTTTGTTTAAGCCTTCAATATTGATACACTTGCGCATTCAATGAGTAAAATGTGAATATACATAGATCTTTATGTTAACTAGGTGCAATTGTGTACAATGCTTATATTGATGGACTAATGAAGGGTGGGAACCCCCAAAGAGCAGTAGAGATCTTTCAGAGAATGAAAAGAGATTGCTGCCAACCATCTACTGAAACTTATACATTATTGATCAACTTACATAGGAAGGTGAACTCAAAGGTCTTATTTTGCTTACACTATTGCAACTATATCATACGAAATAAATTGGCAACTGACATGTTATTGCTATAGCGGGTTAGTCCTGAAAAGAAGGCTCTGGCCAGTCCTAAAATGATATGATGGTTTAACCTGCATTATAGCTTAATGGCAGAAGGTAAGTTCAGAGCATCAAAGGCTTGTTTTATATGTAAGAGTGATTTTTAGGTCACTTTCATCAGTATCCTTTTTGATTCGAGGTGCATACTTCTCTTTTCTATAATGCAGGCAAGTCAATCATACGTGACCTTGAAATTGTTCAATGAAATGAGAAGTCAGAAGTGTAAACCAAATATATGCACATACACAGCTCTGGTGAATGCATTTGCAAGGGAGGGACTTTGTGAGAAGGCTGAGGAAATTTTTGAACAGCTGCAAGAAGATGGTCATGAACCTGATGTGTATGCTTATAATGCACTCATGGAAGCATACAGGTCAGTCTCATATAACACAGTTTCTGAATCACTTCTAAGAATTGGAAAATAATATTCGAGCTGCTCTCGTGCATAAACAATTAGTACACATACAAGAGAATTTTGAAAAATATATCAAATATAATTTTTTAGTAAGCTTTTGGTGGCTATAAATTTCACTTTCTCATAATGAAGCCAAGCTTGTTCTGAACCTAAGCTGAATAAAAAGATTAGTGAGCTGAGAACAAACACTACTTGCGCTTTGAGCTCAACCTGAGTTCAAAACCAGAAAATTATCAATTCCAAGCCTGAAAATTTGCCTCTTTTATTGCACCCCAGAAGTAGCCGGCTCCTTTGGCTTGTGTAGAAGGTCATGCTTCTGTTGGCATAATTTGTTGGTATGTCTTAGCATTAGTGCATTGGGTCATGGACAATAATATCTTCAAGAAAGATGGAGTATTATAAAGAATTCAAGAGACAAAAAAAAAGTGGAAACAGTCATATATCAAAGTGGCCTTTACCATGTCTGATTAACTTGTATGTTACTCATGATGGCAATTGAAACCAAATAGCAATGAACTAATGGATTTCTGGACAAATATTTTTTCCTCTCTATTCTCATTTCTCTACAATGATAAATTCTTATCAACTATAGTACAAGTTTTAATCATGATATAAATTATAATGTTTGCCTTTCTGTCTCATTTCAAAACAAAGAGTTAATTTTGGGAATTTTGTCCACATGGAAAAAAAAAACAGATTTGTGTGCTTTGGATAGTTTGTTAGGTTTAGTTTAAGATCTATTCTGTGATGGGATATAGGCCTTTGTGAAGCATCCTGCTCATTTGCTGTGATTAATTAAATAAATCAAGCTTCCTTTTTTTTTTTGGCTCTATTGGCATACACATTTAATGGCAATCACTTTGTAATTTACATCTTAGACCATCATGAAAACAATTCATTCTCATCCATTTTGTAGATCTCCACTGGAATGGAACTTAGAAAGAGTGTCCACTGCTTGCTTCTGAGAAAAGAAGGAAAACAAATGCTCCTCCTGCTCCGGCAAATGACAATGTGGAGGAAGACGATGTTCGTATGTAGGATATACTTGATAGTTTGTGTTTTCTTTATTTGTGTTTGGAGTGTCGGATTAATAAAGTTGGTGTTCTCTTTGTTTGTGTTTGGAGTGTCGGATTATTAAGACATCATGTGTTCAATATACTTTCTTAAGGGGTAAACTTTACATTCGAATTGTTTATGTATACTTATTGCCACTAATAACTTAATTATGAATGTTGTGTTATTTGATTATTATTGTAATGAATGACTATTTTATAAACAGGTTTGGTTATTATATTTGAAATTCAACAGGTTCTTGAAAATGAGTAAAAAAAAAAATTTGGAATACTGGAAAAATATAGCCAAACAATTACAAAATTTGCGACAAAATTGCGACAAAATCAGCGACCAAAGGTGTCAAAAAAAAATAATGAATTCTGCGAGGAATCAACGACTGAAACAACGAGGAAATATTGCGACATATTCTGCGACACATCAGCGACAAACTTTAGCGACCAATTCAGCGACTAAATCAGCGACAAAACAGAGACAAATTCAACGACCAAAGCTAAATCAGCGACGACTTTCAGCGGGAATAAATAATTCCCGCCAAAAATAAAAATGTCGTTGAATTTGTCTCTGTTTTGTCGCTGATTTGTAGCTAATCAACGACACGCACAATTGGTCGCTGATTTGTCGTTGATTTTTTAGCGACCAGGACATTACCGTCCGCTCGATTTTTCTCGCTGTTCGTCGCTGATATTGTCGCTATCGTATTTTGGTCGTTGATTTCGTCGTTAATGGTGTCGCAGATTGCTGTTTTTTTTTGTAGTGTAGGTTGGATTGAATCCTTGAAGCCTAATTGAGATGTTACAACCCTTGAAGCTAGGTTGGGTTGGTTCTTGAAGCCAAGTTGGGTAGAAGCTTAGCATGCTTTGCTCCCCTTGAAGCTTGGTTGAACCTAATCCTTGAAGCCTAGTTGGGTATATGATATTGATAAATGTGATAACAAAACCAAAGCATTAACTCTGAAAATTGAATGGCATATTAGTGTGTTTTGGGCCCATGCTTGTCTTTGTTTAATGTGAGTCATGAATGATAACTTGATTAATTAATGAAGGAGATGGAAAGATGTTGAAATGTGGTATGCTTATATGATTATGATTTGTGATGTACAAAGGTGTGATGTTAGCTTTTCACCTATGTTGTTGCCTTTATTGATAACACGTGTGACATTGCATTGCACTAGAGCATAACATTAGCATGATTTGTCTTACTAAGCCGTTGGCTTAGCGCGATAGTGTTGATTGCGCAGGTAACAGAGTTGAACCCGAGAGCTCTTCGAGACCAAGTGAGAGTAGACAATGAAGAGTTTATTTGGGACATAAAGATCAGAGAAAGCTGCCAATCATGTATAACTTCTTTATGTTTTGCAAAGTATTATTTATAATGTAAATATTTTATAAATTCCGCTGCGTATTAACTAAATGTATATATATATTTGTTTTATTTTACAAGTTAATTACTTATTATCTATATTGTATACTGAAAAAGATTATGATATCATTTAAAAGGTGTTCTTGAATGTTTAAGAAAAATTCGTAGCATTCCTATATTCGATACATGTATACTACATTGTGGTGCATGTAGTGTGTATGTATTGGGTGTGGGGGTGTTACAGTAAGCCTCAAAAGCTATAACAGTCTAGCCAGGTTGAGGACCAAGATACCAAGAGACTAGGTCTGTTACATTATCCATGGATATATATATATATATCGCCTACGGGCTTGATAATTGTGATTATGGACCAAAGCAGTAACTCTGAACTTTGAATAGCATATTAGTTCCTTTTTTGGGCCCATGCTTATCCTTGCTTAAATGTGAATCATAAATGTTGAAACAATTGAATAATATAAAGAAATGTAATGTTATGAAATATGGCATTTTTGAATATTGTTTCTATTGCTTGAAAGTATGACATTGGCATTACATTGAAGCATATTGTCATCATAGTTTGTACCACTAACCCGTTGGCTTAGCGCTATTGTGGTTCATCGCGCAGGTGACAGGGTAGAACCGGAGAGTTCAGCTATACCGAGTTGAGTCTAGACTTGTGAAGTGTTGATTGTGGACTTAAAGATCAGAGACGAACTGCCATGTATAAACTCTATATATTTTATGAATATTAATATTTATGTATATATATATATACCGCTACATTTTCCGCTACTTAATAAATAAATGTTTTACCTATTATGTTCTATAATATATCTGAAATGTTTAAATTTTCTCATATTGAAATTATGAAGAAAGATTGGGTTTGTCTAATATAAATCGTGACACTTCTGTATCTGGTATACGTATATTACAGATATAGTTGTACGTAGTGTGCGTATATGGGGTACAGGGGTGTTACATCAAGCATGGCATAACCACTCATAGCCTTGTACCTTTTGGTATATACTTGCTATGGGAACCTAAGTCTTTTAACCCAAAGACTAAAGCTCATGTAATTAGCCTAGTTACTTTCCTTAGGTTTTTACCACAAATGCATGTTGTTTGACTATGGTTAATTTATCTTAGTTTACATCATGGCTTATTTGGTTTGTTCTTTTTCTAATATGACTTATGTGCATTGTAAGCTCAAAATAAATTTTTCTTTAAAAGTCCAAAAGACCAAAGCTATTTTCAAAACTTTTCAAGATGGTATATTGACATAAAACTTTTCTAAAAATAAATCAAAATTCTTTTCTCATGACTCAAATACAAAGTCAAAAAATCCATTTTTTCTAAAAATCTTTTTGCAATGGGTATTTCAAACAAAACTATTTTTGCATTTCATCAAACCTTTTCTTACAAGGAGCTTATAAATTATTTAGGTCAATTATGAATACCAAAAATCAATTGTGAGCCTAGTTTATACTAAGAGTTATTAATTATGGACTTGTTTTTGGTCTGAATCATTAGTTACTTTTTCAAGTGAGAAATCTATTTATAATAAGCCTCTGAATTTAGTTTTAATCCAATAAAGTATAAAAGCTACTTTAGTTAGTTGGATGGATTAAAATCTAATTAATGGAAATTATTATGAAATAATTTCTATTTTTAAAATATAACTATTGGTTGAAAAGTCTGAGGGAATTATTCAAAAACAAGATACTCCATATTGGTATTTTTGTTAACCATATACCTAGAAAAAGAGACTCGCCATTCGTGTGTGGAAGTTATAAGGTTGGAAGGAATGTCTTATTTATCCTTCTTTGTTTATTGTGCATACATGCATACATGCATCACATGACATATCATTAATCCTTTCTGGCTCACAGCCTTGGATTACAACAAATCAAGAGCATACAACTACACCACCTACAACATTGATTTTTGATTCAAGTGCTTCATTGGGAGGATGGATGCAAACCAGTTAAGGGATATAATTGATGAAGTTTTCAAAACTAGGATGGCCGAACTACAAGATCAATTGGTTGAAATTATGAAGACCCAGTTGATTGAAATTCTGGAGCTCATCAATAATGCTAAGGCAACATCCATGGAGAACATGTTCATTAATATAGATTGAATGAAAAAAGAGGGATCAATCCCTATTTTATGAGACCAGCCAAACCATGTGCTATCTAAGTGGGGCAATAAGGGTGGCTATCACCCTAGTGGGAAAAGTCAAAGGGAAAGAGAGAAGAACCATTTTTTTGCAAAATGGAATTATCAGCCTAGCAATCAAAATACACAAAAGGAAGCCGATGTTAATACCACCGGTCAAGGAGGAATGAGGCAGTTTTCAGAATTGGAAAAGCCGCTATCTTCGGTTCTTAATAAACTACAAAAAAAGGGATTGTTACAACCCTTGACTCCTCGACCTTTGCCAAATTCTTTACCCCAAAATTTGATACTAAGGCTTTTTGTCAATTTCATCAGACTCAAGGACATGAGACCGATAGATGAACCCGATTGAATAATGAGATCCAAGATCTAATCGATAATGGTAAAATGCCTGAGCCTGATAAGCATAACACTAAGAATAATCCTCTACCTAAATTTGGAAGGGCGCCACCACTTACAACCTTTATGAAGAGTTCTATCTTGTCATCTTGTGATGATATGGATAGAGAAGCTGCTAAAGATAATGTGATACTAAGCAAGCTTGGATTAACTGTGGATGATGAAGCAATGATCCTTGATGATGGAAAAATCCTTGACCCTGATATGTCTAAATAAATATTTTTGACTCCATCTCAACGAACCTCCCTTAGCTTGAAGTGTTGCTATTTTTATTTTATTTCGCTTTCTTTATTACTTATTTGGAGCAAATATGTATTTTTAATTAAGATTGTTTGAATAAATTATTTTCATCAAAATTTGTATGGATTTTGTTCATTTTGGTACTCAACCAATGAGGAATCTAGCTTGATAATTCATGAATTAATATATTTATGCATCATGACTTGAATGACTTTACTAGGTAAGGGAATTGATCTATAGCATTAAGTTGTGTATGCTTACATAGAGAGGGCTCCTGCATAATTACCTTTGTTTAGGTCCTAGTCAGTCTTAGAACATGCTTTGACAAACTTTCAAGGAAAAATTGAACTCTGCTTATTTTAAGAGAGAAATGATCTAGGCATTGTTTGGTTAGCTAACAACTAGTATCCACCCAATTAAATATTAATCCCTAGTTGTCCCTTTGAGCCGTCATGAAATTTTAGCTTTCTTTTTATTGGCTTACAAACCCCAACAACCTACCCTGAGCTGTTGTGATACTTTTGACAAGTCTTATGATCATTAAGATGAAGAGGCAAGAAGATCAAAAAAAGAAATGAATAGTCAAGACTATGAAGATAGTTGAAGTTCTCAAGACCATAAGGATAGTTGAAGTTCTCAAGACCATAAGGGTAGTTGAAATTCACCTGAATTAGACCAAATATCACAAATAAAGTCAAGACCGAAGCAGATTAATACCACTCCACCCAAGTTGGTACAAACAAGATAACTCTTTTAGAGCTAGAACCTCAAAAAAAAAGAAAAGAATAAGAAAAAAAGAATAAGAAAAAAGAAGAAAATAATAATACAAAAAAAGAAAGAAGGAAAAAAGATGAAACCCAAAAAGGCAGTTCAGAAATCCAACCGAGCTCTCTTTTACCTAAGGAAGCAAAAGGCTTTCATTTGGTTTATAAGCACTGTTTGACTTGAATTGGTCCAAACCAACCAAAGATTCAATCAAAATTGGAGAAAAAAGGAGAAAGACCATCTAGTTTTTGAAAGTCCTATACCTAACAATCTTACAGGGAAGAAGGACAAAATGATAAAATGCTCAAAGAAAGGGAAGAGTAAGAAAAAGGAAGAGAAAGAAAAGGGAAAAGAAGAAAAGAAATGAATATGGGTACCAAACTTTTTGCAAAGGCAAAGACTTACCCAATCAAGATTCAGCTTAACACCAAAAAGAAAGAAGAATGTTCAAAGCTCTGTCTTTTCATGTTTCCAACTGCCTATGGCTTCAACAAAAAATCATGGTGTGAGAGTTTGTCCATTGTGTCACATTAGCTCCAATCTCAAAATGGCTTTTATTTAACCCTTGTCCCTTATAGACCCCATTTCAAGCCTATGAAAGACCTATTGAGCTCTCTTGGTAGGTAGAGTCTATTAGTGGAGATAGTTTGAATAAGCATGCATATGAGATAGACAGTATTCAAACTCAAATGAGATCTTTGACCAAGTATTGTGTATGTGCCTATCTGAAGTGCAATAATTCTTGCTTAAATAGAAATGATTCCCGAGTTTAGTATGGTAACTAGGGTTGTCGTGTTATAGATATATTAATTTAGAAAAATCAAGTCCTAAGGTGCATTGAAATTGATTTGGCAAAGCCAACATTTGATTTCAAAATCAAAATTCAAAAATAAAAAATGTTTTTATCATACAAAGCCTTCAAGTTAAGAGAAGTTTCTTGAACAGTCAAACCTCGAAGGACACATTGGGCAATTGGCAAGGTCATGAAGAAGCTACCAACTGACATGCCGAAACATAGTTTGAAATGGATGTGTCCTTGACTCCGCTGCTTGGGTCTCACCACTCATATCCTCAACATCTTAAACATAAAACCCATAAATGTAGAGCCTTCTGTCATTCCAATGAAAGATCTGAACAGGCATCTGGAAGGAGTCAATGAGAACACTTCAGTTGATCATCTCGGTCTGTGAGTCGATAGAACCATTGTAAGTGTTATTCATGCATATCATGCATACATGAGCTTATCGCATTGCACTTTTTTTGTTGTATTGTCTATTCTTTGTCAAAGTGAACATCAAACATCCTGTGAAGTAAAGAATCAAAAGAAGATATTGAATCAGGGGGCATGGAAGACCCATTGCTTGATGAAGCTCTAGTCATTTGGCAAAAGAAAGAAGAGATGCATGTTTACGAAAGAAACCAGACAAAATACAAACATCAATCAGAGCCTGCATGAGAAAAATTATTGGCTTGAGCCTACACAGGGGGCACAGTTTCTCCATTTTAATATTTGAGTTTATGTGTATACAAAATATTTTCAAACTCACATTCAAATATTTTGGCAAAGAATCCAAATCTAGTTTAGGATCGATTATCCAAATCTAGTTTAGGATCGAATATCCAAATCCAGTTTAGGATCAAGAATCCAAATCCAGTTTAGGATCGAGTATCCAAATCTAATTTAGGATCGAGTATCCAAATCTGGCTTATGATTGAGTATCCAAATCCAGTTTAGGATCGAGTATCCAAATCCAGTTTAAGATTGAGTATCCAAATATAGTTTAGGATCGAGTATCCAAATCCAGTTTAGGATCGAGCATCCAAGTCCAGTTTAGGATCGAGTATCCAAATCCAGTTTAGGATCGAGTATCCAAGTCCAGTTTAGGATCGAGTATCTAAATCTAGTTTAGGATCGAGTATCCAAATCCAGTTTAGGATCAAGCATCCAAATCTAGTTTAGGATCGAGTATCCAAGTCCAGTTTAGGATCGAGTATCCAAATCCAGTTTAAGATCGAGCATCCAAATCTAGTTTCATGTCAAGCACCCAAATCTAGTTTCATGTCAAGCACCCAAAATTAGCTCGGGTCTAGAACCCAAATTACCCTTAAGTCTAGAACTTAACTCAAGTCCAGAAGCTAAATTACTCTTAAGTCTAGAACTTAGCTCGGGTCCATAACCAAAACTACTCTTAAGTCTAGAACTTAGCTGAGGTCCAGAACCCAAATTACTCTTAAGTCCAAAACTTAGCTCGGGTCCAGAATCCAAACTACTCTTAATTCCATAACTTAGCTCGGATCCAGAACCCAAGCTACTCTTAAGTTCTGAACTTAGCTCAAGTCTAGAACCCAAACTACTCTTAAGTCTAGAAGTTAGCTCGGGTCCAGAACCCAAACTACTCTTAAGTCTAAAACTTATCTCGGGTCTAGAGCCCAAACTACTCTTAAGTCTAGAACTTAGCTCTGGTCCAGAACCCAAATTACTCTTAAGTCCAGAACTTAGCTTGGGTCCAGAACCCAAATTACTCTCAAGACTAGAACTTAGCTTGGGTCCAGAACCCAAATTAAGTCCAGAATTTACCTTAGGTCCAGAACGTAAATTGTTTTTAAGTTCAGAACTTACCCCGGGTCCAAAATCCAAATCCTAAGTTTAGCTCGGATCTAGAACCTAAATCATTTTTTATTCTAGAACTCAAACCAACCTTAGGTATGGAGTCCAGTATGACTCTAAACCCAATCAAAAATCACATTGTTTTTCTCTCTCTTTTGTCATAGCCTTAGATTGTATAAGTAGGGGGCAAACTGTAGACCCTTAATCTTTGACCTAGTCCTGTCCAATATTTTTTTAAATAGTCCAAAATAATTTTGTGGTATATTAATTAAATAATATTTATTTTAATATTCATTAATTACAATATTTATTTTTAATTAAAATAAAAAAGGTAACAGTAAAAAAGATAAATAATAAATAAATAAAAATCGGCTATGGAAGAATCGGTGACAAAAATTTTTGTAGCCGAAGATGAATTGGCTTGAGCCAATTTACCGTAGGAAATTCCTGCGGCGAATTGGTTACCCCGCGCCCATAGCTCACATGCGATTCTCATAGATTCTTGCAGCTGGCCAGCCCGTAGCCCGCAGCGCAATTTTTACCAACACAATTTTTGTCAGCGCAGTTTTTTTTTTGAAACCCAATTCTATTTGGTTTTTATTTCTTTTTCCTAAATGGTTTTTTTTTTCCTTAGACAATTAGAAGTAGGTTTTTCTTATTTTTCCTATAAATACCACATTAAAACACACAGAAAAGGGACTTTTGATCTTTAAAAGTGGATTTGGACCTTTGGAGCTTGAAATTATTTTTGGCAGTCTATTTATAATCTCAAACTTGAAGAATCAAGAGGCAGCAAATAATATACAACCCATCAAAGGCAGCCCACACTGTCTTTGATATTGTTCAACCAGAATTCAAGATTTTGGTGGAATCAACAATGGAGGTTTGAATCTTTATTTGTTTCTTTACAGTAGCTTCATCACTCAAATTGGATTAATTGTTTAAACGTGCAATAGATGATCAATTGTTCTACTTACCATCTAAAACTATATTTGAAACCTTAAAAACTATTTTTCAAAACCCTAATGCATTAATACCTGTAAAACATAATTTTTAAATCCCTAAATTACACTTTTATAAAACCACAAAACTATAGACTATTTTCTTAAAACCCTAACCTAATCTCTATTTCAAAAATCCAGTAGCCTTATTTTTTCAAGTATCAAAAGCTTTAACCCTAATTAATTCTTCTTTCCAAAATCACACAGCAGCATTATTCTTTTAAAACATAAAATTAGTTTCTTCCAATTTTGAAACCTTATTTTCTAAATCTTAAACCCTAAAATCTTAATTTTCAACACCAAAACTTACAACCCTAAAAGTCAGTTTCTAAAATTTTTTGGGGCACTGCCCCTTGACCCCACTTGCTAACCGGTTAGCGGGACTACCGTATGGGCTTGTCAAAGGGGTCAATATTTATTTGTGTATTGTAAGTCTTTATTTTAACTTCTTTTATTATGATTATTCAAAATACAAACCTAAACCCTAATTTATTTAAGCCATAAATCTTAATTAATTCTATTTTCAAATCATCACGGTAGCTTGTTCCTTTCAAATATCTAAAGATTTTATTTTATTTTCATAAGCTTCAATCTTATTTACTTAAACTCTAACTGTTAAACATAAAACCCAAGAAATCCTAATTGATACATGAACCCTAAAGTTATATGCTTACTGTTTCATTTAAATTGGATGAATGTTTATTATATATTTTGATTGATGTTTGATGTCTTTGATGAATAATTTATTTATGATGAATGGTTGTTTACTTTGATTTATTTTGATTTCAAAACATTGTAAGAGGTATGTTTCCATATTTTGGGTCCCTCATGTCGGAGCATCATGTAATTTATTTTATTTTAAAGTTTTTGGACCAATGTAAAGGACAAGTTTCCACCTTTCGGTGGGTGTCGTATTTAGTTTTAGACATGGACAATGTAAGGACATGTTTCCATGCTCGGATGGGTGTCCATTTATTTGCTTTGTTTGGACATTGCTTTGATTTTAACATAATGATGCTTTATTTTAATTATTGCATGTACTATGGATAATATCATTATATTTAAGAATTTTATAATATTAAGACCTGAAAAGGAGGCCGATTCCAATGAACCAGGCATTGTGGGGGTGCTAGGCCATTTCTCACTTTCTCACATGTACCCAACTTTTCAAACCCATTAAGGGGTTGGGAATTCCTTAGGAATCGAGTCATCCACCCCTTTCTTTTTTTTGGCTCGTCCGAGTGGCGACTCCATTTTCTCAAGGCTTAGGCCTATGTTCTCTAAGGCTCTAAGCCTAAACAGTGCCGACGGGGCAAGAACCATTCCATTGAGAGCGGGGGCGAAAACCCCCGCTCACGCTTTGGCAAAGACAATGATTGCACTGCCTTGTTGATTTTTTTTTCTACTTGATTTTTTTTTTAGATTCATTGCTCTGTGCTTGATATTTGAGTTTCCTCACTAATTTCTTTTTCTATGTTACTGGTTCTCAAAGTCCCAAAAAATCTTCCTACTCTCTCCTGGCCGAAATCCAATTCCAATCCTTTTTTTCCTTTTTTGTTCCATCCTCCTTTTTAATGTGTTAAATGCTATTATTTATAGGAAATAAAAAGGCCTAATATTATTTTAATAAGGAAATACCAACTGTTTACATAAAATTACAAAATCGTGTGAAATAAGGTTTGGTTAAAAAAATCAGCACCACGTGGGCTGTTGGGCCTACGAGGCTGCACTGCCAAAAATTGTTGCGAGGATCGGGCTGGGTAAAAGTTGATTTAGTGTGGCGAATTGGGTAGTGCCCAATTCCCCGTAGATGTTTGCTGCGGCAAAATTGCCATGTTGTCGCGCGTCGCTCGCCGATTCGTCCGATTTTTTATTTTTTCATTTCTTATTTTTTTTCTTTTTATTAAAAAAGCTATTCAATATTATAAGTATTTAAAATAATTAAAATACCACAAAAATTATTTTAGACTATCGAATTGGACTGGGTAAAAAATTAAGGGTCTACAGTTTACCCCCTGCTTGAATGATCTGAGACATTTAGAAGAAGAGAGTGAAAAGCAAGATGACTTTGATCAAATTTTGGATGAGGATGTGATAAGAGTATTTTTATACTTGTTTTTAGTATGATTTTAATGTGTTTTTAGTTAATGTTTCATTTGATTTTGGTTTAAAGTTTGTTTTAAGTGTTTATTTTAGGTTAAAGTGGAAAAACTCCCTTGGAGGATCAAAACAATGAAGAAAGAGCTTGAATCAAGCAAGACATGGCCAAGCCAAAGTAAGCTTTGTCATGTCCCTCAAAATAATCTCAAGACAGTAGCTGACATGGGCAGGAGACACGGCCAAGCCACTGGCCGTGTCTCACCTAAGGAACAAAACCAAAGAGACCAAGCAAGAAAGGAAAGAAATGAAGGCAGTAACTGACACACCCAGGTGACATGCCCAAGCCAGTGGCCATGTCACATGACACGGCCACAAGCTTGGCCGTGTCCCATCCCATGCAAAGAATAAAGGGCAAGCAAGGAAGAAGCAAAATGAAGAAGTAGAAGGTGACACACCCAAGTGACACGAACACAAGCTTGGCTGTGTCACTCATTGAGAATAAAGAAAAGAAAAGAAAAGCAAGAAGGAAAGAATTGGCAGTGATGGACACAGCCAACTAGCTTGGCTGTGTCCCAAAGAAAGATGAGAGACACGGCCAAGCGACTCATGGCTTGGCCGTGTCACCCATTAAAAGTTGAATTCTCTTGTACGGTTTGAGGAACAAGTGGGGAACAACCAATTTTCTTTTGCCAAAAGAAAGATTAAAGAAAGAAAAAGCTTGCCTAAATGATGGAAAGAAAGATTAAACAAAGAGAATGTGGGAGACAAGGATGAATGGGGTGAGTTGGAAGTGAGTTGAAAGCATGGCTTGAGCTTTGGAGGGAAAATAAAAAGAGAAGAAGAGGGAGTTTTGAGAAGCTTCTGCAGAGGGCTGGAGTTTGGTACAGAAAACAGAGAGCAGAGGCAGAGAAGAGAGGTTTGAGAGGAGGAGTCTGTGCATATACATTTTGGGCTAGGAGGGAGTGACACTTTCCTTGACTCTTCATCTTCACCCTCCATTTCCATCCTCTCCAGCATCTCCATTTTCCATTGGCAGCTCCTGGAGATTGAAGAAGCTACATTGAAAGGGGTTTTTCTATTTTCTCCTTTTATGTATTTTAATGTTATTGTTGTTATTATTGTATTAAGTGTATTGAACATGAACTAAATCATTCCCTATCTAGATTTGAAGAACCCTAGCTTATTTGTATGATTGAATGATTTTAATTGATTGAGTTGTTTTATTCTTGTGATGCTTAATGATTTATTTCCAATTGATAATATCATGCTTATTGATTGGTTGCCATTTTCATATTATTGACTTGAGAAAGATTGATATGAATTGATTACTCATAAGGGTTGAGGATTGATTGGGGTGCTAGAGATAGACCTCCAAGTTCCTTTGGTATATAGTTCCTTGTTCTTAATGCAAGATCTACTTAATTGTGTTTGAGAAGAGATTCCGGCACTCTACTTAGTGATTAGGGATTAATTCGCTCGAGAGAGGTTTTAGTCTAAGTTAGAGGAATGCCAACTCAACTCATCAACTCTATTATGTGATGTAATTATGGCTAGGGGGATTCAATATCTGGATAATATCATTATCATCAATCCTTTTTACACAACACAATTTATCTTTGCTTGCATTTATTTAATTTAGTTGTCTTTAATTATAAAACATCATAAAAATATTAATTTGCTAAACAATAGTTAAGATTTGCACTAGTGCTTGACCTTGTCCTCAGTGGAATGATAACTCACTCACTACTTTATATCTTAGGCGACCCATGCACTTGTGGTATTGCTATAGCTTTAGGCACGACACGCCCCAAGTTTTTGGCGCCGTTGCTGGGGACAATGGTTTCAATACTAGTAATATAATTAAGACTGTTGATTTAGTTTTATTTTTTTTATCAAGAATGTTTGTTTGTTTTCTTTGAATTGTTTGTTTGTTGTCTTTGAATTGGTTGTTTGTTTTCTATAAATTTGTTTATTTGTTTGTTTGAATTTATTTGTTTGTTTTTTTTTCTTTAAATTGTTAAGTTTTCTTTGTCTGTAAAGATGCAGTTTTCAATGTAAAGGGGAGTTTATGATAGGGACTATAATTCTAATATGGTATGTGCAGCATGTGGCAATGCAGGACATAGTGCCAATACATGTTCATTTGGTTTCGAACGATACCAAGATTGGCACGAGGAAGAATATAACTACCAAAATTTCCAGCAATACCAAAATTTCCAGCAGATTGGTGGTAATGACCCATATTCCAATTCTTATAATCCAAGCTGGGAAAGGCACCAAAATTTTTCTTGGGAAAATCAGCAGTACATTCCACCTCAACAGTTTTTTCAGCCTTGCCAAAGAAGTTCTTACTTTCAAGAATAATTTTCAAACCAAGACCACCTTAAGGAACCTACATTGGAAGATAAGTTAAATGCCTATATTCAAAGACACACGCTGAATCTAGATCACCTTAAGGAACCCACTTTGGAGGAAAGATTGAATGCATTCATTCAAAATAGCCCACAAAATGTAGATCAACCTAAGAAACTTACTTTGGAGGAGAGAGTGAATGCCTTCATTCAAGATAATGAAAAATTCCAATGCGATCAATACATAGTGGAAGATAAGTTGAGGTTTGAATTTTTGCAAGAAACACAGAAGAGGTTGGACGCTCTAACTGGGCAGCTGGCACATCAACTCCAAGCACACCAAAAGGAAGAATTTCCTAGCCAATTGGAGCAAATTGAGGTAATCACAAATTTGAGGAATGAACAGGTAATATATAACAATTTTTGTGATTTCTTTGATGCAAGGACTAATCAAGAAGACAATGGCGAGGAGATACTACCCAACACGGAGGAGCCAAGGCGATCAGCGGAGGATGAAAATTTGGAGGCATCAACCTCACCCAAGTTGCATGAAACCTCTAATCCTTATAGGCCATCAAGTTCATTTCCAAGTAACCTGAAGGATGAGAAGCAAGGTATGCAACTTTTTGACATCTATGACATGCACTCCCAAGGAGATATTGAAAACAAGTTTGAGATGGGTATGCCCTTAGAAGAAGAACATGAAATTCCCAATTTAGAACTTGAGGAGTGTAAACTAATTGTAGATGCTGAGGTTGTTGAGAGGGGACTTGACATTGTTAAAATAGATGAAAAAGTGATTCAACCAACCTTGGTTGAATTTCAAGAGTCCCGGAAAGTCATCCCTTCTACTTTTGGTGGTAAGGAAGAGCAGAAATCTGATATGCCCATGTTGCACAAAGACAAAGATTATTACCAAGTTCCTATAGTACTAGAGGATCACCCCAAGACAACCTTCACATGTCCCTTTGGGACATTTTATCTTCAAATAATAATATTTAGGGGTTGCCATACATTGGGCGCACTTCAATGTTGCATGTTGTTCATCCTCTCAGTTATGGGCTGCACATGCATTATGGGGGGAAGGAGCCCTACATATCGCATATGGGAGCGATGGAAATCAGGTTTCATCTGAACTCTCTTTTAGTTTATGCATGCTCACATTGAGGACAATTTGAAAATTTAAGTGTGGGGTGCATATTGTGTTTTGTGCTTTTAATTTTGTGTTTTGTGCTTTTAATTTAAATTTTTTTTTGTGTTAGTTTAGTTAATGTTTTTCATGTTTTCTTTGAATAAATGAATTTTGAAAAGTTCAATTGTTATAAATATTGCTGATTGATGACCTTTGAATTTTTGAAGCATGATTGTGAGAATTGAGTAGAATTGATACTTATTGTTAATTTTGTTAGATTTTTCTTGCATTGCCTTTAACCTAGTGAGAAATTGAGCCATCAACTTATTATTCTTTTTGTGAGAAAACATCTTTGATTGATGACTTGCTAGAACTTGCTTTGACATGAATTTTAAGACTATATAAAAATTTCAATTTGGCATCAAGTTGATTAAGGCAATTAGGTGAACCCACTTTGGCTTAAAAAGACCAACCCTATTTTTAACCTTAGTTAGCCAATTTTGAGCCTATTTTGTTTTTCCTTTTCTTTGTTTCTTGTGATGCTTAATGATTTATTTCCAATTGATAATAGCATGCTTATTGATTGGTTGCCATTTTCATATTATTGACTTGAGAAAGCTTGATATGAATTGATTACTCATAAGGGTTGAGGATTGATTGGGGTGCTAGAGATAGACCTATAAGATCTTTTGGTATATAGTTCCTTGTTCTTAATGCAAGATCTACTTAATTCTGTTTGAGAAGAGATTTCGACACTTTACTTAGTGATTAGGGATTAATTCGCTCAAGAGAGGTTTTAGTCTAAGTTAGAGGAATGCGAACTCAACTCATCAACTCTATTATGCGATGTAATTGTGGCTAGGGGGATTCAATATCTGGATAGTATCATTATCATCAATCTTTTTACACAACACACAATTTATCTTTGCTTGCATTTATTTAAGTTAGTTGTCTTTAATTATAAAACATCACAAAAATACTAATTTGCTAAACAACAGTTAAGATTTGCACTAGTGCTTGGCCTTGTCCTCAGTGGAACGATAACTCACTCACTACTTTATTACTTGGGCGACCCGTGCACTTGCGGTATTACTATAGCTTTAGGCGTGATGTGCACCAGGATGGGTACTTGGATTCAATTTGGGTACCTGGATCTGAGATTGAGTACTTGGACCTGTGACTAGATTGGGTACTTGGACCCGAGATAGGAGTTGGGTGCTTGACCCAAAACTAGATTTGGATACTCGATCTTAAAATGGATGTGGTTGCTAGACTTGAAGCTGGATTTGGATGCTCGATCCTAAACCGAATTTGGATACTCGATCCTAAACTAGATTTGGATACTCAATCCTAAACTGGATTTGGATGCTCGATCCTAAACAGGATTTGGATTCTCGATCCTAAACTGGATTTGGATGCTTGATCCTAACTGGTTTTGGATACTTGATCTGAAACTAGATTGGGATACTTGATCCTAAACTGGGTTTGGATACTCGATCCTAAAATGGATTTGGATACTCTATCCTAAACTGAGTTTGAATACTCGATCCTAAATTAGATTTGGATACTCAATCCTAAATTGGATTTGGATACTTGATCCTAAATTGGATTTGGATACTCAATCCTAAACTGGATTTGGATACTCGATCCTAAATTGGATTTAGATGCTCGATCCTAACTGGATTTAGATTCTCGATCCTAACTAGATTTGGATACTCGATCCTAAACTGGATTTTGATACTCGATCCTAAACTGGATTTGGGTACGCGATCCGAAATTAGATTGGGATACTCGATCCTAAACTAGATTTGGATACTCGATCCTAAACTAGATTCGGATACTTGATCTTAAATTGGATTTTGATATTCGATCCAAAACTGGATTTGGATGCTCGATCCTAACTTGATTTGGATACTCGATCTGAATCTAGATTGGGATATTCGATCCTAAACTGGGTTTGGATACTCGATCCTAAACTCGATTTGGATACTCGATCCTAAACTGGGTTTGAATACTCAATCCTAAATTAGATTTGGATACTCAATCCTAAATTAGATTTGGATACTCGATCTAAAACTGGATTGGGATACTTGATCCTAAACTGGGTTTGCATACTCGATCCTAAACTGGATTTGGATACTCGATCCTAAACTGGATTTTGATACTCTATCCTAAACTGGGTTTGGATACTCGATTCTATCTAAACTAGATTTGGATACTCGATCCTAAAATGGATTTGGATACTCGATCCTAAACTGGGTTTGGATACTCGATCCTAAACTGGATTTGGATACTTGATCCTAAACTAGAATTGGATACTCGATCCTAAACTGAATTTGGATACATGATCCTAAACTGGATTTGGATACTCGATCCTAAATTGAATTTGGATTTGGATTCTCCACCCAAAACTGAATTTTGGGTGCTCGACCCAAAACTGATTTTGGGTGCTCAATTAGAGATTGAATTTTATTAAGTTCTGGACTCGCTGGTGAATTCTGGACTGAAAAGTGATTTAGGTTCTGGACTCGGTGGTGAGTTCTGGACTCAAAAGTGATTTGGGTTCAGGACCCGGTGGTGAGTTCTGGACTTAAAAGGTGATTTGGGTTCTGGACCAAAATATTTGAAAGTGAGTTTGAAAATTTTTGTATAAGCAAAAACTCAAAAATTAAAATGGAGAAACTTTTCCCCTTGTGTAGGCTCAAACCAATAATTTTTCTCATGCATGCTCTGATTGATGTTTGCATTTTGTCTGGTTCTTTTCGTAAACATGCATCGCTTCTTTGTTTTGCAAAATGACTAGAGCTTCCTCAAGTAATGGACCCTCCATGCCCCCTGATTCAATATCTTCTTTTGATTCTTTACTTCATAGGGTGTTTGATGTTCACTTTGACAAAGAATAGACAATACAATACAAGAAAATGCAATGTGATATTCTCATTGTGAGCAGGGATTTTCGCCCCTACTCCCGGTGGAATGGTTCTTGCGACTTCAGCACTGTTTAGGCTTAGGGCCTTAGAGAACATGGACCTAAGCCCAGAGAAAATGGAGTCACCACTCGGACGGGCAGGGAAAAAGAAAGAGGTAGATGACTTCCCAAGGAATCCCCAACCCCCTAATGGGGTCGGAAAGTTGGGTACGTGTGGGGAAGGTGAGAAATGGCCCAGCACCCCCACAACACCCGGTTAATTGGAACCGGCCTACTTTGCAGGTCTTAATATTATAAAATTCTTAAGTATAACAATATTATCCATATTACATGCACCAATTAAAATAAAGCATCATTATATTAAAATCAAAGCAATGTCCAAACAAAGTAAATAAATGGACACCCATCCGAGGATGGAAACATGTCCTTACATCTTCCATGTCTATACTAAATAGGACACCCACCGAAAGGTGGAAACATGTCCTTTACATTTATCCAAAATATAAAAGCAATTTAAATTACATGAAAATTAATTAATGAGGTACCCACAAAGTGGAAACATACCTCTTACAATATTTGGAAATCAAAATAAATGAATAAAAGTAAATAACCATTCATCATAAATAAATCATTCATCAAAGATATCAAACATCAATTAAAATATAATAAACATTCCTCCAATTTAAATAAAACAATAAATATATTAACTTTAGGGGTTCATGCATTAATCAGGGTTTCTAGAGTTTTATGTTCAATAACTAGGGTTTTGAATATACTAATTTAATTTATTGAGAAATATTTTAAGGAAATAAATGATTTAAGGTTTTGGATGTTTTTATGAAAATAATGTTACTGTGATTTAAAAAAGTAGGTTTAGTTAGGGTTTTAAGCAAACATCATGAAATTAGGGCTTTGGAACCTTAAGACATTAGGGTTTGTAATTCACGGTTACTCGATTGTGGTTACTGAGTTGATGAACCTATCATAAAGTTTTGATGTTTTAAGAACTAGGGTTTAGGAAAACTAGGGTTTACTAGATTGGGTTTTGAGAATTAATAAGATAGTTTAGGGTTTTTGATATTTTGGAAAACATATTCGATTTTTAGGATTTAAGAAAATAGTTTAGAGTTATTTAGAAACAATTATGATTAAATTTTTTAAAAACTATAAAGAAGATTAGAGTTTTGGGGAATTGAGAAGACATTTGGAAATTTTGGACAAAAAGTTAGAGTTTAGATGGTTAAGAAAATAGTTTGGGGAAAAAAATTTCTGGTTTTAAAGTTTTTGGAAATAGAAGAAACACTTTAGGGTTTTTAAAGTTTTTGAAAGCGGAAGAGTAATTTAGGGTTTTTTAAAGTTTTGGAAACAGAAGGATAACTTAGGGATTTTTGAAGTTTTTAGCTTTATAAAACATGGAAGTGGAGTTTTTGAAAACCAACTAATCAATGTATTAACTAAAGTAAACAATTAAAGTTATTGAAACAAATATCAAATTACTACATATTCCTATTAATCAAAGAAAACAAAGCTACTATGAATATATAATTTATGATTAAAGATCAAACATGCGTAGTTGGTTCCACCAAAAACTGATTTCTACATGAACAATAACAAAGGCAATGTTGCTGCCTTTGATGGTTGATGATTGCTTCTTGTTGCTAATATCTCTTGCTCCTAGGGTTTTCTGTCTATTTTTTCCTCCACAAGTCAAAAGTCCAAAGTTTCATCCCCTTTATTCTGTGTTTTAATGTGGTATTTATAGGAAAAATCATAAACCTACTTCTAATTTTCTAAGGAAATTAAAACCAATTAGGAAAAGAAACCAAAACCAAATAGAATTTGGTTTCGGAAAAAACTACAATGGCAAAAAACTACTGCGGGCAAAAATTTGTGAGCAAAAATTGCTGGGACGGGCGCCAATTCACCATAGGAATTTCTTGCGGCGAATTGGCCCAAGCCGATTCATTTTCGATGATGAAATTTTCATCATTGATTTTTCATTCTCGATTTTTATTTATTTATATTATTTTTTTAGCTTTACTAATATTAATTTTTATTTTTATTAAAAATTATAAATAATAAATACTAAAATAGATATTATTTAATTAAAATATCACAAAAATTATTTTGGACTATAAAAAATATCGGACCAGACTGGGCCAAAATTAAGGATCTACGATTTGCCCCTACTTGAATGATCTGAGACTACGACAAAAGAGAGTGAAAAACAATAAGACTTAATTTTGACAAAATAGACTTAATTTTTCTGAGATGGTTTAGGTTTTGAGTTTTGGACCCGGTTCGAGTTCTGGACTCGGAAAAGACTTGGATTCTGGATCCGAGATGGTTTGGGTTTTGGACCCTATTTGAGTTCTGGACTCGAAAAAGACTTGGGTTCTAGACCCGGGATGGTTTTGGTTCTAGACCCGATTTGAGTTCTGGACTCGGAAAAGATTTGGGTTCTGGACTAGGGATGGTTTCGGTTCTAGACCTGGTTTGAGTTCTGGACTCAGAAAAGACTTGGGTTCTAGACCTGGGATGGTTTGCGTTCTGGACTCGAAATAGACTTGGGTTCTGGACCAAGGATGGTTTGGGTTCTGGACCCAAGATAAGTTTTGGACTTAAGAGGGAATTTAGCTTCTAGACCTAAGCTAAATTCTAGACTTAAGGATAATTTGGGTTCTAGACCCGAGCTAAGTTTAGAACTTAAGAGTAATTTAGGTTCTGGACCTAAGCTAAGAGAGATTTAATTGTCTGCAAAAAATAATTGTAGTCAGTAGGATAGTTAGCAGATTTAATTGTCTGCAAAAAGAATTTAGCTAATTTTTACCATGCACATATCTTCTTGCCTCCTGCATGTAAAAATATTTTAAAAGTGCAAAAATATTTATATACACACAAGCATTTGAATGATTGAATTGAATAATTGAGTTTCCTATTTATTTACTGTGTAGTTACTATTTATGCACTATTCACCCCAATTCGTTTACTATTTATCAATAGTAAAATTTACTTTTTCTCTTTTTTTCAAGAGAATATTATTTTTTTTTGTCTTTTTCCTTTGCCATTTCTCTATATAAATGTTGCAGCTCATTTCTTCATTTCATTCATAGCAGCTCATTTCTTCATTTCATTCATAGCTATGCATCTTTTATTTTTGACAGTTTAGCATAGAGTTTTGAAAAAAAATGCATACTTCAAGGTCAGAAACTCGATCTAATGCTGAGTTATTGGAATTTATTCGACGACATGAAGATGGAAATATAAGTCTACTAGCCGGGATGCCGCTTCATTGCAGTTCAAATCAAATGAGCAAAGTAATTATTTATTTTAACAGTAGATTATTTTTCATTTTTTCCGTTTTTCCTTGTGTTTTTATTATTTTTTGTGTGTTTGTTTTTTTTTCATTTTCCTTTTCTGTTTGTTTTTTTTTGTTTTCTTTTTCTTTGTATTTTTCTTTGTTTTTTTAAGATTTAGGAAAAATAAATTAATTAGATGAATATATTTAAGAATTTAAGTAAATAGATAGACTAAAAATAAATTTAGCCTTACTAAAAATAAATTTAGCCTAAAAATCAATGGTATTGATATGATGATATACTTACCTTGTGTTGACTTACCCGGCTCCGTGTTAGAGTGATCATTACGTTATTCGAGGCAGAGGGTGTGTCTACAAAGCTCGACAATGGTATAATGTAGCGCCTTCTCGGGTAAGACGAATTATCCAAGATTGTGGTTTTGAAAGCTTTATCTTGCAATTACCATCCGAGGAGTATCTGATAGATAGGAGTGTAGTTCAAGCATTGTCAGAATGGTGGATGGACACAACCCATACTTTTCACCTACCTATAGGAGAAATGACTATTGGCCCGGTCGATTATACAGCCATAACTGGTATCCGGTACTATGGCCTTTCGGTCCCTCTTACCATTGATATTCTGATAATCGAAGAAATCCAACAGTTAATTGGTATGGAAACATCATTTAAAGGGCCTTTCAAGATAAAAATTGAGCCAATTAGAAGTTATTGGATGAACTATGAAGGATAGATTCGTAGAGAAAAAGCCAAACATTATGCTTGAGAATTTTTGTTGTATTTGCTCGGGTCGACCATTTTAGGTAGCACTGAATCTGCCATCCATTTATTGGTGTTGAGGGCCCTTACTGATATGAGTATTGTAAAGTTTAAAATTTTAGATATTAAACTTTTAATTAATAGTGATAATTAATAGTGAATTGTGATATAAGTGGTATGAATAAGTGATGTAAATAGTGGATCTCAAAAATTCACCAAAGAAATTATTTATTTTTACGGTTTTACGAGATTTAAAATCGAATTAGAATCAAAGGATAAGAAAGAGGGTGCACCATAACTAACATGAGATTGGCCACACCAGATATATATGTGTATGTATGTGTGTGGACAGGTGTAATGCTATAGAAGCTTTTCTTTCTTTCTTTCTTTCCTCTTCTTCTTCCCACGTTCATCACCATTTTCACCATCAAAACTCTTTTCTTCCTTCCTTCCAAGATTTTGATCAAAACCTAAGAGAAAATAATGTTTAGTTATAAGTTTTTAGAAGATTAAGCTGAAAAGTTGAGATTATTAACAAGTAATTAGAGAAAAAGAAGAGTATGAAGAGGTATGTGCTTTTGATTTGTAATTTGCAAATATATGAATTTTTATGAGTTTTAATTATTTATTATTTATAATGATATATTTCTTGAAAGTATTGATTAAATGGATTGATGAGTGAAAAATAACTTTTATATGATGGGTTTCATTCTTAACTCAACCTTTACGAGAATTGAGTGGTTTGATGTTGTTTTTATCCATATAAAATTGTTGAAAGTTTGATTAAGTGAAGTTGTAGTAAAATATTTGATATGAATTATTTTTATCTCAAAACTTTGAGTTTAATACATTATTATCTTAGATCTTCTATATGTTTGTGTTTAATGAAGTTAAAAGTGCAAAATACATGATTTTGGGATGCCACGGGCATGGCTCAAAGGTGCCATGGGCATGGCATCAAAGTTGGAACTGTTGGATGAAGAATCACTCCGAAAACAGACCCAAAATCAATGCCACGGTCGTGGCAAATGAGTACCACGACCACGACTGTGGGGTTGAAAGTGTGACTGTTTCTTTAAGAATTTTGATAAAACAGAGTCAATCTCAATGCCACGGTCGTGGCCCTTGAATGCCACAATAGTGGGGGTCAACAAAGTCATTTAACAGCTTCATTTTGTATCGCACAAGCGCAGGGTTGAGATGCCACTGCCGTGGGGGACCTGGATGATGTTTTTGACTTGTATTTTGTGATATACGAGCCTAGTATGAGGCTAATATGTTTATGTTTATTACTTTTGAGTTGAGAATTCATGTGTATATGTTAAAAGTATGGAAAAGAGTGATAAACTTTGAATTTGTGACAAATGATGATGAAAGTATTATTTCATTGAAATAATACACACAATTTAGTGTTAACTACAAACTAATGAATTGCCCTAATCATACTGATTTTAGATCTAGCTTAGGATTGAATGGCTAGCCAAAAGGGAGTGTATCCAAAGTGTTAGTGGGCACTCTGTGCCATCAATAGATAGTCTATGTCATCATACTCAATGGACATTCATACCATAGTGGGCCATTGGCCAAAATTCTATATAGTGGCATTAAATTACCATCAGTGACTCGTTATCCAAATCTAGAATCTGAGTTCAGTGTATATGGGCATAATTAAAGTAGTTATCTATAGTGAAAACAATGTGTTATTCAATTGTCGATAAATTACTCAATTCTGAATCTAATTGTGCTTAGATTTCAATTTACAAGGAATTGATTAATTTCTTTATTTAACGTTCAGAAAGTAATGCAATTCGATGTTTCTAAATTATTTAATGATTAGATCTCTTTTCATTAAATTTTCTTGCATATTATAAATACATAAGCACCACTAAGCTTTGCTTAGCATATTAGAATAGTTTTCTGACGTGCAGATCAAACAAGGAGAGTTGAGACCGCAGAGTGAGAGACATGCATTCTGGATCAACTGCATCATCAAGGTTCAATGAACAATATTGTAAATATTGTATTCTATATAGTTCACATAGCAAAACTTTGTAATTTTATATGATAGTTGTACTAGTTTGAGAATTTTATAATAATGTAAGTTTTCATTAAGAGTTCTTTATAAATATATAGATATATGTGTGTAATGTAGAAAACTTAACAATTGCATTATTGCTTAAAAGTATTATGACTTTATTTCTTTAGTACATACATAGACATATATATAGAACAATTGTAAATGTTAGATGACATCTCCTATGTAGGTAAGTGTATGGACTATGTAGGGCGTGTTACAATTACTGCTATCAGAGCAAGGTTTAGACGGTTCTAAGTTATGGGTTAAAAGATAAGAGAAGTACAACTGTCAATGCTATGTGAACTATACAATTGAATAAGTGTTTGATGCAGTTGATTTTTAATGTTTAAAGGTATAAGATGGCCTTTGAATCCCGTCAAGGTGCTGAGGATCAAGCTGCGTCCTCACACATTCAAGCTAGTGTGGGAAATCAGCAGCCATCGGAACCTTCTGCGAAATAAATTCCATTAGATCCTTAATTTGTGAGAAATATGGGTGAAATCCTCAGGCAAATTGTAAGAATTGCTCCTCCTGCACAACCTGCACAGCCAGTGCTTCAAAGATCTCCATTGGAGAGAATTAGAAAATTAGGAGCAGAAGATTTTAAACCTCGTGACACTAATGAGTCTTCAGTAGCAGAGTATTGGATGGAGAGGATTGTGAGAGTTTTTGATATTTTGCATTGTACTGATGGGGAAAGATTAGAGTGTGCAGTTTCCTTGTTGCAAGAACAAGCTTTTGCCTAGTGGGATACAAAGCAGAAAGGTGTACTCGTAGTTTGACTTACTTGGGCATTTTTCCAGGAAGAATTTAAAAAGGAATATATTAGTGAGATCTATTTGGAGGATAAGCATCAGGAATTTTGTATCTTAAGCAAAGGCAATTATCTATGTCTGAATATGAGAGGCAGTTTGTTCGCCTCAGTAAATATTTTCTAGAGTTAGTTGTATCTGAGGAAGAGAAGTGTAAGCGGTTTGAATAAGGTTTGAACAGTCAGATTCTGGTGTATTTAATAGCAATGAGGATTAAAGAGTTTTGTACTCTTGTTAATGCGGCGATCGCTATAGAAAATGAGATTAAATAAGAGCAAGGATGAAAACAACAATCAAAGAAGGGATTTTCTAGTGAACAATAACAAGGTAGCAAGAAAAAACAGAGAAATATTCAAGCTCAAATTCAGGGGTTTAGTAGAGGAAGTGGAGCTAGTTTTCATAAATCTAGAGGTGGTAGGTTCGGAGTGGCTACAGGCTCTTCTTCAAGAGTTGTTACTACACCTTGTCAATATTGTGGTAAGGGTCATGCAAGTGAAAATTGTTGGTATAAAAAGGGGGCTTGTTTGAAATGTGGTTCTTTGGATCAGAGATTTTCCAACAATAAAAGAATCAGAAGTTGTGGAAGGATAAAGTTCTGTACAGAGGTCTCAGTCAAGCCGTAAGACAGGTAGAGGTGGTCGACCCAGTGTTAGTCAGTAGAGAGGATCTGAAATAGTGGATAGACCTTAGACTCGAGGCAATGATCCAGGTAGGGCTTATGCCATGAAAGCTGTGGAAGGCCAGGATGCTCTTGATGTTATAGTTGGTAAATTTTCTTTACTTGGTCTTGATGTGTATGCATTGTTAGATCTTGGTTCTACACATTCTAATATTTGTACAACTATAGCTTTAGGAAGGAAAATGTGTGTTGATAAACTTGATTATGAGATAGAAGTTACAAATCCCTTAGGCCATAGTGTGAAGGTAAATAGAGTATATAGAAATTGTCCACTTAGAATTCATGATGTGGAGCTTTTTGCTGATTTGATTGAACTACCATTCCATGAATTTGATGTAATCTTGGGAATGGATTGGCTATTCTGATATCAAGCAGTTATGGACTACTGTAATAAAGTTGTAACTTTTAAGATTTCGAGTTATGGTGAAATTATAGTCCAAGGAGAAAGACAATTTTATCCTTCTAGTTTGATTTGTGCAACTAAAGCTAAAAGGTTAATTAGGAAGAGATGTGAAGCTTATCTTTCTTATGTTAATGATACACGACATTCATGCAAGGTTTTGGGAGACATACCTACAGTAAGTGAGTTTTTGGATTTTTTCCAGAAGAATTACCTGGAGTACCACCAGAGAGAGAGGTAGAATTTGTTATATATGTAGTTCCAGGTACAACACCAATTTCTATTCCACCTTATAGAATGGCACATCCGGAATTAAAAGAATTAAAGGTGCAACTCCAAGAATTGCTTGACAAAGGATTTGTAAAATCTAGTGTGTCACCTTGGGGTGCACCAGTTTTGTTTGTGAAGAAGAAGGATGGTACCTTAAGATTATGTATAGATTAACGACAGTTGAATAAAGTGACTATTAAGAATAAGTACCCGTTACCTAGGATTGATGACTTATTTGATTAGTTGAGAGGAGCGGGTATTTTCTCTAAAATTGATCTTAAATTGGGTTATTATCAGATGAAAATTAAAGAAGTAGATATTCCAGAGACAACTTTTAGAACTCGATATGGACATTATGAATTTTTGGTTATGTCCTTTGGTTTAACTAATGCTCCAACAACTTTTATGGACTTGATGAATTGAGTCTTTAAACCCTATTTAGACCAGTTTGTAGTTGTTTTTATTGATGATATACTGGTTTATTCTAGAAATAGAGAGGATCATAATAAGCATTTGAGAATTGTAATACAGATACTAAGAGAGAATCAATTGTATGCTAAATTATTGAAGTGTGATTTTTGGTTGACGAAAGTTGCATTTCTAGGACATGTAGTGTCAATTAATGGTATTCGTGTGGATCAAAGTAAAATTGAGACTATTTTAAATTGGTAGCCACCAAAGAATATAACAGAAGTCTGAAGTTTCCTTGGGTTGGCTGGATATTATAGAAGATTTGTGCTAGGGTTTTCAAAGATAGCACTTCCCTTAACTAAGCTCCGTAGAAAAGAAATTAAATTTGAGTGGAATGCTCAGTGTCGAGCTAGTTTTGAGCAATTGAAGGTTATATTGACTGAAGAACCTATCTTAACCCAACCGATTCCAGGTAAAGACTATGTTATTTATAGTGATGCTTCTCATCAAGGACTTGGTTGTGTATTGTTGCAAGAGGGCAAGGTAATTGCTTACGCTTCTAGGAAATTAAAATCTCATGAATTGAATTACCCTACACATAATTTGGAGTTAGTTGCTATTGTATTTGCTCTTAAAATCTGGCGACATTATTTGTATGGTGAAAGGTGTTATATTTTCACTGATCATAAAAGTTTAAAATACTTGACAACACAAAAAGAACTAAATTTAAGGCTGCAAAGATGGATGGAATTGATCAAGGATTATGATTGTATCATCGACTATCGTCCTGGGAGCTAATGTGGTAGCCGATGCTTTGAGTCGAAAGACTTTAACAGGTATGTTTAACAGGTATGTTGTATATAGAATATTTTAACATTATATATATATATTAAATAAACTAAATGATATCATGTGTTATGTTAGCATAATTGAGAGTTGAACCAACCATTAGGCAAAAAGTGATAGAAGCTCATAAACAAAATAAAAAATTGTTAGAACTTTTGAAACAAGTGCATGAAGGGGAAAAGCCAGATTATGTTGTGTCAAAAGATGGTGGAGTGTATTATAGAGATCGAATGTGTGTACCTGATGTGAAGGAACTAAAGGAATGTATTCTTGGTGAAGCTCACAATACTATATATAATGTACATCCCGGAAGCAATAAGATGTACCAGAATTTGAAATCTCATTATTGGTGGCCTGGTATGAAAAGAGATATTACTGAATATGTGACTAGATATTTAGTATGTCAACAAGTCAAAGTAGAACATTAAGTTCCATCGGGTCTATTGCAACCTATATCAATACCAGAATGGATGTGGGATAGAATCATGTGATTGGTCATCCAAATACCCAAAAGAAGCATGATACAATTTGGGTAATTATTGATTGATTAACTAAATCAACTCATTTCCTTCCCATTCGAGTTGCCTATTCAATGAATAAACTTGCATCGTTGTATGTTAATGAGATAGTCAGGCTTCATGGAGTACCAATGTCTATTATTTCAGATCGAGACCCTCGCTTTACATCAAGATTTTGGGAAAGTTTTTCAAAAAGCATTGGGTACTCGACTTCATTTTAGTACTGCATTTCATCCACAAATAGATGGTCAATCAGAAAGGGTGATACAAATACTTGAGGATATGCTTTGAAGTTGTGTAATTGATTTTAAAGGTTGCTAGGATAAATATCTGCCTTTAGTAGAATTTGCCTATAACAATAGTTATCAAATGAGTATTGGAATGGCTCCATATGAGGCACTCTATGGAAGGAAGTTTAGAACTCCATTGTGTTGGGTGGAATTGAATAAGAGCAAACTTGTATGACCTGATCTCGTGAAACAAACTGAAGACAAGGTAAAACTTATAAAGGATCGATTACAAATTGCAATGGATAGACAAAAATCTTATGCAGATTCGAAACTGCATGATGTTGAGTATAGTGTGGGGGATAAGGTATTTTTAAAAGTATCACCATGGAAGAAAGTTCTTCGCTTTGGAAAGAAAGGTAAATTAAATCCTAGGTTCATTGGACCATATGAAATACTTGAACGTGTAGGTCCAGTAGCCTGTCGACTAGCTTTGCCTCCAGAATTGGCTAAGATTCATAATGTATTTCACGTGTCGATGCTTAGGCACTATAGATCAGATCCTACACATGTTATTCAAGTAGAGTCTATTGAAATTTAGTCAGATTTGAATTATGAAGAAGAACCAGTGGCTATCTTAGCTTATGAAAGAAAGAAGTTGCGTAATAAGCACATTCCTTTAGTAAAAGTGTTGTGGAGGAATCATTAGATAGAGGAAGCCACTTGGGAAAGCGAAGAGATAATGAGACAACAATATCCTCAATTATTTCAAGCGTCTATAACAGGTAAATTTTGAGGAAGAAATTTCTTTAGAGGGGGAGAATTGTAATGTTTCAAATTTTAGATACTAAACTTTTAAATTAATAGTGATAATTAATAGTGAATTGTGATATAAGTGGTATGGATAAGTGATGTAAATATTGGATCTCAAAAATTTATCAAAGAAATTATTTATTTTTACGGTTTTACGAGATTTAAAATCGAATTAGAATCAAAGGATAAGAAAGAGGGTGCACCATAACTAACATGAGATTGGCCAACCAGATATATATATATATGTGTGTGTGTGTATGTATGTGGACAGCTGTAATGCTATAGCATCTTTTCTTTCTTTCCTTCTTTCCTCTTCCTCTTCTCACGTTCATCACCATTTTCACCATCAAAACTCCTTTCTTCCTTCCTTCCAAGATTTTGATCAAAACCTAAGAGAAAATAATGTTTAGTTATAAGTTTTTAGAAGATTAAGATGGAAAGTTGAGATTATTAACAAGTAATTAGAGAAAAAGAAGAGTTTGAAGAGGTATGTGCTTTTGATTTATAATTTGCAAATATATGAATTTTTATGTGTTTTAATGCTTTATTATTTATAATGATATATTTCTTGAAAGTATTGATTAAATGGATTGATGAGTGAAAAATAACTTTTATATGATGGGTTTCATTCTTAACTCAACCTTTACGAGAATTGAGTGGTTTGATGTTGTTTTTATCCATATGAAATGGTTGAAAGTTTGATTAAGTGAAGTTGTAGTAAAATATTTGATATGAATTATTTTTATGTCAAAACTTTGAGTTTGATACATTATTTTCTTAGATCTTCAATATGTTTGTGTTTAATGAAGTTAAAAGTGCAGAATATATGATTTTGGGATGCCACGGGCATGGCTTAAAGGTGCCATGGGTGTGGCATCAAAGTTGGAACTGTTGGAGGAAGAATTACTCTGAAAATAGACTCAAAATCAATGCCACGGTCATGGCAAATGAGTGCCACGACCACGACCGTGGGGTTGAAAGCGTGACTGTTTCTTTAAGAATTTTGATAAAACAGAGTCAATCTCAATGCCATGGTCGTGGCCCTTGAATGCCATGATCGTGGGGGTCTACAAAGTCATTTAACAACTTTATTTTGTATCCCACGGGCGTGGGGTTGAGTTGTCACGGCCGTGGGGTACCTGGATGATGTTTTTGACTTGTATTTTGTGATATACGAGCGTAGTATGAGGCTAATATGTTTATGTTTATTACTTTTGTGTTGAGAATTCATGTGTATGTGTTAAAAGTACGAAAAAGAGTGATAAAGTTTGAATTTGTGACAAATATATATAACATTAAATGTTGATGAACGTATTATTTCATTGAAATGGTATATACAATTCAGTGTCAGCTACAAACTAATGAATTGCCCTAATCATATTGATTTTAGAACTAGCTTAGGATTGAATGGCTAGCCAAAAGGGAGTATAAATTACTCAATTCTGAATCTAATTGTGCTTAGTATTTCAATTTACAAGGAATTAATTAATTTCTTTATTTAACATTCAGAAAGTAATGCAATTTGATGTTTCTAAATTATTTATTGATTAGATCTCTTTTCATTAAATTTTCTTGCATATTATAAATACATAAGCACGACTAAGCTTTGTTTAGTGTGTTAGAATTATTTTCTAACATGCAGATCAAACAAGGAGAGTTGAGACCACAGAGTGAGAGACTTACATTCTTGATCAACTGCACCATCAAGGTTCAATGAACAATATTGTAAATATTGTAATCTATATGGTTCGCATAGCAAAACTTTATAATTTTGTATGAAAGTTGTACTAGTTTGAGAATTTTATAATACTGTAAGTTTTAATTAAGATTTCTTTATAAATATATAGATATATATATGTGTAATATAGAAAACTTAGCAATTGCATTATTGCTTAAAAGTATTATGACTTTATTTCTTTAGTACATACATAGACATATATATAAAACAATTGTAAATGTTAGGTGACATCTCCTATGTAGGTAAGTGTATGGACTATGTAGGGGGTGTTACAAGTATGGTACCACTTTACTGCTGGGGTGAAGTTGGTCTTGCCTATCTTTACCATGGACTTGACAAAATTTATAGAAATAAGAAGTCTTTTGTTGGCTTTATGGCGGTTGTCGAGGTACTCTTCTTCCACCAATGTCAATTCCATTCTTATTCTTGCATGAATTTGATTTTTATTATTGTTGTAGGCATGGGCATATGAGCACAATCTTGTGAGGGTGCCTGGTATATCCCGAGAGAGAGTCGGGTATCCGAGATTAAATTTTTGGTTGTCAGATCGTGTAGAAGTTCCTGGCTCTCACCATGTGCATACCCAACGCTTTGTCTTGAGCTGCTTAACCTAGGGCCAGGTAAAATAGCATTAGTATACTTTAAAATTTATATAAAAGTTCACTTACCTTATGTCTTTTTGTAGGTCAAATTGGCCTGGTGGAACACAGAAGAGTGGACAAACTGGACTTCCTCCATGAATGTCACATTGCCTTTTCAACATACCCACCGAGTCATTGTCGGCCCTATGTCTAGTGGTTGGTTTCTTGGAGAGAGAGTGTATGAGTGGTTTCTTGGTCCTAAGCAGCGGAGGATCCCAATGCGTTGCCCATAATATACTTTAAATATCACATCAATGCTGGAGAATGCATGGTTGTTGGCTCAGCACGGTTATGATGTTGAAATACTTCTCTATCCACCGGGTGCATCTTATACCCAGTTTATTCAAATAGGGCTCTTGAACTTTGATGTATCCCCTGTTGGTGTACGGGAGATTCTCGAGGAAAATGACAATAGAGATGAGGAGGAGTATCATGGAGAGGGAAGAGAGTTTGTTTCACATCTCAGGGCTAGCACTTCTCAAGTAAACTTTTACCATTTTTCCATTGCATTCGCTTCTTTCTTAACTTATTTTGACTTTTTTAATGATTGTTATAGGCAGCTGGCTCATTTGGTCATGAGGCTGGACCTTCTTTTACTGCTCCTCCATTTGCCCATTCTAATCAACTGGAGATGCCATCTTATCCACAGGGCATTAATCTGAATTACCTGGTAGATTTTCTTATTCTATGATAATTTATGCTATATGTATGAATGATTATGTATGCTCTTACTCTTTTCCTTTCTGTCTCACAGTAGATGCTTAAGGAACAAAATAAGAAACTTCAAGAAGAGTTAGCTGCTAGTCTTCAACAGGTTTCCCATTTTGAAAAATTATATCACCAGTCAGTGCAAGATTTTTAAGACTTTCAATTTCAGGGGATCAGAGATCCTGGTGCTTCTTCATCTAGAAGGCCCCAAGTTGATGACCATGAGATCCTTTCATCTACTTTGGATGAGGACCATTATAGATCTGAATTCCAGGGTAATAGAGATTCAGGTGCTCCTACTTCGGGCAAACTTGGGACGAGTGATATGCCTCATGTTAGTGTATGTGCCCTAGGCCATTTATTTGGATCTTTATGTTATACATTCATTATTAATAAATGAGGTTTTATTATCATTATTGTTTGTTTTCATGTTACACAATTTTGATATTTGTCCCTGGTTTATTATTGTTATAGAGATAAAAAAAAAATAATTCTTAACCAGTATGAACATTGATTTGATAATCATCAGATGGTTATGTGTATAGTGATACAAATCAATTTCATAGATACTTGTTAGAGAACAATGTATTGGATAGACCCATCATGAGATTACTACATGGGTTAGTGTCATAAGTAAATCTCATGATAGTTATGTATTAATTCTTTGACTTGAGATTGTCATAGTTTCCAATATAAGGACTATTATATTTTGACATGATCAAACATTATCCGTAACTGGATAGCAATAAAGGTTATGATCATATATGATAGAAATTATGTAGAGGATAATGAACAATCAAGATAGAATTTGTCCCTCTCTTTGAGAGAGATATCTTTTGGGCCCCTCGATGAGTGAGACTGTGAAATGCATGGCCGTGCTCAAATGAATTGATAGTGTGATCAATTTCATTTGTTTTTATCAGTCTACTTGGAGATCATGTAATCATAAGTTTGAACAATATAAGTATGACGTTGACCATGACTTATGTTCAAGCTAGATATCGTGTGACAAAGGGATTAATGCATGTACTATTATTAGGCAAATTGGACATTCCTTATATTAATTGGGTAGCTGTAACGCCTTGCTAGAGGTCAATTACGACTTGTTGGTTTAATAGAGATTAAATTGACTGCCAATTAATATGGACCTATCGGGTCACACACAAGAATGTGCTTTGGGCTGGATATAATATTAATAATATTAATATTAGATATTAATATTTATTATTATTATTTTTTTCATTTTTTTCATATATTATTAGATAATATATTCAGAATCCTTATTAGATTTGGATTCTGAAGTTTACTTACCTTATCCAATTTTGAATTGGATTCTGGAGTGAATATATTCACTCTAGATGTTAAGTCTTCTCATAGGAACCCTAATACGTTTTAGAGAAAATGTTTTTCAGCATTCGCCGTTGTAGAGAGCTAGCACTCCACACGGTAGCATTCATGTGGATACGAGATAGAGGGTGTTTCGCGATCGAGGCATCTCTTCCAAACTGTGATTTCGAATAATCAACAGGTTAGTTCTTTGAACACTTTTGTCGAATTAAACGAACAGCATGGATCCTGATGGCAAATCAAAGATCAAAATTTTTCCGCTGCGTGTTTTTGGTTTGCAATGATCTCCTTGATTTCCTAACAGTGGTATCAGAGCCGCTTGTTGTTTTCGTTTAAGTCGAAAATGCCATGTTGATATGATTACATGAGATATATTGATTTCGTATGGCATGTTAACTATAAAACCCTAATTCGTTTTTCATATGATGAGAAAGGATTGTTTTTTTGGTTTCGTTTCTGTAAAACCCTAATTCATTTTTCATATGATGAGAAAGGATTGGTGTTTTTAATTTCGTTTTCATGAGATGATCACGTATATATAATTGGTTTTCATATGATGAGAAAGGATTGTTTTTGGTTTCGTTTCTGTAAAACCCTAATTTTTCATATGATGAGAATGGATTGGTGTTTTTAATTTCATTTTCATGAGATGATCACGTATATATGATTGGTTGATTAAAATGATTTTCATATGATGAAAATGATTAAGTTTATATGTGATATAAACATTTGGTAATGATTCTATAATGGGTTGTACATATTCGAAATAAAACAGTAAGAAGGTTAATGAGATTAACGATTCTGTTTTAGGGTTTCACCAAAGAAAAATGTTAATGAGATTAATGTTTCTGTTTGGCTTCGAGGGGCGCTGCCCCTCAACCCCGCCCAGGGGCGCTACCCCTTCGGAACCCCTCCCGCTGACCGGCCAGCGGGAGCCCCGCCCGCTAACCGGCTAGCGGGACCGCCGTATGTTCGCGCCCTATAGTTCATTACCGCGACATTAAGAATGTCAATATATTTATTTCTATTTAACATGTTGGTGATGAATATGTTATGTTTGTTTGATGTCTTGGCATGGTGCATAGCATGGCCTTATGATCTATGTGATTGGTTTATTCATATCTTAATTTTGGGTAAATACGGCCTGCGTGTCGTTTATTTTGTTGTAATTCATTTTACTAGTAGTTAGATTTTCTTTTATTGTAATAAATGAAGATTCAAGCTACAATGTTTGTGATGGAGATTCATACCAAGGAGAAGATGGTTCCATGGTGATGGAAGCACAAGCTCAAGTTTTGAAGATATGTAATATTGCAAGTGTTGTAATAGATAGGTTTTTCACCTAGGGTTGCCTTTATGATCTTCATTTGGTCTCTTGAAGATCATATTTAGTTTGGCCATGCTATGTCACGTTTACATATTTTGTCATTTGGTATATGATGCTTATGTGATAAATTATATATATGCATATAGGATGCTAAAATATAATGATATGTAATGCAAGACATGATAATAATTTAGTTGAACCCTCATTAATAATTTAAGTCTAAATGCCATCCACGTTTTGAAGACCTATCAAAACTAAGATTGTATTAAAGTAGGTATTGCCAAAGCAATATGCTTTAAACATTCCTAGCTAAGTAGGATGAGTAATAGTGCTACTCATATGTTTTAAAATTGGTTAGACTTAATTAGGCTATCAAAATGGTTTTGGGTCTAAGGCATTAGATGGAATTCAACATGCTATGACATATGATGTCAATATTCCATAATTACTAAGAGTTACATGAGATGTAATTGGTAAAGATGTTACCTACCTAAATAACTTGATTTTAATCGTCACGCCAAAGCTGAGTTTAGAATTAAGTGAAATACGGATCTTAGCCTACTAAAATTTTTCTTTAGAGGGTTATATTTTTAGTAGGAGTTTAAATAATTTTAACCTCATTATTAATTAAAATTTGACTTTGCATATTTATCAACAGATGGCTGCTAATAACAATTCCACCTTATCACTGCGATCTATCCTTGAGAAAGAAAAACTGAAAGATTGTGGGACTAATTTTGTTGACTGTTTTAGGAACCTGAGAATTGTTCTCAAACAAGAGAAAAAGTCCTACGTGCTTGATGAAGCTATCCCTGACCCACCTCCTGCTGATGCTTCTAATGCTGCTAAGAGTAAGCATAAGAAGCATGTGGATGATTCCAATGACATAGGATGTCTTATGTTGGCTACTATGTGTCCAGGACTTCAGAAGGATCTGGAACACTTAGAGGCTTATGAGATGAGTGTGCATCTCAAACAAGCTTTCCAACAACAGGCTAGGCAAGATAGGTTTGACACCGTTGTTGCATTATTTGACTGCAAAATGTCTGAAGGTGAATCTGTTAGTGCTCATGTTTTGAAGATGAAAGGCTATCTAGATCACCTTGCTAGACTTGGATATCCCCTGAGTTTAGAACTCTCCACGGATTTGATCCTACATTCATTGCCTAGCAGTTTCTCACAATTTGTCATGAACTATAACATGAATGACATGGAGAAATCCATTCCTGAGCTACATGGTATGCTCAAAACTGCTGAGGGAAATATCAAAAAGCCTACCCAAATATTGAATGTCAATATTAAACAAATGAAAAAGAAAGCCAAATATACTAAAGGCAAGGGTAAGGCAAAAGGTGCTAAAGGGTCCAAGGGACAAGCTAAACCAAAACCTAAACCTAAGGCTAAAGTTCCTAAGGAAGGGACTTGTTTCCATTACAACAAGCCTGGGCATTGGAAGAGAAATTGTCAACTCTATTTGGATGAGTTAAAGAAGTTGAAGGGTAGTGCGACTACATCTTTAGGTATTTATGTTATAGAAATTAATTTATCTATTCCTTCTTCCTAGGTATTAGATACCGGATGTGGATTTCATATTTGTACAAATATGCAGAGACTCAAAAGGAGTAGAATGCTGAAGAAGGGTGAAGTGGACCTACGTGTTGGCAATAGAGCAAGAGTTGCTACTATAGCTGTAGGAACTTATGAACTTGTTATGCCCAATGGGTTTTTGTTAATTTTGAACAATTGCTTTTATGTTCCTACTATGAGTAGGAATCTTATTTCAGTATCTGTTTTGGATGATGAAGGTTATTCATTTTTTATTAAGAATAAGAAATGTTCTATTTTTGATAAAAATGATTTGCTTTATGGTATTGCAAATTCTTATAATGGCCTTTATATCCTTAATCTTGATGATTCTAATGGTAATGATATCTATAACATAACTTCTAAGAGAACTAAGCCAAATGAGTTAAACCCTAATTATTTATGGCATTGTCGCCTTAGCCATATAAATGAGAAACGCATTTCTAAGCTCCATCAAGATGGATTATTAGATTCATTTGATTTTGAATCATTTGAAACATGTGAGTCTTGTTTGCTTGGTAAGATGACAAAGGATCCTTTTACTGGGCATAGTGAAAGGGCTAATGATTTATTGGGCTTGATACATACAGATGTATGTGGTCCTTTTAGCATTAGTGCCAGAGGAGGATTTCGATACTTCATTACTTTTACTGATGATTTCAGTAGGTATGGCTATGTCTACCTAATGAAACATAAGCATGAGTCTTTTGAAATGTTTAGAACTTTTCAAAATGAAGTACAAAATCAACTTGGTAAAACAATTAAACTACTTCGATCAGATCGAGGTGGTGAATATTTGAGCCAAGAGTTTGATGATCATCTAAGGGATTGTGGAATTGTTTCACAACTGACTCCTCCAGGAACTCCATAGTGGAATGGAGTTTCTGAAAGGAGAAATCAAACTCTATTAGATATGGTTCGATCAATGATGAGTCAAGTGGATCTTCCTTTATCTTTTTGGGGTTATGCTGTAACACCCCCACATCCAATACACACACACTACAAACACCACAATGTAGTATAAGTGCACTGAACATAGGGATGCTACGGATTTTCTTAGCATTCAAAAACATTTTATATAATACCATCATCTTTCTCAATATACATTATAGATAATAAGTAATCAATTTGTAATATTAAACAAAATAGATATATAAATACATTCAGTTAATACGCAGCGGAATCTAGAAAATATTTACCTATATGAAACCACTTGAATACATATTTACAATTATACATATATTCGCATTATAAGTAATATTTACAAAATATAAAAGAGTTATACATGATTGGAAAATCTTCTCTGATCTTTAAGTTCCCAAAATCAACTCTTCAACGTTTACTCTCACTCGGTCTCGAAGAGCTCTCGGGTTCAACTCTATCAACTCTATCACCTGCGCGATTAAACACTATCGCGCTAAGCCAAGGGCTTAGTAAGACAATTCATGCTAATGTTATGCTTTAGTGCAATGCAATGTAAATTCTCAATCCATATTATACATGTAACATCATATATGCAAAGCTAACAACACACCTTTGCATTTCACAAATCATAATCATATAAGCATACCCTATTTCAACACAGCAATATAGTTGGAGAGCTATCAACATATCTTTATATTTCACAAACCACACATACATAAACATGTCATATTTCAACATTTTTTCATATACCTTATTAGTTACTCACTTTATCATTCATGACTCACATTAAACAAAGACAAGCATTGGGCCCAAGACACACTAATATGCCATTCAATTTTCAGAGTTAATGCTTTGGTTTTGTTATCACATTTATCAATATCATATACCCAACTAGGCTTCAAGGATTAGGTTCAACCAAGCTTCAAGGGGAGCAAAGCATGCTAAGCTTCAACCCAACTTGGCTTCAAGAACCAACCCAACCTAGCTTCAAGGGTTGTAACATCTCAATTAGGCTTCAAGGACTAGACCCAACCAAGCTTCAAGGGGAGTAAAACATGTTAAACTTCAACCCAACTTGGCTTCAAGGATCAAGCCCAACCTAACTTCAAGAGATTGTTACTCATATTAGGCATGCCACCAACAACAAACTCTGAAAATGGAATAACACATTAGCCACACAATTCATTTATTATTTAGCTATCATTTCCATTCTCAATTCTCATCAACATTTAGGCAAACATGCCTTATTTCATTCAATTGCATCATCATAGCCAATCACAATGGCTTTGCATCACATTTCACATCTCAATTCATATTATGCATATAGCATCATTGATATAGCATTTCAAAGTACATTATCTATATCACACATCATCATTTACAAGATTCACAATACATATAACATACCATTGTTCATAGCTTTAGAATCTTACACATGCATTTGTTTATGTCATTCATTGATTTAAGTGTGTTTAAAGTGTTTAGGTTTAAGTTTATGTACACAATTACCTTAGAAGAACCAAAACAATGCAAAAAGAACAAAGAATCAAAACCTTATCTAACACAATTGAGGGACACGGGCAGCACACTTGAGGGACACAGCCAAGCTTGTGGCCGTGTCTCTCAACCACAATTTGACAGTAGGCAACACGGGCAAGGGACACGGCCAAGCTTGTGGCCGTGTCTCCCAACACCAACATCCAGTAGTGAACACAGGCAATAGACACGGCCATGTCTCCTAAAAATCCTTCCAACACGCCCAAGTTTTCTTGGCTTGGCCATGTCTCTCCTTGCTTTTGGCCGTGTCATTTGAAAACCAAACCCTAAATGTGTCCAACAATCTTCTAAATGCATTTTAACACATCATGCACAACACAAATTCATTCAAATGGGTACGCTCAATAACATAAACACATATCTTACACAATCATCACAATAATCACTTTAATAACACATTAACATCACATTTAAACACAACCACTTCAAAACCCTAAAACCAACATCCTTCTCCATCTTCCAAAATCAACATCCTTCACTTCCAACAACAACACCTATTAAAATTCTTAACTTAAAACCAAATTTAACACTTGAAAACACAACACAACCACATCTTATCATCCATTCAACAAATCCCTAATTAATTTCAAATACCACTTCAAAGAATAAAAGTAATCAAAGGAAAGATCTTACCTTAGTTAAAAACTTCTTGAATCAACACTTGATCACTTAATCTTTCTTCAATTTGAGCTTCACTCAACAAGATCCTCTCTTTGCCTGTTGCTTCCTTTTTCTAAGGAGGAGCCGGCCACAATGGAGAAGAAGAAGAAATTATGAAGAAGCAAAGTCAAATTTTCCTTTTAATCTCCACCAAGAGTTTCAAATCAAACAATTACCAAAACACCCTTTAACCATTTAACTTAACTCTTGTCTCTTATAAGCCCATTTAAGTAATTTCACCCTCACAAAATAAATATCTCTCTTCCATTAACTCTCCCTTTGACTTATGTATATGTTAATTATACAAGCATATAAACAATATATACACTTCTCTCTACACCCTCTTTTCTTTCCCAAAACACATATACATAAACATTCTTTTACCAATTTCTTTTCTTATCACATAATATATACATTCAATCAAATGTTAAACCAACAACATAATCAACTTCTAGGGCATACATTAGGATATTACATATGCCTTGGAGACAGATGCATTCATTCTGAACCGTGTACCATCTAAGGCGGTTGAAAAGACACCATATGAGGTATGGACAAGTAAGACACCTAGTTTGTCTTTTATTAAGATTTGGGGTTGTGAAGCTTATGTGAAAAGTGTTAGTGTATATGCCCTAGGCCATTGATTTGGACCTTAATGTTATTCATTTTGTTATTAATAAAGAAGTTTTTATTATCATTGTTATGTTTGCATGTTATATATAATAATCATTATATCCCTGGTTTATTATTGTTATAGAGATAATAATAAATATAACTAGTGTAATATTGATTTGATAATCATAAGATGATTATAGGTATGAAGATACAAATCAATATTATGGATACATGTTAGAGAACAGTGTATTGGATAGACCCACATAGATATCACTTCATGGTTTAATGTCATAAGTGTATCTCATAATAGTTTTCATTTAATCCTTTGACTTGAGATTGTCATAGTTTCCAACATAAGGAATATTATGTTTTGACATGATCAAACGTTATCTGTAACTAGATAATTATAAAGGTTATGCTTGAACATGGTATAAATTATGTAGAGGAAAATGAACAATCAAGATGGAATTTGTACCTCTCTATGAGAGAGATATCTTCTGGGCCCCTCGATAAGTGTAACTGAGAAATGCATGGCCGTGCTCAAATAAGTTGATATAAGATCAATCTTATTTGTTTATCAGTTAACTTGGAGATCGAGTAATCATAAGTTTGGACAATATAAGTATGACATTTACTATGACTTATGTTCAAACTAGATATCGTGTGACAAAGGGATTAATGCATGTACTATTTCAGGTTTTCATTTATAATGATTCTCATGATTAATTGGGTAGTCATAATGTCTTGCTAGAGACCAATTATGATTTGTGCATTTCAATAGATATTGAAATACACTACCAGTTAATATGAGCCTATCGGGTCACACACATAGAACGTAGGCTGTACTTAAACAATAATAATTATATTTTTATTATTGTTGTTAGTATTATTATTATTATTAGATATTAATAATAATATTGTTATAATAATTATTATTAGATAATAATTATTAAAAATGTGGGTCCATATAGGATATGGACAGTTAGGGTTTTGACAAGGAAAGATCTTTTAAAACGGTTTTAAAAAGGACTAGAGGCCTTGATGATAATTATTATTATTTTCGTTTTGAAAGAAAATGGAAGAAGAGGAAAAACTTAAAACCCTAGTTTCGTTTTTGCAAAAAAAAATTCAGCCACTACCGTTGGTGAGCTAGCACTCAGACCGGCGTACGTTTGTGTGGACTTCGTTAGAGGGTGTTCGTCTTCAGAAGGCAGCATCTGTTAATCATTTTGAAGCTACGCAAAAAAAGGTTAGTTTCAAATCTCTTTTATCGAACTGAATGGATCACATGGATCCTGTGAGTAAATCGAATTTTTTTTGTTTTCCGCTGCGGCAAGGGTTGCAGATCCTTTTTCGATTTACTAACAGTGGTATCAGAGCCTCTTGTTGATTCCATTTAATTCGAAATATGCCATGTTGATGTGTTGATGTGATCTATTGTTTTTCGAATGGCATGATTGGATTCGTTTTATCATTTGATGATGATTCGAATCTGTTATATGAGATATAACCTAAATCGTTGTTGATATATGATGTCAAAGATGACCAATTGTATAAGATACAATTCTGTGAAGTCAAACTAGGGTTGGTATACAATCTGTTATGGTTTCGAATTAGGGTTAATATGATTAATAAAATTCGTTATTCATATTGAATGTATACATAGATTTCGATTTCGATTAATATGATTATTGAGTAAATCGTTTTCTAAGGTTCTTGTAATAGTTCTCTGTAATAGTAATAAAGGTTATGATCATATATGATAGAAATTATATAGAGGATAATGAACAATCAAGATAGAATTTGTCCCTCTCTTTGAGAGAGATATCTTTTGGGCCCCTCGATGAGTGAGACTGTGAAATGCATGGCCGTGCTCAAATGAATTGATAGTGTGATCAATTTCATTTGTTTTTATCAGTCTACTTGGAGATCGAGTAATCATAAGTTTGAACAATATAAGTATGATGTTGACCATGACTTATGTTCAAGCTAGATATCGTGTGACAAAAGGATTAATGCATGTACTATTATTAGGCAAATTGGACATTCCTTATATTAATTGGGTAGTTGTAACGCCTTGCTAGAGGCCAATTACGACTTGTTGGTTTAATAGAGATTAAATTGATTGCCAATTAATATGGGACTATCGGGTCACACACAAGAATGCGCTTTGGGCTGGATATAATATTAATAATATTAATATTAGATATAATATTAATAATATTAATATTAATTATTATTATTATTTTCATTTTTTTATATATTATTAGATAATATATTCAGAATCCTTATTAGATTTGGATTCTGAATTTGACTTACCTTATCCAATTTCAAATTGGATTCTGGACTAAATATATTCACTCCAGACGTTAAGTCTTCTCATAGGAACCCTAATACGTTTTAGAGAAAACATTTTTCAGCCTTCGCCGTTGTAGAGAGCTAGCACTCCAGATGGTAGCATTCGTGTGGATACGCGATAAAGGGTGTTTTGCTTTCGAGGCATCTCTTCCAAACTGTGATTTCGAATCATCAACAGGTTAGTTCTTTGAACACTTTTGTTGAATTAAACGAACAACATGGATCCTGATGGGAAATCAAAGATCAAAATTTTTCCGCTGCGTGTTTTGGTTTGCAGTGATATCCTTGATTTCCTAACACCTCATCCTCCTACAGGCGATGATTTTTTCATAGCTTTATTTTATGATCTGCCACCTCCTTCTTAGTGATCTATGAATATTGTATCAATTGAGGAAATATTGTATAATAAGTATAAAAATAATAATGACAATATATAATTTTTATATTTACTGCAACTCTTTTTTTTCTCTCTTTTTTTTATTTTTAAATTTTCCTCCCAAATTTGGCTTCAAGAGCGTCTCTGCTTGCTTGATACTCCATCCATGGATTTTGCTAGATATCTACCACGACATCATTTTGCTAGGAAACTACTCCATCCTGCTTCTTCATATGTTGACTAGGTTGACCGGATTCACTCACGCGCTGAAGTCAACATCCGTTGGTTGGTACCTTGGTGGAAGATTTCTCATATCACCATGCGAACATACCTGATGTATGTTCCCCTTGCTGCTCTTCATTGAGGTACTTGCTATGATCTTCTTCAGCTCAATTGTCAGTATGGAGCCGAGCCCCGAGGTTCTGAATTCACTCATGATTTAGATATGCCTTGTCTGACTGAAGCCTACTTGGATTGGCTAAAGCAAAGCTGGCCTGCACATTACACTTATCGTCTGCCATAGATTTTACATTTGTTAATTTCTTTAGAAAGTGTGTTGTTAGGATGAAAATAATAAAAATAATAATAAGAGATGTTTCTTTTCCATTTATAATTTGTCATCACCTTTTGCTATTGTGTTTATTCATTTCATCCATAATTGTCAAATACTTATAACAATGCACAAAGAACAATTTTAATATTAATTCTATTTTATTAAATTGGGGAACAACCAAACATAAAGCCAGCATACACAAGATCACTCATGTTGCCAACCAGCCCTTTCGGGTTTTCTAATTGATGATTTTCTCTCATTTAGCCCTAATTGTTGCCTAGCCTGCCCTTTCGGGTTTTCAAAACTAGCAGACTACTCTAACTTTTGCCTAGACCACCCTTTTTGGGTTTTCAACCTAGCAAGCTCTTTTTTCTTCTTTTTTTTATACATAAAAGCTCTTCAATCTGTCAATATTCACTAGCTCACTAAACTCATTCCCGTCCGTGTCTGATAACTTCATTGCACCCTTGTTCATGACTTGTTTCACAACATGTGGCCCTTCCCAGCTAGGCCTAAATTTTCCTCTTGGATCAAATACATTAGTCTTACATTGTTTCAATACCAAATCCCTGACTCTGAGTTTTCTGATCTTAACCTTTCTATTATAAGCCCGAGCTATCCTCCTTTGATACAATTGATGATGATACATTACTTTTAACCTTCTCTCCTCTAGTGAAGCTAACTGTGTGTATCTGCTCACTACCCATTCTGTTTCAGGCAGTTCAGCTTCCAAGGCCACTCTTAATGACTTGATCTCAATTTCAATTGGCAACACTGCTTCCATCCCATAAACCAAAGAGAATGGTGTCATTCCAGTTGGTGTTCTCACACTTGTTCTATATCCCCATAAAGTAAAAGGAAGCATCTCTGACCAATCCCTATATGTCTTGGTCATCTTGGACAGGATCTGCTTAATTGTCTTATTTGTTGATTCTATCGCACCATTAGCCTTTGGTCTATAAGGAGAGGATTAGTGATGATGAATTTGGTACTTCGAGAATAAGTCCTTCACTGCTCCTTAAAACTGTACCCCCATTGTCTGATATCACACCGTGCGGGACCCCATACCTGCAGATGAGGTTCTTTTAAATAAATCTAGCCATTTGACTTGGCCCCAATTTGTTGAAGGATTCAGCTTCGACCAATTTCAAAAAATAATCTACCACTACTATAATGAAACGGTGACCATTTGAGGCTGTCGGATGTATCTCTCCTATAATGTCGATACTTCAAGTGGCAAAGGGCCAGGGTGAAGACATAGAATGCAATTCTTTAGGAGGCATGTGATTCAAGTTACCATACATCTGACATTGTTGGCACTTCTTTACGTACTTAATACAAACTCTCTCCATGGTCAACCAGTAGTAACCTTGTCGAATTATCTTCTTAACCAGGGCCAAACCACTCATGTGCAGATCGCAACTTCCCGCATGTATTTCTGACATGACATGCTCTACTTTAGGCTTCCTCAAGCACCTCAAATGCACTCCATAAGGCCATCTTCGATATAACTCTCCATGGAAGGTGATGTATTGCAAGGACCACTGCCTTATGGCTTTTCTTTCTTTTTTTGTTGCCCCCGATGGTTATTCCCTTTCCTCTAGAAATTGTCTTATAGTATCATACCACACATCACGGTCTGTATCAGTTTCCATGATTGTCTCATATTCAAAGCAAGGAGTTGATGAATTGGTCAAAATCAGAGGCTTAAGGAATAAGTTGACAGGATTTTCCCATACCGAAGCCAATGTGGCTAGGGCATCAGCCATCTGGTTTTCTTCTCTTGGTAGGTGTATAAACCTGCGCTCCTTAAAGTTCTTCTTCATCATGGTCAAGTAATGGTGGTATGGTTTTAATTTCTCTTCTTTCAACTCCCACTCTCCATTTACTTCGGATACTACTAGCAATGAATCACCAAAAACTTTCACCTTATAAACCTTCATAATCAGTAGGGTTTCCAAACCAAAGATACATGTTTCGTACTCCACCATATTATTAGTTGCCCTGAATTTGAATTCTTTGGCTAAATGGATAAAATCCCCTTCGGGCAATTCTAGTATGACTCCCAAACCTACTCCTTTCCTATTAACTGCTCCATCAAAATACATTTTCCACCCTTGTACTTCAATTGCCTCTAAATGTTCATTCAAAAATTCCAAGACTATCTCTTTGCTATCTAGTAGTGGTTGTTGGGCCAGGAATTCTGCCACTACTCTGCCTTTGATTGTTTTCCTAGTTACATACTCAATCTCAAATTCTTCCAATATTATCAACCATCGCCCATACTTCCCAATCAAAGAGGGTGTCTCCCTTAAGTATTTCATTGGATCCAACCTGGAAATTGCTTGCACACTATAAGATTGAAAGTAATGCCGCAATTTCTTAGAGGACCAAACCACAGCTATACAGGTTTTTTCAATGATACTATACATAATTTCATAATGTAGGAGCTTTCTACTCAAATAGTAAACTGCATGCTCAATCCCTGACTCATCTGCTTGGGCTAGCATGGCTCCTATTGACTCTTCTTCTACTGCTAAGTGCAGTAATAAGGGTTTACCGGGTTTAGGTGGTTTCAAAATAGGTGGATTTAGTAGATACTCCTTTATTCTCTCAAAGGCCTTTTGACACTCTTCATTCCACAGGACTGGTTGATTCTTTTTAAGCAATTTAAAGATAGGCTCACAGATTGTTGTGAGCTTTGTTATAAATATGCTAATGTATTGTAATTTACCAATGAATCCCCGAACTTCTCTCTCCATCTTAGGGGTTGGCATATCCCTGATTGCTTTAACTTTGTCAGGATCAATCTTAATGTCATTCAGACCAATCACATGTCCTAACAATTTGCCTAAGGTAACCCCGAACACACACTTCTTTGGGTTTAATCTTAGCTTATATTTCAATGCTCTATCAAATAATAATTCTATGTTTTGGAAGTGTTGTTCCCTTGTATCCTATTTCACCATCATATCATCAACATATACTTTAACTTCTTTGTGCATCATGTCATGAAATAGTGTGGTGGCCGTCCGTTGGTAGGTTGCTCCAGCATTCTTTAAGCCGAACTGCAGCACCCTATAACAAAATATACCCCATGTAGTAATGAAAGTAGTTTTGCCTTTATCCTTTTGGGCCATTAACACTTGGTTGTATCCAGAGAATCCATCTACAAATAAATGTAGCACGCTAGAGGCTGCACTATCAATGAGGCATCTATATGGGGTAAAGGAAAATCATCTTTAGGGGAAGCCTTGTTTAAATCTCTATAGTCCACACAGACCCTTATTCTTCCATCTTTCTTTGGCATGGGTACTATGTTGGCTAGCCAATCTGGATATTCTATCACTTCAAAGAACTTTACTTGTATTTGTTTAGTGACCTCTTATTTAACCAATTCAGCCACTCTAGTCTTAATCGCCTAAGCTTTTGTTTGACAGGTTTTATGTGAGTGTAAGTAGGAATAAGATGTTCGGCTATGTCTCGATATATTCCAGGTATATCCTCATAAGACCAAGCAAATACTTCTTCATATTTTTTGAATATTTTTTCAAATCTCTCTCTCTCTCATCAGGAGTAAGTCGAATGCTATGCTAATGTTTTTATGGTTTTTGATTGTTCCTAGATTTAATGATTGTGTATCAACAGAATTAATATTAAAGATGCTCATGTAACCGCTATTTGAATGTATAAAACCATCAGAAGAAACATCACACAAGTAAGCAAAATCAGACTTTATTGAATTCATTTTGGAAAAGAAAACATCACCATCCTCATACAAAGCAGACAAATTAAAATCAAAATCAAAATCATTGTTCTCAAAATCATATGACAGAATATCTTCAAACTTCTCTTCAACCAGGGCAGCAATCTCCTCCGGAGTCTTCTCGGCTTTTAGGATAGCTTCCTTCTTCTCTTCCGGATTGGACTCCTTGTTGGTTTGCAGGGTGAGCTCTTTCTTCACTTGCTCCACTAGCTCGGCAGCATATGCAAAAATTTCAAAACCTGGGATCAACTTTCCCATGAACATGATTGGCTCGGGCTTTCCTTGGAGTGGTCCCAGGTTTGGAGCTTAACAAAGATTTTTTCAAGGGGTAGAAAGCTCATCTTCTCATTCTTCTTTGGCTTGACATCTTTGTTGGCTTCATCATATCCCAACCCCTTCTTGGAAGTTTGAGTTTTAAAATCTGGAAGCTTTGTCAAACCGGCCTTGCCCTTTCCAAGACCAGCTCCGGGAAGGTAGTTCATGCTCTTCATCATGTTCAAGACCTTAGAGTCCACTACTTCATCATAAAAAATTGTAGCTATTTGGAAGCCATTGAGAGACCTCTCAATCATTAGAGCATTAAAAACCTCATTATTTTCAGCCTCGATGGCCACTGTCTCATCTCCGTTAGGGAACTTGATCTTTTGATGAAAGCTGGAAGGAACTCCACCAAGAGGATGAAACCTTGGTCATCCCAAGAGTAAGGCAAAGGTAACAGGTATGTCCAAAATAACAAATTCAACAATAGATTCAATTGGACCAACCTTGACAGCAACTTTGAAAGTTCCTTCGGCATTATTGTCATAAGCCCGAATGGTTACCTCAGTCGGGTTTATATCCCTTGTTGACATGGCTAGTTTTGGCAATATTTTAAGTGGGCAAACATTTATGGCAGACCCATCATCAACCATTACACATGGAGTCCTTTTCCCTTTTATTTCTATTTTGATAAAGAGAGGGCGGATGTGATCTCTCCCTTCTTCTGGTAAATCTACATCTGAAAAAGATACCGCTCCCATATTAACTTTGCTCTTCTCTTGAATATCTTCACATTTCATTACTCCCTCAATTTTTATGAAGTCGATCAGCTCCTCCGATGTTATGGAGGTGGAAATTGGCATGTTGGCTAAGGCATTGGCCATAGTTTCTCGGTGCTTTTTAAAAGTAGCCAATAAATACCAAATGCTAACACTTGCTAGGGTTCTTTTCAATTGCTTGAGCACGGTCTCATCTTCCTCTTCTTTATTCACTACTTCAACTTCCTTTTCTTTATTTACTTCTACCTCCTTAGGGGGTGGCCTTGCATAAGGCTTATTGGATCTAGTGTTCATTACTTCATCTTCCTCAGGTTCGAACCAGATCTATTCTTCCTTCTTGGGTACATGATCGTTATCACTATCGCTTGAATCTCAAAACCTATTCACAACACAAATTGCTACTTCTTTACCCACCATAGCTTGTTTAATCTCACCAAATACCTCTTCTTGTTTGGTTGCTTCTCCACCCACATCTTAGAAAGATGACATGACAAAACTTTCATGCAAACCTCCTCCAATTATGAAGGTTGCCGGTGGTGGTACTCTATTGAACCTTGGTAATGGAATGTATTTGGTGTTCGGCTTGTTGGACTCGGGTAGCTTTCCACTATTAATCAAATTTTGGATTTCATGCCTCAACCTCACACATCTATCCGTGTTGTGCCCTTGAATTTGATGAAATTGACAAAATGCTTTAATGTCGAAATTAGTTGGGAGAGGGTTAGGCAAAGGACGAGGATTTAAGGGTTGTAACAATCCCTTCCTTTGAAGCTTATTGAGAACTCAAGACAACAGTTTCCCCAATTGTGAAAATTGTCTTCTTGTTCCTTGGCTAGTAGCATTAATACCAACTGCCTTTTGCATGCCTTGGTTACCAGACTGATAGTTTCCTTTCTCATTCCTTCTTGTTGAAAAATGGTTCTTCTCTCTTTCCCATTCTTCAATTTGCAGACTAGCTTGGAGAAGATCTTTGAAATCACAGATGAGTGTATGAGACATCCTTTCATGATGACTAGGCAACACCCCTCTCACAATCATTCTTATTTGATCAGATTCATCGGGCCTCTTCTTGAGCAAAGTGGCCTTATTTCTCCATCTTTTCACATAGTCCACAAAATTTTCGTTGGGCCTCTGTCTAATGGACTCAACTTCCATTAAGGTAACTTCCATCTCAATGTTGTATCCATATTGTTGGATGAAGGCCTTGTATAGTAGATCACAACTCTTTTGTGTTCCATCTTCTAAGGTATTGAACCAATTTTGGATAACATGATCCAATGAGAGCATAAAGTACCTTAGTTTTTGAGCCTTAGTAGCTCGAGTAGACTGCATAGTAGTGATATACTGCTTCACATGGAGGTGAGGATTTCTGGTTCCATCAAACTTTGCAAAAGATGGCATCTTGAATTTGTATGGAACTTCTTTGTCTAGCTCAAATAATTTGTCAACTTCGGACATTTCTTCAGTTTTCAGCTTCTTCTCAAATTTCTTTTCTAAATCTGCAATCATCTTTTCAACATCAAAAGTCTCAGTTTTCTCCATAGCTGATCTTTCAACAATATTTGGCTCTTTCTTCTTGTCTTGAGGATCTTGGAAGTATTGAACCCAGTCATCATCATCATCAATGATCACCTTATCATCATCGAAAACCACTTCAACTTTAGCCTTCCCTTTGTCCTTTGGCTTCTTAGTGCTAGCAGATGCTTCAGCATGATTTCCTAAAATTGCAGCCAATTGGTTCTTCATGGTCTCAGTTAGGGCCTTTTTTATTTCTTCCATCTTGGCATTGAGGGCATCATCCACCATTCTTTGAATTTGTTCAGGCTCCATTGCTTTTGGTGAGCAAGTGATTAAGTTGCTACTAGATTCTTCGTCTCCTGCGTAGGTCAAATTGTTGTAAGCTTTTGAATTGTCGTAATCCAGGGCTGTGAGCCAGAAGGGATTAATGATATGAGATGCAAATGTATGCATGTATGCACAAACAATAAACACAGAAAGATAATTAGGACGTTCCTTCCAACCTTATAACTTCCACACTCGAATGGCGAGTCTCTTTTCCTAGGTAATATGGTTAACAAAATACCAACATGGGGTATCTTATTTTCGAAAAGTTCCTTCGAACATTTCAATCAATAGTTATATTTTCAAAATGGAAATCAGTTCATGATAATTTCCATTAATTAGGCTTTAATCCATCCAACCAACTAATGTAGCTTTTATGCTACATTGGATTAAAACTAAATTAAGAGATTTATTATAAATAGATTCTCACTTGAAAAAGTAACTAATGATTCATGCCAAAAACAAGCCCATGATTAATTATTCTTAGTATAAACTAGGCTCACAATTGATTTTTGGTATTTCGTAATTGACCTGAATAATTTGCAAGCTCTTTGTAAAAAAGGTTGGATGAAAATAATTTTGTTTCTAAGCCCATTGTAAAAAGATTTTAGAAAAAATGGATTTTGGGCTTAGTATTTGTGTTATGAGCAAAAGAATTTTTGATTTGTTTTTAGAAAAGTTTTATGTCTAAAGACCATCTTGAAAAGTTTTAAAAATACCTTTGGTTTTTTGGATTTTAAAGAAAAATTTATTTTGAGCTCACAATGTATTTAGGTCATATTAGAAAAAGAACAAACTAAATAAGCCATGATTTAAACCAAGATAAATTAACCATAGTCAAACAATAAGCATTTGGGGTAAAACCTAAGGAATGTAACTAGACCAATTACATGAGTTTTAGTATTTAGGTTAAAAGGCTTAGGTTCCCATAGCAAGTATATACCAAATGGTAAAAGGCTATGAGTGGTTATGCCATGCTTGATCTCCATACCTTGAGTGAAAGTATGGTATCCCTTACATAATATAACACGGGTAACACGGACATCCAAACTCACGCACATGATGCAAACTAATATGATGCAGTGGATAATATCATGATAAGAAAGAATAGAATAATATAAAGACTAACAAAATCAACTTCTCTTATCCCCAGTGGAGTTGCCACTGTGAGCGGGGATTTTTGCCCCCACTTCCAATGGAATAGTTTTTGCGACTTCGGCACTATTTAGGCTCAGGGCCTTAGAGAACACGGGCCTAAGCCTGAAGAAAATGGAGTCATCACCTGGACGGGTTAGGAAAAAGAAAGGGGTAGATGACTTGATTCCTATGGAATCCCTAACCCCCTAATAGGTTCCAAAAGTTGGGTACGTGTGGGGAAGGTGAGAAATGGCCTAGCACCCCCACAACGCCCGGTTTATTGGAACCGGCCTCCTTTGCAGGTCTTAATGTTATAAAATTCTTAAGTATAACAATATTATCGATATTACATGCAACAATTAAAATAAAGCATCATTATATTAAAATCAAAGCAATGTCCAAAAAAATCAAATAAATGGACACCCATCCGAGGATGGAAATATGTCCTTACATCTTCCATGTCTAAACTAAATAGGACACCCACCGAAAGGTGGAAACATATCCTTTACATTGATCCATTATATAAAAGCTATTTAAATTACATGAAAATTAATTAATGAGGTACCCACAAAGTGGAAACATACCTCTTACAATATTTGGAAATCAAAATAAATCAATAAAATTAAATAACCATTCATCATAAATAAATCATTCATCAAAGATATCAAACATCAATCAAAATATAATAAACATTCATCCAATTTAAATAAAACATTAAATATATTAACTTTAGGGGTTTATGCATTAATTAGGGTTTCTAGAGTTTTATATTCAATAACTAGGGTTTTGCATATAATAATTTAATTTGTTGCGAAATATTTTAAGGAAATAAAAGATTTAAGGTTTTGGATGTTTTTATGAAAATAATGTTACTGTGATTTAAAAAAGTAGGTTTAGTTAGGGTTTTAAGCAAACATGATGAAATTAGGGTTTTAGAACCTTAAGACATTAGGGTTTGTAATTCACGGTTGCTCGATTGTGGTTACTGAGTTGATGAACTTGTCATAAAGTTTTGATGTTTTAAGAATTAGGGTTTAGGAAAACTAGGGTTAACTGTATTGGGTTTTGAGAATTAATAAGATAGTTTGATATTTTGTAAAACATATTCGATCTTTAGGATTTAGGAAAACAATTTTTAGTTTTATAGAAACAATTATGATTACAGTTTTTAAAAAATGTAAAGAAGATTAGGGCTTTGGGGAATTAAGAAGACATTTGGAAATTTTGGACAAAAAGTTAGAGTTTAGATAATTAAGAAAATAGTTCGGGGAAAAACAATTAAGGGTTTTAAAGTTTTTGGAAATAGAAGAAACAATTTAGGGTTTTTAAAGTTTTTGGATGCAGAAGAGTAATTTAGGGTTTTTTAAAGTTTTGGAAACAGAAGAATAATTTAGGGTTTTTTGAAGTTTTTAGTTTTATAAAACATGGAAGTGGAGTTTTTGAAAACCAACTGATTAAAGTATTAACTAAAGTAAACAATTAAAGTTATTGAAACAAAGATCAAATTACTACATATTCCTATTAATCAAAGAAAATGAATCTATTGTGAAAATATAATTTAGGATTAATGATCAAACCTACGTAATTGGTTCCACCAAAAATTGATTTTGGATGAACAACAACAAAGGCAATGTTGCTGCCTTTGATGGATTGATGATTGCTTCTTGTTGCTAATGTCTCTTGCTCCTAGGGTTTTATGTCTCTTTTTTCCTCCCCAAGTCAGAAGTCCAAAGTTTCGTCCCCTTAATTTTGTGTCTTAATGTGGTATTTATAGGAAAAATCATAAACCTACTTCTAATTGTCTAAGGAAATTAAAACAAATTAGGAAAAAACTGCGCTGCAAAATTGCGCCGGCAAAAAAACTTCTGTGGCAAAAATTTAAGATCGAAAATTGCTAGGGAGGGTGCCAATTCGCCGCACGAATTTCCTGCAGCGAATTGGCCCAAGCCGATTCATTTTCGTCGCTAATTTTACCGTCATGGATATTTATTTATTTATTTATTTTTATTAGTATTATTTTTTTAAATTTACTAATATTACTTTTTATATTTATTAAAAATTATAAATAATAAATAATAAATACTAAAATAGATATTATTTAATTAAAATATCACAAAAATTATTTTGGACTATAAAAAATATCGGATCAGACTGGGTCAAAAACTAAGGGTCTACACTCATGTATGCATGATATGCATGAATAATACTTACAATGGTTCTATCGACTCACGGACCAAGATAATCAACTAAAGTGTTCTCATTGACTCCTTCCAAATGCCTATTTAGATCTTCCATTAGAATGGTAGAAGGCTCTGCATTTATGTCTTTTATCTTCAAGATGTCAAGGATATGAGTGGTGAGACCCAAGCAGCGGAGTTAGGGATAGATGCATTTCAAACTATATTTTGGCATGTCAGTTGGTAGCTTCTTCATGACCTTGCCAATAATCATTTACTTTGCCCAATGTGTCCTTTAAGGTTTAATGGTTTAGACAAACTTCTCTTAACTTGAAGGCTTCGTGTGACAAAAACATTTTTTTTTTGAATTTTTATTTTGAAATCAAATGTTGGCTTTGCCGAATAAATGTCAATGTACCTCAGGACTTGATTTTCCAAATTAACATATCTATAACATGAAAACCCTAGTTACCGTACTAAGCTCGGGAATCATTTCTATTTAAGCAAGAATTGTTGTACTTCAGATAGGCACATACTCATTACTTGGTCAAAGGTCTCATTGAGTTTGAATATTGTGAGCTGAATATTGTCTATCTCATATGCATGCTTATTCAAATTATCTCCACTAATAGACTCAACCTACCAAGAGAGATCAAGAGGTATTTAATAGGCTTGAAACGGGGTCTATAAGGGACATGGATTATGTAACACTCCTATACCCCATATACGCACACTACACACTACTACATCTGTAATATACGTATACCGAATACAGGAGTGCCATGATTTATATTAAACAAACCAATCTTTCAATTTAACAATGTAATAAGAAAGCTTAAAACATTCAAATTATATTACAAAGTACAATAGATAAAACGTTCATTTGATACGCAGCGGAAAATATAGCGGTATTTTCAAATACATATTTACATCAAAATTAATGTTTACAAAATATAAAGTTAATACATGTTTGGCAGTTTGTCTTTGATCTTTAAGCCCCTATCAACGCTTCATAATCTAGACTCAACTCGGTCTAGCTGAACTCTCTGGTTCTAACCTGTCACCTGCGCGATGAACCACAAACGCGCTAAGCCAACGACTTAGTGGTACAAACCACAATAAAAATATGTTTCAATGCAATGCCAATGTCACACATTTCAACCATAAAGACAATATTCATAAATGATATATTAATATTTTTCCATAACACTTCATTTCATCATCTTATTCAATTCTTTCACCATTCATGAATCACATTGAAACAAAGACAAGCATGGGCCCAAAAGACACTAATATGCCATTCAACTTTCAGAGTTAATGTTTTGGTTTAATTATCACATTTATCATTATCATTATCCCAACTAGGCTTCAAGGATTAGGCTCAACCAAGCTTCAAGGGGAACAAAGCATGCTAAGTATCAACCCAACTTGGCTTCAAGAACCAAACCCAACCTAGCTTCAAGGGTTGTAACATCTCAACTAGGCTTCAAGGACTAGACCCAACCAAGCTTCAAGGGGAGTTAAGCATGCTAAACTTCAACCCAACTTGGCTTCAAGGATCAAGCCCAACCTAGCTTCAAGAGATTGTTACTATTAGGCATGCCACCAACAACAAAACTCTGAAAATGGAATAACAGATTAGACACACAATTCATTCATTATTTCATTATCAATTCCACTCTCATTTTATCATAATCATTTAGGCAAACATGCCTCAATTATTTCATTTGCAATATTATAGCCAACAACAATGGCTTCACATTTCTTCATGATCATCTAGGCAACCATGCCTCAATTATTTCATTTGAATCATTATAGCCAACCATAATGGCTTCACATCTCATCATATCTCAATTCATATTAAAGCAATTCATCATTAAAGTATCCACAACCAATTGCATTGCACAAACATTTGAATGATCATCATATCTTTCACATTATACAAATCATAACATTAATCAAATTGTATTAACAATATAGTAAATTACTTAACACATTTACAACCAAATGTGTTAAGTCTCAAAATCATGTAAATGTATGCAACCATGTAAGTTTGTACTTACCTCAAGAGCAACTCACACCAATCTATGCACTTCCTCTTCCAAGAATTCTCAACACTTAGGTTAGGGCAACTCAACCTCTTCACAACCTAATTCAAAAGGAATAACACACACTTATTTACAAATACACATGAATTCCAATACAATTATTCACCTATTAATCTCATACTAGGCCCTTAGATAACAAATTACAAGCCAAACCACTTCCTAGGACCCCACGGTCGTGGCCTCACAACCCCCACAGGTGTGGGTTAGAAAACGAATCTGTCCAATTTGCTTAACACCCCCACGGTCGTGGCATCCAAGGGCCATAGGCGTGGCATCCAAAATGCTTTTGTTTCGGACCAAACTCATGTATTCTAGGCTTCCAACTTCAATAAACACAAACACATAGAAAATCTAAGATAATAATTTGATCAAACTCACAACATATATCAATTATCAATTCACAACTCTTACTCTTCCAACACCAACCTAATTCCTTCTCTTCAATTTAACCCCCAAAATCAAAATCAATTAAACCCAACACTCTCAAACACACCACAATCAAACATATTCATACCATCAACAATTAATCATCCAACTTAAATACAACTTAAAATAAAACAAGGGAATCAAGTGGAAACTGACCAAAGTTGATGAAATTTCTTAGATTTCCAACTTGATCACTTGAAATCTCCTTCAATTTTAAGCTTGGAAGATCAAATCTCTCTCTTGCTCTCTTGCTATGGAGTGCCGGCCAAAAGAAAAGAAAAGAAAAGAAGGAGATGAAGATGCACAAAGAAGAAGAAAGAAACAAGAAGAAAACAAAGAAAACAAAGTCAACCCTCAACAACTCTCTCCTCAATAAACAATAAAATATTCAAAATATCTCCATCCACTTCCACTCACTCAAATTCCACTTAATTAATTTCCTTATAATTAATTAATAAAAATTAACTCTTTCTTTGACTTTTCACTTCTTTTGACCATATAATAATTTGACTTGTATATGTTGTATATCTCTATATATACAACATATACACATCTCTCTTCTCATCTTTAATCTTCCCACTTAAACATATACATTAAATCCAAATACAACAATAATGCCAAAACTTTTAGGGTATACTTTGGGATATTACAGATTAAGCGGAGGCCAATTGTAAATTGGAGCCATTGTGACACAATGGGCAAACCCTCACACTACAAATTTCTTGTTCAGACAGTTGGAAGCAGGAGTAAGATAGAGCTTTGAACATTCTTCTTTCTCCTTAATGTTAATCTGGATCTTGATTGGGACTATCTTTTCCCTTATAAAAAGGATGATACCCACATTCCTTTTCTTTCTCTTTCTTTTCTTACTTCTTCTTTTCTTTGAGTATTTTATCATTTTGTCATTCTTTCCTGTAGGACTATCAAGTACAGGACTTTTAAGAACTGGGTGACCTTTCTTCTATCTCTCTCATTTCGATTGAATCTTTGGTTGAGTTGGACCAATTCAAGTCAAACTGTCCTTATTGAAGTCTTTTGCTGCTTTAGGTAAAAGAGAACTTGGTTGGCTTTTTTACCATTTTGGGTTTTATTTTCTTTTCTTTTCCTTTTTTTTGTTTTCTTCTTTTCTTTTCTTTTTTTTTCTTTCTTTTTTTTTTCTTTTCTTTTTCTTTTTTTTTGGTTCTAGCTGTAAAAGAGTCATCTTGTTTGTACCAACTTGGATTTCTAATAATGGATGAGTAGAGTAACATAAATCTTCTTTAACAGTGATAAATCATCCGATGTTGTCTTGATAGATTGGAGATATTAAGTGAACTTTAACTACCCTTATGGTTTTGAGAACATCAACTATCCTTACAATTTTGGCTATGCATTCCATTCTTTGATCTTCTTGCCTTTTAACCTTAGTGATCATAAGACTTGTCAAAAGCATCACAACTGCTCAGGGTAGGTTATTGGGGTTTGTAAGCCAATGAAAAGAAAGCTAAAATTTTATGAAGGCTCAAAGGGACAACTAGGGATTGATATTTAATTTGGTGGATACTAGTTGAAAATCAAGCAGTAGAAGACACCTTCAGGGGACACGGCCAAGCTTGTGGCCGTGTCCCTCCAAGAACCTCAGACACGGCCAAGTTCACTTGAGCCTGGCCGTGCCACTCATGGATTAATGAAGACGCGAATTTTTGGAGCGGAGGTTTCGTATAAATATTAAGATTAGGGTTTTAAAGAGGGTGTTGAGAGTTTGAGTTTAGATTGTGCCGTCAAAGAACATTAGGGTTTTGATATCTTATTTTCTTTGATATTTTAATTACACTTTGATTAAACTAGTCTAGATTAGATTTGTTCTTGCCATTGATACATTCTTCGAGCAAGTTCTAAACAAGAGATTCTTCAAGAGCTAAGAAGTTTGTAATTTGGTTTTGTTCTCGAACATTATCTCTTTAATTTCATTGGAATTGTATTCAAGAATATTATCATGTCTAATTTGATTTCTTTGAATTTTAATGAGATGAGTATGTTTGATAGCATTATGAACTAATTTGATCTAATCTAGGGTTTGTATGGATCTGCTATGATTGTATGAATTGGTTATTACTCTTAACTTAATTATTTCAACTATCATATAAAAATTATGCGGAAAATCAACATGTATCGAGGACTAGATCGAGTGCCTATTTCAACCTCAGAAATAGCGAGTTGGATCAAGTGCCTATTTTAGCAGGAATTGAAGTTCTCGAGAAAAAACACAGGTATTTTTATTTTTATTATTTATTTTCATATTTTTATTTATATATTTTATTTTTGTAATTTTTTAGCTAACTTATTATATATTATTCAGTAGTTTTATTAAGATAGTAAAAATAAATTATTTGTAAAAACCAAAGTATGCAATCCATAATGAAAAAATTATTTATGTGGCTGGACATACTTTTATTATGGAAGTATTATAGTTGGGATATCCATGGTGGTGGAAATGTCCACAAGGCACGCCAGTGGTACGAGTGAGTGGCATTGGATGTTCGGAGATTGATCCGTGAATGTGGTTTTGAAGAATTTATGTTGCAACTGCCGACTAAAGGGATCTAAATGGATAGAAGCGTGATCCAGGCACTTGCTGGCAACTCCTCCGGAAAAACATTTGAAAATTCCGCAACTGTGGGTATACTATCAAGTTGAGAACCCACTACTATGGTATCCACAACATGAGCAAGATAAGCATCACACCCTTTTCTAATCAACTTTGTAGCTGCAAAAGCTGATACAAACAAGGATGCAAGTTGTCTCTGCTCACCAGATACCATGACACTTCTACAATCACCGGTTCTCAAGGTAACACACTTCTTTTGATAGTCTACCACAGCTCCATGCTTAGACAACCAATCCATACTTAAAATCAAATCATACTCCTTAAAAGGCATTTCAATCAAATGACCCAAAAACTCCTCTCCTTGCACCACAACTGAACTATCATGATGCACCTTACTCACCACAACACTATGTCCTAAAGGATTTGTCACCAAGACATCAAATCCTAAGGACTCTGAATGCAATTCAGACACAGGCAATATAGATGCACTTATGTATGAATGAGTAGATCCTAGATCAATCAAAGCAAGAACTGAAATGCCAAATAAAGAAAATGTACCCGCAATAACTGCTGAAGCATCCGACTGCCTCTGCATCACATACACTCGCTAAGAAGACCCAGCCTAATTTGGCCTACTGCCTCCGGATGTAGAGCCTCCTCTCTGACTGATCCCGGGTCTACCACCTCTACTGAAACCTTTGCCCCCTCGCTAACTCTGCTAACACTAGGTCGAGAAGCTGCAGTATCAGTCTATCTATCATCCTGTAGCTCAGGGCAATCTTTAATAAAATGGGCTGGTGACCCACATCTAAAGCATACTACTGATCCACCCGTCTTCCAACAAGCACCCCCATGTGTCCTACCACAACGAACACATATAGATGGAATGGATCTCTGAACCACTGGAGTTGGAGCACTCGCTACAGAAATTATAGGTCTCGATCTCTGCCTCTGATACTGAACTGACCTACCTGACTGCCTCTGGCTCCTACTAATTCTCGGAACAAAACTTCCTCGGCCTCTCTTCATAGATGAAGACCCTACCTCAAACTGGGATCTCCTAACTCTGGTCTCCTCCTCGGTAGTAGCTGTTGCAATAACCTGTGCTATCTCAACACTTCTGGCTGCTGCAACCAACTGAGAAAAATCCTGGTACCGAGAACCAGCAACAATACACATAATAGAGGGCCTCAATCCCTCCTCAAATCTTCTACACCGGTCAATCTCATCTGCAACAATCCCATTGGCATAGTGACTCAACTGGATATACTCAATCTCATACTCTGTCACTGTCCGGTTCTCCTGTTTCAGATTCAGAAATTCCATTTTCTTGACATCCTTATACTCCCTCAGAGTATATTTCTACTCAAACTCCCTCAGAAAATCACCATAAAACAAAGTCAGTGGATCATCCATAGCATGAGGAACTGTCTTCCACCAATCATAAGCATCTTTCAGTAGAAGGGATCTAGCATAATCAAATTTCTCTTCAGGAGTAGCTTGCAAGTGGATAAATACTCTCTGTACTCTATCCAACCACTGCTTAGCTATTGCAGCATCTGTAGTGCCAAAGAAATCCTAAGCCCCATATTTCCTCAATTTATCATAATGTCTCACTGGCACTTGAGGTTGTGGTGGCAGTGGTGGCTGCACTGGAGCTTGCCTCAACAATTCTACCACATGTCTTAGCCAAATTGGTGGAACCTCATCAACAGCTGATCTCTTTGGCACAGGAACAGGTGCCTCTCCAGCTCCTTCAACCCTAGCTCCATCTCTACCCTCTTCAGGAGCTACACTCCCAACACTACCTTCTACGGACTGACGTGACTAAGACGCCATCACTACCTATATCTGCAAACACAGCAGAATATACCTCATTAAAGATCAGAGATTGCCAATACCAAAACATGTATCTTATTTAAAAATCATATTTTAAAATCAAAATTTTCTTTTTCTTACAATTTACCTAGGTTGAGAATCTTAAAACCTAGGCTTTGATACCAAAACAATTGTAACACCCTTATACCCTGTATACGCATACTACACACTACTACATCTGTAATATACGTATATTGAATACAGGAGTGCCACAGTTTATATTAAACAAACCAATCTTTCAATTTAAGAATGTAGTAAGAAAACATAAAACATTCAAATTATATTATAAGTACAATAGATAAAACGTTTATTGAATACGCAGCGGAAAATATAGCGATATTTACATATATATATATTTACATCAAAATCAATGTTTACAAAATATAAAATTAATACATGTTTGGCAGTTGGTCTTTGATCTTTAAGCCCCCTATCAACACTTTAGAATCTAGACTCAACTCGGTCTAGCTGAACTCTCTGGTTCTACCCTGTCACCTGAGCAATGAACCACAATCGCGCTAAGCCAATGGCTTAGTGGTATAAACTACAGTACAATATGTTTCAATGCAATGCCAATGTCACACATTTCAACCATAGAGACAATATTCATAAATGATATATTAATATTTTTCATTACACCACATTTCATCATCTTATTCAATTATTTCACCATTTATGATTTATATTGAACAAAGACAAGCATGGGCCCAAAAGACTCTAATATGCCATTCAACTTTCAGAGTTAGTGTTTTGGTTCAATTATCACATTTATCATTATCATTATCCCAACTAGGCTTCAAGGATTAGGCTCAACCAAGCTTCAAGGGGAACAAAGCATGCTAAGTATAACCCCAACTTGGCTTCAAGAACCAAACCCAACCTAGCTTCAAGGGTTGTAACATCTCAACTAGGCTTCAAGGACTAGACCCAACCAAGCTTCAAGGGGAGCTAAGCATGCTAAACTTCAACCCAACTTGGCTTCAAGGATCAAGCCCAACCTAGCTTCAAGAGATTGTTACTATTAGGCATGCCACAAACAACAAAACTCAGAAAATGGAATAACACATTAGACACACAATTCATTCATTATTTCATTATCAATTCCATTCTCATTTGCAATATTATAGCCAACAACAATGGCTTCACATTTCTTCATACTCATCTAGGCAACCATGCCTCAATCATTTCATTTAAATCATTATAACCAACCACAATGGTTTCACATCTTATCATATCTCAATTCACCTTAAAGCAATTCATCATTAAAGTATCCACAACCAATTGCATGGAACATACATTTTGAATGATCATGATATCTTTCACATTATGCAAATCATGACATTAATCAAATGTATCATCAATGTAATAGATTAATTAACACATTTACAACCAAATGTGTTAAGTCCCAATGTCATGTAAATGTATGCAATAATGTAGGGTTTGTACTTACCTCAAGAACAACTCACACCAATCTATACACTTCCTCTTCCAAGAATTCTTCACTACAAGGATTCGGGTAACTCAACCTCTTCACAACCTAATTCGAAAGGAATAATACACACTTATTTAAAGATACACATGAATTCCAATACAATTATTCACCTACTAGTCTCATACTAGACCCATAGATCACAAATACAAGCCAAAACCACTATCAAGGACCCACAGTCGTGGCCTCACACCCCCACGGTCGTGGCCTCACAAACCCCCACGGTCGTGGGTTAGCAAACGAATCTATCCAATTTGCTTAACACCCCCACGGTCGTGGCATCCAAGGGCCACGGGCGTGGCATCAAAAATGCTTCTGTTTCGGACCAAACTCATGTATTCTAGATTCCAACTTCAATAAACACAAACACATAGAAAATCTAAGATAATAATTTGGTCAAACTCACAACATACATCAATTATCAATTCACAACTCTTACTCTTCCAACACCAACCTAATTCCTTCTCTTCAATTTAACCCCCAAAATCAAAATCAATTAAACCCAACACTCTCAAACACACCACAATCAAACATATTCATGCTCTTAATAATCCAACACCAAACTCAAACACAACATAAAATAAAACAAGAGAATCAAGAGAAAACTTACCAAAGTTAATGAAATTTCTTAAATTTCCCACTTGATCACTTGAAATCTCCTTTAATCTTGAGCTTGGAAAACAAAAACTCTCTTTCTCTCTATTGCTTAGTTGATGCCCGACCAAGAAGGAAAAGAAGAAGAGAAGAAGAAAAATAAGAAGCAAACTCAAACACTCTTCTCTACTTAAACCTCCACCAAGAAATTTTTATATTAAAATAATCTAAATATCCTCTTCCATTCATTAATTTTCCATTTAATTAATTTCATAAATAAAAAAAATAAACAATCTTCTTTTGACTTCCATTACTTTGACTTGTATATGTTGTATATATCACTATATATACAACATATACACTCTCTCTTTACTTCTTTTCTCTTTCCATTTAAACATATACATTAAATCCACAAACACAAATAATTCCAAAACTTTTAGGGTATACTTTGGGATATTACAATTCTCCCCCTCTAAAAAGAAATTTTGTCCTCGAAAGTACCTGATATCAAGTCTGGAATAGTTGAGGATACTGATCTCGCATTGCTTGCTCACTCTCCCAAGTTGCCTCTTCCTTTGCAAGATTCTTCCAAAGAACTTTGACCAGTGACACTTTCTTATTTCTCAACTCTTTCACTTCATGTGCCAAAATAGCAACTGGTTCTTCTTAAAAAGTCAGATCCGGACTCATCTCAATAGATTCAACGGACAAAACATGAGATGGATCTGATCTGTACCTCCGCAACATAGAAACATGGAAGACATTGTGAATTCTATCTAACTTAGGCGGCAAAGCAAGTCGATAAGCAACCGGTCCAACTCTCTCCAATACCTCATAAGGTCCAATAAAACGAGGACTTAGCTTCCCTCTGCGGCCAAATCTCAAAATCTATTTCCAAGGAGACACTTTTAAAAATACTTTATCTCCAACATCAAACTCTATGTCTCTCCTCTTCAAATCTGAATAAGATTTCTACCGATCTGAAGCTGCTTTCAACCGATCCCGAATTATCTTCACTTTCTCTTCCGTTTCTTTAATTAAATCAGGACCCACCAATTTGCCTTCTCCAACTTCATTCCAACATAGAGGCGTTCTACATCTTCTACCATACAATGCCTCATAAGGTGCCATTTTAATACTAAATTGATGATTGTTGTTATAAGCAAATTCTATCAATGGCAAAAATCTGTCCCAACTTCCAGAGAAATCAATGACACAACTTCTCAACATGTCTTCTAAAATTTGTATCACTCTCTCTAACTGCCCATCTGTCTGCAGATGAAAAGCAGTGCTAAAGTGCAATCGAGAACCCAAAGCACTATGTAAACTTTTCCAAAACCTTGAAGTAAATCGAGGATCTCGATCAGACACTAAAGAAATTGGGACTCCATGCAACTTTACTATCTCACTGATATACAGCTCAACCAACTTCTCAAGAGAATAATCCATTCTATCTGGAAGAAAATGAGCTGTCTTTGTTAATCGATCAACAATCACCCAAATAGCATCATGCTTCTTCTGAGTCAATGGCAAACCAGACACAAAATCCATTGTCACTCTCTCCCATTTCCATTCAGGCACTGATAAAGGTTGAAGCAACCCAGTTGGAACTTGATGCTCAGCTTTCACCCTCTGACAAGTAAGACACTTGGATACAAACTCCGCTATGTCTTTCTTCATACCTGACCACCAATAATGCTGCTTCAAATCATGATACATCTTAGTACTCCTAGGGTGCATAGCAAAAACTGATTGATGTGCTTCTTTTAAAATAATCTTTCTCAATTTAGCATCATCAGGAACACACAATCTATTTTTGAACTAAAGACTACCATTATCTCTCACATGGAAATCTCGGCTCTCCCCATTTTGGCAATCTGACACAACTTTCTGAATTTTCTCATCAGCCGATTGAGCCTCCTTAATCTGATCCAACAACACTGGTCTCAAATACAACTGAACCAACAATGCACCATCATTACATGATTCAAAACTAGCATGCAACGCTCTCAACTCAACAAGCAACGAGAGCGAATAAACAGTCAAACCTACCAAAGACTTTTGACTCAAGGCATCAGCAACAACATTTGCCTTACCAGGATGATAATCAATCAAACAATCATAGTCTTTGATCAGCTCCAACCATCGTCTTTTCCAAAGATTAAGTTCTTTCTGAACCCCCAAATATTTCAAACTCTTATGATCTGTATAAATAAAACACCTCTCCCCATACAAGTAGTGTCGCCAAATCTTCAAAGCAAAAACTATGGCTGCTAACTCCAAATCATGCATCGGATAATTAAGCTCATGCGGCTTCAACTGCCAAGAAGCATAAGCTATAACTTTACCCTCTTGCATCAAAACACAACCTAAACCATTATGTGAAGCATCACTGTAAATCACATATGGTTTATCTTCCACAGGTAAAGCAAGAACAGGCGCTTGAGTCAACATCTCTTTCAACTACTCAAAACTAGCTTGACATTGATCTGTCCACACAAATCTAACTCCCTTTCTAAGTAATCTGGTGAGTGGAGTAGCTATCAAAGAAAAACCTTTCACAAAGCGTCGATAATAGCCTGCCAAACCCAGAAAACTTCTGACTTCAATTACAGACTTCAGTGGACTCGAATTCAAAATAGCCTCAACTTTATTCAGATCAACTCTTATACCATCTGCTGAAACTATATGACCGAGAAAAGTTACTTGATCAAGCCAAAACTCACACTTCGACAGCTTAGCATACACTTGCTTCTCTCTCAAAGTCTGCAGTACAATCCGCAGATGCTTGTCATGATCCTCTTCATTACGCGAATACACCAAAATATCATCAATGAAAACCACCACAAACTGATCTAGATAGGGCCTAAACACCCTATTCATCAAATCCATGAAAGCTGCAGGTGCATTCGTCAACCCAAAAGGCATCACCAAAAACTCATAATGCCCATACCTTGTGCGAAAAGTTGTCTTAGGAACATCTTCCTCTCTGACCCTCAACTGATGGTACCCTGATCTCAAATCAATCTTGGAAAACACTGCTGCTCCCTTCAACTGATCGAAGAGATCATCTATCCTAGGCAAAGGATACTTATTCTTGATAGTCACCTTATTAAATTGCCTATAATCGATGCATAACCTCAAAGTACCATCCTTCTTCTTCACAAACAAAACAGGAGCTCCCCACGAAGACACATTAGGGCGAACAAACCCTTTATCCAACAACTCCTGCAACTGCACCTTCAACTCTCTCAACTCAGCAGGTTTCATTCGATAGGGAGTAATAGAGATGGGAGTGGTACCATGCAACAAATCGATACCAAACTCAACCTCTCTCTCAGGGGGTAACCCTGGAAACTCCTCCGAAAAAATATTTTAAAATTCCGCAACTGTGGGTATACTATCAAGTTGAGAACCCACTACTCTGATATCCACAACATGAGCAAGATAAGTATCACACCCTTTTCTAATCAACTTTCTAGCTGCAAAAACTGATACAAACAAGGATGCAAGTTGTCTCTGCTTACCAGATACCATCACACTTCTACCATCACCGGTTCTCAAGGTAACACACTTCTTTTGACAGTCTACCACAACTCCATGCTTAGACAACCAATCCATACCTAAAATCAAATCATACTCCTTAAAAGTCAATTCAATCAAATCACCCAAAAACTCCTCTCCTTGCACCACAACTGAACTATCACGATGCACCTTACTCACCACAACACTATGTCCTATAGGATTTGTCACAAAGACATCAAATCCTAAGGACTCTGAATGCAATTCAGACACAGGCAAGATAGATGCACTTATGTATGAATGAGTAGATCCTGGATCAATCAAAGCAAGAACTGAAATGGCAAATAAAGAAAATGCACCTGCAATAACTGCTGAAGCATCCAGCTGCCTCTGCATCACATACACTCGCTGAGAAGACCCAGCCTCATCTGGCCTATTGCCTCCGGATGTAGAGCCTCCTCTCTAACTGATCCCGGGTCGACCACCTCCACTGAAACCTCTGCCCCCTCGACTAACTCTGCTAATACTAGGTCGAGAAGCTGCAGTATCAGTCTGTCTATCATCCTGTAGCTCAGGGCAATCTTTAATAAAATGGGGTGGTGACCCACATCTAAAGCATACTCCTGATCCACCCATCTTCCAACAAGCACCCCCATGTGTCCTACCACAATGAACACATATAGATGGAACAGATCTCTGAACCACTAGAGTCGGAGCACTCGCTATAGAAATTGTAGGTCTCGGTCTCTGCCTCTGATACTGAACTGACCTACCTGACTGCCTCTGGCTCCTACTAATTCTCAGAACAAAACTTCCTTGGCCTCTCTTCATAGATGAAGACCCTGCCTCAAACTGGGATCTCCTAACTCTGGTCTCCTCCTCGGTAGCAGCTGTTGCAATACCCTGTGCTCTCTCAACTCTTCTGGCTGCTGTAACCAACTGAGAAAAATCCTGGTATCGAGAACCAACAACAATACACATAATAGAGGTCCTCAATCCCTCCTCAAATCTTCTACACCGGTCAATCTCATGTGCAATAATCCCACAGGCATAGTGACTCAACCGGATATACTCAATCTCATACTCTGTCACTGTTTGATTCTCCGGTTTTAGATTCAGAAATTCCATTTTCTTGACATCCTTATACTCCCTCGGAGTATATTTCTGCTCAAACTCCCTTAGAAAATCACCATAAAACAAAGTCGGTGGATCATCCATAGCATGAGGAACTGTCTTCCACCAATCAAAAGCATCTTTCTGCAGAAGGGATCTAGCATAATCAAATTTCTCTTCAGGAGTAGCTTGCAAGTGGATAAATACTCTCTGTACTCTATCTAACCACTGCTCAGCTATTGCAAGATTTGTAGTGCCAAAGAAATCCTCAGCCCCATATTTCCTAAATTTATCATAATGTCTCACTGGCATTTGAGGCTGTGGTGGCGGTGGCGGCTGCACTAGAGCTTGCCTCAACAATTCTACCACATGTCTTTGCCAAACTGGTAGAACCTCATCAACAGCTGATCTCTCTGGCACAGGAACAGGTGCCTCTCTAGCTCTCTCAACCCTAGCTCCATCTATACCCTCTTTAGGAGCTACACTCTCAGCACTACCTTCTACGGACTGACGTGACTGAGACGCCATCACTACCTATATCTGCAAACACAGCAGAATATACCTCATTAAAGATCAGAGACTGCCAATACCAAAACATGTATCTTATTTAAAAATCATATTTTAAAATCAAAATTTTCTTTTTCTTACAATTTACCTAGGTTGAGAATCTCAAAACTTAGGCTCCGATACCAAAACAATTGTAACACTACACACTACTACATCTGTAATATACGTATACCGAATACAGGAGTGCCACGGTTTATATTAAACAAACCAATCTTTCAATTTAACAATGTAATAAGAAGACTTAAAACATTCAAATTATATTATAAGTACAATAGATAAAACGTTTATTGAATACGCAGCGGAAAATATAGCGGTATTTACATATATATATTTACATCAAAATCAATGTTTACAAAATATAAAATTAATACATGTTTGGCAGTTGGTCTTTGATCTTTAAGCCCCCTATCAACACTTTAGAATCTAGACTCAACTCGGTCTAGCTGAACTCTCTGGTTCTACCCTGTCACCTGAGCAATGAACCACAATCGCGCTAAGCCAATGGCTTAGTGGTATAAACTACAGTACAATATGTTTCAATGCAATGCCAATGTCACACATTTCAACCAAAGAGACAATATTCATAAATGATATATTAATATTTTTCATTACACCACATTTCATCATCTAATTCAATTATTTCACCATTTATGATTTATATTGAACAAAGACAAGCATGGGCCCAAAAGACTCTAATATGCCATTCAACTTTCAAAGTTAGTGTTTTGGTTCAATTATCACATTTATCATTATCATTATCCCAACTAGGCTTCAAGGATTAGGCTCAACCAAGCTTCAAGGGGAACAAAGCATGCTAAGTATCAACCCAACTTGGCTTCAAGAACCAACCTAGCTTCAAGGGTTGTAACATCTCAACTAGGCTTCAAGGACTAGACCCAACCAAGCTTCAAGGGGAGCTAAGCATGCTAAACTTCAACCCAACTTGGCTTCAAGGATCAAGCCCAACCTAGCTTTAAGAGATTGTTACTATTAGGCATGCCATCAACAACAAAACTCTAAAAATGGAATAACACATTAGACACACAATAAATTCATTATTTCATTATCAATTCCATTCTCATTTGTAATATTATAGCCAACAACAATGGCTTCACATTTCTTCATACTCATCTAGGCAACCATGCCTCAATCATTTCATTTAAATCATTATAACCAACCACGATGGTTTCACATCTCATCATATCTCAATTCACCTTAAAGCAATTCATCATTAAAGTATCCACAACCAATTGCAAGGAACATACATTTTGAATGATCATCATATCTTTCACATTATGCAAATCATGACATTAATCAAATGTATCATCAATGTAATAGATTACATAACACATTTACAACCAAATGTGTTAAGTCCCAATGTCATGTAAATGTATGCAATAACATGAATTCCAATATAGTTATTCACCTACTAGTCTCATACTAGACCCATAGATCACAAATACAAGCCAAAACCACTATCAAGGACCCACGGTCGTGGCCTCACACCCCCACGGTCGTGGCCTCACAACCCCACGGTCGTGGCCTCACAAATCCCCACGGTCGTGGGTTAGCAAACGAATCTGTCCAATTTGTTTAACACCCCCACGGTCGTGGCATCCAAGGGTCACTGGCGTGGCATCCAAAATGCTTCTGTTTCGGATCAAACTCATGTATTCTAGGCTTCCAACTTCAATAAACACAAACACATAGAAAATCTAAGATAATAATTTGATCAAACTCACAACATACATCAATTATCAATTCACAACTCTTACTCTTCCAACACCAACCTAATTCCTTCTCTTCAATTTAACCCCCAAAATCAAAATCAATTAAACCCAAAACTCTCAAACACACCACAATCAAACATATTCATGCTCTTAATAATCCAACACCAAACTCAAACACAACATAAAATAAAATAAGAGAATCAAGAGAAAACTTACCAAAGTTAATGAAATTTCCTAAATTTCCCACTTGATCACTTGAAATCTCCTTTAATCTTGAGCTTGGAAAACAAAAACTCTCTTTCTCTCTATTGCTTAGTTGATGCCCGACCAAGAAGGAAAAGAAGAAGAGAAGAAGAAAAATAAGAAGCAAACTCAAACACTCTTCTCTACTTAAACCTCCACCAAGAAATTTTTATATTAAAATAATCTAAATATCCTCTTCCATTCATTAATTTTCCATTTAATTAATTTCATAAATAAAAAAAATAAACAATCTTCTTTTGACTTCCATTACTTTGACTTGTATATGTTGTATATATCACTATATATACAACATATACACTCTCTCTTTACTTCTTTTCTCTTTCCATTTAAACATATACATTAAATCCACATACAACAATAATTCCAAAACTTTTAGGGTATACTTTGGGATATTACAAAAACCCTAAATCATTTTATTAATTCCAAAAACCCTAATCTCTATTCCAAAAGTCAGTAGCCTTATTTTTTTAAGCATCAAAAGCTTTAACCCTAATTAATCCTTCTTTCCAAAATCACACAGTAAGCATTATTCTTTTAAAAAATAACATTAGTTTCTTCTAATTTCAAAACCCTATTTTCTAAATCTTAAACCTTAAAATCTTAATTTTCAACACCGAAACTTGCAATCCTAAAAGCTAGTTTTTAAAATCTTCGGGGTCCGGGCCCCGACCTCGCAAGGGGCGCTGTGCCCTTGAGACACGCCCACTAACCGGCTAGCAGGACCGCCGTGTGGGCTCGGGTCACTATTCATTTATGTATTATAAATTTTTATATTCAAAATACAAACCTAAACCCTAGTTTGATTCATTGAACCCTAATCCCTTTCAATTCTTTTAAAACCTACAGTAGCCTAAACAAATAAATATAATAATATCTTAAGATTCCAAAACCCTAAAATATTAATTAAAGAACTTTAAATAGAAACAGTAAACCTCAATTTGTATCTTTACTTGCTTTATTTTTAGATTTGATTACGTAGTTTATTATATGCTTTGATTTATTTAATTTCAATGCTTGATTTATTTAATTTATCATGGATGAATGCTTATTATATATTTTGATTAATGTTTAATATCTTTGATAATGATTTATTTATTATGAATGGTTATTTACTTTTATCGATTTATTTTTTATTTTCAGATGTTGTAAGAGGTATGTTTCCACTTTGTGGGTACCTTATTAGTTAAATATCATGTAATTTAAATTGCTTTTATATTTTGGATCAATGTAAAGGACATGTTTCTACCTTTTGGTAGGTGTCCTATTAGTTTAGACATGGATGATGTAAGGGCATGTTTCCATCTTCTGATGGGTGTCCATTTATTTGCTTTGTTTGGACATTGCTTTGATTTTAATATAACGATGCTTTCTTTCAATTATTGCTTGTAATATGGATAATATTGTTATATTTAATAATTTTATAACATTAAGACCTGTAAAGGAGGTCGGTTCTAATGAACCGGGCGTTGTGGGGGTGATGGGCCATTTCTCACCTTCCCCACACGTACCCAACTTTCCGAACCCATTAGGGGTTGGGGATTCCATAGGAATTGAGTCATCAACCCCTTTCATTTTTCCCGGTCCGTCCGTGTGGCGACTCCATTTTCTTTGGACTTAGGTTTGTGTTCTATAAGGCCCCGAGCCTAAATAGTGCCGAAGTGGCAAGAACCATTCCACCTGGAGTGGGGGCAAAAATCCTCGCTCACACCTAGACAAAGGTAATTGTGTAGGAGCCCTCTCTAAGTAAGCATACACAACTCAATGCTATAGAATAATTTCCTCATCTAGTAATGTCATTCGAGCCATGATGCATAAATATATTAATTCATGAATTATCAAGCTAGATTCCTCATCGGTTGAGCACCAAAATGAACAAAGACTAACAAAAATTTTAATGAAAGTAATTTATTCAAACAAATTTAAACTTGAAAAACATAATTGATCAAATTAAATATTAAAGAAAGTAAAATTGAAAAGCAGCATTCAAGCTAAGGAAAGTTTATTGAATTAAGCTCCTTTTCCTTTCACGTCTTCAACATTCCCATCTTGAAAAGAGGATAAAACAAAATCTTCTTCCAATCCTTTTCCCACCATGAAGGTTGCTGGTGGTGGCACTTTTCCTAATTTAGGCAAAGGGTTGTTCTTGGTATTGGGCTTATCCGGCTCGGGTAGCTTACCACTATCAATCAAATCTTGGATCTCATTCCTTAGACGAGCACATTTATCTGTTTCATGCCCTTGCATTTGATGAAATTGATAGAAGGCCTCGGCATTGAAGTTTGGTGGCAGTGGATTATGTAATGGTCTAGAAGGTAATGGTTGTAACAACCCTTTCTTTTGCAGCTTGCTAAAAACCCAAGATAGAGGTTTCTCCAATTTTGAGAATTGTCTATTATTTCCTTGACCAGTCACATTAACTTCAACTTCTTTTTGCGTGCTTTGATTGCTAGGATGATAATTACCTTTCTCATTCCTTCTTGCCGAAAAGCGGCTCTTCTCCCTTTCCCACTCTTCGATTTGCAGACCATCTTGGAGAAGATCTTTGAAATCACGGATGAGTGTATGAGACATCCTGTCACGAAGACTAGGCAAGACCTCTCTCACAATCATCCTTATTTGATCAAATTCATCGGGCCTCTTCTTGAGCAAAGCAGCCTTATTTCTCCATCTTTTGACACAGTCCATAAAATTCTCATTTGATCTTTGTCTAATGGACTTCACTTCCATTAATGTTACTTCCAGCTTGACATTGTACCCATATTGTTGAATGAAAGCCTTATACAATATGTCCCAATCTTTTTGTGTACTTTCCTCTAAGGTGTTAAACCAATTTTGGACAATAGGGTTAATGAGAGTATGAAGTACCTTAGAGTTTGAGCCTTAGTAGCTCGAGCAGACTGCATAGCAGTGATATACTGCTTCACATGGAGATGGGGGTTTCCAGTACCATTGTACCTAGCGACGGAAGGCATCTTGAACTTATAAGGGACCTCCTCAACTTGTTCAAATAGTTTGTCGATCTCGGACACCTCTTCGGCTTTTAGTTTCTTCTCAAATTTCTTTTCTAAATCAGCAATCATCTTCTCAACATTAGACATCTCGGTCTTTTCAATAGTTGCCTTCTCAACAACCTTCGACTCCTTTTTGTCTTGAGGATCTTGGTAGTATTGAGCCCAATCATCATCGTCAATGATCACCTTATCATCATTAAAAGCTACTTCACCAACTTTAGCCTTCCCTTTTTCCTTTGGCTTCTTGGAGCTAGCAGATGCTTCACCATTATTTCCTAAAATTGCTGCCAATTGGTTCCTCATGATCTCAGCCATGGCCTCTTTTATTTCTTCCAACTTGGCATTGAGGGCTTCTTCTACCATTCTTTGAATTTGTTTGGGCTCCATTACTTTTGGTGAGCATGTGATTGAGTCGTTGCTAGATTCTTCGCTTCCGGCATAGGTCGGTATGTTGTATGCTTTTGAACTATCATAATCCAAGGCTGCGTGCCAGAGAGGATCAATGATATGAGATGAAAATGTATGCATGTATGCATGTCTGCACAAACAATCAACAAAGATAAGTAGAACATCCCTTCCAACCTTATAACATCCACACACGAATTGCTAGTCTCTTTTCCTTGGTATATGGTTAACAAAATACTAACATGGGGTATCTTGTTTACGAATATTTCCCTTGGACATTTCAACCAATAGTTATAGTTTCAAAATGGAAATCAGTTAATAATAATTCCCATTAATTAGGTCTTAATCCATTCAACCAACTAAAGTGGCTTTTATGCTATATTGGATTAAAACTAAATTAAGAGGTTTATTATAAATAGATTTCTCACTTGAAAAAGCAACTAATGATTCATGCCAAAAACAAGCCCGTGATTAATTATTTCTTAGTATAAACTAAGCTTACAATTGATTTTTGGTATTTCGTAATTGACCTAAATAACTTGCAAGCTCTTTGTATGAAAATAATTTTATTTCTAAGCCCATTGTAAAAAGATTTTAGAAAAAATAGATTTTGGGTTTAGTATTTAGGTTATGAGCAAAAAAAATTTTGATTTGTTTTTAGAAAAGTCTTATGTCCAAAGACCATCTTGAAAAGTTTTGAAAATAGCTTTGGTCTTTTGGACTTTAAAGAAAATTTTATTTTGAGCTTACAATGTACTTAGGTCATATTAGAAAAAGTGCAAACCAAATAAGCCTTGATTTAAGCTAAGATAAATTAGCCATAGTCAAACAACATGCATTTGGGTTAAAACCTAAGGAAAGTAACTAGGCCAATTACATGAGCTTTAGTCTTTGGGTTAAAAGGATTAGGTTCCCATAGCAAGTATATACCAAATGGTATGAGGCTATGAGTGGTTATGCCATGCTCAATTTTCATACCTTGAGTGAAAGTATGGTATCCCTCATATAACACAACACGAGTAACACGGGCATCCTAACTCACGCACATGATGCAATCTAATATGATGCAATGGATAATATCATTATAAGAAAGAATAGAATAATATATTGACCAATGAAATCAACTTCTCTTATCCCCAGTGGAGTCGCCACTGTGAGCGGGGATTTTTGTCCTCACTCCTAGTGGAATGGTTCTTGCGACTTCGGCACTGTTTAGGCTCGGGGTCTTGGAGAACACGGACCTAAGTCCAGAGAAAATGGAGTCACCACTCGAATGGGCCAGGAAAAAAAAAGAGGTGGATGACTCGATTCCTAAGGAATCCCTAACTCCCTAATGGGTTTGGAAAGTTGGGTAAGTGTTGGGAAGGTGAGAAATGGCCCAGCACCCCCACAACACCCAGTTCATTAGAACCGACCTCCTTTACAGGTATTAATATTATAAAATTCTTAAGTATAACAATATTATCCATATTACACGCAATAATTAAAATAAAGCATCATTACATTAAAAATAAAGCAATGTCCAAACAAAGTAAATAAATGGACACCCATCCGAAGATGGCAAGAGGAAGAATATGATTACCAAAGTTTTTAGCAATTGGGTGGTAATGACCCATATTCCAATTCCTATAATCCAAGCTGGGAAAGCCACCCATTGGGAAAATCAGCAGTACATTCCACCTCAACAATTTTTTCAGTCTTACCAAGGAAGTTTTTACTTTCAAGAACAATTTTCAAACCAAGATCACCTTAAGGAAAACCACTTTGGAAGATCATTTGAATGCCTTCATTTAAAATAGCCCACAAAATAATGATTAACCTAAGGAACTCACATTGGAGGAAAGACTGAATGCCTTCATTCACAATAGTAGGCAACATCAAGCTCAATGCAAGCAATCCATAGTGGAAGATGATTTGAATGCTTACCTTCAACTTAGCACACATAATCAGGAAGGGAGCAATGAAAGGTTTGAGTCTTTAGAAGAATCAGTGAAGAGGGTGGAAACTAAAGTTGGGCAGCTGGCACATCAACTCCAAGCACACCAAAAGGAGGAGTCTCCTAGCCAATTGGAGCAAATCCAGGTAATCACAAATTTGAGGAGTGAACAGGTAATATCTAACAATTTTTGTGATTTCTTTGATGCAGGTACTAATCAAGAAGAAAATGGCGAGGAGATCCAATCCAACATAGAGGAGCTGAGTCAATCAATGGAGGAGGAAAATTTGGAGGCATCAACCTCACCCAAGTTGCATGAAACTTCTGATCCTTATAGGCCATCAATTCCATTTCCAAGTAACTTGAAGGATGAGAAGCAAGGTGTGAGCGGAATTTTTGCCCCCACTCCCGGTGGAATGGTTCTTGCGACTTTGGCACTGTTTAGGCTCGGGGCCTTAGAGAACACGGACCTAAGTCCGGAGAAAATGGAGTCACCACTCAAATGGGCCAGGAAAAAGAAAGGGGTGGATGACTCGATTCCTAAGGAATCCCTAACCCCCTAATGGGTTTGGAAAGTTGGGTACGTGTTGGGAAGGTGAGAAATTGCCCAGCACCTCCACAACACCCAATTCATTAGAACCGACCTTCTTTACAGGTCTTAATATTATAAAATTCTTAAGTATAACAATATTATCCATATTACACGCAATAATTAAAATAAAGCATCATTACATTAAAAATAAAGCAATGTCCAAACAAAGTAAATAAATGGACACCCATCCGAAGATGGCAAGAGGAAGAATATGATTACCAAAGTTTCCAGCAATTGGGTGGTAATGACCCATATTCCAATTCCTATAATCCAAGCTGGGAAAGCCACCCATTGGGAAAATCAGCAGTACATTCCACCTCAACAATTTTTTCAGCCTTACCAAGGAAGTTTTTACTTTCAAGAACAATTTTCAAACCAAGATCACCTTAAGGAAACCACTTTGGAAGATCATTTGAATGCCTTCATTCAAAATAGCCCACAAAATAACGATCAACCTAAGGAACTCACATTGGAGGAAAGACTGAATGCCTTCATTCACAATAGCACGCAACATCAAGCTCAATACAAGCAATCCATAGTGGAAGATGATTTGAATGCTTACCTTCAACTTAGCACACATAATCAGGAAGGGAGCAATGAAAGGTTTGAGTCTTTGGAAGAATCAGTGAAGAGGGTGGAAACTAAAGTTGGGCAGCTGGCACATCAACTCCAAGCACACCAAAAGAAGGAGTCTCCTAGCCAATTGGAGCAAATCCAGGTAATCACAAATTTGAGGAGTGAACAGGTAATATCTAACAATTTTTGTGATTTCTTTGATGCAGGTACTAATCAAGAAGAAAATGGCGAGGAGATCCAATACAACATAGAGGAGCTGAGTCAATCAATGGGGGAGGAAAATTTGGAGGCATCAACCTCACCCAAGTTGCATGAAACTTCTGATCCTTATAGGCCATCAATTCCATTTCCAAGTAACTTGAAGGATGAGAAGCAAGGTGTGAGCGGAATTTTCGCCCCCACTCCCGGTGGAATGGTTCTTGCGACATCGGCACTGTTTAGGCTCGGGGCCTTAGAGAACACGGACCTAAGTCTGGAGAAAATGGAGTTGCCATCCGGACGGGTCAAAAAAAAGAAAGGGGTGGATGACTCGATTCCTAAGGAATCCCTAACCCCTTAATGGGTTCGGAAAGTTGGGTACGTGTGGGGAAGGTGAGAAATGGCTCAGCACCCCCACAAAGCCCAGTTCATTGGAACCGGCCTCCTTTACAGGTCTTAATATTATAAAATTCTTAAATATAACAATATTATCCATACTACACACAATAAAAATAAAGCATCATTATATTAAAATCAAAGCAATGTCTAAACAAAACAAAACAAATAAATGGGCACCCATCCAAGGATGGAAACATGTCCTTACATCACATGCCTAGGTAGGACACCCACCAAAAGGTAGAAACATGCCCTTTACAAAGGTTCTAAAATAGAAAAGAAAATTAAATTATATGATGTTTAACTAATGAGGTACCCACCAAGTGGAAACATACCTCTTACAACTTTTGGAAGTCTAAATTGATTGATAAAAGTAAATAATCATACATAATAAATAAATCATTCATTAAAAGTATTTAAATATCAATAAAATAAACATCCATCCATGATAAATTAAATAAATCAAGTATTGAAATTAAATAAATTATAGCATAAGAGATAAATCAAAGCAAAATCAAATATGGAATTGAATAAAGCAAATAAAAGTTCAATTATAGCTACTGTGAATTTTTATGGAGTTAAAATAGATTAGGGTTTTATGTTTTAAAAGGTTGGTAAGACACTTTGATTAACCAATTTGAGATTTGAATGATGAAATCATGAAACTAGGGTTTTAGACACATTAAAATACTTTTGATTTGTAGTTTTAAATGATGATTTTAAGCTACTGTATAATTTTAGCATATTTGTGTTTTTATGGTTTTTTATGTTTTGAAGGATTAGAGTTTAGAAAAATTTAGGGTCTAATGTTTTAAAAGGTTTAGGGTTTACTATTTTAGGTTTAAAAGTTGAATTAGTGTTTTATGCTTTAAAATTAGGGTTCTCGGGTGATTTGTTGAATTAGGATTTAAAAAGACAATTTGATATTTCATGAGGTTTTATGAATTTAAACACACGGATTGAAGTTTTTATAAGTAGAAAAGATGTTTTTGAAGACATTTTGAATGAAATAGAACTTATTTGAAAATTTTGAAAGAAACAGAATCAACTTTTGGTTTTGTTAAAGAATTTTTTCAATTAGGGTTTTGAGACTTTTGAAGAAGTAAAAAATAATAATTTTAAGTCTTTTTGGAAAATAAAGTAATGTATTAGTGTTTTAATCTTGGAAAAATTAAATTATAGCTCTAAGATTTTTTATTTAAAAAATCCTAATTTCATAGGTTTGCTACTGTGAAAACATAAATCAAAAAGAATTTAACATACCTTCTTTTGTTGATTCCTCCAAAAACAATTCTTCTTGGATGAACTAGCTCCAAAGACAAGCCTTTGTTGCCTTTGAATTGCTCAATTCGTGCTGCTGCTGCTTTTAAAAATCACTTGAATTGAGTTTCCCTTTTCCTTCACTGATTTGGTTTCAAAAAATCAACTGCTGCCTCTTTTTTTTTTCTTCCCTCAATTTGGTTCTATTGGTCCTTATTTATAATGGTTTTAGGTTGTTTATTCCTAATTATACACGGCAAGTAATATTAATAAAAAAAGAAATTAAAACCTAATTGGATTAGGTTTCAAAAAATTTGCGTTGAAAAATTTTACGCTGGCGAAAACTGCAGCAGCCGGGCCCGTGGCTGGGGCAGTGAGCATGCCAGCCCGTAGGAAAATCCTGCAGGAAGTTATTTTGCCCGCAGGAAATTCCTGCGGCCAAAACGCCCGCAGGCCTGCGGGTGAAGTGCTGGGCCTACGGGCGTGCCGCCCGCAGGAAATTCTTGCGAGCAAAACGCCAACGGGCCCGCACGACTGCTTTTTGCTGTCGATTTTTTTTTTCAACTCCGATTTTATTTTTATTTTTATTTTTATTTTTTAATTTTTATTTGTTTATTTTCATTTTTTATTAATAAAAATTAGATACTAAAGCAAAAATTATTTAACAAAAATTATTTTTGACCAATTAGACAACAAAAATCATTTTGGACCGGATTGGGTTAAAAATTAAGGGTCTACAGTTTGCCCCCTGCTTGAATGATCTGAAACTTAAGTGAAAGAGAGTGAAAAGCAATAATACTTAATTTTTGAGATGGTGATTTAAATTTATTTTGGATACTTGGACCCAAGATTGGGTACTTGGACCCGAGATTTATTGATTTTGGATACTTGAACCCGGGATTGGGTACTTGGACTAGAGATTAGGTATTTGGACCCGAGATTGAATTAATTTTGGGTAATTGGACCCGGGATTAGGTACTTGGACCCAAGATCGGGTACTTGGACTCGAGATTGATTGAATTTGGGTACTTGGACCCGAGATTGATTTAATTTGGGTCCTTAGACCCGAGATTGAATTGATTTTGGGTACTTAGACCGGGGATTGGGTTGAATTCATCTTGGGTACTTGGACCCAAGATTGGATGGAATTTGGGTACTTGGACCCAGAATTGGGTACTTGGACTCGAGATTGATTTGATTTGGGTACATGGACCAGAGATTAGATTTGATTTGGGTACTTGAACCCAAAATTGGGTACTTGGACCCGAGATTGATTTGATTTGGGTACTTGGACCAGAGATTAGATTTGATTTGGGTACTTGGACCCAAAATTGGGTACTTGGACCCAAAATTGGGTACTTGGACTCGAGATTGATTTGATTTGGGTACTTAGACCCAAGATTGAGTGCTTGGACTCGAGATTGGGTACTTGGACCCGAGATTGGGTACTTGGACCTGAGGCTGATTTGAATTTGGGTGCTTGGACCCGAGATTGATTTGATTTGGGTACTTGGACCCAAGATTGAGTACTTGGACCCGAGATTGGGTACTTGGACCCTAGATTGGGTACTTGGACCCGAGGCTAATTTGAATTTGGGTGCTTGGACCCGAGATTGATTTGATTTGGGTACTTGGACTCGAGAATGGGTACTTGGACCCGAGAATAGGTGCTTGGACTAGAGATTGACCCGAGAATAGGTGCTTGGACTAGAGATTGATTTAATTTGTGTACTTGGACCCGAGAATGGGTGCTTGGACCCGAGAATGGGTGCTTGGACCCGAGATTGGGTTTTTGGACCCGAGCTTGAATAGATTTGGGTACTTGGACCCGAGATTGGGTGCTTGGACCCGAGATTGATTTGAATTTGGGTGCTTGGACCTGAGATTGAGTTTGACTGACCTTTTATAATTTGAGAAATCTGACTGCTCCGGTTATTCCATGCATTGTGGTTTTTCACCCTCAAAATGGATCTTCATCCTTTGAGATCGGGTCTTCATCCTTGAAAATGAATCTTCATCTTTTGACATCGGGTCTTCACCATTGCAAATGGATCTTCATCCTTTGAGATTGGGTCTTTACTCTTAAAACATGGGTCTCTATCCATTGGAGGTCGGGTCTTTACCCTGGCTTCAGCTCTTTTAGCTGGATTGGTCTTTTGTCTTTTGCATCTTCATTCTTTTGAGAGTTCTAATGTTCCATTCTTTTGTTCTTCCTTTTTGCAAAGATTTAGCTATTTTTAATTGGACCTCATATCCTCTCCTTGCCCCCCAATGATTTTTCTATGCGGACTCTGATTGACGTTGTTGTTGTCTAGTTCTTCGCACAAGCACGTACTTCTTCTCTTTGCAAAATTACTGGAGCTTTCTCAAGCAATGGGCTTTTCATGCCCCCTTGATTTGACATCTTCTTTTGATTCTTTACTTCCCAGGGTGTTTGCTGTTCATTTTCACAAGGAATAGACAACACACGATAAGAAAGTGTGATGTGATATGCTCATGTATGCATGATATGCATGAATAATACTTACAGTTGTTCCATCGACTCACAGACCGAAGTGATGAACAGAAGTGTTCTCATTGGTTCCTTTTTGACACTCGTTCAAGTCTTGCATTGGAATGATCAAAAGCTTTGCATTTGTTGTAATATCCCAATGTATGCCCTAGAAGTTTTAATACAATTGTTGTTTGATTTGAATTTAATGTACATATGTTTTTGCAAAGGAAAGTTATGTGAAGAAAGGAAATGTATATGTTGTATATATGTTAATATAAATAACATATACATAAGTCAAATGGAGAGTCAATGGAAGAAGATATTTTTATCTGTGATATGTGAAATTACTTTAATGGGCATATAAGTGACAAAGGTTAATTAAATGGATGAGGGCATTTAGGTAATTGCTTTGTTAGAATTGCTTGGTGGATATTTAAAGAAGAAGAGAAGTTTGACTTGTGATTATTTTCTTTTCTTCTCCTTTGTGTGCTGGCTATCCAAGAGAAGAGAGAGCAAGAGAGGTGTTCTTGATGCTAGAATCAAATTGAAGAAGGAATCAAAGAATTTGGTTGGAGATTTGTGAAATTTCTTCATTTAAGGTAAGTACTCTCTTGTTTTCCTTTGTTCTTTTTGAAGTGGTGTTTGAAGTGAGTTTTGATTTGTTAGTGATATGGTTAGTTGTGCTTGTGGTGTGTTTTTAAGTGTTGAAAGTGATTGTAAGTAAAGAAGTTATATTATTGTTGATATTGGAAGTGTTGGTTTTGGTTTGAAGATGGTAAGTTAAGAGTGATGTTGGTTTTTAGGGTTTTGAAATGGTAAGTGATTAAATGTATTGTTAATGTGCAAATTGTGATGAATATGTAAAATATGTGTTTAGAACATTGATTACATTCATTTAAATTAAGTTATATTGTGTATAATGTAAATGAGTGCAACCAAAGGAGACTTGGACATGTTTAGGGTTTCAAAGCAAGGAGAGACACGGCCAATTCATGAGAGACACGGCCAAGCCAAGGAAAATTGGGCCGTGTTGGATTGATTTTGGAGAGACACGGCCGTGTCCCATGCCCGTGTTTGTTACTGCCAAATTTGTGTTGAGAGACACGGCCACAAGCTTGGCCGTGTCCCTCAAATGTGTTAGTTAATGTTTCTATTCTTTGTTCTTCTTGCAATGTTTTGATTCTCCAAAGGTATTTTTGTACCTAAACCTAAACATAAACACTTTAAACACACTTAAAACAATAATGATCCAAACAAATGTATGTGGAAGATTCTAAATCCATGAATAAAGTAAATTGTTATGTATATATTAATGATGAAATAGGAAATGTGGAATATATGATGATCATTGAAAAAGTATGTGCAATGCCATTGATTATGTATACTTGAGTGATGAATTGTTCAATGTGATTTGATATATAATGAGATGTAAAACCAATGTGTTTGGTGATAATGATGCAAATGTGATGTAAAGCCATTGTGATTGGCTATGATGATTCAATTGAAAGACATAAGGCATGTTTACTTAATTGATGATGAGAATTGAGAATGATATAATGAATGAATTGTGTGTCTAATGTGTTATTCATTTTCAGAGTTTTGTTGTTGGTGGCATGCCTAATGGTAACAATCTCTTGAAGTTAGGTTGGATTTGATCCTTGAAGCCTAATTGAGATGTTACAACCCTTGAAGCTAGGTTGGGTTGGTTCTTGAAGCCAAGTTGGGTTGATACTTAGCATGCTTTGTTCCCCTTGAAGCTTGGTTGAACCTAATCCTTGAAGCCTAGTTGGGTTTATGATAATGATAAATGTGATAATAAAACCAAAGCACTAACTCTGAAAATTGAATGGCATATTAGAGTGTTTTGGGCCCATGCTTGTCTTTGTATATAATGTGATTCTTGAATGGTAAAAACTATGAAACTATGAAGATGTAATATGAATATTGTTATGACATTAAATGTAGTATGATGTGGTAATGTGATGTGTTTCTATGTGTGTGGTTTATGAAATATATAGGTGTGATGTTAGCTTTTCACTTATGATGTTCACTTTATGATTTAGATGTGTGACATTACATTGCCTTAAAGTATTATGTTGGTATATTTTGTACTACTAAGCCGATGGCTTAGCGCGATAGTGTTTGATCGCGCAGGTGACAGAGTTGAACCTGAGAGCTCCTCGAGACCCAGTGAGACTAGACATTGAGGATTTCCTTTTTGGGACTTAAAGATCAGAGAAGAGCTGTCAATCATGTATATATTCTATGTTTTGTAAACTTTGATTTATATCATATTTGTAATAACTTCCGCTGTGAATTAATAAATGTTTATATATATATATATGGTGTCTTTTGGATTTCTTTTAAATGTTTGAGATTGGTTTCACTTATTTATAAAAATAATTGTTGTGTCTTTTTAAACTGTGGCATTTTCTATATTCAGTATACATATTTTATGATCGTTTAAGCATGCTTGGTACGTATACGGGATATAGGGGTGTTACATTTGTGGCTTTTATATTCAAGATGTTGAAAACATGAGTGGTGGAGATCCTAAGTTGCAGAGTCAGGGATACATCCTTTTTATATTTCATTATGTTTGCTGGTAGCTCCTTCATGACCTTGCCAATAATCATTTCCTTTGCCCAATATGTCCTTTGGAGGTTCAATATACTTCCCTTAACTTGAAGGATTCGTATGACAAAAATATTTTTTATTTGATTTTTTGAATTTTAATTTTGAAATCAAATGTTGGCTTTTGTCAAATTAATGTCAATGCACCTCAAGACTTGATTTTCCAAATTAACATATCTATAACATGACAACCCTAGTTACCGTACTAAACTCGAGAATCATTTCTATTTAAGCAAGAATTGTTGCACTTCAGATAGGCACATACACATTACTTGGCCAAAGGTCTCATTTGAGTTTAGATATTGTCTATCTCATATGCATGCTTATTCCAACTATCTCCACTAATAGATTCTACCTACCAAGAGAGATCAACAAGTCTTTGATAGGCTTGAAATGGGGTCTATAAGGGACATGAGTTAAAGTGAAGGCCATTTGTAAGTTGGGGCTGATGTGATACATTGGACAAGCCTTCACACTATAAATTTCTTGTTTGAGTTTTAAGCGGCTTGGAGGCAATCTTGCTAATCTCTAAATTCTTTCTATCTTTTTGGCATTAATCTAGATCTTGATTAGGACAGTCTTTGCCCTTGCAAAAAGTTTAAGACCCAAATTCATTTTTTTTCTTCTTCTCCCTTTTCTTTATTTCTCTTACTCTTCTCTTTTCTTTCTCTTTGTTTTCCTTAATCTTCCCTTTTTTTGAGCATTTTATCATTTTGTCCTTCTTTCTTGTTGGACTATCAAGTAAAAAACTTTCAAGAACTGGATGGTCTCCCTCCTTTTCTCCAATTTTGGTTGTGTTGGGCCAATTCAAGTAAAAATGTCTTTATGAACCAAATGGAAGCCTTTTGCTACTTTAGGTAAAAGATAACTCAGTTGGCTTTATGAACTGCCTTTTTAGGTTTTATCTTCTTTTTTTTTAATTCTTTTTCTATTCTTCTTCTTCTTCTTTTTTTCTTTTTTTTCTTTTTCTATTCTCTTTTTTCCTTTTTTTCTTTTTTGGTTCTAGCTCAAACAAAGTTGTCTTGTTTGTACCAACTTGGGCTTCCAATAATGGATGAGTGGAGTAACATAAATCTTCTTTAATAGGGATAAATCATTTGTTATTCTAATGTTGATGTTGTCTTGATATATTGGAGACATCAAGGGAACTTCAACTACCCTTAAGGTTTTGAGAACATCAACTATCCTTATGGATTTGAAAACATCAACTACCCTTATGGTCTTGAAAACTTCAACTATCTTCATAGTCCTGACTATTCATTTCTTTCTTTGATCTTCTTGCCTTTTCACCTTTGTGATCATAAGACTTGTCAAAAGTATCATAACAGCTCAAGGTAGGTTGTTGAGGTTATATGCCAATGAAAAGAAAGCTAAAATTTTATGAAGGCTCAAAGGGACAACTAGGGATTAATATTTAATTGGGTGGATAGTAGTTGTTGGCTAATCAAACAATGCCTAGATCATCTCTCCCTTAAATAAGCAATGTTCAATTTCACCTTGAAAGTTTGTCAAAGCATGTTCTAAGACTGACTAAGACCTAGACAAAGATAATTATGCAGGAGCTCTCTCTAAGTAAGCATACACAGCTCAATGCTATAGAGTAATTCCCTCATCTAGTAAAGTCATTCGAGTCATGATCCCTAAACACATCAAGCTAAATTCCTCATTAGTTGGGCATCAAAATGAACAAAGACCAACAAAAATTTATGATAAAAATAATTTAAATTTGAAAAACATAATAGTTCTAAATTATTAAAGAAAGTAAGATTGAAAAGCAACATTCAAGGTAAGGAAAGTTCATTGAGTTAGGCTTCTTTTCCTTTCACATCTTCAATATTTCCATCTTGAAAGGATGATAAAACAAAGTCTTCTTCCAATCCTTTTCCCACCATGAAGGTTGCTGGTGGTGGCACTCTGTTGAACCTTGGAAATGGATTATCTTTGGTGTTGGGCTTGTCTGGCTCGGGCAACTTGCCATTATCAATTAAATTCTGGATCTCATGCCTCAACTTCATGCAATTGTCTGTTTCGTGTCCAAGCCTTTGATGGAATTGGCAAAATGCATTAGCATCAAAGTTAGGTGGAAGAGGATTAGGCAAAGGACGAGGAGTCAAGGGTTATAACAATCCCTTCTTTTGTAGCTTATTGAGAACCCAAGACAGTGGCTTCCCTAGATCTGAAAACTGCCTCATTCCTCTTTCACTAGCGGCATTAACATCAACTTCTTTTTGTGTGCTTTGATTGCCCGATTGGTAGTTCCCTTTCTCATTCCTTTTTATTGAAAAGCGATTCTTCTCCCTTTCCCACTCTTTAATTTGTAGACCAGCTTGGAGAAGTTCTTTGAAATCACGTATGAGTGTATGAGACATCCTCTCACGAAGATTAGGCAGCACCCCTCTCACAATCATCCTTATTTGATCAGATTCATCGGGCCTCTTCTTGAGTAAAGCAGCCTTGTTTCACCATCTCTTGACATAATCTACAAAATTTTCATTTGGTCGTTGCCTAATGGACTCAACTTCCATTAAGGTAACTTCCATTTCAAGATTGTATCCATATTGTTGGATGAAGGCTTTGTAAAGTAGATCCCAACTCTTTTGTGTTCCATCATCTAAGGTATTGAACCAATTTTGGACAGCAGGATCCAATGAGAGCATAAAGTACCTTAGGGTTTGAACCTTAGTAGCTCGGACAGATTGCATGGCATTGATATACTGCTTCACATGAAGATGAGGATTTTCGGTGCCATTGTACTTTGCAAAGGAGGGCATCTTGAATTTATAAGGGACCTCATCATCTTGTTCAAATAGTTTGTCTGTCTCAGACTTCTCTTCGGTTTTCAATTTCTTCTCAAAGTTCTTTTCTAAATCAGCTATCATCTTTTCAACATCGGATGTTTTGGTCTTTTCTATAGTTGATCTTTCAACAGTCTTTGGTTCCTTTTTCTTCTCTTGAGCTTCTTGGTAGTATTGGGCCCAATCGTCATCATCATCAATGACCACCTTTTCATCATCAAAAGCTACTTCATTAATTTTAGTCTTCCCTTTGTCCTTTGGCTTCTTAGTGCTAGCAGAAGCCTCGGCATAATTCTCTAAGATTGCAGTCAATTGGTTCCTCATGGTCTCAGCTAGGGCCTCTTTGATTTCTTCCATCTTGGCATTGAGGGCCTCATCCACCATCGTTTGAATTTGTTCAGGCTACATTATTTTTGGTGAGCAAGTGATTGAGTCGTTGCTAGATGCTTTGTCTCCGGTGTAGGTCAGATTATTGTAAGCTTTAGAACTATCGTAATCCAGGGCTGTGAGCCAGAGAGGATAAATGAGATGAGATGCAAATGTATGCATGTATGCACCAACAACAAATAAGGATAAATAGGACGTTCCTTCCAACCTTATAACATCTACACACGAGTGGCGAGTCTCTTTTCCTACGTATATGGTTAACAAAATACCAACATGGGGTACCTTGCTCTCGAATAATTCCCTCGGACGTTTCAACCAATAGTTATATTTTCGAAAATGGAAATCAATCCATGATAATTCCCATTAATTAGATTTTAATCCATTCAACCAATTAAAGTAGCTTTTATGCTATATTGGATTAAAACAAAATTAAGAGGTTTATCATAGATAGATTTCTCACTTGAAAAAGGTAACTAATGATTCATGCAAAAAAAAGCCCATAGTTAATTTATTCTTAGTGTAAACTAGGCCCACAATTGATTTTTGGTATTTCATAATTGACCTAAATATTTTGCAAGCTCTTTGTAAGAATTTAGTTTTTAAGCCCATTACAAAAAGATTTTTAGAGAAGTGGATTTCGGGTTTAGTATTTGGGCCATGGGCCAAAGAATTTTTTTGATTTGTTTTTAGAAAAAGTCTTATGTCCAAAGACCATCCAGAAAAATTTTAAAAAATATAGTTTTGGTCTTTTGGATTTTAGAGAAAAGTTTATTTTGAGCTTACAATATACTTAGGTCATATTAGAAAAAGAACAAACCAAATAGGCCATGATTTAGACTAAGATAAACTAACCATAGTCAAACAACATGCATTTGGGGTAAACCCTAAGGAAAGTAACTAGGCCAATTACATGAGCTTTAGTCTTTGGGTAGAAAGGCTAAGGTTCCCATAGCAAGTATATACCAAACGGTACAAGGCTATGAGTGGTTATGCCATGGTCGATCTCCATACCTTGAGTGAAAGTATGGTATCCCTTACATAACACAACGCGGGTAGCATGGGCGTCCTAAATCATGCACACGATGCAAACTAATATGATGCAATGGATAAAATCATTATAAGAAAGAATAGAAAAATATAGAGACCAAAAGAATCAACTTCTCTTATCCCCAGTGGAGTCGCCACTGTGAGCGGGGATTTTCGTAATATCCCCATGTATGCCCTAGAAGTTTTGAATATTGTAGTTGTTTTAATTGGATTGAATGTATATTTGATTTGAAAGAGAAAAGAACTGGGAAGAGAATGTATATGTATATGTGTTTTGGAGAAGAAATTTAGGGTTTAGAGACAAGTTTATATGTTGGGTATATGATGATATATATAGTATATAAATTGGTCAAAGGGAGAGTCAATGCAAGAGGATATTTTTATGTGGCATGTGAAATTACTTAATCGGGCACATATGAGACAAAAGGGTAGTTAAATGGTGAAGGGTGTTTTAGTAATTGCAAGGTTAAAAACTCTTGATGGATATAAGAAGCAAAATTTGACTTTTGCTCTTCATCTTTTGCTCTTCTCATTTGTGTGTGGCCGGCTCTTCCTTAGACAAAAGGGAAAGAGGAGTGTTCTTGAGGCAAGAAGCAAATTGAAGAAGAAATCAAAGGTTATGACAAGAGATTTGTGGAATTTCTTCATTTTAGGTAAGAATTCTCTTGTTTCCCTTTGTCAATTTTGAAGTTGTGTCTAAATAAAATTGTGATTGGTTGATGTGATGATTTGGTGTGTTTGATATGTGTTTATAAGTGTTTAAAGTGATTGTAAGTTAAAAGATGGAATTGGTGTTGGTTTGGTTGTGAATATGGTTAGATATATGGAGGTTGATTGTGGAAGATCAAGTGGGAAGTTGGTTTTAGGGTTTTGGTATTGGTGAATGTTTTAATGTAATGTTTATGTGTTGTTTAAGTGGTTAATGTGATGAATATGTATGATATGTGTTAATAACATTGATTAGAACCAATTGAATGAAGTTATTATTGTTGCAAAAGGGTGTGAAAATACATTTTGGAAGAGTGTTGGTTTTGATTAGGGTTGTGTTTTTGAGTAACACGGTTGGAACCAAGGAGAGACACGGCCAAGACTTGAGAAATTTGGGTGACACGGCCAAGTTGGAAGGATCTTGGCCGTGTTGGACAAGTTTTGGGGTGACACGGCCACTGGCTTGGCCGTGTCCCTTGAAGGTGTTTGCTACTGTCTGTTTTTGGATGAGAGACACGGCCGTGTCCCTTGCTCGTGTCTACCTCGGGAGATTTTGAGGTTGAGAGACACAGCCACAAGCTTGGCCGTGTCCCTCAAGTGGGCTGCCCGTGTCCCTCAAATGTAATGGTTATTGTTTTTATTCTTTGTTCTTTTAGCATGGCTTTGATTCTTCAAAGGTATTATGGTACCTAAACTTAAACATAAACACTTTAAATATGTCTAAAACAAAGAATGCCCTAATCAAATGTATGTGGATGATTCTAAACCTATGTATAATGATCTTTGGATTAGGTTTTGAAGAGGGTGTGTTCCATTAACCTAAATGTGGAGAATTCTTGGAAAAAGGAAATGTATAGATTGATGGGAGTAGTTCTTGAGGTAAGTACCAATACATATGATTGTATTTATTTACATGATTTGAGGCTTAACACCTTTGTTTGCAAATGTGTCAAGTGGTTTACTATAATGTTAATATAATTGGATTAAGGTGATGATTGAATGATGTGAAGGATGTAAAGATCATTAAAAAGGTAAGCATAAACTCTATTTGATTGTATATCCTTATATGTCTTTGAACTTTAACACGTTTGGATGAATGTGTTAAATACTCTATTATATTGTGGATGTAAATGAATAATGTAAATTGCTATATATATATAAAGGATGAAATATGAAATGGGAAAGGTAGGAAGAAATGAGGATCATTCTTAAGGTATGTGCAATTTGTTATGATAAATGCTCTAACAATGAATGGTGTTAGTGTGTTTTGAGAAATGATGAAAGGTTATGTTATATGCATTGTAAATTGCAATGTGTTATATGAATAATATATATATTGAAATACTATATCAATGATGTTATATGGATCATATGGATTGAGATATGATATGTTGTGAAGCCATTGTGATTGGCTATGATGATCCAATTGAAAGAAATAAGGCATGTTTGCCTAGATGATAATGAGCATTGAGATTGAAATTGATAATGAAACAATAAGTGAAATATGTGTTTAATGTGTTATTCAGTCTTCAGAGTTCTGGGTTTGGAGGCATGCCTATAAAATGAAAAAGGTAACAGTCTTGCCGGGTTGAGGATCTCTTCAAATTGAGTTGAATTGAGGTCCAAGAGACTGGGTCTGTTACACTATGAGAATTGTGAATATGAAATATATGATTGGTAACAGTCTTGCCGGGTTGAGGATCACCTCATGATGAGTTGATGGTCCAAGAGACTGGGTCTGTTACACTATCCATGGATAGAAATATTGATATATGATGCCTACGGGCTTGATGATTATGATTATAAACCAAAGCAGTAACTCTGAACTCTGAATAACATAGTGGTGTCTGTTGGGCCCGAGTCTGTCTTTATTGCTAATGTGAAATACAAGTATTGAAATACTGATTGTGAGTATTAACAATGATTCATGATTGGTATGATATGTAATGTTGTATTGCAATAATGATTGGTATGATATGTAATGTGTGTATTGCAATGATGATTGGTATGATATGTAATGTTGTATTGCAATAATGATTGGTATGATATGTAATGTGTGTATTGCAATGATGATTGGTATGATATGTAATGTTGTATTGCAATAAGGATTGGTATGATATATATAATGTGGGCGTATTAATATATTGGTTTTGAGTATTGGTAGACTTCATTAGACATGTGATTGATGATATGTAATATGTGCGTTGAAATATTGATTATGAGCACTAATGATGAATCATTAATGGTGAATTTTGAATAAAGAAATATGACTTATGGTTAGTATGATGTATATATGTGTATAAGATATGAAATTAGTTGAAAGATATGAAAGGTGCAAATAAAAAGGGATAAACTTAATAAGAACTAAAAGTATATGGAATTGATATATCTTTATATGTTAGTGTTTCCATGATATATGTTTGTATTTTATATTTGTACTACTAAGCTTTCGAGCTTAGCGCGGATGTATTATCGCGCAGGTAGCTTGGCGGTAGATATGAAGTCTTTTGGTATGCCAAGAGAAGAGTAAGATTTTGTTGAGACCAACTAGAGGGTAATGCATACATGTATCCATTTTAAGTATGTTATATTATATGTATAAATGAAGTTTTGATAAAAACAATGATTTTGTAAGTGTTTTTTTTTTAAATTGACCTATTATGGTTTGAATTTTGTTACAGGTTTTAAAAAGGAAAAAGAAAAGTGGCATCCTTATACTTTATATACTTACTGTATGTATACTAGGTATATGTATAGTACTTATATAGGGTATCGGGGTGTTACAACTATTTTGGTATCAGAGCTTAGGTTCGAGATTCTCGGCCTAAGTGAAACTAAAAAGAGAATTTTTGAAGAGTATAAGTAGAATTAAAAAGAAAAGTTTTGGAAAGCTTAAATAGAGTTACAAAGGAAAAGTTTTGAAATGAAATTTGTATAACATGCATATGCATTCATACCTAGGTTGGTCTCGGATGTGGCATTATATGAATTGTAGAATATTTGTGTTATATGAGATGTTCAATATAGTTGATGATATATGTGTATACCATTTTGATGTGATGAGAAACCATGATTGTTGAAAATGAATTATAAATGAGGCATAGTGCCTAATTGATTTTGAGAAACGAATTGTGAAATGTGATGTGATATATGTATATTGAAGATGCATATGAAAATGTTATGTTGTGTGCAATATAGAATGTAATGTTGATGGTTATGAGCAATATTATGTGGGACATAATGTGAATTGAAATATAATAAAAAATGAATAGAAATCAAAATCAAGGTTAAAGTATGTACTCTTTCCTCTATACTTTGAACCTCTTTATATAATGTTTATGTTGAGGATGCTAGACAGAGAAAATATTGTTGGATTGTTATTATTGAAAGATATGTTACTAAAAATGAGGAAAGAATGGTGGAATATTGAATGAGTTGGTTAATATAGACAAAGTGTGACTAGTTAAAGTTGGAATATATATATATATATAAAGTTAAGGTTTTATTAAAGGAAAGGGATGATATTGGTTAAGTAAGAAAATAAGTTGATATCATTATTTTGATGCGAACATAGTAAATTCAATGTTAGAAATGTAAAATGCTTGGATATTGTGAAAGCTCATGGTAATGGTGATAATAGGTGATATTTGAGATTTTTGAAGTGAGCTTGATGATTGTGGAAATTATAAGTTTTAATATTGCTTTGTGATATATATTTGTAAGATGTTTTAGAGTGATATTAGAAAAGATGAGTTGGCAAATTGAAGCTTAAATGAAGTAGTAAATTGAGAAGTTAAAGTTTTAGTGGAATTTGAAAAAGATTATTGGGATATTGATGGTTTAATGTATATTCAATACATGAGCTAGGTGAAATGACTAATATTCCATATTAAAGCATTATGAATTGAGTAATGTGATTGATAGTAAGAGAAATTGTTTTAAAGTAAAAAAGGGAAGTGGATAAGCAAATGAAAATGAGTTATTTTAAGTCATTTTAACTGCAAAGAGTAAAGATGGTTATGGAAGTATATTAAGTGTTTTTAAAGACGAAAGTGAAAGAGATGTCACTTTGGGAATATGATCAAGATGAATGTGAAGTATTAGTATAGTCAGAATATATATATATATACATTGTAGTATGAATAAATGCTTTACATCATATTGAAAGAATGAGAATGACAATGTTTAAAAGAAAGTGATAAACATTAAATTTGTATTGAATGTATGAGAAAGGGAAATAAAATAAGAGCATATAATTAAGTGTATACATGTATATGATTTGTGAACTGAGTTTTCCGATATGAATGAAATTACGATATATATATATAAAAAAAATAAAATAAAATAAAATGTGAAAATTATTATGAAGGTGATTTACGAATATGTGTGTGGTATAATTATAGAATTTGTGATATGGAAATGGTGTTGTATATATTAGTGGACCTAAGAGAGATTAGGTCTTGAATTGTGTAAAGCTAAATGGATCATGTGATGGAAGTGAGTATGGAAGGGACTTGAGTAATATTGGACAGTGGAAATTGTTATGATGAGAATTAAATGTGATGATCATGTGATATTTAGAATTTTAAGGTATTCACATATGGAAAGTTATATGTATATATATATATATATTATAAGAGATTGTAGATGGATTAGAAATGAAGTGACCAATAGACATTATAAGGGAACTGCATATGACTGAATACATATATAGTAATATTGTTGAAATATGAATTAAGTTGATAAAGATCATTTATTCGAGTGCAAATTGGTTTGAAATAGAATTGGAATGTGTTAACTTCTGGTATGGCAAAAATGCAAAGAAGGAATATGTAATTCTTGAGATATACCTTAGTCTTGTATTTATATAGATTGAGAATAAAATTATGAGAGGAACAGTATTGATTTGAAAGTCCTAGGCTTGAATATTAATCTCTTAAAGCCATGTGTTTTATTTAGTATATTTGATCGGTTAATTTGTTATCCATGGATTTGGATTTTAGATAAAATGATTGTAATACAGAGTTGGTGAGATTGAAAATTTGGTTTGAGAAGTATAGTTAAAAGTGATGATGGATAAAGTTGTACTTTATCATTTTATGTTAAAAAAAAAATTGGTTATAATTGTGAAGATTGAGAGAGGAAAGAGAAATTATGAAAATGTTTTGAGTTATGGATAATATGACAATAAGGTAATCAAAATAAATATAACAATGATATGGAATGTTATGAAAGTTATATTGAATATGTTTAAGGTATGTAACTCGAGATTTGAGTGCATGAATTGTAGATAGTAAATATGGTATAAAATCTTTATGAGAATTGGTGAGTATTATAATAAGATGGTAGAGAATAAATTTTGTGTATATTAAAAGATAATTTGAAGTGATTTGTTATCATGATAATTTGATTGAATATGGATCGGAAGAGATCAGGAATTGTATATATGTTTACTCTAATGGAATTAGGCTATATATATATACATATATGAATATTGTGAAATTTCATGATAAGTTTGAATAAATTAATTGTTGATTGGAGTTGAACGAGTTTGGAATGTGGATATATTGTGACAGATAAATTAATGGATCTAGATTTGGCTAAGATTATGAATCATTTTTGAGATTTAATGTGTATAGTTATACCAAGAGTGTAGTTATTTACATGGTAATATAAATTGATGTAAAAATTTTTAAAGTGTGATTGGATGAATGAATGGAGTTATTGTAGTTGTAAATCATGAGAAAAAGGGAAAAAGATCGATTATCTATTAAATAAGTTGAAAGGTAATGTATTAATATGTAAGTTAAGTGAAAAGCATGCTAAAGAAATAACTCCATTTATGAAACATCAGGATTTTGTTATCTATTGAGGGTGATAAATGTTTATTTAGATAGTGATTGTAATGAAGGGATAATTAATGTTCAGATATAAGTCAATGGTTCTTAAGGTTAAAATTTAGAGAGTAATTACAAAGAAGTGAAAGAACAAAATATGTTAAATATAAAAATAAGATGGAGTATAAGTGTACTATAAAATGATCTGATTTTTATATAAAGACATTAACAAGAAATGTAATAAGTTCTTTTGAATGTTTGATTAAGGAAGTAACAAGATGTATAAACATATAGAATGATGAGTTAAGGAATTTAAAGAAGGTGGTTGATTCTAAAGAGGAGAGTTGAAGCTATATGATTTGATGATATAATGACTTAAGTGTATAATTAACTTCATATAGAAGTTAAGATGGTATGGTATTATGAATGGATTATAATTATACTAGATAATTTCGAGGACGAAATTATTTAAGGGGGAGAGAATTGTAATATCCCCATGTATGCCCTAGAAGTTTTGAATATTGTAGTTGTTTTAATTGGATTGAATGTATATTTGATTTGAAAGAGAAAAGAAATGGGAAGAGAATGTATATGTATATGTGTTTTGGAGAAGAAATTTAGGGTTTAGAGACAAGTTTATATGTTGGGTATATGATGATATATATAGTATATAAATTGGTCAAAGGGAGAGTAAATGCAAGAGGATATTTTTATGTGGCATGTGAAATTACTTAATCGGGCACATATGAGACAAAAGGGTAGTTAAATGGTGAAGGGTGTTTTAGTAATTGCAAGGTTAAAAACTCTTGATGGATATAAGAAGCAAAATTTGACTTTTGCTCTTCATCTTTTCCTCTTCTCATTTGTGTGTGGCCGGCTCTTCCTTAGACAAAAGGGAAAGAGGAGTGTTCTTGAGGCAAGAAGCAAATTGAAGAAGAAATCAAAGGTTATGACAAGAGATTTGTGGAATTTCTTCATTTTAGGTAAGAATTCTCTTGTTTCCCTTTGTCAATTTTGAAGTTGTGTCTAAATAAAATTGTGATTGGTTGATGTGATGATTTGGTGTGTTTGATATGTGTTTATAAGTGTTTAAAGTGATTGTAAGTTAAAAGATGGAATTGGTGTTGGTTTGGTTGTGAATATGGTTAGATATATGGAGGTTGATTGTGGAAGATCAAGTGGGAAGTTGGTTTTAGGGTTTTGGTATTGGTGAATGTTTTAATGTAATGTTTATGTGTTGTTTAAGTGGTTAATGTGATGAATATGTATGATATGTGTTAATAACATTGATTAGAACCAATTGAATGAAGTTATTATTGTTGCAAAAGGGTGTGAAAATACATTTTGGAAGAGTGTTGGTTTTGATTAGGGTTGTGTTTTTGAGTAACACGGTTGGAACCAAGGAGAGACACGGCCAAGACTTGAGAAATTTGGGTGACACGGCCAAGTTGGAAGGATCTTGGCCGTGTTGGACAAGTTTTGGGGTGACACGGCCACTGGCTTGGCCGTGTCCCTTGAAGGTGTTTGCTACTGTCTGTTTTTGGATGAGAGACACGGCCGTGTCCCTTGCTCGTGTCTACCTCGGGAGATTTTGAGGTTGAGAGACACAGCCACAAGCTTGGCCGTGTCCCTCAAGTGGGCTGCCCGTGTCCCTCAAATGTAATGGTTATTGTTTTTATTCTTTGTTCTTTTAGCATGGCTTTGATTCTTCAAAGGTATTATGGTACCTAAACTTAAACATAAACACTTTAAATATGTCTAAAACAAAGAATGCCCTAATCAAATGTATGTGGATGATTCTAAACCTATGTATAATGATCTTTGGATTAGGTTTTGAAGAGGGTGTGTTCCATTAACCTAAATGTGGAGAATTCTTGGAAAAAGGAAATGTATAGATTGATGGGAGTAGTTCTTGAGGTAAGTACCAATACATATGATTGTATTTATTTACATGATTTGAGGCTTAACACCTTTGTTTGCAAATGTGTCAAGTGGTTTACTATAATGTTAATATAATTGGATTAAGGTGATGATTGAATGATGTGAAGGATGTAAAGATCATTAAAAAGGTAAGCATAAACTCTATTTGATTGTATATCCTTATATGTCTTTGAACTTTAACACGTTTGGATGAATGTGTTAAATACTCTATTATATTGTGGATGTAAATGAATAATGTAAATTGCTATATATATATAAAGGATGAAATATGAAATGGGAAAGGTAGGAAGAAATGAGGATCATTCTTAAGGTATGTGCAATTTGTTATGATAAATGCTCTAACAATGAATGGTGTTAGTGTGTTTTGAGAAATGATGAAAGGTTATGTTATATGCATTGTAAATTGAAATGTGTTATATGAATAATATATATATTGAAATACTATATCAATGATGTTATATGGATCATATGGATTGAGATATGATATGTTGTGAAGCCATTGTGATTGGCTATGATGATCCAATTGAAAGAAATAAGGCATGTTTGCCTAGATGATAATGAGCATTGAGATTGAAATTGATAATGAAACAATAAGTGAAATATGTGTTTAATGTGTTATTCAGTCTTCAGAGTTCTGGGTTTGGAGGCATGCCTATAAAATGAAAAAGGTAACAGTCTTGCCGGGTTGAGGATCTCTTCAAATTGAGTTGAATTGAGGTCCAAGAGACTGGGTCTGTTACACTATGAGAATTGTGAATATGAAATATATGATTGGTAACAGTCTTGCCGGATTGAGGATCACCTCATGATGAGTTGATGGTCCAAGAGACTGGGTCTGTTACACTATCCATGGATAGAAATATTGATATATGATGCCTACGGGCTTGATGATTATGATTATAAACCAAAGCAGTAACTCTGAACTCTGAATAACATAGTGGTGTCTGTTGGGCCCGAGTCTGTCTTTATTGCTAATGTGAAATACAAGTATTGAAATACTGATTGTGAGTATTAACAATGATTCATGATTGGTATGATATGTAATGTTGTATTGCAATAATGATTGGTATGATATGTAATGTGTGTATTGCAATGATGATTGGTATGATATGTAATGTTGTATTGCAATAATGATTGGTATGATATGTAATGTGTGTATTGCAATGATGATTGGTATGATATGTAATGTTGTATTGCAATAAGGATTGGTATGATATATATAATGTGGGCGTATTAATATATTGGTTTTGAGTATTGGTAGACTTCATTAGACATGTGATTGATGATATGTAATATGTGCGTTGAAATATTGATTATGAGCACTAATGATGAATCATTAATGGTGAATTTTGAATAAAGAAATATGACTTATGGTTAATATGATGTATATATGTGTATAAGATATGAAATTAGTTGAAAGATATGAAAGGTGCAAATAAAAAGGGATAAACTTAATAAGAACTAAAAGTATATGGAATTGATATATCTTTATATGTTAGTGTTTCCATGATATATGTTTGTATTTTATATTTGTACTACTAAGCTTTCGAGCTTAGCGCGGATGTATTATCGCGCAGGTAGCTTGGCGGTAGATATGAAGTCTTTTGGTATGCCACGAGAAGAGTAAGATTTTGTCGAGACCAACTAGAGGGTAATGCATACATGTATCCATTTTAAGTATGTTAAATTATATGTATAAATGAAGTTTTGATAAAAACAATGATTTTGTAAGTGTTATTTTTTTAAATTGACCTATTATGGTTTGAATTTTGTTACAGGTTTTAAAAAGGAAAAAGAAAAGTGGCATCCTTATACTTTATATACTTACTGTATGTATACTAGGTATATGTATAGTACTTATATAGGGTATCGGGGTGTTACAATTTTTGCCCCCACTCCCGGTGGAATGGTTCTTGCGACTTCGGCACAGTTTATGCTCAGGGCCTTAGAGAACACGGACCTAAGTCTAAAGAAAATGGAGTCGCCACCCGGACGAGCCGAGAAAAAGAAAGGGGTGATGACTCGATTCCTAAGGAATCCCTAACCCCTTAATGGGTTCGGAAAGTTGGGTACGTGTGGGAAAGGTGAGAAATGGCCCAGCACCCCCACAACACCTGGTTCATTGGAACCGCCCTCCTTTACAGGTCTTAATATTATAAAATTCTTAAATATAACAATATTATCCATACTACACACAATAAAAAGAAAGCATCATTATATTAAAATCAAAGCAATGTCCAAACAAAACAAAACAAATAAATGGACACCCATCCAAGGATGGAAACATGTCCTTACATCACATGCCTAGATAGGACACCTACCAAAAGGTAGAAACATGCCCTTTACAAAGGTTCTAAAATAGAAAAGAAAATTAAATTACATGATGTTTAACTAATGAGGTACCCACCAAGTGGAAACATACCTCTTACAACTTTTGGAAGTCTAAATTGATTGATAAAAGTAAATAATCATCCATAATAAATAAATCATTCATTAAAAGTATTTAAATATCAATAAAATAAACATCCATCCATGATAAATTAAATAAATCAAATATTGAAATTAAATAAATTATAGCATAAGAGATAATTCAAACCAAAATCAAATATGGAATTGAATAAAGCAAATAAAAGTTCAATTATAGCTACTGTGAATTTTTATGGAGTTAAAATAGATTAGGGTTTTATGTTTTAAAAGGTTGGTAAGACACTTTGATTAACCAATTTGAGATTTGAATGATGAAATCATGAAACTAGGGTTTTAGACACTTTAAAATACTTTTGATTTGTAGTTTTAAATGATGATTTTAAGCTACTGTATAATTTTAGCATATTTGTGTTTTTATGGTTTTTTATGTTTTAAAGGATTAAAGTTTAGAAAAATTTAGGGTTTAATGTTTTAAAAGGTTTAGGGTTTACTATTTTAGGTTTAAAAGTTGAATTAGGGTTTTATGCTTTAAAATTAGGGTTCTCGGGTGATTTGTTGAATTAGGATTTAAAAAGACAATTTGATGATTTCATGAGGTTTTATGAATTTAAACACACGGATTGAAGTTTTTATAAGTAGAAAAGATGTTTTTGAAGACTTTTTGAATGAAATAGAACTTATTTGAAAAATTTGAAAGAAACAGAATCAAGTTTTGGTTTTGTTAAAGAATTTGTTCAATTAGGGTTTTGAGACTTTTGAAGAAGCAAAAAATAATAATTTTAAGTCTTTTTGGAAAATAAAGTAATGTATTAGTGTTTTAATCTTGGAAAAATTAAATTACAGCTCTAAGATTTTTGATTTAAAAACCCTAATTTCATAGGTTTGCTACTGTGAAAACATAAATCAAAAAGAATTTAACATACTTTCTTTTGTTGATTCCTCCAAAAACAATTCTTCTTCGATGAACTAGCTCCTAAGACAAGCCTTTGTTGCCTTTGAATTGCTTAATTCGTGCTGCTGCTACTTTTAAAAATCACTTGAATTGAGTTTCCCTTTTCTTTCACTGATTTGGTTTCAAAAAATCAAGCTACAGCCTCTTTTTTTTTCTTCCCTCAATTTGGTTCTATTGGTCCTTATTTATAATGGTTTTAGGTTGTTAATTCCTAATTATACACGGCAAGTAATATTAATAAAAAAAGAAATTAAAACCTAATTGGATTAGGTTTCAAAAAATTTGCGTCGAAAAATTTTGCGCTGGCAAAAACTGCAGCAGCCAGGCCCGTGGCTGGGGCCAGTGGGGGTGCCAGCCCGCAGGAAAATCCTGCAGGAAGTTATTTCGCCCGCAGAAATTTCCTGCGGGTGAAGTGCTGGGCCTACGTGCGTGCCGCCCGCAGGAAATTCTTGCGGCATGACTGCTTTTTGCTGCCGATTTTTTTTCCGACTCTGATTTTATTTTTATTTTTAATTGTTTATTTTCATTTTTTATTAATAAAAATTAGATACTAAAGCAAAAATTATTTAACAAAAATTATTTTGGACCAATTAGACAACAAAAATCATTTTGGACTAAATAAAACATATTGGACCGGATTGGGTAAAAAATTAATGGTCTACAAAAGGTATGCAACTTTCTGACATCTATGACATGCACTTCCAAGGAGATATTGAAAATAAGTTTGAGATGGGTATGCCCTTAGAAGAAGAACATGAAATGCCCAATTTAGAACTTGAGGAGTGTAAGCTAATTTTAGATGCCGAGGTTGTTGAGAGGGGACATGACATTGTTAAAGTGGATGAAGAAGTGATTCCACCAACCTTGGTTGAATTTCAAGAGTCCCAAAAAATCATCCGTTCTACTTTTGGTGGTAAGGAAGAGCAAAAATTTAATATGCCCATGTTGCATAAAGACAAAACTTATTACCACATTCCTATAGCACTGGAGGATCACCCCGAGGCAACCTTCACATGTCCCTTTAGGACAATTTCTCTTCAAGTAATAATATTTTGGGTTGCCATACATTGGGCACATTTCAATGTTGCATGTTGTTCATCCTCTCAGTCATAGGCTGCAATTGCATTATGGGTGGAAGGAGCCCTACATATCGCATATGGGAACAATGGAAATCAGGTTTCATCTGAACTCTCTATTATTTTATGCATGCTCACATTGAGGACAATGTGAATTTTTAAGTGTGGGGTGCATTTTGTATTTTTGCTTTTAAGTTATTTGTGTTAGTTTAGTTAATGTTTTTCATGTTTTCTTTGAATAAATGAATTTTGGAAAGTTCAATTGTTATAAATATTACTGATTGATGACCTTTGAATTTTTGAAGCATGAATTTGAGAATTGAGTAGAATTGGTGCTTATTGTCAATTTTGTTGGTTTTTCCTTGTATTGCCTTTAACCTAGTGAGGAATAGAGCCATCAACTGATTATTCTTGTTGTGGGTGAACATCTTTGATTGATGCTTTGACATGCATTTTAAGATTACATAAATATTTCAACAAGGCATCAAGATGATTAAGGCAATTAGGTGAACCCATTTTGGCTTAAAAAGACCAACCCTAATTTTAACCTTAGTAAGCCAATTTTGAGCTTATTTTATTTTCCCTTTATTTCTTTTTCACAACATGATTAGCTTGAACCTTATTGTTTTAACTCTTACCCTTTCATTAGGTCAAGAGCATTTTAAGAGCGTTTATGACCAAGTGTTGTGTTGAATTAAGTGTGGGGTTAAATTTAGTAGGTTTAAGATTGCAAAAAAAAATAATTAAGAAAAAAATCAAATAAAAAGAAGAAAAATAATAAGAAAAATTGTTGTTCTTGTTGAAAGGGTTGGAATATGTTTAGGAATAATCATTGCAAGATGTAATAAGTGATTTCCCTTGAAAAGTTCTTAAATGTCAAGGGGTAGATAAGAAGAATTTGTTTTGGGATTGTTGGGTTATACATATGATCGGTTACTTCATTCTTGAAGTGCTCTTGAACTTAATGATTAAGCTCACATTTCCTAAATGTCATGCCTCTACCTTAACCCCATTACAACCCAATAAAAGACCTTTTGATTGATGCTTGATTGTAATTAAGTGGTGGAGATTTGATTGATAAGCAAGCCTATGGCGATAATCTTTCATTGATTGTTATGAGTGTAAACACCACCATGATCAAACACTTTTAAAAGTTGGTGAGGGAGTGACAACATAGGTTATGCATGGAAAGCCACTTAATTGCATTGGTATCGATTTTGTTCCATTTGATATTGATTGCGGATTTAGGGATAGGGAAGTCTTGATGCATTTTTTATAACCCTTGAACTTGACAAAATTTTTGTATTTAGTTTGTTTTGATTTTAGCCTTGCTTGGGGACAAGCAAGGAATTAAGTGTGGGGTATTTGATAAGAGCAGTTTTATACTTGTTTTTAGTATGATTTCTATGTGTTTTTAGTTAATGTTTCATTTGATTTTTGTTTAAAGTTTGTTTTAAGTGTTTGTTTAGGTTAAAGTGGAAAAACTCCCTTGGATGGTCAAAAAATGAAGAAAGAGCATGAATCAAGCAAGACATGGCTAAGCCAAAGCAAGCTTGGCTGTTTCACTCAAAAGAAGTACAAGACAGTAGCTGACATGGGCAGGAGACACGGCCAAGCCACTGGCCGTGTCTCACCTAAGGAGCAAACCCAAAGAAACCAAAGAAAGAAAGGAAAATTTAGCAGAAGCTGACACTGGCAGGTGACACGCCCAAGCCAGTGGCTGTGTCACTTGACACGGCCACAAGCTTGGCCGTGTCCCATCCCATGCAAGGAATAAAAGACAAGCAAGGAAGAAGCAGAAGGTGACACACCCAAGTGATACGGCCAAGCCATTGGCCATGTCACATGACACGGCTAGGAGCTTGGCCGTGTCACCCCATGAAACCAAAGAGAAAAGAAAGAAACAAAGAGAGGCAGTGATGGACACGGCCAGCTAGCTTGGCCGTGTTCCAAAGAAAGATGAAAGACACGGCCAAGCCACTCATGGCTTGGCCATGTCACCTATGGAATTTTGGCTTCTCTTTCACGAGTTGGGAGACAAAGTGGGGAACAAGAGATTGTGCTTGCCAAAAGAAATACTAAACAAAGAGAATGTGGGGAACAAGGGAGAGTGGTGTGAGTTGGAAGGTATGGGGTGTGAGTTGGAAGGCATGGCTTGAGCTTTGGAGGGAAATAAAAAGAGAAGAAGAGGGAGTTCTTGAGAGAGTTCTAAAGGAGGTTTTTGTAGGAGATAGAGACCAGAGACAGAGAAGAGAGGTTTGAGAGGAGGAGGCTTGGGCATACACAATTTGGGCAAGGAGGGAGTGACACTCTCCTTGACTCTTCATCTTCATCTTCCATTTCCATCCTCTCCACCATCTCCATCCTCCATTGGCAAGCTCCTGGAGATTGAAGAAGCTACATTGAAAGGGGTTTTTCTATTTTCTCCTTTAATTCATTTTAATGTTATTCTTGTTGTTGTTGTTGTTGTATTAAGAGTATTTAATATGAACTAATTCATTCTCTATCTAGATATTGAAGAACCCTTACTTTTTTGTATGATTGAATAATTTTAATTGATGGAGTTGTTTTATTCTTATGATGCTTAATGATTTATTTCCAATTGATAATAGCATGCTTATTGATTGGTTGCCATTTTCATATTATTGACTTGAGAAAGCTTGATATGAATTGAATACTCATAAGGGTTGAGGATTGATTGGAGTACTAGAGATAGACTTACAAGATCCTTTGGTTTATAGTTCCTTGTTCTTAATGCAAGATCTATTTAATTGTGTTTGAGAAGAGATTCTGGCACTCTACTTAGTGATTAGGGATTAATTCACTTGAGAGAGGTTTTAGTCTAAGTTAGAGGAATACCAATTCAACTCTATTATGTGATGTAATTGTAGTTAAGGGGATTCAATATCTGGATAGTATCATTATCATCAATCCTTTTTACACAACACTCAATTTATCTTTATTTCATTTATTTAAGTTAATTATCTTTAATTATAAAACTTCACACAAAAATATTAATTTGCTAAACAACAGTTAAGATTTGCTCTAGTACTTGACCTTGTCCTCAGTGGAACGATAACTCACTAACTACTTTATTACTTGGGTGACCCATGCACTTGCGGTATTGCTATAGCATTAAGCTCGCACGCACCATCTTCATGCTTGGACCAAGTCCATTCTTCCTTCTTGGGTTCAAAATCATCATCACTATCACTTGAGTCCCAAATTTCATTCATAACACAGATTGCTACTTCTTTACCAACCATAGCTTGTTTAATTTTGCTAAAGACCACTTCTTCTTTAGTTGCTTCTCCATCTACATCTTAGAAAGAAGACATGACAAAACTTTCATGCAAACCACCTCCAATCATGAAGGTCACTAGTGGTGGTACTCTATTGAACCCTGGCAATGGATTGCCTTTGGTGTTTGGCCTGTTGGTCTCAGGCAGTTTCCCATTATCAATCAAATTTTGGATCTCATGCCTTAACCTTAAACATTTATTTGTGTCGTGTCCTTGCATTTGATGAAATTGGCAAAATGCTTTAGTGTCAAAGTTAGGTGGAAGAGGGTTAGGCAAAGGATGAGGATTTAAGGATTGTAACAATCCCTTCTTTTATAGATTATTGAGAACCCAAGACATCGGCTTCCCCAATTCTGAAAACTGCCTTCTTTCTCCTTGGCCAGTGGCATTAACATCAATCGCCTTTTGTGTGCTTTGGTTACCAGACTGGTAATTTCCTTTCTCATTCCTTCATGCTGAAAAGTAGTTCTTCTCTCTTTCCCACTCTTCAATTTGCAAACCGGCTTACAAAAGGTCTTTGAAAGCTCGGATGCATGTATGAGACATCCTTTCATGAAGGCTAGGCAACACCCCTTTCACAATCATTCTAATTTGATTTGATTCATTAGGCCTCCTCTTGAGTAATGCAAACTTATTCCTTCACCTCTTCACACAATCCACAAAGTTGTCATTCAACCTTTGTCTAATGCACTCCACCTCCATTAAGGTAACTTCCAATCCAGCATTGTATCCATATTGCTGAATGAAGGCCTTGTATAATAGATCCCAGCTCTTTTGAGTGCCATCATCTAAGGTATTGAACCAATTTTGGATAGCAGGATCCAATGAGAGCATGAAGTACCTTAGAGTTTAATCCTTAGTAGCTCGGGTGGACTGCATCAGTGATATATTGCTTCACATGGAGGTGAGGATTTCCAGTTCCATCAAACTTTGCAAAGGATGTCATCTTGAACTTTTACGGAACCTCTTCATCTAGCTCAAACAACTTGTCGACTTTAGACATCTCCTCAATTTTCAGCTTCTTTTCAAATTTCTTTTCCAGTTCAGCTATCAACTTCTCCACATATGAAGTTTTAGTTTTTTCCACAACTTATCTTTTAGCAACCTTCGGCTCCTTCTTCTTGTCTTGAGTATCTTGGAAGTTTTGAGCCCATTCATCATCATCATCAACAACTACCTTGTCATCATCAAAAGCCACTTCACCAGCCTTAGCCTTCCCTTTGTCTTTCGGCTTCTTGGTGCTAGCAGATGTTTCGACATTATTCCCCAAAATTGCAGCCAATTGGTTCTTTATGGTCTCAGCCAGGGCCTCCTTTAGTTCTTCCATCTTAGCATTGAGGGCATCGTTTACCATTCTTTGAATTTTTTTCAGGCTCCATTGCTTTTAGTGAGAAAGTAATTGAGTCGCTATTGGATTCTATGTCACTGGCGATTGTTGTACACTCTTGAGCTACTGTACTCTAGATTTGTGAGCCAAAAAGGATTAATGATATATCATGTAATGCGTGTATGCATGTATGCATAAACAATAAACAAACAAAGATAAATAGGACGTTCCTTCCAACCTTATGACTTCCACACACGAATGCCAAGTCTCTTTTCCTTGGTTTATGTCAACAAATTACCAACATGGGATTTTTTTTAAATGTTCCCTCAAATGGTTTAACCAATTATTGCATTTTCTAACATAGAAGTTGGTCCATGATAATTTCCATTAATTAAGCCTTAATCCATTGAATCTCCACTAAAATAGCTTTAATGCTCTATTGAATTAAAGCAAAATTAATAGGTTTATCATAAATAGATTTCTTATTTAGAAAAAGTAACTAATTATTCATGCCAAAAATAAGCCCATGATTAATGATTCTTTGTATAAGCTAGGCTCACAATTGGTTTTTGATATTTCGTAATTGACCTACATAATTGTAAGCTCTTTATAATTTTGGTGTAAAGCTTTTGGACCATAAGGTAGAAAAAGATTTTACCCATCTTGAAAGATTTGAAATTTGAGAGCTTACAATATAGGTAGGCCATATTAGAAAAAGAACAAACCAAATAAGCCATGGTTTAAACCAAGATATATCAATCATAGTCAAACAACAAACATTTGGAGTAAAACCTAAGCAAAATAACTAGGTCAATTACATGAGCTTAAGTCTTTAGGTTGGAAGGTTTTAAGTTCCCATAGCAAGTATATACCAAAAGGTACAAGGCTATGAGTGGTTATTTCATGCTCGATCTCCATACCTTGAGTGAAAGTAAGGTATCCCTTACATGACACAACATGGGTAACACGGGCATCCTAACTCATGCACACAATGCAATCTAAATGATGCAATGGATAATATCATAATAAGAAAGAATAGAATAATAAAAACACCAATGGAATTAACTTCTCTTATTCCTAGTGGAGTCGTCACTGTGAACGGGGATTTTAGCTCCCACTCTCACGTGGAATGGTTGTTGCGATTTTATCATTGTTAGGCTTAGGACCTTAGAGAACACAGGCCTGTGCCCGGAGAATATAAAGTCACCACCCGAATGGGCTGGGAAAATAGAAAGGGGTGGATGACTCGAATTCTAAGGAATCCCCAACCCCCTAATGGGTTCAGAAAGTTGGGTACGTGTGGGGAAGGTGAGAATGACCCAGCACCCCAACAATGCCCAGTTCATTAGAATTTTCCTCCTTTTTAGGACTTAATATTATAAAATTCTTAATTAATACAATATTATCCATACTACATGCGATCATAAGGATAAATAATTAGTTTATTAAAATCACAACAAGTTCAAACAAAACAAACAAATAGGCACCCATTCATGGATGGAAACATGCCTTTACAATTATCCAATGTCCAAAAGAAAATAAATAAAATTGGATACCCACCAATTGGTGGAAATGTATCATTTACATAGATCCAAAACTTGAAGTAATTTAAATTACATGATGCTCAATACATGAGGTACCCATAACATGAAAACATACCTCTTACAATTTCTTAAAATAAATCAATAAAAAAAACCAACCATTCATCATAAATAAACCATTTATCAAAGATATAAATAGACCATTAATCAAAACATATAATAAACATGCTTCTAACTTGAATGAAGGAAATAAAGATACAAGTTTAGGTTTATGTCTCAATTTAGGATTTCTTAATTAACATTTAGGGTTTTGGGATTTAGATTAAAAAAATTAAGGTTTTAGGGTTTTGAAATTAACATAATTATAATTTAAACTATTTAGGCTACCGTAAGGATTTTGGAAAAATAGAATTAATTAGGGTTTTATAGTTTTAAGAAAATAGTAGGGTTTTTGGTTAATTGAATTAGTGTTTAGGGCTAATACCATACAATTAGGATTTTAGGAAGAAATAAATTAGGATTTCATATTTATAAAAAAATAATGTTTGGAGCTTAAGGTTTTAAATGAATTAGGGTTTAGTGTTTGTGAAAAACTAATCAAAGTTTATAGGTTATACGAACTATGAATATTTTTAAAGAGCTTTAAATGCTACTGTGGGGTTTTATATGAAAAAAAAACCTTGATGTGAGCCTGTGTAACATATTGATTAAATAACCATAAAATAACAAACAAATAAACAATCTGAGCTAAACAAGTTTACTAGTTATAGTTGTTATGATTCATCAAAACAATAATCTGCATTCCATGTAAGCTAACATATAAACTGATTTAAGAAGAAATTATCTAGTAACTTTAATTAGAATGAAGAATGAACTTATTCAATATTTAAAACAATCAAAACATACAGTGTTTATTTAATTTAAAGCATATCGTAATTTGTTGGCTCCACCAAAATCATTTGAATGAGAATTCTGCTTGAGCTTGTCCAAGACAGTGAGTGCGCTGCCTTTGTAGAGTTTTTGTGCTGTTGATCTTCCTCATCTATCCTTGTTATTTCTTTTGTTTATGAATCTTGCAAGGGTTTGTTCATTGATGGTTACTGAATTTTCCTAAGTTCCAGTAGCATACCAAAGTCCAAAAGTCCCTCTTTAGGTTTTTAAAACCTATATTTATAATAACTCCATCAACTTAAGCATGAAAGTTTTCCTCTTTAAGAATGGTTTATTCTGATGCATGTCGAATTCACGGGTTCAATGCAAACTGAGATCATATCAAATTACAATTACTTGAATTCAATGTAAACCAAGTTCGTCTTGAATTCAAATCATTTTATTTCCACAGAATATGAGCCCATATCGAAGTATACTTCTAGATTCGACATGGAATTAAAACAAGTTGCCCCATATCGGACTGGGAGAGCCCCATTTCGATATGGGGCTGCCTTATATCGAATTGGGGCTTCCAATTTGATATGGGGAGCCCCATATTGAATTGGGAATGGAGCTTCCCCATGTCGAATTAGATGCCCTAATTTAACATGGGACACCCCTATTGATCAAAAACCATCTGGATTAAGTGAAAAATCAACCAAACCATCAAATCAGACCCGTTTTAGGGTTTAGCACACTGGTATCTTATAAAAACCAACCAAATCTTCTAAAACAAACCTAATTAGGGTTTTAAAATTTTAATTGGCTTATTTTAGATCCTATTGCAATATATTAGTCCAATCAAAGGTTGGAATTAGCACCAGACTAGCCAGGGCAAAAATCAAGGGTCTACAGAGACTTTTATACTTTTTGATGTATTTTAATACATATGTATAAATATTTTGAGGAATGGGGAAAAATGTGAAAAAGATTTTATTAAATCAGATTGTGACATTCTTATACCATATATGCGTATTGTACACATTCTTAGTATGAGTGTATTATACGTATATAGGTGTAAGGGTGTACGGATCATCTCTCTCTTAAATAAGTAGAATTTAATTTTGCCTCAAAAGTTCATCAAAGCATTTTCTAAAATTGACTAGGACCTCGACATAGGTAATTATGCATGAGTCCTCTCTAAGTAAGCATACATAACTCAATGCTATAGAACAATTCTCTCACCTAATAAAGTCATTAAAATCATAATGCATATATACTAATTTATGAACATTAAGCTAGATTCATCATTAGTTGAACACTGTAATGTCAAAAGCCAACAAAATTATAAATTCTATAAAAGTAATTTATTTAAATATTTTAATTTGAAAAAACATAATTATTCCAATAAATGCCAAAGAAAGCAAAATAAAATGAGCAACATTCAAGCCAAGGGAGGTCTGTTGAGTAGGAGTCTACTTGGACATGTTGGGAAAAGTATTTTGTACTTTAGGGTGCAGACCAAACCTACTCTTCTTGCTTAGATTCCAATTCATTCACAACACAAATGGTCAGTGCTTTCTCACCCATAGCTAATTCAATCTTGACAGGCAAAGCCTCCACTTTTTTTAGTTTCTTTATCTATATGTTGAAAAGATGATAAGACAAACTTTTCATCCAATTCTCCCCCTACCATAAAGGTTGCTGGTGGCGGCACTCTTCCAAATTTATGCCAAGGATTGCTCTTGGTATTGGACTTATCAGGCTCAGGCAAGTTTACACTGTCAATCAAATCTTGGATCTCGTGACTTAAACAAGCACATTTATCTATCCCATGCCCTTGTATTTGATGGAACTAACGGAAGGCCTTGGCATCAAAGTTTGATGGCAGAGGATCATGTAGCAGTTGAGGAGCTAATGGTTGTAATAACTCCTTTTTCTATAACTTGTTGAAGACCCAAGATAGAGATTTTTCCAACTCTGAAAATTATCTTCTATTAGCTTGATAAGTTGTTGCATTGACATGCACTTCTTTCTGTGTACTCTGACCACTAGATTGATAACTTTCCTTCTCATTCCTTCATCTAGAAAAATGATTCTTCTCCTTTTCCCACTATTCTATTTATAAGCCATCTTGGAGAAGGTCTTTAAAATCTCTGATAAGGGTATGATACATCTATTTGTGAAAGGTTAGGCAGGATACCTCTTACTATCATTTTGATATAGTCAGATTCATCAGGCTTCTTTTTGAGTAGTGTAGCCTTATTTCATATAATCAATAAAACTTTCATTTTGTTTTTTCTGGTAGTCTCCACATCCATCAAGGCCACTTCTAGCTCGACATTGTACCCATACTGCTGAATGAAGGCCTTCTACAGCAAATCCCACTTTGTTTGAATGTTTTCTTCTAATGTATTGAACTAGTTTTGCACAATAGTGACCAATGAGTGCATGAAGTACTTAAGAGTTTGGACTTTAGTAGCTCAAGCAAACTACATGGTAGTGATGTACTACTTGAAATGCAGATGGGTCCATCAAACTTGGCAAAAGAAAGCATCTTGAACTTGTAAGGAATTTCTTCATCTTGCTTGAATAGCTTGTCCACCTCCGACACCTCCTCAGCCTTCAACTTCTTCTCAAACCTTTTCTCTAAATCAGCAATCATCTTTTTGAAACTAGCAGACTCAACCTTCTCTATGACCTTCTTCTCTTTTACCTTTTCTTGTTAGTCTTAGAAGTACGCATCCCAATAAGCATCATCTATTACTACCTTTTCTTCATCAAAGGCCACCTCTGCTATCGTGGCCTTTCCCTTATCCTTTTGCTTTTTGTTACTAGCAGATGCTTCAACATTGTTGTCCTCTAACAGTGAAAGTAGTTGACTCCTTACAGTCTCAGCCAGATCCCCCTTTAGTTCTTCCATCTTGGAGTTGAGGGCATCATTCACCATCTTCTTAACTTGCTTAGCTTCCATTGTTTTTGGTGTGAAATTGACTGAATTCTCACTATATTTTGAGCCATAGGTGGGATTTTCATAGGTTCTTGAACTGCTGTACTCCAGGTCTGTGAGCTAGAAAGGATCAATGCTTATGAAAAGCAATGTATGTATGCATGAGCAGATAAGCAAGTAAATGGGGCCAAAACATTCCTACCAACCTTATTTCTCCCCAGACATGAGCGCTGAGTCTCTTTTCTTAGGTACATGGTCAACAAAATATCAACATAGGATATCTTGTTTTCGATAGATGCACTCAGATGGATCCAATCCAACTAAAGTCTCGGCTAAGATCATGGGTATCGATGACAAGCCTCCTTCCATTTGGTCCATGATATCAAATACTCGTGGATCGATGTCACCATTGGGAGAAACAAGTAAGAATTGTACAAGCAAGCATAGACAAAGCATATGTCCCCCATGTCTTGGTAGGAGCCAAATGAGAAATGCAAAAGTCAATTAAGGGATCAAGCAGAATTTTCTCACCTCTCGTCAACTATAGAACTTCAGGCTTTGAAAGTTGAAACAATATTTGTATGTTTTGTTAAGTTTTGGAAGTCAATATGGGCAATGCCATTGGTTGATTGCTTGGATATCTAGGGATGGCCTCAAATTCTTCTTTCATGGGACATATCTCAAATTCATTTATCTTGAATGTCCTAGAATTCACATCCCAAAAGGAAACCATGGCATGTGGAAAAGAATAGTCCAATTTAATATTTTGAAAGCACTTCAAAGTATTAATTTGAGACCAAGATATTTGCTCCTAATGAATAGCTTTCATGGCTTTAAATAAACCCTTGATTTTTTTCAAATTGAGTTCTGTCATTGTTAAAGTTAAAAGAAAATTTAAAATTGTTGATAGGAATTTTTGGTGCTGGAGTAAAATTCGTGGAGGATTTTCTTTTGGCTTCAGTTGGAATTGTGACATGAAAGAAGACTTATATAAATATTTGTCAAACCGAATGTGCAAAACCAAGACGTGCAAGGAGAAGATTTACATTGAAACGATTGAAGGATTGCTGCACTCCCATTGGCTTTTGGTTTTTGCAAAATCGTGCCAATTTTGGACTCTGAATTGAAAAAGAAATGCATTTGCATTGACTATAATAATAATGATAATAATAAACAAAAAAAAACAAAAAAATTAAAAGTCAAAAGCTGCAGTAAAAGTAAAAGTTAATATTATCATTTTTTATTTATTATTATTAATACAATAATTTATTGATTTATTATTGTTAATAATAATAATAATAATAATAATAATAACAATACAATACTTTCTTAATTGATACAATGATGGATCACTAAGAAGGAGGAGGCATATCACTCATTTGGAATTCATTCGGTGGAAAGTACTTAAGTCCCCATACTCACTTGAAATTCAGGCTTTCAGCAGTCATCATATGAATCAGATAAAAAGATCACATGATCATCAGTTTGGGGCCTCCTAGAAGATGAAGCACTAGGATCTCTCATTCCCTGAGACTGGTAGTATCGAAATTTTTGCTCTGACTAATGATACAATCTTTCGAGAAAGACCACCTATTGGCGACTAGCAACTAATTCCTCTTGCAATTTCTTATTTTGCCCCTCAAGCATCCACTACGAGTTAGAAAAGGAAAGGGTAAGAGCATACATAATCATGCATACATATAGCATAAATCATCATGGAATAGGATGACCTACCAGGTAACTGGAATCAGTGCCTTGTGGATGAGATGGCATTTTCAGTTGGTAAGAAGGAGCAAATAGAGGGGCGGCAGAGGAAGGTCTAGCCTCATAGCCAAATGAGTCGGTAACCTGCAAAAATAATCAAAACAGTCAAAACAAGTTGAAAAAAAAGCAATTGCAATGACCAAATGATAAAAGTTTACCTGAGAGGTGCTAGCCCCAAGATGAGGGATGGACCCTCTTCCCTCTTCGTGGTACTCCTCTTCATCACTATCCTCATCTTTCTTGGGAATTCCCGAGCACCGATAGGAGATACGTCAAAGTTCAAGAGCCATGCTAGAATAAACTAGACATATGATGTGCCCAGTGGACAGAGATAGGTCTCAACATCATAACCAATTTGAGCTAACTTCCACGCATTCTCCGGGAGTGATGTAATATTTAAAGTATACACTGGGCAGTCCATGGGGATCCTCCATCGCTGGGGACCAAGGAACCACTCATACACCCTCTTCTCTAGGAGCCAACCACTGAACATAGGACTAGCAATGATTCAACGGGTATGCTGGTAAGGCAGTGTGGCATTCATGGAAGGAGTCCAGTTCACCTGCTCTGCAGCATACCACCAAGCCAAATCAACCTACAAGACAAAAAAAAGGTTAGTAAACTTTTTACATAAACTTTAAAGTATATTAACATTATTTTACTTAGTCCCAGGTTAGGCAACTCAAGTGATAGTGCTTGGTGTGTACATGGTGAGAGCTGGAAACTATTGTGCAATTGGACAGCCAAAGATTTAACCTGGGATACACAACTCTCTCTCGAAAAATGTCAGGTACCCTCACAAGATTTTGCTCATATGCCCACAGCTACAATAGCAATAAGAATCAAATTCATACAAGTATATGAATGGAATTGAAAATGGTGGGAGAGAGTACCTCGGCAATCATCATGAAGCCAATAAAAGATTTCTTATTCCTACAAATCTTGTCTAAGCCATGATAGAGATAGGCTAGGCCAGATTCACCCTAGCAGTAAAGCAGCACTAGATCCATATCAGCAAGGGCCCTCAGCACCGATAAATGATGGCGAATTTGGTACTGCATAAAATGGTCGACCCAAGCAAATACAATAAAAATCTCCGAGCGTATTGCTTGACTGTTTCTCTACAAACCCGTCCATCATAGCTCATCCAATAACTCTGAATCGACTCAATTTTTATCTTAAAGGGCCCTTTTAGTGACGGTTCCATACCAATTAATTGTTGAATTTCTTCGTGTATCAGGATATCATTGGTAAGAGGGACCAAAAGGCCATAGTACCAGATACCAGTTATGGCTATAAAATCGACTAGGCCAATGGTAATCTCTCCCACATGTAGGTGAAAAACATGGGTCGTGTCCATCCATAGCTCCGACAATGCTTGAACTACACTCCTGTCTATCGGACGCTCCTCGAATGGCAATTGCAGAATAAAGCTTTCAATACTGCACTCTCAGACAATCCGTTTTACCCGAAAGGTGCTATGACATACTATTGCCAGACTGTATAGACACACCCTCCGCCCCAGACAACACAACGATCATGCTAGCACTGAACCAGGTAGGCTAATATGAGGTAAGTATATCTTCTCACTAATATTATTGTTTCATAGCTTAATATTACTCATCACTTTATATTTAAATTTAATTATTTTTATCAATAGTCCATTAGTTAATTCATTTTTAGTATGTAAAAAAAAAGCCTAATTTTTTCTTCTTAATATATTATTAATAACTCAATATAACTAAAATAAAAAATAAAATAAAATAAAATATATATAAAAAATAAAAATAAAAATAAATAAAATTAATTGAAAATTTAAATATAAAATAAAATGATGAATGCATATTTGTGCTGCTAAAATATTAAATTGCAGTGTTACCTCAATCTTTTAACTTGAATTGTGATGAAGTGGCATTCCAACTAGTAGATCAACAATTTCATTTTCATGTAGTTGAATAAATTCTAATAACTCAACATTGGATCGAGTCCAGATCTCGAAGCATGTAATCTCTCCATTTTTTTTGCTCAACTCTTTGCCCACACAGAATATGAAATATATATAATCATATAATGGTTTATGATAAGAGATGATGAAAAATGAATGATGGAATGGGTTTATATAGGCAAAGAACGAGAGAAAAAACAAAAATCAATAGGAAATCCGTGAAAAAGAGAGAGTCAAAATCACTGTTGGAGAATAGTTAATGAATAGTTATAAATAGTATTCAAATAGTAAAATCAATTATTCAATTCAATTATTCAGTTATTTGCGTGTCTAAAAATATTTTTTGCACTTCTAAAATATTTTTCCACGCAGGGGGCAAGAGAGTATGGGTATGGTAAAAATTAGCTAAATTTTTACCAAATTTTTTATTAATGTCCTATTGACTATAATTATTTTTTACAGATAATCCAAATTAATTTTTAGTCCAGAAGTCACCTCGGATCCAGAATTCAAATTATTTTTTGAGTTCAGAACTCACCTCGGGTCTAGAACTCAAATTATTTTTGAGTCCAAAACTCACCTCGGGTCCAGAACCCAAATCATTTTTCCAGTCTAGAACTCACCTCGGGTCCAGAAGCCAAATTATTTTTTAGTCCAGAAACTCACCTTGGGTCCAGAATCCAAATTATTTTTTAGTCTAGAACTCACTTTGGGTCCAAAAATCAAATTATTTTCGAGTCCAAAACTCACCTCGGGTCCAAAATCCAAATTATTTTCGAGTCCAAAACTCACTTTGGGCCCAGAACCCAAATTATTTTCGAGACCATAACTTACCTCGGGTCCATAACCCAAATTATTTTTTACTCTAGAACTTGCTTCGGGTCCTGAACCTAAATTATTTTCAAGTCCAGAACTCACTTCAAATCCAGAATCTAAATTATTTTTTAGTCCAGAACTCACCTCGGGTCCAGAACCCAAATTATTTTTTAGTCCAGAACTCATCTCGGGTCCAAAACTCAATTTTTTTTTAATCAGAACTCAAACCAACCTCGGATATGGAGTCTAGTTTAACTCTAAAACCCGATCAAAAATCATATTGCTTTTCACTCTCTTTTGCTGCAGTCTCAGATCGTTCAAGCAGAGGACAAACTATAGACTCTTAATTTTTGACCAAATAATTTTTGTAGTATTTATTATTTAAATTTTATTATTTATTATTTATTTTAATTGTATAATATTTATTCTATTAATAATATTTATTACTTATTTTCTTAAAAATATATATAATATTTATTATTTTCACTTACTATTTATTTTAATAATATAATATTTATTTTATAATATTTATTTTAATAATATTTATTATTTGTTTTTTAAATATATTATTTATTGTAATAAAATAACATTTATTATTTATTATTTATTTTATTATTTTAATAATATAATTAATTATAAATATTTTAAATATAATATTTTTAATAGTAAAAATAAAAAATAAAAATATGTACATATAAAAATGATAAAGAATAGAAAATAATAAAATCAGACGGTCGAATCGGTGGGCAACACGTGATGGCACCTAATTGGCCTGCCGCAGGCCAATTCGTCCCTCGCCACGCCCGCACATTCTGCAGCTGATCCTCGTGTGGCAGGCCGATTCTCTTGTAGTAGCAGGCCGATTCTCGCACAATGCAGCATTCCAACTACTCGCTCGCATGCCCATTTCTCTCAGGCCCAGCAGTGTGCGTCGCCAACTCACACAATTTTTCGGCCAAACCTTATTTTAATCAGTTTTAAAATTTTATTTCCTAAACAATTTTGTTTCCTTAAACAATTTTTTTTCCTTAACCAATTAGTATTAGGTTTTTTATTTTTTTTCTTATAAATAGCACATTAAAACAATTACAGTGGGATTGGAGAATTTTTTGGACGGGGAGAAATTCCTTAAAAGTGGCAGAGAGTTTTTTTTAGCAAAGGAAGACTCTCAAACTTTGGGCAATTTTCATAAAAAGATTTTTGGTAAAAGACAACAATTAAGGCAGCCAACAAGTGGTGATTGTCTTGGTGGTTAGCTACTCCAAAATTTTCATCTAACAATTTTTGTGGAGCCTTAAAACATAGATATGTTTCTCTAACTTTGTTCATCAAAAATAATCTTCATCCATTATTCATTGATCAATTAAAATTGTTGAATTATAACTCTCAAAACCTATGCAATATTTCAATAAAAACCAATGGACATATTTTCTAAATTTTCAAGACACAATAGGCTCACTCTTTTAATGCATCACAGTAGATATTATTTTTTTATTGCAAAACTTTAATTCTGTTTTCATAAAAATCCCAACCTATATTCATTTAAAATCTCAAAACCCTAATTGCATAGGTTTTAGCCCTAAACCCTAATTTAATTAATCTAAACCATATTATTTTCTTAGAACTACAAAGCCCGAATCAATTTTATTTTTCTAAAAACCACAGCAGCCTAAGTATTTTACATAATAATAATAATTATGTTATTTAAGAAACCCTAAGTTAATACATAAACCTAAACTTGCATCTTTATTTGCTTCATTATTAATATTTATTATATGTTTTGATTAGTGATTTATTTATATCTTTGATTTATATCTTCGATGAATGATTTATTTATGATGAATGGTTGATTCATTATTTTTATTGATTTGCTTTGTTTTCAAAACATTGTAAGAGGTATGTTTCCATGCTTTGGGTACCTTATGTATTGAGCATCATGTAATTTAATTTTTTTCTTGTTTTGGATTAATGTAAAAGATACGTTTCCACCAATTGGTGGGTATCCTATTTTATTTATTTTCTTTTGGACATTGGATAATTATAAAGTGTTTAGATCATTTTTGTACTAGTTTTTAGTGTGATGTTTATGTGTTTTTAGTTAATGTTTTGATTGATTTTTGTTTTAAGTGTTTGTTTTAGGTTAAAGAGCAAAAACTCCCTTGGATGATCAAAACAGTGAAGGAAGAGTGTGAGTAAAGCAAGACATGGCCAAGCCAAATCAAGCTTGGCCTTGTCCCTCAAAAAGTTTTTATGGAAGAGCTTGACACGGCCATGAGACACGGCCAAGCCTTGGAAGAGTTTACATGATGCTTTGGGTTCTCGATTACACTTCAGCACTGCTTTTCATCCGCAGACAGATGGGCAGTCAAAGAGAGTGATACATATTATTGAGGACATGTTGAGAAGCTGTGTTATTGATTTCTCTGGAAGTTGGGATAGATTTTTGCCACTTGTGGAATTTGCTTACAATAATAGTCATCAATCCAGCATTGGTATGGCACCATTCGAAACATTGTATGGAAGACAGTGTAGGACACCTCTATGTTGGAATGAGCTTGGAGAAGGTATGTTAATTGGTCCTGATTTGATTAAAGAAACTGAAGAGAAAGTGAAAGTGATTCAAGATAGGTTGAAAGCAGCTTCAGACCGACAGAAATCTTATTCAGATTTGAAAAGGAGACACATAGAGTTTGAAGTTGGAGATAAAGTATTTTTGAAAGTATCTCCTTGGAAGAAGATATTGAGGTTTGGTCGGAAAGGGAAATTGAGTCCTCGTTTCATTGGACCATATGAAGTTTTGGAAAGAGTTGGGCCAGTTGCTTATCAGCTTGCTTTGCCACCTGAGTTGGATAGGATCCATAATGTATTTCATGTTTCTATGTTGAGAAGGTACAGGTCAGATCCATCTCATGTTTTGCCAATTGAATCTATCGAAGTAAGTTCAGATCTGACATTTGAAGAAGAACCAATTGCTATTTTGGCACGTGAAGTGAAAGAATTGAGAAATAAGAAAGTGCCCTTTGTGAAGATTTTGTGGAAGAATCATGCAAAGGAAGAGGCAACTTGGGAGAGTGAGCAAGCAATGCGAGATCAATATCCTCAGTTGTTTCGGACTCAATGACAGGTAATTTCGAGGACGAAATTTCTTTTTAGAGGGGGAGAATTGTAATATCCCAATGTATGCCTTAGAAGTTTTGAATATTGTTGTTGTTTTAAATTGGATTGAATGTATATGTGTTATGGGAAAGGAAAGAGTGTTTAGAGAGAGGTGTATATGTTGTTTATATGATAATATATATAACATATATGCAAGTCAAAAGAGTGGTCAAGGGAGAAGATATTTATTTGGTTTTTTGTAAAATTACTAAAAGAGGGCAAGTGCTTTAAAGGAAATCAAAACAAATTGTATAAGGGTGTTTAGGTAATTGACTTTTTAGAAATGCTTGGTGGAGGTTTAAAGAGATGACAAATTTGACTTTGCTTCTTTATTTTCTTTTCTTCTTCCTTGGTGGCCGGACCTCCCAAAGACAAGAGAGAAAGAGGAGAGTTTTGAGTTCTTAGATCAAATTCAAAGGAGAATCAAGTGATCAAGTTGGTGATTCAAGAAGTTTCATTACTTTGGTAAGTCCTCTTTTGATTTCTTTGCTTATTTGAAGTTGTGTTGTGAGTTGATAGAGTATGTAAGAGTGTGTTGTTTGATTGTGATATGTTTAAGAGTGTTTGATTAAATTGATTGTGAATTTTTAAGATGGATTGAAGAAAAGAGTGAGTTGGTTGGAAGTGATGGTGTTGTATTTGTGTTTAGGGTTTGAGATGATGTTGTGATTTGTATTTGTTATAGATGTGGAGTTGTTTAGGTGTTTTTGTAAGTTTAAGATAGTTTTTGGGTATGTTTTGTTAAGTTTGTTTGAAGAGGATGTTGGTGAAAAGAAGTGTTTTGATGGGTGTTTTGTGGTTTTGGCCGGAATCTTAGTTTTTGGCCTGACACGCCCGGGAGCACGTCCAGAGTTTTAGGCGTGTCAATTGTGTTGGAGACAGTAGGTTTGACACGACCAGTAACACGCTCGTGTTATTGAGCGTGTCATAGCTACTGTGAGATTGGAGTGTTTACACGGCCATGAGCACGCTCACGTTATTGGACGTGTTGATATTTTTCAAAGAGGCAGAATGTATTACACGCCCGTGGTTCTGAGCGTGTAAAAGCTTCTGTGTTGTGGAGTTAAGGCACGGTCAGGGACACGCCCGTGTGGTTGAGCGTGTCATGTTTAGGGTTTGCCCTAGTTAACTCTTAATTTGATTATCTCATGTGTATCCCTAAGCAAGTGTATGTTATTATTTTTGGATTAGGTCTTGAAGAAAGTGATTTATCATTGATCTAAGAAGTAAAAGAATCTTGGAAAGGAAGTGTTTAGAGTTGAGTGAATTGTTATTGAGGTAATTACAAACCTTGCATTGTTGCATACATTCACTTGATATGACATCATTGTTATATATGAACAATGTTATGTTGTGCACATTGTGAATCTTGTGAAATGTACTATATATATAATGTGAAATGAGATAATTGAGATATGTACGCATATATGATTATGTTCAATGTAATTGATTATGAATATGTGAAAGATGATGTAACACCCCTTCCCGACCTACGTGTGTAAGCTGAGTAGAGGCGCCACCCTATCCTAATGTTGCTACCACTTTTACTTAGTCAAATTTTTGTTCCGATTTTTATAGAAATTTTGCCATAGTTTTGCCTAAAAATTCAATCCCAAGTGTCGACAAAACTGGTTTTTTTCTAATTTTTGAAAACATTTTTACACAAACCAATGCAAACAAAATCATTCTCAGTACACTTCCAATAAATCCCCCTTATAACCTCAACTACAACCTGCAAAAAGGATTTACACTTCTAGTACAAAATAAAGTAAAGGTTTATTATGAAATACAGCAGATAAAATCTTTGTTCACTATGCAACGGAAAGTAACAATATTTACAAATTCATATACATCAAAACTCAAGTTTTACAACACATAAAATTTATACATGTTTGGCAGTCAGTCTTCGATCTTAAAGCCCACTATTCACTCTTCAAAATCTAGGCTCGACTCGGCCTAGAGGAACTCTCTGGTTCTTCCTTGTCACCTGCGCGAAGAATCACATTCGCGCTAAGCCAACGGCTTAGTAAGATAAAACATGCTAATGGTATGCTTTAATGTAATGCAATGCCACATATGTTATTGATAAGATCAATATCATAAATATAAAGTTAACCACATAATTATGCATTTCACAAATCATAGTCATATGAGCATACCACATTTCAACATCTTTCCACATTCAACATTAATCAATCATACTCAATAACCAACATCTTATTTCATTAACTCATAACATTATTTAGGACATTCATATAACCCTGACACCTATGGGCCCAACAAGTATTTAATATGATATTCAGAGTTCAGAGTTACTGCTTTGGTTCATAGTCACAATAATCACGCCCGTAGGCAATGTATATACATGTATCTCTATCCATGGATAGTGTAACAGACCCAGTCTCTTGGATCATCAACTCAACACATATGAGGAGATCCTCAACCCGGCAAGACTGTTACAAATCATATATCTCATAGTGTAACAGACCCAGTCTCTTGGATCATCAACTCAACACATATGAGGAGATCCTCAACCCGGCAAGACTGTTACCTTTTATCATTTCTTAGGCATGCCACCCAAATCCAGAACTCTGAAACTGAATAACATATTAAACAAACAATTCATTTATTATATAGTTACCATTTCCATTCTCAAATTCTCATCACATTTAGGCAAACATGCCTTCTTTCTTTCAATATCATCATCATAGCCAATCACAATGGCATTGCCTCATATCATGTCTTATTTGAATTATCATTTCAATTTCAATGTATATTATTCATGAAACACATAACCATTCACAATGCATAACATAACATTGTTCAATCTCAACAATGCAATTAGGGCAAAGAACAATTGATATGATTCATATGAATAGTACATTCTGGTTTTAAACTCCATTTTATCCTTATTTTGAAAAATTGTATAAAATAATCTACTTGACTAAAAATTCTAAAATTTTTACAGAATTTAGTTTTGTATCTAAAAATCATTCCTTTAAAATTTCAGATCAAACTGAACACAAAATCTTGGTCAAATAGTTCACCTAACCAGACTGCCCCAATTGCCCTGCATCCTGGCAGCAGTTCTGAACTTTGTGAATTCCATAAATCAAATTCAATCAACGTGGTTCCAAATTATTTTTCTCAAATACTAGACTCACTAAGCAACAACATATCCAAAATTCGACTGGATATGATTTTTCTACATTTTATTAAAAATCCCGAAGTATAGCTGTCTCAGTTAAGGTACCTGCTGGAACAGGTCTAATAAAAATAATCTTTCTAAACTCATAACCATTCCAAAATCGAATCAACATATTTTTCAGTCATTCTACACTCATAGAGGCACAACATATCAAAAATTCACTTCAAGAACATTTTTCTATAATTAATTAAAAATCATACAAATCACAGCCTTTACTAATTGTAAAACAGAAACAATTTCACTAAACACAACTCTTACTCAACACAATCACTTCCAACACCTTCACCAACTCAACTTCTCATCATCAAACCAACAAACCCTAATTCCTTTCTCACACCACTTCAAAAGAATTGAAGAAATTAAAGAAAAGATCTTACCTCAAATGAAGAAATCCACAAATCTTTAACCAAAACCCTTGCTTCCTTCTTCAAAATGCTTCAAACCTCAAGATCACCTCTCTTTCTCTCTTTGTCTATGGAGAATCCGGCCACTTCAAGAAAGAAAGAAGAAAATGCACAAGTCAAACACCTTTTCTTCTTTTAATCTCCACCATGCATCTTACAAGGAAAATTACCAAAACACCCTTAACCATATAACTAACTCTTTGTCTCATATAAGCCCTTTATAGTAATTTCATTAACAACCAAAAATATCTTCTTCCACTTAACCATCACCTTGACTCTTCATTTGACCAATGTATATGTTAATTATATCATCATATAAACAACATATACATTTGTCTCTAAACCCTAAATTTCTTCTCCAAAACACATATACATATACATTCTCTTCCCATTTCTTTTCTCTTACAATTTAACACATATATGCACAAACATTCACTTCCCAATATATATATCAACAACCACAATAACAACAACATACTCAAAACTTCTAGGGCATAAATGAGGATATTACAATTCTCCCCCTCTAAAAAGAAAATTTCGTCCTCGAAATTACCTGATATCAAAGCTGAAACAATTGCGGATACTGCTCTCGCATGGTATGCTCACTTTCCCAAGTCGCTTCTTCTTTTGCATGATTCTTCCAAAGAATCTTCACCAATGGCACTCTCTTGTTCCTTAACTCTTTCACTTCTCGTGCCAAGATAGCAACTGGTTCCTCTTCAAATGTCAAATCTGGGCTCACTTCAATAGACTCAAATGGCAACACATGAGATGGATCCGACCTATATCTCCTCAACATAGAAACATGGAATACATTATGAATACGATCCAACTCAGGTGGCAAAGCAAGTCGATACGCCACTGGCCCAACTCTTTCTAACACTTCATACGGCCCAATGAAACGAGGACTCAATTTTCCTTTCCGACCGAACCTCAAAATTTTCTTCCAAGGAGACACTTTCAAAAATACCTTATCTCCAACATCAAACTCTATATCTCTCCTTTTTAGATCTGCATAAGACTTCTGTCGGTCTGAAGCTGCTTTTAACCTGCCTCGAATCAACTTTACTTTATCTTCAGTTTCTTGAATCAAATCAGGACCAACCAACTTATTATCTCCAAGCTCATTCCAACAAAGAGGTGTCCTACACCGTCTGCCATACAATGCTTCAAACGGTGCCATACCAATGCTGGATTGGTGACTATTGTTGTAAGCAAACTCCACAAGAGGTAAAAACCTATCCCAACTTCCAGAGAAATCGATGACACAGCTTCTCAACATGTCCTCAATAATCTGTATCACCCTCTCTGACTGTCCATCCGTCTGTGGATGAAAAGCAGTGCTGAAGTGCAGTCGAGAACCTAAAGCACTATGCAAACTCTTCCAAAATCTGGAAGTAAACCTGGGATCTCGATCAGACACTAAAGAAGTTGGAACACCATGCAGTTTCACAATCTCATGGATATACAGCTCAGCCAATCTCTCCAAAGAGTAATCCATTCGAACCGGAAGGAAATGAGCTGTCTTAGTCAATCTATCCACAATCACCCATATAGCATCATGCTTCTTTTGTGTCAATGGCAAACCAGACACAAAATCCATTGTCACTCTTTCCCACTTCCATTCTGGCACTGACAATGGTTGAAGCAACCCGGTTGGAACTTGATGCTCTGCTTTAACCTTCTGACAAGTGAGACATTTCGATACAAACTCAGCAATGTCTCTCTTCAAACCAATCCACCAATAATGCTGTCTCAAATCATGATACATCTTCGTATTACCCAGATGCATAGCAAACATTGACTGATGAGCTTCTTCTAAAATGACTCTTTTCAAATCAGCATCATCGGGTACACACAATCGGTTCTTAAACCAGAGACTCCCATCATCTTTCACAACAAAATCTCTAGTCTTCCCATTCTTGCAATCTGAAAAAATCTTCTGAATCTTCTTATCGGCCAACTGAGCTTCTTTGATCTGATCTAACAAAATCGGCTTTAATTGCAACTGTGCCAATAATGCACCATCAACACAAGGTACAAAACTGGCATGCAATGCTCTCAACTCAACAAGCAACGAGAGCGAGTAAACAGTTAAACCAGCTAAAGACTTCCGACTCAAGGCATCAGCAACAACATTTGCTTTACCTGGATGATAGTCAATCAAGCAGTCGTAGTCTTTAATCAATTCTAACCATCTCCTCTGACGAAGATTGAGTTCTTTCTGGACACCCAAATACTTCAAACTCTTGTGATCAGTGTAGATGAAACATTTCTCCCCAAACAGATAGTGGCGCCAAATCTTTAATGCAAACACAATGGCAGCCAATTCTAAATCATGGGTCGGATAGTTAAGCTCATGCGGTTTCAACTGTCGAGATGCATAAGCTATAACTTTCCCTTCCTGCATCAATACACACCCCAAACCTCTATGTGAAGCATCACTGTAGATCACATATGGTTTGCCTTCAACAGGTAAAGTAAGAACAGGCGCTTGAGTCAACAACTCTCTCAACTGCTCAAAACTAGCCTGACACTGATCTGTCCACACAAATCTCACTCCCTTTCGAAGTAATCTGGTGAGTGGAGTAGCTATCAAAGAAAACCCTTTCACAAACCGTCGGTAATAGCCTGCCAAACCCAGAAAACTTCTAATCTCTGTCACAGACTTGGGTGGACTCCAATTTAAAATGGCTTCAACTTTGCTCGGATCAACTCTGATGCCTTCTGCAGAAACAATATGTCCGAGAAAAGCAACTTGATCCAACCAGAACTCACACTTCGACAATTTGGCAAATAACTGATTCTCTCTCAAAATCTGCAACACAATCCGCAGATGCATATCATGCTCCTCTTCATTCCGTGAATACACCAGTATATCATCAATGAAGACCACTACAAACTGATCCAAATAGGGCCTAAACACCCTATTCATCAAATCCATAAAAGCTGCAGGTGCATTCGTTAGACCAAAAGGCATAACTAAAAACTCATAATGCCCATACCTGGTCCGAAAAGCAGTCTTAGGAACATCTTCACTTCTTACCCTCAGCTGATGGTACCCAGATCTCAAATCAATTTTGGAGAACACTGACGCTCCCTTCAACTGATCAAAGAGATCATCGATTCTAGGCAAAGGATATTTATTTTTAATAGTCACCTTGTTCAATTGCCTATAATCGATACACAACCTCATAGTACCATCTTTCTTCTTCACAAATAGCACAGGAGCTCCCCAAGGAGAAACACTGGGGCGAATGAATCCTTTGTCCAACAACTCCTGTAATTGCACTTTCAACTCCCTCAATTCTGCTGGTGCCATTCTATAAGGAGTAATAGAGATAGGAGTGGTACCAGGCAATAATTCAATACCGAACTCCACCTCTCTCTCAGGAGGCAACCCTGGCAACTCCTCTGGAAACACATCCGGGAACTCAGCAACTGTGGCAATGCTATCAATAGGGGAACCCTTCACTCTAGTATCCACCACATGAGCAAGATAGGCTTCACACCCCTTTCTAATCAACCTCCTGGCTGCAACAGCTGAAACAAATAAGGAGGCTAGCTGTTCCTGCTCATTAGATACTATCACCTCTCTACCATCACCCGTTCTCAAAGAAACAATTTTCTTTTTACAATCCACCACAGCTTCATGTCGAGATAGCCAATCCATACCTAAGATCACGTCATATTCCTTAAATGGCATCTCAATCAAATCCCCAAGGAACTCCTCACCCTGCACCACTACTGCACTATCTCTATGCACCTTACTCACAACCACACTATGCCCTAACGGATTTGTTACCAACACATCAAATCCTAGGGACTCAGCATGCAAATCAGATACAGGCAAAACAGATGCACTAATATATGAATGTGTGGAACCCGGATCAATCAAAGCAAGTACTGGAGTATTAAATAAAGAAAAAGTACCAGCTATGACTGCCGATGTATCTGGCTGTCTCTGCATAACATACATCCTCTGGGAAGATCCAACCTCCTCTGGTCTACCCTCCCTGGATGTAGCACCTCCTCTAGAACTGAATCCTGGTCTACCTCCCCGGCTGGCACCTCTGCCTCCTCTGCCTCCCCTCACACTAGCTCGAGAAGCAGCAGAATCAACTGGCATCTGCTCCTGCCTCTCAGGACAGTCTCTCACAAAGTGGTCAGGTGATCCACACCTGAAGCATACCCCTGATCTACTATGCCTCCAACAAACGCCCCCATGTCTTCCACCACACTGGTTACACACAGGTAAGGTGGATCTCTGAACTCCAGGAGTAGGAGCACTCGCTACTGAAGCTGCAGGTCTAAATCTCTGCCTCTGGAACTGCACTGACCTACCCACTGGTCTCTGGCTCCTACTACTCCGAGGAACAAAACTTCCTCTACCCCTCTTCGCAGAAGAAGACCCTGCCTCGAACTGGGGCCTTCTAACCCTAACCTCTTCCTCTGAAGCAGCTGCAATAACTTGAGCTCGCTCTACACTTCGAGCTGCTGCCACAAGCTGTGAGAAATCCTGATATCTGGATCCAGCCACTAAGCACATGATCGAGGGCCTCAATCCCTCCTCAAATCGCCGACATCTATCAATCTCATCAGTAATGATACCCCCAGCATACTGACTCAGTCGAATAAACTCAACTTCATACTCAGTTACGGTCCGATGATCTTGCTTCAAATCTAGAAACTCTCTTTTCTTCCCATCTTTATACTCCCTAGGAGTATACTTCAACTCAAATTCTCTCAGAAAATCCGCATAAGACAAGGTTGGTGGATCATCCATAGAATGGGGCACTGTCTTCCACCAGTCGTAGGCATCCTTCTGTAGCAAAGATCTTGCATAGTCAAACTTCTCCTCTGAAGTGGCTTGCAACTGCACAAATACCCTCTGAACTCTATCAAGCCACTGTTCTGCTACAGCCGGATCAACTGTACCAAAGAAATCCTCTGCTCCATATTTCCTTAGCTTATCATAGTGCCTTACTGGTACTGAAGGCTGAGGGGGTGGTGGCGGTGGCTGTGGTTGCACAGGTGCTTGTCTCATAGCTTCCAACATAGGCCTAATCCAGGCTGGCGGAACCTCCTCCCCAGCTGGTCTACCCGACACCGAAGCAGGTGCCTCCTCAACACTATCAACCCTAGCTCCCTCAGCAGGAGCAATACTCTCGGCACTACCTTCAACAGATTGTCGCGAATGAGATGCCATCTCTACCTATATCTGCAAACACAGCAGAATATTCCTCATTAAAGATCAAAGACTGCCATACCAAAACATGTATTTTACTCAAAAACCCACTTTAAAAATCAAAATATTCTTTTTCTTACAATTGATCTAGGTTGAGAATCTCAAACCTAGGCTCTGATACCAAAAATTGTAACACCCCTTCCCGACCTACGTGTGTAAGCTGAGTAGAGGCGCCACCCTATCCTAATGTTGCTACCACTTTTACTTAGTCAAATTTTTGTTCCGATTTTTATAGAAATTTTGCCATAGTTTTGCCTAAAAATTCAATCCCAAGTGTCGACAAAACTGGTTTTTTTCTAATTTTTGAAAACATTTTTACACAAACCAATGCAAACAAAATCATTCTCAGTACACTTCCAATAAATCCCCCTTATAACCTCAACTACAACCTGCAAAAAGGATTTACACTTCTAGTACAAAATAAAGTAAAGGTTTATTATGAAATACAGCAGATAAAATCTTTGTTCACTATGCAACGGAAAGTAACAATATTTACAAATTCATATACATCAAAACTCAAGTTTTACAACACATAAAATTTATACATGTTTGGCAGTCAGTCTTCGATCTTAAAGCCCACTATTCACTCTTCAAAATCTAGGCTCGACTCGGCCTAGAGGAACTCTCTGGTTCTTCCTTGTCACCTGCGCGAAGAATCACATTCACGCTAAGCCAACGGCTTAGTAAGATAAAACATGCTAATGGTATGCTTTAATGTAATGCAATGCCACATATGTTATTGATAAGATCAATATCATAAATATAAAGTTAACCACATAATTATGCATTTCACAAATCATAGTCATATGAGCATACCACATTTCAACATCTTTCCACATTCAACATTAATCAATCATACTCAATAACCAACATCTTATTTCATTAACTCATAACATTATTTAGGACATTCATATAACCCTGACACCTATGGGCCCAACAAGTATTTAATATGATATTCAGAGTTCAGAGTTACTGCTTTGGTTCATAGTCACAATAATCACGCCCGTAGGCAATGTATATACATGTATCTCTATCCATGGATAGTGTAACAGACCCAGTCTCTTGGATCATCAACTCAACACATATGAGGAGATCCTCAACCCGGCAAGACTGTTACAAATCATATATCTCATAGTGTAACAGACCCAGTCTCTTGGATCATCAACTCAACACATATGAGGAGATCCTCAACCCGGCAAGACTGTTACCTTTTATCATTTCTTAGGCATGCCACCCAAATCCAGAACTCTGAAACTGAATAACATATTAAACAAACAATTCATTTATTATATAGTTACCATTTCCATTCTCAAATTCTCATCACATTTAGGCAAACATGCCTTCTTTCTTTCAATATCATCATCATAGCCAATCACAATGGCATTGCCTCATATCATGTCTTATTTGAATTATCATTTCAATTTCAATGTATATTATTCATGAAACACATAACCATTCACAATGCATAACATAACATTGTTCAATCTCAACAATGCAATTAGGGCAAAGAACAATTGATATGATTCATATGAATAGTACATTCTGGTTTTAAACTCCATTTTATCCTTATTTTGAAAAATTGTATAAAATAATCTACTTGACTAAAAATTCTAAAATTTTTACAGAATTTAGTTTTGTATCTAAAAATCATTCCTTTAAAATTTCAGATCAAACTGAACACAAAATCTTGGTCAAATAGTTCACCTAACCAGACTGCCCCAATTGCCCTGCATCCTGGCAGCAGTTCTGAACTTTGTGAATTCCATAAATCAAATTCAATCAACGTGGTTCCAAATTATTTTTCTCAAATACTAGACTCACTAAGCAACAACATATCCAAAATTCGACTGGATATGATTTTTCTACATTTTATTAAAAATCCCGAAGTATAGCTGTCTCAGTTAAGGTACCTGCTGGAACAGGTCTAATAAAAATAATCTTTCTAAACTCATAACCATTCCAAAATCGAATCAACATATTTTTCAGTCATTCTACACTCATAGAGGCACAACATATCAAAAATTCACTTCAAGAACATTTTTCTATAATTAATTAAAAATCATACAAATCACAGCCTTTACTAATTGTAAAACAGAAACAATTTCACTAAACACAACTCTTACTCAACACAATCACTTCCAACACCTTCACCAACTCAACTTCTCATCATCAAACCAACAAACCCTAATTCCTTTCTCACACCACTTCAAAAGAATTGAAGAAATTAAAGAAAAGATCTTACCTCAAATGAAGAAATCCACAAATCTTTAACCAAAACCCTTGCTTCCTTCTTCAAAATGCTTCAAACCTCAAGATCACCTCTCTTTCTCTCTTTGTCTATGGAGAATCCGGCCACTTCAAGAAAGAAAGAAGAAAATGCACAAGTCAAACACCTTTTCTTCTTTTAATCTCCACCATGCATCTTACAAGGAAAATTACCAAAACACCCTTAACCATATAACTAACTCTTTGTCTCATATAAGCCCTTTATAGTAATTTCATTAACAACCAAAAATATCTTCTTCCACTTAACCATCACCTTGACTCTTCATTTGACCAATGTATATGTTAATTATATCATCATATAAACAACATATACATTTGTCTCTAAACCCTAAATTTCTTCTCCAAAACACATATACATATACATTCTCTTCCCATTTCTTTTCTCTTACAATTTAACACATATATGCACAAACATTCACTTCCCAATATATATATCAACAACCACAATAACAACAACATACTCAAAACTTCTAGGGCATAAATGAGGATATTACAGATGATGTATTATATTGTGAATTGAGACATGATTGATTCAAATGTGATGAGAAGCCATTGTGAGTGGCTATGGTTATACAAATGAAAGTGTTGAGGCATGATTGCCTATTTGATATTGAGATACAAATTGAGGAAGAGAATAATGATATAATTGTATGTTTAATATGTTATTCAGTTTCAGAGTTCTGGATTTGGGTGGCATGCCTATAAAATTATGAATAGTAACAGTCTTGCCGGGTTGAGGATCTCTTCAATTTGAGTTGAATTGAGGTCCAAGAGACTGGGTCTGTTACATTATGAGAATTGTGATTATGAGATATATGATTAGTAACAGTCTTGCCGGGTTGAGGATCTCCTCGATTTGTTGAGTTGATGGTCCAAGAGACTGGGTCTGTTACACTATCCATGGATAGAGACAATTAATTGAAGGATTGGTGACTTGAGAAAGCTTCATTCCAAGGTTTGGTGACTTCAGAAAGCTCCATTCCACGTTGCAAAGGAGAATCATCCATTGAAGAGGGCTTGAGTTCTTCATCATATATCAAAGTAGAGCTAGGAGGAAGACTAATAATCCTACTCTTGGCATCTTCACAAGGGGTTTTTCTATTCTCTCTTTTAATTCATTTCTGTTGTTGTTGTATTAAGAGAATTGATATTGCAATGTACAATTTGTATTTATTTTATATTGAGTTAAATATTTGTTATAAATTGATGATGTTGAGCTAAATACCCATGCCTAGGGTTTCTAGTATATTTGATTGAATGCCTTGATTTGATATTTCCATTGATGTACCTTATTTATGGTTGATTGTATTGTATTAAATGTTAGGTTGATAGATTAGCTACCTATTGATCTCTAGATATTGAATCAAGGACCGAGAGGTGAAATTTGATATTGGAATTGTGCAATCGACTACCCTAAGAATGAATTAGAAATATAAGTTCTAGGGTTTATTAATTTGGAATTGTAAAACAATTGGTTGTTGTTAATTCATGAATGTGAAAACTAATGAATTGGTAATTAACTAATTAAACTTAAGAAACAAATTAATTACAAGGTTAAGTTAATAGATAAATTGAGAATTGAGCTTTGATTGAATGGACCTATAACCCTAGGCACCTTCCCAAGAATTGAATCAAACTTGTACAACCATCACACACATCAACCCTACGCACGTTACTCTTAGGTTTAAATTAATCTTGCACCATTCCAAACAACAAACTTGCTTTTAAATTACTTGTCAGTCAAGCTATTACGAACTACACCTTCCTTGAGAGATGACCTTGGGGCCATCACCTTTGCTGCAATAGCCTCGTATACTTGCGAGTGACGCTTTGTAGTAGTACTTAAAATGAGCGCAATAAGATTTTGGCACCGCTGCCGGGGAAGGCTGTCGAAGTAGTAATAGTTTGATTTTTTTTATTTACTCGGTTGTTTGTTTTCTTTAAATTACTAAGTGTTATTTTTTTTAATTTCTACCGGGGAGGGTTGTTTAAGTAGTTATAGTTTGATTTTTTGTTTTGATTTAATTTTTTGTTTGTTTTATATGAATTTTTTTTAATTTAATTGTTTGTTTGTTTTCTTTAAATTGTTAAGTGTTTTTTTTAAGATGCAGAACTCAAGGTACATAGGAGTTTATGATGATAACTCTGATTCTGAAATGGCATGGCAATTAGCAGAATTAACAAACTAACTTAAGATGCTAAATGCAAGAGGAAGAGCACCTATGCCTACTTGTAAAGTATGTTCAGCATATGGCATTACAGGACATAGCACAAACATGTGTTCATTTAGCTATGGACAGTACCAAGAGAGGCAAGAGGAAGACTATGCCTATGAAAGTTTCCAGCATAAGTGTGGAAATGACATGTATTCCAGTCCTTATAATTCAAGCTGGGGAAGCCACCCAAATTTTTCTTGGGAAAACTAACAGCAATTTCCACCTCAAATTTTTTTTCAACATTACCAAAGAAGTTCTTACTCTTAAGAACAATATTCAAATCAAGATCACCTTAAGAAACCAACATTTGAATATAGTTTGAATGTGGTGCGCATAGTGCTGCGCTATAGCAATTACCGCAAGTGCATGGGTCGCCCAAGTAATAGAGTAGTGAGTGAGTTATCGTTCCACTGGGGACAAGGCCAAGCACTAGTGCAAACTTTAACCATTGTTTAGCAATTTAATATTTTTGTGATGTTTTATAATTAAAGACAATTAACTTAAATAAATGAACATAAAGATAAATTGTGTGCTGTGTAAAAAAGGATTGATGATAATGATACTATCTAGATATTGAATCCCCCTAGCCTCAATTACATTACATGATAGAGTTGATTTGGCATTCCTCTAACTTAGACTAAAACCTCTCTCAAGCGAATTAATCCCTAATCACTAAGTAGAGTGCCGGAATCTCTTCTCAAAACACAATTAAATAGATCATTCATTAAGAACAAGGAACTATAAACCAAAGGATCTTGTAGGTCTATCTCTAGCACCTCAATCAATCCTCAACCCTTATGAGTAATCAATTCATATCAAGCTTTCTCAAGTCAATAATATGAAAATGGCAACCAATCAATAAGCATGCTATCATCAATTGGCAATAATCATTAAGCATCATAAGAATAAAATAACTCAATCAATTTAAAGTATCCAATCATACAAATAAGCTAGGGTTCATTAACATCTAGATAGAGAATGATTTAGTTCATGTTCAATACACTTAATGCAACAACGACAATAATAACATTAAAATACATAAAAGGAGAAAATAGAAAAACCCCTTTCAATGTAGCTTCTTGAATCTCCAGGAGCTGCCAATGGAAGATGGAGATGCTGGAGAGGATGGAAATGGAGGATGAAGATGAAGAGTCAAGGAAAGTGTCACTCCCTCCTTGCCCAAAACGTGTATGCACAGCCTCCACCTCTCAAACCTCTCTTCTCTGCCTCTATTCTCTATTTTCTGCACCAAAACTTTAGCCCTCTGCTGCAGAAGCTCCCCCCAAAACTCCCTCTTCTTCTCTTTTTATTTTCCTTCCAAAGCTCCAAGCCATGCTTTCCAACTCACACCAGCTCACACCACTCTCTCTTGTTCCCCACTCTCTCTTTGTTTTGCATTTCTTTTAGCAAAAGTGATTGGTTTGTCTCCCACTTGTTCATCAATTCGTGCAAAAGAGTCAAGGTTTTCTTAGGTGACACGACCAAGCTTTGAGTGGCTTGGCTGTGTCTCTCATTTTCCTTTGGGACACAGCCAAGACACTTGGTCGTGTCCATCACTGCCTCTTCTTTCTTTCTTTCTTTTCTTTTGTTCTCAAGGAGTGACACGGCCAAGCTTGTGGCCATGTCATGTGACACGGCCACTGGCTTGGCCATGTCACTTGGGTGTGTCACCTTCTGCTTGTTTCTTTTTTTCTTTTATTCTTTGGGTAGGCATGGGACACGGCCAAGCTTCACTGGCTTGCGCGTGTCACCTACCAGTGTCAGCTTCTGTTCTTCATGTTTCCTTCTTTGCTTGGTTCTTTGGTTTCTGTTCTTTGGGTGAGACACGGCCAGTGGCTTGGACGTGTCACCTGGCCGTGTACTGCCTTGAAGTTTCTTTTACTGACACGGCCAACCTTGACTTGGCTTGGCCATGTCTTGCTTGATTCATGCTCTTTCTTGATTGATTTGATCATCCACAGAAATTTTTCCACTTTAACCTAAAACAAACACTTAAAACAAACTTTAAACAAAAATCAAATGAAACATTAACTAAAACCACATTAAAATCAAACTAAAAACTAGTATAAAAACACTCTTATCAAATACCCCACACTTAAATCCTTGCTTGTCCCCAAGCAAGGCTAAAATCAAAACAAACTAAACACAAAAATTTTGTCAAGTTCAAGAGTTATAAAAATGCATCAAGACTTCTTATCCTTGAATCTGCAATCAATATCAAATCAAACAAAATCGATACCAATGCAATTAAGTGGCTTTCCATGCATAACCTATGTTGTCACTCCCTCACCAACTCTTAAAAGTGTTTGATCAAGGTGGTGTTTACACTCATAACAATCAATGAAAGATTATTGCCATAGGCTTGCTTATCTATCAAATCTCCACTACTTAATTACAATCAAGCATCAATTAAAAGGTCTTTTATTGGGTTGTAATGGGGCTAAGGTAGAGGCATGGCATTTAGGAAATGTGAGCTTAATCTTTAAGCTCAAGAGCACTTCAAGAATTAAGTAACCGATCATATGTATAACCCAACGATCCCTAACCACCTTCCTCTTATCTACCCCTTGACATTAAAGGACTTTTCAAGGGAACTCACTTATTACATCTTGTAACATATTCCAACCCTTTTCTCAAGAACAACAATTATTTTTATTATTTTTCTTCTTTTTTTTATTTGATTATATATATATATATTTATATATTTTGCAATCTTAAACCTACTAAATTTAACCCCACACTTAATTCAACACAACACTTGGTCATAAACGTTCTTAAAATGCTCTTGACTTAATGAAAGGATAAGAGTTAAAACAACAAGGTTCAAGGTTGGTAGTGTTGTGAAAAATAAAGAAAAGGAAAAACGAAATAGGCTCAAAATTAGTTAACTAATGTTAAAAATAGGGTTGGTCTTTTTAAGCCAAAGTGGGTTCACCTAATAGCCTTAATCATCTTGATGCCAAATTGAAATTTTTATGTAATCTTAAAATGCATGTCAAAGCAAGTTCTAGCAAGTCATCAATCAAAGATGTTTTCCCACAAAAAGAATAATAAGTTGATGGCTCAATTTCTCATTAGGTTAATGGTAATGCAAGGAAAAATGAACAAAATTGACAATAAGCACCAATTCTACTCAATTCTCAAATTCATGCTTCAAAAATTCAAAGGTCATCTATCAACAATGTTTATAACAATTGAACTTTCCAAAATTCATTTATTCAAAGAAAACATGAAAAACATTAACTAAACTAACACAAAAATAAATTAAAATTAAAAACACAAAACACAAAATTAAAAACACAAAACACAATATGCACCCCGTACTTAAAATTTCACATTGTCCTCATTGTGGGCATGCATAAACTAAAAGAGAGTTTAGATGAAACCTGATTTCCACCGCTCCCATATGTGATATGTAGGGCTCCTTCCACCCATAATACAATTGGAGCCCATTACTGAGAGGATGAACAATATGCAACATTGAAGTGCGCCCAATGTATGGCAACCCCTATATATTATTCCTTGAAGAGAAATTGTCCCAAAGGGACATGTGAAGGTTGCCTCGGGGGGTGATCCTCCAGTACTACTTGGTAAATAGTTTTGTCTTTGTGCAACATGGGAATATCAGATTTCTGCTCTTCCTTACCACCAAAAGCAGAAGGGATGACTTTTCGGGATTCTTGAAATTCAACCAAAGTTGGTTGGGTGACTTTTTCATCTATTTTAACAATGTCAAGTCCCCTCTCAACAACCTCAGCATCTAAAATTGGTTTACACTCCCCAAGTTCTAAATTGGGTATGCCATGTTCTTCTTCTAAGGTCATACCCATCTCAAGCTTATTTTCATTATCTCCTTGGGAGTACATGTCATAGATGTCAAAAAGTTGCATACCTTGCTTCTCATCCTTAAAATTATTTGGAAGTGGATCTAATGGCCTATAAGGATCAAAAGTTTCATGCAACTTGGGTGAGGTTGATGCCTCCAAATTTTCCTCCTCTGTTGATTGGTTTGGCTCCTCCATGTTGGGTAGTATCTCCTCGCCATTGTCTTCCTGATTAGTCTCTGCATAAAAAAATCATAAAAATTGTTATATATTATCTGTTCATTTCTCAAATTTGTGATTACCTCAATTTGCTCCAATTGGCTAGGAAATTCTTCCTTTTGATGTGCTTGGAGTTGATGTGCCAGCTGCCCAGTTAGAGCGTCCAACCTCTTCTGTGTTTCTTGCAAAAATTCAGACCTCAACTTATCTTCCACTATGTATTGATCGCATTGAAATTTTTTGGTATCTTGAATGAAGGCATTCACTCTCTCCTCCAAAGTAAGTTTCTTAGGTTGATCTACATTTTGTGGGCTATTTTGAATGAATGCATTCAATCTTTCCTCCAAAGTGGGTTCCTAAAGGTGATCTTGATTCAGTGTGTGTCTTTGAATATAGGCATTTAACTTATCCTCCAATGTAGGTTCCTTAAGGTGGTCTTGGTTTGAAAATTGTTCTTGAAAGTAAGAACTTCTTTGGCAAGGCTGAAAAAATTGTTGAGGTGGAATGTACTGCTGATTTTCCCAAGAAAAATTTTGGTGGCTTTCCCAGCTTGGATTATAAGAATTGGAATATGTGTCAATACCACCCATTTGCTGGAAACTTTGGTAGCCATATTCTTCCTCGTGCCAATCTTGGTATCGTTCGAAACCAAATGAACATGTATTGGCACTATGTCCTGCATTGCCACATGCTGCACATGCTATGTTAGAATTATAGTCCCTATCATAAACTCACCCGTGCCTTGAAAACTGCATCTTTACAAAAGGCACTCAGCAATTTAAAGAAAACAAACAAACAAACAAATTCAAACACAACAAACAAATAAATTTACAGAAAATAAACAAACAATTCAAAGAAAAACACACAAATAATTTACTGAAAATAAACGAACATTCTTGATAAAAAAAAACTAAATCAATAGTCTTAATTATATTACTAGTATTGAAACCATTGTCCCCGGCAGCGGCGCCAAAAACTTGGTGCACGTCGCACTGCGCTATAGCAATTACCACAAGTGCACGGGTCGCCCAAGTAATAGAGTAGTGAGTGAGTTATTGTTCCACTGGGGACAAGGCCAAGCACTAGTGCAAACCTTAACTGTTGTTTAGCAAAATAATATTTTTGTGATGTTTTATAATTAAAGACAATTAACTTAAATAAATGAACATAAAGATAAATTGTGTGTTGTGTCAAAAAGGATTGATGATAATGATACTATCTAGATATTGAATCCCCCTAGCCTCAATTACATTACATGATAGAGTTGAGTTGGCATTCCTTTAACTTAGACTAAAACCTCTCTCGAGCAAATTAATCCCTAATCACTAAGTAGAGTGCCGGAATCTCTTCTCAAAACACAATTAAATAGATCATGCATTAAGAATAAAGAACTATAAACCAAAGGATCTTGTAGGTCTATCTCTAGCACCCCAATCAATCCTCAACCCTTATGAGTAATCAATTCATATCAAGCTTTCTCAAGTCAATAATATGAAAATGGCAACCAATCAATAAGCATGCTATCATCAATTGGCAATAATCATTAAGCATCATAAGAATAAAACAACTCAATCAATTTAAAGTATCCAATCATACAAATAAGCTAGGGTTCATTAACATCTAGATAGAGAATGATTTAGTTCATGTTCAATACACTTAATGCAACAACGACAATAATAACATTAAAATACATAAAAGGAGAAAATAGAAAAACCCCTTTCAATGTAGCTTCTTGAATCTCCAGGAGCTGCCAATGGAAGATGGAGATGCTGGAGAGGATGGAAATGGAGGATGAAGATGAAGAGTCAAGGAAAGTGTCACTCCCTCCTTGCCCAAAACATGTATGCACAGCCTCCTCCTCTCAAACCTCTCTTCTCTGCCTCTATTCTCTATTTTCTGCACCAAAACTTCAGCCCTCTGCTGCAGAAGCTCCCCCCAAAACTCCCTCTTCTTCTCTTTTTATTTTCCTTCCAAAGCTCTAAGCCATGCTTTCCAGCTCACACCAGATCACACCACTCTCTCTTGTTCCCCACTCTCTCTTTGTTTTGTATTTCTTTTGGCAAAAGTGATTGGTTTGTCTCCCACTTGTTCCTCAATTCGTGCAAAAGAGTCAAGGTTTCCTTAGGTGACATGACCAAGCTTTGAGTGGCTTGGCCGTGTCTCTCATTTTCCTTTGGCACACGGCCAAGCCACTTGGTCGTGTCCATCACTGCCTGTTCTTTCTTTCTTTCTTTTCTTTTATTCTCAAGGAGTGACACAGCCAAGCTTGTGGCCGTGTCATGTGACACGGCCACTGGCTTGGCCGTGTCACTTGGGTGTGTGACCTTCTGCTTGTTTCTTTTCTTCTTTTTTTCTTTGGCTAGGCATGGGACATGGCCAAGCTTGTGGCCATGTCATGTGACATGGACACTGGCTTGGGCGTGTCACCTGCCAGTGTCAGTTTTTGTTCTTCATTTTTCCTTCTTTGCTTGGTTCTTTTGTTTCTGTTCTTTGGGTGAGACACGGCCGGTGGCTTGGGCGTGTCACCTGGTCGTGTCAGCTACTGCCTTGAAGTTTCTTTGAGTGACACGGCCAAGCTTGACTTGGCTTGGCCATGTCTTGCTTGATTCATGCTCTTTCTTGATTGTTTTGATCATCCAAGGAAATTTTTCCACTTTAACCTAAAACAAACTTTAAACAAAAATCAAATGAAACATTAACTACAAACACATTAAAATCATACTAAAAACTAGTATAAAAACACTCTTATCAGAATGCCTTCATTCAAACTCGCACACAAAATAAAGATAAACTTAAGGAACCCAATTTGGAAGATAGTTTGAATGCCTTTATTCAAATTAGCGAACAAAATCAAGATCAATTCGAGAAATCCACAATGGAAGATGATTTGAATGCTTACCTTCAAAGTACACAAAATCAGGAAGGGACCAATGAGAGGTTTGATTCTTTGGAGGAATCATTGAAGAGGGTGGAAACTCAAGTTGGGCAACTGGCACATCAACTCCAAACACAACAAAAGGAGGAATTTCCTAGCCAATTGGAGCAAGTCAAGGTAATCACAAATTTGAGGGGAGAACAGGTAATATTTAAAAAATTTTGTGATTCCTTTGATGTAGTTACTAATCCAGAAGAAAACGGCGAGGAGATAGAACCAAACATAGAGGAGTTAATTCAATCAAAGGAGGAGGAGAATTTGGAAGCATCAACTTCGAAAAAATTGCATGAACGTCGAAATCCTTATATGCCCCCAATTCCATTCCCAAGTAGGCTGAAGGAAAAGAATGAAGGTATGAAACTTTCTAAACTTTATGACATGCCCTATAGTGAAGATAGTGTAGATAAGCTGGAGGTGGCCATGACCTTAGAAGTAGAGCCTAATTTTTCCAATTTAGAAATTGAGGAGAGCAATTTATTATTAAATGATGAGATTGTTGAGAGGGAGCTTTAAATTGCTAAAGAGGATGAAGAAATTATTCAACCAAACTTGGTTGAACTTAAAAAGACCCCAAGAATTTCGAAAGATGTTTCGGTTGGGAGTACAGTATGCAACAAATTATCATCTCTCCCACTCTCGATGGTGAGAACAAGTAAAAATCATGTATAACCATGTTGCAAACTGAAAAAGATTTTTACCACATCCCTATAGCATTAGAGGATCAAGCTAAGACAACCCTCACATATTCTCTTTGGACAATTGCTCTTCCAAGGATGCTTCATAGGCTTTTCAATACATTGTGCACATTTCAAAGTTGCATGCTGTTCATCCTCTCACACATGGGCTCCAATTGCATTATGGGTGGAAAGAGCCCTACACATCGTATATGGGAACGATGGAAATCAGGTTTCATCTGAACTCTCTTAGATTATGCATGCTCACATTGAGGACAATGTGAATCTTTAAGTGTGGGGTGCATTTTGTGTTTTATGTTTTTACTTTTAACTTGTTTTTGTTTAAGTTAGTTAAAGTTTTTTCTTGTTTTTCTTTGAATAAATGAATTTTAGAAATTTCAATTGTTATAAAATTGTTGATAGATGACTTTTGAATTTTTGAAGCATGAATTTGACAATTGATTAGAATTGGTGCTTATTATCAATTTTGTTGGTTTTTCCTTGCATTGCCTTTAACCTAGCGAGGAATTGAGCCATCAACTTATTATTATTTTTGTGTGTGAACATCTTTGATTGATGAATTGCTAGAACAACTTATTATTCTTATTGCTTCGACATGCATTTTAAGATTACATAAAAATTTTCAATTAGACATCAAGATGATTAAGGCAATTAGGTGAACCCACTTTGGCTTAAAAAGACCAACCCTATATTCAACCTTAGTTAGCCAATTTTGAGCCTATTTTGTTTCTCCTTTTCTTTCTTTTTTGCAACACTACTAACTTTAAATCATACTATTTTGTCTCTTACCCTTTCATTAAGTCAAGAGCATTTTAAGAGCGTTTATGACCGAGTGTTGTGTTGAATTAAGTGTGGGGTTAAATTTAGTAGGTTTAAGATTGCAAAGCAAAATAAAAAAATTATATATATATGTAAAAAGAAAAAAGAAAAGCAAAATTAATATATATATATATATGAAAAAGAAAAAAGAAAAAAATAATAAGAATAATTGTTGTTCTTGTTGAAAGGGTTGGAATGTGTTTGGGAATAATCATTGCAAGATGTAATAAGTGATTTCCCTTAAAAAACTCTTTAATGTCAAGGGATAGATGAGAGGAAGGTGTTTTGAAATCGTTGGGCTATACATATGGTCGGTTACTTCATTCTTGAAGTGCTCTTGAACTTAATGATTAAGCTCACATTTCCTAAATATCATGCCTTTACCTTAGCCCCATTACAACCCAATAAAAGACCTTTTGATTGATGCTTGATTGTTATTTTGTAGTGGAGATTTGATTGATAAGCAAGACTATGGCAATAATCTTTCGTTGATTGTTATGAGTGTAAACACCACCATAATCAAACACTTTTAAGAGTTGGTAAGGGAGTGACAACATTGGTTATGCATGGAAAGCCACTTAATTGCATGGGTAACAATGTTGTTCGATTTGATATTGATTGCGGATTTAAGGATAGGGAATTCTTGATGCATCTTTATAACTCTTAAACTTAACAAAATTTATCTTATTAGTGTGTTTTGATTTTAGCCTTGCTTGGGGACAAGCAAGGAATTAAGTATGGGGTATTTGTTTAGATCATTTTTGTACTAGTTTTTAGTGTGATGTTTATGTGTTTTTAGTTAATGTTTTGATTGATTTTTGTTTTAAGTTTGTTTAAAGTGTTTGTTTTAGTTTAAAGTGCAAAAACTACCTTGGATGATCAAAACAGTGAAGGAAGAGCATGAATCAAGCAAGACATGGCCAAGCCAAATCAAGCTTGGCCGTGTCCCTCAAAGTGTTTTTATGGTAGAGCTTGACACGGCCATGAGACACGGCCAAGCCACTGGCCGTGTCTCACTTAAAGACCAAAACCAAAGAAACCAAAGAAAGAAAAGAAAAGAAGGAAAGAAATAGCAACAAGTGACACTGCCAACAAGCTTGGTCGTGTCCCATCTCATGCCAAAGAACAAAGACAAGCAAGGAAGGTGCAAAGCTAGAGAAGTAGAAGGTGACACACCCACATGACACGGCCACAAGATTGGCCATGTCACTCCTTGAGAACAAAGAAAATAAAAGAACAAAAATGGGTAGCAAGTGACACAGCTAACAAGCTTGGTCGTGTCCCAAAGAAATTGAGAGACACGGCCACAAGCTTGGCCATGTCACTCTTGATGTGATGAATTCTTTTGCAGGAATTGGGAGACAAGTGGGGAACAAGGACTTTGCTTTTGTCAAAAGAAACATTAAAGAAAAGAAAAGCTTGTCTAATTGGTGAAAAGAAATATTAAACAAATAAAATAGCGGGGGACAAAGGAGAATGGTGTGAGTTGGAAGGCATGGTGTTCAGCTTTGAATGGAATTAAAAAGAGAAGAAGAGGGACAAGTTTTGGCATACACGGTCTGGGCTAGGGAGAGAGCGACACTCTCCTTGGTTCTTCATCTTCAACCTCCATTTCTATCCTCTCCATCTTTTCCATTCTTCCATTAACAAGATCTTTGATATTCCTTGGGATAAATTGGGTTAAACAAGCTCTTGAAGGTTGAAGAAGCTTCATTGAAGGATTGGTGACTTGAGAAAGCTCCATTCCAAGGTTTGGTGACTTTAGAAAGCTCCATTCCACGTTGCAAAGGAGAATCATCTATTGAAGAGGGCTTGAATTCTTCATCATACATCAAAGTGGAGCTAGGAGGAAGACTAATAATCCTACTCTTGGCATCTTCACAAGGGGTTTTTCTATTCTCTCTTTTAATTCATTTCTATTGTTGTTGTATTAAGAGAATTGATATTGCAATGTACAACTTGTATTTGTTTTATATCGAGTAAAATATTTGTTTTAAATTGATAATGTTGAGCTAAATACCCATGCCTAGGGTTTATAGTATATTTGATTGAATGCCTTGATTTGATATTTCCTTTGATGTACCTTGTTTATGGTTGATTGTATTGTATTAAATGTTAGGTTGATAGATTAGCTACCTATTGATCTCTAGATATTGTATGAAGGACCTATAGGTGAAATTTGATATTGGAATTATGCAATCTACTACCCTAAGAATGAATTAGAAATATAAGTTCTAGGGTTTATCAATTTACAAATGTAAAACAATTGGTTGTTGTTAATTCATGAATGTGAAAACTAATGAATTGGTAATTGACTAATTAAACTTAAGAAATAAATTAATTACAAGGTTAAGTTAATGGATAAATTGAGAATTGAGCTTTGATTGAATGGACCTATAACCCTAGGCACCTTCCCAAGAATTGAATCGAACTTGTACAACCATCACACACATCAACCCTTCGCACGTTACTCTTAAGTTTATATTAATCTTGCACCATTCCAAACAACGAACTTGCTTTTAAATTACTTGTCAATCAAGCTATTACGAACTACACCTTCCTTGAGAGATGACCTTAGGGCGATCACCTTTGCTGCAATGGCCTTGTAAACTTGCGAGTGATGCTTTGTAGTAGTACTTAAAATGAGCGCAACATAAAGGCATGTTTCCATCCATGTATGGGTGTCTATTTGTTTGTTTTGTTTGAACATTATTGTGATTTTAATAAAGTATTTGTTTATTCTTATTATTGCATGTATTATGGATAATATCATTATATTTAAGAATTTTATAATATTAAGACCTGAAAAGGAGGCCAGTTCCAATGAACCGGGCATTGTGGGGGTGCTGTGTCATTCTCACCTTCCCCACACATACCCAACTTTTCAAACCCATTAGGGGATTGGTGATTCCTTAGGAATCGAGTCATCCACCCCTTTCTTCGGGTTTAGGCCCGTGTTCTCTAAGGCCTTGAGCCTAACAGTGCCGAAGTCACAAGAACCATTCCACACAGAAGTGGGGGCAAAAATCTCCGCTCACACCAACCTCGTGTCAAACACAAAGCAAATGTCAAAAATTAGGTCCAAGTCTCAAAACATTGAGTCAAAGCTGAACCAATCAAAGTCAAAAGGTCTAAGTCTAATCAAATTTTCAAGAAACCGAGTCAAAGCTCTGGTCAATCAAAATTAAGGTCAGAGTCTTAAGAGTCCGAGTCTAATAACATCGAGTTAGAGTCAAAATCATACTCCAGCCAAAGACTCAAGAGTTTGAGTCCATCAACATCGAGTCAAAACTCAAGTTGATCAAAATCAAAATCTCAAGTCTAGAGTCTACTTGAGTCAATCCAAGTCAAAGTCAGAGTTTAGTCCAAGTTTGGGTCATAGCTTATGTCAAGCATTAAGGTTGAGGGTCAATATCTTTTGTAATAGTCCATTTATTAATAAAATACATAAATTTCTTCTCATTATCTTCTATGCATTGTTAAAAAAAGAAGAAAAGAAAAAAAATAACAAATTAAAATAATAAATAATGACCTTGGCATTACATCATCATCCAAATAACAAACAAAGACCAATACTTTAGAGGAATTTATAAGATCAAATAGAAGTTCTAAGTCAACATCCTTTGAAGACCCACATGGGTCTTAAAATGAAAAAAAGAGATGAATAAAAAAGAAAAGAGAGAAAGGAAGAATCGATTATAAGAGTTATAAAATCATCACATCAACATCTCTTAGAGCAAAAGAAAAAAAGCCACTTCACTGAAGAAGTCAAAGATCTAGCACCATTAACCGAAAAGGTGTTTAAAGCCATAAACAAAGCTATCGAGTCAGCTTCATAGAAAAAGGCTTGATTGCCTAACCATCATATCGTGGAGTTACAGGAACTGCATACATAAGAACAACATCTTACTCCATGGATGGAAACCATCTAACTAATCCATATAGAAATATGAGAAAGGGCTATGAATAAAAAATTAGCATGACACTTCAATAGAGAGGTCATCTAGGATCCCTTGAAGCAAGTACATTGTTCGACAAAGCTCCCATCTTTGTAGACTTAGATGGGATCAAGATAAGAACTATGCGGACCTAATTCTCTTGCAAATGTAAGTGAAACATAGGTAGCCCCTATTGGGCTTGATCCCACTTGTTCCTACCCAGTCCAAGTTGGTCCAAATAATACCAAGTCTTTTTGCGCTAAGGTCATGTAAAAAAAGAAGAAAAAAAAGAAGAAAAAAAAGGCAAAAGCTTGCTAGGCTGAAAAACCTAAAAGGGAAAATTAGGTAAAAGTTAGAGCAAGCCCTAAAGTTAAAAAACCTGCAAGGGCTACTCAGAAAAAATTAAAGAAAAAAAAAGTGTTTTACTCAAATCAAGACTTGTCAAAGTCAAGCTTCTAATGAAAGAGTCAAAATTTCAATATCATATCTCAGGGGGCATACCACAAAGTTGTCATTCAAAACTTAGGTGTTGGTGCAATCTCCTCCCTAATATCTCCCTTTAGTCTAGTTGCCAAAATTCAATGGTTACACCTTCTCATAGGACCATGAACCAAACACATATAACCCCCTGTGAGCAGGAATTTTTGCCCCTGCTCCTGGCAGAATAGTTCTTGCAAATTTGGCATTGTTAGGCTCTAGCATTAGAGAATGCGAGCCTAAACCCAGAGAATAGGAGTTGCCATACGGACGGACCAGGAAGAAGATAGAAGGGATAGATGACTCAATTCCTAAGGAATCTCTAACCCTTAATGGATTTGGAAAGCTGGGTACACATGGGGAAGGTGAGAAGTGACCACCCCCATAACACTCGGTTCATTGGAACCAACCTTCTTTTTAGATCTAAATATAATTAAAAATTTTACATTATTATAATATTATTCATATCACAAAAAATTTAATGTAAATACGAAATAATCATATCATAAATCAAATAAAAAACTAGGCACCCATACAAGGATGGAAACATGCCCTTACAATGTCCAAATGTCTATAATACAAATAAAATGGGACACCCACAAAAGAGTGGAAACATGTCTCTTACATTGATCCTCAAATACAAATTAAATAAAAGAAGCAAATTAAATAAGGCACCCACAAAATGAAAACATGCCTTTTACAAATTAGAAATCCATAATCAATCAATCAAAGATTCAATAACCAAACAAGTAATCCAAATAAATAGTTAATCATTAGACAAACAATTAGGGCTAAACTAATGAAATTAAGGTTTTATCATCAATTTAGGGTTTCATAATAAAATTAGGGTTTTAATCCTAAAAAAGGGGTTTAACATGCAAAATTAGGGTTTAATCCTAAAACTAGGATTTCATATGCAAAATTAGGGTTTCTCATGCAAAATTATAGAATTATAATTTTTGGTGATGAAATTAGGGTTTTAAATGCATGGTTAGGGTTTGGATATTAAAATTAGGGTTTTAAAATGCATAATTAGGGTTTGATCCTAAACTAAAGTCTTAATAGATGGAATTAGGTTCGGGTATGAGCCAAAGTCTTAAGTTTCAAGTTAAATTAATTCTAAAATAGTAAATCAAAATGCAATTAATTTACAAAGTTAGACCATGATGATGATCAATTAAATCAAATGGATTTGGTTCATGAAAACCTTACCTACATTGTTGGCTGCACCAAAACAGTTTTTTTAAATCAAACCTTACCCCCAAGCACTTCAATTTCTTCACAGATGCTAGAGCTTGATGATGTTTCAATTTGCTTGGATCAGATAAGTCTTGGCTAAGCTAAATAATTCAAAAATTACCACTGTGTTTAGAAGCTTTGAGCTACAACCAGTTTTTGTTCAATTGTTTTACTATCTCTCTATTGATCTTTTCTAATTGTGTCTCTTGGTTGTTTCTTAATTACTAATTATGGCTGTTTTATTTGCTAATTGTCACCCCTCCTAATTTTTGCCAATTGCTTTGTATTTATAGGCAAAAATTATGGCAATAATACAGCTAATCTGTAACACCCCTATACCCCGTATACGTACACAACATGCTTATATGATCGTAATATACGTATACTGAATATAGAAATGACACGGTTTACAAAACACACAAACCATCCCTTTAATATAATATGAACAATTTTAAAACATTTAAAGGAATTTATAAAACATAATAGACAAAATGTTTATTCAAAACGCAGCGGAAAACATAACAAATATTTTCAAGTACATATACTTCAAAACTCAAGTTTTACAATATATAGAATAAGAATACATGATTAGCAGTATGTCTTTGATCTTTAAGCTCCACTATCAACACCTCAAAAATCTAGACTCTACTCTGTCTAGAGGAACTCTCCGGTTCTTCCCTGTCACCTGCGCGATGAATCACACTCGCGCTAAGCCAACGGCTTAGTGGTACAAACTACAATAATATTATGCTTTGATGCAATGCCAATGTCACTCAATCAAATTTCATAAGCAATTCATGAAGTACTATTCATAATTTCCACACCCATAAACATTTAAAGCAAAGACAAATATATATATCTCATCATTCATTTATTTTCCCCTTTTTGAATTATATATTAACAAAGACAAGCATGGGCCCAAAAAGAAATCTAATATGTTATTCAAAGTTCAGAGTTACTGCTTTGGTCCATAATCACAATCATCAAGCCCGTAGGCGATATATATATATCTCTATCCATGGATAGTGTAACAGACCCAGTCTCTTGGATCTCAACCCGGTTAGAATCGAGGAAATTCTCAACCCGGCTAGACTGTTACTGTTTTTGAGGCTTACGACCCAGTCATTTCACCTCAAAAACATCACATTTCACATTTTTCAACTGGAATCGGCTTACAACCAGGTCATTTCACCTATCCAGTGATTCATAGGCATGCTGCCAAACTCAGAACTCTGAAAATTGAATAACATATTAATCACACAATTATTTCATTTATCTCTTTATCAATCTCTTTCTCAATTCATTTCTCATTTCATATTCCATAATCAAATAGGCAACCATGCCCTAATTATTTCATTTACATTATCATAGCCAACCACAATGGCTTCATGTCACATCATATCTCAATTCACATTAAGGCAATTCATCATTAAAGTATTCATAATCAATTGCATTGAACATACATTTTGAATTATTATCATAGCTTTCATATTTCATATTCAATCATATCATTATATATTTAAAATCTTCAAGATACACTCCACCAAGTTCACATTATGCCAAAACATAACATTATTCATATGCATCAACAATGCAATAAGTTACTTAACACATTTAATCATATAATATATGCAATAATGTATGGTTTGTACTTACCTCAAGGACAACTCACACCAAACTCCTCTTCCAAGAATCCACAACACTTGGGTTAAGGCAACTCAACCCTCTTCAAAATCTAAACCAAAGGAATGATACACATAAGATAATAAGACTAAGAACCAACCAAGGCAAACTCTGCACATGACACGCTCAACAACACGGGTGTGTCCCTGACCGTGCCCTAATTCCACAACACAGAAGCTTTGACACGCTCAGAACCACGGGCGTGTCATTGGACGTGTAATATCTTCTGTCTCATAGAAACATTGACACGTCCAACAACACGAGCGTGCTCATGGCCGTGTCAATTCTCCAACATCACAGTAGCTATGACACACTCAGTGACATGGGTGTGTCACTGCTCGTGTCACCCATCCAAGAACACAGACCCATTGACACGCCTAAAAACCTGACCGTGTTCATGGGCGTGTCAGGCCAAAAATGCATATTCCGGCCACAACAACACTACACCCAACAAATCACTTCCTTCCACCATTTTCCACTTCAACCAAACTTAATTTAACACTCCCAAAAACCAAAAAAAACTTACAAAAATACCAAATCAACTCAACACATACATCAAACACAAATCATATATCATCACCACAAACTCCAAAACACAACCACAACACCTTCACTTCCAACAAACTTACTCTTTCCTTCAATCCAACCCCAAAATCCAAAATCACTTGAACCAAACACTCTTAAGCACACACACAATCAAACAAACACATAACAACCCCAATCTTAACTCACAAACTCAAAGAAATCAAAGAATCAAGTGGAAAACTTACCAAGGATGAAGAAGCTCTTAAATTTCCAACTTGAATACTTGAATACTTCCTTCAATCTTGAGTATGGAAGATCAAATCTCTCTCTTGCTCTCTTGCTAGGGAGTGCCGGCCAAAACAAAGAAAAGAAAAGGAAAGGAAATGAAGGCACACGCAGAAGAAAGAAAGAAAGAAGAAAGGAAGGAAAATAAAGTCAAACACTCAACCTTCTCTTTCCTCAAAACCCTCTCCTCCAAGCATTTAATATTAAAATACTCTAAATATCTCCATCCACTTCCACTCACTCAAATCCCACTTAATTAACTTTATTAATTTAAAATCATTAACTAATCATCTTTTGACTTCACATTTGACTTGTATATGTTGTATATATCACTATATATACAACATATACACTCTCTCTTCACTTCCTTTCTTTTTCCCATTAAACACATATACAATTAATCCAATTATAACAATTATTATACCAAACTTCTAGGGCATATTTTGGGATATTACATAATCAATCTCAATCCAATTAGAAAAGTTGTTGTTTATCAGGGTCTCTTTGAGTTTAAGCGCAATTAGGATAATTAAAACTAGCAAAAATTGAATTAAGCTAGAATTAAGGTTTATGGCGAATTGGTATTGCCAATTCATCATGATTTTGGCTTTTAAAGTTGGACCGAATTTGGTTTGGGATTTAAAATTTGACCAAACTTAATTCAAGCTTTTAAAGCTGGATCAAACTTAATTCAAGCTTTTCAAATTGGATTAGATTTAATTTGGGCCTTTTAATTAGAACTAAACTCATTTAGGGAAAAAATTAAGGGTCAACAGCCTTGCCCCTTGCTTGAATGATCTATAATTTATTTAGAGAGTGAAAAACAATATGCCTTGATAGATTTAAGATGATCTTAGATACTTCAATAAATCCAGGCTGGTTCTAGTGCTTTAAATGAACTCAAGCTGGTTTGGATGTTTTAACAAATCGAAATTAGTTCTGGTGCTTTAAATAAACCCAAGATGGTTTGGTTGCTACAAATAAATAAAATATCTTATAACAGATGTGTGAGCGCGGATTTTTGCCCCCACTCCCGGTGGAATGGCACTGTTAGGCTCGGGGCCTCAGAGAACACGGACCTAAGTCCGGAGAAAATGGAGTCGTCACCCGGACGGGCCGGGAAAAAAGAAAGGGGTGGATGACTCGATTCCGAAGGAATCCCCAACCCCCTAATGGGTTCGGAAAGTTGGGTATGTGTGGGGAAGGTGAGAAATGGCCCGGCACCCCCACAATGCCCGGTTCATTGGAACCGGCCTCCTTTACAGGTCTTAATATTATAAAATTCTTAAATATAACAACATTATCCTCATTACACACAATAACTAAAAGAAAGCATCAATATATTAAAATCAAAGCAAGGTCCAAGCAAAACAAATAAATGGGCACCCATCCAAAGATGGAAACATGTCCTTACATCACATGCCTAAATAGGACACCCACCGAAAGGTAGAAACATGCCCTTTACATAGGTTCTAAAATAGAAAAGAAAATTAAATTACATGATGTTTAACTAATGAGGTACTCACCAAGTGGAAACATACCTCTTACAACTTTTGGAAATCTAAATTAATTGATAAAAGTAAATAATCATTCATCATAAATAAATCATTCATCAAAAGTATTAAATATCAATAGAAAGTAAACATCCATCCATGATAAATAAAATAAACCAAGCATTGAACTTACATAAATTAAAGCATATAAAATAAATCAAAACATAATCAAATATGGAATTGAATAAAGCAAATAAAAGTCCAATTATAGTTACTGTGACTTTTTATGGAATTAAAATAAATTAGGGTTTTATGTTTTAAAAGGTTGGTAAGACTCTTTGATTAACTAAATTAATATTTGAATGGTGAAATCATGAAACTAGGGTTTTAGACACTTTGAAATACTTTTGATTTGTGGTTTTAAATGCTGATTTCAAGCTACTGTGTAAATTTAAAGTATTTGTGTTTTTATGGTTTTTAATATTTTAAAGGATTAGGGCTTAGAAAAAAGTTAGGGTTTAAAGTTATAAAGAAGTTAGAGTTTACTATTTTAGATTTAGAAGTTGAATTAGGGTTTTAGGAGCTTTGAATTGGAGTTTCGAGTGAGGAATTTGAATTAGGATTTAGAAAGATAATTTGATGATTTCATGAGGTTTTATGAATTTAAACAAATAGATTGAAGTTTTTATAAATAGAAAAAATGTTTTTTACCGTTTTTAGGAAGACACAGAACCTAGTTTAAACTTTGGAAGAAAAAAGAATCAAATTTTGTTTTTGTTGAAAAATATGTTTATTTAAGGTTTTAAGATTTTGAAGAGGTAAAAATAACAATTTTAAGTCTTTTTGGAAAATAAAGTAACGTAATAGTGCTTTTAACTTTGGAAAAACTAAATTAAAGTTCTAAGGTTTTTGATTTAAAAAACAAAATTTCATAGTTTATGCTACTGTGAAAAAATAAAACAAAAAGAATTTAACATACCTCATTTTGTTGATTCTCCAAAAATAAATCTTCTTAGATGAACAAGAACAAAGACAATTGCTGCCTTTGAATTGCTTAAATCGTGTCCTTGCTATTCCAGAAAAAAAGAAATTGAATTGCTCCTTTTCCTTCACTGATTTGGTTTCAAATTTTCAAGCTTCTGTTGCTTTTTCGGCCTCCTAAATTTAATTGCCTTTTGTCCTTATTTATAGTGGTTTGATGTGGTTTATTCCTAATTAGTCAAGGCAAGTAATATTAATAAAAAAAGAAACTGAAACGTGATTGAATTAGGTTGCAAAAAATTTGCGTCGAAAAAAATTACGCTGCCAAAAAAAATTGCCGCAGAAAAAAATGCGTTGGCAAAAAAAATCTACCACATATTTTGCAGCAATAGGCGGGCTGCAGGCGACCATTTCGCCCGTGGAATTTTCCTGTGAGTGAAATGGAAAAGCTATTTCGCTCGCAGATTTTTTCTGCAGGCGAAATAGCTTGGGCCATTTCGCCCGCAGCAAATTCCTGCGGGCGAAATGCCTACGGGCCCGCGTGATGATTTTTTCGTCGCCGATTTTTTTAACTCCGATTTTTATTTTTATTTTTATTTTTTGAATTTTATTTGTTTATTTTTATTTTTTTATTAATAAAAAGTAGATGCTAAAGCAAAAATTATTTAATAAAAATTATTTTGGAACAATTAGACAACAAAAATCATTTTGGACTAAATAAAACATATTGGACCAGATTGGATCAAAAATTAAGGGTCTACAAAATGCTTTAATAAATCCAAATTGGTTCAGGTGCTTTAAAAAAACAACTACTGATTTGGAAAATCTAGATGCTTTAAAAAATCAAAAACAAACCTGAGCTAATCTGGAAAATCAGGATGCTTTAATAAATTTAAGTTGGTTCAGGTGCTTTAATAAAACCCGAGCTAGTCTATAAAATCTAGAATCTGCTAACAGATGCTTTAATAAATTCAAATTGGCTTAGATGCTTTAAATAAGCCCAAGCTAGTATGGAAAATCAAAAATATTGTAACGAATGCTTTAATAAATCCGAATTGGTTCAAGTGCTCTAAATAAACCCAAGAGAATTGGCGCAGATTTTTGCCCCCACTCCGGTGGAATGGTTCTTGCGACTTCGACACTGTTTAGGCTCGGGATCTTAGAGAACGCGGACCTAGGTTTGGAGAAAATGGAGTCGCCACCCGGACAGGCCGGGAAAAAGAAAGGGGTGGATGACTCGATTCGTAAGGAATCTCTAACCCCTTAATGGGTTCGGAAAGTTGGGTACGTGTGGGGAAGGTGAGAAATGACCCAACACCCCCATAATGCCCAGTTCATTGGAACCGGCCTCCTTTATAGGTCTTAATATTATAAAATTCTTAAGTATAACAATATTATCCATATTGCACGCAACAATTGACATAAAGCATCATTATATTAAATTCAAAACAATGTCCAAACAAGCAAATAAATGGACACCCATTCGAAGATGGATATATGTCCTTACATCATCCATGTCTAAACTAAATAGGACACCCACCAAAAGGTAGAAACATGTCCTTTACATTGGTCCAAAATATAAAAGCAATTTAAATTACATGGAACTTAATTAATGAAGTACCCACAAAGTGGAAACATACCACTTACAACATTTGGAAATCAAAATAAATCAATAAAAGTAAATAACCATTCATCATAAATAAATCATTCATCAAAGTTATTAAACATCAATCAAAATATATAATAAATATTCATCCTTGATAAATTAAATAAATCAAGCATCAAAGCATATAATTAACTACATAATCAAATATAAAAAAAAGCAAGTAAAGATACAAATTAGCGTTTAATGTTTATATTTAAAGTTCTTCAATTAACATTTAGAGTTTTGGGATTTTAGTATTATTATTGTTATGTGTTTAACATACTCTAAAGGTTTTGTAACATTGGAATAGATTAGGGTTTCATGAATCAAATTAGGGTTTAGAGGTAACATTATGAAATTAGGGTTTTAGAATCTTAAGACATTAGTTTTATAGCTCTTAGCTACTGGATTGTGATTTAAGGTTTGTTAGATTATGGCTTCAGGTTTATAAGATTTTAAGGCTTTAAGGATTAGGGCTTAGGAAAATAGTTTAGGTTTTGAGAGAATTAGGGTTTTTGAAATTTTGGAAAACATATTTGATTTTAGGATTTAAGAAAATTGTTAAGAGTTTTATAAAATAATTATGATTTTTTAAAAACTGTAGAGTAGGTTAGGGTTTGGAAATTTTGGAAAAAAGTTAGAGGAAAATAGTTTAGGATTTTTTAAAGTTTTTTGAAATAGGAAAAATGATTTAATGTTTTTAAGACTTTTGAAAAACAGAAGAAACGAATTAGGGTTCTTAAGGTTTTTGGAAACAGAAAAGTACTTTTTAGGGTTTTTGGAAATAGAAGGAACAATTTAGGGTTTTAAGGTTTAGAAGAAACATTTTAGGGTTTTAAGTTTTAGAAGAAACAGAAGAAATAATTTATTCAATTTGAGTGATGAAGCTACTGTAAAGAAATAAATAAAGAAAATAGAGATTCAAACCTCCGTTTGTTGGTTCCACCAAAAATTGCTTTTTGGATGAACAAGGACAAAGACAAGGTTGTTGCCTTTGATGAATTGTTGATTGCTTGGTTATTGCTAGGGTTTTCTGTAATCCAAGTTTCGATCACCTAATTAAAGTCCCACTATCTGATCTCCAAGTTTCAGTCCCTTGTTTTCTCTCTTTTAAAGTGTTATTTATAGGAAAATTTCTATGATTAATTCTAATTGTTTAAGGAAACTAAAATTAATTAGGAAAAGAAACCGAAACCTAATAGAGTTTGGTTTTAGAAAAAATTGCGTTGAAAAATTTCACAGGCGAAATTGTGAGCGTTGAAGAGAAACTGCGAGCTGCGAGGTGCTGGCTGCGAGGATTGGTGCAGCCAGCCAATTTCGCCACAGGAAATTCCTCGCCGAGTTTTCTATCACTGATTTTATTTTTATTTTTATTTATTTATTTTTATTTATTTATTATTTTTTTTATTTAATTAAAAATTATAAAAAATAAATACTAAAATAAATATTATTTAATTAAAATACCACAAAAATTATTTTGGACTATAAAAAATAACGGACCATACTGGGTTAAAAATTAAGGGTCTACAGTTTGCCCCCTGCTTGAACGATCTAATTGTAATTTGGATTCTGAACCCAAGCTAAGTTCTGGACTTAAAAGAGATTTTAGGTTCTGGACCTAAGGATAATTTGGGTTCTGGACCTAAGCTAAGTTCTGGAATTTTAGGTTCTAAACCTAAGGATAATTTGGGTTCTGGACTCGAGCTAAGTTCTGGACTTAAAAGAGATTTTAGGTTCTGGACCTAATGGTAATTTGGGTTCTAGACCTGAGCTAAGTTCTGGACTTAAAATAGATTTTAGGTTCTGGACCTAAGGATAATTTGGATTTCAGACCCGAGCTAAGTTCTGGGCTTAAAAGAGATTTTAGGTTTGGGACCTAAGGACAATTTGGGTTCTGGACCCAATCTAAGTTCTGGTTAGTAGCATATAAATTTTGTTTGCAAAAAAATTTAGCTAATTTTTTATGCACATATCCTCTCCTTATTTGTGTAACACCCCTTCCCGGCCTACGTGTGTAAGCCGAGTAGAGGCACCACACTAACCTAATGTTGCTACCAATTTTACTTAGTCAAAGTTTAGTTCCGGTTTTACAGAAATTTTGCCAAAGGTTCGCCTAGAAATTTGGTCCCAAGTGTCGACAAAACTGATTTTTCTGATTTTGAAAACATTTTTACACAAACCAATGTGAATACAATCAGTTTCAATACACTCCCAATGAATCCACCTTATAACCTCAACTACAACCTGCAAGAAGAATTCACACTTCTAGACAAAATAAAGTAGAGGTTTATTATTATTACATACTACTAACGTACAGTATAACATAGTAACTCTCAATCTTATATATACATATACATGCCACAACTAGCTAACTCATAATGGAAACTAAGAGCTCTACCCTGAGATGCTGTGGGTCTGGTCGTCGCTTCCCAAGGGTTAGTTACTGCTCCGAACCTACGAGTCAAGAAAAACTTAACTCGCTGAGCAATGTCGCTCAGTGGATACTTTACTAATGGAAATAAAAGTAAAACATGAAAGCATTTGAAATAAAAGGAAATAATTAAATCAAAAATCAACCAACATTAAACCAATGGAAGTTATTGTACATTCAGTGTAAATATGCTTTCAACAAATGTAATAACCATAATTCAAACTCATTTTGCATTACGTAGTTTGAAAAAAAACAGGACTTTGGCTCTACTGGTATATAGGGAACTATAGCGATAAGGCAGTGGCCCTCACCACTATAACATAGGTGGCCCTCACCACCATTATCATATCACAGGAATGGCCCTCACCATCCTGGTTATAACCAATGGCTCTCACCACTGGCTTCAATGGCCCTCACCATTGAATTCAAATCATAATAATTCAATCACAATATCAAGCAGTACTGCATAAGTTAGTATAGTGCACCATACCCTTATCTACCACCCCCACTACCCAGTAGAGCATAAAGGTTAAAACGATTCAATTTAAGTCTCAAACTTCATTTTAGAATGACTCGAGAAATTATTTTAATTTCCGTTGCACTTTGCCATTTACGCCGCGCACCACATTCTTTAGTCAAACCATTACCCTTTTTCACATTTTTAACATCAACAATAAACATATCAAACATTTCAAAGCATTCCTCAAAGAGTCACAAATTGACCAAATGAATAGTATCGCGGCACGTAAAATCGGCAACGCAAAATGGCATGACAAAATGAATAGTAAAATCTGGATTTTCGTCAAAATTTCAGTCCGTTTCAGTCATGCATTTGACCAGGTAAATGATCTTAGTTTTGGCTGAAATTTTACAGGAAACTTATTTCTTATGTTGACTAATTGCATATAAAATTTTGTTGAAAAATTCCATCGTTTTCTGCCTCAACTGGCTGCCCAAAAATTAGGTCTAGAATTGGGTCCCAAAGGCACCAATTCGGCCCACACTTGCACTTGGTGCAAAATTGTTGATTTTTCTGTTTTAAACCCATTTCAAAGCTTCCCTAATAATGTAATGAAGACTTAAACACTTCCCTTTTAAAATAACTTGATTGTTTAAATCAATTTGGACTAAATAGAGTCCATAAACTCTTTTACCAAAATCTTTGGAAACAATAGATTTCAATTGAATTTAACAACTCAATCACCACATGGGTTTAAAAATATCACTCAACAAATGAATTCAAACTCAAACAATACATTTATGCATCCATAACCAAAGTTCCATAGATAAAGTTTTGGTAAGAAAATGAATGGAAAATTAATTCTTCAAAGGTAAAGTACCAAACCTTGTTCTTTTAAATTCCCCTTTTGCTTTTCCTTCTTATCCTTCCTTAATCTTTGTTTCTCCTTCAAGAAATTCAAGAATACAACCTTAAACATAAACCTTAGAAATTTAAAACATACACTACCCTTCCATTTCTTTTCAAACTAAATCCTAATCTAACCTTATTAAACCTTAGAAACCTTGATTCTTCCATTTAATTAATCAATATCATCACTACTTAAAATTTTCCCAAATCTACCATAAGAACCCTACTTTCCAATCTTCCAATAGTTATATAAATACTTAAAATTGATACTAGAATTGAAATCTACATGCTTTAAAACCTTAAAACTCACCTTGAACTTGAATCAAACTTGATAAAATTTAGAAATCCTTTGGTGTTCTTCCTATGGTGGCCGACGGTTTGGAGGTGAGAAAGAGAGGTTTTGTTCTTCTTACTATGATATATATATATAGGAGAAATGATGCTCACTTTTGGGTTGGATGAATGTTTTATGACCATTTGTCCACACCTTTTTCTTTTCTTCTTTTTATGACTTCTAAATGGCTAATTTCCATTAGTCCATTTGTCTCTTTCTTTTATTTATTTAAAACCCAAGCCCTTGGACTTTATTTTAATTATATTTTGGCACCCCAACCTCCTTGTGCTGTGATTTTATAGTCTAAGGTGTGAAAAAGACCAAAATACCCTCCAGCGATTAATCGATCATAACTTTTAAACCGCACAGTTCCACGAGGCAAACCACATATGATTTTGATCCTCTCGACCTCTACTTTCAAGTTTTAAAGTCTATTTTAGGTTTCCAAGTCATTTTGAAAAATTACCAATAAGCCCTTGACTTTTTACAAAATTCTCTTTAGGTCCTTTCTTTGCTCGGGTTTTGCCTGGCTCCGTTTCTTCTGACGATCATTTCATATTCAACCCCTCGACATCCTCTACTCACTCTTATGTTTATTTCCAACTTTAGATTCATGTATAAATTTTTATTAATAATGACCAAAATGGCCCTAGTCTACATGTCTTCGTTTCTTTCTAACAGGACGTTTCCTGGAAAAACTGTTACACTTCGTTGCGACCTGATTTTCTCTACTCTCCATTTTTGGAGTTTGTTATGTGCACTATTAAGAATCTCCAGTACAACTTTTGGAAATTACAGTCACCTCCCCAAAACTTTACATTTTTTTAATTAGGTCCCATTGATCCTATAGCCTTATTTGGGGCCGTTGTCAGGAAGAATCTTCTTCTTTCCCCTTCTCTCACTGTGCACATGACTACTATGCATAAATGCGGTGGGCGGATGTGACAGTTTGTCCCCTACTTGAATGATCTGAGACTTTAGTAAAAGAGAGTGAAAAGCAATAAGACTTAATTTTTTCTGAGATGGTCAAGGTTTTGGGGTTCTAGACCCGGTTTAAGTTCTGGACTCAAGGATAATTTTAAGTTCTGAACCTAAGGGTAATTTTGGGTTCTGGACCCAAGCAAAGTTCTGGACTTAAAAGAGATTTTAGGTTCTAGATTTAAGGGTAATTTGGGTTCTGGATCTGAGCTAAGTTCTGGACTTAAAAGAGATTTTAGGTTCGAAACCTAATGATAATTTGGGTTCTGGACTTAAAAGAGATTTTAGGTTATGGACCTAAGGATGATTTGGTTTCTAGACCTGAGCTAATTTCTGGACTTAAAAGGGATTTTAGGTTCTGGATCTAAGGATAATTTGGGTTATGGACCCGAGCTAAGTTCTGGACTGAAAAGGGATTTTAGGTTCTGGACCTAAGGATAATTTGGGTTTTGGACCCGAGCTAAGTTCTGGACTTAAAAGAGATTTTAGATTATGGACCTAAGGATAATTTAGGTTTTGGATTCGAGCTAAGTTATGGACTTAAAATAGATTTTAGGTTCTAGACCTAAGGATAATTTGGATTCTGGACCCGAGCTAAGTTTTGGAATTAAAAGAGATTTTAGGTTCGGGACCTAAGAATAATTTGGATTATGGACCCGAGCTAAGTTCTGGACTTTAAATAGATTTTAGGTTCTGGACCTAAGGATAATTTGGGTTCTGGACCCGAGCTAAGTTTTGGACTTAAAAGAGATTTTAGATTCGGGACTTAAGGATAATTTGGATTCTGGACCCGATCTATGTTCTGGCCAATAGCATATAAGTTTTGTTTCAAAAAATTTAGCTAATTTTTTATGCACATATCTTATTCTTGCCCCTGCATGTAAAAATATTTTAAAAGTGCAAAAATATTTATATACACGCAAGTATTTGAATAATTAAATTGAATAATTGAGTTTCCTATTTATTTACTGTGTAGTCACTGTTCATGCATTATTTACTATTTGTGAATAGTAACCTACTATTTATAAATAGTATCCTACTATTGGCAATAGTAACCTACTATTTGCAAATTATTTTAACTACAAATTATTATTTTGTGTGTGTTTTGTTTTGTTTTTTTAATTTTTTTAATTTTTTAATTTTTATTTATTTATATATTTATTATTTATTATTTTTTCTATTTTTATTTTTTCTCATTTTTTTTCTTATTATTATTATTATTATTATTTCTTTATATTTGTTTTCTTTTCTTTCTATTTTTTTAATTTTTAGAAAATTTAGGAAAAATATATTAATTTAAGAATTTAAGTAGATAGAATAATGACATACTTACCTGGTTCCGTGTTAGCGTGATCGTTGCGTAATTCGAGCCGGAGGGTATATCTACAAAGCCCGACAATGATATGATGTAGAGCATTCTCAGGTAAGGCAGATTATCCGAGATTGCGGCTTGAGAGCTTAATCTTACAATTACAATCCGAGGAGTATTCGATAAACCGGAGCGTAGTTCAAGCGCTTGCAGAACGATGGTTGGACACAACTCATACTTTTCACTTGCCTATCGGAGAGATGACAATTGGTCCAGTTGACTTTGTTGCTATAATCGGCATTCGGTATGATGGTCTTCCTTTTCCTTTTACCAATGATATTTTGACATTTGAAGAAATTCAACAATTAATTTGTATGGAACCACCATATAAAGGGCCTTTCAAGATAAAAATTGAGCCAATTCGTAGTTATTGGATAACTACGAAGGACGGGTTCACAGAGACACAGCCCAACATTATGCTCGAGGATTTTTGTTATAATTGCTCGGGTCGACCATTTTAGGCAGCACTGAATCCGCCATCCATTTGTCAGTGTCGAGGGCCCTTACTTATATGAGTATGGTACCACTTTACGGCTGGGGTGAAGCTAGTCTTGCCCGTCTTTACCATGGTCTTGACAAAATTTGCCGAAATAAGAAGTCTTTCATTGGCTTTATAGCAGTTGTCGAGGTACTCTTCTTCCACCAATGTCAATTCCATTCTTTTCTTGTGTGAATTTGATTATTATTATTATTATTATAGGCATGGGCATATGAACACAACCTTGTGAGGGTGCCTGGTATTTCCCGAGAGAGAGTCGGGTATCTGAGATTAAATTTCTGGTTGTCAGAGCGTGTAGAAGTTCTCGGCTCTCACCATGTGCAAACCCAACGCTTTGTCTTGAGCCGCCTATCCTAGGACTAGGTAAAATAACATTAGTATACTTTAAAATTTATATGAAAGTTTACTTACCTTATGTCATTTTGCAGGTGAATTTGGTCTGGTGGAAGCCAGAAGAGCTGACAAACTGGACTTCCTCCATGAATGCTGCACTGCCTTTTCAACATACTCACCGAGTCATCGCCGGCCCTGTGTCTAGTGGTTGGTTTCTCAGAGAGAGAGTATATGAGTGGTTTCTTTGTCCCGAGCAGCAGAGGATCCCGATGCATTGCCCGAAATATACCTTAGATATTACATCAATGCCAGAGAATATATGGTGGATGGCCCGGCATGGTTATGATGTTTAAACATTTCTCTATCCACCGGGTGCATCTTATACCCATTTTATTCAAATAAGGCTCTTGAAATTTGATGTATCTCATGTTGGTGTATGGGAAATTCCTGAAGAAAATGAGGATAGAGATGAAGAGGAACATCATGGATAGGGTGGAGAATTCGTTCCACATCTCGGGGCTAGCACTACTCATGTAAAACTTTTACCATTTTTCCATTGCAATCGCTTCTTTCTTAACTTGTTTTGACTTTTTTAATGATTGTTGCAAGCTGCTGGCCCATTTGATCATGACGCTGGACCTTCTTTTACTGCTCCTTCAATTGCTCATTCTAGTCCTCTGGATATGCCATCTCATCCACAGGGTATTGATATGAATTACCTAGTAAGATTTCCTGTTTCATGGTAATTTATGCTATATGTATGCATGATTATGCATACTCTTACTTTTTTCCTTTTTGGCTCACAGCGGATGCTTGAAGAACAAAATAAAAAACTTCAAGAAGAGCTGGCCGCTAGTCGTCAGCAGGTTTTGAAAATTTGTACCCTCAATCAGAGCAAAATTTTTGAGACTTCCAATTTTAGGGAATGAGAGATCCTGGTGCTTCATCATCTAGAGGCCCCCAAATTGATGACCATAAGATCCTTTCATCTACTTTTAATGAGGACCGTGACAGATCAAAACTCCGAGGTAATAGGGATTCTGGTGCTCCTCCTCCGATAGGTGTTGATTTTTTTAGAGCTTTATTTGATGACCTGCCACCTCTTTCTTAATGATGTATAAATATTGTATCAATTAAGGAATCATTGTATGATAATATATAATGTCCGTTTTACTGCAACTTTTTTCTTTTTTTTTTTAAATAAAATGTTGGTCTTGCCAAATCAATGTCAATGTACCTCAGGACTTGATTTTCCAAATTAACATATCTATAGCATGACAACCCTAGTTACCGAACTAAACTCGGGAATCATTTAAGCAATAATTGTTTCACTTCAAATAAGCACATACACATTACTTGGCCAAAGGCCTCATTTGAGTTTGAATATTGTCTATCTCCTATGTATGCTTATTCAAACTATCTCCACTAATAGACTCTACCTACCAAGAGAGATCAACAGGTCTTTGATAGGCTTGAAATGGGGTCTATAAGGGACACGGGTTAAATGAAGGCCATTTTGAGATTGGAGCCGTTGTGACACGGTGGACAAACCTTCACACTACAAACTGCTTGTTTGAACTTTAGGTAGCTGGGAGTAATCTTGCTAGACTCTAAATTCTTTGTATCTTCTTGGTATTAATTTGAATCTTGATTAGGACAGTCTTTGCCCTTGTAAAAAGTCTGTTACCCAAATTTGTTTCTTTTCTTCTTCTCTCTTTTCTTTCTTTTTATTTTTCTTACTCTTCCCTTTCTTTGAGCATTTTGTCCTTCTTCCTTGTAAGACTGTCAAGTATAGAACTTTCAAGAACCAGATGGTCTTTCTCCTTTTTCTCTGATTTTGATCGAATCTTTAGTTGGGTTGGACCAATTCATGTCAAACTGTCCTTATAAACCAAATGGAAGCCTTTTTTTTGTCTTAGGTAAAAGAGAACTCAGTTGGCTTTTTGAACCGCCTTTTTAGGTTTTATCTTTTTTTCTTCTTTTTTCTTCTTTTCTTCTTTTCTTTTTTCTTTTTTCTTCTTTTCTTTTTTTTTCTTCTTCTTTTTCTTTTGTTTTCTTTTCTTTCTTCTTCTTTTTTTTTGTTCTAGCTCAAACAGAGTTGTCTTGTTTGTATCAACTTGGGTTTTCAATAATGGATGAGTGGAGAGGTATAAATCTCCTTTAACAGGGATAAATCATTTGTTACTATGTTCTTATCTTGATAGATTGGAGATATTTAGGACAAGTTATTGATTAATTGGGAAAGTCAAAGGAAGAGATTAATTATTGATTAGTTGTGTTTAAGGGATTATTTAATTATAAGTGGGATTAGAGTTAGTGGAGTGGAATAAGATATTTGTATTATTTTATATTATTTTACTTGGAGGAGAGGGTTTTGAGGAGATGATTTGACTTTTGCTTTCTCTCTTTTCTTCTTTCTTTCTTCCCTTGCCGTAGACCATTTTCTTTCCTTCTCTTCTCTTTGCTTTTCTGTGTTGTTCGGCCATCAAGAAGAAAGAGAGCAAGATAGAGATTTGTTCTTCCAAGTTCAAGATTGAAGAGAGTTTTCAAGAGATCAAGTTGGAAGTTTAAGAGTTCTCCATCTTTGGTAAGTTCTCTCTTGATTTCTTGTGTTGTTTTTGAAGTTATGTGGATTTGTGAGTTGAAGTTGTGTTTGAGAATGTGTTTGGTTTGATTGTGTTGGGTTTAAGAGTATTTGGTTAATTTGATTTTGGATTTTGGGGTTGGATTGAAGAAAAGAGTAAGTTGGTTGGTATTGATTAAGTTGTGGTTATGATTAGAGTTTTTGATGATGTTTGTGATTTGTGCTTGATGTGTGTTTTGGCTTGTTTTGGTGTTGTTGCAAGTTTGAGGTAGTTTTTGGGCATGTTTTGTTAATTTTGGTTGAAGGGGATGTTGGTGGATAGAAGTGATTTGTTAGTTGTGGTGTTGTTTTGGCCGGAATCTGGGTTTTTGGCCTGACACGCCCATGAGCACGTCCAGGGTCCTTAGGCGTGTCAATTGTTCTGTGTGGCAGTAGGTTTGACACGGCCAGTAACACTCCCGTGTTATTGAGCGTGTCATAGCTACTGTGAGAATGGAGAATTGACACGGCCGGGAGCACATTCAGGTTGTTGGACGTGTTGATGTTTTTGTGTGAGGCAGTATGTATTAAACGCCTAGTGACACGCCCGTGGTCATGAGCGTGTAATAGCTTCTGTGTTGTGGAGATAGGGCACGGTCAGGAACACGCCCGTGTGGTTGAGCGTGTCATGTGTATAGTTTGCCCTAGTTAACTCTTAACTTGATTACCTCTTGTGTATCCCTAAGCAAGTGTATGTTATTATTCTTGGATTAGGTCTTGAAGAAGGTGATTTGCCATTAATTTAATAAGCATAAGAACCTTGGGAAAGGGAGTGTTTTGAGTTATGTGAATTGCTTTTGAGGTAAGTACATGTCTTGCATTATTGCATTATTGATTCTTGGGAAGAATGTATTTTGCTATGCTTATATCAATGATGATATATATATATAGATATGTATTATATGAATGATATGACGATGCAAATGATTGTACATTTGAAAGATGAATTGCTAAGATGGGTATTGAGATGTGCTGGAATGTAAAGCCATTGTGGTTGGCTATAATGACTTTAATGAGGCATGTTTGCCAAATTGAGGATGAGAATTGAGAATGAAAATAATGAATAAATTGTTATTCCATTTTCAGAGTTTTGTTGTTGGTGGCATGCCTATTAGTAACAATCTCTTGAAGTTAGGTTGGATTTGATCCTTGAAGCCAAGTTGGGTTGAAGTTAAACTTGTTTTACTCCCCTTGAAGCTTGGTTGGGTCTAATCCTTGAAGCCTAATTGAGATGTTACAACCCTTGAAGCTAGGTTGGGTTTTGTTCTTGAAGCCAAGTTGGGTTGATACTTAGCATGCTTTGTTCCCCTTGAAGCTTGGTTGAACCTAATCCTTGAAGCCTAGTTGGGATAATGATATTGATAAATGTGATAATTGAACCAAGGCATTAACTCTGAAAATTGAATGGCATATTAGTGTCTTTTGGGCCCATGCTTGTCTTTGTTTAATTGTGATTCAATAATGATTGAATGATTGAACAGTGAGATCTATGGAAAGTCATTGAAATGTGTGGCATTGCATTGCATTAAAGCATATTGTTAGTATCGTTTGTACTACTGAGTCGTTGGCTCAGCGCGATTGTGGTTCATCGCGCAGGTAACAGAGTTGAACCCGAGAGTTCCTCGAGACCGAGTGAGTCTAGGCATTGAAGATTTTATTTTGGGACTTAAAGATCAGAGAAAAGCTGCCAATCATGTATAACTTCTTCATGTTTTGTAAAGTGTTGACTTTAATGTAAATATAGGTAAAACTATAAACATGGACTTGAATGTATTCACATATGTAAATATATTTAAAATTTCCACTGCGTATTAAGTAAAAGTTTATATCTACTTTGTTTTATATTACAAGTAAAATACTTTATTTTCTATACTGTATAATGAAAAAGAATGTCTTATGTTCTTAAATGATTCAAGTGTTAAAGGAAACCGTAGCATCTCTATGTTCGGTGTGCGTATACTATACTATGGTGCTATGTAGTGTGCGTGTACGGGATGTAGGGGTGTTACAATTGCGGTATGCCCCATGAGAGATATGACTTTGTGATTTTGACTCTTAGCTCTATTTTTTTCCTAAGCCGACCTTGCTAGTTTTCAACTCAATGAGATTACTCTAATTTTTTCCTAAGCTGCCCTTTTAGGTTTTTAGCTTGTTGAGCTTTTCCTCCTTTTTTTACATGACCTTTGCATGAGAAGATTTGGTATTATTTAGACTAACTTAGACTGGATTGGAACAAGTGGGACCGAGCCCAATGGGAGCTGCCAACGTATCAATTGCATTTGCAAGAGAATCATGTTTGCATTATTCTTGTCTTGATCCCATATAAGTATGAAAAGATGGGGACTCTGTAGGCAATGTACTTGTTGTAGACCCTTAATTTTTATAGAGATCCAAATATAATTTTCATTTAAAGGCCCAAAACAAGCCAATTATAATTATTTAATATTTGGATCATGTCGATTCGATTTTATTATGACTAATATGATTAAAAGGTGATTCAGTCAAACTGTTTGAAATTGACCCCACCTTGCTCATATCGAATTGGCCCATGCCAATTCAATATGAGCATATAGCTCATGTCAAATTGGCATGGGCCAATTCGATACGAGCAATTCTTGCCAAATTGGTAGGAGCCAATTCAACTGGCTTGGAATTTACATTATGCGTGGTTTTCACACATGGATTCTCCGAGGCCGTTTAGGTTTTGTTTATCTGAAGTTTAAAGGGACTGAGAGGATGCCCTAGTGTCAGATATAAAAGGGCAATTAATTGTCAAATTAAAGGGGGGCGATTTTTGAAGAAAGGTAGTAAGAATAATTAACTCAGAAGTAAGAGGAGAAGAAAATCAACACTCGACAATTGTTCAGGCAATTGTTTCTCTCAACCAAAAACTACAATTGATCTAGGCATATTGGTTCAACATTCAAGGTAGAATCTTCAAACGCAAATACAATTTTCTAATTCAATTCATTCAATTAATAGTCATAATTGTCTTTCAAAATATCATAACAGTAGATTGCTTATCCAAAATCTTGTTTGGTCTCATATCTTAAATTATTAAAACCCTAGTTGCATATTTATAAATTGAAGATTAATCTATTTGTTTCATCCAACAACTCACCTCATATTGATTTATCATTCATAGTAGTCTTTAATTTAATTTAAAAACTTTAACTTAATAATCCAAACCTCAATTTACCCAAGCCCTAAACTTCATCCAGTAACCCTAATTTACCTATACCCTATTCCCAAACACTTAACCCTTATCCATATAAATCTTGTAATACTCTTATACCCTATATACATATAATACATACACCAGTATATGTAAAATACGCATATAAAGTATAAGTGTTATAATCTAGTTTAATAAAAATTTTCATACTTTTGATTTAAAATCCTTAACACTTTAAAATGCATATTTAAATAATAAATAAAATATTAATTATTAATTATAAGTTCCAAAATAAGCATTTTATAAAAAAAAATCTCTCGAAAAAATTCGCAAGAGCTTTATCTATAAATAGGACGTCCCAAAAATTCAACCGTTACACAACCTGCTAAAACACACTCCCAATAAACAATAGATCACACCTCTCACCCCAACTCCTCAATTTCTCCATACTTCCTCAAAACATTTATACATATACATATAAATATCAATCACATATATATACATTCCTACATTGTAAAATTTATCCAGAAAGTCTTTACAATTTACAATATATATACTCTAAAACATAAACATTATATACATAATAACAAAATGTAATATAACATAAAAATATATATATATACACATGATGACAGCCGTCACTGATCTAGATGTAGCAAAATCAACTCAATCAACCTTAAGTCTAGACCTGACCAAGTCTAGCAAAACTCTCCGAATCTACTTATAACATCCTAAAATTTTTGAAAATTTTTAATTTTTGAAAATTTTGATAAAATAAATTATAATTTAAAAGGATAAATTAAATTAATGGTTTTAAATGAAAAATAAAGTGATTTTAAATGAAAAAGTGGAATATATGTGATATATATGTAAAATATACATAACGTATATAAAAGTCAACACTTTTTAAAAGGAAAGGGTATTTTGGTAATTAAATCTTATAACTTCAAAATTAATAAAATAATTCAAAACAAATTATTTTTGAATGGAAGAGGAAAATTAGGACGTTTAATTTATTAAAAATAATTAAATAATTAAATATTAAATTATTTATATATATATGTGGTTAAAAAAAGATGAAAAGGAAAAGAAATATTAAAAGTCTTCTTCTTCTTCTCTTTCCTTTGGCCAAATTTTCCATGGGAGCTAGACCAAGAATTTGATTCTTCCATACTCCATAAATTGAAGGATTTAACAAGTTTCAAGTGGATTTTTGGTGATCTCCATCAAAATTAGTAAGTTTCCATCTCTTTTCTTTGAATTCCTTGAAAATTTGGATTATGTGAGTTTTGGAATTTTGATGTAGTATGTTATAATTGTTGGAATGGGTGTGTATGATGTTATTTTGGGTAGTTAACAATGATTTTAAGGTTAGATTGAAGAGATGATGGAGTTTGGATAAAGAATGGTGAAGAGAGAGAATTTAGGGTTATGGATTTTTGGGAAAACGTGAACTTTAATTGTGTAAATTGGTTCTAAATGAGTTTTTTTGATTCATAAACAAGTATTTTAAAGTCAAATATTGGATTTGGTGGTGTTGGGTTGGAGTTTGAGAATGGAAGTGAAGATTTATGGTTTCGGAAAAGTGATTTTCCAAAGTCATTGAATTGTTGATTTTATTTGTTTAAGCATGTTGTTTAGTGTTAAAAGTGATGAATATAAGCTTGGAATGAGTAATGGATTGTGTTAGAATGGAAAACCTTCAATGGGGGAAGGTTATGCCATTTTTGAGATTTTGTGTATAAGAGTGTATTTTTATAATGTAAATGATTTAAATGTATTAAAATATATTTTTAATAATATAAATAAACTTAAAACACTAATTTAATTTTAGTAGAATGGAATTCCAATATTGAAGTAAGGAAAGGCTAAATTTTTGAAAATTTGTAGGAGTGATGTGTAATTATGGTTTAATGTTGGAAATGCCATTAAATGTGATACTAAATGATTATTTGTTATCACATTTGGTTTAGGCTTTGAGGGAGGTTGATTTGCTTCATCCAAGTGGTGAAGGGCAAGTTGAAAAGATTGGATTGAAGGTTGTTTTTAGCTTGCTTTGGGTTGTTAGTGGAGGTATGTACAAACTTTGAATATAATGTTTATATTTGCATAACATTTGGACTTAACACATTTTGGTTGGAAAATGTGTTAAGTTACTTGGTTCGTTGATTGTGTATGAATAATATGCTATGATATTTGTAATGTCATATATGTGTTAAATGCTTTGTGAAAAGCCATTGGTAATGGCTAAATTGTGTAAAATGTGAAATATGCATATTATGTGAAAATACCCAAAGTAATTGGGTAATGTGTTGTGAATACAAAAATGAGATATGTGGAATAATAAAATGAATTGATATTGATAAAAATGAGAAAAGTGAGAAAAATGAGAAAGATGTGAAAAATGAAAAAAGTGAAAAAAAATATGAAAATAAGACAATGTGCCTAGGTTGAATATGTGAAAATGAGAAAGAGATTAATAATGAGAAAAATGAATAAATTGTGTGCCTAGTATGTTATTCATTTTTCAGAGTTCTAGGTTTGGCGGTATGCCTATGATTGCCTACGGGCTAAACGTTGGAATGGTGAAAAGACTGGGTCGTAAGCCAGGCCAGGTGATAAATATGATATTTTTGGGGTGAAAAGACTTGGTCGTAAGCCACAAAAACTGTAGCAGTCTAGCCGGGTTGAGGACCAAGATACTGGGGCCTAAGTGTCTAGCCGGGTTGAGGTCCAAGAGACTGGGGCTATTACATTATCCATGGATATATTGCCTACGGGGCTAGAAACATGGTGTCATTATGGACCAAAGCAGAAACTCTAAAATTTGAATAGCATATTAGATCCTTTTTGCCCCATGTTTTTCTTTGTTTTAATATGAATTATGAATTATGATACAATTGTGCAATATAATATTATGAGTTGTGCTTATGAAATATTTGAAAAATATAAGAAAGTGGATTGATGTGACATTTATATGCATTTTGCATTTAGTATTGCATTGAGTTTTATTGTTATTATCAAAGTTTGTACCACTAGGCTTCGGCTTAGCGCGATTATTTCCATCGCGCAGCTGACAGGGTAGACTTAGCTGAGCCAGAGAGTTCTTCTAGACCGGGTCGCGTCTAGACTTGTAGTTGAGCTTGTTGAGCTGCTATCGAGATCATAAATACTACCAGCGGCATGTATATATTTTTATGTTATTGTACATTTTGAGTTTTATGAATGATATATTATGCTTTGGATTTTACGTATTGTATATTATAAAAAAAGTATGGGTCAATTTATTTGAAATGGGAGAGTACGTGTGTTTTAAATTATATATATCTATATATATAAATGTTTGAGAAATTTGGTGAAATTGAGAAGTATGGTTGAGATGATGATTTGAAATTATTTGGGAGTGTTTTCTTTTTGCAGGTTTAGTAATTACTAAATTTTGGGATGTCCAAATTACAGAAAAAACTCTGGCGAATTTTTTTCCAGAGATTTTTATATATATTATTTATTTTGGGTTCTTATAACAAGTAAATAATATTAATATTTTATTTAATTTTTATATATTTAGAATTTTAAATTGGAAATGTGAAAAATTTTTATTAAACCGGTCTGTGACATTTTTGTACCGTATACGCATATTTTACATTTGCTGAAAATATATATTGTACGTATATATATATAGGGTATAAGGGTGTTACATTTGTTTTGGTATCAGAGCCTAGGTTTAAGGTTCTCGACCTAGGTGGGATGATAGAGAGAGAAAATGGGGGATTTTAAAATAGTTTTGAATTGTAATACATGCATTGGCACTGACAGTTTCTGATCTCTGATATAATATTTTCTGCTTTGTTTATAGATATAAATAGTTATGGCGTCTCGGCCACATCAAGCTGTTGAGGGTAGTGCAGAGAGTGTGGCTCTAGATGAGGATAGAGATGGAGCTAGAGTTGTATCTGCTGGTGAGGCGTCTATTTCTGTGCCTGTGAGACTAGCAGTTGATGAAATTCTGCCTAGTTGGGTATGGCATATGGTAGAGTTGTTGAGGCAATCTCCAATTCCGCAGCCGCAGCAGCAGCCGAAGCCACAGTTGCCGGTGAGGCAGTATGATAAGCTAAGAAAGTATGGAGCCAAGGACTTTGTTGGTAATACAAACCCTACTGTAGTAGAGCAGTGGCTAGATCGGGTTCAGAGAGTATTCATTCAGTTACAGGCTAGTCCAGAAGAGAAGTTTGATTATGCCAGATCTCTTCTGTAGAGAGATGCATATGATTGGTGGAAGACGATTCCACATGTTCTGGATGATCCACGAGTCTTGACCTATGATGATTTCCTGCAGGAATTTGAGCAGTAGTATACTCCGAGAGAGTATAAAGATGCAAAGAAGATGGAGTTCCTGAGTCTGAGACAAGATACTAGGACAGTGATCAAGTATGAGATTGAGTTTATCCGGTTGAGTCACTATGCTGGTGATCATTTCTGACGAGTTTGACAGGTGCAGGAGGTTTAAGGAGGGACTGAGACCCTCTATCATGTGCATCATCGCAGGCTCTCTGTATCAGGATTTTTTCCAGCTAGTTGCAGCTGCCAAGAGTGTTGAGAGGACACCGAGTCTTACAGCAGCTGCCAGGGATGAGGAGACTAGAGTTAGGAGACCCTAGAGTGAGGTAGGTCTTCATCAGTGAAGAGAGAACGAGGCAGACATTTGTAGAGGTTTAGTAGGAGTCAGGGACAGATTGGCAGGTCAGTACATTAGCAGAGACAGAGACAGAGACCTACAGTTTCAGTGGCTAGTGCTCCGACTCCAGTAGCTCAAGGGTCTGCTCCACCTACTTGCATTCATTGTGGTAGAGTACACGGGGGTTTCTGCTGGTGGAGAGCTGCTTTAGGAGTGTGTTTTAGTTGTAGGTCATCATACCATTTTATCAGAGATTATCTCAAGCCACCAGAGGTTAGGCAGGCAGATACTATAGCTTCTCGACCCAGTGTCAGAGGGGGTCATGGTGGCAGAGGTTTTAGTAGAGGTGGTCCACCTGAGTTTATTCAGAGAGGAGGCTCTACATCCAGAGGCAATAGGCTAGATGAGGCTGGGCCATCTCAGTGGGTTTATGTGATGCAGAGGCAGCCGGATGCTTCAGCCATCATTACGGGTACATTTTCTTTATTTGGTATTTCAGTCCATGCTCTATTAGATCCTGGATTTACGCATTCATACATTAGTGCATCCATCTTGCCTGTGACTGAATTGCATTCTGAGTCCCTAGGATTTAATGTCTTGGTAACAAATCCTTTAGGGCATAGTGTTGTGGTGAGTAAGGTGCACCGAGATAGTCCAGTTGTTGTTCAGGATGAGGAGTTTCTTTGTGATTTGATTGAAATGCCTTTCAAGGAGTATGATATGATCTTAGGCATGGATTGGTTGTCCAAGCATGGGGTTGTGGTAGACTATCAGAAGAAATGTGTTACTTTGAGAACATGGGATGGTAGGGATGTTATAGTATCTAGTGAGCAGAGGTATCTTTGATCCATGTTTGTTTCAGCTGTTTCAGTTGGGAGGATGATTCGGAAGGGATGTGAGGCTTATCTTGCTCATATTGTATATACTAGAGTAGTGGGTTCCCTACTTGAATGTATACCCACAGTTGCCAAGTTTCCAGATGTTTTTCCTGATGAGATGCCAGCGGTACCACCTGAGAGAGAAGTGGAGTTTGGTATCGATTTGTTGCCTGGTACCACTCCTATCCCTATCACCCCTTATTGGATCGCACCTGCTGAGTTGAGAGAGTTGAAGGTGTAGTTGTAGTAGTTATTGGATAAAGGGTTTATCTGCCCTAGTGTGTCCCCGTGGAGAGCACCTGTGTTGTTTGTGAAGATGAAGGATGGCACCATGAGTTGTGTATTGATTATAGGCAGTTGAATAAGGTGATCATCAAGAATAAGTATCCTTTGTCTCGGATAGATGATCTCTTTGATAAGTTGAAGGGAGCAATAATATTCTCTAAGATTGATCTGAGATCAGGGTACCATCAGTTGAGAGTCAGAGATGTGGATGTACCCAAGATAGTTTTTCACACAAGGTATGGGCATTATGAGTTTCTAGTGATGCCCTTTGGATTGACGAATGCACCAACAACTTTTATGGATTTGATGAATAGGGTATTCAAACCATTTTTGGATCAGTTTGTGGTAGTCTTCATTGATGACATCTTAGTGTATTCGCGTAATGAGGAGGATCATGATAGACATTTGCGGATCGTATTGCAGACTCTAAGAGAAGCAGTTGTATGCTAAGTTGTCTAAGTGTGAGTTCTGGCTATATCAGGTAGCTTTTCTTGGTCATGTGGTTTCAACAGAGGGTATTAGAGTTGATTCGAGTAAAGTTGAGGCTATCTTGAATTGGAGTCCACCGTAGACTGTGACGAGGTTAGAAGTTTTATGGTATTGGCAGGCTATTATCGTCGATTTGTGAAGGATTTTTCTATAATAGCTACACCACTCACCATATTATTTTAGAAAGGAGTTAAATTTGTGTTGACAGATCGGTGTCAGGCGAGTTTTGAGCAGCTGAGGGAGATGTTGACTCAAGCTCCTGTCCTTACCCTGCCTGTGGAAGGTAAACCATATGTGATATGTAGTGATGCTTCACATAGTGGTTTAGGTTGTGTTCTTATGCAAGAGGGTAGAGTCATTGCTTATGCCTCTCGACAGTTGAAATCACATGAGCTGAATTATCCAATGCATGATTTGGAATTAGCAACAATAGTTTTTGCCTTGAAGATTTGGCGGCATTACTTGTATGGGGAAAAGTGTTTCATTTATACGGATCACAAGAGTTTGAAATACCTGGGTGTTCAGAGAGAGTTGAATCTTCAGCAGAGATGGTGGTTAGAGTTGATTAAAGACTATGACTGTTTGATTGATTATCATCCTGGCAAGGAAAATGTTGTTTCTGATGCCTTGAGTCGAAAGTCTTTGGTAGGTTTGACTGCTTATTCGCTCTCGTTGCTTATTGAGTTGAGAGCGTTGCATGCTAGATTTGAATCTTCTGATGATGGTGCTTTGATGGCTCAGTTGCAATTGAGGACAGTCTTGTTGGATTATATTAGGGGGGCTTAGTTGGCAGATGAGAGAATTCAAAAAATTGCGTTGGTTTGTCAGAAGGGGGAGAGTCGAGACTTTTATGTGAGGAATGATGGCAGTCTATGGTACAGAGATAGATTTTGTATTCCTGATGATGCAGAATTGAAAAGAATGATATTAGAGGAAGCACATCATTCACTTTTTGCTATGCACCCTGGGAGTACTAAGATGTATTAGGACATGAAGCGACATTATTGGTGGTTAGGTATGAAGAGGGAGATAGCAGAGTTTGTATCCAAATGTCTCACTTGCCAAAAAGTGAAGGCTGAGCACCAAGTTCCTTCAGGATTGCTCCAACCTTTATCAGTGCCAGAGTGGAAATGGGAGCGAGTGACAATGGATTTTGTGACTGGACTACCTTTGACCCAGAAGAAGCATGATGTAATCTGGGTGATAGTTGATTGGATGATGAAGACAGCTCATTTTCTTCCAGTTCGGATGGATTTTTCTCTTGAGAGGTTGGCTGAGCTGTATATCAACGGGATAGGTTGCATGGAGTCCCAGTTTCTTTGGTGTCGGATTGAGATCTCCGGTTTACTTTGAGGTTTTAGAAGAGTTTGCATGATGCTTTGGGTTCTCGATTGCATTTTAGTATCGCTTTCCATCCTCAGACAAATGGATAGTTAGAGAGAGTGATACAGATTTTGGAGGATATGTTGAGGAGCTGTATCATTGATTTTATCGAAAATTGGGACAGATTTTTGCCATTAATTGAGTTTGCTTATAACAATAGTCATCATTCTAGTATTGGGATGACTCCTTATGAGGCTTTATATGGCAGGAGATGCAGGACACCTTTGTGTTGGGATGAGGTTGGAGAAGGTAAACTGGTTGGTCCCGATTTGATTAAGGAAACAAAGGAAAAAGTGAAGGTAATTCGGGGTCATTTGAAAGCAGCTTCAGACTGACAGAAATCTTATTCGAATTTGAAGAGAAGAGACATAGAGTTCAGTGTTGGCGATAAAGTGTTTCTGAAGGTTTCTCCATGGAAGAAGATTTTGCGATTTGGCAGCAAAGGAAAGTTGAGTCCTCGTTTCATAGGACTATATGAGGTGTTGGAGAGAATTGGTTCAGTGGCTTATAGACTAGCTTTGCCGCCTGAGTTGGCTTATAGACTTGTAGTTGAGCTTGTTGAGTTGCTATTGAGATCGGAAACACTACCAGCAGCATGTATATATTTTATGTTATTGTACATTTTGAGTTTTATGCATAATATATTATGTTTTGGATTTTACATATTATATATTATAAAAAATATTTGGGTCAATGTATTTGAAATGGGAGAGTACGTGTGTTTTAAATTATGTATATCTATACATATAAATGTTTCAGAAACTTGGTGAAATTGAGAAGTATGGTTGAGATGGTGATTTGAAATTATTTGGGAGTGTTTTCTTTTTGTATGTTGAGTAATTGCTAAATTTTGGGATGTCCAAATTACAGACAAAACTCTGAAAAATTTTTACCAGAGATTTTTATATATATTATTTATTTTGGGTTCTTATAACAAGTAAAGAATATTTATATTCTATTTAATTTTTGTATATTTAGAATTTGCAATTTTAAATTGGAAATGTAAAAATTTTTATTAAACCGGTCTGTGTCATTTTTGTACCGTATATGCGTATTTTAAATATGCTGAAAATATGTATTGTACATATATATGGTATAAGGGTGTTGCACTGCTAGATCACCCATATCACCTGCGCGATGAAATGCAAACATGCTAAGCTACATGCCTAGCAATACAAGCTTTGATAATAATAAAACTTTAATATAATGCCAATGCATAAAGCTTTTGCATGTTATGTCACAATGTGGCTCTCAATTCCATTTTAAAACATAATATTTAATCTTTTTATAATTCACATAAACACATACACAAGCATGGGCCCAAACAAACTAATATTATTCAAATCCCAGAGTTACTACTTTGGTCCATATTGACATTCAGTGTCTAGCCCCGAAGGCAAATCATCTTGAAACCTAGTGCCTAGCCCTGAAAGCAAATCATATATCAATAACACCTAGCATCTAGCCCTAAAGGCAAATCATGAGGATAACCTCATAGGTATGCCGCCAAACACAGAACTCTGGAAATTGAATCACATACTAGGCACACAATTAATACATATTCTTCATAATTAACTTTTCTTATCACATTGCATTAATCTATCTCATAATTTCACCACAATGTATCTCATTTCATGTTAAAATCACATTATCCAATTATTTTTAGGTCATTCTCACATAATGCACATAAATCACATTTTATTCATCTTACCCATTAATAATGGCTTTTCATAGTGTATCTAATTCATACATAACAATTCACATGTTATAACAATGCAAATGAATGTTCAAGTTACCAAGTAGCTTAACAGATTTCCTATCAATAATGTGTTAGGCCAAATTTAATACAATCATATCTAGTTTATCAAAAGTTTGTACATACCTCAATAAGCACTCTATACACACTTAATTTTTGACCCAGTCCGGTCCGTTATTTTTTATAGCCCAAAATAATTTTTGTGGTATTTTAATATTTATTTTAGTTTTTAAAAATTGAAAATGGTGAAGTGAATAAAAATAAAAATAATAAATAAACAAAAATAATAAATAATAATAAATAATGATAATAAATAAAAAGGGAAAATCAGCGGCGAAAAAATCGTTGCCGAAAAGAAATTGGCCAAGGCCAATTTCGCCCACAGGAAATGGTTTCGCCATCAATTTTCCATGCAGCCCCCCAATTCTCGATCGCAAGCTCGCAGCCCATCGCAGTTTTCGCCAGCGAGATTTTTCCAACGTAATTTTTTCCGAAACCAAATTCTATTTGGTTTCGATTTTCTTTTCCTAACTAATTATAGTTTCCGTAAACAATTTGAATTAATCTTCTAAATTTCCTATAAATAACACTAAAAAACACAAAAAAAAGGGGAAAAAAAAGGGATCAATGATCGGACTTTAAAAATTTGGCCATGAAACAATCGGACTTTTCAGAGGAGAGGAATAAGCAAGCAAGCAATCAACGATTTATCAAAGGCAGCAACCTTGCATTTGTCCTTGTTCATCCATGAAGCAATTTTGGTGGAACCAACGAACGAATGTTTGAATCTCTAATTTCTTTTTTTTTTGTTATTTTCTTCTAGTAGCTTCAATCACTTAAAATTAATAAACAGTTTCTTCTAAAACTTTAGAACCCTAATTTATTTCTTCTAAACCTTAGAACTTTAAGTTGTTCCTTCTATTTCCAAAAACCCTAAAAAAATACTCTTTTGTTTCCAAAAACCTTAAATCGTTTTCCCTATTTCCAAAAGCTTTTAAAAACCCTAAACTGTTGTCAATTCTTTTCCAAAATTTCCAAATGTTTTGTTAAATCTCCAAACCCCAACTTACTTTACAGTTTCTAAAAAATCATAATTACTTTATAAAACTGTTTTCTTCAATTCCAAAACCAAGATAGTAAACCCCAAACTAGTAAATCTAAACCCTAAGCTAGTTTTCATAAACCCTAGTCCTTAAAACCTTAAAACCTTAGAAACCTAAACATTTTATAGAAAATAATAGATAAAACATTCCTTCGTTAAAATATATATATAACATTAGTACCCAAAACTTTATCCAAAATATTTGTTTAATAAGCAGCGAAAAATACATATGTATATAAATCAAAATCAATTAGTACAAAATATGAAATTTATACATGCTGGCAGTTTATCTATGATCTTGATGTCTACAACTATCTCTAATCTCAAGCCTAGACTCGATTAGTCTAGACGACCTCTCCGGCACAACCGGATCTACCCTGTCACCTGCGCGATGAACCACAATCGCGCTAAGTAGAAAGTTTAGTGGTACAAACTTTGATTCAATAAAGATCAATGCGATGCTCATACATAATACATCTGAATATATATCAAGTCATTACATTATATCCCAACATATTAATCATTTGCATCACATTTCATAATTTACATTAAAACAAAGACAAGCATGGGCCCAAAAAAAATCTAATATGCTATTCAAAGTTTAGAGTTACTGCTTTGGTCCATATTGACACCTTATGTCTAGCCCTGTAGGCAATATATATCTATGGATAATGTAACAGACCCAGTCTCTTGGACCTCAACCCGGCTAGACTGTTACTATTTTTAAGGCTTACGACCTGGTCTTTTCACCTCAAAAACATCATATTTCACATTTATCAGTAGGGCTCGGCTTACGACCCGATCTTTTCACCTGCCCAGCAATTCATAGGCATACCGCCAAACCTAGAACTCTGAAAATTGAATAACATACTAGGCATACAATTAATTAATTTATCTCATTATCATTTTGTTTCACAATTTATTTCTCATTTCATTTCTCATAATCATCTAGGCTCATTGCCTTATTATATCCTCATTTTCTCATCTTTTCTCATTCTTCTCTTTTGTATCAATATCAATTTGTTACATTATGTTTTCACATATCATATCACTTTATTCAACATTTCTTTTCATGTACAACACATTACTCAATTGCATTGATACATCAACATAATTCACATCATGCATATCATAATATATAACTCATTCATCAACAACATATCAATTAACTTAACACATTTCTCCACTAAATGTGTTAAGTCCCAATGTCATGTAAATGTATGCAATCATTCAAAGTTTGTACTTACCTCTTAAAGAAACAACACCACTCTATCAACTTCCACTTCCAAGATATCCCTCAAACCTTAGCTAGGGCAACTCAATTCTCTTCAAAACCTAATCCAAAGGTGATCAACAACACACACTTAGTGATACACATAAGAGAATAAAGAAGAGAACTATATAGGGAAAACTCTACACTTGACAAGCTCAACAACACGGGCATGTCCCTGACCATGCCCTAAACCCATAACACAGAAGCTTTGACACTCTCAGTGACATGGGCATTGTAACACCCCTTCCCAGCCTACATGTGTAAGCCGAGTAGAGGCGCCACACTATCCTGATGTTGCTACCAATTTTACTTAATTCGAATTTTAGTTCCGGTTTTACAGAAATTTTGCCATAGTTTCGCCTAAAAATTGAGTCCCAAGTGTCGACAAAACTGGTTTTTTTCTGATTTAAAAAAAATATTTTACACAAACCAATGCAACAAAATCATTCTCAGTACACTCCCAATAAATCCCCCTTATAACCTCAACTACAACCTGCAAAAAGGATTTACACTTCTAGTACAAAATAAGTAGAGGTTTATTATTATCACATACTTTCAATAATCTTATATATATATATATATATGATAATCTTGTCTTTACCAAAATTTCATTTATACATATGAATACATTCTTGTCAGAAATACAACATAATGAAATTATACATGTATGCATCACCTTCTAGTTGGTCTCGAAATACTCTTACCCTACTCGTGGCATAACAGTTTGACTTCCAGATCAACCACCTACTCACCTGCGCGATATATACAACCGCGCTAAGCCCGAAAGCTTAGTAGTACAAATAAATATTATAAACATACATAACAGACAATCATACTTATATTAACTTCATATATTATTATTTTTTTATCATATTTTCCCATTTCAATTACACCTTATTTATATTTCTACTAATCTCATAATTATATACATATGCACGTATTTCATTAATACAACCCACAAATCCATATTATACATCATATTGTATTTTCATGTAGTACCTTCAGATTTCATCATTCAACATAGTTTTTCAATCTACATTCACCTTCAATAATTTACTTATACATTCTAATCATCTCATTTCATAATTATCATCATATATCTCATATCATTACATCTTATTCCATAATTCACATTTAAACAAAAATAATCATTGGTCTCATTATTCATTCATTTCTCATTTCATGAATCACATTTAAACAAAGACAAGCATGGGCCCAAAAGACACTAATATGTTATTCAAAGTTCAGAGTTACTGCTTTGGTCCATAATCATAATCATCAAGCCCGTAGGCGATATACACATATACATATATATATATATATATCCATGGATAGGGTAACAGACCCAGTCTCTTGGACCTCTACTTGGCTAGACTCAAGGAGATCCTCAACCCGGCAAGACTGTTACCAAAACAAGTGTAACAGACCCAGTCTCTTGGACCTCAACCCGACTAATCTCGAGGAGATCCTCAACCCGGCAAGACTGTTACTATTTTTCATATATTTCACATTAATATTTCATAGGCATGCCGCCAAACCCAGAACTCTGAAAATTGAATAACATATCAAGCACACAATTATTTCATTCATCTCTTCATAATCTCTTTCTCAATTCATTTTATATTTCATAAGCAAATTAAGCAACCATGTCTCAATCATCTCATGTGCATCATCATAGCCAACAATCATGGCCTCATATCTCATATGATCTCAAATCACAATGAAGCAACTCTTCATAACATCATATCTTTCACATTACATTTCATCATCACATCTTGCACATTTCACATTTCGTTATATTTCAAATCACATTAATCAATTCATTATTCAAATGGATATAATCAATGGCATTAACACATATTTTACATGCTCATCACAACATTCACATTATAACCAAATATGATATTATTAATATACATCAACAATGCATTAGATTCCTTATCACATTTACAATCAAATGTGTGTCAAATCTCAATATCATATGAATGTATGCAATAATGTAGTTTGTACTTACCTTAAAACCAACTCACACCAATCTATACACTTACTCTTCAAAGAATCCTCAACACTTAGGTTAGGGCAATTCAACCTCTTCACAACCTAATTCAAAAGGAATATTAGCAAAATGACCATATGAATAGTACATTCTGGTTTTAGACTCCATTTTATCCTTATTTTGAAAAATTGTATAAAATAATATACTTGACTAAAAATTCTAAAATTTTTACAGAATTTAGTTTTACATCTTAAAATCATTCCTTTCAAATTTCAGATCAAACTGAACACAAAATCTTGGTCAAATAGTTCACCTAACCAGACTGCCCCAATTGCCCTGCATCCTGGCAGCAATTCTGAACTTTGTGAATTCCATAAATCAAATTCAATCAACGTGGTTCCAAATTATTTTTCTCAAATACTAGACTCACTAAGAAACAACATATCCAAAATTCAATTGGATATGATTTTTCTACATTTTATTAAAAATCCCGAAATATATCTGTCTCAGTTAAGGTACCTGCTGGAACAGGTCTAATAAAAATAATCTTTCCAAAATCATAACCATTCCAAAATCGAATCAACATATTTTTCAGTCATTCTAGACTCATAGAGGCACAACATATCAAAAATTCACTTCAAGAACATTTTTCTATAATTAATTAAAAATCATACAAGTCCCAGCCTTTACTAATTGTAAAACAGAAAAAATTTCACTAAACACAACTCTTACTCTTCCATCACCAACACCAACCTAACTTCTTATCTTTAATTCCATTTCAACAATTTTACACACACCATACACAAACACACTCCATCAAACTCAAACAAAATTCCAAATAGAACAAGAGAAATCAAGAGAAAACTTACCAAAAATGATAAACTTCTTGAATTTCTAACTTGTTTCCTTGAAATCTTCCTTCAATTTGAAACTTGGAACTCAAAACAACTTCTTGCTCTCTTGACTAAGTGATACCCGGCTACCCCAAAAGAAAAGAAGAAAAATGAAAGAGACAAAAGAAACAAAGTCAAATTTCCCCTCTCTTTAAACCTCCACCAAGCAATTTAAAAAGAAAATTACCTAAATACCCTCTTTTATACAATTAAACTCCATTTCACTTACTTGCCATTTTTAGTAATTTCATACATAACCAAAATAAATATCTTCTTTTTCTTTTATTATTATTATTATTATTATTATTATTATTATTAATTAATTATATAAACTTACTTTTCCTACACCACTTTATACATTATGTATATGTAATATATATGTTGGTATATGTATATCTCTTTTATATTTCCTTTATATTTTCCATATTTTTCAAATACCACATAAATATATATCATCCCTCATATACACCTATTTCTTATAATATTTTCCTTACATATTTTACCAACATATCTTCTCACAACTACCATTCCAATGTACACCAAAATCGGGTATTAAATTAATTCATTTATCTTCTTTTGACTTTCATTAGTTTAACTTATATATGTTATATATACCTTCATTTCTTTTCTCCTTCCATTAAACATACTCCTTAAATCCAAATACCACAATAATTATTCCAAAACTTTTAGGGTGTACCTTGGGATATTACAATTCTCTCCCCCTTAAATAATTTCGTCCTCGAAATTATCTAGTATAATAGCAATCCACTCTTAACATAATACCATCTTAACTTTCATATGAAGTTAATTATATTTTTAAGTTATTATGTCATCACATCATATAACTTTTACTCTCTCCCTTAGAGTCAATCATTTTCTCTAAATTTCATAACTCATCATTAGATCCATTTATATATCTTATTACTTTCTTATCCAAACATTCAAAATATCTCATTACATTCCCAATTAATTTACCTTGATGCAAGAATCAGATCATCTTATTTTATACATGTACTTTGTCTAATTATTACATTCAATATATTTTATTACTTCATCTCTTTATAATTACTCTCTTAACTTCAACCTAAAAAAAATCATTGATTATCCCATCATTAAAATCACTTCCAGAATAGACATTTATCACACCTTAATTGATAACAATATCCTTATTTTTCCTACACTTAAATTTTTTTTTTTTTAGCATGCTTCTCACTTAACATAAATATTAGTACAATGCCTTTTATCTTCATTTACAACTGATTTAACTCAATACATTCACGTCCATACATTTGTCAGAATATTACATCACATACATTATCATTTAAATCTTATGCTCCTAGTACAACTGTACACATTAAATTTCAATAATGATTCATAGTCTTCATAGAATCTAGATCAATTGATCTATCTGTCACAATATACCCACGTTTCAATCTTGTTTAAATCAAATCAACAATTAATTTATTTAAACTATCATGAAATTCACAATATATATATATATAACCTAATTCAATTAAAGCAAACTTATATTCAAATCCTGATCTCTTCAGATCCATATTCAGTAAAATTATCATGATTACAAATCACTTTAAATTATCTTTCAATATACACATAGTTTATTTCCTACTATCTTAGTATAATTTCTATCAATTCTCATGATAATCTCATACCATACTTTCTATCCATAGTTCACTCACATAAATCTTAAGTCCATTCATTTATTCACTTTATACCATAAACATATTTAGTATAACTTTCAGTCACATTTTGTAATTTCCCCTTTTTAATATCTCCTCACATTTCATACCATTACGATCTTTACATAATCAACTTTTTATCACATTAGCCATAACTCAAAACATTTTACATTTCTCTTTTGTTTCCTTACTTTTCATAATTATAACCAAATTTCTAACATAAAATGATAAAGTATAACTTTACCAGTCATAATTCTTGACCATGTTTCTAGAAACATAATTATCAATCTCACCAAAACTGCACTACAGTCATGTTATCTCAGTTCCAAATCTGTGGATAACAAAATAAATCGACCAAAATATACTAAACAAATCATAAGAGATTAATGGTCATGCCTGAAGCTTATAAATACATACTGTTCCTTTATTATTCAACTTCCAACCTTTTTAATTACAATGCTAAATTATATCACAAGAATTACATATTCATTCTCTAAACTTTTGCTACACCAAGAGTTAACACATTTCAACTCTATCTCAAAACAATTTGCACTCGATTATGTTCATCATTAGCCTAACTCCTGCTCAACAATATTATTATTATTATCATCTCTTATGTATACATATTCAATCATATGCAATTCTTACACAATTTCCCTTTTGTTATTCCATTTCGAATCTACTTCTAATCCATTTACAATCTCTTATTATACACATATATATAAAACCTTCCCACATGTGGATACTTTGATACTCAAAATATTATATGATCATCAGGTTCAGTGTTTACCATAACAATTTCACCATCCAATATTACTCGTCCATTCTCACTCTTAATTTCATTACATAATCCATCTAGCTTTGCACAGTTCAAGACCTAATCTCTCTTAGGTCCATTAATACATGCAATATCATTCTTAATATCATTATACCAGTAATTATACCACCTACATATTCATAGGTCACATCCATAATGTGACTCACTTCCCACATTTCTTACATAATACAATTACATTCATATCGAAAAACTCATCTCACATATCCTATACATGTATACACTTAAGCATGTAATTTTATTTAATTTCTCTTTTGCATACAATCTGTACAAATTTAATGTTTATCATTTTTCTTTGAATATTATCATACTCATTCTTTTGACATGATTTAAATTATTCATCAACACAACAAATATATACATTCTAACCATAATAACACTTCAAATATATATTCAAGTCACATTTCTAATGTGACATCTATCTCATTTTATATATATATATATATTTAAAGCATTTAATGTACCTTCATATCCATTTTCACCCTTTCCAGTCAAATGACTTAAAGTAACTCATTTTCACTCGCTCAATCACTTTCTTTTATTTCAAAACAAATTCTCATACTATCAATCTCATTACCCAATTCGTAGTATTCTCATATGCAAGAATATTCATTGCAAATAGCTCATATGTTTAATATCTAAATAATCTTTTTCAACATTCCATTAAAATTCTAAATTCTCAAATCACTATTTCACCTAAACTTCAACTTACAATTCTCATCTTTTCTTAATATCAACTTTAAAAACATCTTCTATATATACCACAAAGCAACATCCAAACATATAGTTTTCACAATATTCAAACATATCATATTTCTAACATTGAAATCACAATGTTGCATTAAAATAACAATACAAACAATACCAATATATCTTTTTACTTAACCAACATCATCTCTTTTTCTTTTAAACAAAACTTTAACTTTATACACCCAAACCTTAAATGATCACATTTTGTCTATACCAATCAACTCACTCAATGTTCCACCATATTTCCTTCAAGTTAATAACATATTTATTCATTTTAACATCCAAATAATATTTTTTTTCTCTAATAATCCAATCATAAGCTTTATTAGAAAGAGATTCAAATTACAGAGGAAAGAGTACCTACTTAAATCTTGATTTTGTTTTTAGCTCATTTTCAACTTTATTCTCTTATTCATTTCTTTATATTTCAAACACATTTCAAAAATAAAAAATTTAACAATTTACTTTACTTGGATAAATTTCAATTCTTTAATTTATCAATTAAACTCATATGAATATTTCCATATCATTTTTTTTTCTTTCATGTAGAACTTCATCCACACACTATCATCCATCTCATCTAATTCAAATACATTACAATTCACATAATGCCACATCCGAGACCAACCTAGGTGTTAATGCATATGCATGTATTACAAATTTCATTTCAAAACTTTTCTTTTTAATTCTCTTTAAGCTTTTCAAAACTTTCTCTTTTTAATTTTATTTAGGCCAATAATCTTAAACCTAGGCTCTGATACCAAAAATTGTAATACCCCTTCCCAGCCTACATGTGTAAGCCGAGTAGAGGCGCCACACTATCCTAATGTTGCTACCAATTTTACTTAATTCGAATTTTAGTTCCGGTTTTACAGAAATTTTGCCATAGTTTCGCCTAAAAATTGAGTCCCAAGTGTCGACAAAACTGGTTTTTTTCTGATTTAAAAAAAAATATTTTACACAAACCAATGCAACAAAATCATTCTCAGTACACTCCCAATAAATCCCCCTTATAACCTCAACTACAACCTGCAAAAAGGATTTACACTTCTAGTACAAAATAAGTAGAGGTTTATTATTATCACATACTTTCAATAATCTTATATATATATATATGATAATCTTGTCTTTACCAAAATTTCATTTATACATATGAATACATTCTTGTCAGAAATACAACATAATGAAATTATACATGTATGCATCACCTTCTAGTTGGTCTCGAAATACTCTTACCCTACTCGTGGCATAACAGTTTGACTTCCAGATCAACCACCTACTCACCTGCGCGATATATACAACCGCGCTAAGCCCGAAAGCTTAGTAGTACAAATAAATATTATAAACATACATAACAGACAATCATACTTATATTAACTTCATATATTATTATTTTTTTTTATCATATTTTCCCATTTCAATTACACCTTATTTATATTTCTACTAATCTCATAATTATATACATATGCACGTATTTCATTAATACAACCCACAAATCCATATTATACATCATATTGTATTTTCATGTAGTACCTTCAGATTTCATCATTCAACATAGTTTTTCAATCTACATTCACCTTCAATAATTTACTTATACATTCTAATCATCTCATTTCATAATTATCATCATATATCTCATATCATTACATCTTATTCCATAATTCACATTTAAACAAAAATAATCATTGGTCTCATTATTCATTCATTTCTCATTTCATGAATCACATTTAAACAAAGACAAGCATGGGCCCAAAAGACACTAATATGTTATTCAAAGTTCAGAGTTACTGCTTTGGTCCATAATCATAATCATCAAGCCCGTAGGCGATATACACATATACATATATATATATATATATATCTATCCATGGATAGGGTAACAGACCCAGTCTCTTGGACCTCTACTTGGCTAGACTCAAGGAGATCCTCAACCCGGCAAGACTGTTACCAAAACAAGTGTAACAGACCCAGTCTCTTGGACCTCAACCCGACTAATCTCGAGGAGATCCTCAACCCGACAAGACTGTTACTATTTTTCATATATTTCACATTAATATTTCATAGGCATGCCGCCAAACCCAGAACTCTGAAAATTGAATAACATATCAAGCACACAATTATTTCATTCATCTCTTCATAATCTCTTTCTCAATTCATTTTATATTTCATAAGCAAATTAAGCAACCATGTCTCAATCATCTCATGTGCATCATCATAGCCAACAATCATGGCCTCATATCTCATATGATCTCAAATCACAATGAAGCAACTCTTCATAACATCATATCTTTCACATTACATTTCATCATCACATCTTGCACATTTCACATTTCGTTATATTTCAAATCACATTAATCAATTCATTATTCAAATGGATATAATCAATGGCATTAACACATATTTTACATGCTCATCACAACATTCACATTATAACCAAATATGATATTATTAATATACATCAACAATGCATTAGATTCCTTATCACATTTACAATCAAATGTGTGTCAAATCTCAATATCATATGAATGTATGCAATAATGTAGTTTGTACTTACCTTAAAACCAACTCACACCAATCTATACACTTACTCTTCAAAGAATCCTCAACACTTAGGTTAGGGCAATTCAACCTCTTCACAACCTAATTCAAAAGGAATATTAGCAAAATGACCATATGAATAGTACATTCTGGTTTTAGACTCCATTTTATCCTTATTTTGAAAAATTGTATAAAATAATATACTTGACTAAAAATTCTAAAATTTTTACAGAATTTAGTTTTACATCTTAAAATCATTCCTTTCAAATTTCAGATCAAACTGAACACAAAATCTTGGTCAAATAGTTCACCTAACCAGACTGCCCCAATTGCCCTGCATCCTGGCAGCAATTCTGAACTTTGTGAATTCCATAAATCAAATTCAATCAACGTGGTTCCAAATTATTTTTCTCAAATACTAGACTCACTAAGAAACAACATATCCAAAATTCAATTGGATATGATTTTTCTACATTTTATTAAAAATCCCGAAATATATCTGTCTCAGTTAAGGTACCTGCTGGAACAGGTCTAATAAAAATAATCTTTCCAAAATCATAACCATTCCAAAATCGAATCAACATATTTTTCAGTCATTCTAGACTCATAGAGGCACAACATATCAAAAATTCACTTCAAGAACATTTTTCTATAATTAATTAAAAATCATACAAGTCCCAGCCTTTACTAATTGTAAAACAGAAAAAATTTCACTAAACACAACTCTTACTCTTCCATCACCAACACCAACCTAACTTCTTATCTTTAATTCCATTTCAACAATTTTACACACACCATACACAAACACACTCCATCAAACTCAAACAAAATTCCAAATAGAACAAGAGAAATCAAGAGAAAACTTACCAAAAATGATAAACTTCTTGAATTTCTAACTTGTTTCCTTGAAATCTTCCTTCAATTTGAAACTTGGAACTCAAAACAACTTCTTGCTCTCTTGACTAAGTGATACCCGGCTACCCCAAAAGAAAAGAAGAAAAATGAAAGAGACAAAAGAAACAAAGTCAAATTTCCCCTCTCTTTAAACCTCCACCAAGCAATTTAAAAAGAAAATTACCTAAATACCCTCTTTTATACAATTAAACTCCATTTCACTTACTTGCCCTTTTTAGTAATTTCATACATAACCAAAATAAATATCTTCCTTTTCTTTTATTATTATTATTATTATTATTATTATTATTATTATTATTATTATTAATTAATTAATTATATAAACTTACTTTTCCTACACCACTTTATACATTATGTATATGTAATATATATGTTGGTATATGTATATCTCTTTTATATTTCCTTTATATTTTCCATATTTTTCAAATACCACATAAATATATATCATCCCTCATATACACCTATTTCTTATAATATTTTCCTTACATATTTTACCAACTTATCTTCTCACAACTACCATTCCAATGTACACCAAAATCGGGTATTAAATTAATTCATTTATCTTCTTTTGACTTTCATTAGTTTAACTTATATATGTTATATATACCTTCATTTCTTTTCTCCTTCCATTAAACATACTCCTTAAATCCAAATACCACAATAATTATTCCAAAACTTTTAGGGTGTACCTTGGGATATTACAGGCATGTCACTGCACGTGTCAATTCTCCTCCAACACAGAAGCTATGACACGCTCAGTTGCATGGGCGTGTCACTAGACGTGTCAATTAACCAACAACATAGTAGCTATGACACGCTCAGTGACATGGGCATGTCATTGGCCATGTCAATGCTACTACAACACAGAAGCTGTGACACGCTCAGTGACATGGGCTTGTCATTGCTAGTGTCACCAACCCAGAAAATAGAACCAACGACACGCCCAAACACATGGCCGTGTTAATGGGCGTGTCAGGCCAAAAACCCTAAAATCGACACCAAAACACCACATCCAACAAACATCTTCCAATAACCATATCAACAACACACAAACTCAATCAAAACCATCGACAATCCATATAATTCTTGAGTAAACCTTAAAACTACTCAATTACAAACATCAAAACACAATATCAACCATATCTCACAAGTCAAACTCATAACACCCACAACTCTTGTCTCTTTCAACAAACTTAACCCTTTTCTCTTCAATCCAAACCCAAAAATCAAAGTTACCAAGACAAAACACTTCAAACACTCCAAAATAACCATAAACAAATCTACAACAACCATCCAACAAACCTAAGAGCACAAACTCAAAAGAAAACGAAGAAACAAGTTGGAAACTTACCAAAAGTGAAGAAAATCCTTAAAACTCCAACTTGATCTCTTGAAAATCTTCAATCTCTTGAGTTTGGAAGCAACAAAATCTCTTTTCCTTTTGTTGATAAGGGTGGCCGGCTCACTAAAAGGAAAGAAGAAGATGAAGATGAAAGAAGAATAAGAAAGAAAGGAAGAAAGTCAACCACTTAAACACCCACTCTCTTCTCAAATCACTCTCCACCAAGTGATTAAACAATATAATATTAAATCCATTTACCTCATCTTCCACTAACATTAAACAAATCCATTTAAATACAAAATATCTTTTGACCAAAAAGACATAATCTTGTATATATTATTTTTATCTCTATATACATAACATATACACTTATTGTTCCTCTTATCTTTTCACTTAATCAAATATACACATAAAATCATTTAACCCAATTCTCACAAATAAGCATTCAAAAATTTTAGGGTATAGTTTGGGATATTACAATTCTTCCCCTCTATAAAATAATTTCATCCTTGAAATTACCTGTTCTTAAGTCTGGAATAACTGAGGATACTGATCTCGCATCGCTTGCTCATTCTCCCAAGTTGCCTCTTCTTTAGCATGATTATTCCAAAGAACCTTCACAATTGGCACTTTCTTATTTCTCAACTCTTTCACTCCATGTGCCAAAATAGCAACTAGTTCTTCCTCATAAGTCAGATCCGGACTCACCTCAATAGATTCCACTGACAAAATGTGAGATGGGTCAGATCTGTACCTCCATAGCATGGAAACATGAAAAACATTATGGATTCTATCCAAATCAGGGGGCAAAGTGAGTTGATAGGCCACTAGTCCAACTCTCTCTAGTACCTCATAAGGTCCAATAAAATGAGGACTCAGCTTCCCTTTGCAGCCAAATCTCAAAATTCTCTTCGAAGGAGACACTTTCAGAAAAACTTTATCTCCAATACTGAACTCTATATCTCTCCTCTTCAAATCTGAATAGGACTTCTATTGATCTGAAGCTGCTTTCAACCGATCTCGAATTATCTTCACTTTCTCCTCTGTTTCTTTTATCAAGTCAAGACCAACCAGCTTACCTTCTCCAACCTCATCCCAACATAGAGGCGTTCTGCATCTTCTACCATAAAATGCCTCATAAGGTGCCATTCTAATGCTTGACTGATGACTGTTGTTATAAGCAAATTCCATTAATGGCAAGAATCTGTCCCAACTCCCAGAGAAATCAATGACACAACTTCTCAACATGTCCTCTAAAATCTGTATCACTCTCTCTGACTGCCCATCTGTCTGAGGATGAAAAACAGTGCTAAAATGTAACCGAGATCCCAAAGTATTATGCAAACTCTTCCAAAACCTTGAAGTAAACCGAGGATCTCGATCATATACCAAAGAAATTGGGACTCCATGCAATCTCATAATCTCACTGATATACAGCTCAGCTAACTTCTCAAGAGAATAGTCCATCCGAACTAGAAGAAAATGAGCTGTCTTCATCAACTGATCAATAATCACCCAAATGGCATCATGCTTCTTCTGAGTCAACGGCAAACTAGCCACAAAATCCATCGTTAATCTCTCCCATTGCCATTCAGGCATTGTTAAAGGTTGGAGCAATCCCGAAGGAACTTGGTGCTCGGCCTTCACTCTCTGACAAGTGAGACATTTGGATACAAACTCCGCTCTATCCCTTGTAACACCCCTATACCCAATATACGTACACTACATACACTCGCATCTGTAATATACTTATACCGGATACAGGAATGTCATGGTCTATTTTAAAGCAAACCAATCTTTCAATTTAGCCATATGAGAAAACTGAAAACATTCAAGTTGTTTTGTAAAACATACTAGATAAAACATTTATTTATTAAGTAGCAAAAAATGATTTATTAAGCAGCGGAAAATATAGCAGTATATACATATATATATACATAAATATCAATGTTTACAAAATATAAAATTTATACATGTTTGGCAGTTCGTCTCTGATCTTTAAGTCCACTATCAACACTTCACATGCCCAGACTCGACTCGGTCTAGCTGAGCTATCCGGTTCTAATCTGTTACCTGGGCGATGAACCACAATCTCGCTAAGCCAATAGCTTAGTGGTACAAACCACAATAACAAAATGCTTTAATGTAATGCCAATGTCATACATTCAAATATTGTAAACAATACATAAGAATATCATATTTCAAAACCTTACATTTCATTATATTATTCAATTATTTCATCATTCATGATTCACATTTAAGCAAAGATAAGCATGGGCCCAAAAGATACTAATATGCCATTCAACTTTTAGAGTTAATGTTTTGGTTCAATTATCACATTTATCATCCCAATTAGGCTTCAAGGACTAGGCCCAACCAAGCTTTAAGGGGAGCGAAGCATGCTAAGCATCAACCCAACTTGGCTTCAAGGACCAAGCCCAACCTAGCTTTGAGGGTTTGTAATATCCCAACTAGGCTTCAAGGACTAGGCCCAACCAAGCTTCAAGGGGAGTTAACCATGCTAAACTTTAACCCAACTTGGCTTCAAGGACCAAGCCCAACCCAGCTTCAAGGGATTGTTACTTTTAGGCATGCTACCAACAAAAAAACTCTGAAAAATTGACTAACATATTAGGCACACAACTCTTTCATTATTTCATTATCAATTCCATTATCATTTTCTCATAATCATCTAGGCACCATGCCTCATTTTTTCATTCACATCATTATAGCCAACAACAATGGCTTCACATCTCATCATTAGAGTATACATAACCAATTGCATTGGACATACAATTTGAATGATCATCATATCTTTCACATTATGCAAATCATAACATTAATCAAATGTATCAACAATGTAATAGATTACTTAACACATTTTCAACCAAATGTGTTAAGTCCCAAAGTCATGTAAATGTATGCAATCATGTAGGTTTGTACTTACCTCAAGAGCAACTCACACCAATCTAAGCACTTCCTCTTCCAAAAATCCTTCGACACTTGGATTAGGGAAACTCAATCTCTTTAAAACCTAATCCAAAAGGGATGATACACACTTACTTAGAGATACTCATGAGATAATATGGATAAGAACCAACTAGGGTAAACTCTACACATGACACGCTCAACAACACGGGCGTGTCCCAGACCGTGCCCTAAACTCACAACACAGAAGCTTTGACACACTCAGTGACATGGGCGTGTCACTGGCCATGTCAATCCCCCCTCAACACAGTGGCTATGACATGCTCAGTGACATGGGCGTGTCACTGGACGCGTCAATCCACCAACATCACAGTAGCTATGACATGCTCAGTGACATGGGCGTGTCACTGGACGTGTCAATCCACCAACATCATAGTAGCTATGACACGCTCAGTGACATGGGCGTGTCACTGGATGTGTCAATACTATTCCAACATAGAAGCTGTGACATGCTCAGTGGTCATGTCACCTATCCAGAAAATAGAACCATTGACACACCCAAAGACTTGGCTGTGTTCATAGGCGTGTCAGGCCAAAAATCTTGATTCCGGCAACATCAACACCACATCCAACAAACCACTTTCTTTTACCATCATTCACTCCAAACAAACTTAACCAAACACATCAATGAACCATAATAAACTCGCAAAAGCACCAAAACAACTCAATACATACATCAAACACAAATCACAACCATCACATACACAAAACACAACACTTGCTCTTTCACCAAACCTAACTCTTTCTCTTCAATCCAACCCCAAAATCAAAATTAATTTGACCAAATACTCTCAAACACACCACAATCAAACATACACATATCAACAATAACCATACACCAAGCTCAATTCACAAACTCAAAAGAAAACCAAGGAATCAAGTGGAAAACTTACCAAAAGTGATGAAACATCTTGATCACTTGAAACACCCTTCAATCTTGAGTTTGGATGAGCAAAAATCTCTCTTTCTCTCTTACTATGGAGATAGCCGGCCAAACAAGGAAAGAAGAAGAAGAAGATGAAGAAAGAAGAGCAAAGTCAACTTGCTAACCACTCTTAACCCCCTAATCTTCTCTTTAAATCTCAACCAATCAATTTTAATAATATAATATTCATAACTATCCACTTCCACTTAACTCAATTTCCATTTCAATTAATTCAATTAAAATTAAATATTTCTTTTGACCAACTCATGAGTTGACTTGTATATGTTGTATATATCTCTATATATACAACATATACACACTTCTTTATCCTTTCTTATCTTCCCCCTTAAACATATATATATATATGTTTATAACATTTAATCCAAATACAACAATAATCATTCCAAAAAATTTAGGGAGTAGTTTGGGATATTACAATTCTCCCCCTCTAAAAAGAAATTTCGTCCTCGAAATTACCTGATTTCAAGTCTGAAACAATTGAGGATACTGATATCGCATCGCTTGTTCACTCTCCCAAGTTGCCTCTTCTCTACCATGATTCTTCCAAAGAACTTTCACAAGTGGCACTTTCTTATGTCTCAACTCTTTCACTCCATGTGCTAAAATAGCAATTGGTTCTTCTTCAAAAGTCAGATATGGACTCACCTTAATATATTCAACTGACAAGACATGATATGGGTCTGATCTGTACCTCCACAGCATAGAAACATGGAAGACATTATGGATTCTATCCAATTCAGGCGGCAATTTATTTTAGTTTCGCCCGCAATTTTCCACGCAGCACCCCAATTCTCATTCGCAAGCTAGCAGCCCGTCGTAGTTTTCGCCAGCGAGATTTTTCCAATGTAATTTTTTCCGAAACCAAATTCTATTTGGTTTCGGTTTTCTTTTCCTAACTAATTATAGTTTCCATAAAAAATTTGAATTAATCTTCTAAATTTCCTATAAATAACACTAAAAAAACACAAAAAAGGGGGAAAAAAGGGGATCAACGATCGGACTTTAAAAATTTGGCTGTGAAACAATCGAACTTTTCAGAGGAGAGGAATAAGCAAGCAAGCAATCTACGATTTATCAAAGGCAGCAACCTAGCCTTTGTCCTTGTTCATCCAAGAAGCAATTTTTGGTGGAACCAACGAACGAAGGTTTGAATCTCTAATTTCTTTTTTTTTTGTTATTTTCTTCCAGTAGCTTCAATCACTTAAAATTAATAAATTGTTTCCTCTAAAACTTTAGATCCATTTTTCTAAACCTTAGAGCTTTAAATTGTTCCTTCTATTTCCAAAAACCCTAAATTAATACTCTTTTGTTTCCAAAAACCTTAAATTGTTTTTCCTATTTCCAAAAGCTTTTAAAAACCCTAAACTGTTTTCTTCTAATTCTTTTCCAAAATTTCCAAATGTTTTGTTAAATCTCCAAACCCTAACTTACTTTACAGTTTCTAAAAAATCATAATTACTTTATAATACTATTTTCTTCAATTCCAAAACCAAGACAGTAAACCCCAAAATAGTAAATCTAAACCTTAAGCTAGTTTTCCTAAACCCTAATCCTTAAAACCTTAAAACCTTATAAACCTAAACATTTAAACCCAATATAGTAAATCAAAAATAATAATCCAATAGCTAAGAATTATAAAGCTAAATGTTTTAAAGTGTCCAAACCCTAATTTCATAATTTTACCCCTCAAACCCTAATTTGATCAATCAAAGAAACTTACTAATTTCTTAAATTATAAAACCCTTATCCATTTCAATTCTCTTAAAATGTCCAGTAGCATTATTCATTTAAAAAATAATATTAGTGTGAGCGGGGATTTGATCCCCCACTCCCGGTGGAATGGTTCTTACGACTTCGGCACTGTTTAGGCTTGGGGCCTTAGAGAACACGGATCTAAGTCCGGAGAAAATGGAGTTGCCACCCGGATGGGTTGGGAAAAAGGAAGGGGTGGATGACTCAATTCCAAAGGATTCACCAACCCCCTAATGGGTTCAGAAAGTTGGGTACGTATGAGGAAGGTGAGAAATGGCCCAGCACCCCCACAACGCCCTGTTCATTGGAACCGACCTCCTTTACAGGTCTTAATATTACAAAATTCTTAAATATAACAACATTATCCATATTACACATAATAATTAAAATAAAGCATCGATATATTGAAAATCAAAACAATGTCCAAGCAAAACAAATAAATGGACACCCATCCGAAGATGGAAACATGCCCTTACATAATCCATAACTAAATAGGACACCCACCGAAAGGTAGAAACATGTCTTTTATGTTGGTTCTAAAATAGAAAAGAAATTTAAATTACATGATATTTAACCAATGAGGTAACCACCAAGTGGAAACATACCTCTTACAACATTTGGAAATCTAAATAAATCAATAAAAGTAAATAACAATTCATCATAAATAAATCATTCATCAAAGGTATTAATCAAAATATAAAATAAACATTCATCCATGATAAACTAAAATAATCAAGCATTGAACTTAAATAAATCAACAAAGCATTGAAAATAAATTAAACCATAATCAAATATAAAATTGAATAAAGCAAGTAAAGATTCAAATTAGGGCTACTGTTTCTATTTAAGATTCTTTATTTAATATGTTTAGGGTTTTGGAATTTATGAGTTTAAGCTACTATGAGTTTTAATGGAATTGAAATGTATTAAAGTTTTATAATTTAAGAGGTTGATAAAATTCTTTGATTAACCAAATTAGTGTTTGAGGAGTGAAATCATGAAATTAGGCTTTGGACACTTTAAAACATTAGATTTATGATTTACGGTTACTTACTGTGTAGAATTATAATATTTAAATTTATATGGTTTTAAGGTTTTAAAGATTAGGGTTTAGAAAAATTAGAGTTTAAGGTTTTAAGGGAGTTAGGGTTTACTGTTTTGGGTTTTGGAATTGAATTAAGATTTTAGAATTTTAGAATTAGGGTTTCGGAGAATGCATTAGATTTTAGAATTTGAAAATCAATTGATAATTTTATGAATTTTATGAAAATAAACAAAACGATTTAAGGTTTATAGAAACAAAAAAGATATTTTTTAGGATTTGTGGAAAGAAACAGATTCAATTTAGGGCTTTGAAAAGAAGCATATTCAAATTAGGGTTTTGGTAAATTTTGAAGAAACAAAAATAACAATTTTGAGATTTTTGGAAAACAAATAAACGAATTAAGGTTTTTAAGCTTTAGAAAAGGTAAATTAAAGTTCTAGGGTTTTTTTGAATCAAAAGAGACAATTGAATTATTTAAGCTACTGTGAAGAAATTAGACATTCATACCTCTATTTGTTGGTTTCACCAAAAATTTCTTCCTGGATGAACAAGAACAAAGATAAGCTTTGCTGCCTTTGATGAATTAAATTGCTTGTTTGCTTCTCTCAATAAGTCTCATTGATTTCACTGCCATAAGGAATTCTTCAAATCTTTCAAAGTTTTCCTCCTCGATTTCAGTCTCCAATTTTTCCCCTTTTTTTCTGTGTTGTTTAGTCCTTATTTATAGAAGATTTTTATGATTAATTATAGTTATTCAAGAAATCTAACATTAATTAAGAAAAGGAAACCGAAACCTAATTGTATTTTGTTTCGAAAAAATTTGCGTCAGAGAAATTTTGCTGGCAAAAAAAACTGCTGCGAAAAATTACATTGGGAAAAAAAAACTGTTGCGGAAAAATTGCGTTGGCAAAAAAACTGCCGCAGCTAGCTGTGGGCTGCGGGCAAAAATTGGCCTGCGGGCCATTTCGCCGCAACTCTTCTGCGATGAATTTTTTTGTCGCCGATTTTTAATTTTAATTTTAATTTTTTGTTTATTATTATTATTTTTTATTAATAAAAATTAGAAAATAAAGAAAATATTATTTAATTAAGATAAAAAATTTATTTTGGACTAATTAAAATATATTGGGCAACACAAAAATTATTTTGGACTAATTAAAATATATTGGACCGGACTAGGTCAAAAATTAAGGGTCTACAGTTTGCCATCTGCTTGAATGATCTGAGACTTTAGTGAAAGAGAGTGAAAAATAATAAGACTTAATTTTTGAGATGGTTGAGGTTTTGGGTTCTAGACCCGGTTCGAGTTCTGGACTCAAGGATAATTCTAGGTTCTAGACCTAAGAAAAATTTGGGTTCTGGACCCGAGCTAAGTTCTAGACTTAAAAGAGATTCTAGGTTCTAGACCTAAGGAAAATTTGGGTTCTAGACCCGAGCTAAGTTCTGGACTTAGAAGAGATTCTAGGTTCTGGACGTAAGGAAAATTTAGGTTTTGGACCCGAGCTAAATTCTGGACTTAAAAGAGATTCTAGGTTCTGGACCTAAGGAAAATTTGGTTCTGGACCCGAGCTAAGTTCTGGACTTAAAAGAGATTCTAGGTTCCAGACCTAAGAAAAATTTGGGTTCTGGACCCGAGCTATGTTCTGGACTTAAAAGAGATTCTAGGTTCTGAACCTAAGGAAATTTTGGGTTCTGGACTCGAGCTAAGTTCTGGACTTAAAAAAGATTCTAGGTTCTGGACCTAAGGATAATTTGGGTTCTGGACCCGAGCTAAGTTTTGAACTTAGAAGAGATACTAGGTTATGGACCTAATCAAAATTTTGGTTCTAAACCCGAGTTTTGTTCTGGACATAGAAGAGATTCTAGGTTCTGGACCTAAGAAAAATTTGGGTTCTGGACCCGAGCTAAGTTCTGAACTTAGAAGAGATTCTAGGTTCTGGACCTAAGGAAAATTTAGGTTTTGGACCCGAGCTAAGTTCTGGACTTAGAAAAGATTCTAGGTTCTAGACCTAAGGGTAATTTGGGTTCTAGACCCGAGCTATGTTCTGGACTTAGAAGAGATTCTAGGTTCTGGACCTAAGAAAAATTTGGGTTGTGGACCCGTGCTAATAATTTTTTAATTTTAAAAAGTTTGACTAATTTTTATGCACGTCTTTTTTTTTTGCCCCTTGTGAGTAAAAATATTTATACACATGCAAGTATTTGAATGATTAAATTGAATAATTGAATTTACTGTTTATTTACTGTATAGTTACTGTTCATATACTATTTACTATTTATAAATAGTAACTTACTATTCGTAACTAGTATTTACTATTGGAAATAGTAATTTCCTATGCATCAATAGTAATTTACTATTTATAAATAGTAAAATTTACTATTCATCAATAGTAAATTTACTATTCATGAACAGTAAACTTACTTTTGAATTTTATTTTTTTCCTTGCCGTTTCTCTATATAAACGAAGAAATTCCTTCATTTCATTCACAGATAAATCCTCAATTTCTATAATTCTCTCAAATTCATTCAATTTTAGCACATAGGTTTCAAAAAAATGCATGCTTCAAGGTCAGGAACTCATTCTAATTCTGAGTTATTAGAGTTTATTCAACATCATGAAGATGGAAATATAGATCTAATAGCCAGGATGCCACTTCATCATAGTTCTAACCTAAAGAGCGCAGTAATTATTTTTTTCCTTTTTTCTTTTTTTTCTCTCTTTTTTTTCTTTATTTATTTGTTCATTTTTTTTTGTCATTTTTTTAATTTTTTTCTATGTTTTTATATTATGCTCATTTATTATTATGGTGTTTGCCTCTATTTTTTATTTATATTTTATATTATTATCTTTTTTAGAAAATTTAGGAAAAATATATTAATTTAAGTAGATAAGATGATATGTACTTACCTTGTATTACCTTACCTGGCTCCATGTTACCGTGATCATTGCGTTGTTCGGGCCGGAGGGTGTATCTACAAAGCCCGACAATGGTACGATGTTGTGCCTTCTCGGGTATGGCAGATTATCAGAGATTGCGGCTTTTAGCACTTCATCTTACAATTGCCATTTGAGGAGTATCAGATAGACCGGAGCGTAGTCCAGGCACTTGCAGAATGATGGTTGGACACAGCCTACACTTTTCACTTGCCTATTGGAGAGATGACAATTGGTCCGGTTGATTTTATTGGTATAACCGGCCTTCGATATGATGGCGTTCTGGTTCCTCTGACCAATGATATTTTAACATTTGAAGAAATTCAGGAATTAGTTGGTATGGAACCATCATATAAGGGGCCTTTTAAGATAAAAATTAAACCGATTAGTAGTTATTAGATGAACTATGAAGGACGAATTCACAGAGACACGGCCCAACAATATGCTCTAGGATTTTTGTTATATTTGCTTAGATCGACCATCTTAGGCAGCGCTGAATCTTCCATCCATTTGTTAGTGTTGAAGGCCCTTTCTTATTTCAGAACGGTACCATCTTCTGGCTGGGGTGAAGCTGGTCTCGCCTATCTTTACCATAGTCTTGATAAACTTTGCCGAAATAAGAAGTCTTTTGTCGGCTTGATGGTGGTTGTCAAGGTACTCTTCTTCCACCAATGTCATTTCCACTCTTTTCTTGCATGAATGTGATCTTTATTGTTGCTGTAGGCATGGGCATATGAACACAACCTCGTGAGGGTACCCGGTATTTCCCAAGAGAGAATTAGTAGTATCCGAGATTAAATTTTTGGTTGTCCGATCGTGTGGACATTCCCGGCTCTCATCTTGTGCATACTCACCATTTTATGTTGAGCTGCTTAACTTGGGATCAGGTAAAATAGAATTAGTATACTTTAAAATTTATGTGAAAGTTTACTTACCTTATGTTATTTTGCAGGTGAATTTGGCCTGGTGGAACCCAGAAGAGCGGACAAACTGGTCTCCTTTCATGAGGGTTGCACTATCTTTCCAACATTCTCATCGAGTCATTGTCGGCTTAGTGTCTAGTGGCTGGTTTCTCGGAGAGAGAGTTTATGAGTGGTTTCTTGGTCCAGAGTAGTGGAGGATTCCGATGCCTTGCCCAGAATACACTTTAAATATTATGTCGATGCCGGAGGATGCCTGGTGGCCGGCTCGGTATGGTTATGGTATTGAAGGATTTCTCTATCCGCCGAGTGCATCTTATGCCTATTTTATTCAAAGAAGGTTCTTGAATTGTGATGTATCTCCTATTGGTGGTCGGGAGATTCCCGAGGAAAATGAAGGTAGAGATGAAGAGGAACATCACAGAGATGCAGGAGAATTTGTTCCATATCTCGGGCTAGTACTTCTCAAGTAAAGCTTTTACCATTTTTCCCTTGCAACTGCTTCTTTCTTTTTTTTTTTGATTCTTTAATGATTGTTGCAGGCTGTTGGTTCATTTGATCATGAGGCTGGACCTTCCTTTACTACCCCTTTGTTTTCTCATTCTAGCCCACCAGATATATGCCATCTCATCCGCAGGGCATTGATATCAACTACCTGGTAAGTTCCTTATTTCATGGTAATTTATGCTATATATATATGCATGATTATGTATGCTCTTAACCTTTTCCTTTCTGGCTCACAATGGATGCTCGAAGAATAAAATAGGACAAGAAGAGTTGGCTACAAGTCGTCAGCAGGCTTCTTGTGAGCGGGGATTTTCGCCCTCACTCCCGGTGGAATGGTTCTTGTGACTTCGGCACTGTTTAGGCTCAGGCCCTTAGAGAACACGGACCTAAGTCTGGAGAAAATGGAGTCGCCACCTGGAAGGGCCGGGAAAAAGAAAGGGGTGGATGACTCGATTTCTAAGGAATCCCCAACCCCCTAATGGGTTCAAAAAGTTGGGTACGTGTGGGGAAGGTGAGAAATGGCCCAGCACCCCCACAACGCTGGGTTTATTGGAACCGGCCTCCTTTACAGGTCTTAATATTTTAAAATTCTTAAATATAACAACATTATCCATATTACACATAATAATTAAAAGAAAGCATCATTATATTAAAATCAAAGCAAGGTCCAAGCAAAACAAATAAATGGACACCCATCCGAAGATGGAAACATGTCCTTACATCACATGCCTAAATAGGACACTCATCGAAAGGCAGAAACATGTCCTTTACATAGGTTCTAAAATAGAAAAGAAAATTAAATTACATGATATTTAACTAATGCGGTATCCAACAAGTGGAAACATACCTCTTACTACATTTGGAAATCTAAATAAATTGATAAAAGTAAATAACCATTCACCATAAATAAATCATTCATCAAAGCTATTAATCAAAATAAAAAATAAACATCCATCCACGATAAATTAAATAAATAAAGCATTGAAATTGAATAAATCAACCATCAAAAATATAATAAACTATATAATCAAATATAAAATTAAATAAAGCAATAAATATGTAAATTTAAGGATTTAAAGGATTATCAATTGAATTTAGGGTTTTAGAAACTAAAGTTTTATAATTAAGGTTTTGAAATTAGGGATTTTAGGGTTTTGGAATTAGGGTTTTTAAAACTAGGGTTTTGGAATTAGGGTTTTTGGAATTTACTTGCTGCCTAAAAAAACACAATTTTGGATTTGGAAAAATAAATTAAGATCTTGGAAAAATAATCAATATTTTGGAGTTTATTAATGAAATGGTTTAGGCTTTTGGATAAAAATAGTTTGAGGTTTTGAGTTTTAATGAAATAACATATGGTTCTCGAAGTTAAAGTAAACAAGAAAGATTTTAACAATTAATTGTTGACTACTGGATAGTTTTATGCTTTATGAAATATGCCAGTGGGATTACGAATACCAATTGATCAATGTGATAATTAAAGCAAAAGATTGAAGTTATTAAAACAAAAACCAAAGAAAATGATTAAAGTTATTAAAATGAAAAAAATAATTTACTACATGTTCAAAGATCAAGCTACTGTGTGTTCAAAGTTACTCATGCATGCATGTTCTTATTAATCAAAGAAACAAAATTACTGTAAACATAAATAATTCATGATTATAGATCAAACCTCCACTCATTGGTTGCTCCACAATTAACTTCTGGATGAACAATTAACAAAGACAGCGTTGCTGTCTTTGAATGATTGATTACTGATGAATGTTTACTGCTAATCTTTTCTGTTTGTTGCCGTCTCTTTGCTATCTTGTTAATGTTCCTTGCCGTCCTCTCTTAATGTAAACTTGTTAATTTTTTCCCCTTATGAATTCTAAAACATTGTTATTTATAGCCGAACCTCACTCAGAATCCTTAACCTAATATAAAATAGTCCCTAAAACAAATTCTAGTTGAATTAGGAAGCATATGTCGATCTTGGGCTGCCAAGGTCGACATGAGGCATGTTCATGTCGACTTAGCCTCCCAAGGTCAACATGAAGCATGCTCATGTCAACCTAGCTTGCCAAAGTCGACATGAGGCATGCTCATGTCAATCTTGGGCTGCCAAGGTTGACATGAAGCATCCTATTGTCTCCAGGCCGGCCTCAATTAAATTACTCTGACCTTTTTTAACTTATGAACCAAAAAATTTTAATTTGTGCCAATTCCACTTGGTTTTAGGGTTTTACAATCAAATATATGCCTCTTTAATCCAAACCGACTCCTTTTAAAAATTATAAACTAGGTTTAAATATTAAAGTTGGATCAAATTTATTTTGGCATCCTTTAATTAGGACCATATCAAATTGGGGTAAAAATTAAGGGTCTACAGTTTGCCCCCTGCTTGAACGATCTGAGACTACAGCAAAAGAGAGTGAAAAGCAATAAGACTTAATTTTTGAGATGGTTGAGGTTTTGTTTTGGGTTTGATTTGGGTACTTAGACCCGAGATTGGGTACTTGGACCCGAGAATGAATTTGACTAACCTTTTAGTTGAGAAGTCTGACTGCTCCAGCTATTCTATGCATGGTGGTTCTTAACCCTCAGAATGGATCTTCATCCTTTGAGATCGGGTCTTCACCCTTGCAAATGGATATTCATCCTTTGAATTTTCATCCTTTGAGATCGGGTCTTCACCCTTGCAAATGGATCTTCATCCTTTGAGATCGGGTCTTCACCTTGGCAAATGGATCTTCATCCTTTGAGATCGAGTCTTCACCCTCGAAAATGGATCTTCATCCTTTGAGATTGGGTCTTCACCCTTGAAAATGGATCTTCATCCTTTAAACTTCGGGTCTTCACCCTTTGAAATTGGATCTTCATCCTTGGAATCAGGTCTTCACCTTTAAAAATGGATCTTCATCCTTGGAAATTGTGTCTTCACCCTTGCAAATGGATCTTCACCCTTGGAGATTGTATCTTCACCCTTGCAAATGGATCTTCATCCTTGGAAATCAGGTCTTTACCCTTGAAAATGGATCTTCATCTTTGAGATCGGGTCTTCACCCTGGCTTTAGCTCTTTTCTCTTTTCTTTACTCCATTCTTTTTTGTTCTTCCTTTGCAAAAATTCAACTATTTTTAGTTGGCCCTCATATCTTCTCCTACCCCCTGCGTGGCAAAATATTTGCAAGTGAGTTTGTAAATATTTTGTATATAGACTCAAAAAATTGAAAAGGAGAAACTTTGCCCCCTGTGTAGGCTCAAGCCCATGATTTTTCTATGCGGACTCTGATTGATGTTGTTGTTGTCTAGCTCTTCGCACAAGCACATATTTCTTCTCTTTGCAAAATGACTGGAGCTTCCACAAGCGAATAGGCTTTCCATGCCCCCCTTGATTCAATATCTTCTTTTGATTCTTTACTTCGCAAGGTATTTGCTGTTCACTTTGAAAAGGAATAGACAATACAAGACAAGAAAGTGCGATGTGATATGCTCATGTATGCATGATATACATGAATAATACTTACAGTCGTCCCATTGACTCACAGATCGAGGTGATCGGCAGAAATGTTCTCATTGGTTTTGTTTTGACACTTGCTCAAATCTTGCATTGGAATGATCGAAAGCTTTGCATTTGTGGCTTTTATCTTCAAGATAATGAAAACGTGAGTGATGGAGACCCTAAGTAGCAAAGTCAGGGATGCATCCATTTCCAACTATATTTCAGTATGTCGGCTGATAGCTTCTTCATGACCTTTCTAATAATCATTTTCTTTGCCCAATGTGTCCTTTGGAGGTTCAACATACTTCCCTTAACTTGAAGGCTTTGTATGACAAAACATTTTTTTAATTTTTTTAAATTTTAATTTTGAAATTAAATGTTGGCTTTGCCAAATTAATGTACCCCAGGACTTGATTTTTCCAAATTAACATATTTATAACATGACAACCCTAGTTACCGTACTAAACTCGGGAATCATTTCTATTTAAACAAGAACTGTTGCACTTCAGATAGGCACATACACATTACTTGGCCAAAGGTCTCATTGAGTTTAAATACTGTCTATCTCATATGCATGCTTATCCAAACTATCTCCACTAATAGACTCTACCTACCAAGAGAGATCAACAGGTCTTTGATAGGCTTGAAATGGGGTCTATAAGGGACACAAGTTTAAGTGAAGGCCATTTTGAGATAGGAGCTGGTGTGACACAATAGACAAACCTTCACACTACAAATTTCTTATTGGAACTTTAGACAGTTGAGAGTAATCTTTCTAGACACCAAATTCCTTCTATCTTCTTGGCATTAATTTGGATCTTGATTAGGACAATTTTTGCCCTTGCATAAAGTTTAAGATCCAAATTCATTTCTTTTCTTCTTCTCCCTTTTCTTTCCTCTTTATTTTTCTTACTCTTCCCTTTCTTTGAGCATTTTATCATTTTGTCCTTCTTCCTTGTAGGACTGTCAAGTATAAAATTATGAGCGGGGATTTTCGCCCCCACTCCCGGTGGAATGGTTCTTGCGACTTCGGCACTGTTTAGGCTCGGGGCCTTAGAGAACACGGACCTAAGTCCGGAGAAAATGGAGTCGCCACCCGGATGGGCCATGTAATATCCTCATTTGTGGTCTAGAAGTTTTGATTATGTTATTGCTATTGTTGTTATTGTTGTTGTTGTTGTTGGTTTAAATTGAGAAGAGGAAAGTATATGTATATGTGTTTTGAGAAGAATTAGGGTTTAGAGACAAATGTATATGTTGTGTATATGATGATATATATAACATATAGATTGGTCAAATATAGAGTCAATGCAAGAAGATATTTTTTTTTGTGGAATGTGCAATTACATATAAGGGCTTAGATGAGACAAAAGGTTAGTTATATGATTGAGGGCATTTTGGTAATTGCTTGGATAAAATCTCTTGGTGGAGATTTAAAGTGGAGTTGACTTTATTTCCTCCATGTATTTTCTTCTTCTTTTCTATTTTGGTTGATTTCTCGTAGACAAAGGGAAAGCAAAGAGACAAAGAGAAGACTTTGAAGAGTAAGCTCCAATTGTAGGAAGATTGAAGTGATCAAGTGTTGATTCAAGAAGTGTTATAATTTAAGGTAAGAAATCTTTTGTTTTTCCTTTGTTAATTTTGAAGTTGGGTCTAAAAGAAATTGTGATTAGTTGATATGATGATTGGATGTGGTTGTAATGTGTTGAATTTGATTATAAGCCAAAGAGTTAATTATTAATGGTTTTGGATTTAAGATGGTAAGTAGGTGGAGATTGATTTTGAGAAAATGGGAGTGATGTTGTATTTTTAGGGTTTTGGTTTGGTATGAATTTAATGTATGATTATTGTGATTACTAGGGTGAATATGTAAGTTATGTGTTTATAATATGAATTGTATCCATTTGAATGAGATGATTGTTGTGTAAAAAGGGTGTAAATGCTTTTAGAAGGGTGTTGGCCATTTTTAGGGTTGTGTATTTGAGTGACACGGCCAAAACAAAGGAGAGACACGGCCAAGCCAAGTGATTTTGGGCATGTTGGATTGCTTTGAGAGAGACACAGCCATGTCTAATGCCCGTGTTCACTACTGTGATTTGTTGGTTGAGAGACACGGCCACAAGCTTGGCCGTGTCCCTTGCCCGTGCTGCCTACTGCCAATTTAGGTTGAGAGACACGGCCACAAGCTTGGCCGTGTCCCTCAAGTGGCTGCCCGTGTCCCTCAAATGTGTGGGTTAGGGTTTTTATACTTTGTTCTATTTGCATTGTTTTGGTCCTTTTAAGGTAAGTTGGTACCTTAACTTAAACCTAAACACATTTAAACAATGATTAACCTAAACAAATGCATATGGAAGATCTCAAAGCTATGAATGATATAAATTGTTCTTAGCCCTAATTGCATTGTTGAGATTGAACAATGTTATGTTATGCATTGTGAATGGTTATGTGTTTCATGAATAATGTATATTGAAATGTTATATCAAGGATGCTATGATGATTCAAATAAGAGGTGAAATGTGATGTAAAGCCATCGTGATTGGCTATGATGATGATATTGAAAGAAAGAAGGCATGTTTACCTAAATGTGATGAGAATTTGAGAATGGAAATGGTAACTATATAATAAATGAATTGTTTGTTTAATATGTTATTCAGTTTCAGAGTTCTGGATTTGGGTGGCATGCCTAAGAAATGATTAAAGGTAACAGTCTTGCCGGGTTGAGGATCTCCTCATATGTGATGAGTTGATGGTCCAAGAGACTGGGTCTGTTACACTATGAGAATTGTGAATATGAGATATATGATTTGTAACAGTCTTGCCGGGTTGAGGATCTCCTCATAGGTGTTGAGTTGATGGTCCAAGAGACTGGGTCTGTTACACTATCCATGGATAGAGATACATGTATATATATTGCCTACGGGCGTGATTATTGTGATTATGAACCAAAGCAGTAACTCTGAACTCTGAATATCGTATTAAATACTTGTTGGGCCCATAGGTGTCAAGGTTATATGAATGTCCTAAATAATGTTATGAGTTAATGAAATGAGATGTTGTTTATTGAGTATGATTGATTAATGTTGAATGTGGTATGCTCATATGACTATGATTTGTGAAATGCATAATTATGCGGTTAACTTTATATTTATGATGTTGATCTTATCAATAACATATGTGGCATTGCATTACATTAAAGCATACCATTAGCATGATTATCTTACTAAGCCCTTGGCTTAGCGCGATAGTGTTTAATCACGCAGGTGATAGAGTTGATAGAGTTGAACCTGAGGGTTCTTCGAGACCGAGTGAAAGTAGACGTTGAAGTGTTGATTTGGAACTTAAAGATCAGAAGAGACTTGCCAATCATGTATAACTCTTTTATATTTTGTAAAGATTTTGTTTATATTGTAAATATATATATGTAATGATAAATATGTACTCAAATGTTTTCATATGTGTAAATATTTTATAACTTCCGCTGTGTACTACTTAAATGTATTTATATATCTATAATGTATATTGAGAAAGATGATGGTATTATATAAAAATGTTTTGAATGTTGATGAAAAGCCGTAGCACTCCTATGTTCGGTGCACATATGCTACATTGTGGTGTTGTTGTGTGTGTGTACTGAATGTGGGGGTGTTACAATTGTTTTGGTATCAGAGCCTAGGTTTGAGATTCTCAACCTAGGTAAAATGTAAGAAAAAGACTATTTTGATTTTAAAAAGTGGTTTTTGAATAACATATATTTTTGGGATTGGCAACCTCTGATCTTTAATAAGAAGTATTCTACTGTGTTTGCAGTGTTAGGTTGTGATGGATTCTCACTCACTTCAGTCGATTGAGGGTAGTGCCGAGAGTGTTGCTCCTGCTGAGGGAGCTAGAGTTGATAGTGTTGAGGAGGCACCTGCTTCGGTGTCGGGTAGACCAGCTGGAGAGGAGGTTCCGCCAGCCTGGTTTAGACATATGATGGAAGTTATGAGGCAAGCACCTGTGCAACCACAGCCACTACCCCTCAACCTTCAGTACCAGTGAGGCACTATGATAAGCTAAGGAAATATGGAGCGGAGGATTTCCTTGGTACTACTGACCCAGCTGTAGCAGAACAGTGGCTTGACAAAGTATAGAGGATCTTTATTCAGTTACAAGCCACCCCTGAGGAAAAATTTGACTATGCAAGATCTTTGCTACAGAAGGACGCCTACGATTGGTGGAAGACGGTGCCCCATTCTATGGATGATCCTCCAACACTGTCTTACACTGATTTTCTGAGGGAATTTGAGTTGAAGTATACTCCTAGAGAGTATAAAGACATGAAGAAGATGGAGTTCTTAAGCTTGAAGCAAGACAGCAAGACTGTTACTGAGTATGAAGTTGAGTTTATTCGACTGAGTCAGTATGCTGGGGGTATCATTACTGATGAGATTGATAGATGTCGGCGATTTGAGGAGGGATTGAGGCCCTCGATCATGTGCTTAGTGGCTGGATCCAGATATCAGGATTTCTCCCAGCTAGTGGCAGCAGCTCGAAGTGTGGAGCGAGCTCAGGGTATTGCAGCTGCTTCAGAGGAAGAGGTTAGGGTTAGGAGGCCCTAGTTTGAGGCAGGGTCTTCTTCTGTTAAAAGAGGTAAAGGAAGCTTGGTTCCTAGAGTTAGTAGGAGTCAGAGGTTAGCTGGTAGGTCAGTGCAGTTCCAGAGGCAGAGATTTAGACCTGCAGCTTCAGTAGCGAGTGCTCCTACTCCTGGAGTTCAGAGATCCACCTTACCTGTGTGTAACCAGTGTGGTGGAAGACATGGGGGCGTTTGTTGGAGGCATAGTAGATCAGGGGTATGCTTCAGGTGTGGATCACCCGACCACTTTGTGAGAGACTGTCCTGAGAGGCAGGAGCAGATGCCAGTTGATTCTGCTGCTTCTCGAGCTAGTGTGAGGGGAGGCAGAGGTGCCAGCCGAGGAGGTAGACCAGGGTTCAGTTCTAGAGGAGGTGTTACATCCAGAGAGGGTAGACCAGAGGAGGTTGGATCTTCCCAGAGGATGTATGTTATGCAGAGGCAACCAGATGCATCGGCAGTCATAGCTGGTACTTTTTCTTTATTTGATATTTCAGTACTTGCTTTGATTGATCCGGGTTCCACACATTCATATGTTAGTGCATCTGTTTTGCCTGTATCTGATTTGCATGCTGAGTCCCTAGGATTTGATGTGTTGGTGACAAATCCGTTAGGGCATAGTGTGGTTGTGAATAAGGTGCATCGAGATAGTGCAGTAGTGGTGCAGGGTGAGGAGTTCTTTGGGGATTTGATTGAGATGCCATTTAAGGAATATGATGTGATCTTAGGTATGGATTGGCTATCTCGACATGGAGCTGTGGTGGATTGTAAAAAGAAAATTATTTCTTTGAGAACGGGTGATGGTAGAGAGGTGATAGTATCTAATGAGCAGGAACAGTTAGCATCTTTGTTTGTTTCAGCTGTTGCAGCCAGGAGGTTGATTAGAAAGGGGTGTGAAGCCTATCTTGCTCATGTGGTAGATACTAGAGTAAGAGGTTCTCCTATTGATAGTATTGCCACAGTTGCTGAGTTCCCAGATGTTTTTCCAGAGGAGTTGCCAGGATTGCCTCCTGAGAGAGAGGTGGAGTTTGGTATCTAATTGTTGCCTGGTACCACTCCTATCTCGATTACCCCTTATAGAATGGCACCAGCAGAATTGAGGGAATTGAAAGTGCAATTACAGGAGTTGTTGGATAAAGGATTCATTCGCCCCAGTGTTTCTCCTTGGGGAGCTCCTGTGCTATTTGTGAAAAAGAAAGATGGTACTATGAGGTTGTGTATCGATTATAGGCAATTGAACAAGGTGACTATAAAAAATAAATATCCTTTGCCTAGAATTGATGATCTCTTTGATCAGTTGAAGGGTGCAGCTGTGTTTTCAAAAATTGATTTGAGATCTGGGTACCATCAATTGAGAGTTAAAGCTGAAGACATTTCCAAAACCGCTTTTCGGACCAGGTATGGGCATTATGAATTTTTAGTTATGCCTTTTGGTCTAACGAATGCACCTGCAGCTTTCATGGATTTGATGAATAGGGTGTTCAGACCCTATCTAGATCAGTTTGTAGTGGTCTTCATTGATGATATTCTGGTGTATTTGCGGAATAAAGAGGAACATGACAAGCATCTGCGGATTGTGTTGCAGATTTTGAGAGAGAAGCAGTTGTTTGCCAAATTGTCGAAGTGTGAGTTCTGGTTGGATCAAGTCGCTTTTCTCGGACATATTGTTTCAGCCGAAGGCATTAGAGTTGATCCAAGTAAAGTTGAAGCTATTCTGAATTGGAGTCCACCTAAGTCTGTGACAGAGATTAGAAGTTTTCTGGGTTTGGCAGGCTATTACCGGCGGTTTGTGAAAGGATTTTCTTTGATAGCTACTCCACTCACTAGATTACTTCGTAAGGGAGTGAGATTTGTGTGGACGGATCAGTGTCAGGCTAGCTTTGAGCAGTTGAGAGATATGTTGACTCAAGCGCCTGTTCTTACTTTACCTGTGGAAGGCAAACCATATGTGATTTTCAGTGATTCTTCACATAGTGGTTTGGGGTGTGTATTGATGCAGGAAAGTAAAGTTATAGCTTATGCATCTAGGCAGTTGAAACCGCATGAGCTTAATTATCCTACTCATGATTTGGAGTTGGCAGCCATTGTGTTTGCATTGAAGATTTGGCGTCACTATCTGTTTGGGGAGAAATGTTTTATCTACACTGATCATAAGAGTTTAAAGTATTTGGGGGTTCAGAAAGAACTCAATCTTCGTCAGAGAAGGTGGTTGGAATTGATTAAAGACTACGACTGTTTGATTGACTATCATCCAGGTAAAGCAAATGTTGTTGCTGATGCTTTGAGTCGGAAGTCTTTAGCTGGTTTAACAGTTTACTCGCTCTCGTTGCTTGTTGAGTTGAGAGCATTGCATGCCAGTTTTGTACCTTGTGATGATGGTGCATTGTTGGCGCAGTTGTTTTTGAAACCAGTTTTGTTAGATCAGATCAAAGAGGCTCAGTTGATTGATAAGAAGATACAGAAGATTGTTTCGGATTGTCAGAGTGGAAAGGGTAGAGATTTTATTGTGAAGAGTGATGGAAGTCTCTGGTTCAAGAGCAGATTGTGTGTACCCGACGATGCTGATTTAAAAAGGGTCATTTTGGAAGAAGCTCATCAGTTAATGTTTGCTATGCATCCGGGTAATACGAAGATGTATCATGATTTGAGACAGCATTACTGGTGGATTGGGTTGAAGAGAGACATTGCTGAGTTTGTATCGAAATGTCTCACCTGTCAGAAGGTTAAAGCAGAGCATCAAGTTCCAACTGGGTTGCTTCAACCGTTGTTAGTGCCTGAATGGAAGTGGGATAGAGTGACGATGGATTTTGTGTCTGGTTTGCCGTTGACACAAAAGAAGTATGATGCTATATGGGTGATTGTGGATAGATTGACTAAGACAGCTCATTTCCTTCCGGTTCGGATGGATTACTCTTTGGAGAGGTTGGCTGAGCTGTATATCCATGAGATTGTAAAGTTTCATGGTGTTCCAACTTCTTTAGTGTCTGATCGAGATCCCAGGTTTACTTCAAGATTTTGGAAGAGTTTGCATAGTGCTTTGGGTTCTCGACTGCACTTCAGCACTGCTTTTCATCCACAGACGGATGGACAGTCAGAGAGGGTGATACAGATTATTGAGGACATGTTGAGAAGCTGTGTCATCGATTTCTCTGGAAGTTGGGATAGATTCTTACCACTTGTGGAGTTTGCTTACAATAACAGTCACCAATCCAGCATTGGTATGGCACCATTCGAAGCATTGTATGGCAGACGGTGTAGGACACCTCTTTGTTGGAATGAGCTTGGAGATAATAAATTGGTTGGTCCTGATTCGATTCAAGAAACTGAAGAAAAAGTAAAGTTGATTCGAGGCAGGTTGAAAGCAGCTTCAGACCGACAGAAGTCTTATGCAGATCTGAAAAGGAGAGACATTCAGTTTGATGTTGGAGATAAGGTGTTTTTGAAAGTATCTCCTTGGAAGAAGATTTTGAGGTTCGGTCGGAAAGGAAAATTGAGTCCTCGATTCATTGGACCGTATGAAGTGTTGGAAAGAGTTGGGTCAGTTGCTTATCGGCTTGCTTTACCACCTGAGTTGGATCGTATTCATAATGTATTTCATGTTTCTATGTTGAGGAGGTACAGGTCGGATCCATCTCATGTGTTGCCAATTGAATCTATCGAAGTGAGCCCAGATTTGACTTTTGAAGAGGAACCAGTTGCTATCTTGGCACGAGAAGTGAAAGAGTTGAGGAACAAGAGTGTGCCATTGGTGAAAGTTCTATGGAAGAACCATGGGAAAGAAGAAGCAACTTGGGAAAGTGAACAATCTATGCAAGAACAGTACCCGCAATTGTTTCAGCATTGATATCAGGTAATTTCGAGGATGAAATTTTCTTTTTAAAGGGGGAGAATTGTAATATCCTCATTTGTGGTCTAGAAGTTTTGATTATGTTATTGCTATTGTTGTTATTATTGTTGTTGTTGTTGGTTTAAATTGAGAAGAGGAAAGTATATGTATATGTGTTTTGAGAAGAATTAGGGTTTAGAGACAAATGTATATGTTGTGTATATGATGATATATATAACATATAGATTGGTCAAATATAGAGTCAATGCAAGAAGATATTCTTTTTTTGTGGAATGTGCAATTACATATAAGGGCTTAGATGAGACAAAAGGTTAGTTATATGATTGAGGGCATTTTGGTAATTGCTTGGATAAAATCTCTTGGTGGAGATTTAAAGTGGAGTTGACTTTATTTCCTCCATGTATTTTCTTCTTCTTTTCCATTTTGGTTGATTTCTCGTAGACAAAGGGAAAGCAAAGAGACAAAGAGAAGACTTTAAAGAGTAAGCTCCAATTGTAGGAAGATTGAAGTGATCAAGTGTTGATTCAAGAAGTGTTATAATTTAAGGTAAGAAATCTCTTGTTTTTCCTTTGTTAATTTTGAAGTTGGGTCTAAAAGAAATTGTGATTAGTTGATATGATGATTTGATGTGGTTGTAATGTGTTGAATTTGATTATAAGCCAAAGAGTTAATTATTAATGGTTTTGGATTTAAGATGGTAAGTAGGTGGAGATTGATTTTGAGAAAATGGGAGTGATGTTGTATTTTTAGGGTTTTGGTTTGGTATGAATTTAATGTATGATTATTGTGATTACTAGGGTGAATATGTAAGTTATGTGTTTATAATATGAATTGTATCCATTTGAATGAGATGATTGTTGTGTAAAAAGGGTGTAAATGCTTTTAGAAGGGTGTTGGCCATTTTTAGGGTTGTGTATTTGAGTGACACAGCCAAAACAAAGGAGAGACACGGCCAAGCCAAGTGATTTTGGGCGTGTTGGATTGCTTTGAGAGAGACACGGCCGTGTCTAATGCCCGTGTTCACTACTGTGATTTGTTGGTTGAGAGACACGGCCATAAGCTTGGCCGTGTCCCTTGCCCGTGCTGCCTACTGCCAATTTAGGTTGAGAGACACGGCCACAAGCTTGGCCGTGTCCCTCAAGTGGCTGCCCGTGTCCCTCAAATGTGTGGGTTAGGGTTTTTATACTTTGTTCTATTTGCATTGTTTTGGTCCTTTTAAGGTAAGTTGGTACCTTAACCTAAACCTAAACACATTTAAACAATGATTAACCTAAACAAATGCATATGGAAGATCTCAAAGCTATGAATGATATAAATTGTTCTTAGCCCTAATTGCATTGTTGAGATTGAACAATGTTATGTTATGCATTGTGAATGGTTATGTGTTTCATGAATAATGTATATTGAAATGTTATATCAAGGATGCTATGATGATTCAAATAAGAGGTGAAATGTGATGTAAAGCCATCGTGATTGGCTATGATGATGATATTGAAAGAAAGAAGGCATGTTTGCCTAAATGTGATGAGAATTTGAGAATGGAAATGGTAACTATATAATAAATGAATTGTTTGTTTAATATGTTATTCAGTTTCAGAGTTCTGGATTTGGGTGGCATGCCTAAGAAATGATTAAAGGTAACAGTCTTGCCGGGTTGAGGATCTCCTCATATGTGATGAGTTGATGGTCCAAGAGACTGGGTCTGTTACACTATGAGAATTGTGAATATGAGATATATGATTTGTAACAGTCTTGCCGGGTTGAGGATCTCCTCATAGGTGTTGAGTTGATGGTCCAAGAGACTGGGTCTGTTACACTATCCATGGATAGAGATACATGTATATATATTGCCTACGGGCGTGATTATTGTGATTATGAACCAAAGCAGTAACTCTGAACTCTGAATATCGTATTAAATACTTGTTGGGCCCATAGGTGTCAAGGTTATATGAATGTCCTAAATAATGTTATGAGTTAATGAAATGAGATGTTGTTTATTGAGTATGATTGATTAATGTTGAATGTGGTATGCTCATATGACTATGATTTGTGAAATGCATAATTATGCGGTTAACTTTATATTTATGATGTTGATCTTATCAATAACATATGTGGCATTGCATTACATTAAAGCATACCATTAGCATGATTATCTTACTAAGCCCTTGGCTTAGCGCGATAGTGTTTAATCACGCAGGTGATAGAGTTGATAGAGTTGAACCTGAGGGTTCTTCGAGACCGAGTGAGAGTAGACGTTGAAGTGTTGATTTGGAACTTAAAGATCAGAAGAGACTTGCCAATCATGTATAACTCTTTTATATTTTGTAAAGATTTTGTTTATATTGTAAATATATATATGTAATGATAAATATGTACTCAAATGTTTTCATATGTGTAAATATTTTATAACTTCCGTTGTGTACTACTTAAATGTATTTATATATCTATAATGTATATTGAGAAAGATGATGGTATTATATAAAAATGTTTTGAATGTTGATGAAAAGCCGTAGCACTCCTATGTTCGGTGCACATATGCTACATTGTGGTGTTGTTGTGTGTGTGTACTGAATGTGGGGGTGTTACAGGCCGGGAAAAAAGAAAGGGGTGGATGACTCGATTCCTGAGGAATCCCCAACCCTCTAATGGTTCGGAAAGTTGGGTATGTGTGGGGAAGGTGAGAAATGACCCAACACCCCCACAACGCCCGGTTCATTGGAACCGGCCTCCTTTACAGGCCTTAATATTATAAAATTCTTAAGTATAATAACATTATCCATACTACACACAATAAAAAGAAGCATCATTATAATAAAATCAAAGCAATGTCCAAACAAAACAAAACAAATAAATGGACATCCATCCAAGGATGGAAACATGTCCTTACATCACATGCCTAGATAGGACACCCACCAAAAGGTAGAAACATGCCCTTTACAAAGGTTCTAAAATATAAAAGAAAATTAAATTACATGATGTTTAACTAATGAGGTACCCACCAAGTGGAAACATACCTCTTACAACTTTTGGAAATCTAAATTGATTGATAAAAGTAAATAATCATTCATCATAAATAAATAATTCATCAAAAGTATTTAAATATCAATAAAATAAACATCCATCCATGATAAAATTAAATAAATCAAGTATTGAAATTAAATAAATTAAAGCATAAGAGATGAATCAAAGTATAAGTAAATATGGAATTGAATAAAGAAAATAAAAGTTCAAGTATAGCTATTATTTCTATTTAGGGTTCTTTATCTCATGTGTTAAGGTTTTGGCATTTTTAAAGTTAAGCTACTGTGACTTTTTAGGGAATTAAAATAGATTAGGGTTTTATGTTTTTTAAAGGTTGGTAAGACACTTTGATTAAACAAATTAAGATTTGAATGGTGAAATCTTGAAACTAGGGTTTTGGATACTTTGAAATACTTTTTAATTCATGATTTTAAATAGTGATTTAAGCTACTGTGACTTTTTGGTTTTTATGTTTTTATGTTTTTTTATGTTTTAAAGGGTTTAAAGTTTAGAAAAAGTTAGGGTTTAAGGTTTTAAAGGGTTTAGGATTCATTATTTTAGGTTTAAAAGTTGAAATTTGGATTTTAGGCTTTGAAATTTGGATTCTCGAGTAATGAATAATTTAAAGGGTTTTAGAAATCAATTTGATATTTTATGAAGTTTTATGAATTTAAACAAATGGATTGAAGTTTTTATAAGTAGAAAAGATGTTTTTTAAGGTTTTTTGAATGAAGTAGAACCTACTTTAAAATCTTAAAAGAAACAGAATTTGATTTTGGTTTTGTTGAAAAATATGTTCAATTAGTGTTTTAAGGTTTTTAAGAATAAAAAATAACAATTTTAAGTCCTTTTAGAAAAGAAAGTCACGTTTTTATTGTTTTAACTTTGGAAAAATCAAATTACAACTCTAAGATTCTTGATTTAAAAAACCTAAATTTTATGTACTTGGCTACTTTAAAAACATAAATCAAAAGAATTAAAACATACCTTCTTTTGTTGATTAAAAAAAAATAACTCTTCTTGGATGAACTAGCTTCAAAAACAAGCCTTGGTTGCCTTTTTAATTGATTAAATCGTGCTACTACTGCTTTAAATATCAATTGAATTGAGTTTTTCCTTTTCCTTCCTTGATTTGGTTTCAAAAATCAAGCCACTGCCAATTTTTTTCCTCCTTTGATTTGGTTTAATTGGTCCTTATTTATAGTTGTTTTTAGGTTGTTTATTTCTAATTAATTAAGGTAAGTAATATTAATAAAAAAAGAAATTAAAACCTAATTGGATTAGGATTCTAAAAATTGCGTCGAAAAATTTTGCGCTGGCAAAAACTGTGCTGCCGGGCCCGTGGGCGTGCCAGCCCGCAGGAAATTCCTGCGGGCGAAATAACTCTCCCGCAGGCCTGTAGGCCTGCGGGTGAGCTGACGGGCCCGCGCGACCACTTTTCGTTGCCGATTTTTTTTTCGACTCCGATTTTTATTTTTATTTTTATTTTTATTTTTTATTTGTTTATTTTTATTTTTTATTAATAAAAATTAGATACTAAGGTAAAAATTATTTAATTAAAATTATTTTGGACCAATTAAACAACAAAAATCATTTTGGACTAAATAAAGCATATTGGATCAGATTGGGTAAAAAATTAAGGGTCTACAAGAAATTTTAAGCACTGGATGGTCTTTCTCCTTTTCCTCTGATTTTGATCGAATCTTTAATTGGGTTGGACCAATTCAAGTCAAAATGTCCTTATAAACTAAATGGAAGCCTTTTGTTGTCTTAGGTAAAAGAGAACTCAGTTGGCTTTTTGAACCATTTTGGGTTTTCTCTTTTTTCTTTTCTTTCTCTTTTTCTCTTTTCCTTTTTCTCTTCTCTTTTTTCTTTCTTTTCTTTTTTTTCCTTTTTCTTCTTTTTTTTTGTTTTGTTTTTGTTTTGTTTTTTTATTCAAGCTCTAAAAGAGTTGTCTTGTTTGTACCAGCTTGGGCTCCCAATAATGGATGAGTGGAGTAACATAAATCTTCTTTAACAGGGATAAATCATTTGTTACTCCAATGTTGTCTTGATATATTGGATATATTAGGGAACTTCAACTACCCTTATGGTCTTGAGAAAAACATCAACTACCCTTATGGTCTTGAGAACTTCAACTATCTTCATAGTCTTGAGAACTTCAACTATCTTTATGATCTTGACTAATCATTGCTTTCTTTGATCTTCTTGCCTCTTCATCTTAGTGATCATAAGACTTGTTAAGAGTATCACAACAGCTCAGGGTAGATTTTTGAGGTTTGTAAGCCAATGAAAAGAAAGCTAGAATTTTATGAAGGCTCAAAGGGACAACTAGGGATTAATATTTAATAAGGTGGATACTAGTTGTTAGCTAACCAAACAATGCCTAGATAATCTCTCTCTTAAACAAGTAGAGTTCAATTTCGCCTCGAAATTTTGTCAAAGCATGTTCTAAGACTGACTAGGACCTAGACAAAGGTAATTATGCAGGAGCCCTCTCTAAGTAAGCATACACAACTCAATGCTATAGAGCAATTCCCTCATCTAGTAAAGTCATTCAAGTCATGATGCTTAGACACATTAATTTATAAACATCAAGCTAAATTCCTCATTGGTTGAGTATTAAAATGAACAAAGATCAACAAAAATTTTGATGAAAGTAATTTATTCAAGCAACTTTAAATTTGAAAAAACAAGATTGTTACAATTTAATATTAAAGAAAGTAAAATTAAGAAGCAATATTCAAGCTAAGGGAAGTTCGTTGAGTTTAAGCTTCTTTTCCCTTCACATCTTCAATATTTCCATATTGAAAGGATGATAAAACAAAATCTTCTTCCAATCCTTTTCCCACCATGAAGGTTGTCGGTGGAGGTACTCTTCCAAACTTATGCAAAGGGTTGTTCTTGGTATTGGGCTTATTCGGCTCAGGTAGCTTGCCACTATCAATCAAATCTTGGATCTCATGCCTTAGACGAGCACATTTATCTATTTCATGTCCTCGCATTTGATGAAATTGACAGAAGGCCTCGGCATTAAAGTTTGGTGGCAATGGATTATGTAAAGGTCGAGGAGCTAGCGGTTGTAACAACCCTTTCTTTTGCAGCTTGCTAAAAACCCAAGATAGAGGTTTCCCCATATCTGAAAATTGTCTCTTATTTCCTTGACCTGTTATATTAACATCAACTTCTTTTTGTGTGTTTTGATTGCCCGAGCGGTAGTTCCCTTTCTCATTCCTTTTTATTGAAAAGCGATTCTTCTCCCTTTCCCACTCTTCAATTTGTAGACCAGCTTAGAAAAGATCTTTGAAGTCACGGATGAGTGTATGAGACATCCTTTCACGAAGATTAGGCAACACCCCTCTCACAATCATCCGTATTTGATCGGATTCATCGGGCCTCTTCTTGAGTAAAACGGCCTTGTTTCTCCATATCTTGACATAATCTACAAAATTCTCATTGGCCTTTGCCTTATGGACTCCACTTCGATTAAGGTAAATTCTAACTCATCATTATATCCATATTGTTGGATGAAGGATTTGTAAAGTAAATCCCAACTCTTTTGTGTTCCATCATCTAAGGTATTGAACCAATTTTGGACAACAGGGTCCAATGAGAGCATAAAGTACCTTAGGGTTTGAGCCTTAGTAGCTCGGGCAAACTGCATGGCAGTGATGTGTTTAGATCATTTTTGTATTAGTTTTTAGTGTGATTTTTATATGTTTTTAGTTAATGTTTTGATTGATTTTTGTTTGAAGTGTGATTAAAGTGTTGTTTTTAGGTTTAAGTGCAAAAACACCCTTGGAAGATCAAAACAGTGCAGGAAAAGCATGAACCAAGCAAGACATTGCCAAGCCAAATCAAGCTTGGCAGTGTCCCTCAAAGAATGAAGATGGCAGACCTTAACATGGCCATGAGACATGGCCAAGCTTGTGGTCATGTATCATCCAAGGAGAAAAACAAAGAAACCACAAAGAAAGAGCAAAAATAAAGAACCAGGAAGAGACACACTCAATGACACGGCCAGCAAGCTTGGTCATGTCCCATTTCATGCCAAAGAGCAATGGAGCAAGCAAAAAAGTAAAGAAAAGAAACAGAAATGGACACACTCAAATGACACGGCCAAGCTTGTGGCCGTGTCACATGACATGGCCACTAGCTTGGCCATGTCAACCCTTGAGACCAATAGAAAAGAAAGAAAAGAAAGAAGAAAGAAAGAAAATAGTGAAGGACACGGCCAGCAAGCTTGGCCGTGTCCCAAAGGAAAACAAGAGACACGGCCAAGCCACTCTTGGCTTGGCCATGTCACACCTAAAATATTTGAATTCTTCTACACGGAGTGGGGGACAAAGTGGGGAACAAGGCCTTATGCTTGGAAAAAGAAATATAAAACAAAGAAAAAGTGGGGAACAAGGGGAAGTGGTGTGAGTTGGAAGGCATGGGTGTGTATTTTGAATGAATTAAAAGGAGAAGAAGAGGGAAATGGGAGAGCTTGGTTTTCTTGGAGCCAAATTTCTGCATACACGTTTGGGAGAGGGAGAGAGTGACACTCTCCCTTAGCCCTTCATTTTCATCTCCATTTCCATCCTCTCCACCTTCTCCATCTTCCATTGATAAGATCTTTGAGGTTCTTTGGGATAAATTGGGTTAACAAGCTCTTAAAGGTTGAAGAAGCTTCATTGAAAGGTTTGGTGACATGAGAAAGCTCCATTCCATCTTCCAAAGGAAAAATCAATTGAAGAGTTGGTGACTTGAGAAAGCTCCATCCAAAGGTTTGGTGACTTGAGAAAGCTCCATTCCATATTGCAAAGGAGAATCAACCAATGAAGAAAGCTTGAGTTCTTCATCAAATATCAAAGTGGAGCTAGGAGGGAGACTAGTAATCCTACTCTTGGCATCTTCACAAGGGTTTTTCTATTCTCTTTTTTAATTCATTTCTATTATTGTTGTTGTATTAAGAGAATGATATTGCAATGAACAATTTGTATTTGATTTATATTGAGTTGAATGAATGTGTTAAATTGATGATGTTGAGCTAAATACCCATGCCTAGGGTTTGTAGTATATTTGGTTGAATGTCTTGACTTGATATTTCCATTAATGTTCCTTGTTGATTGGTTGATTGTATTGCATTAAATGCTAGGTTAATAGATTAGCTACCTATTGATCTTTGAATATTGGATGATGGACCGAGAGGTGAAATCTGATATCGAAACTATATAATCGACCACCCTAATAATGAATTAGAAATATAAGTTCTAGGGTTTCATTAATTTGATAATGTGAAATAATTGGTTATTGCTAATTCATGAATGTGATAACTAATGGATTGGTAATTGACTAATTAACCTTAAGGAACAAATTAATTACTAGGTTATGTTAATGGATAATTGAGAATTGAGCTTTGATTGAATGGACCTATGACCCTAGGCACCTTCCCAAGAATCGATTTGATCTTGTACACCCATCACACACCAACCCTACACACAACACTCTTAGCTTTAATTGTTTTGAAGTCGCAACTCAAACATTAAACTTCCGCATTTAAATAACTTGTCAATCAAGCTATTACGAACCATACCTTCTTAGGGAAACGACCTTGGGGTGATCACCTTTGCTACAACTACCTCGTATACTTGCGAGTGACACTTGTAGTAGTACTTAATCCGAGCGCAATAAGTTTTTGGTGCCGCTGCCGGGGAGAGTTGTCGAAGTAGTAATAGTTTGATATTTTTTTATTTATTTACTCGGTTGTCTGTTTTCTTTAAATTGCTAAGTGTTGTTCTTTTTATTTTTGCCAGGGAAGGCTGTTTAAGTAGTGATAGTTTGATTTTTCTTTACAATTTAATTGTTTGTTTATTTTCTTTTATTTGTTTGTTTGTTTTGTTTGAATTTTTTGTTATTTGTTTTCATTAAATTGCTGAGTACCTTTTGTAAATATGCAGTTTTCAAGGTACGTAGGGGTTTATGATGATAACCCTGACTCTGACATGGCATGGCAATTAGTAAAATTAACGAACCAACTTAAGATGCTAAATTCAAGAGGAAGAACACCTATGCCTACACGTGAAGTATGTTCAGCATGTGGCATTGCAGGACATAGCACAAACATGTGTTCATTTGGTTATGGACAATACCAAGAGAGGCAAGAGGAAAAATATGCCTATGAATGTTTTCAGCAAATGGATGGAAATGACACATACCCCGGACCTTATAATTCAAGCTGGGGAAGCCACCCAAATTTTTCTTGGGAAAACCAGCAGCAAATTCCATCTCAAAATTTTTTTTCAACCTTACCAAAGAAGTTCTTACCCTCAAGAACAATATTCAAATCAAGATCATCTTAAGAAACCCACATTAGAGGATAGTTTGAATGCCTTCATTCAAACTAGACACAAGATCAATATCGACTTAAGGAGCCCACTTTGGAAGATAGTTTGAATGCCTTCACTCAAATTAGCACACAAAATCAAAATCAATTCGAGAAATCCATAGTGGAAGATGATTTGAATGCTTACCTTCAAATTAGCACACAAAATCAGGAAGGGAGAAATGAGAGGTTTGATTCTTTGGAGGAATCATTGAAGAGGGTGGAAATTCAAGTTGGGCAACTGGCACATCAACTCTAAGCACACCAAGAAGAGGAATTTCCTAGCCAATTGGAGCAAGTCAAGGTAATCACAAAATTGAGGAGTGAAGAGGTGATATATAATAGTTTTTGTGATTCCTTTGATGCAGGAACTAATCAAGAAGAAGATGGTGAGGAAATACAGCCATACATAGAGGAGTTAATTCAATCAAAGGAGGAGGAGGATTTGGAAGCTTCAACTTCCACAAAATTGCATGAACCTCCAAACCCTTGTATGCCACCAATCCCATTCACAAGCAGGCTAAATGAAGAGAAACAAGGTATGCAACTTTCTAAACTTTATTACATGCCCTATAGTGAAGATAGTGAAGATAAGCTTGAGGTAGCCATGACCTTAGGAGTAGAGCCTAATTTTTCCAATTTAGAAATTGAGGAGAGCAATTTACTATTAAATAATGAGATTGTTGAGGGGGAGCTTCAAATTGCTGAAGAGGATGAAAAAGTGGTTCAACCAAACTTGGTTGAACTTAAAAAGACCCCAAGAATTTTAAAAGATGTTTTGGTTGGGGAGTACAGTATGCAACAAATTATAATCTCTCCCACTCTTGGTGGTGATAACGAGCAAAAACCATATATAACCATGTTGCAAACTGAAAAAGGTTCTTACCACGTCCCTATAGCATTAGAAAATCAAGCTAAGACAACCCTCACATGTTCTTTTTGGACAATTGCTCTTCCAAGGATGCTACCTAGGCTTTTCAATACATTGGGCACATTTCAAAGTTGCATGTTGTTCATCCTCTCACACATGGGCTCCAATTGCATTATGGGTGGAAGGAGCCCTACACATCGTATATGGGAACGATGGAAATCAGGTATCATCTAAATCCTCTCTATAGTATGCATGCTCACATTGAGGACAATGTGAATCTTTAAGTGTGGGGTGCATTATGTGTTTTTGTGTTTTTACTTTGCATTTTGTGTTTTGTGTTTTTACTTTTAAGTGTATTATGTGTTTTTGTGTTTTTACTTTTAACTTGTTTTTGTTTTTGTTTAAGTTAATGTTTTTAATGTTTTTCTTTGAATAAATGAGTTTTTAGAAAGTGCAATTGTTATAAAAATTGTTCATAGATGACTTTTGAATTCTTGAAGCATGAATTGGAGAATTGAGTAGAATTGGTGCTTATTATCAATTTTATTGCTTTTTCCCTTGCATTACCATTAACCTAGTGAGGAATTGAGCCATCAAATTATCATTATTATTGTGGGTGAACATCTTTGATTGATGATTTGCTAGAACTTGCTTTGACATACATTTTAAGATTACATAAAAATTTCAATTTAGCATCAAGATGATTAAGGCAATTAGGTGAACCCACTTTGGCTTAAAAAGACCAACCTTATATTCAACCTTAGTTAGCCAATCTTGAGCTTATTTTATTTTTCCTTTTCTTTCTTTTTCACAACACCATTAGCTTGGACCTCATTGTTTAACTCTTACTCTTTCATTAGATCAAGAGCATTTTAAGAGCGTTTATGACCGAGTGTTGTGTTGAATTAAGTGTGGGGTTAAATTTAGTAGGTTTAAGATTGCGAAGCAAAATAATAAAAATTTAAAAAATAAAAAAAGAAAAAAGAAAAAAGAAAAAGAAAAAAAATAATATAAAATATATATATATAATAATAATAAGAATAATTGTTGTTCTTGTTGAAAGGGTTGGAATGTATCATTGCAATATTTAATAAGTGAGTTCCCTTGAAGAGCTCTTTAATGTCAAGGGGCAGATGAGAGGAGGTGTTTTGGAATTGTTAGGATATATATATATATATATATGAATGGTTACTTCATTCTTGAAGTGCTCTTGAACTTAATGATTAAGCTCACATTTCCTAAATGCCATGCCTTTACCTTAGCCCCATTACAACCCAATAAAGACCTTTTGATTGATGCTTGATTGTTATTTTGTGGTGGAAATTTGATTGATAAGCAAGCCTATGGCAATAATCTTTCATTGATTGTTATGAGTGTAAACACCACCATGATCAAACACTTGTAAGAGTTAGTGAGGGAGTGACAACATTGGTTATGCATGGAAAGCCACTTAATTGCATCGGTATCGATTTTGTTTGATTCGATATTGATTGCAGATTTAGGGATAGGGAAGTCTTGATGCATACTTATAACTCTTGAACTTAACAAAATTCATCTTGTTTAGTGTGTTTTGATTTTAGCCTTGCTTGGGGACAAGCAAGGAATTAATTGTGGGGTAGTTGTTTAGATCATTTTTGTACTAGTTTTTTGTGTGATTTTTATATGTTTTAAGTTAATGTTTTGATTGATTTTTGTTTTAAGTGTGTTTAAAGTGTTGTTTTTAGGTTTAAGTGTAAAAACACCCTTGGAAGATCAAAATAGTGCAGGAAAAGCATGAACCAAGCAAGACATGGCCAAGCCAAATCAATCTTGGCCGTGTCCCTCAAAGAATGAAGATGGCAGAGCTTGACACGGCCATGAGACACAGGACACGGCCATGAGACACGGCCAAGCTTGTGGCCGTGTCTCATCCAAGGAGCAAAACAAAGAAACCACAAAGAAAGAGCAAAAATAAAGAAGCAGGAAGAGACACACTCAATGACACTACCAAGCCACTGGCCGTGTCACATGACACGGCTAGCAAGCTTGGCCGTGTCCCATTTCATGCCAAAGAGCAATGGAGCAAGAAAAGAAGGAAAGAAAAGAAACAGAAATGGACACACTCACATGACATGGCCAAGCTTGTGGCCGTGTCAACCCTTGAGACCAAAAGAAAAGAAAGAAAAGAAATAAGAAAGAAAGAAAACAGTGAAGGACACGACCAACAAGCTTGGCCGTGTCCCAAAGGAAAACAAGAGACACGACCAAGCCACTCTTGGCTTGGCCGTGTCACACCTAAAATATTTGAATTCTTCTACACGGAGTGGGGGACAAAGTGGGGAACAAGGCCTTATGCTTGGAAAAAGAAATATAAAACAAAGAAAAAGTGGGGAACAAGGGGAAGTAGTGTGAGTTGGAAGGCATGGGTGTGTATTTTGAATGAATTAAAAGGAGAAGAAGAGGGAAATGGGAGAGCTTGGTTTTCTTGGAGCCAAATTTCTGCATACACGTTTGGGAGAGGGAGAGAGTGACACTCTCCCTTAGCCCTTCATTTTCATTTCCATTTCCATCCTCTCCACCTTCTCCATCTTCCATTTATAAGATCTTTGAGGTTCTTTGGGATAAATTGGGTTAACAAGCTCTTAAAGGTTGAAGAAGCTTCATTGAAAGGTTTGGTGACTTGAGAAAGCTCCATTCCATCTTCCAAAGGCAAAATCAATTGAAGAGTTGATGACTTGAGAAAGCTCCATCCAAAGGTTTGGTGACTTGAGAAAGCTCCATTCCATATTGCAAAGGGGAATCAACCACTGAAGAGGGCTTGAGTTCTTCATCAAATATCAAAGTGGAGCTAGGAAGAAGACTAGTAATCCTACTCTTGGCATCTTTACAAGGGGTTTTTCTATTCTCTCTTTTAATTCATTTCTATTGTTGTTGTTGTATTAAGAGATTGATATTGCAATGAACAATTTGTATTTGATTTATATTGAGTTGAATGAATGTGTTAAATTGATGATGTTGAGCTAAATACCCATGCCTAGGGTTTGTAGTATATTTGGTTGAATGTCTTGACTTGATATTTCCATTGATGTTCCTTGTTGATTTGTTGATTGTATTGCATTAAATGCTAGGTTGATAGATTAGCTACCTATTGATCTTTGAATATTGGATGATGGACCAAGAGGTGAAATCTGATATCGGAACTATATAATCAACCACCCTAAGAATGAATTAGAAATATAAGTTCTAGGGTTTCATTAATTTGATAATGTGAAATAATTGGTTATTGCTAATTCACGCACACAAGCCATGATTTAGACTAAGATAAACTAACCATAGTCAAACAACATGCATTTAGGGTAAAACCTAAGGAAAGTAATTAGGCCAATTACATAAGCTTTACTCTTTGGGTAAAAAGGCTTAGGTTCCCATAGCAAGTATATACCAAACGGTACAAGGCTATGAGTGGTTATGCCATGCTCGATCTCCATACCTAGAGTGAAAGTATGGTATCCCTTACATAACATAACACGGGTAACATGGGCGTCCTAACTCACGCACACAATGTAATCTAAGATGATGCAATGGATAATGTTATTATAAGAAAGAATAGAATAATAAAAAGACCAACTAAATCAACTTCTCTTATCTCCAGTGGAGTCGCCACTATGAGCGGGGATTTTCACTCGCACTCCCTGTGGAATGGTTCTTACGACTTCGGCACTGTTTAGGCTCAGGGCCTTAGAGAACACTGACCTAAGTCCGGAGAAAATGGAGTCGCCACCCGGATGGGCCGGGAAAAAGAAAGGGGTGGATGACTCTATTCCTAAGGAATCCCTAACCCCTAATGGGTTTGGAAAGTTGGGTACGTGTGGGGAAGGTGAGAAATGGTCCAGCACCCCCACAACGCCCGGTTCATTGGAACCGGCCTCCTTTACAGGTCTTAATATTATAAAATTCTTAAATATAACAACATTATCCATATTACACACAATAATTAAAAGAAAGCATCATTATATTAAAATCAAAGCAAGGTCCAAGCAAAACAAATAAATGGACACCAATCCGAAGATGGAAACATGTCCTAACATCACATGCCTAAATAGAACACTCACCGAAAGGCAGAAATATGTCCTTTACATAGGTTCTAAAATAGAAAAGAAAATTAAATTACATGATATTTAACTAATGAGGTATCCAACAAGTGGAAACATACCTCTTACAACATTTGGAAATCTAAAAAAATTGATAAAAGTAAATAACCATTCACCATAAATAAATCATTCATCAAAGCTATTAATCAAAATAAAAAATAAACATCCATCCATGATAAATTAAATAAATCAAGCATTGAAATTAAATAAATCAACCATCAAAAAATATAATAAACTATATAATCAAATCTAAAATTAAATAAAGCAATAAATATGTAGAATTTAGGGTTTTAGAAACTAAAGTTTTTTAATTAAGGTTTTGAAATTAGGATTTTTAGGGTTTTGGAATTATGGTTTTTAAAACTAGGGTTTTGGAATTAGGGTTTTTGGAATTTACTTACTGCCTAAAAAAACACAATTTTGAATTTGGAAAAATAAATTAAGGGTTTGGAAAAATAAACAATATTTTGGAGTTTAATAATGAAATGGTTTAGGCTTTTGGATAAAAATAGTTTGAGGTTTTGAGTTTTGATGAAATAACATACGGTTCTCGAAGTTAAAGTAAACAAGATAGATTTTAACAATTAATTGTTGACTACTGGATAGTTTTATGCTTTATGAAATATGCCAGTGGGATTATGAATACCAATTGATCAATGTGATAATTCAAGCAAAAGATTAAAGTTATTAAAACAAAAACCAAAGCAAACGATTAAAGTTATAAAAAGAAAAAAATAATTTACTACATGTTCAAAGATCAAGCTACTGTGTGTTCAAAGTTACTGCATGCATGCATGTTCTTATTAATCAAAGAAACAAAATTACTATAAACATAAATAATTCATGATTAAAGATCAAACCTCCACTCGTTGGTTGCTCCACAATTAACTTCTGGATGAACAATTAACAAAGACAGCGTTGTTGTCTTTAAATGATTGATTACTGATGAATGTTTGCTGCTAATCTTTTCTGTTTGTTGCCGTCTCTTTGCTATCTTGTTACTATTCCTTGCCGTCCCCTCTTAATGTTACCTTGTTAATTTTTTTCCCTTATGAATTCTAAAACATTGTTATTTATAGGCGAACCTCACTCAGAATCCTTAACCTAATATAAAACAGTCCCTAAAACAAATTCTAGTTGAATTAGGAAACATATTGAACCCATGTCGACCTAGTTGCCCTAGGCCGACATGAGACCAACCTCATGTCGACCTTGGGCTGCCCAAGGTCGACACGAGGCATGTTCATGCCGACCTAGCCTCCCAAGGTCGACATGAAGCATGCTCATGTCGACCTAGCTTGCCCAAGTTGACATGAGGCATGCTCATGTCGATCTTGGGTTGCCAAGGTCGACATGAAGCATCCTAATGTCTCTAGGCCGGCCTCAATTAAATTACTCTGACCTTCTTTAACTTATGAACCGAAAAATTTTAATTTGGGCCAATTCCACTTGGGTTTAGGGTTTTACAATCAAATATATGCCTCTTTAATCCAAACCGACTCCTTCTAAAAATTATAAACTAGGTTTAAATATTTAAAGTTGGATCAAATTTATTTTGGCATCCTTTAATTAGGACCATATCAAATTGGGGTAAAAATTAAGGGTCTACACTTCTCATTTTGAAAATTTATATCATCAGTCCGAATAGAATTTTCGGGACTTTCGATTTCAGTGGATGAGGGATCCTGGCGCTTCTTCTTCAAGAGGCCCCCAGACTGATGACCATGAGATCCTTTTGTCTACTTCTGATGAGGACCGTGACAGATCAAAACTTCAAGGTAATAGGGATTTTGGTGCTCCTGCTTCGGGTGATCCCGGAATGAGTAATTTACTGAATTTTGGTGCTCCCGCTTCGGGCAAACTTGGGACAAGTGATTTGCTCCCTCCTCCAACAGGAAATGACTTTTTCAGGGCTTTATTTGATGACCTACCACCACCCTCTTAGTGATGTATAAATGTTGTATCAATTGTATAAATATTGTACAATAATGAAAAAATACAATTTCCATATTTACTGTAACTTTTTTTACTTTTTTTCTTTTTTTGCTTTGCTCTAATTTTTGCCTAGTCCGCCCATGTGGGTTTTATGAACTAGTGAGCTATCCTAATTTTTTCCTAAGCTGCCCTCACGGGTTTTCAACTTAGCGAACCTCTTCTTTTTATTATATATATTTTCTATTGCTCTAATTTTTGCCTAGTCCGCCCATGTGGGATTTTGGAACTAGCGAGCTGTCCTAATTTTTGCCTAAGCTGCCCTTGTGGGTTTTCAACTTAGCAGACTCTTTTTTTTTATTTAATTCTTTCTTCACAGATTTGGCTTCAGGAGCATCTTTGATTGCTTGATACTCCATCCATGGATTTTGCCAAATACCTGCCACGCCATCATTCTCCTAGGAAATTGTGCCATCCTGCTTCTTCATATGCTGACTGGGTTGACTGGATCCGCTCATGCGTTGAAGTTAATATCCATTAGTTGTTACCTTGGTGGAAGATTTATTGCATCACCATGTGGACATACTTGATGTATGTTCCCCTTGCTGCTCTTCGTCAAGGTACATGCTATGATCCTCACCGACTTGGCTGTCAGTACGGAGCTGAGCCTCGCGATTCTGACTTTACTCCCGATTTAGACATGCCTTGCTTGACTGAAGCCTACTTGGATCGGCTGAGGCAAAACTAGCCTGCACGTTACACTTATCGTCTGCCATAGATTTTACATTTGTCAATTCAGAAAGTGTTTTGTTAGGATTAAAAATAATTAAAGTAATAAAAGATGCTTCTTTTCCATTTATAATTTGTCATCGCCTTTTGCTATTGTGTTTATTTATTTCATCCATATCTGGTCAAATACTTATAACAGTGCACATAGAACAATTTTAACATTAATTCTGTTTTATTAAATTAGGGAACAACGAAGCATAAAGCCAGCATACACAAGATTACTCTTGTTGTCAAGTAGCTCTTTCGGGTTTTCTAATTGATGATTTTCTCTCATTTAGCCCTAATTCTTGCATAGCCCGCCCTTTCGGGTTTTCAAAACTAGCGGACTGCTCTAACTTTTGCCTAGGCCGCCCTTTTTGGGTTTTCAGCCTAGCAAGTTTTTTTTTATCATACATAAAACATCTTCAACCTGTCAATGTTTACTGGCTCACTAAACTCGTTCCCGTCCATGTCTGATAACTTCACCTCACCTTTATTCATGACTTGTTTAATGACATATGGCCCTTCCCAGCTAGGCCTGAACTTCCCCCTTGGATCAGATACATTAGGCTTACATTGCTTCAACACCAAATCCCCAACTCTGAGTTTTCTAATTTTAATCCTTTTATTATAGGCCCGAGCTATCTTCTTTTGATACAGTTGGTGATGATACAGTGCCTTTAACGTTCTCTCTTCTAGTAAAGCTAATTGTGTGTATCTGCTCACTACCCATTCCATTTCAGGCAATTCGGCTTCCAAGACTACTCTCAATGACTTGATCTCAATTTCAATTGGCAATATTGCTTCCATCCCGTAAACCAAAGAGAACGGTATCATTCCAGTAGGCGTTCAAACACTTGTCCTATATCCCCATAAAGCAAAGGGAAGCATCTCTGACCAATCCCTATAAGTCTTGGTCATCTTGGACAGAATTTGCTTAATTGTTTTATTTGTTGCTTCCACTGTGCCATTAGCCTTTGGTTTATAAGGAGAGGATCTATGATGATGGATTCGGTACTTCAAGAATAAATCCTTAACTGCTCCTTGAAACTGTACACCATTGTCTGATATCACACTGTGCGGGACCCCGTATCTGCAGATGAGGTTCTTTTCAATAAATCTAGCCATTTGGCTTGCACCCAATTTGTTGAAGGATTCGACTTCGACCCATTTTGAAAAATAATCTACTGCTACCACAATGAAACAGTGACCATTTGAGGTTGTCGGTTGTATTTCTCCTATAATGTCGATACCCCAGGTGGCAAATGGCCAGGGTGAAGACATAGAATGCAATTCCTTAGGAGGCATGTGATTCAAGTTACCATACATCTGACACTGTTGGCACTTCTTTACAAACTCAATACATTCCCTCTCCATGGTCAACTAGTAGTAACCTTGCCAAATAATCTTCTAAACTAGAGCCAAACCACTCATGTGTGGACCGCAACTTCCCACATGTATTTTTGACATGATATGCTCCACTTCAAGCTTTCTTAAACATCTTAAATGCACCTCATCAGGCCATCTTCGATATAACTCTCCATGGAATGTGATGTATTGCAATGACCACCGCTTTATGGCTCTTCTTTCTTTCTTTGTTGCCCTCGACGAGTATTCTCTTTCTTCCAAAAATCAACTTATAGTATCATACCACACATCATGGTATGTATCAATTTCCATGATTGTCTCATATTCATAGCAAGGAGTTGACAAACTGGTCAAAATCAGAGGCTTAAGGAATAAGCTGATAGGGTTTTCCCATACCGAAGCCAATGTGGTTAGGGCATCAGCCATCTGATTGTCTTCTCTTGATAGGTGTATGAACCTACACTCCTTAAAGTTCTTCTTCATCATGGTCAAGTAGTGGTGGTATGGTTTTAATTTTTCCTCTTTCAACTCCCACTCTCCATTTACTTGGGATAGTACTAGCAATGAATCGCCAAAAACTTCAACCTTATCCACCTTCATAATCATTAGGGTTTCCAAACTGAAAATACAAGCTTCGTACTCCACCATATTGTTGGTTGCCCTAAATTTCATCTTTTTGGCTAAAGGGATGAGTTCCCCTTCGGGCGATTCTAGTATTACTCCCAAACCTGCTCCTTTCCTTTTTACTACTCCATCAAAATACATTTTCCACCCTTGTACTTCAATTGCTTCTAAATGTTCATCCGAAAATTCCAAGATTACCTCTTCGCTATCTGGTAATGGTTGTTGGGCTAGGAATTCTGCCACCGCTCTACCTTTGATTATTTTCCTGGTTAGACACTCAATCTCAAATTCTTCTAATATTATCAACCATTGACCATATTTCCCAATCAAAGAGGGTGTCTCCCTTAAGTATTTCATTGGATCCAACTTGGAAATTGCTTGCACAATATACGATTGAAAGTAATGCCGTAACTTCTTAGACGACCAAACCACGGCTATACAGGTCTTTTCAATGATACTATACTTAATTTCATAAGGTACGACCTTTCTACTCAAATAGTAAACTGCATGCTCAATCCCTGACTTATCTGCTTGGGCTAGCATAGCTCCTATTGACTCTTCTTCTACTGCTAATTATAGTAATAGAGGTTTGTCGGGTTTAGGTGGTTTTAAAATAGGTGGATTCAATAAATACTCTTTTATTCGCTCAAAGGCCATTTGACACTCTTCATTCCATAGGACAGGCTGATTCTTTCTAAGTAATTTGAAGATAGGCTCACAAATTGTTGTGAGTTTTGCTATGAATCTGCGAATGTATTGTAATTTACAAATAAATCCCCGAACTTCTCTCTCCGTCTTAGGGGCTAGCATATCCCTGATTGTTTTAACTTTGTCAGGATCAATCTCAATGCTATTTGGACCAATCACATGTACCAAACCAGAGCTCGTATTCCAATGTAGCATTCCTCCTCGGCTTATTCATAGGTCGGGAAGGGGTGTTACAATTTGTGGTATCAGAGCATTGGTTTAGTCGATTCTGGAAGATAGGTAGTAAGTAAGTAACTATGTGTGCCATGTAAGATAAAGTAAGGAGAAAGTTATATAATGAATAGGTAGATGTACATGTCAGATAGGAATTGATAATCGAGTTATATGTTGATGAATTAAGCAGATTGCTATTTATGTCAATGTAGGATGTCTCTAGATTCGTGGCAAGCTATGGAACGAAACGTGGAATCGCAAGCATCTGGGTCTGCAGATGCCAGGGAAGCTCATAGACCAGGGTCAGCAGCAGCTGAAATACCTAGTCCGGGGACTTATCTTAGGCAGATTGCAACGGCTTTTCAGCAAATGGCCAGAAGGGGCCCTGCTGCTGAGGGAGATAGGAAACCCCCGATTGAGAAGTTAAGAAAGTATGGTGCAAAGGAATTTAAGGTTGTTCGTGAAAAGGGATCTGAGGAAGCAGAATATTGGTTAGATAGTATCATTAGAGTTCTTGACCAGCTCCAATGCACTTCAGAGGAAAGAGTGGTTTGTGCTACCTCACTCCTGACAGAGGAGGCGTACATATGGTGGGATACCACACAGCAGCGGGTTCCACCAGAACAGCGAACTTGGGAATTCTTCAAGAGTGAGTTTAAAAAGAGGTATATCACTGATGCATATTTGACTGCAAGGCGCAATGAGTTCATTCATTTGAAACAAGGTAGAATGACGGTATCAGAATATGAGAAGGAGTTTACGCGCCTTAGTAAGTATGGAAAGATGTTAATAGAAACTGAAGCTGAGTGATGCGAGAAATTTTTAGAAGGACTTAATGATGAAATTAAGATACAGCTAGTGGCATTGGATAATATAGAGTTTTCAAAGTTGGTGGCTAAAGCATTGGATGTTGAAAAGGTGCAAGTAAATCTGAGGAATCGTCAACAGAGAATTCAACAGAAAAGAGAGCAAGCACAGAGTGCCCCAGGTAATCATCAGTCTTCTAGCAAGAGAGCTAAGGGTAAAGGATCCTTTATGAGTGTAAAGCATAATTTAAGACCAATTAAAGGACCTAATTTTCAAGCTACCTCAGTAGCCAGCACGGGAGGAATAAGCAGAGGATCAAGTAAAGGTTCTGGAAGGACTGAATATACACCATACCCCTCGTGTGAGCATTGTGGACGAAAGCATAGGGGAGAATGTTGGTTAGTTACTGGAGCTTGTATACTTTGTAGTGCCACTGATCACCTTAAGAAGGATTGTCCTAGAAATGTGGTAGAGCTTTCAAAAATTCCTAAAAGAACACAAGTAGCAAGTAGCAGCGGTAAAGGTTGAGAAAGAGGAAGAGGCAGATAAAATGGTAGTAATCAAATAGGAACAAGATCGGAGACAGTAGATCACCCTGAATCGAGAGCGCCAACCAGGATATATTACATGAGGGCAGAAGAGAATAAAGCAGAAGAAGGAAATGAAGGTACGTAAGTTTAAAATCAGTGTCTTGAGTACATATGTGTGTATATGTGATGATTATTAGTTATATTGATGATGTGTAATTACACGTAAGAATCATGCATGAATAAGTAAGTTTCGGGGCAAAACTTAAATTAAGGGAGGTAGAACTGTCACATCCCAAAGTTTAGGTAGTCGAGTATTAGGCAAGAAGGACATAAATAAGTGGTCAAATAGAGGCTCAAGATAGTCAAAAACAAAATCGGTGTGCAAAGGAGGCCTGTGAAGTCGACGGGACCTAAAGGTAATTTTTCGAAAGGCCGAGGACCTAAGAGTAATTTTTCAAAAAGTTGTGTCAGTTCTTAATAGTGACCCTAACGGATGCCATAAATGTGTTCTCGGGATTAATCGGGTCATAACCGTGGGTTTCAATTTTTCACGAAAACGCACGGTTTAAAAGTTACAATCGATTAATCGCTGGAGGGTATTTTGGTATTTTCACACCCTAGACTATAAAATTATAGCACAAGAAAGTTGAGGGGGTCAAAATAAGAATAAAAGGAAGCCTAATGGCTTGCCAAATAAATAGATAAAAGAAGAAGGCAAGTGGACCAATTAAAACTGGCCATTTTTGCTATAAGGTGTACCAATTGGAAGTCAACATCTATACCAACATATTTTCACCACTTATGGCTGCCATTTGGATCAAAATAAGCTAAGGAAAGAAAATAAAAGCCCTCTCTTACATGGTGAACTCGTCCCAAACCATAAGAGAAGGAAGAAGGAGGTGATTTTGCCAAAGTTTAAGGCTTTTGGTTGAAGATTTTGGTGACAAACAAGATTATAAGGTAAGAGAAACCTATCTCTAGTTTTAATTTCATGGATTAATGGTTAATTTAAGAGATTGAAATTAGGGTTCATGTAGCTAGATTTGGAGAAAATTCAAGAAATAATTATTTGAAGGATTTGATGAAAGAAATAATGGTGTTTAATGGTGAAAATAATCTAGCAACCATTAGAAAAATCATAAGATAAGATTATGTCTATACCTAGGGTTCTTACCTTTGTATATGTGATGTTAAATTTCATAGGAAATCAAGGAGACAAGGAAGGAAAGGAAGTGATATAGATAAAGGACTAAGAAAAAGCAAGGTTTGGTACTTTAACTAATTGTTTGTTCATTTTCTTGAAATTTTTCTGTTTTAGAATTAGTGAAATGCTGTGACTTGTATGATTTTTAATTAAATATAGAAAAATGTTCATGAAGTGAATGTTTTATATGTTGTGCCTCAATGCGTCTAGAATGACTGAAAAATATTTTGAGTTGAATTCGGAATGGTTATGATTATGAAAAAATTATTTTTGTTAGACCTGCTCTAGGAGGTACCTTGACTGAGACAGCCATGTTTCCGGATTTTTAATAAAATTTTGAAAAATAATCTTCAATTGAATTTTGGATATGTTGTTGTTTAGTGAGTCTAGTATTTTAGAAAAATAATTTGGAACCACATTGATTGAATTTAATTTACGGAATTTACAAAATTAAGAACTGCTGCCAGGATGCAGGGCAACTAGAGCAGTCTGGTTGGGTGAACTACTTGACCAAGATTTTGCGTCCAGTTTGATCTGAAATTTTACAGGAATGATTTTAAGATGTAAAAATAAATTCTGTAAAAGTTTTAGAGTTTTTAGTCAAGTAGATTATTTTATACAATTTTTCAAAATAAGGATCAAGTTGAGTCCAGAATTTACTATTCATATGGTCATTTTGCTAATATTCATTTGGTCATTTTTCAAAAGTAATCCAATTGATTCATTATGCATATAAATGAGCATAATATGTTATTTTGAAATAATATAAGAAACATAAGTAGATAATTGTATAATGCATATTAGATTAAGAAATGGCATGAAAATTTTGGCTCCACTGGGTATCTGGTATAGTACTGAGTAGGGTAAGGGTATGATATATCATACTATATGCAGTACTGCTTTAATATAGGACTTCAGTCCGAGTTATATAGGGTGACGACCCGAGCTATATAGGACTCCGGTCCAAGTTATATAGGGCAATCGCCCGAGTTATATAGGACTCCGGTCCGAGGGCTTCAGCCACAGATTCCACAGGGCTTGGCCCTAGTTAAGAAGATTATTCGACAAGGTTACTATTGGTTGACTATGGAGAGAGACTGTATTGAGTTTGTCAAGAAGTGCCAGCCATGTCAAATGTATGGTAACTTGAATCACATGCCTCCTAAAGAACTGCATTCAATGTCTTCACCTTGGCCATTTGCTACTTGGGGTATCGACATTACAGGAGAAATACATCCGACAGCCTCAAACGGTCACCGTTTCATTGTAGTAGCAGTTGATTATTTTTCAAAATGGGTCGAAGCCGAATCCTTCAACAAGCTGGGTGCAAGTCAAATGGCTAGATTTATCAAAAAGAACCTCATCTGAAGATATGGGGTCCCGCACAATGTGATATCAGACAATGGGGTACAGTTTCAAGGAGCAGTTAAGGATTTATTCTCCAAGTACCAAATCCATCATCATCGATCCTCTCCTTATAGACCAAAGGCTAATGGTGCCGTGGAAGCAACAAACAAGACAATTAAGTAAATTTTGTCCAAGATGACCAAGACTTACAGGGACTGGTCAGAAATGCTTCCCTTTGCTTTATGGGGATATAGGACGAGTGTGCGAACACCTACTGGGATGACACCGTTCTCTTTAGTTTATGGGATGGATGCGGTATTACCAATTGAAATTGAGATCAAGTCACTAAGAGTAGTCTTGGAAGCTAAATTGCCTGAAACGGAATGGGTAGCAAGTAGATACACTCAGTTAGCTCTACTAGAAGAGAGAAGGTTAAAGGCATTGTATCATCACCAATTGTATCAAAAGAAGATAGCTCGGGCCTACAATAGAAGGGTCAAGATAAGAAAATTTAGAGTTGGGGATTTGGTGTTGAAGCAATGTAAGCCTAATGTATCTAATCCAAGAGGGAAGTTCAGACCTAGCTGGGAAGGGCCATATGTCGTGAAACAAGTCATGAGCAAAGGTGCAGTGAAGTTATCAGACATGGATGGGAACGAATTTAGTGATCCAGTAAACATTGACAGGTTGAAGAGGTTTTATGTATGATAAAAAAAAAGAGGAAAAAAGAAGCTCGCTAGGTTGAAAACCTAAAAAGGGCAGCCTAGACAAAAGTTAGAGCAGTTCGCTAGTTCCGAAAACCCTAAAGGGCGGGCTAGGCAACAATTAGGGCTAAATGAGAGAAAATCGTCAATTAGAAAACCCAAAAGGGCTAATTGGCAACAGAGTGATCTTGTGTATGTTGGCTTTATGTTTGGTTGTTCCCCAATTTAATAAAACAGAATTAATGATTAAATTTGTTCTATGTGCACTGTTATAAGTATTTGCCAGATATGGATGAAATAAATAATCATAATTGCAAAAGGTGATGACAAATTATAAATGGAAAAGAAGCATCTTTTATTACTTTAATTATTTTTTCATCCTAACAAAACACTTTCTGAATTGACAAATTTAAAATCTATGGCAGTCGATAAGTGTAACGTGCAGGCCAGCTTTACCTTAACCAATCCAAGTAGGCTTCAGTCAAGCAAGGCATGTCTAGGTCAGGAGCAAAGTCAGAATCACGAGGCTCAGCTCCATACTAACGCCCAAGTCGGCGAGGTTCATAGCAAGTACCCAAATCAATTCAAGCTTGGGTCCAAGTACCTAATCTTGGGTCCAAGTGCCCAATTCAAATCAATTTAGGGTAGAGTATCCCAATACAGTTAGGATCGAGTATCCCAATCTAGTTTAGGATCGAGTATCCAAATCTCTTGGGTCCAGAACCCAAAGTTTTCTTTAGGTCCAGAACCTAGAATTATTCTTGAGTCCAGAACTCGAACCGGGTCCAGAGCCCAAATTTTTCTTTAGGTCCAGAACCTAGAATTATTCTTGAGTCCAGAACTCGAACCGGGTCCAGAACTCAAATTTTTCTTTTGGTCCAGAACCTAGAATTATCCTTGGGTCCAGAACCCAAATTTGTCTTTAGGTCCAGAACCTAGAATTATCCTTGAGTCCAGAACTCGAACCGGGTCCAAAACCCAAATTTTTCCTTAGGTCGAGAACCTAGAATTATCCTTGAGTCCAGAACTCGAACCGGGTCCAGAACCCAAATTTTCCTTAGGTCCAGAACCTAGAATCATCCATTGAGTCCAGAACTCGAACCGGGTCCAGAACCCAAATTTTCCTTAAGTCCAGAACCTAGAATCATCCTTGAGTCCAGAACTCAAACCGGGTCCAGAACCTAAAACCTCAAACATCTCAAAAATTAAGTCTTATTGCTTTTCACTCTCTTTCACTAAAATTTCAGATTTTTCAAGTAGGGGGCAAACTGTAGACCCTTAATTTTTGACCCAATCCGGTTCAATATGTTTTATTTAGTCCATAATGATTTTTGTTGTCCAATTGGTCCAAAATAATTTTTGCTTTAGTATCTAATTTTTATTAATAAACAAATAAAAATAAACAAATAAAAATAAAAATAAAAATAAAAATCGGAGTTGGAAAAATCGGCAGCAAAAAAACAGTTGCACGGGCCCGTGGGCTATTTCGCCCGCAGGAAATTCCTGCAGACGAAATCACTGTGCTATTTCGCTCACAGGATTTTCCTGTGGGAAAAATAGAATTTCTATTTCGCCCGCAGGAAAATCCTGCGGGCGACGCCCCAGCTCGCCCACTACCGCAGTTTTCTGTGGTAGTTTTTTTTCGCTAGTGCATTTTTTCCTGCGGCAATTTTTTTCGGCAGCGCGATTTTTTCCGACGCAAATTTTTTGAAACCTAATTTAATTAGGTTTTGGTTTCCTTTTCATATTTAGATTATTTACCGTGATTAATTAGGATTATACATAGAAAGACCTCTATAAATAAGGATCTAAAGCAACCAAATTAGGGGAGGAAAAATTTCACAGTGAGCTTGGAGAATTTGAATCCGAAGGTGAAGTGGAAAAGTAAAAATTCAATTCAATTGATTTTTAAAGGAGTAGCATCACGATTTAAGCAATTCAAAGTCAAAAAAGGCTTGTCTTTGGAGCTAGTTCATCCAAGAAGAATTGTTTTTGGAGGAATCATCAAAAGAAGGTATGTGTTAATTGATTTTCTTTAATTGTTTTTTACACAGTAGCAAATCTATGAAATTTAGGTTATTCAAAATTAAAAACCTTTGAACTTTAATTTAGTTTTTCTAAAGTTAAAAACATTAATCTGTTGCTTTATTTCCCAAAGAATTTAAAGTTATTAGTTTTATTTCTTCAAAACCTCAAAACCAAAATTTGTTTTCTAAATTCATAAAATCTTAAAACATGTTCTGTTTCTCATAAAAAAAAAACCTAAAAACACTTTTCCAATTATATAAATCTTTTCTATTTATAAAAACTTTAATTTTTTTGGTTTATTTTCATAAAATCACATAAAAGTATCAAATTGATTTGTAATCCTAAAAGTTCCATGCATCACACATGACCCTAAATTCTAAATATACTAAACCCAAATTCAACTTCCAAAATTCAAAATAATGAACACTAACCCTTTTAAAATCTTAAACCCTAATTTTTATGAACCCTAATCCTTTTAAAACATTAAAAAATATAAAAACATAAATTTTACACAGTAGCTTAAAAACACAATGAATCACCATTTAAAACCACAAATTAAAAGTGTTTTAAAGTATCTAAAACCCTAGTTTCATGATTTCACAATTCAAATATTAATTTAGTTAATCAAATAGTCTTACCAACCTTTTAAAACATAAAACCCTAATCTATTTTAATTCCATAAAAAGTCACAGTAGCTATAATTGAACTTAATTCCATGCTTGATTATACTTTGATTTATCTCTTATGCTTTAATTTAATTTCAATACTTGATTTATTTAATTTATCATGGATGGATGTTTATTTTATATTTTGATTAATAGCTTTGATGAATGATTTATTTATGATGAATGATTATTTACTTTTATCAATTAATTTAGATTTCCAAAAGTTGTAAGAGGTATGTTTCCACTTGGTGGGTACCTCATTAGTTAAACATCATGTAATTTAATTTGCTTTTCTATTTTAGAACCTATGTAAAGGGAATGTTTCTACCTTTTGGTGGGTGTCCTATTTAGGCATGTGATGTAAGACATGTTTCCATCCTTGGATGGGTGTCCATTTATTTGCTTTGTTTGGACATTGCTTTGATTTTAATATATTGATGCTTTCTTTTAATTATTGTGTGTAATATGGATAATGTTGTTATATTTAAGAATTTTATAATATTAAGACCTGTAAAGGAGGCCGGTTCCAATGAACCGGGCGTTGTGGGGGTGCTGGGCCATTTCTCACCTTCCCCACACGTACCCAACTTTCCGAACCCATTAGGAGGTTGGGGATTCCTTAGGAATCGAGTCATCCACCCCTTTCTTTTTTCCCGGCCCGTCCGGGTGGCGACTCCATTTTCTCCGGACTTAGGTTCATGTTCTCTAAGGCCCCAAGCCTAAACAGTGCCGAAGTCGCAAGAACCATTCAACCAATAGTGGAGGCAAAAATCCCCGCTCACAAGCCTATGATTAATAATTCTTAGTATAAACTAGGCTCACAATTGATTTTTGTTATTTCATAATTGACCTAAATAATTTGTAAGCTCTTTGTAAGAAAAGGTTAGATGAAATTCAAAAAATAGTTTTTTTTTTTTGAAAAAGCCATTGTAAAAAGATTTTAGAAAAAATGGATTTTAGGCTTTGTATTTGGGTCATGAGAAAAGAATTTGTTTATGGAAAAGTTATATATCCAAAGAACATTTTGAAATATTTTGAAAATTGCTTTAATCTTTTTGACTTCAAAGAAAAAATTTATTTTGAGCTTACAATGTACTTAGGTCATATTAGAAAAAGAACAAACAAGCATTTGGGGGTAAAACCTAAGGAAAGTAACTAGGCCAATTATATGAGCTTTAGTCTTTGGGTTAGAAGGCTTAGGTTTCCATTGAAAGTATATACCAAAAGGTACAAGGCTATGAGCGGTTATGCCATGCTTGATCTCCATATCTTGAGTGAAAGTATGGTATCCCTTACATAACACAACACGGGTAACACAGGCGTCCTAACTAACGCACACGATGCAATCTAAATGATGCAATGGATAATATCATGATAAGAAAGAATAGAATAATAAAAAGACCAATAGAATCAACTTTTCTTATCCCTAGTGAAGTCACAACTATAGCGGGGATTTTTGCCCCCACTCCTAGTGGAATGGCTCTTGCAACTTCGGCACTGTTTAGGCTCATGCCTTAGAGAACATGGGCCTAAGCCCGGAGAAAATTGAGTATTCAATCGGATGGGCTGGGAAAAAGAAAGGGGTGGATGACTCAATTCCTAAGAAATCCCCAACCTCTTATTGGGTTCAAAAAGTTGGGTACGTGTGGGGAAGGTGAGAAATGGCCCAACGCCCCCACAACGCCCGGTTCATTGGAACCGGCCTCCTTTGCAAGTCTTAATATTATAAAATTCTTAAGTATAACAATATTATCCATATTACATGCAACAATTAAAATAAAGCATCATTATATTAAAATCAAAGCAATGTCAAAACAAAGCAAATAAATTGACACCCATCCGAGGATGGAAATTTGTCCTTACATCGTCCATGTCTAAAACTAAATAGGACACCGACCAAAAGGTGGAAATATGTCCTTTACATTGGCCTAAAATATATAAGCAATTTAAATTACATAAAATTTAACTAATGTGATACCCACAAAGTGGAAACATACCTCTTACAATTTTAATACCAAAACAAACAAATAATAATCATAATAATAAAGAAAATATCCATCCATGATAAATTAAATAAATCAAGCATTGAAATTAATTAAATCAAAATATATAATAAACTACGTAATCAAATCTAAAATTAAATAAAGAAAATAAAGATACAAATTTAGGTTTATGTCTCAATTTAGGGTTCTTTAATTAACATTTAGGGTTTTGGGATTTTGGAATTATTATTATTATTATTATTATTTAGGCTACTGTGAGGGTTGTTGTAAAAATGGAATTGATTAGGGTTTAATAATTTTAAGAAAGTAATAAGGTTTTTGGTTAATCAAATTAGGGTTTAGGGCTAACATCATGAAATTAGGGTTTTGGAACCTTAAGATATTAGGGTTTAGGACTCATGGTTAAGATATTAGGGTTTTATGGTTTGAAACCTTAATTTTGTAGATTATGATTTTGAATTTAGGATTTGATGTTTTACCGTGATCAAAGTTAAGTATGGTTTTAATATTGACTATACCAACTACTTGTGTATTTTTAGGTGAAACAAATATAGACAGCCAAATTTATTGTTGAAAGATTAAATAACTCACTGAATAAAATTATAACAAAATAGCTACTGTGAAGGTTTGAAAACAAAATTAATTAAGAAATAGGGTTTGAACTAATTAGGGTTTAAGAAATTAGATTTGAGTTTTGAATGATTATATTATTCACTTTAATTAAAACCTAGCTACTGTATGAATTGAATCAAAAAAGAAATTGAATAATCAATATGTTGTGATGAGAGTTTGAATGTGGAAGTAATTTTTGATTTAATAAACTGAATTTAGAGAACTTACCTACGTTTGAAGGCTCCACCAAATTGACGAGATTGATCCAAGCTTCTGCCTGCCTCAATGCTTAATTTCTGGTCCAGCAATATCAAGACTTTGATGCCATGTGAATCAGACAGTGTTTATTTTTTGATTTCTCAATTGTTGTTGGTCGCTTAAAGGTTTTAGCTTCCTGATTGTAAGCTTTAAAATTTTTACTCCGTTGCTAGGGTTTTTCTCTCCATCCCCCTTCTATCTCTCGGGTTTTTTTTCCTCCCCCTGTTCTTGTGTTTTAATGTGGTATTTATAAGAAAAAATAAAGAACTAATCCTATTTTAATAAGGAAATACTAACTATTTAGAAAAAATTACTAAACCGTGTAAAACAAGATTTGGTTAAAAAATCGACAGCATGCTCGGGTTGCCAGGCCTGCGGGCTGCGTTGGCAAAAATTACTGCGGGCTACGGGCGTGGGCCAGGCGAGCTGGACAAGCCAGTTCATCACAGAACTAGGCAAGCCCAGCTGCGGCGAATTGGGTGCGGTGAATTGGGCAGTGTCTAATTCGCCGTAGACACTTTCTACGGCGAAATGCCTTGCCGCTCATCACTCGTCGATCCGTTCGATTTTTATTTTTTTTATTTTTTATTTTTATTAAAAATAACTATTAAATATTATAAGTAATTAAAATATTATTAAAATAATTAAAATATCATAAAAATTATTTTAAACTATTAGATTGGACTGTGTCAAAAATTAAGGGTCTACAAGGGGTGAATATCACTGTTAATAAACAGTGAATAAATAGTGAATAAATAGTGAACAAATAGTAAATTGAATAATTCAATTCAATTATTAAGATATTTGCGTGTCTAAAAATATTTTTGTCCTTTAAAAAAATATTTTTCTACACAGGGGCAAGAGGATATAGGTATGATAAAAAATAGCTAATTTTTTTTAAAAGTTTTTATTAATATCCTACTAACAACAATTATCTTTTAAAGATACTTCGAGTCAAGAACTTAAGTTATTTTTTAGTCCAGAACTCACCCTCGGGTCCAGAACCCAAATTATTTTTTAGTCCAGAACTTACTCTTAGGTCCAGAACCCAAATCATTTTTGAGGAACTCATCCCGGGTCCATAACATAAACTATTCTTCAGTCCATAACTCACCATCGGGTCTAGAACCCAAATAATTTTTGAGTTCAGAACTCATCCTGGGTCTAGAACCCAAATTATTTTTGAGTTCAGAACTCACCCTCAAGTCCAGAACCCAAATCATTTTTTAGTCCCGAACTCATCCCAAATCCAGAACCCAAGTCATTTTTTAGTCCAAAACTCAACTTCAGGTCTAGAACCCAAATTATTTTCTAGTCCAAAACTCACCCTCGGGTCTAGAACTCAAATCATTTTTGAGTTCAAAACTCATCTCAGTTCCAGAATCCAAAATTATTTTTTAGTCCAAAACTCATCACAAGTCCAGAATCCAAGTTATTTTCAAGTCCAGAACTCACTCTCGGGTCCAGAATCCAAATTATTTTTAAATCCATAACACACCCTCGGATCCAAAACCCAAATCATTTTTTAGTCCAAAACTCATCCTAGGTCCAAAACTCAGATTATTTTTTAGTCCAGAGCTCACTCTTGGGTCAAGAATGTAAAATTATTTTTGGAGTCCAGAACTCAATCCGCCCTCGGGTATGGAATTCAGTTTGGCTCAAAACCCAATAAAAAATCACATTGCTTTTCACTCTCTTTTGCTATAATCCTAGATCGTTCAAGAAGGGGACAAACCGTAGACCCTTTAATTTTTTACCAAGTCCAGTCCAAAGATTTTAAAACAGTCTGAAATAATTTTTATGGTATTTATTATTTATTTTAATAATTATTTTATAATATAATATTTATTTTAATAATATTTATTATTTATTATTTATTTTAATAATATAATATTTATTTATTATTTATAATATTTATAATGTTTATTATTTATTATTTATTTTTATAATATTTACTTTATTTTATTTTTATTTTTTATTTATTTTTAATAATATAATTAATTATATAATATTTATTTTTAAAAACAAAAATAAATAATAATAATAATAATAAATAAAAATTGGACGAATCAGCAACGGACGCGCTGCAGCCGGTGTGGCACGTCGATTGGCCCAACGATCCTACGGCGAATTACGCCTAATGCACCAATCTCGCATGCCCATCCTCGCAAGCCCTTAGTGCTACCTCGCAATTGGCCCAACAATCCTCACAGTGCCCCAACGCGCAGGCCCAAGCAGCCCCAGCGCCCGCAGGCAATTTCTGCCCAATCCTTGTTTTAGTCGGTTTTGTGATTTTTTTCTTAACAAGTCTATATTTCCTTAATCCTTAAACAAAAAACTTTAGGTTTTTATTTTTTCCTATAAATAACATATTAAAACACAGTATAGAGGACTTTGATTCTCTGGACTTTTGAGATTTTTGGACTCGGTAATTAGAGAAACATAAAGCAAAAACAAAGGGGAAAAACCTAAGCAATCAAAAATTAAAATACTCTCATTCACAAGGAAACAAGGCAGTGTTGTTTTGATTTTGCTCAACCAGGAAAAGTGATTGGAGCAGGCAGAGTCTTGATCAATCCTCTCAATCTGGTGGAGCCTTTAATGTAGGTAAGTTAATCCAAATGTTATTTATTGAATGAACAATCATCTTCACCCTTAAAACTCTAATCATACTGGCAATCATCAAATTCTCTTTTTTAATTTTTGGTTCATACGGTAGCTAAGTTTTTTTAATTTAAGTAAATAATATAATCATCAAATATTAATCCATTTTCCCAAACCCTAATTAATCCTTCTATTCTCGAATTACAAAATAGTTGAATATTTTTAAAAAAATAATAATAATGTTAGTGTTTTTTAATTAAAACCCTAGTTTCTAAAATTAAACACTAAAATCTTAATTTTTAAATTTAAACCTATAAAACCCTAATTTTATTTAAGAAACCTTAATTCAAGATGTAAACCTAAATTTGTATATTTATTTCTTTATTTAAGTTTGGATGCATGATTTATCAAGCATTAATGAATGGTTTACTTGTTGTTTAATCTTTGATGAATTATTTATTCATGATGAATGAACGATTATTTTTATTGATTTATTTTGGTTTCAAGAATTGTAAGAGGTATGTTTCCATGATTGAGTACCTCATTAATTAAGCTCCATGTAATTTAAATTATTTTCATATTTTGGGATTAATGTAAAGGACACGTTTCCACCTTTTGGTGGGTGTTCTATTTAATTTTAGACATTGGATGATGTAAGGACATGTTTCCATCCTTGGATGGGTGTCCATTTATTTGTTTCATTAGAACATTGCTATGATTTTTAATAAAGTATTTGTTTATTCATATGATTGCATGTAGTATGGATAATATCATTGTATTTAAGAATTTTATAATATTAAGACCTAAAAAGGAGGTCGGTTCTAATGAACCGGGCGTTATGGGAGTGCTGGGCCATTTCTCACCTTCCCTATATGTATGTGAGCGGGCATTTTTGCCCCCACTCCCGGTGGAATGATTTTTATGACTTCAGCACTATTTAGACTCGGGGCCTTAGAGAACACGGGCCTAAGCCTGCAGAAAATGGAGTTGCCACCCAGACGGGCCGAAAAAAAGAAAGGGGTGGATGACTCGATTCCTAAGAAATCCCTAACCCCCTAATGGGTTAGAAAAGTTGGGTACGTATGGGGAAGGTGAGAAATGGCCCAGTACCCCCACAACGCCTGGTTTATTGGAATCGGTCTCCTTTGCAGTTATTAATATTATAAAATTTTTAAATATAATAATATTATCCATATTACGTGCAACAATTAAAATAAAGCATCATTATATTAAAATCAAAGCAATGTCCAAACAAAGCAAATAAATGGACACCCATCCGAGGATGAAAACATGTCCTTATATTGTTAATGTCTAAACTAAATAGGACACCCACCAAAAGGTGGAAACATGTCCTTTACATTGGTCCAAAATATAAAAGCAATTTAAATAATGAGGTACCCACAAAGTGGAAACATACCTCTTACAACTTTAATACCAAAATAAACAAATAATAATCATAATAATAAAGAAAATATCCATCCACGATAAATTAAATAAATCAAGCATTGAAATTAAATAAATTAATCATCAAAACATATGATAAACTACATAATCAAATCTAAAATTAAATAAAGTAATAAATGTATAAGTTTAGGATTTCCATCTTAGAATAGGGTTTTTGGAATTAGGATTTCAAAACTTATGGTTTTAGAAAACTAAAGTTTTGTAATTAGGGTTTTGGAATTAGGGTTTTTGAAACTAGGATTTAAATTGAGGTTTCATCTTTTAGGGTTTAGGTTTTTTTGAGGTTGCTGGGATTATGAAATTTAAGGTTTAAGAAAGTTTAAGGTTTCTATGAAACTAGGGTTTAGGAATTAAGTTATTTGAATTAGGGTTTGAATCTAGGTTTAGGAATTAAGCAACAAGAGTTTGGATTTCAGGTTTTCTGGAATTAAAGGATTCTGACATTTTAGAATTTGATTAGGGCTTTGGTGTTTTAAATTTGAAAATAGATTTTATAAATTTAGGTTGAATTTAGAAAAAAAATTTAGGTTTTGGAAAATTAAGAAAACAATTAGGGTTTTGGGAATTGATAAAACAATTTAAGGTTTTGGAAAATTAAGAAACAATTAGGGTTTTAGGAGTTAATAAAACAATTTAGAGTTTTTGGAATTGGAAAGAAGATTAGGGTTTTTAGCAACTGGGCAATTAGATTAGGGTTTTGATAGTGTTTTTTGATTATATGAACATTAAACTCAAATCATGTTGTTTAAATCAAGTAATCAAGACTATGAGGTTTAAGTTAACTATTGGACCTAAATAATTTCTTAATCTTCAAACTTCTAATGATATTTATAGAAGGGAATGTATATACTGGACAATCAAATAAGTTGTAAATCAAGGATGAAACTACTGTGAATTGAAACAAATTAAAGAATTAAATCAAACCTCCGTTTGTTGGTTCCTCCAAATTGATTTCTAAATGAACAATGAACAAAGATAGCGTTGCTGTTTTTGATGGATTGATGACTGATGAATGTCTACTGCTAATCTTCTCTGTTTGTTGCCGTCTCTTCCATTTTGTTGTTTAATCTCTCATAATTTTAATTGCCGATCCTTGTTAATGTTAATTCCTTGCTGTTTCCCCTCTTTTAATGTTCTGAAATGTTATTATTTATAGGCCCTAACCTCACTCAGAATCCTTAACCTAATATTAATCAGTCCATTGAACCCATGTCGACCTGGTTGCTTTAGGTCGATATGAGACCAACCTCATGTCGACCTTGGGCTGCCTAGGTCGAGATGAGGCATGCTCATGTTGGGGCCTCCAGGTTGACATGGACCAAAGTCATGTCAACCTAGGACATCTAGGTCGACATGAGCCAATGCTCATGTCGACCTGGGGCCTCCAAGTTGACATGAGTTAAGGTTCATGTCACTTGGGCTTTTGAACTTAAACTAATTTTGCATTTTTTAATTTTTTGGACCGGACCTTCTAAAAAAACTTGATTTAGTGGTTTGTAGTTGAGTTTGTGACTTTTAAAATTGGACAGACTTATTAGGAGTTGTAAATTGGATCGAATTTATTTTGACATCCTTTAATTAGGACCATATCAAATTGGGGTCAAAATTAAGGGTCTACAGTTTGCCCCCTGCTTGAGCGATCTGAGACTTTCAGTAGAAGAGAGTGAAAAGAAACACGACTTTGAGCTGATTTTGGAAGAGTATGGATACTTGGATTTGATTTGGGTACTTGGACTTGGGGTAAGTTATAGACTTAAGGGTAATTTGGATTCTCGATCCTAAAGTAGATTTGGATACTCGATCCTAAACTGGATTTAGATACTCGATCCTAAACTAGATTTGGATACACGATCCTAAACTGGATTTGGATACTCGATCCTAATTGGATTTGGATACTCGATCCTAACTTGATTTGGATACTCGATCCTAAAGTGGACTTGGATACTCGATCCTAAACTAGATTTGGATACTCGATCCTAACTTGATTTGGATACTCAATCCTAAAGTGGACTTGGATACTCAATCCTAACTGGATTTGGATACTCGATCCTAAAGTGGACTTGGATACTCGATCCTAAACTGGATTTGGATACTCGATCCTAACTGGATTTGAATACTCGATCCTAAAATGGACTTGGATATTTGATCCTAATGTGGATTTGAATACTCGATCCTAAACTGGATTTGGATACTCGATCCTAACTGGATTTGGATACTTGATCCTAAACTAGATTTGGATACTTGATCCTAAACTGGATTTGGATACTCGATCCTAAACTAGACTTGGATATTCGATCCTAAACTGGATTTGGATTTTGGACCAAAATATTTGAAAGGGAGTTTGAAAAAATTTTGTATACGCATAAACTCAAAAATTAAAATGGAGAAACTTTGCCCCCTGTGTAGGCTCAAATCAATAATTTTTCTCATGCAGGCTCTGATTGATGTTTATATTTTGTCTTGCTCTTTGTATAAGCATGCATCTCTTCTTTTCTTTTTTGCAAAATGACTAGAGCTTCCTCAAGCAATGATTTTTCCATGCCCCCTTGATGCAATATCTTCTTTATGATTGCTTCATAGAGTGTCTGTTGTTCACTTTGACAAAGAAAAATGCATTATGATATGATCACGTATGCATGATATGCATCAGTAATACTTACAACTCACAGACTGAGGTGATCAGCTGAAGTGTATTCATTGACTCTTTCCATATGCTTCTTCAGTTCTTGCTTTGGAATGACATAATGCTTCACATTTATGGCTTTTACCTTCAAGATGTTGAGAACATAAATAATGGAGGCTCCAAGCAGCAGAGATACATCCATTTCATACTAGGATTTAGCACAGCAGTTGGTAACTATTTACATCCTTGCCAATAACTATTTACTTTGCCTAATGTGTCCTTTGAGGTTCGATGATTCAACATACTTCCCTTACCTTGAAGGCTTCATGTGATAAAAACTTTTTTTTTGAAATCAAATGTTGGCTTTGCCAAATCAATATCAATTTACCTCAAGACTTGATTTTTCCAAATTAACATATTTATAACATGACAACCCTAGTTACCATACTAAACTCGGGAATTATTTCTATTTAAGCAAGAACTGTTGCACTTCAGATAGGCAAATACACATTACTTGGCCAAAGGTCTCATTAAGTTTGAATATTATCTATCTCATATGCATGCTTATTCAAACTATCTCCACTAATAGACTCTACCTACCAAGAGAGATCAACAGGTGTTTGATAGGCTTGAAATGGGGTCTATAAGGGACATGGGTTAAATGAAGGTCATTTGTAAGTTAGAGCCGTTGTGACACTATGGGCAAACTCTCACACTACAAATTTCTTGTTCAAACTTTAGGCAGCTGGGAGCAATCTTGCTAGACTCTAAATTCCTTCTATCTTCTTGGCATTAATCTGGATCTTGATTAGAACAGTCTTTGCCCTTGCAAAAAGTTTGGTGCCTAAATTCATTTCTTTTCTTCTTTCTCTTTCTTTTTCTTAATCTTCCCCTTCTTTGAGAATTTTGTTCTTTTTCCCTGTAGGACTGTCAAAAATAGAGACTTTCAAGAATTGGATGGTCTTTCTCCTTTTTCTCTGATTTTGATTGAATCTTTGGTTGGGTTGGACCAATTCAAGTCAAATTGTCCTTATAAACCAAATGGAATCCTTTTGCTACTTTAGGAAAAAAAGAACTCAGTTGGCTTTCTGAACCACCTTTTTAGGTTTTATCTTTCTTTTTTCTTTTTTCTTCTTTTTTTCCCTTTTTTTTGTTTTCTTCTTTTTTTGTCTTTTTTCTTTTCTTTTTTCTCTTTTTTCTTTTCTTTTCTTTTTCTCTCTTTTTTTTTGGTTCTAACTCTAAAAGAGTTGTCTTGTTTGTACCAACTTGGAATTCTAATAATGGATAAGTTGAGTGACATAAATCTCCTTTAACAGGGATAAATCATTTGTTACTCTGATGTTATCTTGATAGATTGGAGATATTAGGTGAACTTCAACTACCCTTATGGTCTTGAAAACATCAACTACCCTTATGGTCTTGAGAACTTCAACTATCTTCATGGTCTTAACTATTCATTTCTTTCTTTGATCTTCTTGCCTTTTCATCTTAGTGATCATAAGACTAGTCAAAAGTATCACAATAGCTCAGGTTAGGTTGTTGGGGTTTGTAAGCCAATGAAAGGAAAGCTAAAATTTTATGAAGGCTTAAAGGGACAACTAGGGATTGATATTTAATTGGATGGATACTAGTTGTTGGCTAACCAAACAATGCCTAGATCATTTCTCTCTTAAAATAAGCAGAGTTCAATTTCACCTCGAAAGTCTGTCAAAGCATGTTCTAAGACTGACTAGGACCTATACAAAGGTAATTATGCAGGAGCCCTCTTTAAGTAAGCATACACAAATCAATGCTATAGAGCAATTCCCTCATCTAGTAAAGGCATTCAAGTCATGATGCCTAGATACATTAATTTATGAACATCAAGCAAGCTTCCTCATTAGTTGAGCACCAAAATGAATAAAAGACCAACAAAAATTTTGATGAAAGTAATTTATTCAAATAAATTTAAACTTGAAAAACATGATTGCTCCATAAAACACCAAATAAATAAAATAAAACAAGAAAAACAAACAAGCCAAGGGAAGTTTGTTGAGTTAAGCTTCTTCTCCTTTCACATCTTCAATATTCCCATCTTGAAAGGAGGATAAGACAAGATCTTCCGCCAATCCTCCTCCTACCATAAAAGTTGCTGGTGGTGGCACTCTGTTGAACTTAGGCAGAGGATTGCTTTTGGTATTAAGCTTATCCGGCTCAGGTAGCTTACCACTCTCAATCAAATCTTGGATCTCGTGCCTTAGACGAGCACATTTATCCATTTCATACCCTTGCATTTGATGAAATTGATAGAAGGCCTCGGCATTGAAGTTTGGTGGCAGGGGATTATGTAGCGGTCAAGGAGCCAATGGTTGTAATGCAGCTTGATGAAAACCCAAGATAGAGGTTTCCCTAATTCTGAGAATTATCTTTTATTTCCTTAACCAGTCGCATTAATATCAACTTCTTTTTGCGTGCTTTGATTGCTAGGCTGGTAGTTCCCTTTCTCATTCCTTCTTATTGAAAAGTGATTCTTCTCCCTTTCCCATTCTTCAATTTGCAGACCAGCTTGGAGAAGATCTTTGAAATCACGAATGAGTGTATGAGACATCCTTTCACAAAGACTAGGCAACACCCCTCTCACAATCATCCTTATTTGATCAGATTCATCGGGCCTCTTCTTGAGCAAAGCAACCTTATTTCTCCATCTTTTGACATAGTCCACAAAATTCTCATTTAGCCTTTGTCTAATGGACTCAACTTCCATTAAGGTAACTTTTAGCTTGACATTGTACCCATATTGCTGAATGAAAGCCTTGTACAACATATCCTAATCTTTTTGAGTACTTTCCTCTAAGGTGTTGAACCAATTTTGGACAATAGAATCCAATGAGAGCATAAAATACCTCTGAGTTTGAGCCTTAGTAGCTCGGGCAGACTGCATAGCAGTGATATACTACTTCACATGGAGGTGAGGATTTCTGGTTCCATCAATTTTTGCAAAGGATGGCATCTTAAATTTGTACGAAACTTCTTCGTCTGGCTCAAATAATTCATCAACTTTGGACATTTCTTCGATTTTTAGCTTCTTCTCAAATTTCTTTTCCAAATCCGCAATCATCTTTTCAACATCAAAAGTTTCATTTTTCTCTACAGCTGATCTTTCAATAATCTTTGATTCTTTCTTCTTGTCTTGAGGATTTTGAAAGTATTGAGCCCAATCATCATCATCATCAATGATCACCTTATCATAATTAAAAACCACTTCACCAACTTTAGCCTTCCCCTTGTCCTTTGGCTTCTTAGTGCTAGCAGATGCTTCGGCATCATTTCCTAAAATTGTAGCCAATTGATTTTTTATGGTCTCGGCCAGGGCCTCTTTTCTTTCTTCCATCTTGGTATTGAGGGCGTCATCCACCATTCTTTAAATTTTTTCGGGCTCCATTGCTTTGGTGAAAAAGAGATTGAGTCATTGCTAGATTCTTCGTCTCCAGCATAGGTTGGATTGTCGTAAACTTTTGAACTATCATAATCTAGGGCTGTGAGCCAGAAAGGATTAATGATATGAGATGCAAATGAATGCATGTATGCACAAATAATAGACAAAGATAAGTAGAACGTCCCTTCCAACCTTATAACATCCACACACGAATGGCGAGTCTCTTTTCCTAGGTGATATGGTTAACAAAATACCAACATGGGGTATATTATTTTTTGAATAATTCCCTCGGACGTTTCAACCAATAGTTATATTTTCAAAAAAAGAAATCAGTTCATGATAATTCCCATTAATTAGGCTTTAATCCATTTAACCAACTAAAGTAGCTTTTAAGCTATACTAGATTAAAACTAAATTAAGAGGTTTATTATAAATAGATTTCTCACTTCAAAAAGTAACTAATGATTCATGCCAAAAACAAGCGCACGATATATATAATTTAAAACACACTTACTCTCCCATTTCAAATACATTGACCCAAACATTATTTATAATATACAATACGTAAAATTCAAAACAAAATATATTATGCATAAAACTCAAAATGTACAATAACATAAAAATATATACATGTTGCTGGCAGTGTTTCTAATCTTGATAGCAACTGTACAAGCTCAACTACAAGTCTAGACCCGACCTGGTCTAGAAGAACTCTCTAGCTCAACTGGGTCTACCCTGTCACCTGCGCGATGGAAACAATCGCTCTAAGCCGAAGCCTAGTGGTACAAACTTTGATAATAACAATATAACTCAATGCAATACCAAATGCACAATGCATATAGATGTCATATCAATCCACTTTCTTATATTTTTCAAATAATTCATAAGCACAACTCATAACATTATATTACTCAATTGTATCATAATTCATAATTCACAGTAAAACAAAGACAAGCATGGGCCCAAAAAGGATCTAACATGCTATTCAAATTTCAGAGTTACTGCTTTGATCCATAATGACACCAAGTATCTAGCCCTGTAGGCAATATATATATCCATGGATAATGTAACAGCCCCAGTCACTTGGACATCAACCCAGCTAGACCCTTAGGCCCCAGTATCTTGGTCCTCAACCCGGCTAGACTGCTACAGTTTTTGAGGCTTACAACCCAATCTTTTCACCCAAAAAATATCATATTTATCAGCTGGTCTGGCTTACGACCCAGTCTTTTCACCATTCTAGCATATAGCCCGTAGGCAATCATAGGCATGCCGCCAAACCCAGAACTCTGAAAATTGAATAACATAATAGGCACACAATTTATTCATATTTCTCATTATTAATCTCTTTCTCAGTTTTACATATTCAATCTAGGCACATTGCCTTATTTTCACTTTTTTTTCACTTTTCTCATTTTTCACATCTTTCTCATTTTTCTCACTTTTCTCATTTTTATCAATATCAATTCATTTCATTATTACACATATCTCATTTTTTCATTCACAACACATTACCCAATTACTTTGGGTATTTTTCACATAATATGCATATTTCACATGTTACACAAATTAGCCATTATCAATGGCTTTTCACAATGCATTTAACACATATATGACATTACAAATGTCATAGCATATTATTCATACACAATCAATGAACCAAGTAGCTTAACACATTTTTCAACCAAAATGTGTTAAGTCCAAATGTCATGTAAATATAAATAATATATTCAAAGTTTGTACATACCTCCACTAGCAACCCAAAGCAAGCTTAACAAAACCTCCAATCCTATCCTTCCAACTTTCCCTTCACCACTTGGATGAAACAAATCAACCTCCCTCAATGCCTATACCAAATGTGAGCATACATAATCATTTAATATCACATTCTAAGTTATTCTCAACATCAAACCATAATTAAACATCACTCTAAACCAAATCCCAAAATTAAGCTTCACCTTACTTTAACTTTTAAAAACCATATCAAGCCATTTAAATTAGTGTTTTAAGTTTATTAATATCATTAGAAACATGTTTTAGCATGTTTAAACCAATTACATTAATTAACCACATGCTTATGTCCAAAACCCTAAAATGGCATAACCTTCACCATTGAAGGATCTCCATTCCAACTCAATACAATTATCATTTCAATCTTATTTCTACCACTTATATCATTAAATAACATGATTTAAGCATTAAAATCAAACAATTAATCATTCTTTGAAAATTCACTTTTCCAAAACCCTAAATCAATACTACCATTCTCAAACTCCAACCAAATACAACCAAATCCAATATTTGACTTTAAAATACTTGTTTATGAATCAAAACAACACATTTGGAACCAATTTGCACAATTAAAGCTCATGTTTCCTAAACCCAAAAATTCCATAACCCTAAATTCTCTCTCTTCACCATTCTTTAAGTAAACTCCATCATCTCTTCAATCTAACCTTAGAATCATTGTTAACTACACAAAATAACATCATACACACCAATTCCAATAATTATAATATACTATATCAAAATCTAAATTTTCACATAATACAAATTTCCAAGGAATTCAAAGAAAAGAGTTGGAAACTTACTAGTTTTGGATGAAATCACCAAAAATTCACTTGAAACTTGTTAAATCCTTCAATTTATGGAGTATGGAAGAATTAAATTCATGCTCCAAACTCCCATGGAAAACGTCCTAAAGGAAGAAGAAGAAGAATACTTTTTTTAAATATATCTTTTCCTTTTCATCTTATTTTTAACCATATATATATTAAAATAATTTAATAATTAATTAATTATTTATTTATTTATTTAATAAATTAAAAGTCCTAAATTCCCTCTTCCATTCAAAAATAATTTATTTTTGAATTATTTTATTAATTTTGAATTTCTAAGATTTAATTACCAAAATACCCTTTTACTTTGACTTTTCTTTTAAAAAGTGTTGACTTTTATATGTTGTATATATTTTACAGATATATCACATATATGTTCTACTTTTTCATTTAAAACTCCTTCATTTTTTTATTTAAAACCATTAATTTAATTTATCCATTTAAATTATAATTTATTTTATCAAATTTTTAAAAATTATAACTTTTCAAAAATTTGAGATATTACACATATGCACAAGTAATGTGTATCTTATATACACATCAAATGTACCTTATATGTGTATTAAATATTAAGTATGTAATGTATTAATCCAACATATACAATTAATATACCATATGTATATGTTATATATACTCTAAATATATATATATTGAGTATATACAATTTTATATCTCCAAAATCACGGATGTTACAATTTTCTCCCCCTTAAATAATTTCGTCCTCAAAATTATCCAATATGGTAATAAATCATCCAAATCATCATTTTACCAACTTACATAATTTCTATTCTCCCCTTTAGGTTCATTCTTAATTTCCTTTTTATCATTACCTAACACATCATTATACTGTCTATTTACTCGAACAATCACAACAAATTATCATATCATCAATCGAATTGTTATTAGACAAAAATTAGTTCTTCTCTTTAATATGTATACCCACAAACTTATTGCATTCAAAATATTTGATCACTTCATTATCTTAAAAATATACTCTCATCACCTTAAATTCAAATGTTGATAACTTTTATTTTAACACAATAATTTTACACATCTTCACTTTGATCCTACTCTTTATACAATTACCACATAATAATTTGACATCACCATTATACAACAGCAAAATCTTATTTCCTTAATAAGATTCATTCCCATTGTACTATAACTAACATTTTTCTCTTATAATTATTTGAAACTAATATTACTTAGCTCCTTTCATATGCATATACATATCATAATGTTGTATTAAGCACATTATCATATAACTTGCATATTCTTAATACAATTACACACATTGAATTTCAATAAATACTTATAAACTTATTACATTTCGGATCAATTGATCTAACTATCACAATATGACCATCACAATCTTATTCTATTCTGACTAACCTTTAGTCTATTTTAAATTCATCAATCTGGTTTCAATTCATGACTTAATTCTTTTAGGTCAAATTTATTCTCAAATTTTAATTCTCTTCAAATTCATCATTATAGATAATATTCACTTCCCATAGTCTCATTTACTTTACACATCATTTTAATCAACTTATTCATTTTATACCACTTTCAAACACATTTATTATAACTCTTACTCACATTTCTTATAGTTACCCTATTTACACAAATCACTTTTCTTACACATCATTGAAAGCTCATCATATTTTCACAATTCTCTTTTGTTTCCACACTTTCTATAATTATAAACAAATTTCTAGTATAAAATTATAAGATATAACTATGCAAACCATAAGTCTTGACCATGTTTCTTGAAGAATAACTATCAATCTCACCAAAACTATGCAACGGTCATGCCATAATAATGGTCGCACCTGTGGCTTATAAATAAATACTGCTCCTCTATTATTTTTCTTCAAACATTTTCAATCACAATGTTAAGTTCGTATCGCAAAAATCACATATTCATTTTCTAATCTTTTGCTACACGAAAAAAATTAAGATGTTTCAGCTCTGTTTCAAAGCAATTTACTCTTATTCACTTGATCATCATTAGCCTAACTCATATTTCAACAATATTATCATTAACATCTCATACATATACACATTCGTTCATATGCTAATCTACGCAATTTCCATTTATTACTCCATTTCTAATCTATCTCTTATAAAAATTTTCATTTATATATGTATATATATATATATTTCCATTTCCACACTTTTTTTTTCATCATACTTTCCTTTTCCTTACAATCTCTCATATATACGCATATACTTTGGGCCCAAAATGCTATACAATCATCAAGTTCAGTTGTTATAATAACAATTTCACCGTCAGCGCTGTTCGGGTTCATTCTCAATCTCAATTCATCACATGACTTAACTATACGCAGGTCAAGACCTAATTTTTCTTAGGTCTATTAATACATGCAATATCATTCTCAATATCACCAGACACGTATTTGTATAAGGTAGTAAACACTCAATAATATTTTTTTAATCATCCACTTACACCTTCGTAAGTCATAATCACAATGTGACTTACTTTCCAAATTTTCTTACATATCATATTTGTGTTCATATAGAAAAAAATCTTATCACACAAATCATACTATTATGCTCAATTCCTCTTTTACATACAACCTATACAAAGTTAACATTTATCACCTTTCAGAGAACATTATCATTTCTCATTCTTTTGACATTTCTTAGGTTATTCATCAATTCAACATATATATACACTCTTACCGCAACATAATTAATATCTTCCTTATTTAATCGGCCATCTCTTAAATAAGTTTCTTATTATATATATGTATATATTATATTAACACCTCACATAAATCTTAGTCACATTTCCAATGTGACATCTCTCTCACATTTTTTTATGCATTTATCATACCCTTCATATCCCTTTTCATCATTTCCAATGCAATTACCTAAAGTAACTCATTTTTACTTACTTAATCATTTCCCTTTTATTTCATAACAAATTTCTATATTATCAACCACATTACACGTTACATGATATTTTCATAAAAAATATTACTCATTCAAAATTACTCACATGCTTATTAAACATTAAACTATCAACATCTAAACAATCTTCATCAAAATTCTCTTACAACTCTTGTAATATCCCAATGTATGCCCTAGAAGTTTCAATATTATTGTTTTATTTGGAATTGAATGTGTATGTTAATTTGGAAGAGAAAAGAAAGTTAAAAGAAAGTGTATATGTTGTGTATATGAAAATATATATAACATATAAACAAGTCAAATGGGATGGTCAAGGGATGAAGATATTTATTTTGCTCTTTGTGAAATTACTAAATAGGGTAATAAGTGAAAGAGAAGTAAAATTAAATAGGTTAGGGTATTTAAGTAATTTTCTTTTTGAAATACTTGGTGGAGGTTTAAAGAGTTGAGAAATTTGACTTTTCTTCATTTCTTCTTCTTCCCTTCTCCATTGTTGGCCGGCCATCTTAAACAAGAGAGAGAGCAAGAGTGAGTTGGTGGTTAAAGCTCAAATTGAAGGAGTTTTCAAGTGATTAACTGGAAATCCAAGAAGATTCATTATTTTGGTAAGTTCTCTCTCTTGATTTCTTTTGATATTTGAAGTTGTGTAAAGGTTTGATTGTTAATGTTTGAAAGTAGGGTTGTGTTGATTGTTATATGTTATAATATGTTTAATTTAATTGATGATGATGTTGGTTTTGGTTTGAAGAGTATAAGTTAAGTTGATGTTGGTATTGAAAGAGTAAGAGTGTTGTTGGTTTTAGGGTTTTGAAGTGGTAAATGGTGTTTAACTTGAGTTTGATTAATTATTTTCATAGATTTGCATGTTGTTGATGTTTGTTGGAGTTGTAAGCTTAGAATATGTAAAATTGGTCGAAGGCAGTAGCATTTTGGATGCCACGCCCGTGGCCCTTTGGTGCCATGGCCGTGGGGAGTTAAACAATTTGGGCAGAATTGGTTTCTACCCCACGCCCGTGGGGGGGGGGGGGGGGGTTGGGGTGGCCACGGCCGTGGGCTATATCATGTGGTGTTGAGTTTTAATGTGTGTTATAGAGGTCTAAGATGAGGTTAATAAGTGATAAATTGTATTGGAATTCATGTATTGTATCATTTTGGATTAGGTTTTGGAAGGAAGTGATTTGCCCTAAATTGAGAAGTGAAGAATTCTTGAAAGAAGGAAGTTTATAGAGTTGTATAAGTGTTGGCTTAAGGTAAGTACAAACTACATTATTGCATACACTCATATGATGTTGAGATTTAACATATATTTGATTGTAAATGTATTGATGATGTTTATTGATATAATGTGAACATTGATGATGCATATGAATAATGTTATGTTGTGTATAATGTGGATTATGTGGAATGTATGTGGAAGATTCTAAATCTATAAATAATGTAAATTGTTATGTATATGTACCAATGATGATTATTATTAATGGATGTTCTATGTAGTTGATTGTGAATATTTAAATGAGGAATGGAGATATAAAGAGATGATGAAAGATATGATGACATGATGAATTGTATTGATATGATGAGGAGTCATGATTGTTGGCTATGATGATGTGAATGAGTTATAATTGAGGCATGGTTGCCTATTTTGAATATGAGAATGAAATTAAGATATTAATGAAAAGATTTTGTGTCTAATATGTTGATTCAATTTACAGAGTTCTGAGTTTGGCGGCATGCCTATGAAATGATAAATGTTAAATGTTAAATGTGAAATATGATTTATAGTAACAGTCTTGCCGGGTTGAGGATCTCCTCGAGATTAATCGGGTTGAGGTCCAAGAGACTGGGTCTGTTACAATTGTGTTGGTAACAGTCTTGCCAGGTTGAGGATCTCCTTGAGTTTAACCAAGTAGAGGTCCAAGAGAATGGGTCTGTTACCCTATCCATGGATAGAGAGATATATATATATATCGCCTACGGGCTTAATGATTGTGATTATAGACCAAAGCAGTAACTCTGAACTTTGAATAACATATTAGTTTCTTTTGGGCCCATATGTGTCAATGTAAATTATGAATGATGAAATGTAGTCTTAGGTGCAATATGAAAATATCATTTGTGAATATTATATGAATTGTTAAAATGTATGACATTGTCATTACATAGAAGTATATCATTATTGTAATTTGTACCACTAAGCTATGGGCTTAGCGTGATTATGATTTATCGCGCAGGTAACAGGGAAGAACCAGATAGTCCCTCTAGGCCGAGTGGAGGCTAGATCTTGAGGTGTATCTAGTGAAGCTTAAAGATCGAAGAAAAACTGCCAAACATGTATATATTTTATGTTTTTGTAAAACTTGAGTTTTTAATGTATAATTATTTGTAAATATTTGTTACATTTTTCGCTGCATTTAAATAAACATTTTATCTTTTGTCTTTTATAATTTCTTTTAAATGATTTAAATTTGTCCATGTTTTTGGTAAAGGAATGAGTCAATTGTTGATTATATCGTGGCATTTCTATATTCAGTATACGTATATTATGAACGTATCAGCATGCTGTGTACGTATACGGGATATAGGGTGTTACATTTATTTTGGTATCAGAGCCTAGGTTTGAGATTCTCAACCTAGGTGAATTGTAAGAAAAAGAACATTTTGATTTTAAAAGTTGATTTTTGAATAAAATACATGTTTTGGTATGGCAGTCTTTGATCTTTAATAAGAAATATTCTGCTGTGTTTGCAGATATAGGTATAGATGGCATCTCATTCACGACAATCGGTTGAGGGTAGTGCAGAAACTGTAGCTCCGGAAGAGAGTAGAGAGGGAGCTAGAATTGAGAGGGTTAGTGAGGCACCTGTTTCTGTGCCAGAGAGATCAGCTGCTGAGGAGGCTCCGCCAGGTTGGTTAAGGCATGTGGTGGAATTATTTAGACAAGCTCCAGTGCAGCCACCACCACCACCACAGCCTCAGGTGCCGGTAAGACATTATGACAAATTGAGGAAATATGGGGCGGAAGATTTCCTAGGCACTATCGATCCTGCAGTGGCTGAGCAGTGGTTGGATAAGGTATAGAGAATATTCATTCATTTGCAAGCCACTTCGGATGAGAAGTTTGATTATGCCAGATCCCTCTTACAGAAAGATGCATATGACTGGTGGAAGACTGTTCCTCATGCTATGGATGATCCACCTACTTTATCATATGGTGATTTCTTGAGGGAGTTCGAGCAGAAGTATACTCTGAGGGAGTATAAAGATCTTAAGAAGATGGAATTTCTAAGTTTGAGGCAAGGCAATCGGACGGTAACAGAGTACGAGATTGAGTACATCCGGTTGAGTCGTTATGCTGGGGGAATTATTTCTGATGATATAGATAGATGCAGGAGATTTGAGGAGGGATTGAGGCCCTCTATCATGTGCCTGGTGGCTGGTTCTAGATACCAGGATTTCTCTCAGCTTGTTGCAGCAGCTAGGAGTGTAGAGAGAGCCCAGGGTATAGCCGCAGCTGCTACTGAGGAGGAGACTAGGGTAAGGAGACCCCAGTTTGAGGCAGGGTCTTCATCTGTGAAGAGGGGTAGAGGAAGTTTTGCTCCGAGGTTCAGTAGGAGTCAGAGACAGCCGGGTAGGTCAGTGCAGTATCCGAGACAGAGATCGAGACCTACAGCTTCTATAGCCAGTGCCCCGACTCCTGTAATGCAGAGGTCTACTCTACCAATATGTGTTCAGTGTGGTGGAAGACATGGGGGTGTTTGTTGGAAGTATAGTAGATCAGCTGTATGCTTAAGGTGTGGATCGCCTGATCATTTTATTAGGGTGTGTCCTGAGATGCAGGAGCAGAGACAGGCTGAGTCTGCAGCCTCTCGACCCAGTGTCAGCAGGGGTGGTCGAGGAGGCAGAGGTTTTAGTAGGGGTGGTAGATCCGGGTATAGTCAGAGAGGAGGATCATCATCCGAAGGCAGTAGGCCAGAGGAGGCCGAATCTTCTCAGAGGGTGTATGTGATGCAGAGGCAGCCAGATGCTTCAGCAGTCATAGCCGGTACATTTTCTTTATTTGGCATTTCAGTACTTGCTTTAATTGATCCAGGATCTACTCATTCATACATAAGTGCATCCATATTGCCTGTGTCTGAATTGCATTCAGAGTCCTTAGGATTTGATGTCTTGGTGACAAATCCTTTAGGACATAGTGTGGTTGTTAGTAAGGTGCACCGTGATAGTGTAGTTGTGGTACAAGGTGAGAAGTTTCCTGGAGATTTGATTGAAGTGCCTTTTAAAGATTATGATTTGATCTTAGGCATGGATTGGCTGTCCAAACATGGAGCTGTGGTAGATTGTCAAAAGAAGTGTGTTACTTTGAGAACCAATGATGGTAGGAGTGTGATAGTATCTAGTGAGCAGAGGCAACTTGCATCTTTGTTCATATCAGCTGTAACAGCTAGGAAGTTGATTAGCAAAGGGTGTGATGCTTACCTTGCTCATGTTGTGGATACTAGAGTAGGGGGTTCTCAACTTGATAATATAACCACAGTTGCGGATTTGCCGGATGTGTTTCCTGAGGAGTTGCCAGGGTTACCCCCTGAGAGAGAGGTTGAGTTTGGTATCGATTTGCTACCTGGTACCACTCCCATCTCTATCACTCCTTATCGCATGGCACCTGCTGAATTGAGAGAGTTGAAGGTGCAGTTACAGGAGTTGTTGGATAAAGGGTTTATTCGCCCTAGTGTTTCACCATGGGGAGCTCCTGTATTGTTTGTGAGGAAGAAGGATGGTACTATGAGACTATGCATTGATTATAGGCAATTGAACAAAGTGACTATAAAGAATAATTATCATTTGCCTAGAATTGATGATCTCTTTGATCAATTGAAGGGAGCATCAGTGTTTTCCAAGATTGATTTGAGATCAGGGTACCATCAATTGAGGGTTAGAGCCGAAGATGTTTCTAAGACAACTTTCCGCACCAGATATGGGCATTATGAGTTTTTAGTAATGCCTTTTGGGTTGACGAATGCACCTGCAGCTTTCATGGATTTGATGAATGGGGTGTTTAGGCCCTATTTGGATCAGTTTGTAGTAGTTTTTATCGATGATATTTTGGTATATTCACGTAATAAGGAGGAGCATGACAAACATTTGCGGATTGTGTTGCAAATCCTGAGAGAGCAGCAGTTGTATGCTAAGCTGTCAAAGTGTGAGTTTTGGCTTGACCAAGTTACTTTTCTAGGGCATATAGTTTCAGCGGATGGCATTCGAGTTGATCCAAGTAAAGTTGAAGCTATTTTGAATTGGAGTCCACCAAAGTCTGTGACTGAAGTTAGAAGTTTTCTGGGTTTGGCAGGCTATTACCGATGGTTTGTGAAAGGTTTTTCTTTGATAGCTACTCCACTCACCAGATTGCTTCGGAAGGGAGTTAGATTTGTGTGGACGGAACAGTGTCAAACTAGTTTTGAGCAGTTGAAAGAAATATTGACCCAAGCACCTGTTCTTACTTTACCCGTTGAAGGTAAACCATATGTGATTTATAGTGATGCTTCACATAATGGTTTAGGATGTGTCTTGATGCAAGAGGGTAAAGTTATAGCTTATGCTTCTCGGCAGTTGAAGCCGCATGAGCTTAATTATCTGACTCATGATTTGGAGTTGGCAGCTATAGTGTTTGCTCTGAAGATTTGGCGACACTATTTATATGGGGAGAAATGTTTTATCTATACGGATCACAAAAGTTTGAAATATTTGGGTGTTCAAAAGGAGTTGAATCTTCGGCAAAGGCGATGGTTAGAATTGATTAAAGATTATGATTGCTTGATTAATTACCATCCTGGTAAGGCGAATGTAGTTGCTGATGCCCTGAGTCGGAAATCTTTGGCGGGTTTAGCTGTTTATTCGCTCTTGTTGCTTGTTGAGTTGAAAGCGTTGCATGCTAGTTTTGAAGTATGTGATGATGGTGCATTATTAGCTCAGCTGCAGTTGAGACCAGTATTGTTAGATCAGATAAAAGGAGCTCAATTAGCGGATGAGAAAATTCAGAAGATTGTATCAGATTGCCAAAATGGGGAGAGTTGAGATTTCTATGTGAAGAATGATGGTAGTCTTTGGTTCAAGGATAGGTTGTGTGTACCTGATGATGGTAAATTGAGAAAAATCATTTTAGAGGAAGCACACCAATCGGCTTTTGCTATGCGTCCGGGTAGTATAAAGATGTACCATGATTTGAGACAGCATTATTGGTGGTCTGGTATGAAGAGAGACATAGCAGAATTTGTAGCTCAATGTCTCACTTGCCAGAGGGTGAAAGCTGAGCATCAAGTTCCAACTGGGTTGCTTCAACCTTTAATAGTGCCTGAATGGAAATGGGAGAGAGTGACAATGGATTTTATATCGGGGTTGCCATTGACTCAAAAGAAGCATGATGCTATTTGGGTGATTATTGATCGATTGACAAAGACAGCTCATTTTCTTCCCGTTAGGATGGATTATTCTCTTAAAAGGTTGGCTGAGCTGTATATTAATGAAATAGTGAACTTGCATGGAGTCCCAATTTCTTTAGTGTCTGATCGAGATCCTCGATTTACTTCGAGGTTTTGGAAGAGTTTACATGGTGCTTTGGGATCTCGATTGCACTTTAGTACTGCTTTTCATCCACAGACAGATGGGCAGTCAGAGAGAGTAATACAGATTATTGAGGATATGTTGAGAAGTTGTGTCATTGATTTCTCTGGAAGTTGGGATAGATTTTTGCCACTCGTTGAATTTGCTTACAACAACAGTCATCAATCCAATATTGGTATGGCACCATTTGAGGCACTATATGGTAGAAGATGCAGAACTCCTTTAGGTTGGAATGAAATTGGAGAGGGCAAGTTAATTGGTCCTGATTTGATTAAAGAAACTGAAGAGAAAGTGAAAATAATTTGGGATCAGTTGAAAGAAGCTTCAGACCGACAAAAATCTTATTCAGACTTAAAAAGGAGAGACATAGAATTTGATATTGGAGATAAAGTGTTTTTGAAAGTGTCTCCTTGGAAGAAGATTTTGAGGTTTGGTCGGAAAGGGAAATTGAGTCCTCATTTCATTGGACCGTATGAAGTTTTGGAAAGAGTTGGGCCAGTTGCTTATCATCTTTCTTAGCCACCTGAGTTGGATAGAATCCATAATGTATTCCATGTTTCCATGTTGCGGAGGTATAGATCGGATCCATCTCATATCTTACCAGTTGAATCCATTGAAGTGAGTTCGGATCTGACATTTGAAGAAGAACCAGTTGCTATTTTGGCACATGAAGTGAAAGAGTTGAGAAATAAGAAAGTGCCATTGGGGAAAGTTCTCTGGAAGAATCATGGTAAAGAAGAAGCAACTTGGGAGAGTGAGCAAGCAATGCGAGATCAATATCCTCAACTGTTTCAAATTTGATATCAGGTAATTTCGAGGATGAAATTTTTTTTTAGAGGGGGAGAATTGTAATATCCCAATGTATGCCCTAGAAGTTTCAATATTATTGTTTTATTTGGAATTGAATGTGTATGTTAATTTGGAAGAGAAAAGAAAGTTAAAAGAAAGTGTATATGTTGTGTATATGAAAATATATATAACATATAAACAAGTCAAATGGGATGGTCAAGGGATGAAGATATTTATTTTGCTCTTTGTGAAATTACTAAATAGGGTAATAAGTGAAAGAGAAGTAAAATTAAATAGGTGAGGGTATTTAAGTAATTTTCTTTTTGAAATACTTGGTGGAGGTTTAAAGAGTTGAGAAATTTGACTTTTCTTCATTTCTTCTTCTTCCCTTCTCCATTGTTGGCCGGCCATCTTAAACAAGAGAGAGAGTAAGAGTGAGTTGGTGGTTAAAGCTCAAATTGAAGGAGTTTTCAAGTGATTAAGTGGAAATCCAAGAAGATTCATTATTTTGGTAAGTTCTCTCTCTTGATTTCTTTTGATATTTGAAGTTGTGTAAAGGTTTGATTGTTAATGTTTGAAAGTAGGGTTGTGTTGATTGTTATATGTTGGAATATGTTTAATTTAATTGATGATGATGTTGGTTTTGATTTGAAGAGTATAAGTTAAGTTGATGTTGGTATTGAAAGAGTAAGAGTGTTGTTGGTTTTAGGGTTTTGAAGTGGTAAATGGTGTTTAACTTGAGTTTGATTAATTATTTTCATAGATTTGCATGTTGTTGATGTTTGTTGGAGTTGTAAGCTTAGAATATGTGAAATTGGTCGAAGGCAGTAGCATTTTGGATGCCACGCCCGTGGCCCTTTGGTGCCATGGCCGTGGGGAGTTAAACAATTTGGGCAGAATTGGTTTCTACCCCACGCCCGTGGGGGGGGGGGCGGGGGGTTGGGGTGGCCACGGCCGTGGGCTATATCATGTGGTGTTGAGTTTTAATGTGTGTTATAGAGGTCTAAGATGAGGTTAATAAGTGATAAATTGTATTGGAATTCATGTATTGTATCATTTTGGATTAGGTTTTGGAAGGAAGTGATTTGCCCTAAATTGAGAAGTGAAGAATTCTTGAAAGAAGGAAGTTTATAGAGTTGTATAAGTGTTGGCTTAAGGTAAGTACAAACTACATTATTGCATACACTCATATGATGTTGAGATTTAACATATATTTGATTGTAAATGTATTGATGATGTTTATTGATATAATGTGAACATTGATGATGCATATGAATAATGCTATGTTGTGTATAATGTGGATTATGTGGAATGTATGTGGAAGATTCTAAATCTATAAATAATGTAAATTGTTATGTATATGTACCAATGATGATTATTATTAATGGATGTTCTATGTAGTTGATTGTGAATATTTAAATGAGGAATGGAGATATAAAGAGATGATGAAAGATATGATGACATGATGAATTGTATTGATATGATGAGGAGTCATGATTGTTGGCTATGATGATGTGAATGAGTTATAATTGAGGCATGGTTGCCTATTTTGAATATGAGAATGAAATTAAGATATTAATGAAAAGATTTTGTGTCTAATATGTTGATTCAATTTTCAGAGTTCTGAGTTTGGCGGCATGCCTATGAAATGATAAATGTTAAATGTTAAATGTGAAATATGATTTATAGTAACAGTCTTGCCGGGTTGAGGATCTCCTCGAGATTAATCGGGTTGAGGTCCAAGAGACTGGGTCTGTTACAATTGTGTTGGTAACAGTCTTGCCGGGTTGAGGATCTCCTTGAGTTTAACCAAGTAGAGGTCCAAGAGAATGGGTCTGTTACCCTATCCATGGATAGAGAGATATATATATATATATCGCCTACGGGCTTAATGATTGTGATTATAGACCAAAGCAGTAACTCTGAACTTTGAATAACATATTAGTTTCTTTTGGGCCTATATGTGTCAATGTAAATTATGAATGATGAAACGTAGTCTTAGGTGCAATATGAAAATATCATTTGTGAATATTATATGAATTTTTAAAATGTATGACATTGTCATTGCATAGAAGTATATCATTATTGTAGTTTGTACCAATAAGCTATGGGCTTAGCGCGATTATGATTTATCGCGCAGGTAACAGGGAAGAACCAGATAGTCCCTCTAGGCCTAGTGGAGGCTAGATCTTGAGGTGTATCTAGTGAAGCTTAAAGATCGAAGAAAAACTGCCAAACATGTATATATTTTATGTTTTTGTAAAACTTGAGTTTTTAATGTATAATTATTTGTAAATATTTGTTACATTTTCCGCTGCATTTAGATAAACATTTTATCTTTTGTCTTTTATAATTTCTTTTAAATGATTTAAATTTGTCCATGTTTTTGGTAAAGGAATGAGTCAATTGTTGATTATATCGTGGCATTTCTATATTCAGTATACGTATATTATGATTGTATCAGCATGCTGTGTACGTATACGGGATATAGGGGTGTTACATTTATTTTGGTATCAGAGCCTGGGTTTGAGATTCTCAACCTAGGTGAATTGTAAGAAAAAGAACATTTTGATTTTAAAAGTTGATTTTTGAATAAAATACATGTTTTGGTATGGCAGTCTTTGATCTTTAATGAGATATATTCTGCTGTGTTTGCAGATATAGGTATAGATGGCATCTCATTCACGACAATTGGTTGAGGGTAGTGCAGAAACTGTAGCTTCGGAAGAGAGTAGAGAGGGAGCTAGAATTGAGAGGGTTAGTGAGGCACCTGTTTCTGTGCCAGAGAGATCAGCTGCTGAGGAGGCTCCGCCAGGTTGGTTAAGGCATGTGGTGGAATTATTTAGACAAGCTCCAGTGCAGCCACCACCACCACCACAGCCTCAGGTGCCGGTAAGACATTATGACAAATTGAGGAAATATGGGGCGGAAGATTTCCTAGGCACTATCGATCCTGCAGTGGCTGAGCAGTGGTTGGATAAGGTATAGAGAATTTTCAAGAGCTAACTTTATAAACTTTATTTTTATGTTGATATAACATCAAAACACATCACTTTCATAATTATGGAAACCCATTTCAAAAATTCAAATTTCATATATTGCAACCAACAACATGAACCTCACCAAATCTCGTCCATGTCACATTTCCAATCTTAAAATCATAACATTTATATATAAACAACACTAATTTATCTCATTACACTAATTAACATCATCCATTTAGATACTTTAATTTTACACACTCAACCCTAAATTATGCATCATTGTTCCATAATAAATAATTCGCTATCATATATGATTTCACTCTTTGATTTTAATTATGAACTCTTTGTTGCAAATTATTAAAAACTCCATATTCCTTCTATACTTATACCCATATGCATACAAATTTTTATAATTTTCTTCATTCATTTGTCTCATAAAATTAATTTATTACTTGCTTACACAAAACTGCATGGCTTCCTCAGTTTCATGTCAATCTCACTTCCAATTTTTATATTCCTTACCAATTCTTTATAAAAGCTTGTAAAAGTTTATCCATATGCAGTTGACACATATATGGACTTATATTTAAAGTTTTAGATTTTTCCAAGCTGATTTAATATATTTAAAAATTAAATCTTCCAAAATAAGAGAATCTGTCTCTTTAATAATTTCTCTAGCAGCACCTAGTTGTCCATTTGTTTCAGGTATCAAACCTTAATAAAAATTAATAAACTTTTAACCATATGTTATATTAATACATATGATATTTTGTGTAAATTTTTAGATTTTTCTGGGTTGATTTACCATAGTTTCTAAATTTATGTTTTCTCAATTTCTACATATTTTGAATTTCTAGAACTCCTCCAACAATCCATGTTCTTCTACCTTTCTTAATTAGCAATTCATCTTTAAAAGTTATGAAATTTTATACATTAGATTATAACATATAGAAAAACTTTTCATTAAATTTTCAAACTCATCCAACATTCCTATATTTATTCAAAAATTCAACAATATCATTTTACAGCACACCTATAAAATTTTCTGTAACTATCATCCCCATTTCTCAAACTTTTTATTTCATATCTTAAATCATTTCATAAATTATTTTTCTTAATTCCACTTATTCATCAATTGAATCAATTATGAATCTTAATTTCGAATAGAATTTCCAAAAATTCTTAATCCATAAGGTCCAGAATGATGCTTCTACTGTACCACTCTGATCTATATAACCCAGACGCCATCTCAACTCATATCCATTATATCAAATGGTCATTGCCACATCAGGGATCAGATAAATTGCCAGTGCCAATGCATGCATCACAAATGAAAATCATTTTTTTTTAATTCTAATTTTCTCTCTCGAACGACCCACCTAGGTTGAGAAACTCAAACCTAGGCTCTGATACCAAAATAAATTTAACACCCTTATACCATATATATGTACAAAACATATTTCTAGCATATGTAAAAAACGCATATATGGTACAAAAATGTCACAGAAGGATTTACTAATTTTTTTTTACATTTCCAATTTAAAATTTCAAATTCTAAATAAACAAAAATTAAATAGAATATAAATATTATTTACTTGTTATAAGAATCCAAAATAAATAATATATATAAAAATCTCTGGAAAAAATTCGCTAGAGTTTTATCTGTATTTTGGATATCCCAAAATTTAGCGATTACTCAACCTGCAAAAAGAAAACACTCCCAATAATTTCCAATCACCCTCTCAACCATACTTCTCAATTTCACCAATTTTCTCAAACATTTATACATATAGATATATATAATTTAAAACACACTTACTCTCCCATTTCAAATACATTGACTCAAACATTCTTTATAATATACAATACGTAAAATTCAAAACATAATATATTATGCATAAAACTCAAAATGTACAATAACATAAAAATATATACATGTTGCTGGTAGTATTTCTGATCTTGATAGCAACTCTACAAGCTCAACTACAAGTTTAGACCCGACCTAGTCTAGAAGAACTCTCTGCCTCAACTAGGTCTACCCTGTCACCTGCGCGATGGAAACAATCGCTCTAAGCCGAAGCCTAGTGGTACAAACTTTGATAATAATAATATAACTTAACGCAATACCAAATGCACAATGCATAGAGATGTCACATCAATCCACTTTCTTATATTTTTCAAATAATTCATAAGCACAATTCATAACATTATATTACTCAATTGTATCATTATTCATAATTCACAGTAAAACAAAGACAAGCATGGGCCCAAAAAGGATCTAATATGCTATTCAAATTTCAGAGTTACTGGTTTGGTCCATAATAACACCATGTGCCTAGCCCCGTAGGCAATATATATATCCGTGGATAATGTAACAGCCCCAGTCTCTTGGGCCCCAACCCGACTAGACTCTTACGCCTCAGTATCTTGGTCCTCAACCCGGCTAGCCTGCTACAGTTTTTGAGGCTTACGACCCAGTCTTTTCACCCCAAAAACATCATATTTATTAGCTGGTCTGGCTTATGACCCAGTCTTTTCACCATTCCAGCGTATAGCCCGTAGGCAATCATAGGCATGCCGCCAAACCCAGAACTCTGAAAATTGAATAACATACTAGGCACACAATTTATTCATATTTCTCATTATTAATCTCTTTCTCATTTTTACATATTCAATCTAGGCACATTGCCTTATTTTCACTTTTGTTTTTCTCACTTTTCTCATTTTTCACATCTTTCTCATTTTTCTCACTTTTCTCATTTTTATCAATATCAATTCATTTCATTATTACACATATCTCATTTTTGCATTCACAACACATTACCCAATTACTTTGGGTATTTTCACATAATATGCATATTTCACATGTTACACAAATTAGCCATTATCAATGGCTTTTCACAATGCATTTAACACATATATGACATTACAAATGTCATAGCATATTATTCATACACAATCAATGAACCAAGTAGCTTAACACATTTTTCAACCAAAATGTATTAAGTCCAAATGTCATGCAAATATAAATAATATATTCAAAGTTTGTACATACCTCCACTAGCAACCCAAAGCAAGCTTAACACAACCTCCAATCCTATCCTTCCAACTTGCCCTTCACCACTTGGATGAAACAAATCAACCTCCCTCAATGCCTATACCAAATGTGATCATACATAATCATTTAATATCACATTCTAAGTTATTCTCAACATCAAACCATAATTAAACATCACTCTAAACCAAATCCCAAAATTAAGCTTCACCTCAATTTAACTTTGAAAAACCATATCAAGCCATTTAAATTAGTGTTTTAAGTTTATTAATATCATTAGAAACATGTTTTAGCATGTTTAAACCAATTACATTAATTAACCACATGCTTATGTCCAAAACCCTAAAATGGCATAACCTTCACCATTGAAGGATCTCCATTCCAACTCAATACAATTATCATTTCAATCTTATTTCTACCACTTATATCATTAAATAACATGATTTAAGCATTAAAATCAAACCATTAATCATTCTTTGAAAATTCACTTTTCCAAAACCGTAAATCAATACTACCATTCTCAAACTCCAACCAAATACAACCAAATCCAATATTTGACTTTAAAATACTTTTTTATGAATCAAAACAACACATTTGGAACTAATTTGCACAATTAAATTCTCTCTCATGTTTCCCCAAACCCAAAAGTTCCATAACCCTAAATTCTCTCTCTTCACCATTTTTTAACCAAACTCCATCATCTCTTCAATCTAATCTTAGAATCATTGTTAACTACCCAAAATAACATCATACACACCAATTTCAATAATTATAATATACTATATCAAAATCTAAAATTTCACATAATACAAATTTCCAAGGAATTCAAAGAAAAGAGTTGGAAACTTACTAGTTTTGGATGAAATCACCAAAAATCCACTTGAAACTTGTTAAATCCTTCAATTTATGGAGTATGGAAGAATCAAATTCATGCTCCAAACTCCCATGGAAAACGTCCTAAAGGAAGAAGGAGAAGAAGAATACTTTTTTTTTAATATTTCTTTTCCTTTTCATCTTTTTTAACCATATATATATATTAAAATAATTTAATAATTATTTATTTAATTATTTATTTAATAAATTAAAAGTCCTAAATTCCTTCTTCCATTCAAAAATAATTTATTTTTAAATTATTTTATTAATTTTGATTTTCTAAGATTTAATTACCAAAATACCCTTTTACTTTGACTTTTCTTTTAAAAAGTGTTGACTTTTATATGTTGTATATATTTTACATATATATCACATACATGTTCCACTTTTTCATTTAAAACTCCTTCATTTTTTTATTTAAAACCATTAATTTAATTTATCCATTTAAATTATAATTTATTTTATCAAATTTTTAAAAATTAGAACTTTTTAAAAATTTGGGATATTACACATATGCACAAGTAATGTGTATCTTATATACACATCAAATGTACCTTATATGTATATTAAATATTAAGTATGTAATGTATTAATTCAACATGTACAATTAATATACTATATGTATATGTTATATATACTCTAGATATATATATTGAGTATATACAATTTTATATCTCCAAAATCACGGATGTTACATTCACAACTCTTAAGGAGAAATTGACCCATGCTTCAATCATGGTATCTCCCAATTTGAATCTACCATTTGAACTAATGTGCGATGCAAGTGACTTTGCAGTGGGAGAAGTCTTGGGTCAATGCAAGGAGAAATACTTCCAGCCTATCTACTATGCAAGCAAGACTCTGAACACAAAGCTAATTACACAACTACAAAGAAAGAGCTGCTAGCTGTGGTTTTTGCTTTTGACAAGTTTAGATTATATTTAATCTTATCAAAAGTGATTATTTATACAGACCATTCAGCTTTGAGGTACTTATTTGCGAAAATTGATGCTAAGCCTAGGCTAATCCGTTGGGTTTTGTTGTTGCATGAATTTGATTTGATGATTCAAGACAAGAAGGGAGTTGAAAATCTGGCAGCAGATCACCTTTCTCGCTTGGAGAATCCAACCTTGGAGAGGTTTGAAGAAGGGGACATTGATGATCACTTCCCCGATGAGCAGCTGTACGCCATGGTTAGTGAGATTTTTTGTTTTGAAGTAAATTCGCCTTCACCATACTCTTGGCATCGTACTCATATTTATCCAATCATGGACATGGAAGGGCAGTTTTTCTCTCTCTCTTCATTATTTCTTATTTTGCACACACATTGAGGACAATGTGCGTCTTAAGTGTGGGGGAGAGGTATACTTTCTTGATTGAGTTTTTATTATTTCATTCTTTCTACTTGATTCATTTGTCTCAATTAATTTCTGCAAATTGTTTTTGGATTTAAGTAAGCTAGATTGTTGTAATAAGTATAAATTGAGTTGGTTCCCCTTTATATGTTAACTTAATTTGTGATTTCTTAAATGATAATTTCCTTTTGAGGTTAACTTGGTGATCTTGATCAATTGCTAAGGATCGAGTGTAATAGCTATAATTAGGTAGAGGATTGATGGGAATTGGACACATCTGAAGTTTAAAACCTTAGTTACATTTTTTAGCATGTTATAGTTTCTTAGATTCTTGAGTCGGACTTAGTATGAACCTTAAGTTTCTAACCCTTGAGTTGTTTAAAAATAAAAAAATAAATAAATATAAATATAAATAAATAAATAATTCTAATTAAAGGAGCTTTGAAAATTTATCGTTGTTCCATTGATTTTTACTCTTCAATTAAAACAAATGAGTTGGAATCATGAATAGTGCTAATAGCCATTTGAACGGTGATTCTGGCTGAGTAACCGGGGGTTGGCATCACAAATGTTTACCTTCGCATCAAAAGGTTAGTATCAGTTCAAACAAGTCGGGCTCCTTAAAATGTACATATATGTGTATATACAAATAAATAAAAAAAGAGGGTTAAAGAACTTAAGAGAAAATTTACATTTTTGTACTTTGTTCATGGCTTTTGGATTTCCTGGAATTTTATGCTCAATCTTTTAACTCTGGATTTTTAGGTTTTAGGTCTTTGAAATTTTTGTTTTGAAACTTCTTGATTCAGCTGTTATGATTGTGAATTAGTTTTTGGTTGAGGACGTCGGGTTTTCTGATTCGAGTATTGTCAAACTTTTCTTTTCTTTTTGAATATAGAGGGGTCCGTCATTTCTGCTTATTATAGTGATTTAGTTTGCTTGAGGACAAGCAAAAACTCAAGTGTGGGGGAATTTGATAAGTGCACAATTGATGATATGATGCCCCTATTTCTTAATATGATTATTATCCAATTGAGTTTAATTTGTTTGTTCAAGTGCTTTTTAGGGTTAATTTTAGGAATTCTCTGTATTTTGAGGTTTATGGTCATTTCGAAAGAATTACAAATGAAAGTAGAAGAAAAGAGAAAATTTCTTCAAGTGACACGCCCATGGACATGGGCATGTCAATGGACATGCCCTTGATACTGCATACAGAAGCACTGACACGCCCAATGACATGGGCGTGTCACAGAGCATGCCTTTTGCAATGATTCACAGTAGCTGTGACACACCCATTGACATGGGTGTGTCACTGTACGTGCCTTATATTCAAAATCCCAGAGGCAATGACATGCTCAGTGACATGGGCGTGTCAGGCGAAATTATCTGCACTATAAAAGCTGAGCTAAAGCATGAATTAGGGATCTGATTTTCATATTTTATAACCTAAAGCCAACTTCTAAAGCAAGGAGAAGAGTTTTGGAGCTGAGATTGAAGGTGAAGACACATTCTAAACAAGATATAAACCAAGATTCAAGGATTCAAGTGAAGAAATACGAATTATTCGCCATGGATTGTTTGGATTCTTTTTCTTATTTCTCTTATTCTGGTTTTCTGCTTTTGAACATGAACTAACTCATTCTCTATCTGGATATTGATAAACCCTAGCTTTATTGTATGGATTGAATAATTTTATTTAATTAAATCATTTGATTGAGTTGTTTTATTCTTATGATGCTTAATGATTTATTTCCAATTAATAATAGCATGCTTATTGATTAGTTGCAATTTTCATATTACTGACTTGAGAAAGCTTGATATGAATTGAATACTCATAAGGATTGAGGATTGATTGGAGTACTAGAGATAGACTTACAAGATCCTTTGCTTTATAATTCCTTATTCTTAATGCAAGATCTATTTAATTATGTTTGAGAAGTGATTCCAGCATTCTACTTAGTGATTAGAGATTAATTCACTTGAGAAAGGTTTTAGTCTAATTTAGAGGAATACCAATCCAACTCTATTATTTGGTTTAATTGAATTGATTTTCATAAATATAAATGTGGCTAGGGGGATTCAATATCTGGATAGTATTCTCATCATCAATCAATTCATTCAACACTCAATCTCTCTATTTTCAGTTATCAAGTTAATTATCTTTAATTACAAAACTTCACAAAACTATTGATTTGCTAAACAACGGTTAAAATTTGCACTAGTACTTGGCCTTGTCCTCAGTGGAATGATAACTCACTCACTACTTTATTACTTGAGCGACCTGTGCACTTGCGGTATTGCAATAGCATAGGTTCTTGCCATCAATGATGTTATAAAAAGTTAAGAATTTAATAACATTTAGACCTAAAAAGGAGGCCGGTTCCAATGAACCTGACATTGTGGAGGTGCCGGGTAATTCACACCTTCCCATGCGTACCCAACTTTCCTAACCCATTAGGGGTTTGGGGATTCCTTTGGAATTGAGTCATCCACCCCTTTCTTTTTCTGGCTCATCTGGGTGACGACTCTATTTTCTCTGGGTTTAGACCCATATTCACTAAGGCCCCGACCCTAACAGTGCCGAAGTCCCAAGAACCATTTCACATGGGAGTGGGGGAAAAAATCCCCGCTCACAATGACTCTAAGATTTGCACTAGGCTAGGGTTCAAAATGAATGAAAAATCATATATAATTACTATTGAGTGCTTGAATGACATCTTTGGTTTTAATCAAGAGGGGAATAGAACTATACCTAAGGATTTTTAGTAACAATTTGCATGGGGGAAAGTAGGTTTAGGTGGGACATATGTGGGTAAATTGGCCAAGGAAACTCATTTGGTAAACCCAGCATTGAGATATTTACACATGTTTGTGGCCTGTAGTTTCTTTTCCATAAAGGAAAGCCTAAGGGTAGTTGAAATAAATGAATTATTCTTCTTTTGGTGTGCTTACAATGTTGTACCTATAAGCAAAAGTTTTTGGTTAGCAGAAGTCTTAGATAATATTGCTCATAAAAGAAAAGGTGTGATTTGTATTGGTGGATTTGTCACCACTGTTGCCATTACTCTTGATAGAGATTTTGACCCTTATAATTGCAACATGAAAATAATTTTGGGTAGTGATATATTAGATGTATCCACTTTAGAAAAAATGCACATAGTAACTAAGAGTGGAGGGGCTTATGTGATGGTTCCTAGTGAGCCAAGCTCCCAGGACAAAAGACAAAAGGGACCCCAAGTTGATAATGACTCTAATTCTAGCTCACTAAGTTTAGATGAGGATGCTTCAGTCCCAAATAACTATGAGTTGATTAGAAAAATAGAACCATTGGAAGACAAGGTTGATCAGAATCATGCTCAAGTTCTCAATCAATTGGAACTCATCAACAACAACTTGGCTAGGATTTTAAGCTTTCATCCCTTAGTTGCATCATCTTGACAACCTCCGTCGTAGTTGCTTCAACTAGTTATTTGAAAGTTTTATTTATTTTTTGTTTTTGGGTGTTTTAGTTTCTATTTTTAATAATTGATACTTTATGTTTATATTTCATTAATTTTTTATTCATTTTTATTGTTTTGTGGAACAATTAATGTTTGTTTTTGGTAAGGATGAAAGTAGCTCTTTTTCTCACTCCGTGGAATAATGGAAGATAGGTTTTACCTAACTCCTTTTCTTTTAAATTGTGCATATTCACATTGATGATAATATGAATCCTTAAGTGGGGGGTGCAAAGTTTTACTTTTAACTTATCATTATTGAGTCTTAGTAATACAATGTTTTCTTTGAATAATGATTTTTGAAAAGTTCAATTGCTATATGATTGTTGATAGATAACTTTTGAAATTTTTGAAGCATGAAATTGAGAATTGAATAGAATTGGTACCTATTGTCAATTTTGATGGTTATTCTTTGCATTACCTTTTACCTTGCGAGAAATTGAATCTTTGATGTTGGTTACCAACTTGTTATTCTTTGAGTGGGCATTCTTGATTGATATATTGCTAGAACTTGCTTAGATATGCATTTTGAGACCACATGAAAATTTCAATTAGGCATCAATATGATTAAGGCATTTATGTATACCAATTTAGCTTAAAAGGCTAATCTTATATATATATATATATATATATCTTTAGTAAGCTAATTTTGAGCCTATTTCATTTTTTTCATTTCTTTCTTTTACATAGTAACTTTAGCCGTGAACATTTATATTCCAATTCTTATCCTTTCATTAGAAACAAGAGCATTTGAAGGATTTAATAATTACATTACTGTTTCAAATAAGTGTGGGTTTGAATTTAGTAGGTTAAAAGTTGCAAATAAACACTTGTAAACGTTATATTTCTTCATTAGAATTTCCTTCTTTCTTTGTTTTCTTTCTATTGAAATAAATTTCTAAAAAAAATAATATATATATGTATATATTAGAAATCATTGCTCTTATGGATAAGGTTGGAATAAGCTAGGTTATGACCTTTGTAATAAAATAAGAAGATTATAAATTCTCTTGTAAGGGGAATTGTAGCATCAAGTACTTATGAGTCAAGATTGCTTTTGGAGATGTTGGGTCATACATGGAACTAGTAGCTTTATTATTAAAGTGCTTTTGAACTTAATGAATAGTTCACATACCCAAATGCCATACCTTTACCTTAAACCCCATTACAACCATATGAAAAGACCTTATGATTGATGTTGGATTGTAATTAAGTGGTGGAGATTTGATTGATAAGAAAGCCTATGGAGATATTCTTTCATTGAATGATAAGAGTGCAAACACTACCTTGATCAAACACTGAAGAGATCTAGTGACGGAGTGACAACCTTTGGCTTGCATGGATGGCCATTGAATTGCATGAGTGCTAATTTTACTTGATTTGTTAATGATTGTGGACATTATAAGAATAGAATTCTTGATGTTATCTTTTAATGCATGAGCTTGATAAATTCTTTCTTGTTTTCTTTTTTTATATCTTTGCTTGGGGACAAGCAAAGAATTAAGTGTGGGTAATTGTTATGATCATTTTTATATGTGTTGTTAGGTTAATTTTTTTATTTTTTAAATTATTTTTAGTTATTTTCTAAATAATTAGTTCAAAGATTGTTTCAAGGCTTTATAGTTCAAGTTGAAGCAAAGGGATTCATGAGAAAAGAGAGGTAAAATGTGCTTAAGTCCATTATTGAAGAAACTTTAAGGAGAAGCATCCAACACAGCCAAGTTATATTTGATCCTAGCCGTGTCATCTAGATGCAACACTAAAATATGCAAGACTTTAAGGAAGAACTAGGCACATTTAGTATCTTGGTTCCATCTCTCATGGGAAAGAATTGAAATTTTGGCATAATGGGACACACCCACACGTCCTGGACGTGTCACAAGAGACATGGCTAGCTTGAAGCTTGGTCGTGCCTCTCATAAGAGGAAAAGTGAATATAGGCAGAATTGAACACGGGAAGAGAGCTTGCTCATGTCACTAGCCATGTCACAACACACGGCCAAGACAATTCGAAGTGTGGTCATGTTCCACTTAAAGAAAACAAGAACAAGAACAAGTAGTGTTGAACACATTCAGATGTCTTTGTCGTGTCCAAGAAGAAATTTAGTAGACACATCCAAGACAAACCAAAAAGTAGCAGTGTCTACATAAGATAAGGGACATGCATATTTCACTTTTAAAAGTTCTTTAGATAGATATGGAAGCAGATAAAAAGGAGCACAATGGGGCAATGTTTGGAATGAGCTGGAAGGGAGACAGAGAATGATGGAGAGAATGGTGGAGGATCAACAACATAGGCTGGCACAGGGAAAAGTGGGAATTTTTTATGAGAGAGGTATTAGTTTTTAAGGAGAGAAGGGGTTGATGGTAAGATAGCTCTGATTCACTCTTTGGCCGCAAGGAATTCTCAGAAAGTCATTTTGGACAGGAGAATTGAAGAGTTCATAATAAATTCAAGAAGACCAAGAGAAGAGCATCTCTAATCATCCTTAAAATAGGTTTTTTATGTTCCTTCAATTAGTTAAATTTTAAAAATTTAACTGATAAATACATTATTATTTCAATGAAGTTTTGTAATTTGAATTCTTTTGAAGTAATTTTCTATATTGTTATGATGAGGAGCTAAATTGTTTATGCCTAGGATTTGTAGTAGATTTAATTGGATGTTTTAATTCAATAATCTCCATTAATATACCTTGTTGTGAGTTGCTTGCATTGAATTGTATGTTAGGATTAGTAGATTGACCACCTATTAATTTTTAGATATTGAGTGAAGAACCGAGAGATGAAACTTGATATTAGAATCTTGCATTTAACTGCCCTAAGAATGAATTAGAAAAATAACTTCTAAGGTTCACTTAATTTGCAATTTAAATAATTGTTTATGTTAATTCATGAATGTGAGAAGTAATGAATTGATAATTGCTAATTAATATTATAAAATAAAATAAGTTACAAGGTTATATTAGTGGAAAGTTTAAGAATTAAACTTGATTAGATCGATCTGTAAATCCTAGGTTTACTCTTGAATGCTTTACATTAATTATTGCAAACTTAGATAACCTAAAGATTACCTCTTTGTTCACGAGCTTCTAGGTACTGCCTCTTTATTTGCGTAATTTATTTTAGTCTCTTCTTTAATATTTTTATTTCTATCTCTCATTTTTTTGCTTCTTAATTCCTAGTTGTGGCCATTTAATTTGCCAATCCTCACTCTTTAATCCTCTAAATTATGGCTACTATGATCTAATTGTTAATTCTACCCTTTTTTACAACTGATTGTCACCATCACTTTTTTCCTAATTGTCGCTTCCTTATTGCTTTCGGTTAATTGGATTTTTATACACCATATTAGGGCAACATCTCTACCTCATCTCAGTCATCCCCAATACTAATTATATTAGGAAAGTCTCCTTTATCTGAACCAGTTCCTAGTTTTAGTAAAATTAGGACACTTAAATAGTGAATTGGGCCAAAATCATGGACAATTCATTATGAGTATGGCTTATAACGAACAAAATAAATTTTCCATGTTTAATTTGTTATGAGCCATGGTAATAACGAATTGGACATAAAAAATGGCCAACTCTCATATTTTTGGGTTGGCTTAGCTTGTAAAATCGGGCCGAACTTAGTTTTTTGCTTTTTAATTGTAACTGGATTCAATTTGGGGAAAAAATTAAGGATCTATAGTTTTGCCCCCCTGCTTGAATGATCTGAATAGATCCTTAATTTTTTCCCCAAAGTATAGAAGGTGTAAAATTCAGTAGAAGAGAGTAAAACGTAATGATACAACTTCTAAATTTTACACCAAGTATCTGGAAAATAAAATAGAGAGACAAACAAACAAATATCCAAAGAATGGATATCCTATAGTGAGGAACCATTGAGTATCGACATCTGACCATTGGGCAACTCTAATATCTCAATGACCTATTGGGCAACTCCAATATCCCAATGGGAAGCACCAACCAACTCTAATATCTTGGTAAATCAAAACAGTCATCGAGCGACTCCAATATCCCGATGAAAACCACCAAGCGACTCTAATATCTTAGTAAATGAAAACAATCATTGGGCAATTCTAATATCCTAATAAAAACCATCAAGCGACTCTAATATCTCAGTAAATCAAAATAATCATTGGACAATTCTAATATCCCAATAAAAACCATCAAGTGACTCCAATATCTTAATGAAAACCATAAAAAGACTCTAATATCTTGGCAAATCAAAACATTTATCAGGCAATTCTAATATCTTGATAAAAACCATCAAGCAACTCTAATATATTAATGAAAACCACTAAGAAACTCTAATATCTTGAAAAATCAAAACAACCATAGAGCGACTCTAATATCTCACTAGAGACAAACCTTGATACTTCAACAAATTATGAACGGGGATATTCGCCCCCACTCCTGGTGGAATGGTTCTTGCAACTTCGGCACTGCTAAGCTCAGGGTCGTAGAGAACATGAGTCTAAGCTCAGAGAAAATGGAGTCGCCACCTGGACGAGTCAGGAAATTAGAAAGGGGTGGATGACTTGATTCTTAGGAAATCCCCAACCCCCTATTTGGTTCAAAAAGTTGGGTACGTATGGGGAAGGTGAGTGTAGACCCTTATTTTTTGACCAAGTCCAGTCCAATATTTTAAAATATTTTAAAATATTTTTTATAATATTTATTATTTATTTCAATATAATATTTATTATTTAATATATTAACATAAAAAATAAAAATTATTTTTAATAATAAAAATATAAATATAAAAAATATAAAAAAACAGATGGACGAATCAGTAAGCGGCACATGGCAGCCATTGTGGCAAGCCAGTTTGCCGCATGCCACGGTTGCGGCGAATTGTGCCCAGCCTCACTGCTCAGCGCTAGAAGCACATGTGCAATTGGTCTGCAACTTGCCCCAGCACTCAGTGCTAGCCCCAGTGCCCAGCAGCCTTCGCAGCAACTCGGCAGCCCGCGCTCGCAACTCGTGCCAATGTCCTCGTAGCCCGTTGACCGATTTTTGCCAAAACCTTATTTTACTCGGTTGTTTTAATTTACTTCCTAATCAGATTATATTTCCTTAGTAAGGTAGGTTTTTGTATAATTTCCAATAAATAATAAGCTTTAAGCATGAAATTGGGGGTTTTGATTTTTTGGGGACTTTGATTTTTTGGGACTTTGGCAATTATTTAGAGACTGTACTTTTGATTTTTCTAGGACTTGGAAGACTTTTGGCTTTCATACTTTCAATTTTTAAGAGCAGCAGATTTTTGGAACATTGGTTGGCTATTGGGGCTTGAGCAACGTGGTATCAACAAGGAACCCTAAACCAAAAAACATCAAATAGTGAGCAACGAAGCTCAAACTTAAAACAGTGAGCAACAAAATACAAATATCAAATAGTAAGCAATGAAACTAAAATATCAAGCAAGGCAGTAGCTGAAGGAATAACAATGTAGTAACTTAGCTTATTATCTTATTCTCAATTCAACCAATAAATATGAGGTTGGTGCAAATGGTCCGTTTGGATCAAAGTTTGGTTATTGGTGGAATCAACAAATGAAGGTGCATCTCTAAACTTGAATCTATTTAAATACATCTGTAATATCCCAAAATGTACCCTAGAGGTTTTGAGATAATTGTTGTTTTGTTTGAATCAAATGCATATGTGTAATTGGTAAGGAAAGAAAATGTATATGTTGTGTATATGGCAAGATATATAACATATATGTTGGTCAAAATGGTGGGTCAAGGGAAGAAGATATTTAATTTGTTAAGTGTGAAATTACTAAAAAGGGTATGTTATTGAAATGAAGTTATATTATATTGAAAAGGGTAATTAGGTAATTTTCCTTTGAAATTGCTTGGTGGAGGTTTAAAGAGAAGAGAAAGTTGACTTTGCTTCTTCAATTTCTTTTCTTTTCACTTGGTGGCCGGCCATTCTCAAGACAAGAGAGCAAGAGAAAGATTTTGAATTTTAAGAGTAAATTGAAGGAGTTTTCAAGGGATTAAGTGGAAATCCAAGAAGTTTCATTATTTTGGTAAGTTCTTTCTCTTGATTTCTTTTGGTATTTTAAGTTGTATGTGAGTTTGATTATTGATTCTTGAAAGAAGAGTTGTGTTGATTGTTACATGTTGAAATATGTTTTATTAAATTGATTGTGGTGTTGGTTTTGGTTTGAAGATGATAAGTTAAGTGGATGTTGGTATTGAAAGAGTAAGAGTGTTGTTGGTTTTAGGGTTTTGAAGTGGTAAGTGGTGTTTAACTTGAGGTTGCTTAATTATTTTCATAGATTTTCATGTTGTTTGTGTTTGTTGGAGTTGTAAGCCTTGAAAATGAGAATTTGGTCGAAGGCAGCAGCATTGTGGATGCCACGCCCGTGGCCTTGGTTGCCATGGCCGTGGCCATTTGTAGCCATGGCCGTGGAGGATTGGAGTAAGGGTGGCAGAACCATTCTTTAACCCACGCTCGTGGGGGTTGAGGTGGCCACGGCCGTGGGCTATATTGTGTGATATTGGATTATTTTATGTGATCTAAAGGTTTAAGAGGAAGTTAATAAGTGATAAATTCTATTGGAATTGATGTGGGTCATCATTGTTTTGGTTTAGGTTGTGAAGAAGGTGATTTGCCCTAATTTGAGAAGTGAAGAGTTCTTGGGAAAAAGAAGTGAATAGAGTTGTTTAAGTGGTGCTTAAGGTAAGTACAAACCACATTGTTGTATACATTCATATAATATTGAGATTGAACATACATTTGATGATATTGATAATGCATATGAATAATGTTATGTTGTGTACAATGTGGGACATGATGTGAATATTGATGATGCATATGAATAATGTCATGTTGTGTACAATGTGGAATATAATGTGAACATTGATGATGCATATGAATAATGTTATGTTGTGTATAATGTGGAATATAATGTGAACATTGATGATGCATGTGAATAATGTTATGTTGTGAATAATGTGGAATATAATGTGAACATTGATGATGCATATGAATAATGTTATGTTGTGTACAATGTGTAATATAATGTGAACATTGATGATGCATATGAATAATGTTATGCGGTGTACAATGTAGGACATAATGTGAACATTGATGATGTATATGAATTACCTTAATGTGAATTGAGACTTAAAGAGATGTGAAATTATGTGATGAGTTATAATGATGTGAATGATATGATTGAATATTGATATGTTTGTTATGTTAATGTAAGAGATGTTGTATATTATAATGATGAAAATGAAAATGAAATGAATTGAGAAAGTAATGTTTAAAGAGATAAATGAACGGACCTATCTGCCTCCTGCGGAACCATGCGGACCCTATGGTTGGGCAACCGAACTTGGACTACCGACCTGGTTGGGGGAAGGTTTGATATAGTCAGTATTACATACCTATCTGCCTCCTGCGGAACCATGCGGACCCTGTGGTTGGGCAACCGAACTTGGACTACCGATGTGGTTGGGGGAAGGTTCGTTACTGACAGTCTTATACGTGCCTATCTGCCTCCTACGGAACCATGCGGACCCAATGAGTGGGCAACCGAACGTAGACTACCGACCTGGTTGGGGGAAGGTTTCGTATAAGAAGCCATTGTTGTTGGCTATGATGATGAACTTTGAATGAGTATAATGGATAATGACATAATTATTGAAATGTAATATTTATAAACATGATCTTTATGGGTTGAATGTATAACATTGATATTGACATTGCATACTATCATTATGGTTTCTACTACTGAGTTGTTGGCTCAGCGCGATTGTGGTTCATCGCGCAGGTGATAGAGTTGATAGGGTTGAGACCGAGGATTCTTCTAGACCTAGTTGAGTTTGTGCTTGAAGAGTTGGATTAGAGCTTAAAGATCAGAGAGTCAAGCTGCCAATCATGTATATATTCAATGTATTTTGAAAATTTCAAATTGTTATGTATTTGTACTTGTAAGTACTTGTTATAACTTCCGCTGTGTATTAATAAATATTTTCATCTATTATATTTTATGGATTTCTTTTAAATGATTAATATTTGTTTTATTTCTTTTTCGAGATATGATTTGTGTATTTTTAAACGGTGGCATTTTCTATATTCAGTATACGTATATTACGATCATATAAGCATGTTGTGTATGTATATGGGATATAGGGGTATTACAATTATTTTGGTATCAGAGCCTAGGTTTGAGATTCTCAACCTAGGTCAAGTGTAAGAAAAAGAGTATTTTGATTTTTTTTAAAAATGGGTTTTTGAATAAAATACATGTTTGGTATTGGCATTCTCTGATCTTTAATGAGGTGTATTCTGCTGTATTTGCAGATATAGGTCATAATGGATACTCATTCACATCAATCTGTAGAGGGTAGTGCTGAGAGTGTAGCTCCTGATGAGGGTAGGGATGGAGTTAGAGTTGATGGAGCTGGTGAGGTACCTGTTTCTGTGTCAGGGAGACCAGCTGGTGAGGAGGTTCCGCCAGTTTGGCTTAGGCATGTGGTTGAATTATTGAGACAAGCACCAGTGCAACCACCGCCACCACCACTACAGCCAATGGTACCCATGATGCACTATGATAAATTAAGAAAATATGGAGCAGAAGATTTTCTGGGTACTATTGATCCAGCGGTAGCTGAGCAGTGGCTAGATAAGGTACAAAGAATCTTCATTCAGTTGCAAGCCGCTCCAGAAGAAAATTTTGATTATGCTAGATCATTGCTTCAGAAAGATGCATATGATTGGTGGAAGACATTGCCCCATGCTATGGATGATCCACCAACATTATCCTATGGTGATTTCTTATGGGAGTTTGAGCTGAAATATACTCCGAGGGAGTATAAAGATGTGAAGAATCTGACTTTGAGGCAAGATCACCGGACTGTGACAGAGTATGAGCTAGAGTTCATCCGGTTGAGCCATTACGCCGGGGGGATTATCTCTGACGAGATTGACCGGTGCAGAAGGTTTGAGGAGGGATTGAGACCCTCAATTATGTGTATTGTGGCTGGCTCTAGATATCAGGATTTTTCTCAGCTGGTTGCAGCGGCTAGAGGTGTGGAGAGAGCTCAAGGTATTGCAGCAGCTGTTTTTGAAGAAGAGATCAGGGTTAGAAGACCCCAGTTTGAGGTAGGGTCTTCATCTGTGAAAAGAGGTAGGGGAAATTTTGTTCCCAGGATCAGTCGGAGTCAGAGGCAGGCTGGTAGGTTAGTTCAGTTTCAGAGACCGAGATCGAGACCTACAGTTTCTGTAGCGAGTGCTCCGACTCCAGTAGTTCAAAGATCCACTCCACCTGTATGTGCTCAATGTGGGCATTTTCATAGAGGTGTTTGTTGGAAGAGTAGTGGACCAGCTGTATGCTTCAGATGTGGATCTCCTGATCATTTTATTAGAGAGTGCCCAGAGATGCAGGAGCAGAGGCCAGCAGATTCTGCAGTTTCTCGACTTAGTGTCAGAGGTGGTCGAGGGAGCAGAGGTTTTAGCAGAGGGGGTAGACCTGGGTATAGTCAGAGAGGAGAATTTTCATCCAGGGATACTAGACCCGATGAGACTGGGCCTTCTCAACGAGTATATGTGATGCAAAGACAACCCGATGCTTCTACAGTTATTGCTGGTACTTTCTCTTTATTTGGCATTTCAGTTCTTGCTTTAATTGATCCAGGCTCTACTCATTTATATCAGTGCATCTGTTTTGCCTGTGTCTAAATTGCATTCTGAGTCACTAGGATTTGATGTGTTGATGACAAATCCTCAAGGGCATAGTGTGATTGTTAGCAAGGTGCACCGAGATAGTGTAGTTATGGTGCAAGGTGAGGAGTTTCGTGGAAACTTGATTGAAATGCCTTTTAAAGAGTATGATTTGATTTTGGGTATGGACTGGTTGTCCAGATATGGAGCTGTGGTAGATTGTCAAAAGAAATGTGTCACTTTGAGAACTAGTGATGGTAGAAGTGTGATGGTGTCTAGTGAGCAGAGACAGCTTGCATCCTTATTTGTATCAGCTGTAACAGCTAGAAAGTTGATTAAAAAAAAAAGGGTGTGATGCTTACCTTGCTCATATTGTGGATACTAGAGTAAGGGGTTCTCAACTTGATGATATAACCAAAGTTGCAGATTTTCCAGGCGTGTTTCTAGAGGAGTTGCCAGGGTTGCCCCCTGAGAGAGAGGTTGAGTTTGGTATCGATTTGTTACCTGGTACCACTCCCATCTCTATCACTCCCTATCGCATGGCACCTTCTGAATTGAGAGAGTTGAAGGTGCAGTTACAGGAGTTGTTGGATAAAGGATTTATTCACCCCAGTGTTTCTCCTTGGGGAGCTCCTGTATTGTTTGTGAAGAAGAAGGATGGTACTATGAGGTTATGCATTGATTATAGGCAATTAAACAGAGTGACTATTAAGAATAAATATCCTTTACCTAGAATTGGTGATCTCTTTTATCAATTGAAAGGAGCGGCAGTGTTTTCCAAGATTGATTTGAGATCAGGATACCATCAGTTGAGGGTTAGAGCTGAAGATGTTCCTAAGACAGCTTTTCGCACAAGGTATGGGCATTATGAGTTTTTAGTGATGCTTCACATAATGGTTTAGGGTGTGTTTTGATGCAAGAAGGTAAAGTCATAGCTTATGTTTCTCGGCAGTTGAAGCTGCGTGAGCTTAATTATCTAATTCATGATTTGGAATTGGCGGCTATAGTGTTTGCTTTAAAGATTTGACGACACTATTTGTTTGGAGAGAAGTGTTTCATATATACTGATCATAAGAGTTTGAAATATTTGGGGGTTCAGAAAGAGCTTAATCTTCGACAGAGGCAATGGCTGGAATTAATTAAAGATTATGATTGCTTAATTGATTATCATCCTGGTAAGGCAAATGTTGTGGTTGATGCCTTGAGTCGGAAGTCTTTGGCAGGGTTAACTGTCTATTCGTTGCTTGTTGAGTTGAGAGCGTTGCATGCTAGATTGGTATCTTGTGATGGTGGTGCATTGTTGGCACAATTGTAGTTGATGCCAGTATTGTTAGATCAGATTAAGGAGGCTCAGATGGCTGATGAGAAAATTCAAAAGATTGTTTCAAATTGTCAAAAATGAGAGAGCCGAGATTTTCTTGTGAAAGATGATGGTAGTCTTTGGTTTAAGGACACATTATGTGTACCTGATGATGCTAATTTGAGAAGGATTATTTCAGAAGAAGCACACCAGTCAGTTTGTGCTATGCATCCAGGCAATATGTAGATGTACCGTGATTTGAAACAACACTACTGGTGGTCTGGTTTGAAGAGAGACATAGCGGAATTTGTGTCTAAATGCCTCACTTGTTAGAAGGTAAAAGCGGAGCATCAAGTTCCAACAGGGTTACTTCAACCTTTAGCAGTGCCTGAATGGAAATGGGAAAGAGTAACAATGGACTTTGTATCTGGTTTGCCATTGACTCAGAGGAAACATGATGCTATTTGGGTGATTGTTGATAGATTATCAAAGACAGCTCATTTACTTCCGGTTCGGATGGATTATTCTCTTAAGAAATTGGCTGAGCTGTATATCCATGAGATTGTGAAATTGCATGGAGTCCCAATTTCTTTAGTGTCTGATTGAGATCCCCGGTTCACTTCACGATTCTGGAAAAGTTTACATGGGGCTTTGGGTTCTCGATTTCATTTTAGCACTGTTTTCCATCCGCAGACGGATGGACAGACAGAGAGAGAGTGATACAGATTATTGAAGATATGTTGAGAAGTTGTGTCATTGATTTTCTGGAAGTTGGGACAGATTTTTATACCACTTGTGGAATTTGCTTTCAACAACAGTCATCAATCTAGTATTGGAATGGCACCATTTGAGGTATTGTATGGTAGATGGTGTAGAACGCCTCTATGTTGGAATGAAATTGGTGAAGGTAAGTTAATTGGTCCTGATTTGGTTAGAGAGAGACTGAAGAGAAAGTGAAGATGATTCGAAATAGATTGAAAGCAGCTTCAGGCCGACAGAAGTCTTATTCAGATTTAAAAAGAAGAGACATTGAGTATAATGTGAGAGATAAAGTATTTTTAAAAAAAAAAAGTGTCTCCTTGGAAGAAAATTTTAAGAGTTGGTCGGAAAGGAAAACTAAGCCCTCGTTTCATTGGACCATATGAAGTTTTGGAAAGAGTTGGGCCAGTTGCGTATCGTCTTGCTTTGCCACTTGAATTGGATAGAATTCATAATGTCTTCCATGTTTCTATGTTAAGAAGGTATAGATCGGATCCATCTCATCTCTTGCCAGTTGAATCCATTAAAGTGAGTTCGGATCTGACATTTGAAGAAGAACCAGTTACTATTTTGGCACATGAAGTGAAAGAGTTAAGGAATAAGAAAGTGCCATTGGTTAAGGTTCTGTGGAAGAATCATGGTAGAGAAGAGAAAACTTGGGAGAGCGAGCAAGCAATGCGAGATCAGTATCCTCAACTATTTCAGACTTGATATCAGGTAATTTCGAGGATGAAATTTCTTTTTAGAGGGGAAGAATTGTAATATCCCAAAATGTACCCTAGAAGTTTTGAGATAATTGTTGTTTTGTTTGAATCAAATGCATATGTGTAATTGGTAAGGAAAGAAAATGTATATGTTGTGTATATGGCAAGATATATAACATATAAGTTCGTCAAAATGGTGGGTCAAGGGAAGAAGATATTTAATTTGTTAAGTGTGAAATTACTAAAAAGGGTATGTTATTGAAATGAAGTTATATTATATTGAAAAGGGTAATTAGGTAATTTTCCTTTGAAATTGCTTTGTGGAGGTTTAAAGAGAAGAGAAAGTTGACTTTGCCTCTTCAATTTCTTTTCTTTTCACTTGGTGGCCGGCCATTCTCAAGACAAGAGAGCAAGAGAAAGATTTTGAATTTTAAGAGTAAATTGAAGGAGTTTTCAAGGGATTAAGTGGAAATCCAAGAAGTTTCATTATTTTGGTAAGTTTTTTCTCTTGATTTCTTTTGGTATTTTAAGTTGTATGTGAGTTTGATTATTGATTCTTGAAAGAAGAGTTGTGTTGATTGTTACATGTTGAAATATGTTTGATTTAATTGATTGTGGTATTGGTTTTGGTTTGAAGATGATAAGTTAAGTGGATGTTGGTATTGAAAGAGTAAGAGTGTTGTTGGTTTTAGGGTTTTGAAGTGGTAAGTGGTGTTTAACTTGAGGTTGCTTAATTATTTTCATAGATTTTCATGTTGTTTGTGTTTGTTGGAGTTGTAAGCCTTGAAAATGAGAATTTGGTCGAAGGCAGTAGCATTGTGGATGCCACGCCCGTGGCCTTGGTTAGGTTTAAGAGGAAGTTAATGAGTGATAAATTGTATTGGAATTGATGTGGGTCATCATTGTTTTGGTTTAGGTTGTGAAGAAGGTGATTTGCCCTAATTTGAGAAGTGAAGAGTTCTTGGGAAAAAGAAGTGAATAGAGTTGTTTAAGTGGTGCTTAAGGTAAGTACAAACCACATTGTTGTATACATTCATATAATATTGAGATTGAACATACATTTGAAGATATTGATGATGCATATGAATAATGTTATGTTGTGTACAATGTGGGACATGATGTGAATATTGATGATGCATATGAATAATGTCATGTTGTGTACAATGTGGAATATAATGTGAACATTGATGATGCATATGAATAATGTTATGTTGTGTATAATGTGGAATATAATGTGAACATTGATGATGCATATGAATAATGTTATGTTGTGAATAATGTGGAATATAATGTGAACATTGATGATGCATATGAATAATGTTATGTTGTGTACAATGTGGAATATAATGTGAACATTGATGATGCATATGAATAATGTTATGCGGTGTACAATGTAGGACATAATGTGAACATTGATGATGTATATGAATTACCTTAATGTGAATTGAGACTTAAAGAGATGTGAAATTATGTGATGAGTTATAATGATGTGAATGATATGATTGAATATTGATATGTTTGTTATGTTAATGTAAGAGATGTTGTATATTATAATGATGAAAATGAAAATGAAATGAATTGAGAAAGTAATGTTTAAAGAGATAAATGAACGGACCTATCTGCCTCCTGCGGAACCATGCGGACGCTGTGGTTGGGCAACCGAACTTGGACTACCGACCTGGTTGGGGGAAGGTTCGATATAGTCAGTATTACGTACCTATCTGCCTCCTGCGAAACCATGCGGACCCTGTGGTTGGGCAACCGAACTTGGACTACCGACCTGGTTGGGGGAAGGTTCGTTACTGACAGTCTTATACGTGCCTATCTGCCTCCTGCGGAACCATGCGGACCCAATGAGTGGGCAACCGAACGTGGACTACCGACCTGGTTGGGGGAAGGTTTCGTATAAGAAGCCATTGTTGTTGGCTATGATGATGAACTTTGAATGAGTATAATGGATAATGACATAATTATTAAAATGTAATATTTATAAACATGATCTTTATGGGTTGAATGTATGACATTGATATTGACATTGCATACTATCATTATGGTTTGTACTACTGAGTTGTTGGCTCAGCGCAATTGTGGTTCATCGCGCAGGTGATAGAGTTGATAGGTTTGAGACCGAGGATTCTTCTAGACCTAGTTGAGTTTGTGCTTGAAGAGTTGGATTAGAGCTTAAAGATCAGAGAGTCAAGCTGCCAATCATGTATATATTCAATGTATTTTGAAAATTTCAAATTGTTATGTATTTGTACTTGTAAGTACTTGTTATAACTTCCGCTGTGTATTAATAAATATTTTCATCTATTATATTTTATGGATTTCTTTTAAATGATTAATATTTGTTTTATTTCTTTTTCGAGATATGATTTGTGTATTTTTAAACAGTGGCATTTTCTATATTCAGTATACGTATATTACGATCGTATAAGCATGCTGTATACGTATACGGGATATAGGGGTGTTACAACATCAAATTAGGTTTTTGTGAATTTTCATATCTTTCATGCAAAGCAAATACTACAAGTAACTATATTTTTTCCAGTGTAAATAACTTTAGCCCTATTTTCATAAACTTTAATATTTTCTTAAACCCTAAACCCTAATGTTATTTTCATAAAAAATTCCAAACCTTAAAACCTTAATTTTAAAACCCAAAACCCTTTAAAAACCTAACTTCATTCAAGAAACACTAATTTAAAATGTAAATCCTAAACTTATACATTTATTACTTTATTTAATTTTAGATTTGATTATGTAGTTTATTATATGTTTTGATGGTTGATTTATTTAATTTTTATATTTAATTTGTTTATCATGGATGAATATTTGCTTGATTATTATTTGTTTATTAAAATTGTAAGAGGTATGCTTTCATGATTGGGTACCTCATTAATTAAGCTTCATGTAATTTAAATTATTTTCATATTTTGGATTAATGTAAAGGATACATTTCCACCTTTGGGTGGGTGTCCTATTTAGTTTTAAATATTAGATGATGTAAGGACATATTTTCATCCTTGGATGGGTGTCCATTTATTTATTTTGTTTGAACATTGCTATGATTTTTATAAAGTATTTGTTTATTCTTATGATTGCAAGTAGTATGGATAATATCATTATATTTAAGAATTATATAATATTAAAACCCGAAAAAGAGGTCTGTAATGGTCAAGATTCTAAACATGGAACTTTTTAACTAATATTGATAATTGATAATGTACAGTGATAAAAATAATGTGGATAAATGCTATAAGTAGAGAATAGTGAATAATATATCTCAAAATTTTCTAAAAAAATTATTTTTACGGTTTTACGAGATTAAAACTCGATTTAGAATCAATGGTTAAGAATGAGGGTGCACCATAGTTATTATGAGCATTCCCTCACTTGATTAAACTATATATATATGTGTGTGTGTACATATATGTGTGTGGAAACTTCTCATTTCTTCTTCCATCTCCCACACTATCTTCCTCCACCACCATCTTCTCTATTTTCTTCTTCCTTTCATCAAATTAATCAATGATTAAGAGAAAATCACATATAGGTATAGATTTTTAGAAGAATAAGCTAGAAAAAGCAAGATTATCAATAAGTAATCAAAGGGATAGAGAGAAAATGAAAGAGAAAGAGGAATTTTAAAGAGGTATATGCTTTTGTTTATAATTTGCAAATATATGAATTTTTATGAGTTTTAATGTTTGAATTGATTGATAGAGTTATTTATAATGAAATATTTCTTGAAAGTATTGATGAAATAGATTGATGAGTGAAAAATAACTTTTATGTGATAAGTTTGATTTTTAATTCAACCCTTAAGAGAATTCGGTGGTTTGATGTTGTTTTTATCCATGTGAGATGGTTGAAAGTTTTATTAAGTGAAGTTTTAGTAAATTATCTGATATGAACTCTTTTTATATCAAAAATTTGGTTTTGATACATTTTTAACTTAGATCTTCAAGATATTTGTGTTTAATGAAGTTAAAAGTGCAAAATACATGATTTTGGGATTCCACGAGAGTGGCTTAAAGGTGCCATGGGCTTGGTATCAAATTTGGGACTGTTGGAAGAAGAATTACTCTAAAAATAGACCCAAAACCAATGCCACGAGCGTGGCAATTGAGTGCCACGACCATGGGGTCAAGAGTGAGGCTATTTCTTTAAAAGTTTTGAAAAAACATAGCCGTTTTGAATATCACGGCTGTGGACCTTGAATTCCATGATCGTGGGGGTCTACAAAGGTATTTGATAGCTTCATTTTGTATCCCATGGGTGTGGGGTTGAGATGCCACAGCCATGGGGTACCTGGATGATGTTTTTGGCTTGTATTATGTGATATACGGGCCTAGTATGAGGCTAATATGTTTATGTTTCTTACTTATTTGTTGAGAATTCATATGTATGTGTTAAAAGTATGAAAAAGAGTGATAAACTTCGGATATGAGACAAATATATATAATACTAATGTTGATAAAAGTATTGTACCATTGAAATGATATACACAATTCAGTGTTAATCAAAACTAATGAATTGCCCAAATCATACTAATTTTAGATCTGGCTTTGGATTGAATGACTAACTAGAGGAAGGATAGCCATAGTAATAGTGGGCATCTCTTGCCATTAATGGACACATTGTGTCATCAGTGACAGTGGGCATAATTGCCATTATATATATATTCTTGAGACTTGGTATTAAAATTGCTACACTAGCCTGTTATCCAAACCTATGATCTGAGTTTAGTATGTATGGGCATATTTAATGAAGTTATCCAAATTGAAAATATACATGAATATGATGTTAAGAATAATGGAAGAAATATAAAATAATAATATAAGTCAATTACTTAAAATCGACTTACTCTGTTACAATGTGAAAGTGATTGGTAATGTATATATTAATGTTTACAAGTGAAAGTTCTAATGCACATAATAGAAATGTTATGCTCAAGTAATTGAATTAATCAATAACTTTGTAAGTTTTACAATGATTGAAAGTTTATATAATGATATAAGATACAAAGTGCCCCAAAGTATAGTACAAAATTTAAGTGCTGAAAATTATAGATTGAATTAAATTATCTTATATGTAAAACTGAAAAGTAAAACTTACTAAAAAACAAGACAAGCGTATTGTGAGCAATGTTAACAAATGAGAAAGCAAGTCTTAAATAAAATGATTCATAAAAAGAAAAGTTGCAATACCGAAAGTATAGTAGAGCATGATGACTTTTATAAAGTTAAAGTTATTATTTTGTGTAATCAAACTATTATGTTGGTTTGTTATTAAAAATAGTAAATATATTGATATATTTCTTAAAACTAAGTGTTATTACTATATTTCCATTAGTATTTTTTCTTTAATATTAAGTGACAAAATATGTTTATATAAGCACCACTAAGCTTTGCTAAGTGTGTTAGAATTATTTTCTAACACGAAAGTATCAAGACATCGGAGCAAGTTAAGAAGTGGAATTAAGAATCTCAGGAAATTACCTATAGTACATATAGAGATCTTTTGTATATTGTACTCATAAGTTATAAATGTATATATATAATTTAGTTTGGCTATTGAGAGATTGTACAAATTTGTAAACATGAAAGGAATATATGTATTTAGAGGACGAAATTTGAGATTCTAGTGAATGATTATCAAATAAAGCTTATATATTTATTTAATTTGACAAACTTATGATGGTTATCTGATTTATAATTAGTAATTGGATTATTTAAGACATTGGAGATTGGTTTAAATGTTGGATTTATAAGTGTTGTATTATACAAATATTATTATTATTTGAAGATTTTTATTAGTAACATTCTGAAAGAAAACTTTGTCAATGAATTAGTTAGAGTACTGATAGTATATCAAGTAACATTCTCTGATAATTTTATGTGAGAATTGTCAGGGGATGTTACAAGGCCGGTTCTAATGAACCAGGTGTTATGAGGGTGCTAGGCCATTTCTCACCTTCCCAATACGTACCCAACTTTTCGAACCCAGTAGGGGGTTGGGGATTCCTTAGAAATCAAGTCATCCACCCCTTTCTTTTTCTTGGCCCGTCCAGATGGCGACTCCATTTCCTTAGGGTTTAGGCCCGTGTTCTCTAAGGCACTGAGCCTAACAGTGCTGAGGTCATAAGAACTATTCCATATGGGAATGGGGACAAAATCTCAGTACAGTGGCAACTCCACTGGGGATAAGAGAAGTTGATTCCGTTGGTCTTTATATTATTTTGTTCTTTCTTACTATGATATTATTCATTGCATCATTTAGATTGCATTGTGTATGTGAGTTAGGACGATCGTGTCACTCGTATTTTGTTATGTAAGGGATACCATACTTTCACTCAAGGTATGGAGATTGAGCATGGCATAACCACTCCTAGCCTTGTACCTTTTGGTATATGCTTGTTATGGGAGCCTAAAACTTTCAATCCAAAGACTTAAGCTCATGTAATTTACCTAGTTATTTTCCTTAGGTTTTTTCCCCAAATACTTGTTATTTGACTATGGTTAATTTATCTTGGTTTAAACCACGACTTATTTGGTTTGTTCTTTTTCTAATATGACTTACCTATATCATAAGTTCAAAATAATTTTTCCTTTAAAATTCAAAAGACTAAAACTATTTTCAAAATTTTTCAAGATGGTCTTTGGATATAAAAACTTTTTCACCTCATAGCCTGAACTCAAAGCCAAAAACTAATTATTTCTAAAATATTTTTATGTCTTTAAAACAAAACCATGTTTTCACTTCATTACAACTTTTCCTAAAATGACCTTACAAATTATTTAGGTCAATTACGAAATTTCAAAAATCAATTGTGAGTCTACCTTATACCAAGAATTATTAACCATGGGCTTGTTTTTGGCACAAATCACTAGTTACTTTTTCAAATAATAAATCTATTCATGATAAACCTCTTAATTTAGTTTTAGTCCAATATAGCATAAAAGTTGTTTTAATTGATTGGATTGATTAAAGCCTAATTAATGGGAATTATCATGAACTGATTTTCATGTTTGAAAATATAACTATTGGTTAAAATCATTCGAGGGAGTTTTTCGAGAATAAAATATTCTATGTTGGTATTTTATTGGCCATATACCTAGGAAAAGAGACTCATCATTCATGTGTGGAGGTTATAAAGTTGGAAGGAATGTCCTAATTACCTTTGTTTTTTGTTTATCATTTGTGCATGCATGCATCATGCATTGCATAACATGTCATTGACCCTTTCTGGCTTGCAGACTTAGAGTACGACAATTCAAGAGCATACAATGACACCACCTGCAGCGGTGATTTTGATTCAAGTGCTTCATTGGGAGGATGGATGCAAACCAGCTAAGGGATATAGTCGATGAAGTTGTAAAAGCTAGGATGGTCGATCTACGAGATCAATTGGCTGAAATTATGAGGACACAATTGGTTGAAATTTTGGAGATCAACAACAATGCTAATGAGGCATCTCCCATTGACAAAAAAATAGAAGGGAAAGGCATCATTAATGAGGAACATGTTCATTAATAGAGATCAAATGAAAAATGAGGGGTCAATCCTTATTCCACAACACCGGTCAAACTATGTGTTATCTAAGTGGAGCAATAAGGGTGGATACCACCCCAGTGGGCAAAGTCAAAGGGAAAGAAAAGGTGATGAGAAAAATGCAACAAATGAACTAGCAAAGAAGCATAAATTTTTAGACGTGGGGGGACCTTTGTCAAGGACATTAGAGAATCTAATGAAAATGGATTTGCTACAACCACTAGCTCCTCAAACCTTGCCGAATCCTTTACCTCCAAACTTTGATACCAAAGCTTTTTGTCAATTCATTAGACTCAAGGGCATAAGATAGATAGATTTATCCGATTGAGGCACGAGATCTAAAATCTGATTGACAGTGGTAAGCTTCCTGAGCCTGATAAATCCAACCCTAAGAATAATCCTCTGCCTAAAGTTGGAAGGGCGCCACCGCTTGCAACCTTTATGAAGAGTTTTATCTTGTCATCTTGTCATGATATGGATAGAGAAGATACTAAAGAGGATGTGCTACTAAGCAAGCTTGGACTAACTATGGATGATGAAGCAATGATCCTTGATCCTTGATATGTCTAAATAAATGAAGTATCTTCGACTCCAACTCAATGAACCTCCCTTAGCTTGAAGTGTTGCTCTTTTTATTTTACTTTCTTTAGTACTTATTTGGAATAATTATAATTTTAAAATTAGGATTATTTGAATAAATTATTTTCATTAAATTTTTTCATGATCGTTGTTCATTTTGGTGCTCAACCAATGATGAGTCTATCTCGTTAATCATAAATTAATATATCTATGCATCATGATTTGAATGACTTTACTAGGTGAGAAAATTGTTCTACAACATTGAGTTGTGTATGCTTAGAGAGGGATCCTAGATAATGACATTTGTCTAGGTCCTAGTCCATCTTAGAACATGCTTTGACAAACTTTCAAGGCAAAATTGAACTCTATTTATTTAAGGGAGAGATGATCTAGGCATTGTTTGACAAGACAACAACTAGAATCCACCTTATTGACATCAATCCCTAGTTGTCCCTTTGAGTCTTCATGAAATTTTAGCTTTCTCTTTATTGGCTTATAAGCCCGACAACCTACCCTGAATTGTTGTAACTCTTTTGACAATTCTGATGATCACTGATGTAAGGGGCAAGAAGATCAAGGAAGAGGATGCAAAGTCAAGACCATAAGGATAGTTGAAGTTTACCTAAATTGAACTTAATATCTCAGATCTATCAAGGCAACAAAGGATTCATCCTTGTTGAAGTAAACTCACCCCACCCCATTCATAGCCAGAAGCAAAAGATGGTACAAATAAGATAACTTTCTTAGAGCTAGGGTAAAAAACTAGAGAAAAAAGAGAAGAAAAAAGAAGAAAGAAAAAAGTAGAAGAAGAAAAAGAGAAGGAGAAAAAAATGAAGAAAAGGAAAAGAAAATAAAACACAAAAGGCAATTCAGAAAGCAACCGAGTTTTCCTTTACCTAATGCAGTAGAAGGCAAAGATAGTTTGACTTAAATTGGTCCAACCCAATCAGAAATTCAACCAAAACTAGAGAGATCGAAGAAAGGTCATCTAGTTCTTAAAAGTCCTATACTTGACAGTCCTACAGGGAAGAAGGACAAAATGATAAAGTGCTAAGAGAGAGAGAGAGAGAGAAATGAAAAAAAAAAGAAAAGGAAAGGAATATGGGTACCAAACGTTTTGCAAAGGTAAAAGACTATCCTAATCAAGATCCAGATTCAAGTCAAGAAGAAAGAAGAATGTTCAAAGCTCTATTTTTCATACTTCCAACTGTCTAAATATGAAATTTGTAGTGTGAAGGTTTCCCCATAGTGTTATAATGGCTCCAATCTTAAGATGACCTTTATTTAACCCGTATCCCTTATAGACCCCATTTCAAGCCCATTAAAGACCTGTTGATCTCTCTTAGTAGGTAGAGTCTATTAGTGGAGATGTTTGAATAAGCATGCATATGAGATAGACAATATTTAAACTCAACGAGACCTTTGATCAAGTAATGTGTATGTGCCAATTTGAAGTGCAACAGTCCTTGCTTAAATAGAAATAATTCTCAAGTTTGGTACAGTAATTAGGGTTGTCATGTTATAGATATGTAATTTAGAAAATCAAGTCTTAAGGTATAATGACACTGATTTGAGAGAGCAAAAAATGATTTTAAGATTTAAAAAAATTATCATACAAAGCCTTCAAGTTAAGGCAAGTATGTTGACCCGTCGAACCTCGAAGGACACATTGGGAAAAATAAAAGATTATTGGTAAGGTTATGAAGAAACTACTAATTGACATGCTAAATCCTAATTTGAAATAGATGTATCTCTGCTACTTGGGGTCTCCACCGCTCATGTTTTCAACATCTTGAAGATAGAAGCCATAAATGTGAATTTTTCTGCCATTCCAATGCTAGACTCGAATGAGCATCTAGAAGGAGCCAACGAGGATACTTCAGTTGAGCACCTCGATCTATGAGTTGATAGAACCATTGTAAGTATTATCCATACATACCATGCATACATGAGCTTATCATACTGCATTTTTATCTTACCTATTCTTGGTCAAAAGTAAATAGCAATACTCCATGAAGCAAACATTAAGCGGGTATGGAATCAGGGGGCATGGAAGGCCCATTGCTTGAGGAAGCTCCAGTCATTTTGCAAAAGAAGAAATGCATGCTTGTGTGAAGAACTAGGCAACACAAACATCAATATGAGCCTGAATGAGAAAAATCATTGGTTTGAGCCCATACAGGGGGAAAAGTTTCCTCTTTTCAATTTTTGAGTTTATACGTGTACAAAACATTTTCAAACTCACTTTCAAATATTTTGCCACGCAGGGAGCAAAGCGAAGATATGAGAACCACCTAAAAAATAGCTAATTTCTTTTGCAAAAGAAAGAACAAAAAGAATGGAGCAATTAGTTCAGCCAGAAATTCTAAACTGATAAAAGGTTAGTCAAATTCAGTCTCGGGTCCAAGTACCCAATCCAGTCGAGAACCCAAAATCCAGTCTAGGGTCGAGAACCCAATCCAATCTCAGATTGAGAACCCAAAATCCAGCTTAGGGTCGAGAATCAAAAATCTAGTCTAGGGTCAAGAACCCAATCCAGTCTCGGGTCGAGAACCCAAAATCCAACTTAGGGTTGAGAACCTAATCCAGTCTCGGGTTGAGAATCTGAAATCCAATTTTTGGTTGAGCAGCCAAAATCCAGTCTTGGGTCGAGCAGCCAAAATACAATTTTAAGTTGAGCACCTAAAATCTAATTTCGAGTCGAGCACCCAAAATCCAGTTTCTGGTTGAGCACCTAAAATCTAATTTTGAGTTGAGAACCCAAATCCACTTTAGGATCCAGAATCCAATTCCAGCTTAGGGTCGAGCACCCAAAATCTAGTCTAGGGTCTAGAACCCAATCCAATCTCGGGTCGAGAACCCAAAATCCAGCTTAGGGTGGAGCACCCAAAATCTAATCTATGTTCGAGAATCCAATCCAATCTCAGGTTGAGAACCCAAAATTCAACTTAGTGTCGAGAACCCAAAATCCAGTCTAGGGTCAAGAACCCAATCCAGTCTTAAGTTGAGAACCCAAAATCCACCTTAGGGTCGAGAACCTAAAATCCAGTCTAGGGTCGAGAATCCAATCCAGTCTTGGGTCTAGAACTTGAAATCCAGTTTAGAGTTGAGAACCTAAAATTTAATATCGGGTCCAAGTGGCCAAATCTAGTTTAGGGTCGAGAACTAAAAAAAACTAGTTTCTTATCGAGCACCAAAACCCAGATTTTTTTTAAGTCCAGAACTCATTCTAGGTCCATAACCCAAACCATTGCCAATATCTGGTCGAGAACCCATCCTCATCCAAAATCAGCTCAAAAATCATGTTGCTTTTCACTCTCTTCTATTGAAGTCTCAGATCGTTTAAGCAGGAGGCAAACCGCCCATATTTTTTGACCAAGTATAGTCCAATATTTTAAAATTGTCTGAAATAACTTTTTATAATATTTATTATTTATTTTAATATAATATTTATTATTTAACATATTAAAAGAAAAAAGGAAAATTATTTTTAATGATAAAAATAAAAATAAAAAAATATTTTAAAAGAAAATTGGACGGACGAATCAGTAAGTGGCAAGTGGGGCAAACAGTTTGTCGTTAGCCGATAGGAGTGCGTCGAATTAGCTTGGGCCAATTCGCCGCAGGCATGGCCTGTGATGAATTATGCCCCTCAAGCCAGCAGCACACGTGCAATTGGCACGCAGCTTGCCCCGGTACCCAGTGCCCAACAGCCCTCGCAGCAACACGGCAGCCCACACTCGCAGTCCGTGCCTGTATCCTCGCAGCCCATGGGCCAGCGTGCCAGCGCATTTACTTCCTAATCATATCATATTTCCTTAGTAAAGTAGGATTTTGTTTTAATTTCCTATAAATAATAAGTTTTAAGCACAAAATTGGGGAACTTTGATTTTTCGGGACTTTGGCAATTATTCAGAGACCAAACTTTGGATTTTTTTTGGACTTCAGAGACTTTTGGCTTTCAGACTTTTGATTTTTAAGAGCAGCAGATTTTTGGAACTTTGGTTGCCTGTTATAGCTTGAGCAACGTGGTATCAACAAGGAACCCTAAACTAGCAAACATCAAACAGTGAGAAATGAAGCTCAAACTTCAAACAGTGAGCAACAAAATATAAATATGAAACAATGAGCATCAAAACTGAAATATCAAGCAAAGGAGTAGCTGAAGGAATTACCAAGGCAGTAACTTAGCTTATTATCTTGTTCTCAATTCAACCAACAAATATAAGGCTGGTGCAAACGTTCTGTTTGGATCAAAGTTTGATTATTGGTGAAATCAACAAACGAAGGTACATCTCTAAAATTGAATCTATTTAAATACATCAAATTAAGTTTTGGTGATTGTTCATATCTTTCATGCAAAGCAAATGCCACAAGCAACTATATTTTTTCCAAAGTAAATAACTTTAACCCTATTTTCATAAATTTTAATCTTTTCTTAAACCCTAAACCCTAATGTTATTTTCATAAAAAAATTCCAAACCCCCAAAACCTTAATTTTTAAACCTAAAACCCTCTAAAAACCTAATTTCATTCAAGAAACCCTAATTTAAAATGTAAATCCTAAACTTATACATTTATTACTTTATTTAGTTTTAGATTTGATTATGTATTTTATTATATGTTTTGATGATTGATTTATTTAATTTTGATGTTTGATTTGTTTATCATGGATGAATATTTTCTTAATTATTATTTGTTTATTAAAATTGTAAGAGGTATGTTTTCATGATTGGGTACCTAATTAATTAAGCTTCATTTAATTTAAATTATTTTCATATTTTGGGATTAATGTAAAGGACACGTTTCCACCTTTGGGTGGGTGTCCTATTTAGTTTTAAACATTAGATGATGTAAAGACATGTTTCCATCCTAGAATGGGTGTCCATTTATTTATTTTGTTTGAACATTGCTATGATTTTTAATAAAGTATTTTTTTTATTCTTATGATTACATGTAGTACGGATAGTATCATTATATTTAAGAATTTTATAATTTTAAGACCTGAAAAGGTGGCCAGTTCCATTTCTCACCTTCCCCATACGTACCCAACTTTCCAAACCAAATAAGGGATTAGGGATTCCTTAGGAACCGAGTCATCCACCCTTTTTTTTCCCTGCCTGTCAAGGTGGTGACTCCATTTTCTCCGGGTTTAGGCCCATGTTCTCTAAGGCCTTGAGCCTAACAGTGACAAAGTCACAGAAACTATTCTACATGGGAGTGGGTACAAAAATCCCTGCTCACCGAGAGAATGACCCAACACCCCTAAAGTGCTCGGTTCATTGGAACCGGCCCATTTTTTAGGTCTAAATATTATTAAATTCTTAACATATTAAAATATCATCCATACTACATGAAATTTAAAATGAATAAACATTCATTGTATAAAAGCCAAAGAAGGTCCAAACAAACAAACAAAACAAATGGACATCCATACAAGATCAAAACATGCCCTTACAACCATGTCCAATGTCCAAAGCTAAATACATAAGACACCCATAAAAGGTCAAAATGTGTCCCTTACAATTGTCCCAAAGTATTTAAATAAATTACAATCTAAACAAATAAGATAAATAAGACACCCACAGAGTGTGGAAACATGTCTTTTACATCCTTAGAATAAGAATAATCAAATTAAAACAATTAACCAAATACAATTAAGTCATTCAAACATTCAAAATAATTAAAAGCAAATCATCCATTATAAACCAAATAAAATTAATCATCTATCATAAGTATATAGCGATAAATTAAATAATCAAACCTAGGTTTTAATCCTATATTAGGCATTATCCATACAAAATTAGGGTTCTAGGTTTATTACATGCGATTAGGGTTTCTTACATGCAATTTAGGTTTAAAACATGGAAACTAGTTAATATGCAAATTAAGATTTTAGAATGTAAACTAGGGTTCTAAAATATAAATTAGGGTTTTAAAATGTAAATTAGGGTTTTAGAATATAAATTAGGGTTTTAGGATATAAACTAGGGTTTTTAGGATAAAATTATAGTTTTAGGGTTTTGAATCAAAATAGGTTAAATTAAATTATTTTATTAGGGTTAATATAAAATCATCATTAAAATTAGGGTTTGGCTATTATGAATATGTTCATGAACTGAATATTAATTTAGATAAATATTGCACGAGATATATTGGTTCATACAATATAAATTACTACTAGTTGAAACAAGTATATTGTATGATAATAGAAAATAAGCACACTGTATGATAATAGAGAATTGCTATGGAAAATTTAAATAATTGTAAATCATTGAATGAAGTAACAATAATGGCCACTGTAAGTTTAAACTAGTTAAGCATAGAAAGTAAACCTCCATTTGTTCGCTCCTCCAAAATGGAACCTCAAATCAAGCTTAATGCCTCCCTAGATTACTTTGATTTTAGTCGAGTGAGTCAAAGACAGTAGCTACTGTCTTTCTATGGTGTGTTGATTTTTGGGCTGATAGTATTCTTTGTGTATTGCTTATTGTTGCTTTTCTTTCCATAATTGTTGCTATCCCTCATCCTCTCCTCTTTTGATAATTAATTGCATTTTTATAGGCAATATTAGGACATCTTTAATAATCCTCCTTGACTTTGGAGAGGCCAATCCTATTTGACTTTGGAGATGCCGAGCGGTGAAACCATGAAAAACCAAGGTATGCTAGCCTACATTGAGTTGGCTCATGCCAATTTTGCATGAGCAATTCCTTATGTCGAATTGGCATGGCCACAGTCAAATGGCCGATTGCCTGCTCCAAAACCTAACTAATTGGATCGAACTATATTTTAATCACATCAATAATAAAACTGAATTGACCCAATCTAAATATTAAATAATTATATTTGATTTAGTTGGGCCTTGTTATTTAATTATATTTGTTATTGGACTCAAATGAAAACTATATTTGGACCAGTACTAAAATTAAGGGTCGGCAGTCTTGCCTCCACTTGAATTATGTTGAATTTATTCAATGAGTGAAAAGCAATTTAATTTGGAATGTTCGGGTTGGTTTGGGTTTTAGACCCAAAATTGACTCAGGTCCTGGACCTGAGGCCGAATTGGATTCTAGACCCAAGACAGGTTTGGGTTCTGGATTCGAGGTTGGCTTGGATTCTGAACTCAATTTGAGTTCTAACCTCAAAAATGGATTGGATTCTAGACTCAAATTAGTTTGGATTCTGGACCCTAATTGGTTTGGATTTTGGACCCGGATTGAGTTTTGGACACGAAAATGGTTTGGGTTTTGGACCTGAATTGGTTTAGGTTCTGGACTTGAGACTAGTTTGGGTTCTTGACCTGAGACTAGATTTGGATTCTGGACCAAAGACTAGTTTGGGTTTTAGACCCAAGGTTGGTTTGGGTTTTGGACCTATGGTTGGTTTAGTTCTAGACCTAAGAATTGTTTGGGTTCTCGATCCAAGATTGGATTTTGGATTCTCGACCTGAGATTGGATTTGGGTTCTTGACCTAAGACTAGATTTTGGGTTCTTGACCTGAGACTAGATTTTATACTTTAATGGATTATTGGGCGACTCTAATATCTCGATGAAATCCACCAAGTGACAACAAAAAACTGAGCAACTCTATTATCTCAACGAGTCAATGGGCAATTCTAATATCCCAATGGTTTCATTGCACAACTCTAATATCATGATGATTAAGCAACAAAACTGTTGAGTGACTTTTATATCTCAATGGGTCATTGTGCAATTCTAATATCCCAATGGGTCTATCGAGTGAATCTAATATCTTGATAAAATCACTAAGTGATTATAATATCTTAGTGAGTGAAAATAGCCATCGAGCGATTCTAATATCCCGATGAAATCTACCAAGAAACTCTAATGTCTTGGTAAATCAAAATGGTCATTGAGCGACTCTAGTATCCCGATGACAACTACCAATCGACTCTAATATCTTGGCAGGACAGTGAACGACTCTAATATCTCATTAGAAACAAACTTTGATATTTCAACATATCAAGGAAAGCTATGCTATAAGGATACTTTACCAAATCCTATATAGGCTAAAGATTATGCCTTCAAGATACTTCAATAAATCCTTTATAGGCTGGGTAGTGGATTCCTTAAGAAATTTGCTTGAAAATGTCTGCCTTAATAGAAATGAATCTTCATCTTAATTCTTTACTCTTGACAATAGGGTTTTTTCTTGCCTCAACTCCAACTCTTCTAGTTTGATTTATTTGAACTTTATTTTGGACCTTCGTCCTAATCTTTTATCTTTTGTATCTTCATTCATTTGAGAGTTCTTACTTTGTTCTTGTTATATTATTTTTTTCTTCCTTTTGCAAGAAATTTAGTTATTTTTTAGCAAGTCCTCAAATCCTCTCTTTGCCCCCCCTACGTGGCAAAATATTAAAAGTGAGTCTGAAAATGTTTTGTGCACGCATAACTCAAAAATTGAAAGGAGAAACTTTGCCCCCTGTGTAGGCTCAAACCACTGATTTCTTTTCCCATGTAGGTTCTGATTGATGTTTGCATTTTTTTGGTTCCTTGCACAAGCATTCATCTCCATTTTTACATAGTGACTGGATCTTTCTCGAGCAATTGGCCTTCCATGCCTCCCGATTTCATATCTGCTTCATATTTGCTTCATGGTGTATTACTATTTACTTTGACAAAGTATAGGTAACACAAGACAAAAATGAAGTTTGATATGCATATGTGTACATGGTATGCATGAATAATACTTACAGTGGTTCTATTGACTAATGGACTAAGGTGATCAGTTGAAGTGTTCCCGTGGATTCCTTCCACATGCTTACTCAGGTCTTGCATTGGAATGGTAGAAGACTTCACATTTATAACTTTTATCTTCAAGATGTTGAAAACATGAGTGGTGGGGCCCAAGCATCATAGATATATCCATATCAAACTATGATTCAGCACGTCAATTGGTAGGTTCTTCATAACCTTGCAAATAATCAGTTATTATTCCCAATGTGCCCTTCAAAGTTCGATGGTGCAATATACTTCCCTTAACTTGAAGGTTTACACAATAAGAAAACAGTTTTTTTTTAAATCAAATGTTGACTATGTTGAATTAGTGTCATTGTACCTCAGGACTCAATTTTCCAAATTAACATATCTATAACATAACAACCCTAGTTATCGTACTAAACTTGGGAAACATTTCCATTTAAGTAAGAACTGTTGCACTTCATATAGGCGCATACACATTGATTGGCCAAAGGTCTGATTGAGTTTAAATATTTTCTATCTCATATGCATGCTTATTCAAACAATCTCTACAAGTAGGCTCTACCTAGTAAGAGAGATCAATAAATCTTTAATAGGCTTGAAATGGGGTCTATAAGGGACATGGGTTAAGTGAAGGCCATTTTTAAACTGGTGCTGATGTGACACTACTGATAAACCTTCACACTATAAACTTCTTGTTGGAACTGTATACAATTAGAGGTTCTATTTTGACCTTCTGGGCATCATTTTATCTTCTGACTTCATGAAAATACAAAGCTTAAATATCCTTCCATCTTCTTTGAAGAAATTTTGATCCAATCAGTACTATCTTGATCTTTAGATCACCCTTTTCTTCCTATTTCTTTCCACCCTTTTCCCTTTTGAAATATCAAGTCTAAGACTTTCAAGATTGCAAACCTAAAACTACGTTGGATAAAATGAAAGATGGTCTTTCCCCTAATTCTCTTATTTTATTTGAATCTTTGGATGGATTGGACTAATTCAAGTCAATCTACCCTCATAAACTAAGTGGAAGTCTTATACTGCTTTAGGTAAAAAAGAACTCGGTTGGCTTTCTGAACCGCCTTTTTGGGTTTCATGTTTTACTTTTTCTTTTTTCTTTTTTTCTTCCTTTTTTGCATTTTTTGTTTTGTTGTTTCTTTATTTTTGTTTTGTCCTAGCACTAAGAAAGTTATCTTATCTACACCATTCTATGCTTCTGTCTATATATGAGTGGAGTAGAGTGAGTTTGCTTCAACATGGATAAGTCATTTGTTGCCCTGATATCATCTTAATAGATCAGATATATTAGGTCTAGTATCAAGTGAATTTCATTGTCCTAATGGTCTTGAATATGCTTCCCTTTCTTTGATCTTCTTGCCCCTTCACCTTAGTGATCATTAGACTTGTCGTAAGAGCCACAATAGTATAAGGTAGGTTATCGAGCTTACAAGTTAATAAAAAGTAAGCTAAAATTTTACGAAGCAAAAGGACAACTAGGGATTGATATTTAATTGGGTGCATTCTAGTTATTGGCTTACAAAACAATGCCTAGATCATTTATCCCTTAAATAAGCAAAGTTCAATTTCACCTCAAAAGTTCATCAAAGCACATTCTAAGATTGACTAGGACCTAAACACTTATAATTATGCAGGAGCCCTCTCTAAGTAACCATACACAGCTCAATTCTATAGAGCAACTACCTCACCTAGTAAAGTTATTCGGATCATGATGCATAAATACACTAATTTATGAAAACCAAGCTAGACTCGTCATTGGTTGAACACTATAATATCAAAAGCCAACAAAATTATAAATTTAATAAAAGTAATTTATTCAAATTATTTTAATTTGAAAAACATAATTGTTCTAGAAAACACGAATGAAAGAAAATGAAACTAAAACCAAACAAGCCAAGCGAAGTTTTATTGATATGAAGTCGAAAGAGCTTTCTCTACTTAGACATATCAAGGGCAAGAATCATCAATGATAGTCATCACTTCATCATTCACAGTTGATTCAAGCTTACTTCATGACAAGATGACAAGATAAGACTCTAATCGAATCCTCCCTCTATCATAAATGTTGCCGGCGGTGGTGCCCTTCCAAATATAGGCAGAGGATTATTCTTGGTGTTGGGCTTATCATGTTCAGGCAGCTTTCCACTGCCAATCAAATCTTGAATCTCATGCCTTAAGCAAACACTTCTATATGTCTCATGCCCTTGTACTTGATGAAATTGATAAAAGGCATTAGCATCAAAGCTTGATGGCAGAGGATTCGGCTAAGGTCGGGGAGCCAATTATTGTAATAGCCTACTCTTCTATAACTTATTAAGGTTTCTTCAACTCTGAAAACTATCTTCTATTTGCTTGATCAGTTGTTGCATTGGCATCCACTGACTTCTGTGTACCCTGATCGCCAGACTGATAACTTCCCCTACCAATTCATTTTCCTAAAAAATGATTTTTCTCTTTTTCCCAATCTTCTATTTGCAAGCCAACTTGAAGGAGACCTTTGAAATCCCTATTAAGAGTATGAGACATCTGTTCACGCAAATTAGGTAAGACACCCTACACTACCGTCCTAATCTTGTCAGACTGGTTTGGCCTCTTCTTAAGTAGTGCAGCCTGTTAGACAAAGGATCTCAATTTTGATCCTTGACAATTCAAATTGAATGACTAATTTAACATGTGTTTGAAGAACCTTGTTGCAGGATTAGGTTATTTCAAATAAAGCTGAACAGAGCATGTTTAGCGGTCACACAAGACATGGAAATGACCGCCCCATTCAATTGAAGGATGAAACTATATTACAGCAGGTTTCGCGGTCAGAAACCCGACCTCAGTCGCGATCGCACTTACACAAGAGCGACCGTCCTACATTCATGGATGACCGCAACACAAGAAACCCAAATCATCCTAATTACAGTAAGGTTCGCGGTGATAAGAATGGTGAAGGATACGGTCTTGCTTATCACTTTAGCGATCGTCCCTTTATATCCGCGACCACTCTAATGATTCAGGAGAAATCTGCTTAAACTGACAGTAGTGTTCGCATCCTACGGTGTGTCCAGAAGTTCGATGCGAGTGTCTCAACTCTACCGCGAGATGTCACCTAGGGCGACCGTGAAATTCATATTTAGGCAGACTTTCATTTTGCCCAGTCAAAGAATGCCACGTGTGATGACCGTTATAAACCCACTTCAACATTCAAAAAGAACACTTTTGTTGAATACCTCAGTCTGTGAGTCGATGCATACATGAAAATATCACATCGCACTTTCTTGTCTTGTATTGTCTATTCTTTATTAAGGTGAACAGCAAATACTCTATGAAGTAAACAATCAAAAGAAGATATCAAATCAGGGGGGCATAGAAAGCCCATTGCTTGAGAAAGCTCCAATAATCTTGCAAAGAGAAGAAATAAGTGCTTGTGCGAAGAACTAGACAACAAAAACCTCAATCAAAGCTTGCATGGGGGCAAGAGAAGATATGAAAGCCGACTAAAAATAGCTGATTTTTTTCAAAAAGGAAGAACAAAATAATGGAACATTAGAACTATCAAAAGAATGAAGATGCAAAAGACGAAAGATCAGTTCAGCTAAAAGAGCTGAAGCCAGGGTAAAGACTCGACCTCCAATGGATAAAGATTCATGTTCCAAGGGTGAAAACCCGATCTCAAAGGATGAAGATTCGTTTTCAAAGGTAAAGACCTAATCTCAAAGGATGAAGATCCATTTTCAAAGGTGAAGACCTAACCTCCAATGGATAAAGATCCATGTTCCAAGGGTGAAGACCCGATCTCAAATGATGAAGATCCATGTTTCAAGGGTAAAGACCCGATCTCAAAGGATGAAGATCCATTTTCAAGGGTGAAAACCCGATCTCAAAGGATGAAGATCCATTTTGAGGGTGAAGAACCACAATGCATAGAACAGCCGGAGCAGTCAGACTTCTCAACTATTAAAAGGTTAGTCAAACCCAATCCCGGGTCCAAGTACCCATTCTCAAGTCCAAGTACCCAAATAAAATCAATCTCAGGTCCAAGTACCCATTCTCGGGTCCAAGTACCCATTCTCAAGTCCAAGTACCCAAATCAAATCAATCGTACCCAAATCAAATCAATCTCAGGCCCAAGTACCCAATCTCGGGTCCAAGTACCCAAATCAAATCAATCTCGGGTCCAAGTACCCAAATCAAATTAATCTCGGGTCCAAGTATCCAAATAAAATCCAATCTTGGGTCAAAGTACCCAATCTCGAGTCCATATCAAATTCAAATCTCGAGTCAAAGTACCTAGTTTAGGATCGAGTATCCAAATCCAGTTTAGGATCGAGTATCCTAATCAAATTTAGGATCGAGTATCCAAATCCAGTTAGGATTGAGTATCCAAATCTAGTTAGGATCGAGTATCCCAATCCAATTTAGGATCGAGTATCCGAATCCAGTTTAGGATCGAGTATCCAAATCTAGTTACGATCGAGTATCCAAATCCAGTTAGGATCGAGTATCCCAATCCAATTTATGATCAAGTATTCCAATCCAATTTAGGATCGAGTATCAAAATCCAGTTTAGGATCGAGTATCCGAATCCAGTTAAGATCAAGTATCCAAGTCTAGTTTAGGATCGAGTTTCCAAATCTCTCGGGTCCAGAACCTAGAATCTCTTCTAAGTCCAGAGCTTAGCTCGGGTCCAGAACCCAAATTTTACTTAGGTCCAGAGCCTAGAATCTCTTTTAAGTCCAGAACTTAGCTCGGGTCCAGAACCCAAATTTTTCCTTAGGTCCAGAACCTAGAATATCTTCTAAGTCCAGAACTTAGCTCGGGTCCAGAACCCAAATTTTTCTTAGGTCCAGAACCTAAAATTACTCTCAGGTCAAGAACCTAAAATTATCCTTGAGTCCAGAATTCTAACCGAGTCCAGAACCCAAAACCTCAAAACATCTCAAAAATTAAGTCTTATTGCTTTTCACTCTCTTTCACTAAAGTCTCAGATCATTCAAGCAGGGGGCAAACTGTAGACCCTTAATTTTTGACCCAGTCTGGTCCAATATATTTTAGTTAGTCCAAACTAATTTTTATGGTATCTTGATTAATTTTAATATTTATTTTAGTAAAAAATGGTGAAGTGAATAAAAAAATAAAAAAATAAAAAAAATCAGCGACGAAAAAATCGGGGACGAAAAAATCATCGCCGAAAGTCAGCGTGGGCCCGTGGGCATTTCGCTCGCAGGAGTTTCCTGAGGGCGAATTGGCTTGTGGCAGCTTTTTTGCCAGTGCAATTTTTCTGCAGTAGTTTTTTTTTGCTCGCGTAATTTTTCCGCAGCAGTTTTTTTTCGCCAGTGAAATTTTTCCAACGCAAATTTTCTGAAACCTAATACAATTAGGTTTCGGTTTTCTTTTCTTAATGAATGTTATATTCCTTGAATAACTAGAATGAAACATAGAAATCTTCTATAAATAAGGACTAAAATTGGAGGAGAAATGGGATCTGAAATTGGATCGGATTTGAGAGGAAAAACTGAGACAGAAACTGAGAAGGAAAATCTTGAATCAATCTGATTTTTTAAGAGAGCAGAAAAATAATTCAAGCAATTCAAAGGCAGCAAAGCTTGTCTTTGACCTTGTTCATCCAAGAAGTAATTTTTGGTGTAACCTATGAATGAAGGTTTGAAATCTTAATTTCTTTTTATTTCTTACAGTAGCTTTGTTCTTTATTTAATTTATAGATTACACACTCAAAACTTCAATCTTTGAAGATGTAATAACTTGATCATTGTTTCCAAAAACCTTAAGTGACTTCCTCTGTTTCTAGATACCTTTAAAAACTTTAATCCATTTCTTTTTTTTTTCCAAAAAACCTTAATCATTCTAAAACCCTTAAAATCATCCTTCTGTTTCCCTAAAACCTCAAAAAACCTAACTTATTCCTTCTGCCCCCAAAAACCTTAAATTGTCTCTTTTGTTTTTATAAACTTTAAATCGTTTTCTCTATTTTCATAAAACCCTAAATTATTTTTTCTGTTTCTTCATAATATTAAAACCCTAATCTACTTTCCAACTTCCCCAAAATGTTAAATCATTTTTATTAATTCCCTAACACCCTAATCTATTTTCCAATGTTTGAAAACCTTAAAACCATAAACTTCACTTTACAGTTTCTAAAAATCACATAAAGCTTTATAAAACTATAAATTGTTTTCTCAAACTCTAAAAATAAAATCTATTCTCCCAAACCTAAAACAGTGAAACCTAATTCTCTTAAAATCTAAACCCTAAAGTTTTCTAAACCCTAATTCTTTTAAACCTTAAAATCGTATAAACGTATTCAAACACAATGTCACATTCCAAAGTTTAGGTAGTCGAGTATTAGGCAAGAAGGACATAAATAAGTGGTCAAATAGAGGCTCGAGATAGTCAAAAACAAAATCGGTGTGCAAAGGAGGCCCGTGAAGTCGACAGGACCTAAAGGTAATTTTTCGAAAGGTCGAGGACCTAAGAGTAATTTTCCAAAAAGTTGTGTCTGTTCTTAATAGTGACCCTAACGGATGCCATAAATGTGTTCTCAGGGTTAATCGGGTCATAACCGTGGGTTTCAATTTTTCCCGAAAATGCACGGTTTAAAAGTTACAATCGATTAATCGCTGGAGGGTATTTTGGCATTTTCACACCCTAGACTATAAAATTACAGCACAAGAAAGTTGAGGGGGTCAAAATATGAATAAAAGGAAGCCTAATGGCTTGCCAAATAAATAGATAAAAGAAGAAGGCAAGTGGACCAATTAAAAGTCGCCATTTTTGCTATAAGGTGTACCAATTGGAAGTCAACATCTATACCAACATATTTTCACCACTTATGGCTGCCATTTGGATCAAAATAAGCTAAGGAAAGAAAATAAAAGCCCTCTCTTACATGGTGAACTCGTCCAAACCATAAGAGAAGGAAGAAGGAGGTGATTTTGCCAAAGTTTAAGGCTTTTGGTTGAAGATTTTGGTGACAAACAAGATTATAAGGTAAGAGAAACCTATCTCTAGTTTTAATTTCATGGATTAATGGTTAATTTAAGAGATTGAAATTAGGGTTCATGTAGCTATATTTGGAGAAAATTCAAGAAATAATTATTTGAAGGATTTGATGAAAGAAATAATGGTGTTTAATGGTGAAAATAAGCTAGCAACCATTAGAAAAATCATAAGATAAGACTATGTCTATACATAGGGTTCTTACCTTTGTATATGTGATGTTAAATTTCATAGGAAATCAAAGAGACAAGGAAGGAAAGGAAGTGATATAGATAAAGGACTAAGAAATAGCAAGGTTTGGTACTTTAACTAATTGTTTGTTCATTTTCTTGAAATTTTTCTGTTTTAGATTAGTGAAATGCTTTGATTTGTATGATTTTTAATTAAATATAGAACCATGTTCTTGAAGTGAATTTTTGATATGTTTGCCTCAATGCGTCTAGAATGACTGAAAAATATTTTGAGTTGAATTCGGAATGGTTATGATTATGGAAAAATTATTTCTGTTAAACCTGCTCTAGGAGGTACCTTGACTGAGACAGCCATGTTTCCGGATTTTTAATAAAATTTAGAAAAATAATCTTCAATTTAATTTTGTATTTGTTGTTTTTTAGTGAGTCTAGTATTTGCGTAAAATAATTTGGAACCACATTGATTGAATTTAATTTACGGAATTCACAAAATTCAGAACTGCTGCCAGGATGCAGGGCAACTGGAGCAGTCTGGTTGGGTGAACTACTTGACCAAGATTTTGTGTCCAGTTTGATCTGAAATTTTAAAGGAATGATTTTAAGATTTAAAACTAAATTCTGTAAAAATTTTAGAGTTTTTAGTCAAGTAGATTATTTTATACAATTTTTCAAAATAAGGATCAAGTTGAGTCCAAAACCAGAATTTACTATTCATATGGTTATTTTGCTAATATTCATTTGGTCATTTTTCAAAAGTAATCCAATTGATTCCTTATGCATATAAGTGAGCATAATATGTTATTAAAATGACAAAATATGATATTTCACGTTGAAATAATATAAGAAACATAAGTCGATAATTGTATAATGCATATTCGATTAAGAAATGGCATGAAAATTTTGGCTCCACTGGGTATCTGGGATAGTACTGAGTAGGGTAAGGGTATGATATATCATACTATATGCAGTGCTGCTTTAATATAGGACTTCGGTCTGTGTTATATAGGGTGAAGACCCGAGCTATATAGGACTTCGGTCCGAGTTATATAAGGCAATCTCCCGAGTTATATAGGACTCCGGTCCAAGGACTTCGGCCACAGATTTCACAAGGCTTGGTCCGCAATTTTTTAGGGCCACAGCCACAGAATATATATACAGTTGTTTCAGTTAGTTCCTTACCATACGTTAGTCTACCAAGTTACCTTGTGGATCGAACTGATAAAATGATAATAACTGAATATATGACATGTATGGATTGTTTTTACTGTGATATTATTTTTTTCAATACGACTCATTGCTTTTAAAAGTGCATTATGCTTTTATTATTTATTTTCCGTAATTAGTTAAAGTACCCACTAAGCAATGCTTAGCGAGTTTAGTTTCTTCTAAACTCGTAGGCTATTAGCAAGGAGCCAGTAGTGAGCAGAGGAGTCCTGCGATCTGTCGATCATCAACAAACTTAGGTGGTGCTCTTCATTTTGTATTTTGGTATTAGAAACTGGCATGTACTTATTTGAACAATAAAAAGAGATAACTTGATGTAGCATGTAAATCTAGTAATGTATAATAATTGTATGGTTTTAAATTGAGTTGGGTTGTGAATATAGAAGTGTCAATTCTTCTTGCAGGATTGTAGTTGAAGTTATAAGGGTGGATTATTGGGAGTGTGCTTGAGTTGAATTGTGAAACAAAATGTTTTTCAAAAATAAGAAAAATCAGTTTTGTCGACACTTGGGACCTAGAATTTTAAGGGAGACTCCGTCAAAATTTTTGGAAAATTTTTATAAGGAACATTAAGTAAGCTGACATAACCAGAGCTCGTATCCCGATGTAACATTCCTCCTCGGCTTATTCATAGGTCAGGAAGGGGTGTTACACACAGTAAGCTCAAAATAATAATTTAGTAACCGAAAATCGTTAATCTAAGTGTTTTAAAGTGTCCAAAACCTAATTTCATGATTATACATCTCAAACCCTAATTTGGTTAATCAAAGAACTTTACCAATTTTTTAAATCATAAAACTTTTGCTCCATTTTAATCCCATTAAAATCGCAGTAGCTTCCAAAACCCTAAATACATGGAATCTTAAATAGAAACAGTAGCCCTAATTTGAATCTTTACTTGCCTTATTCAATTTTATATTTGATTATGCTTTGATTTATTTTATATACTTTAATTTATTTAAGTACAATGCTTGGTTTATTTAATTTATCATGGATGGATGTTTACTTTCTATTGATGTTTAATACCTTTGATGAATGATTTATTTATAATGAATGGATATTTACTTTTATCAATTTATTTAGATTTCCAAATATTGTAAGAGGTATGTTTCCACTTGGTAGGAGCCTCATTAGTTAAATATCATGTAATTTAAATTGCTTTTATGTTTTAGAATCAATGTAAAGGACATGTTTCAACCTTTCGGTGGGTGTCCTATTTAGGCATGGATTATGTAAGGGCATGTTTCCATCTTCGGATGGGTGTCCATTTATTTATTTAGCTTGGGACATTGCTTTGATTTTAATATAATGATGCTTTCTTTTAATTATTGTGTGTAATATGGATAAAGTTGTTATATTTAAGAATTTTATAATATTAAGACCTGTAAAGGAGGCCAGTTCCAATGAATCGGGCGTTGTGGGGTGTTGGGCCATTTCTCACCTTCCCCACACATACCCATCTTTCCGAACCCATTAGGGGGTTGGGGATTCCTTAGGAATTGAGTCATCCACCCCTTTCTTTTTTTCTGGCCCGTCCGGGTGGCAACTCCATTTTCTTCGGACTTAGGTCCGTGTTCTCTAAGGCACCAAGCCTAAACAGTGCCGAAGTCACAAGAACTATTCCACTGGGAGTGGGGGTGAAAATCTCCACTCACAATATCACTGCTATGCAGTCTGCCTGAGTTACTAAGGCTCAAACTCTAAGGTACTTTATGCTCTCATTTGGATCCTGTTATCCAAAATTGGTTATACCTTATATGAAGGAACACAAAAGAGTTGGGATCTGTTATACAAGGCTTTCATTCAGCAATATGGGTATAATGTTGAAATGGAAGTTATCTTAATGGAAGTTGAGTCCATTAGACAAAGGCCAAATGAGAATTTTGTGGACTATGTGAAGAGGTGGAGAAATAAGGCCGCTTTGCTCAAGAAAAGGCCCAATGAATTTGATCAAATAAGAATGATCGTGAGAGGCATCCTGCCCAATCTCTGTGAAAGGATGTCTCACATCCTTATAAGGGATTTCAAAGATCTTCTCCAAGCTAGTCTACAAATTGAAGAGTGGGAAAAGGAGAAGAATCGCTTTTCGACAAGAAGGAATGAGAAAGGGAATTATCAGGCTAGCAATCAAAGCACACAAAAAGAAGTTGATGTTAATGTGACTGGTCAAGGAAATAAAAGACAATTCTAAGAATTGAGGAAACCTCTATCTTGGATTTTTAGCAAGCTGCAAAAGAAAGAGTTGTTGCAAATGTTAACTCCTTGACCTCTGCATAATCCACTACCACCAAACTTCAATGCCGAGGCCTTCTATCAATTTTATCAAATGCGAGGGCATGAAACAGATAAATGTGCTCGTCTAAGGCATGAGATCCAAGATTTGATTGATAGTGGTAAGCTACCTGAGCCAGATAAGCCCAATACCAAGAACAACCTTTTGCCTAAATTTGGAAGAGTGCCACCACCAGCAACCTTCATGGTGGGAAAAGGATTGGAAGAAGATTTTGTTTTATCCTATTTTCAAGATGGGAATGTTGAAGATGTGAAAGGAAAAGAAGCTTAACTCAACAAACTTTCCTTAGCTTGAATGATGCTTTTCAATTTTACTTTCTTTAATATTTTGGAACTATTGTGTTTTTCAAATTTAAAGTTGCTTGAAATAAATTACTTTCATCAAAATTTTTGTTGGTCTTTGTTCATTTTGGTGCTCAGCCAATGAGGAATCTAGTTTGATAATTCATGAATTAATATATTTATGCATCATGACTCAAATGACTTTACTAGGTAAGGGAATTGCTATATAGCATTGAGTTGTGTATACTTACTTAGGGAGGGCTCCTGCATAATTACCTTTGTCTAGGTCTTAGCTAGTCTTAGAACATGCTTTGACAAACTTTCGAGGTGAAATTGAACTCTACTTATTTAAGGGAGAGATGATCTAGGCATTGTTTGGTTAGCAAACAACTTGTATCCACCCTATTAAATATCAATCCCTAGTTGTCTCTTTGAGCCTTCATAAAATTTTAGCTTTCTTTTCATTGGCTTACAAACCCCAATAACCTACCCTAAGCTATTGTAATACTTTTGACAAGTCTTATGATCACTAAGATGAAGAGGCAAAAAGATCAAAGAAAGCAATGATTAGTCAAGATCATGAGGATAGTTGAATTTCTCAAGACCTAGTTGATGTTTTCAAGACCATAAGGATAGTTGATGTTTTCAAAACCATAAGGGTAGTTGAAGTTCACTTAATATCTCCAATATATCAAGACAACATCAACATCAGAGTAACAAATGATTTATCCCTGTTAAAGAAGATTTATGTTACTCCACTCATCCATTATTGGAAGCCCAAGTTAGTACAAACAAGATAACTCTTTTAGAGCTAGAACCAAACAAAAATAAAAACAAAAAAAAAGAGAAGAGAAAAAAAGAAGAAAAGGAAAAGGAAAAAACAAAACAAAAGAAAAGAAAAGAAAAAAGAAGAGAAAAATAAAAAAACAACAAAAAAGGAAAGAAGAGAAATAAAACCTAAAAAGGCGGTTCAGAAAGCCAACTGAGTTCTCTTTTACCTAAAGCAGCAAAAGGCTTCCATTTGGTTCATAAGGACATTTTGACCTGAATTGGTCCAACCCAGCCAAAGATTCAATCAAAATTGGAGGAAGACCATCCAATTCTTGAAAGTTCTATACTTGACAGTCTTACAAGGAAGGAGGACAAAATGATAAAATGCTCAAAGAAAGGGAAGAGTAAGAAAAATAAAAGGAAAGAAAAGGGAGAAGAAGAAAAGAAGAAAATTTGGGTACCAAACTTTTTTCAAGGGCAAAAACTATCCTGATCAAGATCCAGATTAATGCTAGGAAGATAGAAGGAATTTCGAGTCTAGCAAGATTTCTCCCAGCTGCCCAAAGTTTAAATAAGAAATTTGTAGTGTGAAGGTTTGTCCATTGTGTCACATTGGCTCCAACTTACAAATGGCCTTCATTTAACCCATGTCCCTTATAGACCCCATTTCAAGCCTATCAAAGACCTTTTGATCTCTCTTGGTAGGTAGAGTCTATTAGTGGAGATAGTTTGGATAAGCATGCATATGAGATAGACAATATTTAAACTCAATAAGACCTTTGGCCAAGTAATGTGTATGTGCCTATCTGAAGTGCAATAATTCTTGCTTAAATAGAAATGATTCCCGAGTTTAGTACGGTAACTAGGGTTGTCATGTTATAGATATGTTAATTTGGAAAATCAAGACCTGAGGTACATTGACATTAATTTGGCAAAGCCAACATTTGATTTCAAAATTAAAATTCAAAAAATCAAAAAAAAAAAGTTTTATCATATAAAGCCTTCAAGTTAAGGGAAGTTTTGAACCTCTAAAGGACACATTAGGCAAAGGAAATGATTATTGGCAAGGTCATGAAGAAGCTACCAACTGACATACTGAATCATATTTTGAAATGGATGTATCTCTACTATTTGGGGCCTCCATTATTCATGTTTTCAACATCTTAAAGATAAAAGCCATAAATGCAAAGCTTTCGATCATTCCAATGAAAGAATTGAACGAGCGTCAAAAAGGAACCAATGAGAACACTTCTACTTCTCACCTAGGTCTATGAGTCAATGTAATGACTGTAAGTATCATTCATGCATGTCATGCATATATGAGCATATCACATCGCACTTTCTTATCTTGTATTGTCTATTCTTTATTAAAATGAACAGCAAGCACCCTGTGAAGTAAACAATCAAAAGAAGATATCAAATAAGGGGGGCACGGAAAGCCCATTGCTTGAGAAAGTTCCAGTAATTTTGCAATGAGAAGAAATGCGTGCTTGTGCAAAGAACTAGACAACAAAAACATCAATTAGATCCCCAATAGAAAAATCATGGGTTTGAGCCTACACAGGGAGCAAAGTTTCTCCTTTTTAATTTTTTGAGTTTATATACCAAACATTTTCAAACTCACTTGCAAATATTTTGCTACGCAAGGGGCAAGGAGAAGATATGAGGGCCAACTAAAAATAGCTGAATTTTTTGCAAAAGGAAGAATAAAAGAATGGAACAACAAGTTAAGCCAGAATCCTCAACTAGTAAAAGGTCAGTCAAATCCAATTCAATCTCGGGTCCAAGTACCCAGTCACGGGTCCAAGTACCTAAACCAAATCAAGTTTAGGATCGAGTATCTAAATCCAGTTAGGATAGAGTATCCCAATCCAATTTAGGATCGAGTATCCAAATCTAATTTAGGATCAAGTATCCAAATCCAATTTAGGATCGAGTATCCCAATCCAATTTAGGATGAAGTATCCAAATCCAATTTAGGATCGAGTATCTCACTGCAGTTTAGGATTGAGTATCCAAATCCAGTTAGGATCGAGTAACCAAATCCATTTAGGATCAAGTATCCCAATCCAGTTTGGATCGAGTATCCAAGTCCACTTTAGGATCGAGTATCCAAATCCAGTTAGGATCAAGTATCCAAATCTAGTTTAGGATCGAGTATCCAAGTCCACTTTAGGATCGAGTATCAAAATCCAGTTAGGATCAAGTATCCAAATCCAATTTAGGATTGAGAATCCAAATCTAGTTAGGATCGAGTATCCAAATCCAGTTTAGGATCGAGTATACAAATCCAGTTAGGATCGAGTATCCCAATCCAATTTAGGATCGAGTATCCAAATCCAGTTAGGATCGAGTATCCCAATCCAGTTAGGATTGAGTATCCAAATCCAGTTAGGATCGAGTATCCAAATCCAAGTTAGGATCGAAAATCTGAATCCAGTTTAGGATCGAGTATCCAAGTCTAGTTTAGGATCAAGTATCCAAATCTAGTTTCGGGTCCAGAACCCAAAATTACCCTTAGGTCCATAACCTAAAATTATTCTTTAGTCCAGAACTCAAACCGGGTCCAGAATCCAAAACCTCAGCCATCTCAGAAAAATTAACTCTTATTGATTTTCAATCTCTTTTACTAAAGTCTCAGATCATTTAAGCAGGGGGTAAACTGTAGACCCTTAATTTTTGACCCAGTTTGGTCCGTTATTTTTTATAGTCCAAAATAATTTTTATGGTATTTTAATTAAATAATATTTATTTTAGTATTTATTTTTTAAGTTTTAATAAAATAAAAATAATGATAAATAATAATAAATAAATAAACCAAAATAAAAATAAAAATCGACGACGAAAAAATTCATCGCCAAAAATGTTGGACCTGGCAGCCAATTTCACTCATGCCCCTCGTAATTTTTCACTCCAGCACTCGCAGCTCGTCGCAGTTTTTGCCAGTGAATTTGGTTTCCAACACATTTTTTTCAGAAACCAAATTCAATTTGGTTTCTGTTTCTTTTTCCTAATTAATGATAATTTCCTTAAGCAATTAAAATTAATTATCTTAATTTCCTATAAATAAGACTAAAAACAACACAAAAAGGGGATTTGAATTTTGGAGAGAACTTTGGACCGAGGATAATCGAAAAAAAACTAAGAGATTAACAAGGGACTTGACAGTAAAGCGATCGGACTTTTGAGAGGAATAAGCAAGCAATCAATCCATCAAAGGCAGCCATCTTGCCTTTGTCTTTGTTCATCTAGAAAACAACTTTTTGGTGGAACAAACTACACATGTTTGATCCTTAATCATAAACTATTCATAGCTTTGTTTCTTTGATTCATGCTAATATACATACAAAACTTTGGTTTTTGAATATATAGTAATTCGTTTCTTTTGTTTCTTCTGTTTCTAAATACCTTAAAAACTCTAATTTGTTTCTTTTGCTTTCCAAAAATCTTAAACCATTACTTCTGTTTCTCCTAAAAACTCGAGAACCCTAATTTATTTCTTTTAAACCTTTAAACCCTAGATTTTTCCTTCTATTTCCAAAAACCCTAAAAAAATATTTTTCTGTTTCTAAAAACCGTAAATCGTTTTGTTTATTTCAAAAAGCTTTTAATAAACCCTAAACTATTTTCCTCTCACTTTTTCCCAAAATTCCCAAATGTTTTGTTAAATATCCAAAACTTAAATTTATCTTACAATTTCTAAAAATCACATAAGCTTTATAAAACTATAAACTGTTTTCTCAAATTCTAAAACCAAATATATTTTTCGAAACACTAAAAACCCTAATTCAACTTCAAAACCAAAAATAGTAAACCCCAAATTAGTAAATCTAAACACTAGGTTTTCTTAAACCCTAATTCCCCTAAAGCCGTAAACCCTAATCCTTAAAACCCTAATCCTTAAAACCTTAAAATCTTATAAACCTAAATATTAAAAGTCAACACAGTAAGCCTAAAAACAACAATCTAGCAACCAAGAACTATGAACCTAATGTTTTAATATCCTAAAACCCTAATTTCATAATGTTACCCCTAAACCCTAATTTTATTCATGAAACCCTAATTCATTCCAATTTTCCAAAACTTTTACAGTAGTAGGTTAACAAATACTAAAATACTAAAATTCCAAAACCCTAATATATTAATTAAAGAATTTTAAATAGAAACAGTAACCCTAATTTATGTCTTTACTTGCTTTATTTAATTATGTAGTTTATTATATGTTTTGATTTATTTAAGTTCAATGCATGATTTATTTAATTTACCATAGATGGATGTTTACTTTCTATTTTGATTGATGTTTAATATCTTTGATGAATGATTTATTTATTATGAATGGTTATTTACTTTTATCGATTTATTTTTTATTTCCAAATGTTGTAAGAGATATGTTTCCACTTTGTGGGTACCTCATTAGTTAAATATCATGTAATTTAAATTGCTTTTATATTTTAGACCAATGTAAAGGACATGTTTCTACCTTTTGGTGGGTGTCCTATTTAGCTTAGACATATATGATGTAAGGGCATGTTTCCATCTTCGGATGGGTGTCCATTTATTTGCTTTGTTTGAACATTGCTTTGATTTTTAATATAACGATGCTTTATTTCAATCGTTGCGTGTAATATGGATGATATTGTTATGCTTAAGAATTTTATAATCTTAAGACCTGTAAAGGAGGCCGGTTCCAATGAACCGGGCGTTGTGGGGGTGCTAGGCTATTTTTCACCTTCCCCACACGTACCTAACTTTTCAAAGGTTGGGGATTCTTTAGGACTTAGGTCCATGTTCTCTAAGGCCCCGAGCCTAAACAGTGTCAAAGTTGCAAGAACCATTCCACCGGGAGTGGGGGCAAAAATCCCCCCTCACAGGGGTATCGACATTATAGGAGAGATACATCCGACAGCCTCAAACGGTCATCGTTTCATTATAGTAGCGGTAGATTATTTTTCAAAATGAGTTGAAGCTAAATCCTTCAACAAACTGGGTGCAAGTCAAATGGCTAGATTTATTGAAAAGAACCTCATCTGCAGATACAGGGTCCCGCACAGTGTAATATCAGACAATAGGGTACAGTTTCAAGGAGTAGTTAAGGATTTATTCTCAAAGTATCGAATCCATCATCATAGATCCTCTCCTTATAGACCAAAGGCTAAAGGTGCGGTAGAAGCAACAAACAAGACAGTTAAGCAAATTCTTTCCAAGATGACCAGGACTTACAGGGATTGGTCAGAGATGCTTCCCTTTGCTTTGTAGGGATATAGAACAAGTGTACGAACACCTACTGGAATGACACCGTTCTCTTTGGTTTATCAGATGGAATCAGTGTTACCAATTGAAATTCAGATCAAGTCATTAAGAGTGGTCTTAGAAGCTGAACTACCTGAAATAGAATAGGTAGTGAGCAGATACACACAGTTAGCTTTACTAGAAGAGAGAAGGTTAAAACCACTATACCATCATCAACTGTATCAAAGGAAGATAGCTCGGGCATATAATAGAAGAGTTAACATTTAGAAAACTCAAAGTCGGGGATTTGGTATTGAAACAATGTAAGCCTAACGTATTTGATCCAAGAGGGAAGTTTAGGCCTAGTTGGGAAGGACCATATGTCGTGAAACAAGTCATGAACAAGGGTGCAGTGAAGCTATCAGACATGGATGGGAACGAGTTTAGTGAGCCAATGAACATCGATAGATTGAAGAGGTTTTATGTATAAAAGAAAAAAAAGAAAAAGAAAAGATCTCGCTAGGTTGAAAACCCAAAAAGGGCAGCCTAGGCAAAAGTTAGAGCAGTCCGCTAGTTTCAAAAACCCAAAAGGGTGGGCTAGGCAACAATTGGGGCTAAATGAGAGAAAATCGTCAATTAGAAAACCCGAAAGGGCTAGTTGGCAACAGGATTAATCTTGTGTATGCTGGCTTTATGTTTGGTTGTTCCCCAATTTAATAAAACAGAATTGATATTAAAATTATTCTATGTGCACTGTTATAAGTATTTGACCAGATATGGTTCAAATAAATGAACACAATAGCAAAAGGTGATGACAAATTATAAAAGGAAAAGAAGCATCTTTTATTACTTTAATTATTTTTTTCATCCTAACAATACACTTTCTAAATTGACAAATGTAAAATCTATGGCAGACAATAAGTGTAACGTGCAGGCCAGCTTTGCCTCAGCCGATCCAAGTAGGCTTCAGTCAAGCAAGGCATGTCTAAATCGGGAGTGAATTCAGAATCGCGAGGCTCAGCTCCATATTGACGACCAAGTCGGCAAGGATTATAGCAAGTACCTCGATAAAGAGCAGCAAGAGGAATATACATCAAGTATGTCCGCATGGTGATACAAGAAATCTTCCACCAAGGTACCAACTAACGGATGTTGACTTCAGCGCGTGAGTGGATCCAGTCAACCCTGTCAGCATATGAAGAAGCAAGATGGAGTAGCTTCCTAGCAGAATGATGCCATGGTAGATATCTGGCAAAATATATGGATGGAGTATCAAGCAAGCAAAGACGCTCCTGAAGCCAAATCTGTGAGGAAAATTAAATTAAAAAAAAGAGGTCCGCTAAGTTGAAAACCCGCAAGGGCAGCTTAAGCAAAAATTAGGACAGCTCGCTAGTTTTGAAAACCCATATGGGTAGACTAGGTAAAAATTAGAGCAATATAAAAAACATAATAAAAGAGGTCCGCTAAGTTGAAAACCCACAAGGGTAGCTTAGGCAAAAATTAGAGCAATAAAATAAAAAAAATAAGAATAAAGAGAAAACCTAAATTGAAAACCCGAAAGGGCAGTTTAGGTAATTACCTGAAGCAACAACGAACTTCCGGTCAGTCTCTTTGACAATCCTTATTTAAGTTGGTTTAATCCAACTAAAGTCTCAGCTAAGTCACGGGTATCGGTGACAAGCCTCCTTCCATTTGGTCCATGGTATCCAATACTCATGGATCAATATCACCGTCAAAAGAAACAAGCAAGAATTGGCCAAGCAAGAAAAGACAAAGCATACGTCTCCATGCCTTAGTAGGAGCCAAATGAGAGAGACAAAAATCAATCAAGGGAGCATGTAGAATTTTCTCACCTCTCATCAACTGTAGAACTTTAGGCTTTAAAATTTGAAATAACATCTGCATCTTTTGTTGAGTCTTGGAAATCAATAAGGGTATTGCCATTTGTTGATTATTTGGATATCCAAGGATGGCCTCAAATTCTTCAATCAAGTGACATATTTCAAAGCCATTAATTTTAAATGTTCTAGAATCTACATTCCAAAAAGAAGCCATGGCATGTAAAAAGGAATGGTCTAATTTAACATTTTGAAAACACTTTAAAATATCAATCTTTGACCAAGACATTTGCTTCCAGTGAATAGCATCCATATTCTTAAATAGAATTTTTATTTTCTTTAAATGGAGTTCGGTCATCATGGAAGGATGAAGGAAAATTAGATAAAAGGAATTTTTGTGTTGAAGTAGAAAATCTCTTGATTTCTGTATGAAATTATGGCGTGAAAGGTGATTTATATAGGAGGATTGTGCTTTTCCAAAATTGACAAGGAAAGCATGAGACCGTGAATCATGAGGAAAAGGAATTGGTGACGAAAGGATCTTAAATTACCACGTTGCATTTGGTTTTGTAGTGATACTGTGTAAATGTTAAGATGAAAGTATAATAATTATACCGTAGTTATAATCATAAAAAAAAGAGTTGCAGTAAAATGAACATTGTATATTATCATTATTATTTCTATACTTATTATATAATGTTTACTCAATTTATACAATATTCATATATCACTAAGAAGGTGGTGGTAGGTTATCAAATAAAGCTCTAAAAAAATCATCGCCTATCAGAGGAGGAGGCAAATTACTTGTCCCGAGTCTGCCCGAAGCAGGAGCACCAAAATCCCTATTACCTTGGAGTTCTAATCTATCACGATCCTTATCGGAAGTGGATGAAAGAATCTCATGGTCATCAGCTTGGGGGCCTCTAGATGAAGAAGCACCAGGATCCCTCATCCCCTGATATCGGAAGTCTCAAAAATTTTGCTCTGATTGATGGTACAAATTTTCAAAATGAGAAACCTGTTGACGACTAGCGGCCAACTTTTCTTGAAGTTTCTTATTTTTTTCTTCAAGAATCCGCTGTGAGCCAGAAAGGAAAAAAGTAAGAGCATACATAATCATGCATACATATAGCATAAGTTATCATGGAACAAGAAAACTTACCAGGTAATTCATATCAATACCTTATGGATGAGATGGCATATCCGGAGGACTAGAATGAGCAAATGAAGGAGCAGTAAAAGAAGGTCTAGCCTCATGATCAAATGGGCCAGCAACCTACAACAATCATTAAAAAGTCAAAACAAGTTAAGAAAGAAGCGATTGCCATGGAAAAATGGTAAAAGTTTTACTTGAGAAGTGCTAGCCCCGAGATGTTGAACGAATTCTCCTACCTCTCCATGATGTTCCTGTTCATTTCTATCCTCATTTTCTTTGGGAATTTCCCATACACCAATAGGAGATACATCAAAGTTCAAGAGCCCTATTTGAATAAAATGGGTATAAGATGCACCCAGTGGATAGAGAAATGTTTCAACATCATAACAGTGTCGGGCCAACCACCATGCATCCTCCGGCATTGATGTGATATTCAAGGTATATTTCTGGCAACACATCAGGATCCTCCGTTGCTCGGGACCAAGAAACCACTCATATACTCTCTCTCCTAGAAACTAGCCACTAGACACAGGGTCGGCAATGACTCGGCGAGTATGTTGAAAAAGCAGTGCAGCATTCATGGAGGAAGTTCAGTTTATCCGCTCTTCTGGGCTCCACCAGGCCAAATTCACCTGCAAAATGACATAAGGTAAGTAAACTTTCATATAAATTTTAAAGTATACTAATGCTATTTTACCTAGTCCCAGGATAGGCGGCTCAAGACAAAGCGTTGGGTATGCACATGGTGAGAGCCGGGAACTTCTACATGCTCTAACAACCAGAAATTTAATCTCGGATACCCGACTCTCTCTCAGGAAATACCAGGCACCCTCACAAGGTTGTGCTCATATGCCCATGCCTACAACAATAATAAAGATCAAATTCATGTAAGAATAAGAATGGAATTGACATTGGTGGAAGAAGAATACCTCGACAACTGCCATAAAGCCAACAAAAGACTTCTTATTTTGGCAAATTTTGTCAAGACCATGGTAAAGACAAGCAAGGCCAGCTACACCCCAGCCGTAAAGTGGTATCGTCCTCATAAAGTAAAGGCCCTCAACAATGACAAATGGATGGAGGATTCAGTGCTGCCTAAGATGTTCGACCTGAGAAAATACAATAAAAATCCTCGAGCATACTATTGGGCTGTGTCTCTGTGAACCCATCCTTCGTAGTTCATCCAATAATTACGAATTGGCTCAATTTTTATCTTGAAAGGACCTTTATACGATGGTTCCATACCAATTAATTGTTGAATTTCTTCAAATGTTAGAATATCATTGGTAAGAGGAACCAGAAGACCATCATACCAAATGCTGGTTATAACAGCAAAGTCGACCGGACCTATTGTCACCTCTCCAATGGGCAAGTGAAAAGTATGAGTTGTGTCCAACCATCATTCTGCAAGCACCTAAACTATGCTCTGGTCTATCAGATACTCCTCGGATGGTAATTGTAAGATGAAACTCTTAAAGCCGCAATCTCAAATAATCTGCCTTACCCGAGAAGGCGCTATATCATACTATTATCGGGCTTTGTAGATACTCCCTCTGCCCCAAATAATGCAACGATCACTCTAACACGGAGCCAGGTAAGTTAACACGAGGTAAGTATATCGTTATTCTATCTACTTAAATTCTTAAATTAATATATTCTTCCTAAATTTTCTAAAATATGAAAAAAAATGAAAGAAAAAAAACAAGAATAATAATTTGCAGTTAAAATAAATACCTTGCTCTTTTGATTTGAACTACGATGAAGCGGTATCCCAACTAGGAGACTTATATTTCCATCTTCATGATGCCGAATAAACTCCAATAACTCAGCATTAGAATGAATTCCTGATCTTGAAGCATGCCTTTTTTTTTTCAAAACTGTATGCTAAACTTGAAATGCTTATAGCTATGAATGAATGGAATGAAATATTTGTTGTGAATGAAATGAAGAAATTGTTCGTTTATATAGAGGAACGACAAAGGAAAAAACAAAATTCAAAAAGTAAATTTTACTATTGATAAATAGTAAATCACCCAAAATTGTCATTAGATCCAGAACCTAAAATCTCTTTTAAGTCCAATCCAGTCTCAGGTCCAGAACCCAAATCATCCTTATTTCCAGAACCTAAAATCTCTTTTAAGTCCAGAACTTAGCTCGGGTCCAGAACCCAAATTATCATTATGTCCAGAACCTAAAATCTCTTTTAAGTCCAGAACTTAGCTTGGGTCCAGAACCTAAATTATCCTTAGGTCCAGAACCTAAAATCTCCTTTATGTCTAGAACTTAGCTCGGATCCAGAACCCAAAATTGCCATTAGGTCCAGAACCTAAAATCTCTTTTAAGTCCAATCCAGTCTCGGGTCCAGAACCCAAATTATCCTTAGGTCCAGAATCTAAAATCTCTTTTAAGTCCAGAACTTAGCTTGGGTCCAGAATCCAAAATTGCCATTAGGTCCAGAACATAAAATCTCTTTTAAGTCTAGAACTTAGCTCGGGTCCGGAACCCAAAATTACCCTTAGGTCCAGAATCTAAAATTATCCTTGAGTCCAGAGCTCAAACCGGGTCCAGAACCCCAAAACCTCAACCATCTCACAAAAATTAAGTCTTATTGTTTTTCACTCTCTTTTACTAAAGTCTCAGATCATTCAAGCAGGAGGCAAACTGTAGAACCTTAATTTTTGACCCAGTCCAGTCCGTTATTTTTTATATAGTCCAAAATAATTTTTGTGGTATTTTAATTAAATAATATTTATTTTAGTATTTATTTTTTATAATTTTTAATAAAATAAAAATAATAATAAATAAAAATCGGCGAGGAAAAATTCGTCACCGAAAGTAAAATTGCCCAAGGCCTATTTCGCCCCCAGCGCCTCGCAGCTCACAGTTTCTTGCCAACGCTCGCCATTTCGCCAGCAAAATTTTCCAACGCAATTTTTTTCGAAACCAAATTCTATTTGGTTTTGGTTTCTTTTCCTAATTAATTTTAGTTTCCTTAAACAATTAGAACTAGGCTTATAATTTTTCTTATAAATAAGACTTTAAAACTTAGAATTAAAGGACTTTTGGGACTTGGTCTTTGCATTGGAACTTAGAGATCGGATAGTCGGACTTTGATTAGGTGATCGAAACTTGGATTACAAAAAACCCTAGCAATAACCAAGCAATCAACAATTCATCAAAGGCAGCAGCCTTGTCTTTATCCTTGTTCATCCAGAAAGCAATTTTTGATGGAACCAACAAACGGAGGTTTGAATCTTTATTTTCTTTATTTATTTCTTTACAGTAGCTTCATCACTCAAATTGAATTAATTGTTTCTTCCATTTCTTCTAAAACTTAAAACCCTAAAATGTTTCTTCTAAACTTTAAAACCCTAAATTATTCCTTCTATTTCCAAAAGCCCTAAAAAGTACTTTTCTGTTTCCAAAAACCTTAAGAACTCTAATTCGTTTCTTCTGTTTTTCAAAAAACCTCAAAAACATTAAATCATTTCTCCTATTTCCAAAAACTTTTAAAAACCCTAAACTATTTTCCTCTAACTTTTTTCTAAAATTTCTAAACCCTAACCTACTTTACAGTTTCTAAAAAATCATAATTATTTTATAAAACTCTTAACTATTTTCTTAATTCCTAAAATCAAATATGTTTTCCAAAATGTCAAAAACCCTAATTCTCTCAAAACCCTAAACTGTTTTCCTAAACCCTAATCCTTAAAACCTTAAAATCTTATAAACCTAAAGCCATAATCTAACAAACCTTAAATCACAGTCCAATAGCTAAGAGCTATAAACCTAATGTCTTAAGATTCTAAAAACCTAATTTCATAATATTACCTCTAAACCCGAATTTGATTCATGAAACCCTAATCTATTCTAATGTTACAAAACCTTTACAGTATGTTAAACAAATAACAATAATAATACTAAAATCTCAAAACTCTAAATGTTAATTAAAGAACTTTAAATAGAAATAGTAAACCCTAATTTGTATCTTTACTTGCTTTATTTTTAGATTTAATTATGTAGCCTATTATATGCTTTGGTGGTTGATTTATTTAATTTCAATGCTTAATTTATTTAATTTATCATGGATGGATGTTTTCTTTATTGTTATTAGTTGTTTGTTTTAGTATTAAAAGTGTAAGAGGTATGTTTCCACTTAATGGGTACCTCATTAATTAAGTTCTATGTAATTTAAATTTCTTTTATATTTTGAACCAATGTAAAGGATATGTTTCTACCTTTTGGTGGATGTCGTATTAGTTTAGACATGGATGATGTAAGAACATGTTTCCATCTTCGGATGGGTGTCCATTTATTTGCTTTGTTTGGACATTGCTTTGATTTTAATATAATGATGCTTTATTTTAATTGTTGCATGTAATGGATAATATTGTTATACTTAAGAATTTTATAATATTAAGACCTGCAAAGGAGGCCGGTTCCAATGAACCGGGCGGTGCTGGGCCATTTCTCACCTTCCCCACACGGGTGGCGACTCCATTTTCTCTGGACTTAGGTCTGTGTTCTCTAAGGCCCCTAGCCTAAACAGTGCTGAAGTTGTAAGAACCATTCCATCGGGAGTGGGGGCAAAAATCCCTGCTCACAGTTATTCCATTTTAAGGTTTTGTGTATAAGAGTGTTTTTTTGTAATGTAAATGGTTTAAATGTATTTAAATATGTTTCTAATAATATAAATAAATTTAATATATTAAAATGAATGGCCTAGTATGAGAATCCAAAGTTAAAGTGAGGTTAGCCTTAAATTTTGTATTTTTGCTTGGATGGGGTTTAATTATGGTTTAATATTGGAAATATCATTAAATGTGATACTAAATAATTATTTGCTATCACATTTGGTTTAGGAATTGAGGGAGGTTGATTTGTTTCATCTAAGTAGTGTAGGACAAGTTGGAAGGATAGGATTGGAGGCTGTTTTAAGCTTGTTTTGATTGCTATTTGAGGTAAGTACAAACTTTGAATACATTGGTTATGTTTCCATGACATTTGGGCTTAACACATTTTGGTTGGAAAATGTGTTAAACTACTTGATACATTGGTTATGTATGGATAATGTGCTATGACATTTGTAATGTCATATATGTGTTAAATGCATTGTGAAAAGCCATTGATAATGGCGCCATTGATAATGGCTAAACTATGTAAAAATGTGAAATATGTGTAATATGTGAAAATGACCCAAAGTGTTTGGGTAATGCCATTTGTTGTGTGTGTATTAAGTGCATTGTTAAAAAGCCATTGGTATTGGCTAGATTACATTAAATGTGATTAATATGGGAATTATGTGAAAATACCCAAAGTAACTAGGTAATGTGTTATAAATGAAAAAAAATGTGGTATAATGTAATGAGATATGTGGAAACATAATGAAATGAATTGATATTGATATAATGAGAAATGTGAATAAATTGTGTGCCTAGTATGTTATTCAATTTTCAGAGTTCTGTGTTTGGCAACATGCTTATGATTTGCCTATGGGCTAGACGTTGGGCGTCACTGTGAAAATATTTTTAAGGTGAAATGACCAGATCATAAGCCTCAAAAATAAGTCCTTAAAGCTAGACAGGGTGAAATGACTGGGTCGTAAGTTCAGACCTAGTTGGATTAGTACATTAATATATTGCCTATGGGGCTAGACACATGGTGTCATTATAGACCAAAATAGTAACTCTGGAATTTGAATAGCAAATTAGTTATCTTTGGGCCCATGCTTGTGTTTGCTTTTATGTGAATTGTGGATTGTGAAATATTTGAAAAGTATAAGAAAATGAAATTATGTGATATCCATATGCATTGTGCATTGGCATTTCATTTGAATTTTATTATTATCAAAGTTTGTATTACTAGGCTTTTGGCTTAGCGCGATTGTTTACATCGCATAAGATTCGGCTAAGCCACAGAGTTCTTCTAAACCAGGTCGGGTCTAGACTTGTGGTTATGCTTGTAGAGTTGATATCAAGATCAGAAACACTGTCAACAGCATGTATATAATTTATGTTCTTGTATATTTTGGGTATTATGCATATTATATCATGTTTTTGGATTTTATATATTGTAAACTATAAAGAATGTTTAGGTTAAGTTATTTGAAATGGGGGTTTAAATATGTTCTAAATTATATATATAAAAATGTTTGAGAAACTTGGTGAAATTGAGGAGTATGGTTGAAATGGCGATTTGAAATTATTTGGGAGTGCTGTTCTTTTTGTAGGTTGTGTAATTGATAAATTTTGGGATGTCCAAAATACAGACAAAATGTTGGCTAATATTTTCCAGAGATTTTCATATAAAATGTTTATTTTGGGTTCCTATAACAAGTAAAAAAAATATTTATATACTATTTAATTTTATATATTTAGTATTTGAAATTTTAAATCAGAAATGTAAAAATTTTTATTAAACCGGTCTGTGACATTTTTGTACCATATTTGCATATTTTATATATGCTAAAAATATGTATTATACGTATATAGGGTATAAGAGTGTTACAGGTTACATGGGCATCCTAACTCATGAACATAATGCAAAATAAATGATGCAATTGATAATATCATAATATGAAAGAATAAAATAATATAAAGACCAACGTAATCTACTTCTCTTATCCCCATTGGAGTCGCCACTGTGAGCTGTATACCAGTGAGATAGTGAGGTTGCATGGAGTCCCAATTTCTTTGGTGTCTGATTGAGATCCCCGGTTCACTTCAAGGTTTTGGAAGAGTTTTCACGCTGCTTTGGGTTCTCAATTGTACTTTTGCACTGCTTTTCATCCCAGACAGATGGGCAGTCAGAGAGAGTGATACAGATTTTAGAAGACATGTTGAGAAGCTGTGTCATTGAATTCTCTAGAAGTTGGGATAGATTTTTGCCATTGATGGAATTTGCTTACAACAACAATCATCAATCTAGTATTGGAATGGCACCATATGAGGCATTGTATGGTAGAAGATGTAGAACACCTCTATGTTGAAATGAAGTTGGAGAAGGTAAATTGGTTGGTCACAATTTTATTAAAGAAACGAAAGAGAAAGTGAAGATAATTCGGGATCAGTTGAAAGCAGCTTCAGACCGACATAAATCTTATTAAGATTTGAAGAGGAGAGACATAGAGTTTTGTGTTGGAGATAAAGTTTTTCTTAAAGTGTCTCCTTGGAAGAAGATTTTGAGATTTGGCCGAAAAGGGAAGTTGAGTCCTCGTTTTATTGGACCTTATGAGGTATTGGAGAAAGTTGGACCAGTTGCTTATCGACTTGCTTTGCCGCCTGAATTGGATAGAATCTATATTGGCTTCCATGTTTCTATGTTGAGGAGGTATAGATCAGACCCATCTCATGTCTTGTCGGTTGAATCTATTGAGGTGAGTCCAGATCTGACTTTTGAAGAAGAACCAGTGGTTATTTTGGCACATAGAGTGAAAGAGTTGAGAAATAAGAAAGTGCCACTTGTGAAGGTTCTTTGGAAGAATCATGGTAGAGAAGAGGCAACTTGGGAGAGTGAGCAAGCGATGCGAGATCAATATACTCAATTGTTTCAGACTTTAAATCAGGTAATTTCGAGGATGAAATTTTTTTTTTAGAGGGGGAGAATTGTAATATCCCAAATTATACCCTAAAATTTTTGGAATACTTATTGTTGTTATTGGATTAAATGATATAAGGTATAAATGTTTAAGTGGGAAGATAAAAGATGGAAAGAGAAGTGTGTATATGTTGTATATATAGAGATATATACAACATATACAAGTCAACATTTAATTAAGGTCAAAAGGAGATTTATTAATTATTTTTAAAAATGGAAATTAAATTAAGTTGAAGTGGAAGATGATATTTTGGTTATTTATATTATTATAATATATATAATTGCTTGGTTGAGATTTAAAGAAGGTTTTTAATGGTTAAGAGAAGAGTTGACTTTGTTTTTCTATCTTCTTCTTCTTCTTCTTTCTTTGTTTGGCCGACTAACTCTATAGCAAGAGAGAAAGAGAGATTTTTGCTCTTACAAACTCAAGATTGAAGGTGTTTCAAGTGATCAAGTTGGAATTCTAAGGGCTTTCATCACTTTTGGTAAGTTTTCCACTTGATTCCTTGGTTTTCTTTTAAGTTGTGTTTGAGTTTGGTATTTGGTTGTTGATGGTATGTGAATATTTGATTTTGGTGTATTTGAGAGTGTTTGGTCTGATTGGTTTTGATTTTGGGGTTGGATTGAAGAGAAAGAGTTAGGTTTGGTGAAAGAACAAGTGTCGTGTTTTGGGTATGAGATGAGTTGTGATGATGACTTTGATTGGTGTTTGATGTATGTATTGAGTGGTTTTGGTGTTTTTTGCAAGTTTATTATAGTTTATTGATATGTTTGGTTAAGTTTGTTTAGAGTGGTGTGAACACTCGAATTTTGGGGCTCGAAAAACCAATTTTCTTGGACTGCAAAGGACCGGGCATCCCCTATAAAATTTCACCGAAAGTATGCCTTCATTGTACTTGAAATGTCCGGAGCGATGTGAAGATCATGGATATGGTCTCGGAATAATTTTTGGAGCCCCGTGGCTCCCGAAAAATTAGTTTTGGTAAGAATAGCACGAGTCGGGGCCCCTTTTTTGGAGCCAGAGCCGGCGGTCCGGCCGCCGATTTTTCTGCTTTTTGCCCCGGCGGCCCAGCCGCCGTCCAGCCCAATTTTTGCCTATAAATAGCCTTCAAATTTTCAGAAAGAGGGACTTTTGGACATCCCGCGCCCTCATGCTGTCGAATTCGTTTTACGCCTAAAAAAACTCTTATTGGACTTTTATTTGCAAGAATCTAACCTCGTGTGGCAGGGATTAAGAATCATATTTCAAGATCTAAGAAAACAAGACCTGGAACTTCGAAGTGGAAGGACCCTAAACAAGGTAGTATGATAATTTATCATTTGTCAATTTAAGCATGTCATAAAGCATCTTATCTTTTTCTTAATTTCTTTTCGGTCAAAGACCTAATCCTTTTAGGTCTAAGGCCTAATTAACTAATCAATCAACACTTCGGCATGAAGCCGCGAATCAATCAACCTTTTGGCACGGAGCCTAAATTGTATCTTTTTGGGTACAAAATACCTAAATTTCACAATCAAAATCAATCTTTTGGCCAAAGGCCTAAATTGCATTATTTTGGTACAAAGTACCTAAATTTCACAAATTCGCACCAAGTGCTAAAATTAACAACTTTGGCAAAAAAGCCCGACAAATGCACGAAGCATACACACACACATGCATGAAGCATAATTTTCATCGCCTTTAAATAGGCTTTTCTGAACTACATGGGCTTTGATCTCCCATTCAAACGGGAGTATGTAGGCATATTTGGGATTCACCCCAAGTAGCAAGTCCGCTATTTATTAACAATCTGTTTGTTTTTTTTTTCTTCATCCCTTTTATATTTATTTCTTTTTTATTACAAAGTTAGTCAAATACATGACATAATCCCCGAATCCTCCTTGGGTTCGCAGATTAGAGACTTTTACATTGGATGCATCTATCGGAGTCAAACAAGGGTTTTCTTAGTTTTTCCCTTTAAGCAAAATAAACTGAGTGGCGACTCCTGACAACGAGTGAACATTCATCCGGATCCTTTTCGGGTGGAAACGGAGGTTCACAAATTGGCGACTCCACTGGGGACCATAAAAATGATTTATGGGATCTTAGTGGATTACAATTGTTATTTGACTAACTTGCCCTTCTTTAGGGTATTTTTATTTATGTTGCAGGGTACCGTAGCGATGGTTGTCTTTTCTTTAAAGACATTAGAACTGAAATTTAAACTAAAAAAAAAATTTTTTTCTTGGGGACCATAAAAAATATATATATATAAAAACAAAAATAATAATAATAATAATAATAATAATAATAATAATAATTTATGGGATTCTAGTAGACTACCATTATTTATTTAACAGATTTTCCCTTCTTTAGGGTATTTTTGTTCATTTTGCAGGGTACCTTAGCAATACATATCTTTTCTTTAAGGATATTGGATTGAAAATGGACAAAAGGAATCTTTTTCCTTTAATGGACATCTTTTTTGATTAGTTGTGCATTTATTGTGTCATTCAGAGAATCTTTTTCTCTTGCATCACATGGGGGAATCCTTTTCCTCTATTGCATAAAAAATTGTTTTCAAATGAATTTCTTCTCTTTCTGTTCAAAATTCTGAGTCTGGATAGCAAGTAGCGCTGACCGGCAGGTCTCCTTGATTATGCCGGCGGACAGCCAAAGCGTCCTCCCTGTTGTCGCAAACCATTCCAATCCTTTTGGAGTGGCCCATGAGTAATCGTACTGTCGGACCCACGCGAAACTCCTTGTTTCATATGTGGTTAGGTATATCTTACTCAAGACTCAAGGGTCCCTATTATGAGCCAATTCTCTATTTTTCATGAGCAATAGAACCTTCCCTTAGGTTGTATATACCCAATGATAGTGCCACATTCCATTAAAATGAATTATGATGTGATGAGGTGCATTCATGCAACATGACAACATTATTTTGGGGAAAATCTTTTGGGGAAAACTTTTGATGTATACAAGTGGACCAAGAGTCTTCCTACCTTACACACTTCCCTGATCCTTTACCCTTAACCTTTGCAGGTATCCACTGTCCGTGTGCCTTCACCTACACGAGCTACACCAACTCCGACTGTGCTATCACCTACAAGTCCTACTACCCCAACTTCACCAACTGCTCCAATTACTGAAATGGCTACTATAGAACAGATTAAGGCCTTGTTAGATAGACAAGTTAAGGAAATTGAAACTAGGATGCAAGAGAGGATTGATGAAGCTTTAGCTGCCCAAAGGGTAGCCATCCTGGCTGAATTAGGAGAAGCACCAAAGACAGCCCCTACTCCTGGAAATTTGGGGAAGGAACCTACTGTGGGGCAAACTAGTACCCCCATGACTGCTCAGAACAATACCCCTGTCATCAATTTAGAGGATCCACCCTTTAAGAATATTACTGAAACTGATGAACTGAGAAAGAAACTTGAATTACTTGAAAGGTCAATTACGGCCATGAAAACTCACAAAGAGGTGGTAGACATGGATTCCTTATCCTTGTTTCCCCAAGCTAGATTGCCTCCAAAATTCAAGATGCCTGGGATGGACAGATTTGATGGGACTACTTGCCCTAAAACCCACTTGAAGATGTATGTGGGGGCCTTAAGCCCTTGGGGTTTAAATGATGAGCTCTTTGCTCAATTGTTCCAACAATCCTTGACTGGTGCTGCCCTTAAGTGGTTTGTAAGCCTAGATCATACCAAGGTTAAGACCTGGGAGGACATCTGCAATGCATTTAACTCTCAATACCATTACAATATTGAGGTTGATGTCACTAGAAGGGAGCTTGAGACAACCAAGTAGAACAACAATGAACCCTTCTCCTCGTTCCTTATGAGATGGAGGGCAAAGGCTGCCCAAATGATCAATCACCCTTCAGAACAAGAGCAGATTAATATCATAATCAGGAACTTAAGACCTACATATCAGGCTCAACTGCAAACTCAATACCTACCTACTTTCAAATCGCTCATTGCGACTGCAACCAAGGTAGAAGATCTGATACAATTGGGTAAGTTAGTAGATGAGGGGGCTGCTTCGAAATATAAGAAACAAAGCCAAACTCCTTCCTCGAGCAAGGTCAATCAAGTGGCCAATATTGCCCCCGCGAATCCTTTACGTGTGGGCACTTTTGGGCAGAGAAATCAGCCAAGAAGGCAATATACCGACCTTGGGGTACCCCTTCATTTGGTATTCAAAAAGGCCGTGGAGGGAAAGTATTTGAAGCCTTTAGACCCAAGGCCTCCTCCAAACCCATTACCCTCCAGTTATAAAGCCAATGAGTACTGTGAATACCACCAAGGAAAAGGGCACAGAACAGATGCTTGTTGGACTCTGAAAAACCGCATCCAGGATCTGGTGGATAGTGGTGACATTATAACCCTCAAGAGGCCACCAAACATTAACACTAACCCTTTGCCCAATCACTCCATCCACGCCATCACTGTGGAAGAAGAGCTGTTTGATCCTTTCAAACTTCTCTTAGAAATGAATGAAATATGTGTGCTAGATTTGAATGACCTCGCAGAAGAGGTCGATGCCTTGACAAGAGGCAGAAGGCAGTATCAGCCACTCAACTTGGGAGAAACTTCTAAAACTCCAAGCCACCCCTATAAGAAGACTCCAGAACCAAAAGAAGACCCTGTCCTCACTCAGCTTAAGCAAACCCAAGCTAAGGTGTCAATTTGGGAGCTCCTTGCTTCCTCATTCCCACACCGTCAGGCTCTCAGCGAAGCTTTGAGTCAACTTGATACATCAGTGGATACAAGCCCAGAAGCTTTGGTGGCCACTTTGACCCAGTCAACCAAGACATTGAGTATTGGGTTTTCTGATCTTGACTTACCAGAAGATGGCAGTAAACACAATGATGCTCTATACATCACCATACAAACTGGGGGAAAGACTGTGCCCATGGTTCTCATTGATAATGGGTCAGCCTTAAATGTATGTCCCTTGAAGGTAGCAAGCTGTCTGGGGTTGGAGGCTACAGATCTTACACCTTCTGATCAGATTGTGAGAGCATATGATAACACTCGAAGAGAAATTTTGGGTGTTGCCACTCTAGAAATTGCTATTGGACCGGTGAAAATGAGAGTGCCCTTCCAAGTCATTGATGTACCCGCGAGCTTTAATCTCCTCCTTGGAAGGTCGTGGATCCATCAAATTAATGTTGTACCTTCTTCATTACACCAAAAACTTAAGTTCCCTTTTGAAGGAAAAATCATCACTATCAAAGGTGACGCCTGTGAAATCAACAAGAGAACCATGGATCAGTCTCTCTTTGAGGTTGTTCCTGGCGAAACCGCCATGACCTTGACTGGTTTCCATTATGATATAGTCCAATGAATTGAAGGAGAAAAACCCAAAGGGCCATTTATCTTATATGATTTTGGAGAGGTCCAAATCAATTGCCTAGTGGGAATGATGCTGAGGGTAGGTCTGCTACCCGGAATGGAAATGATGAAGTCTGGGAGAAAGACACCTGTAGTACGGCCATGGGAAGAACCTGAGAATCAAGGAACTTTTGGCTTGGGGTACAAACCCACAGATAAGGAGATTGAAGAGCTTGAGCATGGGAAGAAAGGGAAGAAGACTTGGGGAGCAAAAAGCCTCAAAATGCGCCCTTACTTTAAAACTCTGAATGGTCACTTCTGCAAATCTGGGAAAACAGTTCCTTACTGTGGTTTCCAGGAACCATTCTATTCTCCTTTGACTGGAAAGAAGTTACCGGGTTTTGAGATGTTCACTGATGTCTTAGCCACAAAGGAAGAAGAACCAGAACCTCAAACTGACCTACAAGGGGAAGATTTCATGCAGCCTAGTCTCTTTGATGAGGTTGCTATGATAACCAATGTCGAAGACAAAAGGGACTTCACAAAGCTGATCAAGACAATAGATGGACCACTGATGAACTGGTATGCCGAGGAGGGACAAGCTGCTGTAGACAAAACTAGTCCAGTGTCACACCTTGAACCCGAATCCTGTACCAAGTCAAATTTTGAGTCAAACACCAAGCCAGAGTCTAATTCTGAGTCTTCTGTAGTTTCAGATTTAGAGAACTCTAATGTCAAATCTAATGTAATCTTGGAGAATGACTCCGCTATTATCAATGAAATTGTTCGGATTCTTGGTTACCCTGTGTCTTTTGCTTTCCAAGTATTATCTAGCAAAAATGAAATAAATGAAATGAAAGAAATAAATGAAAAGATAATAATTGGCAAAGAAAATGAACATACATACATTGCATATGATTGTATGAATAAGGAACAGGTTGTTGAGTGCATCAGAAGATATGTCGACTGCTTCATGCGGAAGGCAAGTGATGTCACGGGAATAGACCCAGCCATAGCAGTTCATAAGATTCCACTATACCCAGGTGCGAAGCCGGTTAAGCAGAAATTGAGGAGAATGAAGCCTGAATGGTCTTTAAAAATTAAAGAGGAGATTTCCAAGCAACTGGATAATAAGTTCATAGAACCAATTGTCTACCCTTCCTGGTTAGCAAACATTGTGCCGGTCCCGAAGAAAGACGGAAAGGTCAGAATGTGTGTTGACTACAGAGATTTGAATAAGGCTTGTCCCAAGGACGATTTTCCTCTACCACACATTGATTTGCTGATAGACAGGATGGCTGGGCATATGATGGTTTCCATGACTGACCTTGCGGTCGGGTACAATCAAATCATGGTGCACCCACCAGACAAAGAGAAGACTGCTTTCATTACAGAATGGGGCACTTTCTGCTACAGGGTTATGCCTTTTGGATTGATAAATGCAGGGGCTACCTACCAAAGGATGGCGACAACAGTCTTTCATGACATGATTCACAAAGAAGTAGAAGTATATGTCGACGATATGATTGTCAAGTCAAAATCTCCAGAAGAGCACGTTGAAGCACTTGAGAAGTTCTTCCTTAGACTTCGCAAGTACAATTTGAAGCTTAATCCTGCAAAATGCCTCTTTGGTGCGACTTCGGGCTTATTTTTGGGATATCTGGTCGGCAAAAAAGGAATAGAAGTTGATCCAGCAAAGTCAAAGGCTATTCTGAAAATGCCTCCACCAAGAACAGAGAAAGAGATTCGAGGCTTGCTAGGTAGATTACAGTATATCAGTCGATTCATATCACAGTTGGCTGAGACTTGTGGTCCTATCTTTAAGCTACTAAGGAAAGGTGCTTCACAAGAATGGAATGAAGACTGCCAGAAGGCCTTCGACAAGATCAAAGAATACTTGTTAAGTCCGCCAATTCTACAACCTCCCAGAATGGAAAAACCTCTGCTCTTGTATTTGTCTGTAACAGATGAAGCCATGGGTGCAATGCTAGCTCAAGAAGCTGAAAATACGAAGGCGGAAAATGCAATTTACTACCTCAGCAAAAAGATGTTGGATTATGAGTTGAAGTATAACAAGATTGAGAAGTTGTGTTTAGCCTTGTATTGGACTTGTACGAAGTTACAACACTACTTGTCTTCTTACACTACTTATGTCATCGCAGAACAGAGTCCCTTGAAATTCCTTATGGAGAGGCCTGTTTTGGACAGCAAAATGGCTAAGTGGGTGTCAACATTGGCAGCCTTTGACTTAAAATTTATTCAAAGGAAAGCTATGAAAGGTGGCGCAATAGCTGACCAATTAGCAGAATTGCCCGTAAAAGACGAGATGCGAGGAATGGGTTTCCCTGACGAAGACCTCTTGAATGTGGAAAGGAGTATTTGGGAGATGTATTTTGATGGGGCATGTATTTTGATGGGGCATCCAATTATCATGGAAATGGAATTGGGATTGTGTTCAAAACTCCTTGTGGAGAATACATTCCATTTGCAGTTAAACTTAACTTTAGTTGCACAAACAATGAAGCAGAATATGAAGCTTGCATCAATGGGCTTGAAGCCGCCTTGGAATTAGGAATTAAGAACCTAAAAGTCTACGGTGATTCTATTTTAATAGTATCACAAGCCTTAAGGAAATGGAAGATAAGAGAAGAGCGTTTGGTTCCTTACCTACAACGTCTCGATCATTTGGCACAACAATTCGATGATCTGTCCTTCGAATATCTCCCAAAAGCAAAAAATCAGTTTGCTGATGCCTTGGCTACTTTAGCTTCCATGATCAATATCAAGGAGGGGAAAGTCATTCGACCATTAAAGGTTCAACTTCAGAAACAGCCCGCCCATATAATGCATTTGGCCGATGGTAAACCATGGTTTTGGGATATCAAGAGTTATCTCAAGGATGGAAGTTATCCGGAGGGATCATCAAAGGTCGATCAGAGGGCCATAAGGCAGCTAGCCACAGGTTACATTCTTAATGAAGATATCCTCTACAAGAGGAGTTGGAATGGAATGCACCTAAGATGTGTGAATGAAGCAGAGGCTAAGCAGATAATGGAAATGGTACATGGTGGCGAATCAGGACCACACATGTATGGGATCGTCTTGGCTCGAAAAATTGCCAATTTAGGATATTATTGGTCCACCATGAATGCAGACTGCGTGGCATTTGTCCAAGAATGCCATCAGTGTCAGATATTTGCCAAGATGCAGAAGCAACCTCCCGTTGCCCTGAATCCAATCACTTCTCCATGGCCCTTCGCTACTTGGGGAATAGATATAATTGGCAAAATACATCCAAAAGCCTCAAATGGACATCAGTTTATCTTGGTAGCAGTGGATTACTTCACAAAGTGGGTTGAAGCAGCTTCCTATGCAGAATTAAACGCCAAAAAGGCAGCACAGTTTGTCCGAACCAACATCCTTTGTCGGTACGGAATGCCATTTGAGATTATCACAGATAATGGAACTCATTTCCAAGCAGAATTTGCTAAGCTCTTGAAGGATAAGAATGTCCAGCACCATAAGTCCTCTCCTTATAGACCTCAAGCAAATGGAGCTGTAGAAGCAGCGAACAAGTCTATAAAGGTGATCATACAAAAAATGATCAAGGAACATAGGTGTTGGCATGAGAAGTTACCGCTGGCTTTGTGGGGATATAGAACATCAATTAGAACTCCTACTGGGGCAACCCCGTATTCACTGGTGTACGGAATGGAAGCAGTACTCCCCATTGAACTGGAAGTTCAATCGGCAAGGATAATTCAAGAAAGTCAGATAAATGAAGCTGAATGGATCAGCAATTATCATCATCAGTTGTTGGGTTTGGATGAAAAAAGACTTCAAGCTCTACATCAGATTCAAGAGTATCAGAGGCGAATGGCCAGACATTTCAACAAAAAGGTCAAAGATCGAAAGTTGGAAGAAGGTTGTTTGGTTCTGAAAGAGATCAGAACACCTGTTATAGATCCTCGTGGGAAGTTTCGTCCTCATTGGGCGGGACCCTACATTTTGAAGAAAATACTTTCCGGCGGAGCCGTCATCTTATCTGATTTGGATGGTCTGGAGTTCACAAACCCATGCAATCTGGATCAATTAAAGAAATATTATGTATAATCATGCATTGTAATGAACTACATTAGACCTGATTCTCGTAAACTAATTCGAGATATGTAGGTAGCTCTCCTTGAGCATGGTCTAAATATTAATAAAAATCATCCATTCATCTTTCTTTTGCTAATATTATATAAAAAACAAAAAAAAACAAACAAACAAACAAAAATAAATAAATAAAAAAAAGAGAAAAAGAAAATTCCCGCTAAGTCGAAAACCCACAAAGGGCGGCTTAGGCAATAGTGGGGCCCGCTAAGTCGAAAACCCGCAAAGGGCGGCTCATGCAAGAATGGGTAAGAGCTCGCTAAGTTGAAAATCCGAAAGGACAGCTTAGGCAAAAATTAGAGCAAATAAATAAAGTAGATAATGCTTGGAAAGCAAACAAAAAAAAAAAAAAAGAACCTTTCATTACAAAAAAGTCAGTCGGTTCATCAAAAGAGTCAGACTACAAGTACTATACATTCAAGGAACTAAAAAAGGTATAAACAACCCAAAAAGCAGACAATGGAGTCATCCTGGGATCTAAATCCCCCGCCTCCTACGTGGGGCAGAGTCTTCGGCGTCTTCCTTAGTCCCGGAACTCTCTGCAACATCTATCTTTTCCTCACTAGGAGGAACCACTTCCTCTCCCTCTAACTCCTGCAGCAAGGCGCACCTCCTCGGTTTTTCAATAGGCCAAACCTCAGCTATAAACCAAGTCCTGTACTCTGGAGTGGGCTGAACAAGGGAAGGCTCTGCAAAAGGCCTAATCATCTGATGGTCTCTGACCCAAGTCTGTAAAACAGCCCGAGTAACTCCGGGGGTAATAGGAGAAGCAATGGTAAGCCCGACAGGAAGGGAAACTCTCTGATCAATTCCCATTTGTCTGAGGACGCGGGAAGCACTATACCATGTGCTGTGAGTGAAGCCAAGAAGGTAGACATGGTTGTGCATGGCATTCGCCTCCATGAAGCGAAGAATTCTATACCAAGGGACGAACCATAACAATTCTTCTGGTCCAAGTTCAAACAACCAGATAACCCACTTAGCCATGGAGGGAAAAGAAATCTGGATTCTCCTGGTACGGTACTGCGAAGGGTTATATGTCAAGGCATTAGGAGCAGCAACCACTTGGAGATGGTCTCTCAGCCAAACCTGAAAAATAGATCCTTTCTATTTTACAAACAAAGAAAGAAAGAATGAAATTAGAAGAAGCAAAAAGGTATAACAAGATTACCTGAAGAATGATCGGGGTGACAGTCCAGTTCTCAAACCCGAGGGTAGCTCTGTCAAGACTCTGGATAGTCTCAGCCAGAATCATACCACCGATGCAATTGAGCTCTTCCATCTGCCTAACCACGGGCAAAGCCTCAAATCGCCGAAGCCAGGATCACGATTGAAAAGAAACCTGGCTAATAGGCAGAAAATAAAAGCTCGCATTCTGTGTTTCAGTTGAACCTCATCTTCAAAGTTGGCGGTCAGAAATTCATCAATCAGGGGAAGCAGCATCGCCTTACTCCCATCCACAATCATGGCTTGGGCTTGGGGCCTGGTAAAACTGAAAAGCCTCTGAAAGGATCCCACATAACCAACTTGGACCTCATGCCTTACAAGAGGGGCATTGGGGTCACATCCAATGATTGAACAAAATTCCTCAAAGAGAGGACACATTTCCCCCATTCGAGCACCGAATCTGAAAACATGGGCTTGAGGATCCCAAAATCTGATGCAAGCATGAAAAAAATCCCAATCCACAGCTACACCTCTAAGGGTGGCAACAGCTTTCAATCTGTATCTCCCCATGTTGATCTTTTCAACATTATGGAGGCTCTTGGTCCAGTTATGCATCACGTGATTAAAAAGAGGATTCATTTTTGAGAGAAAAATAATTCTTCCAGCAAAAAGCTTGTTGTTTGGCACACAAATGAAAGATAAATTCGAAATTTATACTACCCTGGCCTAGGTAGCGGCTCAGCCGCCGCAAATGGCGGCTCGGCCACCCCCCTACGGCGTTTTGGCTGCCGCTGACCAGGCTCGACTACTGTTTTTGATTTTTTGTGAAATTCTTGTGTTTTGGCCTTGTTTAGATTATTTTAGGTACTATTTTTGGGATTATCTTAGGGATTTATTTTAAAAATAGATTTCTAAAAGAACAAGCATCATGCATACATATTTGCTGTTAATGCTAACAAATAAGTGCAGGTTTACAGATAAGTTCAAATAACAGCTGAAAAACAGGGAAAGTACAAAGTACAAAAGGAGAATAATTCAAATACAACAAACATAGTTCAAGACAAGTATGAAAAATTAGCGTCGGCCTCTCCGTCTTTGCGGCCTGTTCTGCCTCTCATAAGCAGCATCAGTCCAGGCACCAGTCAGTTCATCCGAGAAACCAGTGATCAGTGCCGCCATTTCAGCAACCAGGCCCTCAGGTACCTATAAAAAAAAGAAGAAGAAGACAGAATCACAATAAATTTCAAGAGAATTTTATGAATCCTTTTCATGAAAAATTCTAAAAGAATATACCTGAGTGATGTGAACAAGGCTCCGATGTGGTGCACCCTCCACACTAATTGGTCGGGTCACCCAACCATCAGGTGCATGATAACGAACAGCAAAAGGCAACCTCAGGTCGGCTAAAGCAGGGTCCAATTGACCGGTAGCCGCAAGGACGGATGCGGGAGGCCTCAAATGTGATGAACTGTTGTTTGTTCTTGTGAATGATGGTTCAGCTCTGAAAGCGGAAGCCCCAGCCCTAGAGGAAGAAGGTATGTCGGCTTGCCAGCCGGAAGAGGGATGGTTTCTCGGAGTGCTTGAAGTGGGAGCCGAAGAATGGGAAGACCCATAAGGTGGTACAGAGTCGAATCGTGCCCCAATGCGCGGCATGAGTCGCTGAAGACAGTAGAAATCATAATCATCCTCATCCGGGGCGCAGGCCGACTCGAAGGGATCGCCCTCATACTGGGACGCAGTAACAGGCAGAAGTGTCAAAGATAGCATATCATCAGGGGGATCCCTGGGAGCTACACGGAAGCCGGCAATCTGGAAAGTCACTCTCTCAGCAAGGTAATACCTTCGACACTCTGGATGGGGAAGTATGAATCGACGGTGAGTCAGAAACTCTGATCGCTGAAAGCTGTAATCTTGAGCAATCCACTCTGCCAGCCGGCTAGACATTGCCTTAGATGCAACCTGCAAAAATTTATTGTGTTAGCGAATCATTTTCTCTAATATAATAAATAAGGATAAGAATGAAGAATTTACTGATCTCATTGGGCAGCTGTCGAAGAATGATCTCAGCTCTCTGATAGGAAGTTTCCTCTTTGGTACTTCTACCCTCTCTTTATACCACCTCCAGGCAACGGGAGAAAGAGGATCTGCAGGGGCAGGTAGCTCGCGAAGAAAAGGGGCGATGTCAGGAAAGTACTCGTAGGCCCAAGTCTGGAAAAAAGTCAAGAAAATGTCAGAGCGGGTGTATGTCAACACATATGAGATAAAGGCAATGTTCTTTACATTACCTCCCAGAAGTAATATAGGCCATATGGAGTAATGCGGGTATAGCAGAGGTCTGACATGTCGTCATACAATCTACTCAGCATCATGCTAGCCCAATCGTATATATGGAGTCGTGTCAGGTCGAGTAGGCTCTTCAGCACATTGAGACTCACTGCATCCTTCCTGTTTGATAGAAAGGAGCTAGCAAACAGGAGAATCAGGGTAAACCTGGCCACCTGGTCGGCAGTAAGGTTGCCTACCTCGTAACCAGTATAGATACCTGGCGCCTGCTCCACGAGCCACCTCCGCTGAATGCAGCGAGGCGCCTGATATCGAGGATAATCAACCCCGATCAAGGTGATCATGTCGGTCGAAGAAATGTCTCATCGCCAGTCATCATAGGACTCCACCATCTCAACGCCAAAGGGAATCCCAGAAATGACAGAAAAGTCGGTAGGTGTCATTGTCATCTCCCCCCAAGCAAAGTGGAAGGTGTCAGTAGTGGGCCACCAGCGCTCAGCCAACGCGCAAATCAACTCCCTGTGGATATCTCTATCCACATCTATTGCCCTCAAATGGTGGAGGAAAGCAGGTCTGATAAGATCCCCCACTGGATTCCCGGCATCAAAGATGTAAGCTGGGATGGCGCTCATGGGACGCTCAGCTATAGATATCTTGATCGTAGGGTCCTAAAAAAAATTAATTAATTAATTAATTAAAATTATTAATTGAAAAAAATTGATTTAAATCATTATTTGGGAATAATTTGGGGACAAATTCAGAAAAATTTAAGTTCTTTCCCCAGCCGGGTGTGAATTCCTAGAAGGATTATTTCTAAGTTCTTTACTAGAAATAATTAATGATAGCAGAACACAATGAAGCCTGATATTAATCCTAATTCATTACTAGTACATGTAAAGGAAAGATCTCTACAATTTATTTCTAAGTTCCTTACTGGAAATAAATAAAATTCCTAAGCATGCATACTAGATGGGCAAAACAGGAAATACTTACCTCATAGCAGCCGGTCCGAGAACTGTGCCTCTCCTCCTCAAGTAAAAGATTGCAGGGAGGGAGTGGATTGTGAAGTCTTCAAAGCTAGTGAAATCCATCCTCGAAAGAAAATTTAAAGGAAGTGAAAAAAGAAGAATGAATGAAAGTAAATGAAAATTGAATGGAAATGAGCCTATTTATAAGGAAAAGGGGAAAACGCGGGTCTTTCTGCAACTTGCTCAAAATTCTCGTTTTGACGACCACTGAGTTCCATAAATTATTTTTATGGACCTCAGTGGGGGGCAATTATGAACACTCGAATTTTGGGGCTCGAAAAATCAATTTTTTTTGACTGCAAAGGACCGGGCATCCCCGATAAAAGTTCACCGAAAGTATGCCTTCATTATACTTGAAATGTCCGGAGTGATGTGAAGATCATGGATATGGTCTCGGAATAATTTTTGGAGCCCCGTGGCTCCCGAAAAATCAGTTTTGGTATGAATAGCACAAGTCGGGGCCCCTTTTTTGGAGCCAGAGCCGGTGGTCCGGCCGCCGATTTTTCTGCTTTTTGCCCCGGCGGCCCAGCCGCCGTCCAGCCCAATTTTTGCCTATAAATAGCCTTCAAATTTTCAGAAAGAGGGACTTTTGGACATCCCGCGCCCTCATGCTGTCGAATTCGTTTTACGCCTAAAAAAACTCTTATTGGACTTTTATTTGCAAGAATCTAACCTCGTGTGGCAGGGATTAAGAATCATATTTCAAGATCTAAGAAAACAAGACCTGGAACTTCGAAGTGGAAGGACCCTAAACAAGGTAGTATGATAATTTATCATTTGTCAATTTAAGCATGTCATAAAGCATCTTATCTTTTTCTTAATTTCTTTTCGGTCAAAGACCTAATCCTTTTAGGTCTAAGGCCTAATTAACTAATCAATCAACACTTCGGCATGAAGCCGCGAATCAATCAACCTTTTGGCACGGAGCCTAAATTGTATCTTTTTGGGTACAAAATACCTAAATTTCACAATCAAAATCAATCTTTTGGCCAAAGGCCTAAATTGCATTATTTTGGTACAAAGTACCAAAATTTCACAAATTCGCACCAAGTGCTAAAATTAACAACTTTGGCAAAAAAGCCCGACAAATGCACGAAGCATACACACACACATGCATGAAGCATAATTTTCATCGCCTTTAAATAGGCTTTTCCGAACTACATGGGCTTTGATCTCCCATTCAAACGGGAGTATGTAGGCATATTTGGGATTCACCCCAAGTAGCAAGTCCGCTATTTATTAACAATCTGTTTGTTTTTTTTTCTTCATCCCTTTTATATTTATTTCTTTTTTATTACTAAGTTAGTCGAATACATGACATAATCCCCGAATCCTCCTTGGGTTCGCAGATTAGAGACTTTTACATTGGATGCATCTATCGGAGTCAAACAAGGGTTTTCTTAGTTTTTCCCTTTAAACAAAATAAACTGAGTGGCGACTCCTGACAACGAGTGAACATTCATCCGGATCCTTTTCGGGTGGAAACGGAGGTTCACAAGTGGAAGATGGTGAAAGAAAGTGGTTTTTTGGATGTAGTGTTGATGTTGCCGGAATCAAGATTTTTGGCCTGACATACCCATGAACACGGCCAAGTCTTTAGGCGTGTCAATGGTTCTATTTTCTGGATGGGTGACACGACTAGTGACACGCCCATGTCACTGAGCGTGTCACAGCTTCTGTGTTGGAGTAGTATTGACACAGCCAGTGACACGCCCATGTCACTAAGCGTGTCATTGCTACTGTGATGTTGGTGGATTGACATGGCCAGTGACACGCCCATGTCACTGAGCGTGTCAAAGCTTCTGTGTTGTGAGTGTAGGGCACGGTCAGGGACACGCCCCGTGTTGTTGAGCGTGTCATGTGTAGAGTTTTCTCTAGTTGGTTTTTATCTATATTATCTCATGTGTATCTCTAAGTGAGTGTATATTATCACTTTTGGATTATATTTTGAAGAGATTGAGTTGCCCTAATTCAAGTGTTGAGAGTTATCTTGGAAGAGGAGTGGTTAGATTGGTGTGAGTTACTCTTGAGGTAAGTACAAACCTTACATGGTTGCATACATTTACATGACTTTGGGACTTAACACATTTGGTTGTAAATGTGTTAAGTAATCTATTACATTATTGATACATTTGATTAATGTTATGAATTGCATAATGTGAAAGATATGACGATCATTCAAAATGTATGTTCAATGCAATTAAGTAAAGTATTGTATATGAAAAGAAATGTGGAAATATGTGATATGAGATGTGAAAACATAATGTAACCAATCGATATTAAGATGAAATAGAAGAATGAGAAAAGATGATATATTAGGGCAATGAGCCTAGTTTGATTATGAGAAATGAATTATGAAAGAGATTGATAATGAAATAAATGAATTAATTGTGTGCCTAGTATGTTATTCAATTTTCAGAGTTCTGGGTTTGGTGGCATGCCTATAAATCACTGGACAGGTGAAAAGACCGGGTCGTAAGCTGAGCCCAGCTGAAAAATATGAAATATGATATTTTTGGGGTGAAAAGACCGGGTCGTAAGCCTCAAAAACTGTAACAGCTAGCCGGGTTGAGGACCAAGATACTGGGGCCCTAGGGTCTAGCCGGGTTGAGGTCCAAGAGACTGGGTCTGTTACATTATCCATGGATATATATATATATATATCGCCTATGGGCTTAATGATTGTGATTATCAACCAAAGCAGTAACTCTGAACTTTGAATAGCATATTAGTTTCTTTTTGGGCCCATGCTTGTCTTTGCTTAAATGTGAATCATGAATGATGAAACAATTGAAGTATATCATAAAATGTAATGTTATGAAATATGATGTTCTTGTGAATTGTTTATAATATTGGAAAGTATGACATTGGCATTACATTGAAGCATATTGTCATCATAGTTTATACCACTAAGCCTAGGGCTTAACACGATTGTGGTTCATCGCGCAGGTGACAGGGTAGAACCGGAGAGTTCAGCTAGACCAAGTTGAGTCTAGCCTTGTGAAGTGTTGATTGTGGACTTAAAGATCAGAGATGAACTTCCAAACATGTATAAACTTTATATTTTGTAAATGCTTATTTTGATGTAGATATATGTAAATACCGCTACATTTTTCGCTGCTTAATAAATAAATGTTTTACCTATTATGTTCTATAATATATCTGAAATGTTTTAAGTTTTCTCATATTGAAATTATGAAGAAAGATTGGGTTTGTCTAATATAAATCGTGACACTCCTGTATCTGGTATACGTAGTGTGCGTATATGGGGTACAGGGGTGTTACAATGTGTCCCTTACAATTGTCCCAAAGTCTTTAAATAAATTACAATCTAAACAAATAAGACACCAACATAGTGTGGAAACATGTCTTCTACATCCTTATAATAAGAATAATCAAATTAAAACAATTAACAAAAAACAGTTAAGCCATTCCAACATTCACAATAATTAAAAGCAAATCATCCATTATAAACCAAATAAAATAAATCATCCTTCATAAGTATATAGTGATAAATTAAATAATTAAACCTAGGTTTTAATCCTACATTAGGCATTAACCATATAGAATTTGGGTTCTAGGTTTATTACATGTAATTATTGTTTCTTATATGCAATTTAGGTTTAAAACATACAAACTATGGTTTGATATGCAAGTTAAGATTTTAGAATGTAAACTAGGGTTCTAAAATATAAGTTGGGGTTTTAAAATAAAAATTAGGATTTCAGAATGTAAATTAGAGTTTTAGAATATAAACTAGGGTTTTAGGGATAAAATTATAGTTTTAGGGTTTTGAATAAAAATATGTTAAATTAAATTAGATTATTAAGGTTAATATAAAATCTCCATCAAAATTAGGGTTTGGCTACAGTGAATATGTTCATGAACTTAAGGTCGCTAAATATTAATTTAGATGAATATTGCATGAGATATATTGGTATATAATATAAATTTCTACTAGTATATTGTATGATAATAGAAAATAAGCATATTGTATGATAATAGAGAATTGCTATGAAAAGTTTAAATAATCCTAAATTGATGAATGAAGTTATAATAATGGCCATTGTAAGTTTAAATTAGTAAAACACATAAAGCAAATCTCCATTTGTTGGCTCCACCAAAATTGAACCTTGAATCAAGCTTATTGCCTCCCTAGATTACTTTGATTTTAGTCGAGCGAGTCAAAGACAGTAGCTACTGCCTTTCTATGGTGTGTTGATTTCTGGGCTGATAGTATTCTCTGTGTATTGCTTATTGTTGTTTTTCTTTCCATAATCATTGTTATCCCTTTTCCTCTCCTCTTTTGATAATTAATTACCTTTTTATAGGCAATATTTGGACATCTTTAATAATCCTCCTTGACTTTGGAGAGGCCAATCCTATTTGACTTTGGAGAGGCCGAGCGGTGAAACCATGAAAAACCAAGGTATGCTAGCCTATGTTGAGTTGGCTCATGCCAATCTCGCATGAGCAATTCCTCATGTAGAATTGGCATGGGCCAATTTGACATGAGCTTACTCACATCGAATAGGCTTGAGCCATAGTCAAATGGCCGATTGCCTACTCCAAAACCAAACTAATTGGACTAAACCATATTTTAATCACATCAATAATAAAATTGAATCGACCCAATCCAAATATTAAATAATTAGACTTGATTTAGTTTGGGCCTTATTATTGGACTCGGGCTTGATCCAACCTTCAAATGAAAACTATATTTGGACCGGTACAAAAATTAAGAGTCTACACAAATATTGAAAATTGATATGCCTTGACAGAAATGAATCTTCATCTTGATTCTTGGGAATGGACCTCTATCCTGCATTGACTCTAGCTCTTCTAGCTAGACTGACCTTCTGTCATTTGTATTTATTCATTTGAGAGTTATGGCTTTCTTCTAGCCACTTGTTCCTTTCTTCAATGGATTCTGTGTAACGACCCCACCTGCACAATCTTACAACAGCTGGTCTATTGGGCCTTTTTTCCCGTAGGTGGACCATAGTCCCAGCCCTCAACCTGGTAGGCCGCCACAGTACTGGATCGCCCTTGCGGGCCCTCTAGTAGGATTTGTTTATTTGGCTCCCAAAGGAGTCGCCTCCCCGGATCAAGCACCTGACCTCTCCCTTAAGAGAGTTAGAGAGCACAATCCAATACCATTTATTTATTATTATTATTATTAAAAATAAATATTTATAATTTCTTTTTATTTTATATATTATATTATAAAAATAAATAATAAATATTACAAAATTTATGTTATATTGTTTTAAATCTTTAGATTTGACTTAATGCCCTTCTAATTAGTGTGGGAATGGAATTGTTTAAAAAATAAGGGTCCACAGTTTGCCCCCTGCTTGAGTGATTTGGGATCGTAGTAAAAGAGAGTGAAAAGCAACATGATTTTTTACTTGGTTTAGAGCCAAACTGAACTCCATACCCGAGATTGGATTGAGTTCTGGAGTTAAAAATAATTTGGGTTCTGGACTCAAAAATAAGTTGGGTTCTAGACGCGAGGTGAGTTCTGGACTCAAAAATAACTTAGGTTCTGCACCCGAGGTGAGTTTTGGACTCAAAAATGATTTGGGTTTTAGACCCGAGGTGAGTTCTAGATTCAAAAATAATTTGAATTCTGGACCCGAGGTGAGTTCTGGACTCAAAAATAATTTGGCTTCTGGATCCGAAGTGAGTTCTAGACTCAAAACTAATTTGGATTATGGTCCTGATGTGAGTTCTGGACTCAAAAATAATTTAGGTTCTAAACCCGAGGTGAGTTTTGGACTCAAAAATATTTTAGTTTCTGAACATGAAGTGAGTTCTGGAGTCAAAAATAATTTGGATTCTGGACCCAAAATGAGTTGTGGACTAAAAAATAATTTGAAATCTGGTCCCGAGGTGAGTTCTGGACTTAAAAATAATTTGAGTTCTAGACCCGAAGTGTCTGGAAAAGATAATTATAGTTAGTAGGATATTAATAAAAAATCTATAAAAAATTTAGCTATTTTTTATCATACCTATATTCTCTTACCCCCTACGTGGAAAAATATATTAAAAGTACAAAAAATATTTTTAAACACGCAAATAATTACTATTTACATGTGAATATCAGTTTGATTTCTGAATAATTGAATTGAATTATTGAATTTACTATTTTCTTTGTTCATTTACTATTTACTCATTGTTCATTCACTATTTGGCTTTGAGGAATTAAGGTTTTGGCATTTAGAAGTAGGGTTTTAAAGAATTTAGGGTTCGGAAAAAATGATTTAGGGTTTTTTGAAAAATAAAGCACTTTAGGGTTTGTTTGAAGAAAAATTTATAGTTCTGGAAGAAGAGCTTAAGAATTTGGGATCTAAGGTTTGAAAGTTAATTTTTGGGGTTACTGGATATTTGAATAACATATTAGAATTTAAGAAAGCAATTTTAAATCTTAGAATTTTAGAAAATAATTTAGGGTTTTAATAATTGCAAAACTATCTTGGGGTTTTAGGAATTACAAGGAAAATTAGGGTTTGGGTCTTAGAGTTTACTGGAGTTAGGGTTTTATCAAAACATGATTATTATAAAAACTTTAAGACCACTTTAACATGAATTTTTTGATAAATACTTATATGTAATATGACTACTGGACATTTAAAATATTATTTGAATAATCTAATGCTATGGTGATTTAATGGAACAAGCTACTGTGAAGATTTGAAAACAAAATTAATTAATATTTAGGGTTTGAATAACTTAGGGTTTAAGAAATTAGATTTGTGTTTTGTGGTTTTAGAAAAGTGTAATTAGGGTTTTAGTTTTTAAAAATATATTTTACGGGTATTAAGGCATTAGGGTTTTGGAAAAATGCTTTTTAGGGTTTTAAATAAAATTTGGATAGTAAGTAGAACAATTGAACAAATAAGAAAAATATGCATGTTTAAACAATTTATCAAATTGTATGACGAAGCTACTATAAACATAAGCAAAGAAATAGAGATTCAAACCTCCGTTGTTGGTTCCACCATAATTTTTGAATTTTGGTTGAATAATAATAAAGACAGTGTAGGCTGCCTTTGATGGATTATTGTTGCTTGCTCACTGCCTCTTACTCCTTCAAGGTTCACTTTTTTGGCCGAAAAAAATCCAAAAGTCCAAAGTCCGATAAAAAATTTTAGCCCCTCTATTCTGTGTCTTTAATGTGGTATTTATAAAAAGAAATAAAAAACCTAATACTAATTGGCTAAGGAAATAAAACTTTTTAGGAAATAAAATTAAAAACCAAGTAGAATAGGGTTTTGGCAAAACCGCGCGCGGGCCGGAAGTGAGAAAGTGCTTTGGCAAAGAAGTTCTACGGGCACTGAGCATGGACCAGCCAATTCATCGCAGGTTTTTCTTACAGCAAATTAGCCCAAGCCAATTCATCGCCAGCGATGAAAAATTTTTGTCTTTGATTCTTCCATCATCGATTTTTATTTTTTTATTTATTTATTATCCTTTATTATTATTACTTTTTTATTTTTATTAAAAATAAATATTATAAGTAATAAATATTATTAAAATAAATATTATTTAATTAAAATACCACAATAATTATTTTGGACTGTTTAAAAATTTCAGATTGGACTAGGTCAAAAATTAAGGGTCTACAGTTTGCCCCCTACTTGAACAATCTAAGACTACAACAAAAGAGAGCGAAAAGCAATGTGATTTTTGACTGGATTTAGAGCCATACTAGACTCTGTACCCAAGGTTAGTTTAAGTTCTGGACTCAAAAATAATTTGAGTTATGGACCCAAGGTGAATTTAAGATTTGGGTTTTGGACCCGAGGTAAGTTCTGGACTAAAAAATAATTTGGGTTCTAGACCTGAGGTGAATTTAGGATTTGGGTTCTGGACCCGAGGTAAGTTTTGGACTTAAAGATAATTTGGGTTCTAGACCCGGGATAAATTTTGGACTTAAAAAAAATTTGGGTTCTAGACCCATGATAAGTTCTGGACTTTAAAGAATGATTTGGGTTCTGGACCCAGAATGAATCGAATTATGGATCCAAGGCAAGTTCTGGACTCAAAAATGATTTGGGTTCTGGACCTAAGACTGACCTTTTATCAGTTGAGAATTCTGGCTTAACTAGTTATTCCATTCTTTAATGGATTGTGGGTCTTTACCCACCAAAAATGGATCTTTATCCGTTGGAGATTGGGTTTTTACCCTTGAAACATGAATCTTCATCCATTGGAAAATTGGGTCTTTACCCTTGAAACATGGATCTTTATCCATTGGAGATTGGGTCTTTACCCCTGAAATATGGATCTTTATCCATTGGAGATCGGGTCTTTACCCTTGAAATATGGATCTTTATCCACTGGAGATCGGGTCTTTACCCTTGAATCATGGATCTTTATCCATTGGAGATCTAGTATTTACCCTTAAAATATGGATCTTTATCCATTGGAGATCGGGTCTTTACCCTTGAAACATGGATCTTTTTCTGTTGGAGATCGGGTCTTTACCCTTGAAAAATGGATCTTTATCCGTTGAAAATCGGGTCTTTACCCTTGAAACATGGATCTTTATCCGTTGGAGATCGGGTCTTTACCCTTGAAACATGGATCTTTATCCGCTGGAAATCGGGTCTTTACCCTTCAAACATGGATCTTTATCTATTAGAGATTGGGTCTTTACCCTAGCTTCAACTCTTTTATCTAGACTGATCTTTTGTTTCTTGCATCTTCATTCTTTTCAGAGTTCTAATTTTCTTCTTTTTCCATTCTTTTTTGTTTTTCCTTTGCACTTTTGCAAAATATTCAGCCCTTTTTTTTAGCTGGCCTTCATATCTTCTCCTTGCCCCTGCATAATAAAATATTGGAAGTGAGTTTCAAAATATTTTGTACATACATAAACTCAAAAAATATTGAAAGGAGAAACTTTGCCCCCTGTGTAGGCTCAAACCCATGATTTTTTCTATGCGGCTTTGCTTGTATATTGTCTAGCTCATCGATTCAAGCATGCATTTCTTCTTTCTTTTGCAATATTTATGGAGCTTCCTCATGCAATGGGCTTTCCATGCCTCCTGATTCCATATCTGCTTTATGATTACTTCATAGAATATTACTGTTTATCTTTAACAAAGAAAAATGGAGTGTGATATGTTCATGTATGAATGATATGCATGAATAATACTTACAGTGGTTCCATTGACTCACAGACCGAGGTATTCAGCTGAAGTGTTCTCATTGACTCCTTCTAGATGCTCGTTCAGGCCTCATAGAAGGATTTGCTTTTATGGCTTTTATCTTAAAGATGTTGAAAACATGAGTGGTGAGGCCCAAGCAACATAGTCAGGGATTCATCCATTTCGAACTATGATTCAGCTTGTCGGTTGGTAGCTTCTTCATAACCTTGCAAATAATTCTTTACTTTGCCCAATGTGTCCTTCGAGGTTCGACTGTTCAACATATTTTCCTTAACTTAAAGATTTTTTATAATAAGAAAACAGTTCTTTTCTTTAAAATCAAATGCTGACTTTGTCAAATCAATGTCATTGTACCTTAGGACTCAATTTTTAGAATTAACATATCTATAACATAACAACCTTAGTTACCATACTAAACTCGGGAATCATTTCTATTTAAGCAAGAACTGCTGCACTTCAGATAGGCACATACACATTACTTGGTCAAAGGTCTCATTTGAGTTTGAATATTGTCTATCTCATATGCATGCTTATTCAAACTATCTCCACTAATAGACTCTACCTTCCAAGAGAGATCAACAGGTCTTTGATAGGCTTGAAATGGAGTCTATAAGGGACACAGGTTAAATGAAGGCCTTTTATAAGTTGGAGCCGTTGTGACACTATGGTCAAACCCTCACACTATGATTTTCTATTGGAACCATAGGTAGTTAGAAACATGAAAAGATAGAGCTTTGAACATTCTTCTTTCTTTTTGACGCTAATCTAGATCTTGATTGGGACAATCTTTGCCTTTACAAAAAGTCTGGTAGCCATATTCATTTCTTTCTTTTTTTTCTTTTCTTTATCTTTCTTTTTCTTACTCCTTCTTTCCTTTGAGCATTTTATAATTTTGTCCTTCTTTCCTGTAGGACTGTCAAGTATAGGACTTTCAAGAAATGGATGATCTTTCTTCTATCTCTCTAATTTTGATTTAATCTTTGGTTGAGTTGGACCAATTCAAGTCAAATTGTCCTTATGGAAGTCTTTTGCTGCTTTAGGTAAAAGAGAACTTGTTTGGTTTTCTGAACCATTTTGGGTTTTATTTTCTTTTCTTTTCCTTTTTTTCTTTTCTTCTTTTTTTTCTTTTTCTTTTCTTTCTTTTTTTTCTTTTCTTCTTTTCTTTTTTTTATTTCTAGCTCTAAAAGAGTTGTCTTGATTGTACCAACTTGGTTTTCTAATAATGGATGAGTAGAGTGACATAAATATTCTTTAATAGGGATAAATCATTTGTTACTCTGATGTTGTCTTGATATATTGGAGATATTAGGTGAACTTCAACTTCCCTTATGGTCTTGATAACATCAACTATCCTTACAGTTTTGGCTATGCATTTCTTTCTTTGATCTTCTTGCCTCTTTGCCTTAGTGATCATGACTTGTCATAAGCATCACAACTGCTCAGGGTAGGTTGTTGAGGTTTGTAAGCCAATGAAAAGAAAGCTAAAATTTTATGAAGGCTCAAAGGGACAACTAGGGATTGATATTTAATTGGGTGGATACTAGTTGTTGGCTAACCAAATAATGCCTAGATCATCTCTCCCTTAAATAAGCAGAGTTCAATTTTGCCTTGAAAATTTGTCAAAGCATGTTCTAAGACTGACTAGGACCTAGACAAAGGTACTTATGTAGGAGCCCTCTCTAAGAAAGCATACACAACTCAATGCTATAGAACAATTCCCTCACCTAGTAAAGTCATTCAAGTCATGATGTATAAATATATTAATTCATGAATCATCAAGCTAGATTTCTCATTGGTTGAGCACCAAAATGAACAAATACTAATAAAAATTTTGATGAAAGTAATTTATTCAAACAATCTTAATTTTAAAAAATATAATTGTTCCATAAAACACCAAATAAAGAAAATTAAACAAAAAAAAACAAGTCAAGGGAAGTTTATTGAGTTAAGCTTCCTCTCTTTTCACATCTTCAATATTCCCATCTTGAAAGAAGGATAAGATAAGATCTTCCTCCAATCCTCCTCCTACCATGAAAGTTGCTGGTGGTGGCACTCTGTTGAACTGAGATAGAAGATTGCTTTTGGTATTGGGCTTATCCAGCTGGGTAACTTACCACTGTCAATCAAATCTTGGATCTTGTGTCTTAAATGAGCACATTTATCCATCTCATGCCCTTGCATTTGACGAAATTGACAGAAGGCCTCGGCATTGAAGTTTGGTGGCAGAGGATTATGTAGCAGTCGAGGAGCCAACGGTTGTAACAATCCTTTCTTTTGTAGCTTGTGGAAAAACAAAGATAGAGGTTTTCCCAACTCTGAGAACTGTCTTTTATTTCCTTGACCAATTGCATTAACATCAACTTCTTTTTGCGTGCTTTGATTACTCAACTGGTAGTTCCATTTCTCATTCCTTCTTGCCGAAAAGCGGTTCTTCTCCCTTTCCCACTCTTAAATTTGTAGACCAGCTTGGAGAAGATCTTTGAAATCCCAGATGAGTGTATAAGACATCTTTTCACGAAGACTAGGCAACACACCTCTCACAATCATCCTAATCTGATCTGACTCATCAGACCTCGTCTTGAGCAAAGCAGCCTTATTTCTCCATCTCTTCACATAGTCCACAAAATTCTCATTTGGTCTTTGCCTATTGGTTTCCACCTCCATCAAGATTACTTCCAGCTCGACATTATATCCATATTACTGAGTGAAAGCCTTATACAACATGTCCCAATCTTTTTGAGTACTTTCCTCTAAGGTGTTGAACCAATTTTGGACAACAAGGTCCAATGAGAGCATGAAATACCTCAGAGTTTGAGCTTTAGTAGCTCTGGCAGATTGCATGGCAGCGATGTACTGCTTCACATGGAGATGAGGATTTCCAGTACCATTGTTCCTAGAGAAGGAAGGCATCTTGAACTTATAAGGGACCTCCTCATCTTGTTCAAATAGTTTGTCAATCTCAGACATCTCTTTGGTTTTCAGTTTCTTCTCAAATTTCTTTTCCAAGTCTGCAATCATCTTTTCAACATCTGAAGTTTCAATTTTCTCCACAGCTGATCTTTCAACAATCTTTGACTCTTTCTTCTTGTCTTGAGGATCTAGGAAGTATTAAGCCCAATTGCCATCATCATCAATGATCACCTTATCATCATTAAAAACCACTTCACCAACTTTAGCCTTCCCCTTGTCCTTTGGCTTCTTGGTTCTAGTAGATGCTTCGGCATTGTTTCCTAAAATTAAAGCCAATTGGTTCTTCATGTTCTCAGCCAGGGTCTCCTTTAGTTCTTCCATTTTAGCATTGAGGATGTCGTCCACCAGTCTTTGAATTTGTTCGGGCTCCATTGCTTTTGGTGAGAAAGTAATTGAGTTGCTGCTAGATTCTTCATCTCCAGCATAGGTACGATTGTCGTAAGCCTTTGAATTGTCGTAATCCAGGGCTGTGAGCCAGAAGGGATTAATGATATGTCATGTAATGCATGTATGTATGCATGTATGCACAAACAATAAACAAACAATGATAAATAAGACGTTCCTTCAAACCTTATAACATCCACACATGAATGGTGAGTCTTTTTTCCTTGGTAATATGGTTAACAAAATACCAACATGGGATATCTTATTTTCGAATAATTCCCTCAGACGTTTCAACCAATCGTTATATTTTCAAAAATGAAAATCAGTCCATGGTAATTCCCATTAATTAGGTCTTAATCCATTCAACCAACTAAAGTAGCTTTTATGCTATATTGGATTAAAACTAAATTAAGAGGTTTATTATAAATAGATTTCTCACTTGAAAATTTAACTAATGATTCATGCCAAAAACAAGCCCATGGTTAATAATTCTTATTATAAACTAGTCTCACAATTGATTTTTGGTATTCCACAATTGACCTATATAATTTATAAGAAAAGGTTGGATGAAATAGTTTTGTTTAAAAAAACCCATTGCAAAAAGATTTTTAGAAAAAAATGAATTTTTGACTTTGTATTTAAGTCATGAGAAAAGAATTTTTTATTTGTTTTTAGAAAAATTTTATGTCCAAAGACCTTATTGAAAAGTTTTGAAAATAGCTTTGGTATTTTGGACTTTAAAGAAAAATTTATTTTGAGCTTACAATGTACTTAGGTCATATTAGAAAATGAACAAACCAAATAGGCCATGATTTGAGCCAAGATAAATTAACCATAGTCAAACAACAAGCATTTGGGGTAAAAACCTAAGGAAAGTAACTAGGCCAATTACATGAGCTTTAGTCTTTGGGTTGAAGGCTTAGGTTCTCATAACAAGTATATGCCAAAAGGTACAAGGCTATGAGTGGTTATACCATGCTCGATCTCCATACCTTGAGTGAAAGTGAAGGTTTTTATTATAAATAGACTTCTTATTTGGAAAAGCAACTAATGATCCATGCTACAAACAATCCCACAACTAATAAGCCTTAGTATAAATAAGGCCCACAATTAATTTTAGTATTCCATAATTAACCAAACAAATTACAAGCCCATTTCAAAAATTATGGTCTATTGTAAAAGAGTTTTAATTTTAAGGCCTAATGGAAGCTTGATTTAGAAAATTGAGCCATAAAGTAAAAGATAGTTTTTTTGTAACCTTCTTTAAAAACATTTCAAAGCCTATTGTAAAAAAAATTTGTTTCAAAAATCAATTTTGGGCTTATACCATAATTAGGTCATATTAAGAAAAGACAAACCAAATGGGCCATAAGTCAAATCAAGATATATCAATCATAGTCAATCAACAAGCAATTAGGGTATACCTAAGGAAAGTTAATAGGCCAACTACATGGGCTTTAGTCTTTAGGGTAAAAAGACTTAGGTTTCCATAGCAAGTATCCAAAGGTACTAGACTATGAGTGGTTATACAGTGCTCTATTTTCATACCTTAAGTGAAAGTATGGTATCACTTACACACACATAACATGGTTTCCATAAGGCAACTTAACTCATACAAACAATGCAATTCTAAGTGATGTAATGAATAATATTATAAAAATAAAATAATATAAAGTCCAATAGAATCAACTTCTCTTATCCCCAGTAGAGTCGCCACTGTAGGCGGGAATTTTTGCCCCCACTCTCGGTGGAATAGTTCTTGCGACTTTGGCACTGTTAGGATTTGGGTCTTAGAGAATATGGGCCTAAGCCTGGAGATTAGGAGTTGCCACCCTGATATGCTGGGAAAGAAATAGAAGGGGTGGATGACTCGATTCCTAATAAATCTCTAACCCCTATTGGATTTGACAAGTTGAATATGCATACGGAAGATGAGAAGTAACCTAGCACCCCCATAACACCCAGTTCATTGGAACTGACCTCCTTTTCAAGTTTAAATATTATTAAATTTTTAAATTATTATGATATTACTCGTATTACAAACATTATTGAAATAAGCAACCTCATATTATAAATCAAATAAAATGGGCAGCCATACAAGATGGAAACATACCCTTATAAATGTCCAAGATCTATAAAACAAATAGGACACCCATCAAAAAGTGGAAACATGTCCCTTACAATTGTCTCCAAAGTCCATAAAATAATTTAAATTACATAAACTTAATAAGTCATCCACAAGTGGAAATATGCCTTTTACATCTGTAACACCCTTATACCCAATATACGTACACCACATATACTCACTATATGTAATATACGCATAGAGGATACAAGAATATCACAACCTTTTTAAATAATCAAATCATCATTTATAAAATTTGAATAATCTTAATACATTCAATTGACATCATAAAAATAATAGATGATATATTACTTGTTCAAACATATTTAACTTCATTACCAAAGGTTTGTCCAAAACATTTTTAATAGATTGTGGAAGCGAAATAAACATATTTATATACACCCAAAATCAATATGTACAAAAATATAAGATTTATACATGCTGGCAGTTTGACTCTAATCTTGATGTTCCACAAACAACTATGATCTCAAAGTCTCAAGCCTAGACTCGACTCAGTCTAGACGAGCTCCAGCACAATTGGATCTACCCTGTCACCTGCGCGATGAACCACAATCGCGCTAAGCCAAAAGCTTAGTGGTACAAACTTTGATAACAATATAGTCCAAGTGAAATGTCAAAGCACAACACATATATATATATATATGTATATATATCACAACTCATAACATTATATTAATCAATTGTATCTCAATTCATAATTCACATTAAAGCAAAGACAAGCATGAAGAACTGAGAGTACTGGCAACCATGAACTTCTTTGGCTAAATTTTTTCAACTTTCATAACTTTAGTTCATTCGGACTGAGTGATGGTTTGGATGGACTAAATGTGAAATCCCTAAAAGATTATTCAATTCCTTCATAATTTATCTTAATGCAACTGTTATTATTCATTCAATTTTATTGCCTAAGATTAAAATAGAGTGTATCAAACTAATGTTTTAGCTAACAATCTTCCCCTTTTTGACTTTGACAATTAAATTGAATTGATTTAAGAAATTGAAGTATTCCCCTAAACATATTATTATTTCTAATTTAATATGTTAAAACATATTATTATTTCTAATTTCTTTCTTTCTCCCCCCTAAACGTGTTATTATTTCTAATTTTTTTCTTTCTCCCCCTAAATATGTTATTATTTCTAATTTCTTTCTATCCCTTCCCCTTTGACAAAGACTTTGGATCAAAGAAGAAAAATCAATCAATTTTGAAATAAAGTAACAATTTCATTGAAAATCATAAAATACCAAAACATAAAAGTATGTTTGATCTAGTACATGAAGAGCCAAAAAATCAATGAGATCATACAAAAGAAAAAAAATAAATTAAGGTATTGGAGATTATGGAGGAAAATCAAAGTCATAATCATCATTTCCATCTCCTTCTTCCTCATCTTCTCCATCTCCCTCTTCTTCCTCTCTAGTCCCTCTTCCAACTTGTTCTTCTTCAATGTTGGCTTTTTCATCTTCATCCCAAGGCATACATTGAGGAAAACTGATTGCTCCTTGCATACCCCTAATGTTAATATGAAGATGGGAAAGTCTTTTTGAAATAGTATCAACCTTAGAGGTTTAAGAGGAGATTTGTCCTTGAATATCTTAAAGGATGGAGAGGATAGAACTTTGGCATCTAGGAGTTTGGTGTCTAAGAATTTCCACTTGGAAGGATTCTTGGCTCTCATTAACAACTCTTGGCCTTTTTCTTTATTGAGCTCTAGTACCTTGAGTGCTAAAAGCACAATGATATGTTCCATCTTCCTCAAATATACATTTGGAGTGTTTTAAGTATTGAATGTTGATGGGGTTTTTAGATGGATCAAGTGGATTATAGAGAGTAGCTCTATTTGAGGGAGTGAGTGAACCTACATACTTAGCAATTTGAGTAATGGAAGAGGTGATATAGAACCTTAATTCTGGCCTGAATAAATTTGGTTTTAATTAAAAGACCCAATTAAAATTTAGATACAATTAAGAAGCCCAAATCAACTCTGGTCTGATTTAAAGAGTTAAAGCAATTGGACTGACCCAAAATTCATGGCGAATTGGCTCCTTTGCTCATGGCAAATTCAGATACATGAGATTTTGATTGGCCTTTGTAATCCTAATTCTACTAAAACTCAATTAATTCTGATAAGCAAAAGGATTTATGAGGCAACTGGGACTTCTTAATTGAGAGATAATCGGATTAAGCCCTAATGTTATCTATAAAAAGAAATTAATAGCAGCAACTAAAGGAAATAAAAATAGAACAATTATAATCAAAATAAAGTAATTAAACAAAAGGAGAGACAGAGAGCAATTAATTAAGGAGAGGCAGTAACTAAGATAGCAATTAAGTAAGGAGAGGTAGTAACTAAGATAACAATAATCTTCAAATTATTTAAACATCAGCCAAGACCTATTTGATCTAGCAGGTCGTAGCACTGACATACAAGCATTCTGTGAAGTAATTGTAGTTCTTGGGGGGCAAGGTTTGGTTCAATGAAGTTGTTTTAATGGAGCTAACAACGTAGGTATGGCTTTTATTAACCAATTCTATTTAATACTACTGATGCTCTTAATTGTTTAGTTTACTGTATTTTCAAATTGTGGGTTTAATTTTACAATGCTATTCTGTAAAAACCCTAACCCTGTGGTTAAGTCTAATTGAAACCCTAATTGCATGTTTTTTCCTTAGCTTTGTAAATTTAGAAACCCCAGTTTGAATGAGAAACCCTAATTTGATAATCAAAACACTAGTTTTAGATTTAAAACCTCAAGTTCATTCCAAAACCCTAGTTTTAGGTTAAAAACCCTAATTTATATGATGAAGCCCTAAATTATATGATAAAACCTCAATTTCGCAATAAAACCCCAATTATATTATGAAACCCAAATTTTGCATATTTTAACCCTAGTTTTAGTATCAAACTCTAATCTTGTGTGTTTTAACCCTTATTACATAAACAAACCCTAATTAGATGCTAAACCTTAGTTTTACTAATTAAATTTCAAATTTCAAGATTATTTGATGGTTAATTGTATGTTTAAATCAATTATTTATGAATGGTTAAATTACATTTATTTATTATTATTTGGATTTTAGGAAAGATGTTGTAATATCCCAAATTATATCCTAAAATTTTGAAATAAATATTAATTATTGAAAATTAATTAAAGAATTTATAAGGGTATATATTTAATTAAGTGAAAAGAAAGGAAAAAGGGAAGTGTGTATATGTTATGTATATGAAGACATATACATTATATACAAGTTAATATCTTGATAAGGTTAAGAGATATTTTAATTATTTTTAATTAATTATTGATAGTGGAAGATGACATATTTGAGGTTATATTATAATATTATTAAATTCTTGGTTGAGAGTGAATTAGGGAAATGTGTTTGGTTAAAAGAGAAGTGTTTAGTGAGTTGTTGTTGACTTTGCATCTTCATCTTCTTCTTTCTTCTCCAAGAGAGCCGGCCACCATTTTCATCCAAAGGAAAAGAGGTTTTGCTTCTTCCTAACTCAAGCAATTGAAGGATTTCAAGTGATCAAGTTGGAGTTTTAAGGATTTTTCTTCATATTTGGTAAATTTCCAACTTGTTTCTTTGATTTCCTTTGAGAGTGTGTTTATGAGTTTGTTAGATGTTATTGTAATTGTGTTTATGGTTGATTTTGGGTATGTTTGAAGTTCTTGTGTCTAAATAACTTTGTAATTGGGGTTGGATTGAAGAAAAGGTTAAGTTTGTTGATTATGTTTGAGTTATTTAGACACAATCAACAATACACGATCATAACCATATAACACAACTCAAAACTTACACAATCCACAACTCTTATTCTTTTCACCAAACTTAACCTTTTTCTTCAATCCAACCCCAATTACAAAGTTATTTAGACACAAGAACTTCAAACATACCCAAAATCAACCATAAACACAATTACAATAACATCTAACAAACTCATAAACACACTCTCAAAGGAAATCAAAGAAACAAGTTGGAAATTTACCAAATATGAAGAAAAATCCTTAAAACTCCAACTTGATCACTTGAAATCCTTCAATTGCTTGAGTTAGGAAGAAGCAAAACCTCTTTTCCTTTGGATGAAAATGGTGGCCGGCTCTCTTGGAGAAGAAAGAAGAAGATGAAGATGCAAAGTCAACAACAACTCACTAAACACTTCTCTTTTAACCAAACACATTTCCCTAATTCACTCTCAACCAAGCATTTAATAATATTATAATATAACCTCAAATATGACATCTTCCACTATCAATAATTAATTAAAAATAATTAAAATATCTCTTAACCTTATCAAGATATTAACTTGTATATAATGTATATGTCTTCATATACATAACATATACACACTTCCCTTTTTCCTTTCTTTTCACTTAATTAAATATATACCCTTATAAATTCTTTAATTAATTTTCAATAATTAATATTTATTTCAAAATTTTAGGATATAATTTGGGATATTACAACATCTTTCCTAAAATCCAAATAATAATAAATAAATGTAATTTAACCATTCATAAATAATTGATTTAAACATACAATTAACCATCAAATAATCTTGAAATTTGAAATTCAATTAGTAAAACTAAGGTTTAGCATCTAATTAGGGTTTGTTTATGTAATAAATTAAAACACACAAGATTAGAGTTTGATACTAAAACTAGGGTTAAAATATGCAAAATTTGGGTTTCATAATATAATTGGGGTTTTATTGCGAAATTGAGGTTTTATCATATAATTTAGGGCTTCATCATATAAATTAGGGTTTTTAACCTAAAACTAGGGTTTTGGAATGAACTTGAGGTTTTAAATCTAAAACTAGTGTTTTGATTATCAAATTAGGGTTTCTCATTCAAACTGGGGTTTCTAAATTTACAAAGCTAAGGAAAAAACATGCAATTAGGGTTTCAATTAGACTTAACCACAGGGTTAGGGTTTTTACTGAATAGCATTGTAAAATCAAACCCACAATTTGAAAATACAGTAAACTAAACAATTAAGAGCATCAGTAGTATTAAATAGAATTGGTTAATAAAAGCCATACCTACGTTGTTAGCTCCATTAAAAAACCTTCATTGAACCAAACCTTGCCCCCCAAGAACTACAATTACTTCACAGAATGCTTGTATGTCAGTGCTACGGCCTGCTAGATCAAATAGGTATTGGCAGATGTTTAAATAATTTAAAGATTATTGTTATCTTAGTTACTACCTCTCCTTACTTAATTGCTATCTTAGTTACTGCCTCTCCTTAATTAATTGCTCTCTGTCTCTCCTTTTGTTTAATTACTTTATTTTGATTATAATTGTTCTATTTTTATTTCCTTTAATTGCTGCTATTAATTTCTTTTTATAGATAACATTAGGGCTTAATCCGATTATCTCTCAATTAAGAAGTCCCAGTTGCCTCATAAATCCTTTTGCTTATCAGAATTAATTGAGTTTTAGTAGAATTAGGATTACAAAGGCCAGTCAAAATCTCATGTATCTGAATTTGCCATGAGCAAAGGAGCCAATTCGCCATGAATTTTGGGTCAGTCCAATTGTTTTAACTCTTTAAATCAGACCAGAGTTGATTTGGGCTTCTTAATTGTATCTAAATTTTAATTGGGTCTTTTAATTAAAACCAAATTTATTCAGGCCAGAATTAAGGTTCTACATCACCTCTTCCATTACTCAAATTGCTAAGTATGTAGGTTCACTCACTCCCTCAAATAGAGCTACTCTCTCTAATCCACTTGATCCATCTAAAAACCCCATCAACATTCAATACTTAAAACACTCCAAATGTATATTTGAGGATAATGGAACATATCATTGTGCTTTTAGTACTCAAGGTACTAGAGCTCAATAAAGAAAAAGGCCAAGAGTTGTTAATGAGAGCCAAGAATCCTTCCAAGTGGAAATTCTTAGACACCAAACTCCTAGATGCCAAAGTTCTATCCTCTCCATCCTTTAAGATATTCAAGGACAAATCTCCTCTTAAACCTCTAAGGTTGATACTATTTCAAAAAGACTTTCCCATCTTCATATTGACATTAGGGGTATGCAAGGAGCAATCAGTTTTCCTCAATGTATGCCTTGGGATGAAGATGAAAAAGCCAACATTGAAGAAGAACAAGTTGGAAGAGGGACTAGAGAGGAAGAAGAGGGAGATGGAGAAGATGAGGAAGAAGGAGATGGAAATGGTGATTATGACTTTGATTTTCCTCCATATTCTCCAATACCTTAATTTATTTTTTTTCTTTTGTATGATCTCATTGATTTTTTGGCTCTTCATGTACTAGATCATACATACTTTTATGTTTTGGTATTTTATGATTTTCAATGAAATTGTTACTTTATTTCAAAATTGATTGATTTTTCTTCTTTGATCCAAAGTCTTTGTCAAAGGGGAAGGGATAGAAAGAAATTAGAAATAATAACATATTTAGGGGAGAAAGAAAAAAAATTAGAAATAATAACACGTTTAGGGGGGAGAAAGAAAGAAATTAGAAATAATAATATGTTAAGGGGAATACTTCAATTTCTTAAATCAATTCAATTTAATTGTCAAAGTCAAAAAGGGGAAGATTGTTAGCTAAAACATTAGTTTGATACACTCTATTTTAATCTTAGGCAATAAAATTGAATGAATAATAACAGTTGCATTAAGACAAATTGTGAAGTAATTGAATCATCTTTTAGGGATTTCACATTTAGTCCATACAAACCATCACTCAGTCCGAATGAACTAAAGTTATGAAAGTTGAAAAAATTTAGCCAAAGAAGTTCATGGTTGCCAGTACTCTCAGTTCTTCAAAGCATAGCACATAATCCAATTGGTCTAGAAAATGGTATGGTCGAACTGAGCCCTAACTGCTGTAGACCCTTAATTTTTGACCCAGTTCTGTCTAATATATTTTATTTAGTCCAAAATAATTTTTGTGTTGTCTAATATATTTTAATTGGTCCAAAATAATTTTTGTTATCTTAATTAAATAATTTTTGCTTTATTATCTAATTTTTATTAATAAAAAATAAAAATAAACAAATAAAAATCGGCGACGAAAAAATCATCGCCGAAAATTCCAACGCATGCTTGGCCGTGGGCCATTTCGCCCGCGGGCCGATTCCTCACCCCCCTGCTGCAGCCAACTGCGGCAAATTATTTAGCTAGCGTAATTTTTCCTGCGGCAAATTTTTTTGCCAGTGCAATTTTTCCGCAGCAGTTTTTTTCGCCAGCGAAATTTTTTGAAGCAAATTTTTCGAAACCTAATACAATTAGGTTTCGGTTTCCTTTTCTTATTCTATAATGTATATCATGAGCAACTAGGAAAAAATCAAAAAAAAAACTTCTATAAATATGGATTAAACAACACGAAAAAGAGGAGGAGAAATTGATGGCCGAGAGTGAGTAGGAAAACTTGGAAACTTTAAAAATTCTTTCTGGCAGTAAACTAAATCGGATTTTGGATGGAGAAAATAAGCAATTCAAAGGCAAGAAAAGCTTGTCTTTGACTTGGTTCATCCAAGAAGCAATTTTGGTGCAACCCCACGAAAGAAGGTTTGAATTCTTGATTCCTTTTATTTTTTCACAATAGTTAAACATCTCATTATTTCTTTTAATTCAAAATCCCAGAACTTTAATTTAGCTTTTTTAAAAAACACTAATTCGTTGCTTTATTTTCCAAAGAAAAGTTATTAATTTAGTTTCTTCAAAACCCTAATTTACATTCCAAATTTTCAAAACCCTTAAATTATATTCTGTTTCTTTCCAAAAGCTTTAAAAACTTCTTTTTTGCTTTTAAAAACTTTAAATAGTTTGTTTATTTTCATAAAACCTCATAAAAGTATCAAATTGATTTTCAAATCCTAAAAACTTGATGCATCACCGAAAACCCTAATTTTAAATCATTAAACCCTAACTCAACTCCAAACCTAAAATAGTGAACACTAACCCCCTTTAAAACCTTAAACCCTAATTTTTTATGAACCCTAATCCTTTAAAACCTTAAAAATCATATAAACACAAATATTTTAATTTTACACAGTAAGCTTGAAACCATCATTTAAAACCACAAATCAAAAGTATTTTAAAGTGTCCAAAACCCTAGTTTCATGATTTCACCATTCAAACCTTAATTTCTTTAATCAAAGTGTCTTACCAACCTTTTAAAACATAAAATATTTAATTTATTTTAATTCTTTAAAAAGTCACAGTAGCTTAAACTCATGAAAATCCAAAACCCTAAACATATGAAATAAAGGATCCTAAATGGAAACAGTAGCTATAACTTAGATTTTTTATTTGCCTTATTCAATTTCATATTTAATTATGCTTTGATTTATTTCATATGCTTTAATTTATTTAAGTTCAATACTTGATTTATTTAATTTATCATGAATGGATGTTTACTTTCTATTGATGTTTAATATCTTTGATGAATGATTTATTTATGATGAATGATTATTTACTTTTATCAATTTATTTAGATTTCTAAATGTTGTAAGAGGTATGTTTCCACTTGGTGGGTACCTCATTGGTTAAATATCATGTAATTTAATTTTCTTTTCTATTTTAGAACCTATGTAAAGGACATGTTTCTACCTTTCGGTGGGTGTCCTATTTAGGCATGTGATGTAAGAGCATGTTTCCATCTTTGGATGGGTGTCCATTTATTTATTTTGTTTTATTTAGACATTGCTTTGATTTTAATATAATGATGCTTTCTTTTATTGTGTGTAATATGGATAATGTTATTATATTTAAGAATCTTATAATATTAAGACCTGTAAAAGAGGCCGGTTCCAATGAACCGGGCATTGTGGGGGTGCTGGGCCATTTCTCACCTTCCCCACACGTACCCAACTTTCCAAACCCATTAGGGGATTGGGGATTCCTTAGGAATCAAGTCATCCACCCTTTTCTTTTTCTCGGCCTTTTTGGGTGGCGACTCCATTTTATCCAGACTTAGGTCCGTGTTCTCTAAGGCCTCGAGCCTAAACAGTGTCAAAGTGGCTAGAACCATTCCACAGGGAGTGGGGGCAAAAATCCCCGCTCACAACTGCCAGGATTGAGCACGAGCTGATAGGACCAAGCCAGAGCAAAAGCCTCAAAACTTCCAGTAGAGCTCACGGGTTGGTACTCTAAAATCTCAGCATATCATGGCTAGAATGACTAGACATTAGTTCAGTCTGACCTGACCGGACCGAGCCCTAGCAAAAAACCTCAAAACTCCAATAGTCCTCACGGTCAATGACACTCCAAAAATCTCAGCATACCACAACTGGACTGACCGTACTATAGGTGTCACGACCAGACCAAGTCAAATAGCTATTCAAAAATTATAGACGTTACTTATCCATTAAATTAGTGGATGCCATGTGTTCTATCCATTGTAAAAACGGCATGAAGAACTTGAGGAGTATGACTGGACCAACGCAAGTTCGACCGTACCATGGTACTGCATGACTGGACCAAGGCAGTCCAATCATGATGTTTCTTTGAATAATGATTAAAGTGGGTGAAAAGAATCAAACATGTTGGCACCCACTTCAAACAGATATATGAAGGCTTAAAGGCTATAAATACCACAAAAAACTTCATTTCTCAAAAATTTTTTTAATTGTAATATCTTATATAAATAACTTTCATTTCTTTGCATCTAAATTCAATTTGTAATCTTTGAGTGTTGGGTGTAAGCATTAAACACCATTGTATAAGTTTGATTGTGAGCTATGAAACACTTAGATTTTAGAGTGAGCATGGGAAAACTCTTATTAGGTTATGAGGAAATTACTCAAACCTTGTAAAACTTGGGTGTGAGCAGTCAAAACACCAAGTTAGGATTGAGCTTGTAAAAATCCATTATTAGTGAAATTCTCAACTTGAAGGTTGGGGAGTGGATGTAGGATTGATTCGATTCGAACCACTATAAATTTCTTGTGTTCATTATCCTTCCCTACTCTACTCTACTCATTTCTTCATCTTACTTTTAAATTTTAATTTCTCATCACTTCTTCAAAATAACCAATTCACCCCCCCCCCTCCTCTTGGTTGCCATCTTGGGACAACATAAGGAATAGACAATAAAAAAATGTAGTGTGACATGCGTGTATGCTGATATGCATGGGTAATACTTACAGTGGCTCTATTGACTCACAAACTGAGGTGATAAGCCAAAACTCTCCCATTGATACCTTTAGGATATCTGTGTAGATCTTGCATTGGATCATAAGAAGATGTCACATCCACAGCTTCATCTTAAAGATATGGAAAAGAAGAGTAGTGGAGGGCCCAAGTAGAATAGTCATAGATACACAATTTCAAACCATGATTCAGCACATTAGTTGGTAGCTTCTTTATAACCTTGCAAGTGATCCTTTCATTAGCCCACCTTTTCCAATACGTCCTTTAAGGTCTAATAGTATAACGTACTTCCCCAAGCTTGAAAGCTCATGTGACAAAAAATATTTTGAAATTTAATTTTAAAATCACATGTTGACTTTGTTAAATCAATGTCAATATACCTCGGGAATTGATTTTTCTAAGTTAACGCATCTATAACATGATAACCCTAGTTACTATACTAAATTTGGAAATCATTTCTCTTTGAGAAAGAATTGTTGCACTTCAGATAGACACATACACATTACTTAGCCAAAGCTCTCATTAAGTTTAAATATTGTCTATATCATATGCATTTTTTTCAAACAATCTCCACTTATAGACTCCACCAACCAAGAGAGATCAACTAATCTTTAACAAGCTTGAAATGGGGTCTATAAGGGACATGGGTTAAGCAAAGGCCATTTTGAAATTGGAGCTAATGTGACATTGCAGATAAATCTTCACAATATAAATTTTTGGTTGGAATTGTATGTTGTTGGAAGCATTCTTAAACTTTGGGCATCATTTCCACCTTTTAGGTATCTTGTTATCTTATTTCATGAAAAGATAGAGCTTGAATGCTCTTTCGTCTTCTCGGTAGAAATTTGGATCTCGTGAGGATGATCTTTATCTTTTCTTTTTTCTTTTGCAAAAAAAAAACTCATGACCCTTTTTCTTCTTTTTTCCTTTGTTTCTTTTTTTTTTCCTTTCTTCTTTTTTTTCTTTCTTTCTTTTTTTTTTTATTTTGGCACCTTTTTTTTGACATGGTATTTCATCATTCTGCCCTATCCCTCTTATAGAATATCAAGTCTAGGACTTTCAAGATTACTAACTTGGAGTTGTGTTGGATATCATGAACCAAATGAAAGATGGTTTTTCTCCTATTTCTTTAATTTTACCTAAGTCTCTTGTAGGGTTGGACCAATTCAAGTTAAAATCTTCTCATAGGCTGAGTGGAAGCCTTCTGATAATTCAGATAAAAAGAATTTTGTTGGCTTTCTGGACCACCCTTTTGGGTTTTCAATTCAAACTTTTGTTATTTTCTTCTTCTTCTTCTTCTTCTTCTTCTTCTTCTTCTTCTTCTTCTCTTTCTTTCTTTTTCTTTTTCTTTCTTTTCCTCTTCTATTTTTTTGTGTTTTTTTGTGTCCCAGCTTTAAGAGAGTTATTTTGTTTATGCCATCTTATGCTTCTGACTTTGGATGAGTGGAGTAGTGTGAGTCTTCTTCAACAAGGATGGATCCTTTATAATCTTGATGCCATCTCAAGATGAAATAGATTTGAGATATTAGATTTAATTCAAGTAAACTTTGACGATCTTCATGGTCTTAATTAAGCATCTCTTTCTTCAATCATCTTTCCTCCTTTGGTAGCTCAGTGATCATCAGACTTTCCATAAGTATCACAATATCTCAGGGTAGGTTATCGAGTTTACAAGATAATAAAAAGCAAGCTAAAATTTCATAATGGCTCAAAGAGATAAACTAGGGATTGATATTAATAGGGTGGATATTAGTTGTTAGCACACCAAACAATGTCTAGATCATCTCTCTCTTAAGTAAGCAGAGTTCAATTTTGCCTCGTAAGTTCATCTAAGCATGTTCTCATATCACTACAATCTAGACACAAGTAATTATGCAAGAACCCTCTCTAAGTAAGCATATACAACTCAATGCTATAGAATAATTCCCTTAAAAAAAGTCATTCGAATCATGATGCATAGGTACACTAATTACCAGAATGTTAAAAACCAATAAAATTATAAATTTAATAAAAGTAATTTATTCAAATAATTTTAATTTGAAAAACAAAATATCCCAATGAAATACCAAAGAAAGAAAATAAGACAAGCAATACTTAAGCAAAGGGAAGTTTATTGAGCTAGAGTCAAAGATGTCTCATCTACTTGGTTATACTAGAGGCGAAGATCTTGCCACTATCGATAAGATCTTGTATCTCGTGCCTCAAACGTATACATTGATCTGTGTCATGACCTCGTGTTTGATGAAACTGACAAAAAACCTTTGTATCAAAATTGGAGAGCGGAGGATCCAGTAAAGGTTGAGGAGTTAAAGGTTGTAATAACCCCTTCTTTTGTAGTTTCTTCACCTATGTCTTGAAAAGATGACAAGAAAAACTTTTCATTCGATCCTGCCCCTATCATGAAAGTTGCTGGAAGAGGTACTCTTCCAAAATTAGGCAAAGGGTTGTTCTTTGTGCTAGGCTTGTTGGGCTCGTGCAACTTACCACTGCCAATAAGATCCTGAATCTCATGTCTTAACCTAACACACTTGTCTATTTTGTACCCCTGTGTTTGATGGAATTGACAGAATACCTTGGTGTCAAAGTTTGGCGAAAGTGGATTTGGCAGAGGTTGAGGAGCCAATGGTTTTAATAGTCCTTTCTTTTATAACTTATTGAAAACCTAGGATATGGGTCTCCCCAACTCTGAAAACTACCTCCTATACCCTTGACCAGTAGTTTCATTGACATCCACTACTTTCTATGTACTCCGACCACCAAATTGGTAATTTCCCTTCTCATTCCTTCTTTTAGAAAAATGATACTTCTCGCTATGCCACTCTTCTATTTGCAAGCCAACTTGGAGAAGGCCTTTGAAATCTCTTATAAGAGTATGAGATAGACTTTCATGGAGGCTAGGTAAGGCACCTCTCACTATCATTCGAATCTGGTCAGATTCGTCATGCCTCTTTTTTATAAGAGCAGCCTTATTTCTCCATCTTTTCACATAATTAACAAAACTCTCATTTTGCTTTTATCTAATAGTCTCCACCTCCATCAGGGTTACTTCCATCTCAATATTCTATCCATTTTATTGAATGAAGGCTTTATACAGCTAATCCCAGTCTTTTGGGTATTTTTCTTCTAAGGTATTGAACCAGTTTTTCACAATATGATCTAAAATACCTTAGGGTTTGAGCCTTCATAGCTCTAGCAGACTGTATGACAGTGATGTACTGCTTGACATGCAAGTAGGGCTTTCATGTTCCATCAAACTTAACAAAAGGAGGCATCTTGAATTTGTAAGGGATTCCTTCATCATCCTTAAATAGCTTGTCCACCTCTGACACTTCTTCAGTCTTCAGCTTCTTTTCAAACTTCTTTTCTAAATCAGCAATCATCTTTTCAATGTCGACAGATTCTGTCTTCTCTACAACCTTTTTCTCTTTCTGTCTTTGTCCTTTTGCTTCTTAGTACTAGTAGTTACCTCAGTAGTAGTCTCCAACAGTACAGCTAACTGACTTCTCACAACCTCAGCCAGGGTCCCCTTTAACTCTTCCATTTTTAAGGCTACGGCTTCATTCTTCATGTTCTAAACTTTCTCATGATCCATTGGTTTTGGTGCAAAGTTAACTGAACCTTCACTGAATTCTGAGTCACTGACGTAAGTCAGGTTGTCGTAAGCCCTTGAACTGTTATAGTCTAGATTTGTGAGCCATAAAGGATCACTGCAATACAATACAGTGTATGTATGTATGTATGCATGTGTAGCAAACAAACACACTTCCACACACGAGTAGCGGGTCTCTTTTCTTAGGTGTTATGGTCAACAAAGATATCAGCAGGGGATACTTTATTTTCGAGAATATCTTAGATTATTTGATCATTAATTGTGTTTTCAAATACAAAAGTCAATCTATGATAATTTTCACTAATTAAGCCTTAATCCTTTGGGTCCACTGAAAAATTTGAGCAAAATTGCTACCATATTTTGGATTAAAATCAAATTAATAGGTTTATTATAAATAGATTTCTTATGTGAAAAAGTGACTAATGATCCATGCTACAAATAATCCCATAACTAACAAGTCCTGGTATAATTAAGGCCCACAATTGGTTTTAATATTCAGTAATTTACTTAACTATTTGAAAGTCCATTTAAAAAATTTTGACCCATTGTAAAATATTTAATTTCAAAGCTTAATTTGGGCCAAAAAGTGAAAAATATTTTTGGATCCTTCCTTGAAAATATTTCTAAGCCCATTATAAAAAGTTTATTAATTTTAGGCTTCGTATCAGGGCTATGAGGTAAAAAAAATTTTGACCCATCTTTAAAAAAGCTTTGATCTTTTAAAAAATTATGGCTTTTGGTGATGAAATTGGGGTTTTATTAATAGAATTGGGATTAGATCCTAGAACTATGGTTTTGATTACCAATTTAGGGTTTTAGTTATCAAACTAGGGTTTTAAATGCACAATTAGGGTTTGGATGATCAAATTAGGGTTTTAAGTGCATAATTAGGGTTTAATCCTAAACTAAAGCCTTGGTGAATGGGATTAGGATTTAGAGAACAAGCCAATGTTGCAATTTAAATGAATTCAAAATAGTAAATCGAAACACAATAAATAGACAAGATTTAACAAAGATGATGATCAATGGAATTAAATCGATTTAGTTAATAAAAAAACATACCTACATCATTGGGTCTACCAAAATAATATTATTAAACCAAACCTTGCTCCAAGAAACACAATTTCTTCATAGAGGATAGTAAGTGATGATGTTACAATTTGTTTAGATCAAAATAGGTCTTGGTTGAGCTACTGTCTCTCTTTTTCATTGCTCTACTGTCTCTCTTTTTCATTGCTCTTTGTCTCTCTTTTTGTTCTTATTTTAAATTTCTTATTGTTTCTGCCCTTTTTCTTTGCTAGTTGTTGCTCCATAGTTGGGCTTCCAAATCCATTAATTATTGGTCCTTTTATAGTTGAAGATTAGAATTAATTTTTTCTTAACCCAGTTGGAAAGTCCTAATTTCATCTAAAAACCTCCTAATTTCATCTGAAAACCTTGTATTTATCTGAATAAGCTAGATTCGAGTTAGAAAATTTAAAGGACCGGCTCATGGTGAATTGTTCATGGCTCATGGCCAATTCATCATGACGTTTTAGGGCTATTTTTATAATTCAAGCTTTGATTGGGCTTTAATTGGCACTGGTTTGATTTAGGCTTTTTTAATTGGACCAAATTTTATTTAGGCTTTTTAAATTAGGACCAGATTTAACTAGAGCCAAAATTAAAGGACTACAATTAAGCAAACTAAAGATAAAGCGAAGCTTATAAGGGATCCGCTGAAAGTTATAGTGGATAGGCAAAAATCTTATGTAGATTTGAAGTAACAAGATATTGAATACAATGTGGGAGATAATGATGCGAAAACCTAAGATTATAACGAAATCTAAAAGCCCAACACACAAATTTAGTATACCAATAACCCTAAATAATTTTTTGTTCTACTAAACCCCTACTTGACATGTAAATAGAAAATTAGATCAAAGGACAGAAATAAGTATGAAAGAATAAATGCCACAAAGTACACACCTTGATAAGTTTGCTTAATTCTTGATGTAACAAGAAGAAGTTGAACACTCCCCTTGATAAAAAAAATAAAGGCAAAGTCAAAATTTTATTAATCAAAATCAACTCTAACTGAATTACAATCTCTAATAAGAGATATAGCTTAAAGCACTTAACCCTAATCCTAGTTACAAAAGGAAAACAAATTATAACAAAATATGGAAACTGAATAACTATAAATTTCGTATAGAAAATTTGAAGTCATTTTTCAATTTGATACAATTCAAATTTGGGCTTGGTATCTCATAATAATTGTAGATCTAGAAGTTTATATGAATTTAGGATTTTGAATCACTCATTTTGGGCTCTGAAAGCTCGAGTTACGACTCTTTGAAGTAAACTGGTTTGGATAAAGATCCTGCTAGAATCTGGATTTTGATTTAGTTTCCGAGTCTGACTTTAAATAGTTGTTTGGAGGCTCAAAAAAAACCCAGATTTGTTCAAACCAAACCATTATGAAAAGCTTGATATGTCCTCTAAAATCTTCATGAAGATTACTTTCTCATTCTAAAATTCTAAGAAAAAACTCAATCAAATCTCTAAAGGTCAAATCTGTCCAAATATGAAAATAACATAATATGCTCCATTTATGGTCTTTCACCTCCAATACTTCCATCATTAATATTCCAGCCCATAAATATTGCTTCTTGTTTAGATTTAAATTTCCAATATAAATCATCCTTGATCTTCCTTAATTATCTAGCCATGCTCATATCAGATAAGGTATTCTTGAAAGTATCTCCATAGAAGAAGGTTCTCCATTTTGGGAAGAAAGGGAAACTAAGTCCCAGAGTTCCTAGAGTTATTGGATCATTTGAGATACTTGAACATGTGGATCCATTAGCCTATTAATTAGCTTTACCTCTAGAATTAGCTAAGATACATAATCTATTTGATGCATGGATGCTTAAAAGATACAGATCAGACCCTTCACATTTGATACGAGTAGAGTCTATTGAAATGCAACCCAATTTAAATTTGAAATGAGAAAGGGAGGAGTTCTTTGAAGAGGTATGTGCTTCTGTATTAATAATTTGCAATTGTTTGAATTTCTTTGAATTTTAATGCTTATACAAGCTAGTTGAATCATATTAACTAAATTAGTTGCTAAAGAATTGATTAATTGAGGGTTTGAGCAAAGAGTTGGTTATGGAACCTTTTTATATGAAAATTTGATCTTTAGTTCATTTTTACTATATATTAAATTTTTTGTATTATTTTTAGTTTAAAGTAAATGTTGGAGTAACTTTTGATCTATTAAAAGATGAATTTTAGAGCTTGAAGAAGTCTGGGAAAAATACAAAGGCATGTGGATAATTCCACATAACCATATGAAATCTTCAGCTTCTGTAATTATAATTCTAGCAAGGTTTTGGTATGCACGAGCATATGGGTTCATCAGACACGCCCATGTCTATCCTGTTGCTCTTATTTTCTTTTTTTTTTTTTAACCCCAAAACACTTCATTTCTTTTCTTAATGCAATTTCCCTTTCAACTAATCTTTATAACACAAATTTTTCTCAAAAACATGCAAGATTTTCAATGTAGAAAGTTAAGGATTATAGTAATGTTTTATTAAAGTGATGTATTATAACTAAATGCTTAATTGACTATGAAAGAGTAGTGAATTGCCCAAACCATACTAGTATTAAGCCTAGTTTTGGATTGAATAGCTAGCAAGAGGATAGATATCTATAGTGATAGTGAGCACTTCATGCTATCATTGGACACATTGTGTCACTAGAGACAGTGGGCATATTTGCTAATAGTAAACATATTGTATTGACAGTGAGTTTTTGGCCATATTCTTGACAGTGGACATTAATTTGCCATCAGTGACCCATTATCTGAACCTAGAGTTTAAACTTAGTGTGTCAGGCAAAATAAGAAGAAACTCTAAAACAAGGAACTTATGTTAAATGATTAAACTTACTTAAGTATTTAGAACTTCAAGATTATTAATGTTGTGATTGATTGAGCCATAAATAAATCTAATTTCATGTTTTGTTAAAGTTCTACAATAATGTTTTCTTTCCCTTTATAAATGATTATTCAATGGTCATTTCTATTTTGTTATACTCTTTTACAAATTATAAATATGTAAGCACCACTAAGCTTTGTTTAGCGTGTTAGACATGTTTCTAACGCGCAGATCAAATGAGAAAAGTAGAGTCTGCAGAGTGAGATATCAAATTCCAGACCATCTACATCACAGAAGGTTTTACATGAAGTATTTAAATAATAATGTATTTTGAACAATTCATATAGCAATGTCATTAAATTTAAGTGGCAGTTGTTTAAATATGGGAAGAGTGAACTACACTTGTTTATGGGAAGAGGGAATTTTGTATATGTATATTTGGTTTGAATATAGGTTTTTGTAAGTTATGATGGTTACACAATGTATATATACTTATTGTATAAATATGTTATTTAAATGTTGAAGAACTTGGTTAAACTTTAGGTGTTGTTGAAAGATTGATGATTTTGAGATTGGATTACATATGAGAATGATGGAAAATATTTTTTTTAAAAGCGTGTATAAATAGGAAGTAGCAAAATAAAACACATGAGCATGTCATTTGAGTTAACACGGCCGTGTTGTGGAATTTTTATTTTGGGGGGCAGTGACGGATTAAACTACATGGGCAAGTCTCCTCCATTTGACACTGTCGTGTCCCTACTTTAAGGAGCAAAATAGTTCTTTTATTGTATAGAGTTGAGAGTTTGGTAGTATCTCTTATAATTCAATATATGGATTATTTAAGAATGTTACACTAACCTCTTTCAAGAACCTTTCTCCACCCTCTTTTCCCATTTTCCTTGATTCTTTAATGATTTCCTTGAAAAATCATGTATAATTTAACTAAATCCATCAAAACCTTGAATTAATTCTAAGAATTCTGTGTCTTTCATGTAGGAAGTGAAAGAAAAATAAAGAAAAGAGAAGAAGAAGAGGGCTATGTCGGTTTTGGATGAAGAATAAAAAAAAGGTCAAATTTGGCTTTATATAGTATATTGAGTTTTTATCTTATGTGATGCGTGTAACTTTACTTTGGTACATCTATTTTCTTTAATTATATTTTAATTCAATTTTTATTTCGTAAAGTCATATAAATAATTATTTTAATTATTTTAAAGCCCAATTATTCATATTTTATATCTCAATTAGAGTAGAATTGATTTCAGAGTCATATAGGCATTTTCATAATTTTTTCTGCTTTAAAATCTTTTTCAAAATACCGATTAAATGCAAACTCTAATTTATTTTTTCAATTCTCAAGGCTTATCCAATCTTATTTCTATCAATTCTAAATACTCAAACCACATATAATATCATAATATGATCCATACTTTCAAATCAAAATTATTATCACTATTATTCTTTTTTTTTTGTTTATTTTGATATTACTTATGAGGAATTATAATATTATCAGATGTTATAATTTTGTATTGTTTTATTTTATCAATGAATTAAATATTTAGTTTGATATAAAATAAATAAAAATAAAATTCTTGAATTCATTGCATTTTTTTTATATTGAGCTTCCATACATTTTATTATTTTTTTCACATTTTTTTTAATTAAAATTTTATGGATGAAAATAGTAAAACATTTATGAGAAATTTACTGATAAACATTTACAAATTATAAAAAAAAAAAAAGTATATTGCTTTATAAATTTTTTTTAGAATCTTAATGTCACGACCTAAATCCGAGGGTACGTGACCGGCACTAGAGAACAGAAAAGCACGTGGCTTCCAAAATTAGTAGTCAGTCTGACAACTCATTTTTCGAGAAAAATAGACTGGGACAGCCGTCACTGTCTTAAATTAGGCCCACAGGCCACTACTATGCACAGTTAGTATAATATCGCATCATCATCATCAAATATTGATTTATGAACATATTTGGCTAAACATCAAAACTATATAAATAAAAAGATAGACAAAGAAAGAAACACCATGCGGAGTTCTAAGATACACAGATAACATAGTTATATAATATAATATATAAGTGACACTCCTACCGAGAAATAAAAGACAAGTTAACTCAATTATGTATTTTTCTCACGCTCATCCTGCAACCTGGAAAAAATGATAAACAGGAATGAGCGTTCGACTCAATGAGCTATATTGTAATTAATATAATATATCATTCTCATGCCAATAATGTTCACCTGACACACAAATCTCATAAACATATAAGGATAGAATGAAGTCAATATGGCTGCACTAAACCTCAAATTAGGGAGTTGATCCCCTATCTAGCTCTCTTAGTCCACACATTTCTCTTAGATTTTAATACATAGGGTTCGCCCTCACGGCGTTAGCCAGGCAGCTATACCCGACTGACAAGCAGCGCTGAGCATAAGAATGCCTCCGCCGTCATGCCAATCCAAATCTCATTATCGTCATATAATATCATCGAGTCATAACTCATATTCCAGATCACCTGTGGTCATATATCATCTTAAACTTATCCAGCAAACACGAAGAATATACACCAAGCACAATCAACTAATACTCAACACATATTATGCTTATAATAATAAATGTACATATATTGCACAACTAGCTGATACTTTTATGCAAATGTAACTATGAACATAAATTATGAAAGTATAATATTATATTAATGTATATAATTTACAGTAAGCGAAATTCAATAACTCTCCTCAAAGGATCCAACTAACGATGAAAAAACACCTGAAAATTATTTTCAAACAATAACAAAAAATATTAGAATATGAAGGGATGGATGCCTCTAAAAATTCTGTTGAAATTTCCATAAAGTCTCCCTATAACTAAGATATCCCCCCTGAAATAAAATAAGAAATAACACTTCTAAATATCTCACAACTGTCAATATCAATCCAACTGCCTCATCTAAGCCTCCATCTACATTTTCAATCCAATACAATAATTTATTGAACTACCACAATATATTCATTAGATAATATTAATTATAATAATAATAACTTTATTATTTTTAATTATAAAAATACTAATTTTAAATGAAGTAATTAGTTTTATAAATTTTAAACATAATACTTTAACCAATTAATTTAATTCATTAAAAGTTAATTAATCAATTACTCATATAGTAATTATTAATTAACTTAATTTATAAATCATAACCCAAATTAGTAAATATATTTCACATACATACAAATATATGTAGTTAATTAATTCTATTCATTAATTATCAAAATTCTAATTCAATCATAAATTATATATATATATCATAATCTAAATATATTTATTAATTTTATGTATTACTATTTAAATAATCAATTAAAATTATAATGTTTCCACAAAATTTAATCTAATTTAATATAACATATTAAATATTTTATTATAATTAATAAACAATAATTATAACTAATCAATTTATTTTAATCAATTTCTCATTTAATTTTAACCAATTAAAATTATATATATATATATATATATTAATTCTATAAATTATTACTTAAACAATTAATTAGTTTTAAATTAACACATTCCAAATATTCAAATTTTAATCTATTAAACTATCAATCATTAATTATACACATTTATTATTATTATTATTATTATTATTATTATTATTATTATTATTACTATTTTATTTTTTCGCCAGAATAATATCTCCATCACCAAAATAGTATCGTCATCACCGAAAAACGATGACCGAAATAGTATTGCCGTTATCGAAAAATGGCCGCAAATTTCAGCCAAATTTAAAAGTAGTTTAAAATTTATAAATAATATACTAAATTGAAACTCGAAAGAAGAGGAACTCAACCGTACATATCTCGTCAGAAAATGAGATTAAAAAAGGTTGAAATCTTCATCGAAAGATCACAGAAACCGTCACATTTTTTGTTGCGCGTTAACAGTTATCCGGTGGCGGATGATGGCATTCTTAGTGATGCTGGACTCATCGAATAATGGGCTATACGGCGATACTGACGGTTTTGATAGTTGATCATCGGACTACGATAGATTTAAAAAAATATCAGACACTCTCTCTCACCCTCACTTTCTCTCTTTCTCTTCGCTTCCTTTATTTCCGACTCCATCCCCTTTCTTTTCAAATACACACACACACATATATATATATATATATATTTCTTTTCTTTTTCTTTTTTTTTATAAAATTTCAAAAAAATTATTTAAAAAATCATAATTTAAATAATAATTATTATATTTTAAATATTATTTTAAAATAATTTAAAAATTAAATTATTACAATTAAAAATTCATTAATTGGCAAAATTGAGCAATATAGAATTATAAAATTTTACAGTATTACAATTTTTCAAAACTTGTATCAAAGCAAATCAGGATGACAACAATGTTGACGTAAAATCATCCCGACGTCAAATAATAATTACTTTTCGATTTTTCCGATGGCCACAAATTTAATATAGATATCTATAATTGCATATTTCATGCCAAAAATAAAGTTTGCAAAAAGAAATAAACATAAATAAATAAACAAACCACCAAAAAAGGAATAAACATAAAAGAAAATCAGATATACTATAAAAAAATTAATAAATATGAACATTGCTTAATAATAAAATTAAAACTAGAATAAAAATGAGAAAATTATATTGTATAGCATAATTTTTTTAAAAAAAATATCCTATATTTTTTATATACCAAATATATATCTAATATATACTTTTAAAAAATAAATATATTTTTAATGTATTAAATATATATCTAAAATATACTTTAAAAAATATATTTTTTAAAATTAAAAATTAAAAAAAAGCATTTTTGAAATTAAAAATAAATAAATATTTTTATTCTTTTAAAATATTTTTAAAAAAAACCAATAAAAAAAAGTATAATCTATCATTGTCCTAAAAAAGATTGATGGTGACCTGAAAAAAAATTATGGGAAAGAAATATTTTTATATTGCTTAATACATTTATAAAAGCACAAATATGTTGTTTTTCGATTGATGTGAAAAATAATTGATGAGATAATTTTATATAAACTTGACACAGGATAAAAAATTTCTATATGGTTGTTGCATTTAACTTTTATTACACATGTAGATTTAAGATAAAATTGTGTAATTTTTTCCCTAATATATGTATAGGGGCACATTAACCTTAAATAAATTTTTAATCAACTTATGCATAAAGTTTAACAAAATTAACTTTTGATGTCATTTATTAAACACCGTTGTCTCTATGATATTAATATTATCTAAAATGATGAGGCCTTTATATTTTAAATATAAATAAATATTATTTTTTCTGTTTCATTTTAAATATAGTATAAAAAAAATTTACTTCATTTTAAATGTCATTTTTTAAAATTTAAGAGAATATTAATTGAAAGGGGTATTGTTATTTATACAAACTTAATTGTGCAAAATTTGTACAAACTAATTAAAAAGTCACTTATACCCTTAACGTAAAAAAAGTCTATTGCGCGCTTTTTCCTTTCGTTTTTTTTTTTTTTTTCCATCTTGTATAATTAATGGAGTTATGCTAATTTCAATATTTCATTAATAGTTTATATTGATTTAAGTTTAGAAGGTTTTTTCAAATCTTTAATTATATCAGATTATCTAATAAATAAAACAGTATTTAATTATAAAAATATATTAATATTTCTATATTAAATAAAATAATCAATAAAATTATAATAAAATTATTTTAAAGCTTTTCATTTAATATGGTAGACATAATAATTGAAGGACATAGTATATTAATTAATTAATTAATTAATTATATTTTAACTTAATTATTTTGACTATATAATAAATTAATAATATAAACTAAGAAAAAAATTTTAATAAGAATTAAATAATTTTAAAATTACAATAAAATTCTCTATTGTTTTAGTTAAAATTAATTTAAAATAATATGAAGATCTTACCAAGGACATATATTGATAATACTTCTTTCATTAATATTGACATATATCCAATTGGCCACGAAAATAAATTATTAATAATTCACCTGAAAAAATTTAGAATTATATATTTAATAATATTTGGAGCTATATTTTTTTACTCCTTTCACATCAAAAATTCTAAAAGACCGTATTGCTAAAAATAAATGATTGCAATATCAATAACTTTCTATATATCTAAATAAAATTAAGAACATCACGACTTACTTTCTATATATATTTTATTATCTTCAATACTATAATTAAGCTTTTATTATAGTATGTAAAGTTTCAATTGAAGGTTGACTCATTTAAATAAGAGAGAAAAAAAGAGAATTTTCAACTATCCCATTTGCTTTTACTTTCCTTTTAATTTGCTTTCATAATTAGAATTAAATATTTAATTAATAATTTAATTATTATATTTATAAAAATTTAAGGGTGTGCAAAATTTAGACTGTCAAATGATTAATGAATTAATAAAAAGTATTTTAGTTGATTTAAGATAATTTTTTATAATAACTAGATAATTTAATAATTTTTTAGTAGGTATGCATGAGCTGAAAACAAAGATTTGAGCGAAAAGAAGAAAGTATTAAATTTTGAAAATAAATTTTATGTTTTATTTATGATTTATCTGGGTACTGTTATTTATACAAAACTTTTATGTATAAAATGGTCAAACTGGATATCAAATTACTAAGATGTTATTTTTTAAAAAATATGTATATTGTCCAAATTTAAAATTATATTTTTTAATATTCTTAAAATTCAAATCAAATTAATAGTTTATCTCTTTTTAATAACATTGAACAACACAAACATTAATCCCTGAATATAATATTTTTTATCTTTTTCATCCCTTAATTTATAAATAACTAATTTAAATATCCTCCATTAAATTAAACTGGACTAAAAAAATTAAAAGTCTTATTTTTAGGTGAAGATAAAATGTGACTAAAGCTAATGGATCTAATTTGATATAGTTTAATTTAATTTTTTTTTACCTAATATGCAATTTTTTTTTTGGAGAATTATATTTTATTAATTCTAATATACGACGAATCAAAATTGTCAGAAGTTACAATGCTTTTAAGTAAACGAGACAGAGAATCAAAAGAAAAAAAACTACAATTCATGGACTAGAAACGACTAAGATGGGCTAAAAAATCAGCTGCTTAATTCCCTTTACGAAATACAAGCTTGAAAGTAATGTTGAAAGTGGTAGCCAATTGGCGAATTTGTTGAGGTATGAAATCAACACTATTCGCAATAATATTGAGTGTCTTCTCCGAGTCTGTCTCAACTATAAGAGGAAGATTTTAGATGCTTAAACTCCACTGGATGCTTGTATATATTGCGTGAACCTCAGCTGCTGTAGGTTCTGCACTTCGGAGCGCAAAACAACTGGCAGCAACCATTGTGCCATTAAAATCACGTAAAATAGCTCCACCAGCAGCAGAAGAGTGGGAGAAAGAAGCATCTATGTTGACTTTATTATAACCAGCTGGGGATCTTTGCCAAGAAACTAGAGAGAAAGTCAACATTTTACCCTTTGTAAAAGGAAGAAACTCCTGCAACTTTTTAAAGGATGAAGAGACTTTGGTATCAGATTGTGTTAATCCCCATTTGTAGATCCACTCTCGGATTTGCTCAATGATAACTGGCGTGAAGAGAGTGTCTGATCCCCATACTATGCTGCAGTAAGCTTTCCAAATGAAAAAAAGGATGGCTTAAGACACGCACCTAAATGTTATACCCATTGGAGAATCGATGGGGGCTTGTAACCACCATTGGAGTAGCTCTTGTCTCAATGTAGGAGCTGCTGTATTTCTTCCCAAAAACGACTGTCTGAAGAACTTCCAAACCGGTTGGATGTGATGACAATGGTAAAACATATGGGTGTTATTACCTTCTGCAGAGAGACAAAAAATGCAGCAAGAAGCCATGTGAATCCCCATTCGTTGCAAGCGAGAAGGAGTGGGAATGGAGTTACGTAAAAGCCTCCAAGTAAAAATGGAAATTTTAATTTGAATTGTTGCATGCCAAAGAGAACGGGCAGATAAAGTCACAAAACGTCTAGGACGAACTGTATCATAAGCTGTTTTAAATTTAAAAGCCTCACTTCCCGAAACTTGCCAAGTAAGGATACCATCATTGAAATGGATAGCCAAATTTGCTACAGCATCCACTTTACATAATCTTTTCCAAACACAGGAATCATAGTTTTTGAATTGCATCAATCCTCTCCTGTGATATTTAGCCTTCATAAGTCTTGGCCAAATAGAATTGGATCCATGATATTGCCACCATAATTTAATCGAAAAAGCATCCTGGATTGCTAAAATTGATCTAATGCCCAATCCTCCTTCTTCAAAGGGTATACATAGTTGTCTAAAATTCACCCAATGATATTTTTGACTAACTGTGTCTGCATTCCAAAGAAAGTCCGCCACTTTTCATTCAATGACTCTAATGATACCTGCAGGAAGTAACATTGCACCTAGAATGATACCTGCAATTTAAATATAAATATCATATTCATTTATTGAACTAAAGTTTGAATTTTTTTTAATTTTAAATAAAACTATGCTATAATAAAATTAAATCCACTAAATTGAATTAATTATTAATTCAATAAGTGTTATTTTTATTTATTATTTATATTTTTATGTTAGAAATATTTGTTTTAAATTACTTAAATATATAAAACTTCAATATTTATTTATGCTGTTATTATTCTTATTATTATTTTCATACTTATTTATTTAATATTTTCAAATAAATAAGATTCGACATGTAATTGATTTTTATTCACATTTTTCTGATTAATATGCAACCTGAAGATGAATATCATAGTTGATTACTAAATCAAATCAAATTAAGAACTAAAACTTAGAAATTTTTAAAATTTTAAATAAAATTATAGTAAAATAAGATTAGACCAAACAAATAGAATTAATTATTGATTTGATTAGATTTTTTTAATTTTCACTTCTTATCTCCTATATTTATTTTAAATTACTTAAATATATAAAACTTTGATTTGTTTTACATGCTATTGTTATTCTTAGTATTATTTTTATACTTATGTATCTATATTTTTTCAAGTAAACAAGATGGGACATATAATAGATATTTAATCATAATTTTTAATTAATATATTGAATGAAAGTGAATATCATATTTAATTACTAAATTAAATTAAATTACATTTTATTAACTATAACTTGAACTTATGAAATTTTAAATAAAATTACATTAAAATAAGATGAGACCAAATAAATCAAACTAATTATAATTTAATTAGGCTAATCTTTTACTTTCACTTCTTATTATTTATATTTTTTCATATTAAAAATATTTATTTTAAATTATTTAAATATATAAAACTTTGATATGTATTATATGCTTTTATTATTCTTATTATTTTCTTTATATTTATTTATCTAATTTTTTCAATAAATATGATGAGACATATAATTGATCTTTATACATTCTTTTAATTAATATACGGTTTAAAAATGAATATCAAATTTAATTACCGAATCAAATAGAATCAAGAATAAAAATTTTAATTTTTAAATTTTTAAATAAAACTATAATAAAATAAAATTAGGCCGAACTAATCAAATTAATTATTGGTTGAATTAAATTTATTCTTTATTTTTATTTTTTATTATTTTTGATAATTATTTTTAATTATTTTGATATATATAAAAATTTAATATGAAAACATGCAATAAACATACAGTGATTAGAAAAAAAATTGAAAAACATGCAGTAAACTTGCAATAATTAGCCACTTATTTACCAAGAAATTGAAAACGAGCAGTAATTAATTTTACATACAGTAATTAGCCAATCTGATCAATATGAAGTAATTAAAAATGTACTGGAGTAAAAAACTGATTAAATATATAAAAAAATCAAGGGTAATTTTGAGAGTTCAAATGGTTTGTACAAATTTTGTGCATGGAAGTTTGTACAAAATCCTTTATTCTAATTGAAAAGTTTTAATATTACTTTTTTTTTCAATTTAAATATTATTTTTAAAATTTTTTAAAAAATATTAATTAAAAAATTATAATATTATTTTTTATTAATTAATGAAAGAGAATAAACACGGGAGAAGATGAAAAATAATATTTAAATAAATTATAATAAAATTTTTATAAAATTTATAATGATAAATTATTTTTTTAATCTGTGAATATTATTCTTATACGACACTTGAAATGAAATGGAGGGAGTAATAAATCTATATATAAAATTTTAAATTAAAACATATTTTTTAAATATTTAAAAAAGAAATTTTTCAAAAAAAAAGAATTTTTTTTAATAAGAATAAAAAAATTACTAAAAATGTGATTAAAATTTAAAACTTATACACTTTTAAATTGTACAAAACTAAAATCAAAACATAAGAATGATAATTGAAAATTGAAAATTAAATAAATCGGTAAAAGATTTAAATCCCAATTTTATTGAAAACAAGTATTAATTTTTTTTAACTCCATTGAATAATTATGAATCAAGTATCTGAAGGGTAGAAGTTAAGACCCATTAAAGTTTACAAAAAAAATTGAAAACTTTTTTTTCCTACTAAAGCTACACACTCATTAAAGTTTGTCAGCATCCAAACGAATTGAAAACCGAAAATTTCAGGAACAAAAACCTGCAAAGGAGAGGGAATTGAAGCTGTTAACACTGTTTGAGGCGCATTCTTATGATTGGCGATTTCATTCTCACAAAATGGGTTGTGCCCGTCATTGACTTCTTCCCCATATTCGAAATAATCAACAAAATCTAAACTGAAATTATATAATCTCTTAATAAAGATAGATTAACTGCTCTTTTCATCAGAATTAAAAATTATTAATTATTTTAATTAAAAATATAAATTTTTATATACTTTTTTTGTTATATTCTTATAGTTTGAAATATATTTAATAAACAATATTAAATAAAAATATTACAGCAAATTTATATAATAATTAATTTATTAAAATGATAAATGAACTATTATTTAAAATAATAAAAAAAATAAACATATCTTTATGAGAGTAATATATTATAAAATATTAAGCTTATTATATTAAATTTAAATCCTTAACCAAAAAATAAAAAATAACTGAATTTACTGTTAAAATTCAAAGCTGATATAAAAATTTCAAAATCCCACCATACATATCCCTTCTTAATTGTCATTGCACTTCTTCGCCCATATTGTCATACAGCTAGAGGCGCAACTGAAAACACTCTGTTAAAATGTTGCGCAAAATAGTCTGATGAAACCTTAACTGTACGTATAACCAGTAACATCAATCAAAGCAGCTTCAAAAAAATTAAAAAACAGAAATTGTATCTAGTACTTATTCATTCTATACTGACCAAAAACTCATCTCAACGCAAAACTGCCAGATTCTGATTGTGTTTGTAGCGAGAATTAGGACTGGCCCATTTACACGGCGAGGATCTCATGCTTCTTTTCTTGTCATTTTGGGGAAGCATGGCAGCCAAAAGTTTCATGCCCCTTGTACTAGGCACATTCCTACTAATGTATCTTAATGCTTCTATTCTCTGATCTCTAGTGGCCTTTTTTGTTTTTTTACACTTAACCAAATCCTCTAGATGATCCCGCTGGTAATTATTCACTTTTAGATGAGCTCTACGGGTTTGATGTCTTGCTTCTGAAAACAAACCATTCACCTTACTTCAGTTCCACTGAATTAAACTTGAGATACAAGCACATACACACACACACAGAGAAGAATTAAGTATCAATTCCTTTACCTGACGGCCCTCCAAAATTCACATCAGGAATTGAAGATCTGGGTGGTGTAGGGGGATGAATATCGTTTCTTCCAATTATGTCAGCACCCTGGCCAGAGTCATTTTCATCAACAGAAGGCAAAGAAACTAATTTCTCGCTGTGCAAAATCCCATCATGGCCAAGTGAAACAGAAACATCATTCATCGGAATATCATTCCTAGACTCATTGCAACATAATTTCGGTCCACTCTTTATAGATCTATCAGAAATCTGAGCAGAAATTTCCTCAACATCATTCCCAGTTTCATTAATCTGGGCCTCTTCAACCACTGAAGAGTGAGCTGAAGTCCTCTCAACATCTTCTCTAGTTGTCACCAAATGAGGATGCATAGTGCGTTCAGTTTCCATGCTGTCTAGAACTGACTTTGGTGATGTATTTGAAATGCTAGGATCCAAGCAATCCTGTAATTCTATCAAACTGGAAAACCAGGGTGTACCCTCTCTGGCATAAAAAAGAATGTAGGCAGCTTGAGATAGCACCAGCTCTTTATCAACCTTAACAACCTAAAAAATGATATAATTTTAGATTTCTACGTGTGTAAAATTTGAATAATCATAAACTTATGCAAAAATCATGAAAAATATACAGAGACTGAAGCTTTTAAGCAGTTGCAAAAATTAAGCTAAAAACCTTTATTTGTTTGGGGTGGTTGTGGTGGTTTGTAGAAGTGTTAGAATGTGCTGCAGAAATTCTCAGTTCAAGAATGATATACAATATATATTAGGCCGAAGGTAAACCTGTTATAACTTTCAAAGGATATGAAGGCATAACAGAAAGTATCATCCAAACACATACTCTTGTTCATTTTGCTGTTTCTAGTGGCAGATAAGTAGCTATTTACCTCACCGCAATTCCACATCATTCCAACAATAATGTAATTTCTAGAATCAAATCAATTACAAACAAATATCTAATAGAGATCAGATTTGGCAGTTATTACCATCGAGTCATCCAGCTTGTGCCATGTGTTTGGAGCTGACCGTATGTAGGAAAAGTAATGCCCAGAAGTGGGTAAAAATCCATTATGCACCACAATTGCATAAAGCTGATATTTCAAATCCACCTGCATTAGCAAGAAAGAGAGTGTTTCTTAGGAAAAACCCACCAACTGCGAAACCAATACAACCCTAATTGTTTTTTTTTTTTTAAGTGCATTTTCAAGCTGCAGTTAGCCTTGTGTTCAAAACTCTTTCAAAAATTTCTTCCTCCTAACTAACATCAGATGTAGCCTACATGACAGAGATTGATAGAATGCACTTCTTAAAATATTAATATGAATTTAATTGTAAATTGGAATTTACTGAAACCAAACATATTTCCGTTCAATTCATTTTGATTACCATTACCGCTATAATCAAAATGCCATAGAAACCTTTCAATGAGGTAATAACCTGATTGTCATTACTGTCTTGACTGCCATTGCTGTAGGGTTTCAAGTCCAACTCTAATGGAAAATCAACGTGCTTGCAAATCTTCTCAATGGAGGATCCATCTGTCTTGAATCTCTTCAAGTAAAAAGTGGCAACAGGAGGAGCCTGATCCAGGATAAGTTGCTTTTCCCTGGACACTTCCTCCTTACAATTGTCACATGTAAACTTTGTACCAGGATCTTCAATTTTCTCCACCTTGGTGAAAGATTCTAGAGCACTTTGAAGAGCTCCCACATCTTCAATCTCCAAACTCAGGTCAATCAGGGACTCATATTTATCAGAGCAGTGTCCACAGTTACAACATTGCAGCTGACATTGCATAACAACTTTGCAAGAACATTAATAAGAATCACATAAACATGTAGCATAAAGCGTTAAATGTAGGCAATCTAGAATTTTCTTATCAGCAGCAATATAGCAAAAGCTAGCTGTCAATCCTTGCTCTGCTTACAAGGCGACCTCCAAACACCCGCTCCACTATATTATCATCTTCTGAAGATGAGATCCCATCATTCAGGTCTGAATTCAGGCAACAGCGTTCAAGTTTATCTAATAAGCATTGAAGGAATTCATGAGCATCCTCCTGTTGGTATCTACGGAAACAAGATGAAATGTATGATCATTAAAGGTCAAGAATCACACCTAGTTCCTCTCCAACATAAATTTTATGATGCACATAAAACCAAATTAACTAAATAAATAAAAACAAGAACGACAAAATTGCCTCTGCACTCAAATTCATCACAAAAAGAGTGGCTACTATTGTACTAAGAAACAAAGATTGTAAGGATACAATTTAAATTATCAACCACTTCCAAAGGTGATATAATCTTTCCTGAAGAGGTCAAAGAATACTTAATGTGATCATGAAGAGCGCACACGACACAGAATCCTTCAATACTACCTGCAAAATCCCAATTCCCAAATAGTAAATACCAAAATATTTCAAATAAATACAATAAGAAAAACAATAGCTAATGTGCAGAGCATACACGGGCAAGGCCTCAAATGATTGCAAGACTGAAGAGCCTTAACAAGTGGCACGGTATGTGTAAAGCATTGCAAAATTGCATTAATAAAGCATGTGTTCCCAAGATTAGAAAGCCCAGCACCCTGCATAACCAAAACAAGAGAAATCAACAATCCAATGAATAACAACAGTAATATAAACACCTAAACATCAAAGACACGTCGAATAAATCTAAAGCAATAGCCCTTAGACATACCACTCCAGCAGCTACAGTTTCCTGCAAAGGACGCAAAAGACCAGGAGGCATATATTCTTTATCCTCTCTGTTTTCTCTGATCCATGAATCAACCCACGGTTGTTCTCTTGAAGTGTCCCATGGACTATTCCACCGACAATAAAACCGGTACCGGCAAGACGGACCACATCGCCCATGCTGACGCCGAAATGGGTGAAATTCATTGCAGATGCAAGTGTAAGGATTAAGGTTTTCATCATTGAGTTCACTATCATGCATATCTTCTTCTACTTCGCCAAGAAGCCCTGAGCCTGATGAACTTGAAGGGCTTTTCTTGAATTCTACTTGCATAAGTGACTTGTGATCATCACAGTCATTGTCAACGTAATCGTTATCCCGATCATTATGAAGGGTTTCTCTCGGGCGTACACCAACTGTTACCAGGTCATCCCGAGACTCCATTGGTGAAGGGGGCGAAAACCCACTGCCATTAGACGAAACAGCAGAATCGTAATCTCTGAATTCCACAGGATTTAACGATGAAGGAACTTGGTTAGCTGAAGCAGTTGAAACTATTGAAAAAGACCCATTTGGAGTTGATGAATCAGAAAAGGAGAAACAGTCTCCTGGTGTTTCAGTATGTGAAGAAGCTAAAGAACCATCTAAGGTTTGAATGCAATCAGACCCTTCAAAATTTAATGGTGAATGGTCCATAGATCACTATCTACTGTGTCAATAGGAAGAGATGATGGTGAAACAACAAGAGATTTACCGTTTAGGGTTTCAGATTGTAAAGATCCATCAACAGCTTCACTTGAAATGGCCATTATAGGCGAAATTGAAGAAGACTCGTATAGATTCTGGTTAATTGGAGGAGAAGCAACTAAGATTGAAGGATAGGTATCAACAGGCATTAGAGAATTCAAGGATTATGAGACTGTTTGACTGAAAAGATTTGAGGGATTGAAAGTTTGATGATATGTTTAAGAAGATAATACGGTTTAAATTTGAGATTTGAGATTTGAAGAGAGAGGGAAAATGAAAAAAAGAGTTCAATTGAGAGGATTTTGAAAAAGGAGGGAAAACTGAAGCGCCATTTTTATTTTTTTCGGAAACAGAGAACCGTGAAAATGAGTGTTTTTATTTTTCACTTCGTCAATCTACAATCTACTCTACTGTGTGTACATAAGGAAAGGGGAAAACCTGCTCCGCATACGCAATTGTTTTTATATTTATAAATAAATATTTTAACAATTTCTTTTTGTCATATTTATTTCCATTAGTAAATATTTAAGGCAAGAAGCTACAATAAAAAAAAAAGGAAAATTATAAAAATAACTAAAAAATAAGTCAATTTTTAAAAGTACTGTGATTTAAAAATATTTATAAAAATACGATAAAAAAATTTTTATTTTACAAAATACGAAAAAAACTGCTTAATTTTAAAAGTGAGTGAGTGGTTTTCTTACTCACACAAGCCTATATTCTCTGTGCATCTTAATCTATTCTATTATCTTACCAAATACTTCTATTCTAACTAATTTTTTAAAAAACATAATTATTATTTACTTAAAATTAATAATAAAACATCTTTTATGTGTTAAAAATATATATTTATAGATACCTATTATATACATTTTTATATTGTTAATTTGAATAATAACACTAAAATTTATAGTTATATTTGTACATAAGCAATAATAAAAGTAAATATTGTTATTTTTTATCAAATTTTTTTTCATTAAATTTATAAAATTATTACTAATGGCGTCATGTTATATATAATTGATTTATAAGTTGACTAGAAAAATAATATTTTATTTTATTATGTAATTTTTGTTTGACAACATTGACATTAAAATATAAATATTTTATGAAAATTTTGACACCCTATAATATAATATATATTATTTTATTTTATTTAAACTTAAATTTTAAAAATTATCAAGAATATTCATTTGTATTTCTTCCCTAAATTTTTTGAAGAATTTTTAGCATGAAATACCAATAAATTAGTAGAAAAATACCATTTGAATTCCAGTAACAGATTTAACTATTTATTTCCACCTATTAAAACTTGTTTAGTTAGCTTTCTAATAATTCAACTAAAATTTATTTATAACATATACTGATATATAACTAAATATATAATAGTTTTATACTCTTATTCATTTAAATTTTAATAAATATATGTTATTATATATAACATATATCAACATATAAATAAATATATAATAATTTTATACTTATATTCTTTTAAAATTTAATATATGTATATGTTATTATATGTAACATAAATTTAATACATATATATTATTTTATGTAACATATATCGACATATAACTAAATATATATCATTTTATACTCTTATTCTTTTAAAATTTAACCTGTATATATTTTTTACATATAATACCCTCTACATAGTCTATACACTTAACTACATAGGTGATGTCACCTAAACTCACATTTGCTTATATATGTAATTTAGTAAATAAAACCAAAATGCTTCCATACATTAACGCAGTTATTTAACTTTCAAAAGAAATGCAATAATCGTGCCTATATTGCAAGCATATATCTGTTTAATTTACAAAGAACTCTTATTGTTAACTTACATTGTAAATATATTATAATTCTCTTACTACTCTCAAACTTATACAACTGTCATACAAAATTATAAAGTATTGTCATGTGAACTATACAGAATATAATATTTATAATATTGCTCTTTGAACCTTTGTGATGCAGTTGATTTGAAACGTATACCAATCACTCTGCAGTCTCAATTCTTCTGGTTTAATCTGCGCATCAGAAAATAATTCTAACACGCTAAGCAAAGCTTAATGGAGCTTATGTATTTACAATATGCAAGAAAATTTAAAGGAAAGAGAACTATACATAAAATAATTTAGAAACAATAGAAAGTATCACTTTTAGAACATTAAATAAAGAAATTAATAAATTCATTGAAACTTAAAAAACTAAATATAATTAAATTAAAAATCGGTTAATTTAACAACAACCATATAATACATTGTTTTCAATATAGATAACTTCATTAAATATGCCCACACACACTAAACTCAGATCATAGGTTTAGATAACGGGTAACTGTAGCAATTTTAATGCCAAATCTCAAGAATATATAATGGCAAATATGTTCATTGTCACTGATGTCACAATGTGTCCATTAATGGCACTATATGCCTACTATCACTATGGATATCCTCCCTCTGACTAGCCATTCAATCCCAATCTAGATCTAAAATCAGTATGCTTTGGGCAATTCATTAGTTTTTAATAACATTGAATTATGTATATCACTTCAATGACATAATTCTTTGATCAACACTTGGTATTATACATATTTATCATATATTCAAAATTTATTATACTACTTGTTAGGGTTGATTTCAAAAATCTTTTATACTTTGAGGCCTTATAGTCATTTAGGCTAGAATCATGGAAGAAATACAAGAAAAAGAGCTATTTTGGGCAAATTCTTCAAATAAAACGCTGAACGACATGGGCATGTCAATGACCATGTCTTTTTTCCATCTTACAGAAGCTTTGACACGCCCAATGACATGGGCGTATCACTGCCCGTGTCATTAATTGTGCATTATAGTAGCTACGACATACCCATAGACATGGCCGTGTCATCAACGTTGAAAAATAGCATCATCGACTTGTCCAGTGATATGGCCGTTGTAATATCCCAAATTTTTAAAAAAATTTAATTTTTGAAAATTTAATAAAATAAATTATAATTTAATAGGATAAATTAAATTAATAGTTTTAAATGAAAAATGAAGAGATTTTAAATAAAAAAAAGTAAAATATATATTGTCACATCCCAAAGTTTAGGTAGTCGAGTATTAGGCAAGAAGGACATAAATAAGTGGTCAAATAGAGGCTCGAGATAGTCAAAAACAAAATCGGTGTGCAAAAGAGGCTTGTAAAGTCGACGGGACCTAAAGGTAATTTTTCGAAAGGTCGAGGACCTAAGAGTAATTTTTCAAAAAATTGTGTCGGTTCTTAATAGTGACCCTAACGGATGCCATAAATGTGTTCTCGGAATTAATCGAGTCATAACCGTGGGTTTCAATTTTTCCCTAAAACGCACGGTTTAAAAGTTACAATCGATTAATCGCTGGAGGGTATTTTGGTATTTTCACACCCTAGACTATAAAATTACAGCACAAGAAAGTTGAGGGGGTCAAAATATAAATAAAAGGAAGCCTAATGGCTTGCCAAATAAATAGATAAAAGAAGAAGGCAAGTGGACCAATTAAAAGTGGCCATTTTTGCTATAAGGTGTACCAATTGGAAGTCAACATCTATACCAACATATTTTCACCACTTATAGCTGCCATTTGGATCAAAAAAAGCTAAGAAAAGAAAATAAAAGCCCTCTCTTACATGGTGAACTCGTCCAAACCATAAGAGAAGGAAGAAGGAGGTGATTTTTCCAAAGTTTAAGGCTTTTGGTTGAAGATTTTGGTGACAAACAAGATTATAAGGTAAGAGAAACATATCTCTAGTTTTAATTTCATGGATTAATGGTTAATTTAAGAGATTGAAATTAGGGTTCATGTAGCTAGATTTGGAGAAAATTCAAGAAATAATTATTTGAAAGATTTGATGAAAGAAATAATGGTGTTTAATGGTGAAAATAAGCTAGCAACCATTAGAAAAATCATAAGATAAGACTATATCTATACCTAGGGTTCTTATCTTTGTATATGTGATGTTAAATTTCATAGAAAGTCAAGGAGACAAGGAAGTAAAGGAAGTGATATAAATAAAGGATTAAGAAAAAGTAAGGTTTGGTACTTTAACCATTGAACTCCTTTTGAAATTTTTCTGTTTTACAATTAGTAAAATGCTGTGACTTGTATAATTTTTAATTAAATATATAAAAATTATCTTGAGCTGAATTTTTGATATGTTGTGTCTCAATGAGTCTATAATGACTGAAAAATATGTTGAATTGAATTTGGAATGGTTATGATTTTGGAAAGATTATTTTTATTAGACTTGCTCCAACAGGTACCTTGACTGAGATAGCCATCTTTCTGGATTTTTAATAAAATGTAGAAAAATAATATCCAATTGAATTTTGGATATGTTGTTTTTTAGTGAGTCTAGTATTTGAGAAAAATAATTTGGAACCACATTGATTGAATTTAATTTACAGAATTCACAAAATTCAGAACTGCTGCCAGGATGCAGGGCAACTGGAGCAGTCTGGTTGGGTGAACTACTTGACCAAGATTTTGTGTCCAGTTTGATCTGAAATTTTACAGGAATGGTTTTAAGATGTAAAACTAAATTCTTTAAAAATTTTAGAGTTTTTAGTCAAGTAGATTATTTTATACAATATTTCAAAATAAGGATCAAGTTGAGTCCAAAACCAGAATTTACTATTCATATGGTCATTTTGCTAATATTCATTTGGTCATTTTTCAAAAGTAATCCAATTGATTCCTTATGCATATAAATGAGCATAATATGTTATTAAAATGACAAAATATGATATTTCACGTTGAAATAATATAAGAAACATAAGCCGATAATTGTATAATGCATATTCAATTAAGAAATGACATGAAAATTTTTGGCTCCACTGGGTATCTGGGATAGTACTGAGTAGGGTAAGGATATGATATATCATACTATATGCAGTGCTACTTTAATATAGGACTTCGGTCCGAGTTATATAGGGTGACGACCCGAGCTATATAGGACTTCGGTCCGAGTTATATAGGGCAATCGCCCGAGTTATATAGGACTCCGGTCCGAGGGCTTCGGCCACAGATTCCACAGGGCTTGGTCAGCAATTTTTTTTAGGTCCACAGCCACAAAATATATATACAGTTGTTTCAGTTAGTTCCTTACCATACGTTAGTCTACCAAATTACCTTGTGAAGCGAATTGATAAAATGATAATAACTGAATATATGACATGTATGGATTGTTTTTACTGTGATATTATTTTTCAATACGACTCATTGCTTTTAAAAGTGCATTATGCTTTTATTATTTATTTTCTGTAATTAGTTAAAGTACCCACTAAGCAATGCTTAGCGAGTTTAGTTTCTTCTAAACTCGTAGGCTATTAGCAAGGAGCCAGTAGCGAGCAGAGGAGTCCTGCGATCTGTCGGTCATCAACAACTTAGGTGGTGCTCTTCATTTTGTATTTTGGTATTAGAAACTGGCATGTACTTATTTGAACAATACAAAGAGATAACTTGATGTAGCATGTAAATCTAGTAATGTATAATAACTGTATGGTTTTAAATTGAGTTGGGTTGTGAATATAGAAGTGTGAATTCTTCTTGCAGGATTGTAGTTGAGGTTATAAGGGTGGATTATTGGGAGTGTGCTTGAATTGAATTGTGAAACAAAATATTTTTCAAAAATAAGAAAAATCAGTTTTATCGACACTTGGGACCTAGAATTTTAAGGGAGACTCTGTCAAAATTTTTAAAAATTTTTTATAAGGAACATTAAGTAAGCTGACATAACCAGAGCTCGTATCCCGATGTAGCATTCCTCCTCGGCTTATTCATAGGTCGAGAAGGGGTGTTACATATATGTGATATATATGTAAAATATACATAACATATATAGTCAACACTTTTTAAAAGAAAAGTCAAAGTCCAATGGCATTTTTGTAAATAAATTTTAGAAATTTAAAATTAATAAAATAGTTCAAAAATAAATTATTTTTGAATGGATGTTGGACTTTTAGTCTTTTAATTTCTTTAATAAATAATTAAATTATTAAATTATTATAAAAAATATATATATGGTTATAATTAAAAGATGAAAGGAAAGAGAAATTAAAAAAATAGTCTTCTTCTTCTTCTTGGCCGAACCACCATAGGAGAAAGCTCAAGGATTTTTCTTTTTCTTAGCTCCAAGAATTGAAGGATTTCAAAGGTTCAAAGAGGAGTTTTAGTGATTTCCACTTGAAAAAGTAAGTTCTTTAATTTTTTTTCTTTGGATTTTCATGAAAATTTTGAATATGTGAGATGTTGGATTTTTAAGTAGTATGTTATAATTGTTGGAATTGGTGTGTATGAAGTTATTTTGGGTAGTTATTAATAATTTTAATGTTGGATTGAAGAAATGGTTGAATTTGGATAAAGAATGGTGAAGAGAGAGAATTTAGGGTTATGGACTTTTAGGGTTTGAGAAATCATGGTTTTTAATTGTGCAAATTAGTTCTAAATGAGTTTTTTTTGGTGCTTAAACAAGTATTTTAAAGTCAAATATTGGATTTAGTTGTGTTTGGTTGGAGTTTGAGAATGGAAGTATGATTTAGGATTTTGGAAAATGATTTTTCCAAAGTTATTGAATTGTATAATTTTATTCTTTTAATCTTATTGTTTGGTGATATAAGTGATGAATATAAGCTTAAAATGATTAATGGACTGTGTTGGAATAGAAAACCTTCAATGGGGGAAGGTTATGCCATTTTAGAATTTTGTGTATAAGAGTGTGCTTTTTTAATGTAAATGGTTTAAATATATTAAAATATGTTTCTAATAATATAAATAAACTTAATATATTAAAATGAATAGCCTAGTATGAGAATCCAAAGTAAAAGTGAGGTTAGCCTTAACTTATAGAATTTTTGCTTGAAAATGTCATTAAATGTGATACTAAATGATTATTTGTTATCACATTTGGTTTAGGCATTGAGGAAGGTTTATTTGCTTCATCCAATTGGTGAAGGGCAAGTTGGAAGGATAGGATTGGAGGTTGTTTTAAGCTTGTTTTGGTTACTATTTGAGGTAAGTACAAACTTCGAATACTTTAGTTATGTTTGCATGACATTTGGGCTTAACACATTTTGGTTGAAAAATGTGTTAAGCTACTTGATACATTAGTTATGTATGAATAATGTGCTATGACATTTGTAATGTCATATATGTGTTAAATGCATTATGAAAAGCCATGGATAATGGCTAAATTATGTAAAATGTGAAATATGTGTATTATGTGAAAATGACTCAAAGTGTTTGGGTAATGCCATTTGTTGTGTATGCATTAAGTGCATTGTTAAAAAGCCATTGGTATTGGCTAGATTACATTAAATGTGATTAATATGTGAATTATGTGGAAATACCCAAAGTAACTGGGTAATGTGTTGTAAATGCAAAAATATGGTATAATGTAATGAGATATATGAAAACATAATGAAATGAATTGATATCGATAAAAATGAGAAAAGTGAGAAAAAGATGAAAAAATAAGGCAATGTGCCTAGCTTGATTATGTGACAATGAGAAAGAGATCGATAATGAGAAATGTGAATAAATTGTGTGCCTAGTATGTTATTCAATTTTCAGAGTTCTGTATTTGGCGGCATGCCTATGATTGGCCTTCGGGCTAGACGTTGGGCGTCACTGTGAAAATATTTTTAAGGTGAAAAGACCGGATTATAAGCCTCAGAAACAAGTCCTTGAAACTAGGCTGGGTGAAAAGACGGAGTCGTAAGCTCAGATCTAGTTGGACTATTACATTGATATTTTACCTTCGGGGCTAGACACATGGTGTCATTATAGACCAAAACAGTAACTCTGGAATTTGAATAACATATTAGTTATCTTTGGGTCCATGCTTGTGTTTGTTTTTATGTTAATTGTGGATTGTGAAATATTTGAAAAGTATAAGAAAATGGAATGATGTGATATCCATATGCATTGTGCATTGGCATTGCATTTGAGTTTTATTGTTATCAAGTTTGTATCGCTAGGCTTTTAGCTTAGCACGATTGTTTACATCAAGCAGGTGACAGGGTAGATTCGGCTGAACTGGAGAGTTCTTCTAGATCAGGTCGGGTCTAGACTTGTGGTTGTACTTGTAGAGTTGAGAGAGTTGAGTATCAAACAGTCATACTCCTTATCGTATGGCACCTGCTGAGTTGAGAGAGTTGAAAGTGCAGTTGTAAGAGTTGTTGGATAAAGGGTTTGTTCACCCTAGTGTGTCTCCATGGGGAGCGCCTATTTTATTTGTGAAGAAGAAGGATGGTACTTTGAGACTGTGCATTGATTATCGACAGTTGAATAAGGTGACCATAAAGAATAAGTATCCTTTGCCCAGGATAGATGATCGTTTTGTTCAATTGAAAGGAGCAGCAGTTTTCTCTAAAATTGATTTGAGATCAGGGTACCATCAGTTGAGAGCCAGAGCTGAAGATGTATCTAAGACAGCTTTCCGTACAAGGTATAGGCATTATGAGTACTTGGTGATGCCTTTTGGGTTGACGAATGCACCAGCAGCTTTTATGGATTTGATGGACAGGGTGTTTAGACCCTATCTAGATCAGTTTGTGGTGGTTTTTATTGATGATATCTTGGTGTATTCATGCAATGGGGAGGATCATGACAAGCATTTATGAATTGTATTGCAGACTTTGAGGGAGAAGCAGTTGTATGCTAAGCTGTCTAAATGTGAGTTTTGGCTTGATCAAGTGACTTTTCTTGGTCATGTGGTTTCAGCAGATAGTATTAGAGTTGATCCGAGTAAAGTTAAAGCTATTTTGAATTGGAGTCCACCAAAGACTGTGACAGAAGTTAGAAGTTTTCTGGGTTTGGCAGGCTATTATCGACGGTTTTGTGAAGGGTTTTTCTTTGATAGCTACTCCACTCACCATATTGCTACGGAAGGGAGTTAGATTCGTGTGGACAGATCGGTGTCAAGCAAGTTTGAGCAGTTGAAGGAGATGTTGACTCAAGCTCTTGTTCTTACCCTGCCTGTGGAAGGTAAACCATATGTGATTTACAGTGATGCTTCAAATAGTAGTTTAGGTTGTGTTTTGATGCAGGAGGGTAGAGTCATAGCTTATGCATCTCAGCAGTTGAAACCGCATGAGCTGAATTATCCGACGCATGATTTGGAGTTGGCAGCCATAGTTTTTGCTTTGAAGATTTGGCGACATTACCTTTATGGGGAGAAGTGTTTCATTTATACAGATCACAAGAGTTTGAAATATTTGAGTGTTCAGAGAGAGCTGAATCTTCGGCAGAGACGGTGGTTAGAGTTGATTAAAGACTATGATTGTTTGATAAATTATCATCCTAGTGTGAGTGAGGATTTTTGCCCCCACTCCCGATGGAATAGTTCTTGCATTTTCGGCATTGTTTAGGCTCGGGGCCCTAGAGAACATGAGCCTAAGCCTAGAGAAAATGGAGTCACCACCCGGACGGGCTGGGAAAAAGAAATGGGTGGATGAATTGATTCCTAAGAAATCCCCAATCCCCTAATGGGTTTGAAAAGTTGAGTACGTGTGGGGAAGGTGAGAAATGGCCCAGCACCCCCCACAATGCCCGGTTCATTGGAATCGACCTCCTTTGCAGGTCTTAATATTATAAAATTCTTAAATATGACAATATTATCAATACTACATACAACAATTAAAATAAAGCATCATTATATTAAAATCAAAGCAATGTCCAAACAAAGCAAACAAATGGACACCATCCGAAGATGAAAACATGTCCTTACATCATCCATGTCTAAACTAACTAGGACACCCACCGAAAGGTGGAAACATGTCCTTTACATTGGTCCAAAATATAAAAGCAATTTAAATTACATAATACTTAGCCCATGAGGTACCCACAAGGTGAAAACATACCTCTTACAATTTTAATACCAAAATAAACAAATAATAATCATAATAATACAGAAAATAATCATCCATGGTAAATTAAATAAATCAAGTATTAAAATTAAATAAATCAAAACATATAATAAACTATATAATCAAATCTAAAATTAAATAAAGCAATAAATATATAAATTTAGGGTTTTTTAGAATTTAGGGTTTTGCAACTTAGGGTTTTAGAAACTAGAGTTTTGTATTTAGGGTTTTGAAATTAGGGTTTTTAAGGTTTTTGAAACTAGGGTTTTGGAATTCAGAGTTTGGAATTAGGGTTTTAAAATTAGGGTTTTTAAGGTTTTTGAAACTAGGGTTTTGGAATTCAGAGTTTGGAATTATGGTTTTAAAATTAGGGTTTTTGGAATTCAAAGTTTGGAATTAGGGTTTTAAAATTAGGGTTTTTAGGTTTAACTTACTACCTTAAAAATATTATTTTGGATTTGGAGAGATAAATTAAGGTTTTGGAAAAATAATCAATACTTTAGAGTTTAATAATGAAATGGTTTAAGCTTTTGGATAAAAATAGTTTGAGGTTTTGAGTTTTAATAAAGTAATTTACGGTTCTTGAGATAAAGTAAACAAAATAGATTCTAACAATTAATTTAAATCCTCGATGACTACTGGATAGTTTTATGTTTTTTTATGAAACATGCAAGTGGGGTTACGAATACCAACTGATCAATGTGTTAATTAAAGCAAACATCTAAAGTTATTGAAACAAGGATCAATTTACGGCATGTTCAAAGATCATGGTACTGCGTATTCAAAGATCAAGTTACTGCATGCATGTTCTTATTAATCAAAGAAATGAAGCTACTGTGAGCATGAATAATTCATGATTAAAGATCAAACCTCCATCGTTGGTTCCACCAAATTAATTTCTGGATGAACAATGAACAAAGACAGTGTTGCTGCCTTTGATGGATTGATGATTGATGAATGCTTGCTGCTAATCTTCTCTGTTTGTTGCCGTCTCTTCTCTTTAATGTTTATTTCTACCCTTGTTAATGTTCCTTCCCATTCCCCCATTAATGTTTTTCCCTTTCTAAATTCTGAAACGTTATTATTTATAGGCCCCAACCTCACTCAGAATCCTTAACCCAATATTAATCAGTCCTTAAAACCAATTCTAGTTGAATTAGGAAACTTATTAAAACCATGTCGACCTGATTGCCTTAGGTCGACATGAGTCCAACCTCAAGTCAACCTTGGCTACCCAGGTCGACATGAGGCATGCTCATGTTGACCTGGTCTGCCCAGGTCGACATGAGTCCAACCTCATGTCGTCCTTGGATGCCCAGGTAGCTGCCCAGGTCAACATGAGGCATGCTTATGTCGACCTGGTCTGCCCAGGTCGACATGAGTCCAACCTCACGTCGTCCTTGGATGCCCAGGTAGACATGAGGCATGCTTATGTCTCCTGGTCAGCTTGATTTGCCTTTTTTTAACTTATGGACCAAAAATTTTTTAATTTGGGCCGATTCAACTTGATTTTAGTGTTTTACAATTGAGTTTATGCTTCTTTAATCTGAACCAACCTCTTTAAAAATTATAAATTAGGTTTAAATATTTTAAAGTCGGATCAAATTTATTTTGATATTATTTAATTAGGACCATATCAAATCATGGTCAAAATTAAGGGTCTACACCTGGTAAGGTGAATGTTGTAGCTGATGCCTTGAGTCAAAAGTCTTTGGTAGGTTTGACTGCTTATTCACTCTCGTTGCTTGTTGAATTGAGAGCGTTGCATGCTAGTTTTGAATCATGTAATGATGGTGCTTTGATGGCTTAGTTGCAATTAAGACCGGTGTTGTTGGATCATATTAAAGAGGCTCAATTGACAGATGAGAAAATTCAAAAAGTTGTATCGGATTGCCAAAAGGGGGAGAGCCGAGATTTTCATGTGAGAAGTGATGGCAGTTTATGGTACAAAGATAGATTGTGTGTTCCTAATGATGCAAGATTGAAAAAGATTATTTTGGAGGAAGCACATTAGTCAGTTTTTGCTATGTACTCTGGGAGTACTAAGATGTATCATTGATTTTTCTGGGAGTTGGAACAGATTTTTACCACCGATTGAGTTTTCCTATAACAACAGTCATCAATCCAGTATTAAAATGGCACCTTATGAGGCATTGTATGGTAGAAGATGCAAGACGCCTCTATGTTGGGATGAGGTTGGAGAAGGCAAGTTGGTTGGTCCTAATTTGATAAAAGAAACAGAAGAAAAAGTGAAAATAATTTGGGATTGTTTGAAAGCAACTTCAGACCGACATAAATCTTATTCAGATTTGAAGAGGAGAGACATAGAGTTTAGTGTTGGAGATAAAGTATTTTTGAAAGTGTCTCCTTGGAAGAAAATTTTGAGATTTGGCTGCAAAGGGAAGTTGAGTCCTCGGTTCATTGGACCTTATGAGGTGCTGGAGAGAGTTGGACCAGTTGCCTATCATCTCGCTTTGCCGCCTGAATTGGATCGAATTCACAATGTCTTCCATGTCTCTATGCTTTGGAGGTACATGTCTGACCCATCTCATATTTTGTCAGTGGAATCTATTGAGGTGAGTCCAGATCTAAATTTTGAAGAAGAACTAGTGGCTATTTTGGCACATGAAGTGAAAGAGTTGAGAAATAAGAAAGTACCACTTGTGAAGGTTCTTTGGAAGAATCATGCTAAGGAAGAGGCAACTTGGGAGAGCGAGCAAGTGATGCGAGATTAGTATCCTCAGCTATTCCAGACTTAAGATCAGGTAATTTCGAGGATGAAATTTATTTGTAGAGGAGGAGAATTGTAATATCCCAAATGATACCCTAAAATTTTGGAAATGCTAATTGTTGAAATTGAATTAAATAATTTTAAAGTGTATATATGATTAAGTGGAAAGATAAGAGGAAGGGAAGTGTGTATATGTTATATATATGAAGATATATACAACATATATAAGTCAACATTTTAATAATAAGGTCAAAAGATATTTGAATTAATTATATATTAAATATTGATAGTTGAAGATGATTTTTGTTTATATTATTATAATAATGTAATTGCTTGGTGGAAATTAAGTGGAGATTTAAGTGGTTAAGAGTAGAGGTTGGTTTGACTTTTCATCATCATCTTCTTTCTTCTCCAAGAGGTCTGCCATCACCATTAGCAAAAGGAAAATGAGGTTTTGCTTCTAGCTAACTCAAGCAATTGAAAGATTTCAAGCGATCAAGTTGGAGTTTTAAGGTTTTTCTACATATTTAGTAAGTTTTCAACTTGTTTCTTTGATTTCTTTTGAGTTTGTGTATATGAGTTTGGTGGATGGTTGGTGTAGTTGTGTTTATGGTTGATTTTGGTATGTTTGAGGTTGTGTTGTCTAGTTAACTTTGATTTTGGGGTTGGATTGAAGAAAAGGGTTAAGTTTGGTGAAAAAACAAGAGTTGTGGGTGTTGTGACTTTGAGTTGTGAAATATGGTTGTGATTGTGTTTTGATGCATGTAATTGAGTTGTTTTGATGTTATGCAAGTGTATTATGGTATATTGATGGTTTTGGTTAAGTTTGTTTGGAGTGGAAAAAGGGTAAAGAAAGATGTTTGTTGGATGTGGCGTTTTTGGTGTCGATTTTAGGTTTTTGGCCTGACATGCTAACACGGCCATGTCTTTGGGTGTGTCGATTATTCTATTTTCAGTATGGGTAACACGAGCAGTGACAAGCTCAGTAAGGATCTTTGACAGGGGATAAAATAATTTTAAAAGGATTAATAAAATAATAAATAGTTAGGCATAAATAATATAAACAAATTAGATAAAGTTAAAATAATAAACAAACAACATGTAAAAGACTATATTAACATAATATAAGAGTATATATATATATATATATATTAAAAACACATAAAGATAATACCATAACAACAGATACATGCAGTATCATCAACTCTTTCGAGTCTCAAGTGTATAAGTTGTTCTGATACCAACTTTATTTTTAAAACAATTGTATCTTAAGTCTAATATATTTTTATTATATTTTATCAATACACACTCTTATATCTATTTGTTTTAGTATACCTAATTATACTATATGTGGTATAAATATACGGATCCCATATAAGTATATAGCATTGAATAGAGAGGGAAGAAAGCAGAAAAGGATAGAATATGGAAGTCCTTTTCAGCTATTAGTAGTGCATATAATTTCTGATGTTTTAATTCCAGATCAAGCTCAACTTGCACGTTAATTGCTTGCAAGAATCAAAACAGAGCATACTTATAGATGGAGATGAGAGATGAAATATAAAATTTAAATTTATTTAAATGAAATAATAATACAGAATAAAACTTTAAAAATTAAAATACAAATTATAAATTATAACTACCTTATACAAGAGAATCAATAGGTGAGGAGGTTACAGAACTGGAAGAAGTTATAAGTGAAGGAGGAAAGGGAAGAGAGAAACTAAAACTAAGGCTTAAGGTTCTTCAATGTCTTCTGTATGAGAGAGAGGTATTTCGGATCCCCTTTTGCCTTCAGAATGAGCTTCATTATATAGACAGAGGCTTTAAAATTTTACTGTTCTTGTCACATGTCTGGCACTGTGGAAGAATAGTAACCTGTCGTTACTATTTGCTTTTACTGTACCTTCACGCAGCTGGAACTGTAGATGAATAGTACCTTGTCTGAGGTACTATTTGCTTTACTGTTGAGAACTGTAGATGAACAGTTCTTCTGACTTTACTGTTGGTTTTCCTCTGGTGAATACTGTTGATGAACAGTATTTTGTCAGTGGGCACCGCCTTTATTGATTTTAACAAACTGAGTGGAGAAATTAGGTTTCTCCTGCCTTTAATCAGATGAATTTGAATCAGATTCAACTTCTGATTCGATTTTCTTTTTATTTTTCTTTATTTTTTCTTTCTTTTCTTTTTCTTTATTTCTTTATTTCTTTTTCTTTTTCTTTACTTTTTCTTTTTTCTTTTTCTTTACTTTTTTCTTTATCTTTTTTCTTTTCTTTTTCTTTCTTTTTTATTTTTTCTTTACTCTTTATTTTAATGGGGGACAAAATACCATAGCAGTCATCTTCATTACTGGGACAGTAATCCGAGTCAGATGTCTCGGTGGAGGATGACGTCATGGATGATGAAGAAGCATCCGAGGAAGAGGAAGGAGATTTCCTTCTTCTGGATGGTGCTTTAGATTTTTTAGAATGGGCTTTAGTGGAAGATCCAGCAGAGCAGGTTCTGCTGGGCTTAACGGGCTCAGAGGTTGAAGGAAGAGATCCAACCATCTGTTCCATTAAGGCTTTATATTCTTCTGCAGTCTTTGCAGCTGCAAGAAGGGCTATATTTTGGGCTCTTTGAGCTCCAAAAGAGACTGATAGTCTTGGGTCAAGACCATTATGGTTTCTCTTTAAGAGCCATGCTTTAACAGTTTCTTCAGTGGTAGAATTGCGAAAGGCAATCCACCACTTGACTTTAGATTTTCTCAATATAACAGGGATATTGGTACCTATCTGGGAAGAGGTTTCAAAGTTCCATTGATATACCCAAGGTATATTGAAGGTTAAACAAAAAAGGAGAAGAGGATGAAAATTCTTTTCATATGGTGTAAGATTTAGGTGAGTTTTATAATACTGGTAGGCTAATTGTACATCATGTGGTAGACAACGATCATCATTACCACAGTAATACCACCAATTAACAAACCAGGAAGGGAGGTTATTAATCTTTATATTGGTTTCACAATAGATAAGCCAGGAATGGGTTTTTCCAGGGTTTTGGAAAAATAAGGCTTTAGTCCAGGCATCTATATAGTCCCAATAGTTATATGAGGAACAATGGGTTATAGAAGGAAGAGCTTTAAATTGCACAGGAATGTGCAAAGGTTTTTCCCATTCAGAAGGATGGAGATTTTTCTTTATTTTAAAAGAAGAATAAGCTATAACAGCCTTATCTTGCTGATTATAATTGTGCTTTAAAAACAAAGAACCAGAATCCACAAGAATATTAAGATAATACTCTTGGGTTTTAAAAAACTCTTTTGGTTTGAAAAACCATCCTTTAGGGTATACAGATTCAATTATAGACCATGGGTTCTACTGAGCAAGCCTAAAATCAGTAATCAATTCTGTAGACCAAAAATTTTTATTATGCCAAAAAGACTTTGATTTTAATGGAAAATTTGAAGAAACAATTTGAGTTGAAGAGCTTGAAACATTCAACTCATTTTTAGAAACATTTTGAGCTAGGGTTTTTGAGGATTGGCCTAACTCTTTTTTAAAAGGGATAATAGAATTATTACCTGGGGCTTCAGGAGGCGGGAAGCCCATTTTTGCAAGAGCTTTAAGGATCTCTGGAGATTGGGCCAGCTGGGAGACCCAAAGATCCAATTTAGTTTTATCATCATCTTCTTGGACAGCATCAGCCCAAGACTTTATTGGTTTAGGGTTTGTAATACTATCTGAATGATCAGATAGGGCTTTAGGAGAATCATCATTTAGGGTTTCTTTAGCCTTATTGGCCATCTTCTTTTTGTTTTTCCCCATGATTCTTGAGAAGGAATTCACGAGTAAGGAAATCAGGTAAACTATTATTCTCTCCTTTAATAAATTCAATATCAAAATCAAATATACTTAAAATAGCTTGCCATCTAGCAAAAATTTGTTTTGAGGCAAGGTTTTTAACATCTTTTTTCAAAACATCTTTTGCACTTTTATAATCAATTCTAAGTAAAAACTTTTGATTTAATAAATCTGATTGAAATTTTGAAATACATAAAACAATGCTCAAAATTTCTTTCTTTATGGTTGAATAATTTAATTGGGTTGGACTCCAATGTCCTGAATAGAATTGGACTATGGTTTCTCTACCCTCTTTAACCTGTTTTAAAATCCCACCAAAACCTATATCTGATGCATCAGTTTCTACTATCTTAGAAGCTAATGGATCAGCTATATGTAGGCAAGGAATGGTTTTAACTAAGTCTTTAACTTGTCGAACTATACCAGAATGGACCTCAGTCCATGGACCTGAGTTTTTCTTTAATCTATCATGCAAAGGTTTAATAGTTCTATTTAGGTTGGGAAAGAATTCTATAACATAATTCAGACAACCTAAAAACCTTTGTAATTGAGCTTTATTAATTATATGATCAGGAAACTTATCTTCAAAGGCTAAGTTTCTTTCTATAGGTTCTATGATTCCCTGTTCTATATAATGTCCTAAGAACCTAATCTTAGTATGAAACAGAGACATCTTCGTTTTACTTAATACTAGACCATTATGTTTAATTACCATAAAAAATGTTTTTAAGTGTTTAAAATGTTCATCTATAGTTGTAGAGTATATTAATACATCATCAATGTGTGCAATACAAAATTTAGTGTATGGATTGAAAATATCATTCATCACTCTCTGAAATTCAGAGGGTGCATTTTTTAATCCAAAAGGCATAACATTCCATTCATACTGTCCAAATGGAACAGTGAATGCAGTCTTATACCTATCTTTAGGATTAATCTGGATTTGCCAAAATCCTAATTTCATATCAAATTTACTAAAAATATTGGCTTTATATAATCTTCCTAATAAATCTTTTTTATTTGGAATAGGGTACCTAATCCATTTTAAAGCTTTATTTAAAGGTTTATAATTTATTACTAATCTAGGTGCTCCTCTTTCTATTTCATAGCCTTGTTTACATAAAATGCAGCACAAGACCAAGGGCTTCTAGATTTTGTAATTAATCCTTTATTTTCTAAATCATTTATCTCTTTTTTACAAAATTCAATTAAATCAGGCGCCATCTGAATGGGCCGAGCCTTAGTTGTAATAGACCTTTCATCAAAGCCTATTTCATATGGTAAATCAACCATATCTTGTTTTCTATTCCAAAATGCATTTGGAATATCAGCACACAAATCTTTTTCTATTTGTAACTTTAATTTATTAATTTTTTCTTGTGTAAATATATTATTTAATTGTTCATTTATTTTTTGTAAGTGATAATTATTTTTTAGATTACAAAGTTGTTCAGACTTTGCTTTTATAAGAGCATTTATTTGTAACTCATTTATTGAATGTGCCTTTAAAAGATTTAAATTTCTCTTTTTTGGTTTTTCCAAAAATGGAAAAATTATCTTTTGATTTTTTACTTTAAAACTTATACTACTGTCATTTACTGAATAAGGTGTTATCAAATTTATAAATGGTGTTCCTAAGATTACCATATGATGAATATTAGTTAAAATAAATATATTTTTTATTTCTAAATTTTTATCTATTATTGAAGCTTCTGCTTTACCAAGTATATTTAATTTAGATTTGTTTACTGCAGATAAACTTTCCTTAGTTTCTTGCCAAAATCTTTTTGGTACTAAACTAGGTTTAATGCAGTTTAAATCAGCTCCTGTGTCAAATAATGCTATAGTTTCTATGTTATAATTATCTGAAAATTTTAATTTTATTTTTATTAAATATTTCCTAGATGTTATTTCTTGTAACATAACAATTAAATTATCAGAAATTTTGTCTTTACTAATTATACTAATTTCATTGCTATCATTATTTCCTTCTTGTTCAATATCTTCTTCTTCTTCATCAGAAGAAGTTGAATTTAATAATGATTTTATTATCTTTGAATTATTTTCTTGTTTAATTTTTAATTCTTTTAATTCTAATTTAATTTCTTTAATTTCTTTTTGTAAATCATTCATGGTTGGTTTGTTTTTTACTATTTTATTTTTATTTAATATTGTGGTTAAATCATAAGTTTGTTTACTAGTACTAGGTAATATAGAATGTTTAGGTTTATCATTTTCTAATATTTTATTTAGCATTTTTTCTTGAATTTTAGGATCACTTATATATTTTATTGCTTCTAAAAAAGATTCTTGTTCTTTAGTTAATACATTTAATGATTTACTATTATATTCAGAACTTGATTCTGTTCCTATATCATCTATCTGATTTAATTCTTCAGAATCTGAATATTCTTCAGAATCTAAATAATCTAAATATAATTCATAAATTTTATTTAATACGGATTTTTCTAAATTTAATTATTGTAATTTTTTTTTATCAAATTTACAAAATCTTGATGTATGGCCTTTCCTTCCACATTTATAGCATGTTAGATCTTTATATGATGTAAATTTTTTATCTTTTTATTTATAGGGTTTTCTACTAGGTTTCCTATATTTATAAGGTTTATAAGGTTTCTGTTTTTTATAATAATCATCTTTATCAAGTTTTCTCTTATAACTCTTTTTATGATGTTTTTTATAAGGTTTCCTATATTTTGTAATAGAACATTGTCCATTACAATCTTTATGTTTTTGTGTTATGTTATAATCAAATTGTTTACAGAAAGAACCTAGTTCTTGTTTAGTTTTTCTCATTTCATATTTTAATGACTTTTGAAGCTTTATATCTTGACAAAGTTTTAATCCTTCTTTTTGAACTATACTAAATAATTGTCCATAGGTCAGTAGGTCATAAGGAATAGGATTTCCATATTCCTGTTTTATATGGTTTCTAACTTTTTCTCATAGGAAAAAGGGTAGCCCTGCTAAGAATTTTTCTTTCCAGAAAGCCTGGTTGGAATCTTCTCTAAGCATTATCCTAGTTAGGAAAGTTGTTTTATAGAACTGAAAGTCACTAAGTTTCTTACACCTAAGATTACTTAGTAGTTCAACATTTTTATCCTTTAAGTGAGTAGGATCACCTATAAAATGAAGTGATATAGTCAAGATTAGTGTTGCCACTGCATCTTGAATAGTATCACCATATTCATTTAATATAGGTATATCATCTTCATAAGTTTTTATAGCATTTAGAATTTCTAAATGTTGTTCATCAGTGAGATGATTATCCCACCAACCTTTAAGTTGACCAGTAAAGCCAGCTATAAGAAGTTCAGCTATAGTTTTATCTGAATTTTCTGTTTGGGTTCTATAAGCATTGGCAACCATTGTCATCTGTTGTAGGAGACTCAGAATATTGTATTCTGATAGGCTATCAATGTTCCATTCATATACTGAAGAAGTATTATATTTATATTGTGTCAATGTATTTGGTCTATCTGTTATACCTAAGTCTGGGGCAGACATTCTAGGTACTATAGATTGATTATATGTTATACGATTTATTTGTGGTTCTAAAGTTTTACTAAAAGTTTCAATATCTTCAGACTCAGGTTGAGAATCCTCAACTGATTCTGATTCTTGTTCTTGGGTAACTATACTAATGGTTTTAGAAACTTTAGATTGAGGTGTTTCTTGAACTACCTGTTTTGACCCAGAAAGAAGAGTCAATTTTACTTAATTGTTCTTTAATTGCTTTTACAAAATCAGAATCTTTAGATTTTACTTCTTTTTGTCCTGTTTTAGAAACTTCGAAAGGTTTAAAAACATGAGACTTAAGTTTTTTATCTTTTACATCTTTTTCAATTTTTACTATTTTACTTTCTTTAATAGTATCCTCTATTCTATTTAATTGTTGTCCTATACTCAATAGGTGTGCATTACTAAAATTATTCTGTTCTAATATTTTCCTATTAAGGTCATCTTCAGATACTATTTTAAATGGTGCTATATTTATTTCTTTATCTCCATGTAGGAATACGCTTGATGTTTTAGGTGGATGTTCACTCTGTATTATTTTATCTTTTACTTTCCATTCTGTATCTTTATTCCTAATAGTTACTGGATTTATCAATTTTTCTGCTTTAAGTTTTCCTTTATAAATTCTTTTAAACCAATCAAAGAATTTCATATTAACTTCATAGTATTTTATAAAGTCAATATATTCTTCTTTAACTGATTCAAAGTCTTTTACTTTATTTTTCACATTCTCTAATTTATCTTTATTTTTAGCTGCTGTTAATTCTTTATTTAACCTATCATAGTTAAAAACAAATTCTTTATTAATTACATTTAATTCTCTATCTATGTTTGCCACATTTTCTGTCATAAAAGAAGCTGTAGGTGACATAGGTGGAGAAGGAGACTGTTCTATATTATGAGGTTGATTATAATTAGGGTTTGGTTCCAAAGGGTTCATAGTTTCTGTTGGATTATAATATAAGTGTGGTACTGTTGTACTATAATCTACACCTTTTAATTTATTACTAGACTCAGGTATATCTGTTGTAGAATACCTAGGCTTTACTACAGTTTGCAATACATGTTTAGGTTCATTTTCTTTATATGAGGCATATATAACAGAAGATAACTGTGAGGCTCTACCTATATCTACTGTTGATACAGAGGAGGAAGAGTCTGAATACATACTGCTTATACTATGTCTACTAAATTTTAATTTAACTTTACCATCTTCAAATTGTTCTATTTTACTGAGTTCTATATTGGGTTTAACTATAGTTTTTGGTTCAGGAAGAGGAACAACATCCTCTAAGACCCATTCATCAGGGAGACTAATATCTTTCCACTAAATAGTCCTAGGGATTACTGTATTAGCTTTACTTAAATCTGTTTGTAAAAGTTTAGTTTCTCCTAATTTAGGTTGCATTATATACTTCATAGCAAAGGCAGATACCATTGCTTTATATTTTATTTTATACATTAATGCAACAGGAATAGATCCTTCAAGCATTTTATAATTATGTGTTTTAATTTCTAATACTATGCTTTTTAATATATTTGGATCATTTAATGAAATTTTTATATCTGGAAAACAGTCAAATGAGATAGATCCACTAGTCAGACTGGTTTCTATAGTTCATAATAGTGAGTCATTAAAATTTACAAACCTAGCGTCTCTGACTACTGCCAAGATACTAGTATTTAATCATTCTCTAGTTAAAGGTTTTATACCTATTTGTACTAATCCTATATGTATATACTTGTATTTTTTATTTTTATGATGCTTTATTAATTCTGCAGAAAGTAGAGTTATTTTTTCAAAGGATTTACTTAACTGTACATCTCTTTCTTTAGCTTTAATTATATAATCATTTTTAAATATATTTAGTTTTGGTATTTTATAAATCTGTTCTTTATCTATATTTGGTATTACCCAATTATCAATTGCTTTATTAAAGTCTTATAAAATTACTTCATTTCTGTTTACAATCCTTTTAACTTCTGATGACTCAGAACTATATGATTTAGTTGTACTAGCAGATTTACATAAAAATAGTTCCATTTTTAAATATTTGAAAAATAGATTTTAAAGTTTATTAATGTTGGTTTTGGTAGCGACTACTGACTTACTGCCCTAAACGCCTGTCCGTCGACTAACACGGGTCTTACTGCATATCCAATACCTAGACAACACTAAGTCCACTTCTAGATCTATAAGTCAAAGATTAACTATGAAAACAGTTCTATATCTATCTACAACCACCCCTAAAGAAGACGGCTCTAATTATCTACTACACTGAGCGTGTCACAGCTTCAGTGTAGTAGTAGTATTGACACATCCAGTGACACGCCCATGTCACTGAGCGTGTCATAGCTACTGTGTTATTGGAGGATTGACACGTGTAGTGACACGCCCATGTCACTGAGCGTGTCATAGTTTCTGTGTTGATGGAGAATTGACACGTTGTAGACCCTTAATTTTTGACCCAATCCGGTCCAATATGTTTTATTTAGTCTAAAATAATTTTTGTTTACTAATTAGTCCAAAATAATTTTTATTAAATAATTTTTGCTTTAGTATCTAATTTTTATTAATAAAAAATAGAAATAAACAAATAAAAGTCAAAAAATAAAAATAAAAATCGGAGTCGGAAAAATTGGCGATGAAAAAATCGTTGCGCGGGCCCGTGGGCATTTTGCCCGCAGGAATCACTGTGCTATTTCGCATGCAGAAATTTTCTACCTGCGAAATAGCTTACGGGCCCGCTGCGGCAGATTTTTTCGCCAGCGCAGTTTTTCCGCAGCAGTTTTTTTTCGGCAGTGCAAATTTTCCGACTCAAATTTTTTGAAACCTAATCCAATTAGGTTTTGGTTTCTTTTTTTTTATTAATATTACTTACCTTAACTAATTAGGAATAAACAACCTAAAACCACTATAAATAAGGACCAAAGGCAATTAATTTAGGGGAAGGCAAAAATCCAAGAGGAGTTTGGAAATTTTGAAACCAAATCAAGGAAGGAAAAGAAGAAATTCAATTCAACTTTTTTCTGGAACAGCAGTAGCACAATTTAGAGGATTCAAAGGTAAAAAAGCTTGTCTTTGGAGCTAGTTCATCCAAGAAGAATTATTTTTGGAGAAATCATCAAAAGAAGGTATGTGTTAATTAATTTTCTTTAATTATTTTTTTTACATAGTAGCAAATCTATGAAATCAAAATTAAAAACCTTTGAACTTTAATTTAGTTTTTCTAAAGCAAAAAAAAAAAACCTTATTTCGTTGGTTTATCTTCTAAAAAGCTTAAAATTGTCATTTTTTCTTCTTATAAACCTTAAAACTCTAATTGAGCATATTCTTCAACAAAACCAAAATAAAATTCTGTTTCTTTCAAAACTTTAAACTTTGTACTTTTTCATTCAAAAAGCCTTAAAAAACATCTTTTCTACTTATAAAAAATTTAATTTATTTGTTTAAATTCATAAAATTCCATAAAATATCAAATTGATTTCCAAATTCCTAAAAATTATTCACCACCCGTGACCCTACTTCCAAAATATTAAATCCAAATTCAACTTCCAAAATTCAAAATAATGAACACTAACTCTTTTAAAACCTTAAACCCTAATTTTTTTGAACCCTAATCCTTTTAAAACATTAAAAAATATAAAAACATAAAAACCTAAATTTTACACAGTAGCTTAGGAACCCAATAACCAAAAATCACAAATTAAAGTATTTTAAAGTGTTTAAAACCCTAGTTTTATGATATCATCATTCAAACCTTAATTTTGTTAATCAAAGAGTCTTACCAACCCTTTAAAACATAAAACCCTAATTTATTTTAATTCCATAAAAAGTCACAGGAGCCATAATTGGACTTTTATTTGCTTTATTCAATTCCATACTTGATTATGCTTTGATTTATTTCTTATGCTTTAATTTATTTAATTTCAATACTTGATTTATTTAATTTATCATGGATGGATGTTTATTTTTTATTTTGATTAATAGCTTTGATGAATGATTTATTTATGATGAATGATTATTTACTTTTATCAATTAATTTAGATTTCCAAAAGTTGTAAGAGGTATGTTTCCACTTGGTGGGTACCTCATTAGTTAAACATCATGTAATTTAATTTGCTTTTCTATTTTAGAACCTATGTAAAGGGCATGTTTCTACATTTTGGTGGGTGTCCTATTTAGGCATGTGATGTAAGGACATGTTTCCATCCTTGGATGGGTATCCATTTATTTGCTTTGTTTGGACATTGCTTTGATTTTAATATATTGATGCTTTCTTTTAATTATTGTGTGTAATATGGATAATGTTATTATATTTAAGAATTTTATAATATTAAGACTTGTACAGGAGGCCGGTTCCAATGAACCGAGCGTTGTGGGGGTGCTGGGCCATTTCTCACCTTCCCCACACGTACCCAACTTTCCGAACCCATTAGGGGGTTGGGGATTCCTTAGGAATCGAATCATCCACCCCTTTCTTTTTCCTGGCCCGTCCGGGTGGTGACTCCATTTTCTCCGAACTTAGGTTCGTGTTCTCTAAGGCCCCGAGCCTAAACAGTGCCGAAGTCGCAAGAACCATTCCACCGGGAGTAGGGGCAAAAATCTTAACTCACACACGTGCAGTGACACGCCCATGTCACTGAGTGTCTCAAAGCTTCTGTGTTATGGGTATAGGGCACAGCCAGGGACACGCCCATGTTGTTGAGCGTGTCATGTGTAGAGTTTGCCCTAGATAGTTCTTATCTTTATTTTCTTATGTGTATCACTAAGTGAGTATGTATAATCACATTTGGATTAGGTTTTGAAGAGATTTGAGTTACCCCAATCCAAGTGTTGAAGGATTCTTGGAAGAGGAGATTAAAATTGGTGATTATTGCTCTCAGAGGTAAGTACAAACCTTACATGATTGCATACATTTACATGACTTTGGGACTTAACACATTTGGTTGGAAAATGTGTTAAGTTACCTACTATGTTGTTGGTGTATGAGAATAGTGTTATGTTTTGCGTAATGTGAACTATATGAAATATATGATGATGATTTAAAATGTATGGATAATGCAATTTGTTATGTTTACACTAATGATAGTGTGTGAAGCCATTGGTGATGGCTACATTGATATAAATGGGATACTTGAGGCATTGTGCTTATAATGATCATGAGAAAATGAAAAAGGATTTGACAATAAAATAATGAAAAAATTGTGTGCCTAGTATATAATTCAATTTTCAGAGTTTTGTTGTTGGTGGCATGCCTAAAAGTAACAATTCCTTGAAGCTGGGTTGGGCTTGGTCCTTAAAGCCTAGTTGGGTGATGCTGTGCTCCCCTTGAAGCTGGGTTAGGCCTAGTCCTTGAAGCCTAGTTGGGATGTTACATATGAGAAAATCCTCATTGTGATAATGATTCACCTTTAAGCTAGATAAATGTGATTATTGGACCAAAACAGTAACTCTAGAATTTGAATGGCATATTAGATTATTTTGGGCCCATGCTTGTCTTTGCTTTAATGTGAATTATGAAATATGATATCCTTGTATATTACTTCTAATTCTTGAAAGTTTGACATTTGTATTACATTTGAATCATATTGTTATCAAGGTTTGTACCACTAAGCTTCTGGCTTAGCGCGATTGTGATTTATCGCGCAGAAGACAGGGTAGATCCGGTTGAGCCGAAGAGTTCAGCTAGACCGAGTATAGTCTAGGCTTGTGATCCCTTGTGGAGTGTTGATTTTTAGACTTCAAGATCAGAGATGAACTGCCAGCATGTATAAACTCTTTATTTTTGTAAATATTGATTTTGATGTATACATATGTATTTTCCGCTGCTTATTAAACAAATATTTGAATAAACCTTTGGGGTAATGAAATTAAATATGTTTTAACAAGTAATATATCACCTATTATTTTTATGATGTTTAAGTCAAAAGATTTGTTTGTTGAAAATGGACTGTGACATTCTTATATCCTCCATACGTATATCACTTATAGTGTGTATATGTGGTGTATATATATTGGGTGTAGGGGTGTTACATCGGATGCATCAGTCTGCTGAGGATAGTGCAGAGAGTGTGGCTCCTGATGAGGGTAGAGATTGAGCTAGAGTTGTGTATGATGGTGAGGTGTCTATTTCTGTGCCTGTGAGACTAGCAGCTGATGAGATCCCACCTGGCTGGGTACTGCATATGGTAGAGCTATTGAAGCAGGCTTCAGTTCAGCAGCCACCGCCGCTGCCGCCGCAGTTGCCGGCGAGGAAGTATGATAAGCCGAGAAAATTTAGAGCTGAGGACTTTGTTGATACTACAGACCCTGTTGTAGTAGAGCAGTAGTTAGACAGGGTCCAGAGAGTGTTTATCCAGCTACAGGCTAGTCCAGAGGAGAAGTTTGATTATGCTAGATCTCTGTTGCAGAGGGATGCCTATGAGTGGTGGAAGACAGTTCCACATGCTTTAGCTGATCCACCACTTCTGACTTATGATAATTTTCTATGAGAATTTGAGCAGAAATATACTTTGAGGGAGTATAAGGATGTAAAGAAGATGGAGTTTCTGAGTCTGAGATAGGATATCGGGACAGTGACAAAGTATGAGATCAAGTTTATCCAGTTGAGTCATTATGTCGGTGGGATCATTTCTGACGAGATTGAAAGGTTTAAGAGGTTTGAGGAGGGACTGAGACCCTCTATCATATGTATCGTAGCAAGCTCTCGGTATTAAGACTTTTCTCAGTTGGTTACAGCTGCCAGGAGTGTAGAGAGAGTACAGGGTCTTGCAGCAGTTGCCGGGGTTGAGGAGACCTGAGCTAGGAGACCCCAGAGTGAGGCAAGGTCTTCATCAATGAAGAGAGGCCGAGGGGATATTTTCAGAGGTTCAGTAGGAGCCAGGGGCAATCTGGCAGGTCAATTCTGGGCATGGATTGGTTATCCAGGCATGGGCTATGGTATATTGTTAGAAGAAACGTGTTACCCTAAGAACATGTGCTAGTAGTTATGTGGTGGTATCTAGTGAGCAAAGACATCTTCCATCCATATTTATTTTAGCTATTTCTGCTAGGAGGATGAATAGGAAGGGATGTGAGGCATATCTTGCTCATGTAGTAGATACTAGAGTAGTGGGGTCCCAGCTTGACAGTATACCTACAGTTGCTGAGTTTCCAGATATTTTTCCTAATGAGTTGTCAGGGGTATCTCCCGAGAGAGAGATGGAGTTTGGTATTGATTTATTGCCTGGTACCACTCCTATCTCTATTATTCCTTATCGTATGGCACCTGCTGAGTTGAAAGAGTTGAAGGTGCAGTTGTAGGAGTTGTTAGATAAAGGGTTCATTCGCCCTAGTGTGTCTCAGTGGGGAGCACCTATTTTGTTTGTGAAGAAGAAGGATGGCACCTTGAGATTATATATTGATTATAGGCAGTTGAATAAGGTGACCATCAAGCATAAGTATCCATTACCTCAGATAGATGATCTCTTTGATCAGTTGAAGGGAGCAACAATATTCTCTAAGATTGATCTGAGATCAGGGTACCATCAGTTGAGAGTCAGAGATGTGGATGTACCCAAGACAGCTTTTCGCACGAGGTATGGGCATTATGAGTTTCTGGTGATGCCCTTTGGATTGACAAATGCACCAGCAGCTTTTATGGATTTGATGAATAGGGTGTTTAGACCATATTTAAATCAGTTTGTGGTGGTCTTCTTTGATGACATTTTGGTGTATTCGCATAATGAGGAGGATCATGATAGGCATTTACGGATTGTATTACAGACTTTGAGAGAGAATCAGTTGTATGCCAAGCTATCTAAATATGAGTTCTGACTCGATCAGGTAGCTTTTCTCGGTCATGTGGTTTCAGTGGAGGGTATTAGAGTTGATCCGAGTAAAGTTGAGGCTATTTTGAATTGGAGTCCACAGAAGACTATGACAGAGGTTAGAAGTTTTCTGGGTTTGGCAGGCTATTATCATCGGTTTGTGAAAGGTTTTTCTATGATAGCTACTCCACTCACCAGATTACTTCGGAAAGGAGTTAGATTTGTATGGATAGATCGGTGTCAGGCGAGTTTTGAGCAGCCGAGAGAGATGTTGACTCAGGCTCCTGTCCTTACCCTGCCCGTGGAAGGTAAACCATATATGATATACAGTGATGCTTCACATAGTAGTTTAGGCTATGTTCTGATGTAGGAGGGTAGAGTCATTGCTTATGCCTCTCAACAGTTGAAGTCACATGAGCTGAAATACTCGACGCATGATTTGAAATTTGCAGCTATTGTTTTTGCATTGAAGATTTGGCGGCATTACTTATATAGGGAGAAATGCTTCATTTATACCGATCATAAGAGTTTGAAGTATCTGGGTATTCAAAAAGAGTTGAATCTTCGGGAGAGACGATGGTTAAAGTTGATTAAAGATTATGACTATTTGATTGATTATCATCCTGGCAAGGCAAATGTTGCTGCTGATACCTTGAGTCGGAAGTCTTTGGTAGGTTTGACTACTTATTTGCTCTCGTTGCTTGTTGAGTTGAGAGCGTTGCACTCCGGATTTGAGTCTTGTGATGATGGTGCTTTGATGGCTCAGTTGCAGTTGAGTCCAATCTTGTTGGATCATATTAGGGAGGCTCAGTTGGAAGATGAGAGAATCCAGAAGATTGTGTTAGTTTGTCAAAAGGGGGAGAGTCGAGACTTTTATGTGAGGGATGATATCAGTCTATGGTACAAAGATAGGTTATGTATTCCTGATGATGCAAAATTGAAAAGGATGATATTAGAGGAAGCACATCAGTCACTTTGTACTATGCACCTTGGGAGTACCAAGATGTATCAGGACTTGAAACGACGTTATTGGTGGTCAGGAATGAAGAGGAACATAGCAGAGTTTGTATCCAAATGTCTCACTTACCAGAGAATGAAGGCTAAGCACTAGGTTCCTTCAGGGTTGCTCCAACCTTTATCAGTGCGATAGTGGAAATGGGAGCGAGTGATGATGGATTTTATGACTGAACAGCCTTTGACCCAAAAGAAGCATGATGCAATTTGGGTGATAGTTGATCGGATGACAAATATCACTAATTTTCTTCTAGTTTGGATGGATTACTCACTTGAGAGATTGGCTGAGCTGTATATCAGTGAGATAGTGAGGTTACATAGAGTCTCAGTTTCTTTGGTGTCAGACCAAGATCCTCGCTTTACATTGAGGTTTTAGAGGGGTGCAGGATGCATTGGGTTCTCGGTTATATTTTAGTACTGCTTTCCATCATCAGATAGATGGACAGTCAGAAAGAGTGATATAGAGTTTAGAGGATATGTCGAGGAGTTGTATCATTGATTTCACTGGGAGCTGGGATAGATTCTTACCATTGATTGAGTTTGCGTATAATAATAGTCATCAGTCTAGTATTGGGATGGCACCTTATGAGGCCTTGTATGGTAGGAGATGCAGGACACCTTTATGTTGGGATGAGGTTGGAGAAGGTAAATTAGTCGGTTCTGATTTGATTAAAGAAACAGAAGAGAAAGTGAAATTGATTCGGGGTCGGCTAAAAGCGGCTTCAGACCGATAAAAATCATATTCAGATTTAAAAAGAAGAGACATAGAGTTCAGTGTGAGAGATAAAGTACTTTTAAAGGTGTCTCCTTAGAAGAAAATTTTGAGATTTGACCGCAAAGGGAAGTTGAGTCCTCATTTCATAGGACCTTATAAGGTACTGGAAAGAGTTGGACCAATGGCATATAGACTGGTTTTGCTACCTAAGTTGGATTGAATATATAATGTCTTCCATGTCTCGATGTTTTGGAGATACAGGTTTGATCCATCTTATATCTTGTCAGTGGAGTCCATTAAGTAAGTCTTGATCTGACTTACGAGAAAGAACCTGTGGCGATTTTGGTATGAGAGATTAAAGAATTGAGGAACAAGAGGGTGCCACTTGTGAAAGTTCTTTGGAGGAATCATTCCACTGAGGAGGCGACATGAGAGAGTGAGTAGACAATGCAGAGTCAGTATCCCCAATTGTTCTAGACTTGAGAGCAGGTAATTTCGAGGACGAAATTTATTTTAGGGGAAGAGAATTGTAATATCCCAAATTTTTAAAAATTATTAATTTTTAGAAATTTGATAAAATAAATTATAATTTAATAGGATAAATTAAATTAATAGTTTTAAATAAAAAATGAAGAGATTTTAAATAAAAAAGTGGAATATATATGTGATATATATGAAAAATATACATAACATATAAAGTCAACACTTTTTAAAAGAAAAGTCAAAGTCTAATGGTATTTTTGTAAATAAATTTTAGAAATTTAAAATTAATAAAATAATTCAAAAATAAATTATTTTTTAATGGATGATAAATTTTTAGTCTTTTAATTTCTTTAATAAATAATTAAATAATTAATTATTAAATTATTATAAAATATATATATATATATATAGTTATAATTAAAAGATCAAAGGAAAGAGAAATTAAAAAAATAGTCTTCTTCTTCTTCTTGGCCGAACAACCATAGGAGAAAGCTTAAGGATGTTTCTTCTTCTTAGCTCCAAGAATTGAAGGATTTCAAAGGTTCAAAAAGGATTTTTAGTGATTTCCACATGAAAAAGTAAGTTCTTTAGTTTTTTCTTTGGATTTCCATGAAAATTTTGAATATGTGAGATGTTGGGTTTTTAAGTAGTATGTTATAATTGTTGAAATTGGTGTGCATGAAGTTATTTTGGGTAGTTATTAATGATTTTAAGGTTGGATTGAAGAAATGGTTGAATTTGGATAAAGAATGGTGAAGAGAGAGAATTTAGGGTTATGGACTTTTAGGGTTTGAGAAATCATGATTTTTAATTATGCAAATTGGTTCTAAATGAGTTGTTTTGGTTCTTAAACAAGTATTTTAAAGTCAAATATTGGATTTGGTTGTGTTTGGTTGGAGTTTGAGAATGGAAGTATGATTTAGGGTTTTGGAAAATGATTTTTCCAAAGTTATTGAATTGTATAATTTTATTGGTTTAATCTTGTTGTTTGGTAATATAAGTGATGAATATAAGCTTAAAATGATTAATGGATTGTGTTGGAATAGAAAACCTTCAATGGGGGAATGTTTTGCCATTTTAGGATTTTGTGTATAAGAGTATATTTTTTTAATGTAAATGGTTTAAATATATTAAAATACATTTCTAATAATATAAATAAACTTAATATATTAAAATGAATGGCCTAGTATGAGAATCCAAAGTTAAAATGAGGTTTAATTATGGTTTAATATTAGACATGCCATTAAATGTGATATTAAATGATTATTTGTTATCATATTTGATTTAGGCATTGAGGAAGGTTGATTTGCTTCATCCAAGTGCTGAAGGGAAAGTTGGAAGGATAGGATTGGAGGTTGTTTTAAGCTTGTTTTGGTTGCTATTTGAGGTAAGTACAAACTTTGAATACATTGGTTATGTTTGCATGACATTTAGGGCTTACGCATTTTCGTTGGAAAATGTGTTAAGCTACTTGATACATTGGTTATGTATGAATAATGTGTTATGACATTTGTAATGTCATATATATATTAAATGCATTGTGAAAAGGCATGGATAATGGTTAAATTGTGTAAAATGTGAAATATGTGCATTATGTGAAAATGACCCAAAGTATTTGGGCAATGCCATTTGTTGTGTATGCATTAAGTGAATTGTTAAAAAGCCATTAGTATTGGCTAGATTACATTAAATGTGATTAATATGTAAATTATGTGAAAATACCCAAAGTAATTGGGTAATGTGTTGTAAATACAAAAAATGTGGAATGTAATGAGATATATGAAAACATAATCAAATGAATTGATATCGATAAAAATGAGAAAAATGAGAAAAGTGAGAAAAAGATGAGAAAATAAGGCAATGTGCCTAGCTTGATTATGTGATAATAAGAAAGAGATTGATAATGAGAAATGTTAATAAATTGTGTACCTAGTATGTTATTCAATTTTCAGAGTTCTGTGTTTGGCGGTATGCCTATGACTGGCCTTCGGGCTAAACATTGGGCGTCACTGTGAAAATATTTTTGAGGTGAAAATACCATATCGTAAGCCTCGGAAATAAGTTCTTGAAACTAGGCTGGGTGAAAAGACCGGATCGTAAGCTCAGACCTAGTTGGACTATTACATTGATATTTTGCTTTCAGGGCTAGACACATGGTGTCATTATAGACCAAAATAGTAACTCTGAAATTTGAATAACATATTAGTTATCTTTGGGCCCATGCTTGTGTTTGTTTTTATGTGAATTGTGGATTGTGAAATATTTGAAAAGTATGAGAAAATGGAATGATGTGATATCCATATGCATTGTGCATTGGCATTGCATTTGAGTTTTATTGTTATCAAGTTTGTATCGCTAGGCTTTTGGCTTAACGCAATTGTTTACATCGCGCAGGTGATAGGGTAGATTCGGCTGAGCCGAAGAATTCTTCTAGACCAGGTCTGGTCTAGACTTGTGGTTGTGCTTGTAGAGTTGATATCAAAATCAGAAACACTGTCAGCAGTATGTATATATTTTATGTTATTGTATACTTTGGGTATTATGCATATTATATCATGTGTTTTGAATTTTATGTATTGTAAACTATAAATGTAACACCCCCATACTCTATATAAGTACTATACATATACCTGGTATACATACAATACGTATATAAAGTATAAGAATGTCACTTTTCGTTTTACTTTGAAACCCTTTATTCAAGTTCAAGCGATATTACATTAAATTAAAGAACATTTACGAAAATCATTATTCTTATAAAAATACAACATAATTAAAATCACATATGTATGCATCACCTTCTAGTTGGTCTCGAGACACTCTTACCCTTCTCGTGGCATCACAGCTAGACTTCCAGATCAACCGCATAAATACCTGCGCGATTAAACATCCGCGCTAAGCCCGAAAGCTTAGTAGTACAACTAAATAATAAAATACACTTTACCAAAATTATCATACCTCATATGATTAGCATTATGTTTTATTGTTCTCTTACCACGTTTTCCTTTCTCAGTGCATTCTTCATAAGTTCCCACTAATCTCATATACATAAACATATACATTAATTCAACCTATTACCATTCAAAGACCTATTCAACACCTTTACGAAAGCAATTCTCACAAATTCCATATTCATATATATATATATATTTTACACATCATACTTTATTTTTATAAAATCATATATCAAGAAAGTCCCTCAAAACATATTCACCTTCAATACATCAATGCACATATTACAAAAGCATACTTCATAACATTATTATATCCACAATTCATCAAACATGAATCATACTTCCAATAAAGGCAGTTGTAGATCTCATTACTCATTTATTTCAACATTTAATATCACATTGACAACAAAGACAAACTTGGGCCCAAACAGCACACTAATATGTTATTCCAAGTTCAGAGTTACTGCTTTGGTCCATAATCATAATCATCAAGCCCGTAGGCATCATCTATATATATCTCTATCCATGGATAGTGTAACAGACCCAGTCTCTTGGACCATCAACCCGACTAAATCGAGGAGATCCTCAACCCGGCAAGACTGTTACAAATCATATATCTCATAATCACAATTAGCATAGTGTAACAGACCCAGTCTCTTGGATCTCAATTTGTCTCAAATTGAAGAGATCCTCAACCCGGCAAGACTGTTACCTTTCATTTTATAGGCATGCCTCCAAACTCAGAACTCTGAAAATGAATAACATATCAGACACACAATTCATCTATTATTTCATTATCAATTCTCATCATCATCTAGGCAAACATGTCCCACTTAATTCAATTGAATCATCACAGCCAATCACAATGGCTTCATATCACAATATATCTCAAATCACATTTCAAGTTTCATCATTGATATATGCAACATCAATTACATTACTAAACAAACATATCATGAATCAATCATACCATATAGGCATGCTTCAATCATAAAATTAGAGTAATTCATCATCAATGATCTCATGATATTCCACATTATACACAACATGCCATTATTCATATGCATCATCAATCTACATATAGTACAATACAATTCATGAGATTGACAATGCATAAAACCTAACATGGTTCATATAATATCAACGTTATCATCAAATCATATTGATCAATTCAATTCATCACTCAAGTATACATAATCAATGACATTGCACATACTTTTTCATTGATCATTATATCTTCCACATTTCCTATATTATCATTGATATATTCATACATAACAATTTACCTTATTCAAGAACTTAGAATCCTCCATATACATTTGGTTGGATCATTATCGTTTTAAGTGTGTTTAGGTACAAAAGACATTTGAAGATCCAACAATGTTTGAAGACCAAATAACAAACACATTTGCAAACACCCTCAAGGGACACGGCCAAGCTTGTGGCCGTGTCTCCCAATATAAACATCCAGTAGCCAACACGCCCAAGGGACACGGCCAAGCTTGTGGCCGTGTCACTCAACACCAATTCAAGCAGTAGCAAACACGGGCAATGGACACGGCCAAGCCAGTGGCCGTGTCTCTCAACACAACAATCCAGTACCAGACACGGGCAAGGGACACGGCCGTGTCTCTCAACATAAATTAGACAGTAGGAAACACAGGCAAGGGACACGGCCAAGCCAGTGGCCGTGTCTCTCCAAAACTCATCCAACACGGCCAAATTTGCCCTAACTTGGCCGTGTCTCTCATAACTTGGCCGTGTCCTACAATAATTTAAAGACCAAACACACGAAATTCATCCAAACCAAACCCCAAATCAACATTTCATCATTTTCCTTACAATTATCTCAACTCATCATCACTTAGATGTTAATTTCACACATTTATATACTTCAATCTCTTGTTATCATCCACTTACACACCAATCAAACCAAACATAACCTAAATCCAAAAGAAATCCAACTAAGAAGATAAAAACTTATATATATATAAGTATAATCAATAAATTCAACTCAAGAGATGAGTACTTACCTGAATATGTTGCCAAATCTTCATCTCCATCTTCAATACTCTTAACATCCTTAAGAAATTTTGATGAAGATCACCTTTCTCTCTCTCTCTCTCGTGCTCTCTCTCTCTCTCGTGCTCTCTTGTCCACGAAGAAGAAGAACAGAAGAAGAAGAACGAAAGAAGGTTCTCCTCTCTTCCTTCGTTCTTATCTCATATATATATAATAATAATAATAATAATAATAATAATAATAATAATAATAATAACAATAACAATAATAATAATAATAATAACAATTATACCATTAAATCTCCACCACACACAATTCCTTTTGACTTTCTTCTTCTTTTCTCTTTCCTTCAATACACACATTGAATCCAAATACAACAATAACCCCAACACTTTTAGGGTATACTTTAGGATATTACAATTCTCTCCCCCTTAAATAATTTCGTCCTCGAAATTATCCAGTATAATAACAACCCATTTAGAACAATTCACCATCTTAATTTCCATATGAAGATAATCGTATCTTACAATATAGTTTTATCAAATCTCATATCTTCTACTCTCCCCCTTAGAGATAATTATCTTCTCTGAAATTCATAATTCATCATTGTATAGGTATATATATATATATCTTTACCTCTTATTACTTTCTCAACAAAGCAATCAAGATATCTCATAACATCTCCAATACATTTTATCTTTGTACTAAAGTCAGATTATCACTTTAACTCTTTATAGATATTCTCTTAACTTTAACCTCAAAAATCATTAATCAATATCTTAGCATTGTTTATTCCATTCTTACCATCACTTTCAAAATAAACATTTACCAAACATCAATGGATAACTATATCCTTACTCTCATGAGTTTATTTCTCACCATGTACAATTAATATACCTCAATTTATTTATGTTCATTCATAAATCAGAATATTACATCATACACATTACCATTAAATCTTACACTCCCAATACAATTGCACATATTAAATCTCAATATTGCCTTGCAACTTTAATGAAACCTAGATCAATCGATTTATCTATCACAATATACTAACATTTCAACTTTATTTGATTCAAACCAACAATTAACTTATTGAAATTTATGATTGGATTTTACTATATATACTTATATATAACCTAAGTTCATTAGGTCAAACTTATATTCAAATTCTAATCTTTCCAAATTCATATATTCAATCAATATGAATCATGCTTATACATATACATTTCCTTATTTCAATAATTATATCATCATTTCTTATACTCATTCAAAATTTATCAATATTGCCAACAACTATAACTTCATAAACGAGCTTTTTCCCCAACCAAGTTGGTAATCCAAGTTTGGTTGCCCAACACATTGGGTCCGCATGGTTCCACAGGAGGCAGATAAGTCCGTTCATTTATCTTTTCACAATTCATTTTTCATAATCAATTAGGTACTCTACCTCCATTATAAGTCATTTCTAACATCATTGCCAATAATCATAGTTTCTCATTACATCAAAATAGTATACACGTATATCATTAATTATATTTAACATCTCATTATACAATCATATCATTTCCAACATTATTGATATATACATATTAATTTACATTATTCATACTCCCATAAATTTTAAGTTCATTCACATAATCACTTTACACTGTAAATGTATCCTATATAATTTTCAGTCATGATTACAATTTCTTCCCTTTTATTATTTCTTCACTTCACCCAATATTACTATATTTATATAATTATTGTTCTATCACACAATTCATAGCTTAAAACATTATCACAATTCTCTTCCCTTGCTTTACTTCTCATAATTACAATTAAAATTTTAATATCGTAAATATAAGATATAACTTCACCAATCATATCTTTTAACCATGTTTCTCGAAACATAGTTATCCATCTCAGTTCTAAATCTGAAGATAATAAAACTAATCACTAATCACACTAACCAAATCATATGACAATGATATATTAACAATCACACTTAGGGGTTGTAAATCAATATTGTTCTTCTATTATTCAATTTCCAACCTTTACAATTATAATACTAACTTGTATCACATAAATTATATATTTATTCTCCAAGCTTTTATTACACCAAGAATTAACACATTTTAATTTCATCTCCAAAACAGTTTGCTTTTGTTGAATTTATCATTATTAACCCAACTCATGTTCAATAATATTATCTTTAACATTTCCTAAGCCCAACCTTCAATTAGATACCAATCTTACACAAGTATCTTTCATTACTCCATTTCCAATCCATCTCTTCTAAAAATTTTCAAATATATAACTCCTTCCTTACAATTTCTTATTACACACTTATACATAAAAATATTTCCACATAAATTCTTTGAGCTCCAACACATCTTATGATAGTCTCATTTAGTTATTACTATAACAGTTTCACTGTTCAATAATACCCAGGTCTATTCTCACTCCTAATACCATTAAACATGTAATGATATAAAATAATAAACATATTATCCACACCTTCATAGATCACATTCATATCAAAAGTTCATTTCACAAATCCTCTTTATATAAACACATAATTATACAATTTATTAAATTTCCCTTTTTCATATAGTTTATACCAATTTAATATTTATCACTTTCCTTTGACTATTATCATGCTCATTTGTTTATCATAACTTAAGTTATTCATTAACTTCAATAAATATATACACTCTACTTATGACCTTATTTCACAAGGAGCTTAATCACATTTCCAATGTGATATCTCTCTCATATATGTTTTTTTTTTTAAATATCTTTAACATATTCTTCCTAGTCATTTTCATCCTTTCCAATCAAATTACTTAAAATAACTCATTTTCATTTGCTCAATTCCTTTTCTTTACTTTCAAACCAAATTTTCTTACTATCAATCACATCCCCTCAATTCCTAATACCTTCATGTGCACTAATATTCATTTCATATATCTCATGTATTACATACATTAAATTATCACTATTTACTTGGTCTTTATCCACATTCCATTTAAAACTATAAATTTCCAACTTACTAATTTACTTAAACTTCAATTTATTCATCTCACTCTCTTAATATCATTTTAAAACATCTTATATGAATATACCACCAAGCAACACCAAAACATATATGTTTCACAATTATTGAGCTCATTCCAAAAATCTAAATATCCCATATTACCACCATTAACATGAGCTTCCACAATATTCAAACATCTCACATCTCTAATATTGAAATCACCATGTTTGCATTAAAATAACAATACAAACAACACCAATATCTCTTTGTACTTAACCAACATCATCTCTTTTTCCTTTAAACAAAACCTTAAATTTGCCTATCCACACTTTCATTTATCACACTTAATCTATATCAATCAACTCATTCAATATTTCACCATACTATTATCGTTTAAACAATATATCTTTCCATATTACCCATTCAACAGTATTTACTCTTTCCAGAAATCCCAACATAAAGTTTATTAAAAAGAGATTCAAATATTAGAGGATAGATTACATACTTTAATTCTTAATTTTGTTTCTAACTCATTTCCAACTTTATTCTTCTAGCCATTTCTTTATAAATCAAACACATATCAATAATCAAACTTTTTACTTATAAACTCCATATCATTTCTTTATATCACAATCACCTCTCAATTATCAACATTTCAAAATTTATTTTCATATGAAACCTCATTTACATACTATCATTTATCTCATGTAATTCAAATACATCACAATTCACATAATGCCACGTTCGAGACCAACCTAGGTGTGAATGCATATGCATGTCTTACCAATTGCATTTCCAAAATCTTTTTTTTTTTCAATTCTTGTTTAAACTCTTCAAAAATTTTTCTTTTTAATTTCACTTAGGCCGAGAATCTCGAACCTAAGCTCTGATACCAAAATAATTGTAACACCCCCATACTCTATATAAGTACTATACATATACCTGGTATACATACAATACGTATATAAAGTATAAGAATGTCACTTTTCGTTTTACTTTGAAACCCTTTATTCAAGTTCAAGCAATATTACATTAAATTAAAGAACATTTACGAAAATCATTATTCTTATAAAAATACAACATAATTAAAATCACATATGTATGCATCACCTTCTAGTTGGTCTCGAGACACTCTTACCCTTCTCGTGGCATCACAGCTAGACTTCCAGATCAACCGCATAAATACCTGCGCGATTAAACATCCGCGCTAAGCCCGAAAGCTTAGTAGTACAACTAAATAATAAAATACACTTTACCAAAATTATCATACCTCATATGATTAGCATTATGTTTTATTGTTCTCTTACCACGTTTTCCTTTCTCAGTGCATTCTTCATAAGTTCCCACTAATCTCATATACATAAACATATACATTAATTCAACCTATTACCATTCAAAGACCTATTCAACACCTTTACGAAAGCAATTCTCACAAATTCCATATTCATATATATATATATATTTTACACATCATACTTTATTTTTATAAAATCATATATCAAGAAAGTCCCTCAAAACATATTCACCTTCAATACATCAATGCACATATTACAAAAGCATACTTCATAACATTATTATATCCACAATTCATCAAACATGAATCATACTTCCAATAAAGGCAGTTGTAGATCTCATTACTCATTTATTTCAACATTTAATATCACATTGACAACAAAGACAAACTTGGGCCCAAACAGCACACTAATATGTTATTCCAAGTTCAGAGTTACTGCTTTGGTCCATAATCATAATCATCAAGCCCGTAGGCATCATCTATATATATCTCTATCCATGGATAGTGTAACAGACCCAGTCTCTTGGACCATCAACCCGACTAAATCGAGGAGATCCTCAACCCGGCAAGACTGTTACAAATCATATATCTCATAATCACAATTAGCATAGTGTAACAGACCCAGTCTCTTGGATCTCAATTTGTCTCAAATTGAAGAGATCCTCAACCCGGCAAGACTGTTACCTTTCATTTTATAGGCATGCCTCCAAACTCAGAACTCTGAAAATGAATAACATATCAGACACACAATTCATCTATTATTTCATTATCAATTCTCATCATCATCTAGGCAAACATGTCCCACTTAATTCAATTGAATCATCACAGCCAATCACAATGGCTTCATATCACAATATATCTCAAATCACATTTCAAGTTTCATCATTGATATATGCAACATCAATTACATTACTAAACAAACATATCATGAATCAATCATACCATATAGGCATGCTTCAATCATAAAATTAGAGTAATTCATCATCAATGATCTCATGATATTCCACATTATACACAACATGCCATTATTCATATGCATCATCAATCTACATATAGTACAATACAATTCATGAGATTGACAATGCATAAAACCTAACATGGTTCATATAATATCAACGTTATCATCAAATCATATTGATCAATTCAATTCATCACTCAAGTATACATAATCAATGACATTGCACATACTTTTTCATTGATCATTATATCTTCCACATTTCCTATATTATCATTGATATATTCATACATAACAATTTACCTTATTCAAGAACTTAGAATCCTCCATATACATTTGGTTGGATCATTATCGTTTTAAGTGTGTTTAGGTACAAAAGACATTTGAAGATCCAACAATGTTTGAAGACCAAATAACAAACACATTTGCAAACACCCTCAAGGGACACGGCCAAGCTTGTGGCCGTGTCTCCCAATATAAACATCCAGTAGCCAACACGCCCAAGGGACACGGCCAAGCTTGTGGCCGTGTCACTCAACACCAATTCAAGCAGTAGCAAACACGGGCAATGGACACGGCCAAGCCAGTGGCCGTGTCTCTCAACACAACAATCCAGTACCAGACACGGGCAAGGGACACGGCCGTGTCTCTCAACATAAATTAGACAGTAGGAAACACAGGCAAGGGACACGGCCAAGCCAGTGGCCGTGTCTCTCCAAAACTCATCCAACACGGCCAAATTTGCCCTAACTTGGCCGTGTCTCTCATAACTTGGCCGTGTCCTACAATAATTTAAAGACCAAACACACGAAATTCATCCAAACCAAACCCCAAATCAACATTTCATCATTTTCCTTACAATTATCTCAACTCATCATCACTTAGATGTTAATTTCACACATTTATATACTTCAATCTCTTGTTATCATCCACTTACACACCAATCAAACCAAACATAACCTAAATCCAAAAGAAATCCAACTAAGAAGATAAAAACTTATATATATAAGTATAATCAATAAATTCAACTCAAGAGATGAGTACTTACCTGAATATGTTGCCAAATCTTCATCTCCATCTTCAATACTCTTAACATCCTTAAGAAATTTTGATGAAGATCACCTTTCTCTCTCTCTCTCTCGTGCTCTCTCTCTCTCTCGTGCTCTCTTATCCACGAAGAAGAAGAACATAAGAAGAAGAAAGAAAGAAGGTTCTCCTCTCTTCCTTCGTTCTTATCTCATATATATATAATAATAATAATAATAATAATAATAACAATAACAATAACAATAATAATAATAATAATAATAACAATTATACCATTAAATCTCCACCACACACAATTCCTTTTGACTTTCTTCTTCTTTTCTCTTTCCTTCAATACACACATTGAATCCAAATACAACAATAACCCCAACACTTTTAGGGTATACTTTAGGATATTACAATAAAGAATGTTTAGGTTAAGTTATTTAAAATGGGGTTTTAAATGTGTTCTAAATTATATATATATATATATAAATGTTTGAGAAACTTGGTGAAATTGAGGAGTATGGGTGAAATGGTGATTTGAAATTATTTAGGAGTATTTTCTGATGCAGGTTGTGTTTTGCTAAATTTTGGGATGTTCAAATTAGAGATAAAATTATGGCGAATGTTTTCAGAGATTTTCATATAAAATGTTTATTTTGAGTTCCTATAACAAGTAAAGAATATTTATATACTATTTAATTTTATATATTTAGTATTTGAAATTTTAAATCAGAAATGTGAAAATTTTTATTAAACCGGGTCGTGATATTTTTGTACCGTATATGCATATTCTTCATAAACTGGGTGTGTATTATACGTATATAGAGTATAAAGGTGTTACAGTCATGTCAGGTAAAAATTATATATTTCGCACACTCAACCACTTAAACATAATATATTCGCAATCTATGATAAAAATGAATCAAAAACTAATTTTTTTTTTCATAAAAAGAGTTTATATCAAATATTTTACTCAAACATCAATTAATTAATCTTTAACCATCACTCATGTCTAAAAATAATATCAAACCACTCATTTTCTTATAATGATTGAATTAAGAACCATACCCATCACTTATTAGTTCTTTTAACTCATTTTTCACTCATCAATTCATTTAACCAATATTTTTCAGTAATAATTCAATATAGATTAATCAATCAACCAATTCAAATATTAAAATTCATAGAAATTTAAATATTTGCAAATTAAAATACATAAGCACTTACCTCTTTCAAAATCCCTCTTCTTCTATCTTTTCCTCTTTTTCTTTAATCACTTGTTGATAATCTCACCTTTTCTAACTTATTATTCTAAAACTTATAATTATATGCAATATACTCTCGATTTTTATTTGATTTGAAGAAAGGAAAATGAAGAAAATGAGAAAGATGGTAGAAGTGGTGGAGATTAGCGTGGATGAAGATGAAAGAAGAGAAAAGAAACTTCTACACACACACACACATGTTTATCTATAATAAGTTCAATCTAGTATGACCAATCTCATTTTAACTATGGTGCACCCTCTTTCTTATCCTTTGATTCTAATTCAGTTTTTAGTCTCGTAAAACCGTTAAAAAATAATTTCTTTTGTAAATTTTAAGATTTACTATTTACATCATTTATCCATATCACCTTTATCACTATTCACTATCAATTATCAATATTAATTAAAAAGTTTACTATTTAAAATTTTAAATATTACATTACATATAACATATATCGACATATAAATAAATAAATAAATAATAGTTTTATACTCTTATTATTTTAAAATTTAACACGTAAATATTATTATATATATTATTATTTTAAAATTTAATACGTATATGTTATTATATGTAACATATACCAATATATAACTAAGCATATATCACTTTTATTCTCCTATTTTTTTTTTTGAAATTTAATACATAAATGTTATTATATGTAACATATAACTAAATATATATAACTTTTATACTCTTATTCTTTTGAAATTTAACATGTATATATTGTTATATGTAATATACATCGACATATATAACTAAACGTATATCACTTTTGTACTCTTATTCTTTTGAAATTTAACACATATATATTGCTATATGCAATATATACCGACATACAACCAAAGATATACCCACAGATATCTAGTTATATGAAATATATACTCACATATATCTAGTTATATGAAATATATACCCACATATACTATTATTATTTTTAAATTCAACATATATATTTAATTATATATAACATATACTCACATATAAATAAATATATAAAATAGTTATATACCAATATATATTCATATATACCCATATATACCAACATATATTGTTATTTTTTAGTTAAAGTATATGTAACATATCGATATGTACCAATATATACTGACATATACCCACATATATTGTTAATATTTAGTTAAAGTATATTTAATACATACCTACATATACCAATATATACCCACACATATTGTTATTCTTTAGTTAAAATATATATAATATATACCAACATATATGTAACACTATATATCTAATTATATATAACATATACCGATATATATCCACATATACCGATATATGCCGATATGTATCGTTATTCTTTAGTTAAATTGCATATAACATATACCGACATATGCCAACATATACCCACATATATATAACATATATTATTATTCTTTTGCACCGTACCTATGTATATTTAATTATATGTAACATATATCAATATACATTATTATTCTTTAGTTAAAGCATATGTAACATGTATATAACTAAACATATTCTTTTATTCTTGTATTCTTTTAAATTGTAATAAATATATGTTATATAAAACATATATTTACATATATTGTTATTCTTTAGTTAAAATATATGTAACACGTATCAATATATATCGACATTTATGAATATATAGCCACATATATGTAACATATATTATTATTATTTTGCAATATATATCCACCATATATCTTGTTATATGTAACATATAACCACATATATTATTATTATTTTGTTTATCTAGTTATATATAACATATATCAATATATACCGTTATTTTTTATTTAAAATATATGTAATATATACCAACATATATCAATATATACCCATATATATCTACATATATATAACATATATTTTATTCTTTTGTAATATATACCCACATATATCTAGTTATATGTAACATATACCAACATATATTTTTTTTATTTTTTCGATATATCTAGTTATATGTAACATATACATACATATAAATAAATATATAAAATAGTTATATACCGACATATATCTATATATACCCACATTTATTGTTATTATTTAGTTAAAGTATATGAAGATATACACAGCATATTCCTACATATACATATTATTTTGGAGAAAAATATCTGTATGCAGTCATTATATCTTAGAATATATAGATATATAGTAATTATAATTACATATGTCTATGGTTTCTAAAAAATTGTCAATTTATAACTGTAATATCTTAGTATATAAAAATATATGTAGCATATACCGATTATCTTGGAGAAAAATATCCATATGCAGCTATTATATCTTAGTATATATAGGTGTATAATAATTATAATTACATATATCTATGTTTTTTTTGAAAAAAAAATCAATATACAGCTATAATATCTTAGTATATTAAGGTATATGCAGCATAAACGTACATATACCTATTGTCTTAGTGAAAGAATATTACTATACATTTGTCATATCTTAGTATATGTAGGTATATGCTAACTATAACTACATATATATTTTTTTATTTTAAAAAATAATATCAGCATGCAACTGTAATATCTTAGTATATGAAGATATATGTAGCATATACATATATATACCTATTATCTTTGAGAAAATTATCTATATGCTGCTATTATATCTTAGTATATATAGGTATATACTAATTACAATTATATATATCTATGATTTTTAAAAAAAAAATCAATATACAACTATAATATCTTAGTATATTAAGGTATGTGTAGCATATACCTATATATACCTATTGTCTTAGTGAAAGAATATTACTATACAGTTGTTATATCTTAGTATATATAGGTATATGCTAACTATAACTACATATATATTTTTTCTTTCAAAAATAATGTCAGTATGCAACTGTAATATCTTAGTACATGAAGGTATATATAGCATATACCTACATATATTTATTTTCCTTGAGAAAATATCTATATGCACCTATTATATCTTAGTATATATAGATATGTACTAATTATAATTATATATCTATAGTTTTTCAAAAAAAAAATCAATAAACATCTATAATATCTTAGTATATTAAGGCATATGTAGCATATACATATACCTACATATATCTATTGTTTTAGTGAAAGAATATTACTATGTTGTTGTTATATCTTAGTATATATATGTATATGCTAACTATAACTGCACATATATATTATTTCAAAAAATAATATCAATATGCAATTGTAATATCTTAATACATGAAGATATATGTAGTATATACCTATATATACCAACATATATATAACATATATTGTTATTCTTTTACAATATATATTATTATATATAATAATATCGATATGTAACTAAACAAATATCACTTTTATACTCTTATTCTTTTAAAATTTAGCACGTATATATTATTACATATAATATATATTGATATATTAATAAATTTTAAAATATGAGCAAATGACAAAAGAACTTATTTTTAGTGGAGCCATAATTACTAAATTATTTTTTTTGGATTGTTTAACAAAAAAATTAGAATAATTTTCTTTTAATTAGTTAAAAAGGGACTAAAAAATCAAAATTTTATTTATTAGACTGAAGAGATATATTACATCTATATATATTTTTATAATACACACTCTATCATATATATATATATATATAGCAAACCCTGCAGCATATAAGTTAATCTTTTAATTATTGGAGGAGCTAACTTGACAATGTATATCATGAAAATTGATAAATATCCACGTATAAGTTAATAAAATTTATTAAAATTGATATAAATCTAAAAATTTAAAAATTATTTATTTGAAACATTTTATCGAACATATGGAATGTATTATATTGAAAGAAAAAAAAATCAAAATCATCATATTTGAAACAAAAAAAACAAAAAAAAACAATAAAAAAAATAAAACCAATTACAAAAGAAAAAACAAAAATTGAAATAGAAAATCTCATGGTTCTTGTTAAAAAATGTAAGGCAAAGAACACTTGCAAAGGCGTGATACAACAACAAAGTATTCATAAAACACTGCAAAAATAAATTCTATAAACTAAATTGAAAATACGCCAAACCTCTTTCCTTTGTGTTTCTTAAATTACATAAACATTCAAGCTAACCGGACTTGCTATCTAATCTATCAACTTGCTAACTCAACATATATACATATATATATATATATATATAGTAAAAAATGAGGCTTGATGGAGGAGGGGTTGTGCATGTGGCCCGACCTGGGTTGGGCAGGGTTCAAAAAATATAGTGTTGGGCTTTGGGCTTGATGGTTGAGCCCGAAGCCACCTCGGGTTGGGCTTTGAGTCAGAGGATAAATACCTTAGCCTGGCATGAGGTATTTAAAAAAGATGAAATTATATAAAATACTATATTTTTATTAAAAATTATATTTTTACGTTGGATATCTTTATATACATATCTACCTTATTAACTTTATATTTTTTACGGTCAAGACAAAAAAAAAATATTTTTACGGTATTTTCTTTGTCATGTTTTTTTATAGGAATGACACGTAAGAAGGTTGTTTGAGTACACCTCAATTATTGTCCCATATCTACCTTGTAATTTTTTATTATTCTTCATTTTAATAATAATCAAATTATATATAATTTTTTTGTTAATAAAATAAAAAAGATAAAGCAGTAAGATTTTGTAAACTTTAAAGATGTGCATGATCTAAGTTGATTTAAAAATATATTTTAAATTAAGTTAAAAAAATAATTTAATTTAAAAACATAAATTATAAAATAATAATTTAATTTAACAACATAAATTATAAATAATAATTTAATTTAAAAAAATAAAATAAAATAACTAATTTATACATATGAGATCAAGTATATTTTTTAAATTAATGCTTAAATTATTAAAAAATAATATTCAAACACAATATATAATAATCATTATTATTTGAATCTATGAATATTTTAATTTTAAGAAAATAAAACAAATATTGTAGTTTGTTTATAAAATTATTGATCATATTCTAATATCATTGCAAAATAATAGCATTATTTTTTTTCTTTCTTAAGAAAATTATTATATAATTTTTTAATATTATATGAATTAAATAAAGTTATAATTGAGTTTCTTATTTTTCACTTGATATTTTATGTATATTATTAATTTAATTTTTTTTTATTTTTAGCTGCCTTGATTGATTCATGTTTTCACTCAAATTTACTGAAATATATTAAAACTTTGAGTTAAAGATAACAGACATATATCTGAAGTATGCCATTTATTAATATGTTCAAAATGATATAAATTGAAATGGTAAAATAATATTTGTGTTCATTGAAATTAAACATATATATTTTTTCAAGTTTGTTATCTATATAAAATAGTTGCAGATACCGAAAATATATTTAACATATACTATTTTCTGAGAGTTATTTTTAATTTTTTCAAGCTTCAATATATATATATATATATACACATACATATATAGTAGTTGCAAATACAAAAAATATACTTAAGATATATCATTTCCTTGCAGTTGTTAATTTTATATTTTTTCAAGCTTTTAATTTGTGTATATAAAATAGTTGCAGATATTAAAAATATACTTAACATATACTATTTTCTTATAGTTGGTATTTTTATATTTTTCAAGCTTGTGATTTGTATTTATAAAATAGTTGCAGATACCTAAAACATACTTAGTGCATACCATATCCTGAGAAATAAAATTTTTAGTTTTTTCAAATTTGCAATTTTTATATTTTTTCAAGCTTGTGAGTTATGTATACAAAATAGTTGCAGATACTAAAAATATATTTAACATATATCATTTCCTTGTAGTTGGTATTTTTATGTTTTTTCAAATTTGTGATTTGTGTATATAAAATAGTTGCAAATATATAAGTATACTAAATATATACCATCTCCTGAGAATTAAAGTTTTTAGTTTTTTTCAAATTTGCAATTTATATTTATAAAATAGTTTCACCTACCTAAAATATATTTAACGTATATCATATAATGAGAGTTGATACTTTCAATTTTTCAAGTTTACAATATTATAAAATAGTTGTAGATATGAAAAATATATTTAACTTGTATCATTTCCTATAAGTTGGAATTTTTATTAGTTTTTTTTAAATTTTTAATCTATATGTATAAAACACATATTATCGATTAAAAATATACTTAATGTTTATCATTTATTGGGAGGACCAAAATGCCAATTAAATGAGATTTATTATGTTTAATAATATTTTTTTTATGGAAATGGTTTTATTTGAATTTTGTAATTTGGTTGTCTTTATTATTATTATTATTATTATTATTATTATTATTATTATTATTATTATTATTATTATTATTATTATTATATTTGGTTTATTTTACATTTTCAGATATGATGATTCCTTACACTTGACTTTTACCAATAAATAATAATAATAATTTAAAATTATAATTGAAATGTATGATTAAACATCATGTTTTAATAATAAATTTTCAAATAATGATATAAATTCAACTCTCATAATCTTTTAGATAATTTTAGTATCACCAAAACTAAACTTAAAGAAAGAAAAAAATTAAAGAGAATAGTAAAAAAATTAATGCAAGTTAAAAAAAAAATATAAAGAGAGAAATAATATAGATTTGTAAGGATGAATAAAGTTTGAATGATAATATTTGGAGGAGAGAAAGAGAGAAATATATAAATGGATGATGAGAGAAGGAGAGAGAAAAGGAAAAAAAAAAGATAGTATAAATGTAAAAATTTAAGAAAATGTAGTATTTTTGTAAATTTATTGTCTGGATAGTATTTTTGTAAATATTTTCCTTTTTAAAGTTATTTTTGTAAACTTCTCTTTAAAAAAATTAAATTAATTAATTTTTAATTAATTGTATTAATATTTATAAATAATTATATTGATTTTTATGTATAATTCTATATATAATAAAAATTATAGAATTAATAACTTAAAAAAATATGTAAAATATAAAAAATTCAATCAAAATTATAACATTAATAATTAAAATATATAAATATATATAATTTTTTGGGCCGCCCAAACTTGGCCCGTTGGCCTGAGCGGCCCAAATATCCCAGGCTACTTAGGCAAGGATCGAGATTCAAGCTTTATTTTTTTGGCCCGAGGTATTTCGGACTGGGCTACGGGAAAGGGCCAAACCCAACCCAACCCGGCTCATGCACAGGCCTAGATGGAGGGAAAACTTAGAGAATAATAATAGGGACAAGTTACCTACTATAAAAAGAGAAAAAAAATTGTTGGAGATTTCTTTCTACATGCTCAAACCTCTTTTATAGATTACTTTTTGGTAGAATAGTATAATTTTCCTTTGACATTTGATAATTGATTGAAAAGGAAAATGATTAGTTTTTTGTAGGTCAAAGACATATAAATTGTATTATTGATAGTTGTAATTTGATTTTGCATTGCTCTCATCTTGTTAGGCCATTTAGGTCTTTTTGCGCCTTGAAATTTGCAATTAGTTCTTATATTATTTTATCATCTCGTCAAATGAATGTAATTCTTAATAAAAAAAAGGTGTCTTTATTAATTTTAATGTTTCTTCACCTAAAGCTAAAATCAATACTGACCCACATGAACAAAGGGAGAAGTGGAGGAATAGTATGGGCATAAAGGAAGATGTAAAAAAAATTGAAGAAACACAAAAACCGTATATTTGAAAAAAATAAAACATAAAAAAGTATAAAAATAAAAAAGTAAAAGGTTAAAAATGAAAAAAAAACTAATAGTCGTAAAATTGAAAATGAAAATGAAAATATAATATATGATGTAATTTCCTCTAAAAAAATTTATCAAACTATCTAAAAAATAATTTTTATTTTAAAATATTATAAAATATAAAAATATTTACACTTTCAAAAAAAGTTAGAGTAAATTTTTAAAAATATTTCATCCCTATTAAAACAAATTTTTTTTCCCAAAAATATCTGTTCATCCTTGCTTCAATTTTCATCCTTTTTTTATAATCAAATTTCACTATTAAAAAAATATTTTAATAAAATAATAAAATTAATATTTTAAATTATTTTCAACACATAAAATTTATTAATTTTTGTAAAGGAAAAAGTTTAATTTTAATTATAAAGAATAAATAATAAGCAACAAAAGTAAAAAAAAAAAAGCAAAATATGTAGAAATATATTAATAAAAATTATTAAATTTTTTAAAATAAATTTTACATATTATACACAAAAAAAGTTAAAAAAAAATATTAATTTCATTATGTAGATGTTGTGTAGATTTTTGACAGATATTCTATATGTTTAGTAAATATTGTATGTATATTATATATCTATTTGTATATGTTTATATAATTCATGTAGATATTATGTAAATATTGTGTGTATATTGAAAAAATATAAAATTTAAAAAATAAAGTTAAAAATATTAAAAATATTTCGTAAATGTTTATTAAATGTTTAGTAGATATTCAATAGATGTTTAATAGATGTGGCAGATATTCGGTGGATACTTAGTATATGTTATTATTGTTTTGTGTATATTTTGTATATGTTATGTATGTATTATATGAATATTTTTTTTGCATGTATATTGAAAATATAATTAAAAAAATTATTTATGAATAACCAAACAAAAAAAAAAGAAAAAGAAAAATTATTGTTGAAAGAAAGTTAAAAAAAGGGAAAAAAATGCCGAGTAGAACTAAAATGAAAAATAAATAAATAAACTACCGTAATTTTGAAAAACAAGCTCCAAAATCAATAAAAGATGTAATTTCCTCTTAAAAAAGATCTCTCATTTTATGAATGTCGTGCATAAATTTTCAGTCAAAATTAAATAAAAATATTATAAATATAAAGAAAATAGGTAGAAAAAGAGAAATATGAGAAATTTTTTATTGTGAATTGTCTCTTATATACCACCCATAATGGGTACATATAGTAATGTAAGTAGACTTTATATAAGAATAAAAGATTATAATTATCATAAAGTTAATCATAATCTGAATAGGGTAAAATTAATTATAATCTTGATAAGATAAGATTAATCTAATTAAGTAGTCATCCTCATATTTTCTAACATTTCTCCATGGATGATTATTCTTATGAATATATCTCGTTAAAACTTTGCTAAGAAAAATCTAGTGTGATAAAAACTTAGCGAAGAATAAATAGTACAGTATTCATAGGTAACTTTTCCTAAAAAATACAACCAATTAAGATATTTTAAGTGAATAGATCCCAACATTATGTACATGTCATTTGAAGACTAATGTCGACAGTGTCTTTATGAATAAATTTGTTGGATTGTCACTTGAACTGTAATACCTTACTATTTAGAAAAAAAATCTAGAAAATATAGTGATTGAAAAATTAAGGAAAAATTAAAATAGAATAAAGTAAATTAATGACTTAATAAGATGAATTAATTTATTTAAGCACAAAAATATTATATTATAAGATAATGACTAAAAGAAACATTATCATTAAGTCATTATTTGCAATAATTATAATAAAAAATAAAATGCTCCTTTAATATACACCATAGAAAATATTCAATGATAAAATGGAAGACTAATTGCCCACTTGCATGTGGGTGGGGGGTGATTAGCTTAGATGAGTGACAAATGGATGGCGGATATGATGAGTTTTAAATTGCCAACCAAATAAAGAAAGAAATCACTTTTTTCTTTGAAAAAAATGTTCTCTTCAAAATAGTTATTTTTTTTTTTGCCAATGGGATGCTTTTCAAAAAATTGATAGCAAATCAAGGGGCTCTAATCTTAGTTTGAAAGAAAACAAGAAAATGTGAATTATAATCATTAGGTAATTAAAGCATATTCTCTATTTATTCATTTTAATTCAAATAAAGATTAATATTTTGATTAATATAATTATAAACATGTATATAGTACAACATATATATATATATTCACACATATAGTGATGTTGTAATTATATATTAATCTAATCCTATATATATATATATGATATGCTATTTATTTAATTATAATATGTTGTTTATTTAATTATAATGCAATTTTAAGGACATATATATACATATATATATATGCATATATATACATATGTAGTTTATTTACTTATACTGTAAGTATATATATATATATTATATTACGGTATATATATTTATAGAGATATGGTAATGTTGTTTATTTAATTACAATGCAAACATATATATATATATATATATATGGTTATATATATTACGATATATATATGTAGTATATTGTTTATTTAATTATAATGCAATTATATTCTAATCCCGAAAATATTCATATGTTACAGTATATATATACATTAAAATAAAATATAAAGTGGAATATGCTTAAATTTATATGTAAAAAAAGAAAATACAATTTTATAATGGATTAGGTTACAAAAATAGCAAAGAACAAAAGAAATATAACTAAATTGTAATTTGTATGGATATGACATGTAGCACACAAAGACCTAAAATAAATAAGACTCTCAATAATGATAAAAGAAAACCCTAAGTAATCTATGCTATAGATTGGACTAAATGTGACAAATAATAGTGAACACTATACAATGTAGGAAAAAGAGAAATAGAAGAACCCTCTGGACAAAGAAGGGAAGGCACTTCAAGAGGCTACATGTGAGTAATAATATAATGTGATTTCTAACATGTTCTATTATGAGCTGCACTGCATTGCTTAACTCTGGTTAAGTAGTATCTTATTTTTATTGACAATCTAATTTATGTTAACTGAGTTGAATTCTGTTTCTTGAAGAGCCATTTGTTTCTAATTAATTAATTTGTTCAAATATTTGCTTTTGATTATCTATTTATTGCTTAACCATTCATTTAATTTTTTGGCAAATTGTTATTAAGCTATTTTTATCTGACTCTTGGTTGAGTTATTTATCTTATTTTATTGATCTTCTAATTTTTTTTGTTGAATTTATTGTTAAGCTATTATTATCGACTTTGATTTTTATATTGATTTGAATATATAATTATTAAATTTCTCTGATTATTTTGATAAGATTGCTTGTTAAGCTTATTGTTTGATCTCCACTGTTGTGGCATAACCCAACTCTGGTGGGGGTTAAATCACTAGATAGTGTACATTGGTATTCTGTTATATATAAAAAGGGGAAAGTTACCACCTAATATACACCGCCCTATTCTAAATGTCATAATATATATTTGTTATAACTGTGATTATATATTGTCTACGGCTTTTTGAATCTTGTAAGGTTTATTTTTTTTCTAATATGTTGATTACTCCCTTTCTCACTTACTCTGCCTATGCCTCTGTTTAAGTTATTTATTGATTATCCCACCTAGCTGCATGTTAGGTTATAATTTACTGAGTTGATGGTTCATTCCTCATCACCATTATTTTTTTCAAATTAGTGATCTACAGGTTGGAACATCTAGATTCCTACTTCCTAGCTATTCACTCTATTAGTTAGTGCGAGAAGCAGTTTATGTAATAATAAATAAAGTTTGTAATGTATTTATGTTCTGTAGTTCTCTATTGGATACAATGTAATAATAAAGGTTATAACTATGTCTATAAACTTGCAATATAAATAAGGTTATATTAATATAAGTTTTTGCAAGGATATTAGATGATTTGAACATGTTTTGAAGAAAGTTCTTTATGGTATCTAGCGGCTTTAAGCTGACCTGAACCCTAAGACAGTCTCACCTGGGGATGGCAATGGGTCAGGCATTTTCGGGTACCCGACCCATCTTGATCCGTTTATATAGGATATGAGTAGTTTATAAATGGGTTTGGATGAGTATGAGTAGTATTTTTACTACCCGTGATGGGTTCGGATAGACCCTTAGGTACCCATTACCCGAACCCGATTATATATTAATTATATTTTATTAAAATTTTAATTATATAATTATTATATTATATTTTAATTATAAAATTATGTGGTATAAAATTATTTTAAATAAAATTATGTTAATATTAAATATTTATTTATAACTATTTAATTGAAAAAATTATAATTTATAATTTAAATTTTATAATATTTTAAAATTTTTATATTTAAACGGGTAATTAAACTGGTTTGGGTAGTCAATGGATAATATTAAACGGGTTTGGGACGGGTACGGGTATAACTATAATCGAGTTCAAACGGGTTCTGGTAGTTTAAAAATTAAACGGGTTCGAATTTGGGTAGGGCAAATTTCACTGGTATCCTACCCATTGCCACCCCTAGTCTCACCTTTCATGGTACCTGCCTCTGTGTTTTGATATTGTTGAGTTAACTCATCATACAAGAATTGATTGAGCAACTGTTGTGGATAGTAATGATACGGGCAGTGAAACAATAAAGATTTGAAGAGATTCCACGCTTCATAAAACGGTTCTCCATCAAATTGGGCGAAAGTTGCAATAGTCCCTCTAAGCTCCTTTGTTTTCTGGTGTGAATAAAATTTTTTCATGAATTTTTTATACACTTCAGTCCATGTGGTTAAGGAATTCTCTGGTAAAGTCATCAACCACGCCTTCACCCTATCCTTCAAACTGTATGGGAAACATCTCATTTTAAGTTCATCTTTCGTTAACGCTTGCAAGGGGAAAGTGTGCAACTTTGTATAGAAATCACGAATGAAGTTGAGAGGGTCTTCATTAAGCAATCCATGGAAGGATGGCAGCATACTATAATGAGTATTTTTGAGTTCATAATTTCTTGCTGCGTTGCTCAACCGAATACATGACGTTGTCACTCCAATGATCGGTCGAGCAAACTCCTTCATAGGCGGTTCCTATACTTCACCTATTTTTACCTCTATGTTCTCTCCAATTTGCTCTCCGGTGTCTTCTCCCACTTGCCCCAAAGGATCCACTTCCTTGATTCTAGGAAGCCTATGAATATCGTCTATAAATGGAGCTAGTTCATTTCTATGGGATCTTAGTCCTTGCATAAATCACCTAGGAAAATCAAGAAGAAATACTTTAAACACTTTAAACAATTAAAATAAAAGAATTAAACTACTATTAACAATTGCCTTCCCCTGCAACGACGCCAAAAACTTGTTACGCTCTACTTAATACTATTATAAGTGACACTCGCAAGTATACGAGGTAGTTATAGTAAATGGTGGAACGTCCCAAAGTCATCTCACAAGAAAGGTGTTTGTTGATAATAGTTTTATTGAAATAAATAATTTAAAGATTGAGTGTGTTGTATTGAAATGATGAAAAGTAATTAAAACCTAAAGTGAAACAAGTAATGTTTGTGCAATATTAATTTAAATTCTTGGAATGGTACCTATGATTTGTAGGTAAATTTAACCAAAGCTTAATTCTCAATTATCCATTAACATAACTTTATAACTTAATTTCCTCCTTAATGTTAATTTGCAATTATTAATTTATTAGTTCTCACATTCATGAATTAATAAAAACCAATTACCTTAACTAGCAAATTAAGTACACCTTAGAACTTATATTTCTAATTCATTCTTAGGGTAGTTGATTGCATAGTTCCAATATCAAATTTCACCTCTCGATCCTTCATTCAATATTAAGAGATCAATAGAAGGCCACTCTATCAACTTAACATATAATCCAATGCAAACAACTAATAACAAGTTATATTAATGAAAATGTTGAATTAAGTCATTTAATCAAATATTCTACAAATCCTAAGCATGAGTAATTTAGCTCATCATCAATTCATGGTAAACATTCATCTCAATATAATTCAACTCACAAATATTCACTGAAGTATTAATGTATACAACAACAAAATTTGAAAAATAAATTAATTAAGAGAATAAAAAAATCCCTTGAAGATGCCAAGAGTTTAACTTCTTGTTCTCACTCCTAGCTCAACTTGAATGTGATGAAGAACTCCCAAGTCTTCTTAAGATCTTGTTCAAGAACTACCCAAGCACCACCCAAAAAAAATTCAACAAACTTCTTTATCTCAGAAAAATGAAGACGAAAGGAATTAGATATGGCGATGAAGATTCTCCTTCAAAATAAGAACCCAAATCCCTTTTCCAACTCGCCTCACTCCTCTTTATCTCTTCCTTTTTCTTTATTTTATGTTTCTTGATCTGTCCACACGAACCTAACTCCCTTTCGAAGTAATTTGGTGAGTGGAGTAGCTATCAAAGAAAAACCTTTCACAAACCGTCGATAATAGCCTACCAAACCTAGAAAACTTCAAACTTCAGTCACTGTCTTCGGTGGACTCCAATTCAAAATAGCTTCAACTTTACTCAGATCAACTCTTATACCCTTTGCTGAAACCACATGACCGAGAAAAATTACTTGATCAAGCCAAAACTCACATTTAGATAGCTTAGCATACAATTGCTTCTCTCTCAAAGTTTGCAATACAATTCGCAAATGCTTGTCATGATCCTCCTCACTATGCGAATACACCAAAATATCATTGATAAAAACCACTACAAATTCATCTAGATAGGGTCTAAACACCCTGTTCATTAAATCCATAAAAGCTGCTAGTGCATTCAATAACCCAAAAGGCATCACCAAAAACTCATAATGCCCATACCTTGTGCAGAAAGCTATCTTAGGTACATCTTCCTCTCTGATTCTCAACTAATGGTACCCTGATCTCAAATCAATCTTAGAGAAAACTGCTGCTCCTTTCAATTGATCAAAGAGATCATCTATCCGAGGCAAAGGATACTTGTTCTTGATGGTCACCTTATTCAACTGCCTATAATCAATGCACAGTCTCAAATTACCATCCTTCTTCTTCACAAACAAAACAGGTGCTCCTCACGGTGACGTGCTAGGATGAATGAATCCTTTATCCAACAACTCCTGCAATTGCACCTTCAACTCTCTCAACTCAGCAGGTGCCATCCGATAAGGAGTAATAGAGATGGGAGTGGTACCAGGCAACAAATCGATACCAAACTCAACCTCTCTCTCAGGGGGTATCCCTGACAACTCCTCAGAAAAAACATATGGGAATTCAACAACTATGGGTATACTATCTAATCGAGAACCCACTACTTTGGTATCCACAACATGAGCAAGATAAGCATCACACCCTTTTCGAATCAACCTCCTAGCTGCAACAGCTGAAACAAACATAGATGCAAGATGTCTCTGCTCACTAGATACCATCACACTTCTACCATCACCGGTTCTCAGAGTAACACACTTATTCTGACAATCTACTACAGCTCCATGCTTAGACAACCAATCCATGCCTAAGATCAGATCATACTCCTTGAAAGGCATTTCAATCAAATCACCCAAGAACTCCTCATCCTGTACAACAACTGGACTATCTCGGTGCACCTTACTCACCACAACACTATGCCCTAAAGGATTTGTCACCAAAACATCAAATCCTAGGGACTCGGAAATGCAATTCAGTCACAGGAAAGATGGATGCACTTATGTATGAATGCATAGATCCAGGATCTATCAAAGCAAGAACTGAAATGCCAAATAAAGAAAAAGTACCTGCAATGACTGCTGAAGCATCCGGATGCCTCTACATCACATACACCCGCTGTGATGGCCCAGCCTCATCTGGCCTACTGCCTCCGACTATAGAGCCTCCTCTCTGGCTAAACCCAGGTCGACCACCTCTATTAAAACCTCTACCACTACGACCTCCTCTAACACTAGGTCGAGCAACTGCAGAATCTGCCTGTCTATCCTCTGGTGGCTCTGGACACTCTCTGACAAAATGATTTGGTGACCCACATCGGAAACACACTCCCGAAGTACCTCTCCACCAGCAATCACCTCCGTGTGCTCTACTACAATGAATACAAGTAGGTGGAGCAGACCTCTGAGCCACGGGGGTCAATGCACTAGCCACAGAAACTGTAGATCTTGATCTCTGCCTCTGATGTGGTACTGACCTACCGGGCAGCCTCTGGCCTGTACTAAACCTCTGAAAATGACCTCCCCAACCTCTCTTTGCATATGAAGACCTTGCCTCAAACTGGGGTCTCCTAACTTTGGTCTCCTCCTCAGTAGCAGCTGCTGCAATGCCCTGCGCTCTCTCAACACTCTTGGCTGCTGCAACTAACTAGGAAAGATCCTGATTCCAGAAACCAGTAACAATACACATAATAGAGGGTCTCAAGCCCTCCTCAAATCTCCTGCACCGGTCTATCTCATCTGAAATAATCCCACCAGCATAATGACTCAACTGGATGAACTCTATCTCATACTCTGTCACTGTCTGGTTATCCTATCTCAGATTCAGAAACTCCATCTTCTTATCATCCTTATGCTCTCTCGGAGTATACTTCTGCTCAAACTCCCACAGAAAATCACCATAAGACAGGGTTGGTGGATCATCCATCGCATATGGAACCGTCTTTCACCAATCATATGCATCTCTCTGCAGAAGTGATCTAGCATAATCAAACTTTTCCTTAGGAGTAGCTTGCAACTGGATGAATACCCTCTGAACTCTATCAAGCCACTGCTTAGCTACTGTAGGATCTATAGTACCAATGAAATCCTCAGCTATGAACTTCCTCAATTTATCATACTGCCTCATCGGTAACTGCGGCTGCGGCTGCTGTGGCGGCTGCTGCATTGGAGCCTGTCTCAATAAATCTACCATATGCCATAATCAAACCGGCAGAATCTCATCAGCTACCGGTCTCTCTAGCACAGGAGCAGGTGCCTCTCCAGCTATCTCAACCCTAGCTCCATCTCTATCCTCAATAGGAACTACACTTTCAGCACTACCCTCTACAGACTAACGTGATTGAGACGCCATCACTATCTATATCTGTAAACACAGCAGAAAATACCTCATCGAAGATCAAAAACTGCCAGTGCCAATGCATGTATCTTATTTTAAAACCATATTTTAAAAATTAAAATTTTCTTTTTGTTATAATTCACCTAGGTTGATATACGTATAGAGGATATAAGAGTGTCACAGTCCATTTTAAACAAACCAAACCAATCTTTAAACTTAAAACATTTAATCGTATATTATAGAAAATATTAGATAAAACATCCTTTATTAAAATATATACATACATATATATATATTTATTACCCCAAAAGTTTATCCAAAACCATTTGTTTAATAAGCAGCGAAAAATGCAGCGGAATATACACATGTTTACATCAAAATCAATAAGTACAAAAATATTAAAATTTATACATGTTGACAGTTCGTCTCTGATCTTGATGCCCAAAATCAACATTGATCTTAAAGTCTCAAGCCTAGACTCGACTCGGTCTAGACGAGCTCTTCGGCACAACTGGATCTACCCTGTCACCTGCGCGATGAACCACAATCACGCTAAGCCAAAAGCTTAGTGGTACAAACTTTGATTCAATATAGATTAATGCGATGCTAATGTACAACACATTTGGATATAACAACTCATTACATTATATCTCAATATATATATATATATATATCATTTGCATCACATTTCATAATTCACATTAAAGCAAAGACAAACATGGCCCTAAAAAGGATCTAATATGCTATTCAAAGTTTAGAGTTATTGATTTGGTCCGTATTGACACCTTGTGTCTAGCCCCGTAGACAATATATCCATGGATAATGTAACAGCCCTAATCTCTTGGACCTCAACCCGACTAGACCCTTAGGCCCCAGTATCTTGGTCCTCAACCCGGCTAGACTGCTACAGTTTTAAGGCTTACGACCCAGTCTTCTCACCCCAAAAATATCATATTTATCAGCTGGGCCTGGCTTACGACCCTGTCTTTTCACCTGCCCAAACCCAGAACTCTAAAAATTGAATAACATACTAGGCACACAATTTATTCATTTATCTCATTATCAAATACTTTCATAATTCCATTCTCATTTTCTCATGATCAAATTAGGCACATTGCCTTAATATATCATCATTTTCTCACCTTTCTCATTTTTTCTTTTGTATCAATATCAATTTGTCAAATTATGATTTCACATATCTTATCACATTGTTCCACATTTCATTTCATATACAACACATTACTCAATTGCTTTGATACATCATTATAATTCACATTATGAATATCATAACATATAACTCATTCATTAACAATTTATCAAGTAACTTAACACATTTCTCAACTAAATGTGTTAAGTCCCAATGTCATGTAAATGTATGCAATCATTCAAAGCTTGTACTTACCTCTAAAAGCAACAACACCACTCTATCAACCTCCTCATCCAAGATGTCTCTCAAACCTTGGCTAGGGGTAACTCAATTCTCTTCAAAACCTAATCCAAAGGTGATTACACATACTCACTTAGTGATACACATAAGAAATTAAGGAAGAGAACTATCTAGGGCAAACCCTATACTTGACACGCTCAATAACACGGGCATGTCCCTGACCGTGCCCTAAACCCACAACACAGAAGCTTTGACACGCTCAGTGACATGGGCGTGTCACTGCACGTGTCAATTCTCCTCCAACACAAAAGCTATGACAAGCTCAGTGACATGGGTGCGTCACTGGACGTGTCAATCTTTCAACAACATAGTAGTTGTGACACGCTCAGTGACATGGGCGTGTCACTGGACTACAGCACAGAAGCCGTGACACGCTCAGTGAAATGGGAGTGTCACTGGACATGTCACCAACCCAAAAAAAAGAACCAACGACAAGCCCAAAGACATGGCAGTGCTCCTAGGCGTGTCAGGCCAAAAACACTGAAATCGACACCAAAATGCCACAACCAACAATCATATTTCTATACCCTAATCAACACCACACAAACTCAACCAAATCCATAAATATACTACAATATACTTGAGTAACCACTAAAAAAACTCAATTGCAAACATCAAAACACAATCACAGCCATAAATCACAACTCAAACTTACACAATCCACAACTCTTGTCTCTTACACCAAACTTAACCCTTTCTTCAATCCAACCCCAAATAACAAAGTTAAATAAGATCAAACACTTCAAACATACCAAAATCAACCATAAACACATCTATAACAACCAACCAACAAACCCCTAAACACAAACTCAAAAGAAATCAAAGAAACAAGTTGGAAACTTACCAAAAGTGAAAAAATCCTTAAAACTCCAACTTGATCTCTTGAAATCCTTCAAATCCTTGAGTTAGGAAGCAATAAAATCTCTTTTCCTTTGGTTGATAATAGTGGCCGGTGAAAGAAGAAAGAAGAAGAAGAAGAAAATGCAAAGTCAACCACACTCTTCTCTTTTAACCAAACACTTTCCCCAAATCACTCTCCACCACGCAATTTAACAATATAATATTAAACCCACTTATGTCATCCTCCACTATCTTTAATTAAATATATTTAAATACTAAAATATCTTTTGACCTATTAAACCCATTGACTTGTATATAATGTATATATCTTCATATATATAACATATACACATCTTCCTATCATCTTTCACGTAATTACATATACAATTAAAATCATTTAATTAATTTACAACAATTAATATTTCTAAAACTTTTAGGGTATAGTTTGGGATATTACATCTTCCACTCTCTTAGCTCTAGATAATTAAGCACCCTCTATTTTTATTTTTATTTTTATATTATTTTTTAATATTTTTTTAAAATAGGGTTTGCAACTAGAGAACACAATAATTTGCAAGTTAAAATCCACTAGTTTTAACCCCACACTTTGTTTAACACAACACTCAATCACTAAAGCTCCTAAAATGCTCCTTACCTAATGAAAGGGGGTAAGAGTTAAAGGCAAAATGGTTCAACACTAATGGTGATGTGAAAGAGAGAAAAGGAAAAATGAAATAATGCTCAAAATTGGCGAACTAAGGTCGAATATAAAGTCGGTATTTTTAAGCTAAAGTGGGTACACCTAATTGCCTTAATCATATTGTTGCTTAATTGAAATTTTATATAGTCTCAAGATGCATATCAAAGTAAGTTCTAGCAATTCATTAATCAAGGATGTTATCCACACACATAAAGAATAACAAGTTAGTATCCAAATTAAAAGGCTCAATTCTCACAAGTTTAAAAGGCAATGCAAGGAATATCCATCCAAATTAACAACAAGCATCAATTTTATCCAATTCTCAAATTCATGCTTCAAAAATTAAAGGTCATCTATCAATAAGGTTATAACAATTGAACTTAATAACAATCTAACAATATGGCACAAGGAATAACACTTGAATAAAAATAAGAAATGAAGCACCCCACACTTAAGATTGACATTGTCCTCAATGGAAACTAGGATAATTAAAAAGAGAAAGAGTTAAAGTACAACCTATTTTCCAACATTCTTTGTGTGAGACAAATGCTACCTTTTCAACCACAAAATATTAATTTTTCATGAACAAAATAACAAAAAAAAAAACAAAATATGGGAAAATAACAATTAAAATATCCAACAACTAAAAAAAAAGAAAATAAGAAGTGTTTGCAAAAAGCTGAAGTAGACATGATCTATGGTGATGAGGGATGTGACGATGATGCTGCTGAAGAATGGAGGCTAAGAATCTTGGCAAGGTTGCTGCTGATTTGCTCCAATTGGTGAAGGACTTCCACATGATTTTGATCCACTTTATTTTCCAAGGCTTCTATCCTACTAATAATCTCTTGATTTTTCAAAATCGGAGCGTCTTCATCTAAATTGAGTGAATCCAAGTCGGAATCCTCACTAACACTTTGCCTCTTTTGCTGGTCCACTTTTGCAACTTGCTCTTCAGAAGCCATAACATAAGCCCCGCCCCTCTTAGTAACCATGCACATTTTTTCCAAAGTAGCAAGGTCTAATGAATCACAGCCTAAAATTCTAGTCATATTGCATGTGTCTGGGTCAAAACCATCGATAAGTGCCATAGCTAAGGTGGTCACCAATCCACCTATACAAATTGCGCCCTTTTTTTTTATTTGTGACATTATAAAAAATATCGGCTAACCAATAGCTAGTACTCACAGGTATTGCATTATTCGCATAATCTAAGAAAAATAGCTCACTCAATTCTATCACCCCGGGCTTTCTTTCCATGCAAAGAATCCACAAGACATAAATCTATGTAAATATCATAAGGCAGGATTTACCAATCTCATTGCCTTGGCCGATTTGGCCACATACATTCCACCCAAGCCTATTGCTCCCCATGCAAATTGTTGTTTAAAACCTTTAGGTACACATTTTTCTCCTTCTTGGTGGAAACCAAAAATAGAATTCAATTGCTCAATATCAACAAAATATGGTTTTCCAAACAATTTAAAGCCTAGCCTAGTGCAAATTTTATCCTCATCTCTTTCAACCTTAAGAAAGGTTAGAAATTCAATAGTAAGTTCTTGGAATTGCATAGGTTTAAGGGAAACTAATCTCTCCCATCCTCAGTTTTGCACATATCTATGAAAATTTTCTCTAATTTGAAGAGCATCAAGAGAGTCTTCGATTACATACCTCGTTGGAAAGAAACCCCTTGCAATGAGAGCCATTTTCTTTGAAGATGATGAAGAGGATGATGGAGGTTGCTTCCTCTTATGATGGGACACCATATTGGTTCTTGGCATCTTAAATCTTGGTGAAAAATTAAAGAACGGAGTGATTTTGGTGAAAAATGGAGAAAAATGGAGGATTTTGGTGAAAAATTTGAAGATTTTAGGGTGGGTATGGTTGAGTTAAGAGAGAGAGGCGAGAGAGAGAAAATGAAAATGGAGGTGAAGGTTTGAAATGAGGAAGAAGATGGAAAGTTGGGTTTTAAATCATGGGTTTTAAAGTTGCATGACACGGCCAAGTCACGTGGACTTGGCCATGTCATTAGTTATGGGCTGGACAAGGCCACGAACACAGCCATGTCTCATGGCCGTATCGGCTACAGTGAAAATGTAGGGCGAACATGGCTGGGTTTGACACAGCCATGAACACGGCCGTGTCTCATGGCCGTGTCAGCTACTGCCATTTTTTAAAAGTTAAGCCATGTCACCGAAGTATATTTATTGCAATCTTCATTTCTTTTCCCCGAAATGCCATCAACATAAAAACCAATCACAACACCCATTCCAATATCTTATTATAAACTAACAGAAATGAAAATTAGGAAGTCAAAATACTAAAATTAAATGAATGAAAGAAATTCAAACAAATGGGTTGCCTCCCATTGAGCGCTTCTTTAATGTCATTTAGCTGGACATTATTGCATTACTTGTCGACAAACACCAAACTCTCAACAATTTTTGCATTATCAATTTTGTCAAAGTAGGGCTTCACCCTTTCCCTATTTACTTTAAATGTTTCATTGGTGTTCAAGTTGCGTAACTCAACAACCCCATATGGGAATGTTTGAATTACTTAAAATGGTCCACTCCAATGAAATTTCAATTTTTTGAGAAACAATTGCATTCTTGAATTGAATAGGAGGACTTTCATTCCCGATTCGAAAGTCCTTCTAAGGATCATCCTGTCATGCATAACTTTTATTTTTTCCTTATAGATCCTTGAACTCTCATAGGCTTCATTCCTAAGCTCATCAAGTTTGGAAATTTGCAACATTCTTTGCTCTCTTTCTCCTTCTAAGTCCATATTCGTGGTCTGTATTGCCCAATATGCCTTGTGTTCCAATTCCACCAGTAGGTGGCAAGCCTTGCCAAAGACCAACCTATAAGGACACATTCCCAATGGCATTTTGAAAGTAGTCCTAAAAGCCCACAATGCTTTCGGAAGTCAGATTGACCAATCCTTTCTTGTTGTGCTCACCGTCTTCTCCAATATCCCTTTGATTTGCTTGTTGGATATCTTGGATTGTCCGGATGTTTGGAGGGTGGTATGGAGTTCCCACTTTGTGTCGAACGCCTAACTTGGTCATCAACTTATCAAACCATTTGTTGCAAAATTGGCTTCCTCCATCACTCACTATTGGTAGCAGAAATTATCACTGGTTGAGAGTTATTCTCCCTAAGAAAAATGTACTTTAAGTGCTTTGGGAGTTCTTTAAGTTCAATCCCTTTTGGTTGAATATCCTCTTTCTCAATTTCAAGTTCTTCTTCAACACTCTCATTGTTCAACATGGAATGGCATTCCTCAATCTCTTTATTAAAAATCTCAGCTTCTTTACCTAAAGTTAGGGCCCTTTCTAGCTTGCCTCCTCCACTTTCTTGCAAGAAAACTTCTCGAACAACAAGATCAGTAAAATCAATGAAAGAACAATCTTCATACAAAGCAGTAGTGGGAATAAGGGAAGTGTTAAAAATTGAAAATTCTACTATTTATCCCAAAATGGTCATGGTTAATTGTCCATTTTTAACATCAATCAATTTATTAGTTGTAGCCATAAAATGCCTCCCTAATAAGATTGTATGATCAGAATCCCTAGGGATTTCTTCCTCCAAATCTAAGATAATGAAATTGACTAGTACAATCAAACCACCCACTTTAACTAGAACATCTTCTATGATCCCCTTAGAATATCTAAGAGTTCTATCCGCAAGTTGCAGCACCATTTTAGTTGGTTTGAGTTCCCCTAGCTTTAGCCCCAAGTAAATGGAGTACGGCATCAAGTTTATACTAGCTCCTAAATCACACATGCCAATGGTTTCTTTCCCATTCCCCATAGAAATGTTAACTATAAAGCTCCTAGGATCTTTTAGCTTAGGAGGTAACTTGTGTTGTAAAACAACACTTGTTACTTCCAAGATTATCACCTTCTCATGCAACTCATACCTTTTCTTTTTAGTGTTTATCTCCTTAAAGAATTTGACATAAGATGACATATTTTTAATCACTTCAAGTAAGGGTAGGTTAATACTTAACTTTAAGAGCATATTGTAAATTTCAGAAAATTATTTATCAAGCTTCCCATTTTTTTAACCTGCTTAGGAAAGGGATTGGCGGTCTGTAAGGATTTGGAGATTTATGAAGCTTTGGTGCATCGGATGCCTCCTCACTTCCCTCCTTGGGTTCACTTAGTTGACTTTTGCCTTTTTGCAATTCCTCGCTCCTTTCTTGAACTGTACCTGCATCCAAAGAATCATCAACTTTATTATTACCAATTTTACTATCAATTACCTTACCACTTCTTAAGACCGTGATTGCTTTGGCTTGCTCCGATTGACTTGGAAATTTTCCTTTCTGATGGGCTTGATGTTGAGCCACTTGAATTTTCATCTTTTTAAGTGATGCTTCCAAAGAGTCAAACTTTTCATTGTTTACTTCTTGATTTTGAGTGCTTATTTGAATGAAAGAATTCAAATTGTCCTCAAGTGAAGGTTTCTTAACTTGCTCTTGATTCGAGGGTTGCCCTTGAAATTAGGGACCTTTTTGATATGGTTGGAAGGGTTGTTGAGGTGGAGCACGTTGTTGATTCTTCCATGAAAAATTAGGGTGATTTCTCCAACCATGGTTATAAGAATTTGAGTATGGTTCATTCCTTTCCCTTTGTTGGAACCCTTCAAAAGCATAAACTTGCTCTTTCCCTTCTTGGAATGGATCAAAGCTTGAAGGGCACACATTTGATTGATGGCCTACAAGGCCACATGATGCGCATGATTCTTGGCTTGGCATTGATAAGTTTCCTCTAGTATGTAGCAATTTCACTTGTCTTGTCAATTTCGCAATTTGCCTTGCCATCTCTGAGTTTGCACTTAACTCATGTGCCCCTCTTCTCCTTTCCCCAATACTCTTTTTTTGAGAAATTTCTCCCAACATTTCAAATAATGAAACCGTTTCAGCAGCTCTTTTCTCACCCATGGCCCCTCCTGCAGCATTGTCCATTGTGTTTTGATATTGTTGAGTTAATCCATCATAAAAGAATTGATTGATCAACTGTTGTGGATAGTAATGATGAGGGCACTAAAACAATAAAGATTTGAAGCGATCCCACGCTTCATGAAACGATTCTCCATCAAATTGGGTGAAAGTTACAATACTCCCCCTAAGCTCCTTTGTTTTCTAGTGTGAATAAATTTTTTCCATGAATTTGTTATACACTTCAGTCCATGTGGTTAAGGAATTCTCCGGTAAAGTCATCAACCATGCCTTCGCCCTATCCTTTAAACTGTATGGGAAACATCTCATTTTAAGTTCATATTTTGTTAACGCTTGCAAGGGGAAAGTGTGCAAGGTTGTATAGAAATCACGAATGAAGTTGAGAGGGTCTTCATTCGGCAATCCATTGAAGGATGGCAGCATATTATAATGAGTATTTTTGAGTTTTTAATTTTTTGCTGCATTGCTCAATCAAATACATGACGTTGTCACTCCAATGATCGGTAGGGCAAACTCCTTCATAGGTGGTTCATATACTTCACCCATTTCTACCTTCGTGTTCTCGCCAATTTACTCTCCGGTGTCTTCTCCCACTTGCCCCAAAGGATCCACTTCCTCGATTCTAGGAAGCCTATGAATATAGTCTACAAATGGAGCTAGTTCATTTCTGTGGGATCTTAGTCCTTGCATAAATCACCTAGGCAAATTAAGAAGAAACACTTTAAATACTTTAAACAATTAAAATAAAATAATTAAATTACTACTAACAATTGCCTTCCCCAGCAATGGTGCCAAAAACTTATTACGCTCTACTTAATACTACTATAAGCGACACTCACAAGTATACGAGGTAGTTATAATAAATGGTGGAACGTCCCAAAGTTGTCTCACAAGGAAGGTGTTTGTTGATAATAGTTTGATTGAAATAAATAATTTAAAGATTGAGTGTGTTGTATTGAAATGGTGAAAAGTAATTAAAACTTAAAGTGAAACAAGTAATGTTTGTGCAATATTAATTTAAATTCTTAGAATGGTACCTAGGATTTGTAGGTCAATTTAACCAAAGCTTAATTCTCAATTATCCATTACATAACTTTATAACTTAATTTTCTCCTTAATGTTAATTAGCAATTATCAATTTATTAGTTCTCACATTCATGAATTAATAAAAACCAATTACCTTAACTAGCAAATTAAGTACACTCTAGAACTTATATTTCTAATTCATTCTTAGGGTAGTTGATTGCATAGTTTCAATATCAAATTTTACCTCTCGGTCCTTCATTCAATATTAAGAGATCAATAGGAGGCCACTCTATCAACCTAACATATAATCCAATGCAAATAACTAATAACAAGTTATATTAATGGAAATGTTGAATTAAGTCATTTAATCAAATCTTCTACAAATCTTAGGCATGAGTAATTTAGCTCATCATCAATTCAAGGTAAACATTCATCTCAATATAATTCAACTCACAAATATTCATTGAAGTATTAATGTATACAACAACAAAATCTAAAAAATAAATTAACTAAGAGAATAGAAAAACCCCTTGAAGATGCCAAGAGTTAAACTTCTTGTTCTCACTCCTAGCTCAACTTGAATGTGATGAAGAACTCCCAAGTCTTCTTAAGATCTTGTTCAAGAACTACCCAAGTACTACCCAAAAAAAATTCAAGAAACTTCTCTATCTCAGAAAAATGAAGACGAAAGGAATTAGATATGGCGATGAAGATTCTCCTTCAAAACAAGAACCCAAATCCCTTTTCCAACTCGCCTCACTCCTCTTTATCTCTTCCTTTTTCTTTATTTTATGTTTCCTCCCATAAAATCATCCTCCTTTTATTCATTTCTATCATTTCTTTTTTAAAATACATTGCATGTTGTCTCCCACTTGTCTCCCAACCAATGTGGAAATAATTGAAGGAAATCACCTAAGACATGGCCAAGCCATTAGTGACTTAGCCGTGTATCTCAAGTCTTCATTGGAAACGGCCAAGTCATTAGGCTGTGTCCATGGCTACCTTGGATGATATGTTTAATGTGGGAGTGACATGGCCAGTGACATGGCTGTGTCTCTTGGTTGTGTCTCCTTCTTCCTCTTTGGCTTGTTGGGTACCTTTAGGTGTGAGAAGGCCAAGACACTGGGTGTGTCATGTAACACGGTCAATGACTTGGCCGTGTCTCTTGCATGTGTCTGCCTTTGCTAAAATTTCCTGAGGGACACAGCAAAGTTGATTTGTCCTGGATGTGTCATGTGAGTGTGTCTTCTTTCTTACCTTGGATGAGGGGACACAGCCAAGCCAGTGGTGTCTTGGTCATGTCTCATGTCTTTTCATCAATGTTGGATCTAATAATGTGAATTTAAGCTCCATTTTGCACTTCAACCTAAATCAAACACTTCAAGCATTTTTTAAACACAAATTAAAGGAAAGATTAACTAAAAACTAATAAAATTACCCTAAAATATAAATGCATATATTATCAAAATAACTACCTTTTAGATTAACTAATGACCTAGTGAACTTTATGAATATGATGAATCAATTTTCACACCTTAAAGATTAGTTTGTTGTCATATTTATAGGTGACACACTAATCTACTCCAAAAGTCAAGAACATGAACTCATTTGAGAATATTTCTATAGACATTAAGATAACACCAACTATATGCTAAGTTCTCTAAATGTGAATTTTTGTTAGAGGAAGTAGCATTTTTGGGACATGTTATTAGCAGAGAAGGTTTGTAGGTAGATCCTAAGAATGTGGAAGCTATGTTTAATTGGCCTTGAGCAACTAATGTGACTGAAATTTAGAGTTTTATAGTTATGGTTGGTTATTACCATAGATTTATTGAGAATTTCTCTCTTATAGTAGCATCACTCATGAAAATGACTAAAAAAACTACCGAGTTCCAATGGGATGAGAAGTGTGAAGAAAGTTTTGAACACTTGAAGGCTTAACTAGTTTTTACACCTATTTTGGCACTTTTAGTTGAAAGAGAGAAGTATACTGTATACTGTGATGCATCCCGAATAGGGTTAGCATGTTTGCTCATGCAATATGGAACAGTAATTGCATATGCCTCTCAGCAATTAGGGAAACATGAAGGGAATTATCCCACACATGATCTGGAGGCACTATCTGTATAGAGAAAGGTGTGAAATCTACACCAATCATAAGAGTCTAAAGTATATTCTAGAGCAGAGGAACTTGAATCTTTGGTAACAGAGATGGGTGGATTTGTTAAAGGATTATAATTGTGAGATAATGTATCACCCTGGAAAGACTAATGTAGTAGCTAATGCCCTAAGTAGTAAGTCAATTGGAAGTTTAGCACATGTTCCAATATTCCGGAGACCTCTAATTATAGAAATTTATGATCTATATGACTTTTGAGTGTGATTTGAAATCTTTAAACAAGGGATTTTCTATGCTAATCTATATATAAAACCCATATTGATAGACCAAATATGAGAGAAGCATGAAGAAGATCCTATTCTGAATAAGATTAAGAAAAAGATGGAACAAGGTCAGGCACTAGAATTTTAGGTTACGGATGGAATACTAAGGCATAGTAATACGCTTTGTGTACCAAAAGTAGATGACCTACGATAATAAATACTAAAGGAAGTTCGTTATGTGAAATACAGTATGCATCCAGGAGCTACCAAATGTATCATGATCTTAAGATACATTATTGGTGGCCGAGCATGAAAAAGGAGATTGTTGAATTTATGGCTAAGTGTTTAACATATCAACAAGTGAATATTGAATATTAGAGACCTTCAGGGTTGTTACAAGAATTACCATTACCAGAATGGAAATAGGAATGAATTACGATGGGCTTTGTCATTGGATTACCTCCCACAACTGCCGGGTATAACTCTATATGGGTGATAGTGGATCGACTCACCAAGAAAACACATTTTCTGCCAGTCAAGATGACTTATACTAGTTCTCAATATGCTCAGTTATACCTTGATAAGATAGTCACTCTACATGGAGTGCCGATCTCTATTATTTCTAATAAAGGCCTATAATTCACCTTTAGATTTTGGCAAAAGTTTCAAGAAGCTTCAGGCACTCAACTGAATTTTAGCACTACCTTTCATCCACAAATTGACAGGCAATCTGAACGCTTTTCAAACATTGGAAGATATGTTATGGATGTGTATTCTTAATGTTAGACGTAGTTGGGACCGTTACCTACCATTGATAGAATTCGTCGACAATAACAGTTACCATTCTTCTATATACATGGATCCATATGAAGCTCTATACAGAAGGAAAATTAGATCATCACTGTGTTGGAGCAACATAGGCAATAAAAAATATCGAAGAACCAGAACTAGTCAAGTACATTGCATAGAAAGTACTGCTGATACAAGAAAGAATAAAGATAGCTTTCAATAAACAACAGAGTTAATCCTAAGCAAAAGGATGTTCAATTTTCTATAGGAGACCAAGTGTTTTTGAAGGTCTCACCAATGAAAGGTGTGTTGAGATTAGGAAAATGAGGAAAACTATCATCTTGATGCATAGGTCCTTTTGAGATATTGGAAAGAGGTGGTGGAGTTTCCTATTGACTAGCTTTATCACTTTTCTTGGAACACATATATCCTGTATTCCATATATATATATATGGTATGTTGTTTATTTAATTATAATATGTTGTTTATTTAATTATGAAATTTTTATTTAATTATAATATAATTTTAAGGATATATATATATATACATACATATATATATATATATACGTATGTTGTTTATATACTTATCATGCAATTATATATATTATATATATTACGGTATATATATTTATATATATATGGTAATGTTGTTTATTTAATTACAGTGCAAACATTTATGTATATGGTTATATATATTACGGTATATATATTGTAGTATTGTTTATTTAATTATAATGCAATTATATTCTAATCCCAAAAATATGTATATGTTACAGTATATATATATATTTAAATGTAAAAAAAAGAAAATACAATTTTATAATGGATTAAGTTACAAAAATAGCAAAGAACAAAAGAAATATAACAAAATTGTAATTTGTATGGATATGACATGTAACACGCAAATACCTAAAATAAATAAGACTCTCAACAATGATCACCCTAAATAATCTATACTATGGATTGGAATAAATGTGACAAATGACAGTGAACATTTTATAATGTAGGAAAAAGACAAATAGAAGAACCCTCTGGAACGCGCCGCATTCGAGCAAGAGCCTTAGCCTTTCTTCGTTATGTAAATAGAGGGCCGGAGGAAGAACTCAACAAAAGAAAGGATTAAGGTGATAGAGTGTTACAGGCACTTTAAGTGGCTAAAGTGAGTGATAATCTGATGTGATTTTTGACATGCTCTATTCTGAACTGCCCTGCACTTCTTAACTATGGGTAAGTAGTATCTTATTTTTATTGACACCCCAATTTCTATTACCCAAGTTGTATTATGTTTCTTGAAGGGCCCTTTGTTTCTAATTAATTAATTTGTTCAAATATTTGCTTTTGATTATCTATTTATTTCTTAACCATTTATTTTATTATTTGGAAAATTATTATTGAGCTATTTTTATCTGACTCTTGGTTGAGTTATTTGTCTTATTTTATTAATCTTTTAATTCCTCTATTGAGTTTATTGTTGAACTATTATTATCGACTTTGATTTTTATGTTGATTTGAATCTATAATGATTAAATTTCTCTGATTATTCTGATAAGATTGCTTGTGAAGCTTATTGTTTGATCTCTACTATTGTGACATGACCCAACTCTAGTGAGGGTTAAACCATTAGATGGTGTACACTGTAATATCCGTGATTTTGGAGAAATTAAATAAATAAGTGGAGGTTAATTAAAATAATGAGAGAGATATATGTTTTGTGTATACCTAATGTGTACATAGTGTACACATGGTATATGCCTAATAGATATTTATTATGTTTGTTTTATACATAATAGACACTTAATATCTACAAGAAATACCCATAATATATACATTACATATACATGTGTCTAACGATATATATAATATATAAGTAAAAAATATATAACATATACATATACATGAGATATATTTAACATATATGAGATATAAATAACGTGTTGGGAAGATAATAATTAAAAAAAAAAGAAAAAAAAGTCAAAGAAGAAAGAAAACATGTGGTGGAAATTAAAAAGAAAAATAAATAAATAAATATTTTATTATTAATGATGGGAAATGAAGAAAAAAGACCAAAAAATGTCATCTTTGCCCTTCTTTAGGTGCCATGGCCTAAATTTTTGAGGTCTAGAGAGAGAGAGAGAGAGAGAAAGAGAGAGAGAGAGAGAGAGTTCTTCTTAAACACATCAAATTTCACTAAAATTTCTAAAGAATCAAGTTGGTTTTGAAGAGAAAACAAGAATTCAAGTAAGCCCTCTCTATTTAAAGCTTTATTTTCTTGGTTTTAGGGTTATGTTTAAAATAATTAGAGAGAGAAATTGATGTTTAATTGCTAAAATTGATAGAATTAAAGCTAAAAGGATGAGTATATGATGATTTGTTGGTTGGTTGTTTGGAATGAACATATTTGGTAAGTTTAAGGTTATGGGAGAATATGTGTGAATTATGATTTTGGTATAGATGGATTTAATTTTTTTAATGGATGAATTTAATATTGTTTTAATATGTATGTAATGATTTTATGGTTAGAAATTAGATATGGACAAATTTGGATAAAGTTGAGATTTAGGGTTAAGTTATGTGAAATTAAGGTTTGGAAGGAAAATGAGATAATTATAAAAATGAGTTGATTTATTGTTATTTAGGTCTGTAAGTAATGGTTTTAAGGTTAAATGTTGAAAATGATGTTGGTAGATTGAAATTTAAATAAAGTAGCGAATGATGAATTTAAGATTTAATGGAATTTTGAGAGATTGTATAAATAATGGTAGTTTAATATAAATTGCTTATAAAAGTAATTTTAAATGAATAATAATATTTTTTGTTGTAACTATATGTGTGTAGATCAAATTGGTGGAATGTAGGATCTTTACTTGGAAAGAATTTTAGAGGGAATTTGGGAATCAGATAAGGTTAGTACAAGTTGATACTAATTATTACTTAAATAATATTGTAGAGGCATTGCACAATGTGAATTTGAGAATGTGTTATGTCACTTTCATTTTTGGATTGAATATAAGTATGAGTAGTTAATTAAGAGAGTGGTTATTGTATGTGATATGCAAAGCGAGCCATTGTAGAATGGCTATTGATATGTTTATGTATAAATGTAAGATATGTTTAAAGATGAGTAAGAAGATAAGAAATGTATAATGTGATAAGTAATAAGAAAGAAAATATGGAAAATAGTTATGAATATGGAAAATATGAAAAGATGTGGAAAAAAAGTAAATATGGTGAAACTTGATACAATGTGATGTGAAAGTGTGATAAGATACTATATGTTTATCACCTATACAATTATTTTTCCAGATAGTTGAGATGATAATGCATGTACTGATAGACCTGAGCAGAGCTAGGTCTTGACTTGAGCAAAGCTAGGCCATGAGATTGAATTTAGAAATTGACCCAAGCAGAGCTGGGTCGTGAAATTGATGTAATATCTAGACATGATAATTGTATAGGGAGTATTGGGCCCAATGTGTGTGTGTGTGGTTGGATGTAATGAAAATATTTGTTAATATGTGTGTGTTATGTAATACTGTAAATTGTAAGATAAGATGACAATTTGGATATATATATATATATGTATAAATATATATGAAGAATGAGTTATAATCAAATGGTATTATAACATTATTGTAAGTGACAACTCGATGGAGTATTTTAATGTATATATATATGTGTTGTTTTAAACTTGTATCATTAAGCTGTATTGCTTAGCACGGTTGCATGAATCATGCAGGTAGAAGATTTGGTTAAAGGGATTCAGAGTGTTGGTCATATTTGGAGTTCTGAGGTGCCTCAAGACCAGCAGTGTCGTCTGCATACATGTATAGTTTTATGGTTGAAAAGGTAGCATTTGTCTCACACAAAGAACACTGGAAAATAGGTTGTACTTTAACTTTTTTTCTCTTTTTAATTATCCTAGTTTCTATTGAGGACAATGTCAATCTTAAGTGTGGGGTGCTTAATTTATTGTTTTTGTTTAAGTGTTATGCCTTGTACCATATTGTTTAGATTGTCATTAAGTTCAATTGTTATAAGCTTATTGATAGACGACCTTTAATTTTTGAAGCATGAATTTGAGAATTGGATAAAATTGGTGCTTGTTGTTAATTTGGATGGATATTCCTTGCATTGCCTTTTAAACTTGTGAGAATTGAGCCTTTTAAGTTGGATACCAACTTGTTATTCTTTGTGTGTGTGGATAACATCCTTGATTGATGAATTGCTAGAACTTGTTTTGACATGCATCTTGAGACTATATAAAATTTCAATTAAGCATCAATATGATTAAGGCAATTAGGTATACCCACTTTAGCTTAAAAATACTGACCTTATATTCAACCTTAGTTTGCCAATTTTGAGCATTATTTCATTTTTCCTTTCTCTCTTTCACATCACCATTAGCCTTGAACCATTTTGCCTTTAACTCTTACCCCTTTCATTAGGTCAAGAGTATTTTAGGAGCTTTAGTGATTGAGTGTTGTGTTATACAAATTGTGGGGTTAAAACTAGTGGGTTTTAACTTGCAAATTATTGTGTTCTCTAGTTGCAAACCCTATTTAAAAAAAATATTAAAAAAATAATATAAAAATAAAAACAAAAACAAAAATAAAAATAAAATAAAAAAAAGATGGTGCTTAATTGCCTAGAGCTAAGTGAGTGGAAGATGACTTAGGATTGTTTGGCATTAATACATTCTTGAAATGCTCTTGAACTTGATGAATAAACTTACTCTCCCAAATGTCATACCTTTACCTTAGCTCCATTACAACCAAATGAAAGGTCTTATGATTGATGATTGATTGAAATTTAGTGGTGAAAATTTAATCGATAAGCAAGCCTATGACAATATCTTTCATTGAATGTTAGGAGTGTAAACACTGCTTTGTTTAAACACTTTAAAGAGTTGGTAAGAGAATGACAACATTGGCTATGCATGGAAAGCCACTAAATTACACGAGTATTGGTTTTGGTTGATTTGATATTGATTACAGATTTAAGAAAATGGAAGTCTCAATATACCCTTATAATTGTTAAACTTGACTATATGGTTCTTGTTTTAGTTTGTTTTCTTTTTAACTTTGCTTGAGGACAAGCAAAGGATTAAGTGTGGGGTAATTATTTTGATAATATATGCATTTATTTTTTAGGGCAATTTTATTATTTTTTAGTTAATCTTTCCTTTAATTTGTGTTTAAAAAATGCTTGAAGTATTTGATTTAGGTTGAAGTGCAAAATGGAGCTTAAATTCACATTGTTAGATCCAACATTGATGAAAAGACATGAGACACGGCCAAGCCACAAGGTAAGAAAGAAGTCACACTCACATGACACAACCAGGATAAATCAACTTGGTCGTATCCCTCAGGAAATTTCAGCGGATGCAGACACATGCAAGAGACACGGCCAAGTCACTGGCCATGTCACATGACACACCCAGTGTCTTGGTTGTGTCACACCTAAAGGAAGCAAACAAGCCAGAGAGGCAGAAGGAGATATGGCCATGTGACATAGCCGTGTCACTCCCACATTAAACATATCATCCAAGGCAGCCATGGACACGGCCTAATGACTTGGTTGTGTCCAGGGAAGACTTGAGAGACACGTCCAAGTCACCAATGGCTTGGTCGAGTCTTAGGTGATTTCCTTCAATTATTTCCACGTTGGTTGGGAGATAAGTGGGAGACAACATGCAATGTCTTTTAAAAAGAAATGATAGAAATGAGAAAAAGGAGGATGATTTTATGGGAGGAAATATAAAACAAAGAAAAAGGAAGAGACAAAGGGGAGTGAGGTGAGTTGGAAAAGGCATTTGGGTTCTTGTTTTGAAGGAGAATCTTCATCACCATATCTAATTCCTTTCATCTTCATTTTTTTTGAGATAGAGAAGTTTCTTGAATTTTTTTTGGGTGGTGCTTGGGTAGTTCTTGAACAAGATCTTAAGAAGACTTGGGAGTTCTTCATCACATTCAAGTTGAGCTACGAGCGAGAACAAGAAGTTTAACTCTTTGCATCTTCAAGGGGATTTTCTATTCTCTTAATTAATTTATTTTTTAGATTTTGTTATTGTATACATTAATACTTCAATGAATATTTATGAGTTGAATTATATTGAGATGAATGTTTACCTTGAATTGATGATGAGCTAAATTACTCATTCCTAGGATTTGTAGAAGATTTGATTAAATGACTTAATTCAACATTTCCATTAATATAACTTGTTATTAGTTTTTTACATTGGATTATATGTTAGGTTGATAGAGTGGCCTCCTATTGATCTCTTAATATTGAATGAAGGACCGAGAGGTGAAATTTGAAATTGAAACTATGCAATCAACTACCTTAAGAATGAATTAGAAATATAAGTTCTAGGGTGTACTTAATTTGCTAGTTAAGGTAATTGGTTTTTGTTAATTCATGAATGTGAGAACTAATGAATTGATAATTGCTAATTAACATTAAGGAGGAAATTAAGTTATAAAGTTATGTTAATGGATAATTGAGAATTAAGCTTTGGTTAAATTGACCTACAAATCTTAGGTACCATTCTAAGAATTTAAATTAATATTGCACAAACATTACTTGTTTCACTTTAAGTTTTGATTACTTTTCACCATTTGAATACAACACACTCAATATTTAAATTATTTATTTCAATCAAACTATTATCAATAAACACCTTCCTTGTGAGACGACTTTGGGACGTTCTACCATTTACTATAACTACCTTGTATACTTGTGAGTGTCGCTTATAGTAGTATTAAGTAGAGTATAACAGTAGTACTAGAAACTCATAATGATCATATTAGTATGGAAAGCATTCTTAGGAATGTCTTCCGACTTTATCCTTAATTGGTGATATCCAGACCATAGATCGACTATCCTTAGTAAAGGATATTTATTACAGATTGTCACCTTATTAAAGTGTCGATAATCAATGTACATCTGAAGAGTTCCATCTTTCTTCTTAACAAATAGTACAGGGGCTCCCTAGGGTGAATTTATGGGTTGGATATATCCTTTATTTAGAAGGTCTTGCAGTTGTGCCTTTAACTCCTTCAATTATTTAGGTGCCATTCAGTACTGTGGAATAGATATTGGTTGGGTACTGGGCAGATTCTATTTCTCTTTCAAGGGGTAATCCTAAAATAACCTCTAGAAATACATTAAAAAAATTCCTTGATAATTGGAATATCCACAAGTCTAGGAGTATTAGCCTCCAAGTCCCTAACATGAGCAAGGTACCCCCTACATCCCTTGCGCATCATGCGTCTTCCTCCTATGATAGAAATTAGGTTATAGTGTATCTTACTTCTATCCCCTTGGTATTCTAAGGTTTCACCAAATGGTAAACACAGAGTGACTTTTTTTTTTCTTTACAATCTAGGGTAGCATGATATTTGGCTAACTAATCTATTCTAGTATCACATCAAAATGTAACATAGGTAACTCCAATAAATCAATTTTTAAGGTTTTCCATTCAAGGTTATAACAAAAGATGGGTATTGGTTGACTATTTTCATTTCTTCTTGTAATGGTGTAGACAAGGTTAAGTAATCTTTTAGTCTTTTTTGAGGTGTGTTCAATTTAGATGCAAAGTATATGGAAACAAATGAGTGTGTGGCCCCATAATCAAATAATACCCTTGCTTTAATAGATTGGATTGGTAAAATACATGTGATCACATTATTGGATGCTTGGGCTTCTTATGGTGTAATGGTAAACACTCTTCCTCTTCCTCATTCGACATATGATAGATTTATCCTTGTTCTACCATCTCGGTTTCCTCCTTGTCCTCCACTTGTGCCTATATTCATTTAGATTGTACGCTAACAAATTTGAGGTTATTCTGCCAGTGATGGCTGAGGATAATCTCTTACTATATGCCCCACTTTTCCACATCATAAATGAGTCCTAGCTAACATGCGATATTATCCCCGATGTTATCTTTTATAAGTTGCACAAGGCGGTATATTTGCTCCCATTGCATGAGCAATCATACTAGGTCTGAATCCACCTATAAGAGGACTTAGTGGTAATCTACCAATCATTGCTTGACCTTGTCCTGTTTGAATAGGATGAGGTCCTTGCCTTCTTTCTCCTTTAGCATTATCTTCTCTCCCACCCTTGGTTCCATTTGAACTTCTAGGCCTACTCTTCTTTTGTTGCTCTTGTGCACTGCATGTTGCCATCTCCCAATTTTCTATTAACCTTCCTTTATCCACCAATTATGAGTAAGATGTGAAATCATGAGCAACTAGTATCTTATATAATAACATCATCAATCCTCGTCGAAATCGGTACATCCTAGCTACATCATCTGGAACTAGAGCTAGAACATACTTGTTCGGACGGTTAAATCTCCTCACATATTCAAAAACTGGCATGTCAAGAGTCTGTTCTAGACTTTCAAACTCTAAAGCCTTAGCTTGGCACACACTCTTAGGTAGAAATTCCGTCTTAGCTAGTTCTACAAACTATCCCCAAGTGAAAGATGCAGGGTCTCCCAACTTATTTGCTATACTTCTTCTAAATCACTCCTTCATTTTTCATATGATATCCCATGAACTCTATAGCTTTCTTATCAGGACACCTCAGAATTTGAGTTTTAGATTCAATCTCTTCCAAAAAATCAGTGGGGCCTCCCTCTCCAGAATAAATAGGTGGTGTCAACTTCAAAAAATGTTCTAGCAATTTTCTTTCCTCTTACAACCATTTTATAATGTGACACGACCATGTCGTTGGGCATGTCAACAGTGCTGAGTTTCAATATTGATGACACAACCAGTGACACGGCCATATCATTGGGCGTGTCATAGTTACTATGAGGCTAGATAATTGACACGGCCAGTAGCACGCCCATGTCATTGGGAGTGTCAAAGCTTCTGTGAGAGAGGGTTAATAACATGGTCATTAACACACCCGTGTTGTTAGGCTTGTCACTTGAGGATATTGTCTAAAATAATTCTTTTCTTTTTCTTTCATTTATAATTCCTATTTAAATGGTTTGATGTTGAGAAGGCCTTAGAATGTGATATTAAATGATTATTTATGATCACATTTGGTATAGGCATTGAAAGGAAGAGGAAGTAGTTTGCCCAACCCTAGTGTTGAAGGGCAACTTGGAAGAGAAGGTTGGAGGGAGCTGTGAAGCTTGTCTTGGATTGCTTTTGTAACACCCTTATACCCTATATACGTACAATACATATTTTCAGCATATGTAAAATATGCATATACGGTATAAAAATATCATAGACCGATTTAATAAAAAATTTTACATTTTTGATTTAAATTTTCAAATACTAAATATATAAAATTAAATAGTGTATAAATATTCTTTACTTGTTATAGGAACCCAAAATAAATATTTTATATGAAAATCTCTGGAAAAAATTTGCTAGAGTTTTGTCTGTAATTTGGACATTCCAAAATTTATCAATTACACAACCTGCAAAAAGAACACACTCCCAAATAATTTCAAATCGCCATTTCAACCATACTCCTCAATTTCACCAAGTTTCTCAAACATTTATATATAGATATATATATAATTTAGAACACATTTACACTCCCATTTTAAATAACTTAACCCAAACATTCTTTATAGTTGACAATACATGAAATCCAAAAAATGATATAATATGCATAATACCCAAAATATACAAGAACATAAATTATATACATGCGGCTGACAGTGTTTCTAATCTTGATATCAACTCTACAAGTACAACCACAAGTCTAGATCTAACCTGGTCTAGATGAACTCTCCGGCTCAGCCGAATCTACCCTATCTCCTGCGCGATGTAAAAAATCGCGCTAAGCCAAAAGCCTAGTAATACAAACTTTGATAATAATAAAATTCAAATGCAATGCCAATGCACAATGCATATGGATATCACATCATTTCATTTTCTCATACTTTCCAAATATTTCACAATCCACAATTCACATAAAAACAAATACAAACAAGGGCCCAAAGATAACTAATATGCTATTCAAATTCCAATGTTACTGTTTTAGTCTATAATGACACCATGTGTCTAGCCCCGTAGGTAATATATCAATGTAATAATCCAACTAGGTCTAAGCTTACAACCCGGTCATTTCACCCACCCTAGCTTCAAGGACTTATTTTTGAGGCTTATGACCCAGTCATTTCACCTCAAAAATATTTTCACAGTGACACCCAACGTCTAGCCCGTAGGCAAATCATAGGCATATCGCCAAACACAGAACTCTAAAAATTTAATAACATACTAGGCACACAATTTATTCATTTTTCTCATTTATATCGATATCAATTCATTTCATTATGTTTCCACATATCTCATTACATTATACCACATTTTTGCATTTACAACACATTACCCAATTACTTTGGGTATTTCCACATAATTCACATATTAATCACATTTAATGTAATCTAGCCAATACCAATGGCTTTTTAATAATGAATTTAATACATACATAATAAATGGCATTACCCAAACACTTTGGGTCATTTTCACATAATACACATATTTCATATTTTACACAATTTAGCCATTATCAATGGCTTTTCACAATGCTTTTAACACATATATGACATTACAAATGTCATAGCACATTATTCATACATAACCAATGTATTAAGTAGCTTAATGCATTTTCCAACCAAAATGTGTTGAGCCCAAATGTCACGCAAACACAATCAATGTATTCAAAGTTTGTACTTACCTCAAATAGCAACCAAAACAAGCTTAAAACAACCTCCAATCTTATCCTTCCAACTTGCCCTTCACCACTTGGATGAAGCAAATCAACCTCCCTCAATGCCTAAACCAAATGTGATAGCAAATAATCATTTAGTATCACATTCATTGGCATTTTCAATATTAAACCATAATTAAACCCCATCCAAGCAAAAATCCAAAATTTAAGGCTAACCTCACTTTAACTTTGGATTTTCATACTAGGCCATTCATTTTAATATATTAAGTTTATTTATATTATTAGAAACATATTTTAATACATTTAAACCATTTACATTACAAAAACACACTCTTATACACAAACACTAAAATGGCATAACCTTCCCCCATTGAAGGTTTTCCATTCCAACAATTTCCATTAATCATTTCAAGCTTAAATTCATCACTTTTATCACTAAACAACATGCATAAACAAATAAAATCAAACAATTCAATAACTTTGGAAAATCACTTTTCCAAAAACATAAATCTCCACTTCCATTCTCAAACTCCAACCAAACACAACCAATTCCAATATTTGACTTTAAAATACTTATTTATACACCAAAACAACTCATTTAGAACCAATTTGTACAATTAAAAACCATGATTTCTCAAACCCTAAAAATCCATAACCCTAAATTATCTCTCTTCACCATTCTTTATCCAAACTCCATCATCTCTTCAATCCAACCATAAAATCATTACTAATCATTTAAAATAATATCATACACACCAATTCCAATAATTAAATCACACTAAATCAAGAGCCCAAAACTCACATATTCAAAATTTCCATGGAATTCAAAGAATGGAGTTGGAAACTTACCAAATTTGGTGGAAATCACCAAAAATCCACTTTAAACTTATTAAATCCTTCAATTTGTGGAGTATGGAAGAATCAAAATCCTTAGTCTAAGCTCTCATGGTGGTTCAGCCTTGATGAAGAAGAAGAAGAAATGAAGACAACTTTTTAATTTTCTCTTTCCTTTCATCTTTTATTTTAAGCCATATATATATTATAATATTTTAATAATTAATTATTTAATTATTTATTTAATAAATTAAAAGTCTAAAAATTCCTCTTCCATTCAAAAATTATTTATTTTTGAATTAATTTAAAAATTTTAATTTTTTAAGATTTAATTACCAAAATACCCTTTACTTTGAATTTTATATGTTGTATATATTTTGTGTATATATATATCACATATATATTTCACTTTTTCTGTTTAAAATCCCTTCATTTTCATTTAAAACCATTAATTTAATTTATCCATTTAAATTATAATTTATTTTATCAAATTTTTACAAATTAGAAATTTTCAAAAATTTGGGATATTACAATTCTCTCCCCCTAAAAAAAATTTCATCCATGAAATTACCTCTTCTCAAGTCTGAAACAATTGGGGAAACTGACTCTGCACCGTTTTCTCACTCTCCCATGTCGCCTCCTCAGTGGCATGATTCTTCTAAAGGACTTTCACAAGTGGCACCCTTTTATTCCTCAATTCTTCAACCTCTCGTGCCAAAATCATCACTGGTTCTTCCTCGTAAGTCAGATCTAGACTCACCTTAATAGACTCCACTGATAGGATATGAGATGGGTCAGACCTGTATCTCTGAAGCATTGAGACATGGAAGACATTATGAATTCAATCCAACTAAGGTGGCAAAGATAGTCTATAAGCCACTGGACAAACTCTCTCCAACACCTCATATGGTCCTATAAAATGAGGACTCAACTTCCTTTTTCGACCGAACTCAAAATCTTCTTCCATGGAGACACCTTCAGAAACACTTTATCTCCCACACTGAACTCTATGTCTCTTCTCTTCAAATCTAAATAGGATTTCTATAAGTCTGAAGCTACTTTCTAATGACCCCGAATCACTTTCACTTTCTCTTCTGTTTTCTTAATCAAATCGGGATCAACCAGTTTACCTTCTCCAACCTCATCCCAACACAAAGGTGTCCTACATCTCCTGCCATACAAGGCCTCATAAGGAGCCATTCCAATACCGGACTGATGACTATTGTTATAAGCAAACTCAATTAGTGGCAAAAATCTATCTATGAGGGGGATTTATGCCCCCACTCCCGGTGGAATGGTTCTTGCGACTTCCGCACTGTTTAGGCTCAGGGACTTAGAGAACACGGACCTAAGTTCCGAGAAAATGGAGTTGCCACCCGGATGGGCTGGGAAAAATAAAGGGGTAGATGACTCAATTCCTAAGGAGTCTCCAACCCCTTAATGGGTTCAGAAAGTTGGGTACGTGTGGGGAAGGTGAGAAATGGCCCAACACCCCCACAACGCCAGGTTCATTGGAACCGGCCTCCTTTACAGGTCTTAATATTATAAAATTCTTAAATATAACAATATCATCCATATTACATGCAACAATTGAAATAAAGCATCGTTATATTAAAAATCAAAGCAATGTCCAAGCAAAACAAATAAATATTTAATATTTAGATTTATAAGGTTTTAAGGTTTTAAGGGTTTAGAAAAATTAGGGTTTACAGTTTTAGGGAAATTAGGGTTTAAGAGAACTTTAGGGTTACTGTCTTGATTTTGGAATTGAAGAAAATAATATAGAGTTTATAAAGTTTTTGGAAATTGGCAAGACAATTTAAGGTTTTTGGAAACAGAAAATAATTTTTTAGGGTTTTTGGAAATTAAAAGGATCAATTTAGTGTTTTAAGGTTTTGGAAAATTGGAAAGCATATTAGAGTTTTGGGAATTAATAAAACGATTTAAAGTTTTGGAAAGTTGGAAAGTAGATTAGGGTTTTAAGATTTTGAAGAAATAGATTAGGGTTCTTAGGTTTTAGAAGAAACATAAAAGTAATTTTAAGGTTTTTAAAATCAAAAGAAACAATTTGATGATTGAAGCTACTGTAAAGAAAAAAAGATTGGATATTCAAACCTTAGTTTGTTGGTTCCACCAAAAATTACTTCTTGGATGAACGGAAACAAAGGCAAGATGGCTATGGATTGATTGCTTGGTTGCTTATTCTTCTCTCAAAAAGTCCGATTGTTTTCACTGGCAAAACAAATTTTAAATGTCCGATCTCCCTTCAAAGTTTTTCCTTCGATCTCCCCTCTTTGTGTTGTTTTTAGTCTTATTTATAGAAAATTTATATGATTACTCTTAATTGTTTATGGAATTTATCATTAATTAGGAAAAGGAAACCGAAACCAAATTCTATTTGGTTTCGGAAAAAATTGTGTTAGAAAAATTTTGCTGGCAAAAAAAAACTGCTGCGAAAAAATTTCGCTGGCAAAAAAAAAAAAACCGCTGTGGGCTACTGCGAGGATTGCCGTGGAAATTTGCAAGCTGGGTGGCCATAGGCTACTTCGCCTGCAGGAAACTCCTGCGGGCAAAATGGCCCAAGGCCATTTCGTCCCAATTCGTCGTCGATTTTTATTTTTATTTATTTATTTATTTTTATTATTTTTCATTTTTTTATATAAAAAAACTAAATACTAAGACAAATATTATTCAATTAAGATAACATAAAAATTATTTTGGACTAATTTAAATATATTGGATAACACAAAAATTATTTTGGACTAATTAAAATATATTGGACCGGACTGGGTAAAAAATTAAAGGTCTACAGTTTGCCCTCTGCTTGAATGATCTGAGACTTTAGTAAAAGAGAGTGAAAAGCAATAAGACTTAATTTTTGAGATGGTTGAAGTTTTGGGTTTTGGACCCGGTTCGAGTTCTGGACTCAAGAATAATTTTAGGTTCTGGACCTAAGGATAATTTTGGGTTTTGCACCCGGGCTAAGTTCTGGACTTAGAAGAGATTCTAGGTTCTGGACCTAAGGATAATTTAGGTTCTGGACCCGAGCTAAGTTCTGGACTTAGAAGAGATTCTAGATTCTAGACCTAAGGATAATTTGGGTTCTGAACCCGAGCTAAGTTCTAGACTTAGAAGAGATTCTAGGTTTTGGACCTGAGGATAATTTAGGTTCTGGACCCGAGCTAAGTTCTGGACTTAGAAGAGATTCTAGGTTCTGGACCTAAGGATAATTTGGGTTCTGGACCCGAGCTAAGTTCTGGACTTAGAAGAGATTTTAGGTTTTGGACCTAAGGATAATTTGGGTTCTGGACCCGAGCTAAGTTCTGGACTTAGAAGAGATTCTAGGTTTTGGACCTGAGGATAATTTGGGTTATGGACCCGGGCTAAGTTCTGGACTTAGAAGAGATTCTAGGTTCTGGACCTAAGGATAATTTGGGTTTTGGACCCGGGCTAAGTTCTGGACCTAGAAGAGATTCTAGGTTCTGGACCTAAGGATAATTTGGGTTCTGGATCCGGGCTAAGTTTTGGACCTAGAAGAGATTCTAGGTTCTGGACCTAAGGATAATTTGGGTTCTAAACTTGGGCTAAGTTCTGGACTTAGAAGAGATTCTAGGTTCTGAACCTAAGGATAATTTGGATTCTGGACCCGAGCTAAGTTCTGGACTGAGAAGAGATTCTAGGTTCTGGACCTAAGGAAAATTTGGGTTCTGAACCCTAGCTAATAAAGATTTAATTATCTGTAAAAAATAATTTTTTAGTTTCAAAAAGTTTGGCTAATTTTTATGCACGTCTTCTTCTTGCCACCTGCATGTAAAAATATTTATATACACGCAAGTATTTGAATGATTAAATTGAATAATTGAATTTACTGTTTATTTACTATGTAGTTACTGTTAATGCACTATTTACTATTTATAAATAGTAACCTACTATTTGTAAATAGTAGTTTACTATTATAAATAGTAAATTACTATTAATAAAATAGTAATTTACTATTTATAAATAATAAATTGTACTATTCCTCAATAGTAATTTACTATTTATCAATAGTAAAATTTATTTTTTTGAATTTTATTTTTTCGTTACCGTTTCTCTATATAAACACCGAATTCCTTCATTTTATTCACAGCAAAATCCTTAATTTCTATAATTCTCTCAAATTTAGCATATAATTTTGAAAAAATGCATGCTTCAAGATCAGGAACTCATTCTAATGCCGAGTTATTGGAGTTTATTCGGCATCATGAAGATGAAAATATAGATCTACTAGCCGGGATGCCACTTTATCGTAGTTCAAACCAAAAGAGCACGGTAATTTTCTCTTCTTTTCTTTTCTTTTTCTGTTATTTATTTATTTATTTATTTTTCTTTTTTTCTTTTTCATTTTTGTTGTTTGTTTTTTTTCTCTTTTATTTATATTTTTATATTATTATTATTTTTTAGAAAATTTAGGAAAAATATATTAATTTAAGCAGATAGAATGATATGTACTTACTTGGTATTAACTTACCTGGCTCCGTGTTAGCGTGATCGTTACGTTGTTTGGGCCAGAGGGTGTATCTATAAAGCCCAACAATGGTATGATGTAGTGCCTTCTCGGGTAAGGCAGATTATTCGAGATTGCGGCTTTGAGAGCTTCATCTTACAATTGCCATCCGAGGAGTATTTGATAGACCGGAGCGTGGTCCAGGCGCTTGCAGAATGATGGTTGGACACAACCCATACTTTTCACTTGCCCATCGGAGAGATGATAATTGGTCCGGTCAACTTTGCTATAACCAACATTCGGTATGATGGCGTTTTGGTTCCTCTTACCAACGATATTTTGACATTTGAAGAAATTCAGCAATTAATTGGTATGGAACCATCATATAAAGGGCCTTTTAAGATAAAAATTGAGCCAATTCATAGTTATTTGATGAACTATGAAGGACAGGTTCGCAAAGACATGGCCCAACAGTATGCTCGAGGATTTTTGTTATATTTGCTTGGGTCAACCATCTTAGGCAGCACTGAATCTGCCATTCATTTGTCAGTGTTGAGGGCCCTTTCTTATTTTAGGATGGTACCACTTTATGGCTGGGGTGAAGCTGGTCTCGCCTGTCTTTACCCTGGTCTTGATAAAATTTACCAAAATAAGAAGTCTTTCGTCGGCTTGATGGCGATTATCGAGGTACTCTTCTTCCACCAATGTCAATTTCATCCTTTTTTATGTGAATTTGATTTTTATTATTATTGTAGGCATGGGCATATGAACACAACCTCACGAGGGTGCCTGGTATTTCCTAAGAGAGAATCAGGTATTCGAGATTAAATTTCTGGTTGTCAGATTGTGTGGATGTTCCCGGCTCTCACCACGTGCATACCCAATGCTTCGTGTTGAGCTGCTTAACCTGGGACCAGGTAAAATCGCATTAGTATGCTTTAAAATTTATGTGAAAGTTTACTTACCTTATGTTATTTTGCAGGTGAATTTGGCCTGGTGGAACCCAGAAGAGCGGACAAACTGGTCTCCCTTCATGAAGGCTGCGCTATCTTTCCAACATACTCGCCGAGTCATCGCTGGCCTAGTGTCAAGTGGTTGGTTTCTCGAAGAGAGAGTTTATGAGTGGTTTCTTAGTCTAGAGCGGCGAAGGGTTCCAATGCATTGCCTGAAATATACTCTAAATATTATATCAATGCTGGAGGATGCATGGTGGTTGGCCCAGCACGGTCATAATGTTGAGACATTTCTCCATCTACCGGGTGCATGCCCATTTTATTCAAAGAAGGCTCTTGAACTTTGATGTATCGCCTATTGGTGTATGGGAAATTTTCAAAGAAAATGATGGTAGAGATGAAGAGGAACACCATGGAAAGGCAGGAGAATTCGTTCCATATCTCGGGGCCAGCACTTCTCAGGTAAGACTTTTACCATTTTCCCATTGTAATTGCTTCTTTCTTAACTTATTTTGATTCTTTAATAATTGTTGCAGGCTGTTGGCTCATTTGATCATGAGGCTGGACCTTCTTTTACTGCTCCTTCATTTGCTCATTCTGGTCCGCCCGATATGCCATCTCATCCGCAGGGTATTGATATGAATTACCTGGTAAGTTTTCCTGATAATTTATGCTATATGTATGCATGATTATGTATGCTCTTACCTTTTTCCTTTCTGGCTCACAGCGGATGCTTGAAGAACAAAATAAGAAACTTCAAGAAGAGTTGGCCATTAGTCGTCAGCAGGCTTCTCATTTTGAAAATTTATATCATCAATCAGAACAAAATTTTTGAGACTTTCGATTTCAGGGGATGAGGGATCCTAGTGCTTCTTCATCTAGAGGCCCCCAGATTGATGACTATGAGATCCTTTCGTCCACTTCTGATGAGGACCATGACGGATCGAAACTCCAAGGTAATAAGGATTTTGGTGCTCCTACTTTGGGCGGACTCAGGACGAGTGATTTGCCCCCTCCTCCAATAGGCGATGATTTTTCTAGGGCTTTATTTGATGACCTACCACCACCTTCTTAGTGATGTATAAATATTGTATCAATTGTATGAACACTGTACAATAAGCATACATAATATATAATTTCCATCTTTACTGTAACTCTTTCTTTTTTTCTTCTTCTTTTTTTTATTACTGTGCCACAATAATTATACTTTTTTTATATATCACATCATAAACATTGCATCACAATTTCCTTTTCACAATTCACAGCTACATCACTTTGCTAAAACCAAATGCAACACGGTAAAGAATTTTGTCGCTAATTCTTTTCCTTGTGTAACTTGGTCTCGCCCTTTTCCCATCGCCTTTTCCTTATCAATTTTGGAAAAGCTTGTTTCCTCTATATAAATCACCTTTTATGCCTAATTTCATACAGAAGCCAAAAGACTTTCCATTTCAACGTAAAAAACTCCCTTTAATAAGTTTGATTTTCCTTCATTCATCAACAATGACCGAACTTTATTTAAAGAAGATAAAAATTCTATTTAAGAATATGGATGCCATTCACTAGAAGCAAATTTTGTGGTCAAAACTTGATATTTTAAAGTGTTTTCAAATTGTTAAATTGGACCACTCCTTTTTACATGCCATGGCTTCATTTTGGAATGTGGATTCTAGGACATTTAAAATTAATGGCTTTGAAATATGTTCCTTGATTGAGGAATTTGAGGCCATCCTTAGATATCCAAATAATCAAAAAATGGTGTTACCCATACTGATTTCCAAGACTCAACAAAAGATGCAGATGTTATTTCAAATTTCAAAGACTGAAGTTCTTCGGCTGATGAGAGGTGAGAAAAATTCTACTTGCTCCCTTGATTGATTTTTGTCTCTCCCATTTGGCTCCTACTAAGGCGTGGGGACGTATGCTTTGTCTTTGCTTGCTAGGCCAATTCTTGCTTGTTTCTTCCAACGGCGATATTGATCCATGAGTATTGGACATTATGGATCAAATGGAAGGAGGCTTGTCGCCGATTGTTGTGATCTTAACCGAGACTTTAGTTGGATTAGACCAACTTAAGTCAAGATTGTCAAAGAGACTGACTGGAAGTCCGTTGCTGCTTCAGGTAATTACCTAAACTGGCCTTTCAGGTTTTCAATTTAGGTTTTTTTATTGCTCTAATTTTTGCCTAGTCCGCCCATGCGGGTTTTCGGAACTAGCGAGCTATCCTAATTTTTGCCTAAGCTGCCCTTGCGGGTTTTCAACTTAGCAGACTTTTTTTTCTTCTTTTTTTCTTCTTCTTTTTAATTTAATTCTTTCCTCACATATTTGGCTTCAGGAGCATCTCTGTTTGCTTGATACTCCATCCATGGATTTTGCCAGATATCTGCCACGTTATCATTCTTCTAGGAAGCTACTCCATCCTTCTTCTTCATATGCCGACTGGATTGACTGGATCCATTCACGTGTTGAAGTCAACATCCGTTGGTTGGTTCCTTGGTGGAAGATTTCTTGTATCACCATGCAGACATACTTGATGTAAGTTCCCCTTGCTGCTCTTCGTCAAGGTACTTGCTATGATCCTCACCAACTTGGACGTCAGTATGGAGCTGAGCCTCGCGATTCTGACTTTACTTCTGATTTAGACATGCCTTGCTTGACTGAAGCTTACTTGGATCAGTTGAGGCAAAGCTGGCCTGCATGTTACACTTATCGTCCGCCATAGATTTTACACTTGTCAATTCAGAAAGTGTATTGTTAGGATGAAAAAAATAATTAAAGTAATAAAAGATGCTTCTTTTCCATTTATAATTTGTCATCACCTTTTGCTATCGTGTTTATTTATTTCATCCATATCTGGTCAAATACTTATAACAGTACACATAGAAAAATTTTAACATTAATTCTATTTTATTAAATTGGGGAACAACCAAACATAAAGCCACCATACACAAGATCACTCCTATTGCCAATTAGCCCTTTCGGGTTTTCTAATTGACAATTTTCTCTCATTTAGCCCTAATTGTTGCCTAGTCCACCCTTTTGGGTTTTCGAAACTAGCGGACTGCTCTAACTTTTGCCTAGGCCACCCTTTTTGGGTTTTCAACCTAGCAAGCTCTCTCTCTCTCTTTTTTATTTATACATAAAACCTCTTCAACCTGTCGATATTCACTGGCTCACTAAACTCATTCCCATCCATGTCTGATAGGTTCACCGCACCTTTGTTCATGACTTGTTTCACGACATATGGCCCTTCCCAGCTAGGCCTAAACTTCCCTCTCGGATCAGATACATTAGGCTTACATTGCTTCAACACCAAATCCCCGACTCTGAGTTTTCTGATCTTAACCCTTCTATTATAGGCCCGAGCTATCTTCTTTTGATACAGTTGGTGATGATACAATGCCTTTAACCTTCTCTCTTCTAGTAAAGCTAACTATGTATATCTACTTGCTACCCATTTTGTTTCAGGCAGTTCGGCTTCCAAGACTACTCTCAATGACTTGACCTCTATTTCAATTGGCAACACTGCTTTCATCCCGTAAACCAAAGAGAACGGTGTCATTCCAGTAGGTGTTTGCACACTTGTCCTATATCCCATAAAGCAAAGGGAAGCATCTCTAACCAATCCCTGTAAGTCTTGGTCATCTTAAACAAAATTTGCTTAATTATCTTGTTTGTTGCTTCTACTACACCATTAGCCTTTGGTCTATAAGGAGAGGATTTATGATGATGGATTCGGTACTTCGAGAATAAATCCTTAACTGCTCCTTAAAACTGTACCCGTTGTCTGATATCACACTGTGTGGGATCCCGTACCGGCCGATGAGGTTCTTTTCAATAAATCTAGCCATTTGACTTGTGCTCAGTTTGTTAAAAGATTCGACTTTGACTCATTTTGAAAAATAATCTACTGCTACTACAATGAAACGGTGACCGTTTGAGGCTGTCGGATGTATCTCTCCTATAATGTCGATACCCCAAGTGGCGAATGGCCAGGGTGAAGACATAGAATGCAATTCTTCAGGAGGCATGTGATTCAAGTTACCATACATCTGACATTGTTGGCACTTCTTTACAAACCCAATACAATCTTTCTCCATGGTCAACCAGTAATAACCTTGTCGAATAATCTTCTTAACTAGGGCCAAACCACTCATGTGCGGACCGCAACTTCCCACATGTATTTCTGACATGATACGCTCTACTTCAGGCTTTCTTAAACATCTTAAATGGACTCCATTAGGCCATCTTTGATATAACTCCCCATGGAATGTGATGTATTGCAAAGACCACCGCCTTATGGCTCTTCTTTCTTTCTTTGTTTCCCCCAGCGGGTATTCTCTTTCCTCCAAAAATCGCCTTATAGTATCATACCACGCATCATGGTCTATATCAGTTTCCATGATTGTCTCATATTCGTGGCAAGGAGTTGATGAACTGGTCAAAATCAAAGGCTTAAGGAATAAATTAGCAGGATTTTCCCATACCGAAGCCAATGTAGCTAGGGCATTAGCCATCTGATTTTCTTCTCTTGATAGGTGTATAAACCTACACTCCTTAAAGTTCTTCTTCATCATGGTCAGGTAATGGTGGTATGGTTTTAATTTGACCTCTTTCAAATCCCACTCTCCATTTACTTGGGATACTACTAGTAATGAATCGCCAAAAACTTCCACCTTATCCACCTTCATAATCATTAGGGTTTCCAAACAAAAAATACAAGCTTCGTACTCCACCATATTATTGGTTGCCCTAAATTTCAACTTTTTGGCTAAAGGGATAAGTTCCCCTTCTGGCAATTCTAGTATGACTCCCAAACCTACTCCTTTCCTGTTTAATGCTCCATCAAAATACATTTTCCACCCTTGTACTTCAATTGCCTCTAAATTTTCATTCAAAAATTCCAAGACTACCTCTTCGCTATCTGTAATGGTTGTTGGGCCAGGAATTCTGCAACTTTTCTTCCTTTGATTGTTTTCCTGGTTACATATTCAATCTCAAATTCTTTTAATATTATCAACCATCGACCATACTTCCCAATCAAAGAGGGTGTCTCCCTTAAGTACTTCATTGGATCCAACCTAGAAATTTCTTGCACACTATAAGATTGAAAGTAATGTTGCAACTTTTTAGAAGACCAAACTGCGGCTATACATGTTTTTCAATGATACTATACTTAGTTTCATAAGGTAGGAGCTTTCTACTCAAATAGTAACTGCATGCTTAATCCCTGACTCGTCTGCTTGGGCTAGCATGGCTCCTATTGACTGTTCTTCTACTACTAAGTATAGTAATAGGTTTGTCGAGTTTATGTGGTTTTAAAACAGGTGGATTTAACAAATATTCTTTTATTCTCTCAAAGGCCTTTTGACACTCTTCATTCCATATGACCGGCTGATTCTTTCTAAGCAATTTAAAGATAGGCTCACAGATTGTTGTGAGCTTTGCTATAAATCTGCTAATGTATTGTAATTTACCAATGAATCCCTAAAATTCTCTCTTCATCTTCGCGGCTGGCATGTCCTTGATTGCTTTAACTTTGTCAGGATCAATCTCAATGCCATTTGGACTAATCACATGTCCCAATAATTTACCTGAGGTAACCCCAAACACACACTTCTTCGGGTTTAATCTTAGCTTATATTTCAAAGCTCTATTGAAGAATAATTCTAAGTTTTGGAAGTGTTGTTCTCTTGTATCTGATTTCACCATCATATCATCAACGTATACTTTAACTTCTTTCTGCATCATGTCATGAAATAGTGTGGTGGCCATCCTTTCGTAGGTTGCCCCCGCATTCTTTAAGCCGAATGGCATCACCCTATAACAAAATATACCCCATGTAGTAATGAAAGAAGTTTTGGCTTTATCCTCTTGGGCCATTAACACTTGGTTGTATCCAGAAAATCCATCTGTAAACGAGTGTAGCACACTAGAGGTTGCACTATCAATGAGAACATCTATATGAGGTAAAGGAAAATCATCTTTAGGGGAAGCCTTGTTCAAATCTCTATAGTCCACACATACCCTTATTCTTCCATCTTTCTTTGGCACGGGTACTATGTTGGCTAACCAATCTGGATATTCTATCACTTCAAGGAACCAATTCAGCCCACTCAAGTCTTAATCACCTAAGCTTTTGTTTGACAGGTTTAATGTGAGTGTAAGTAGGAATATGATGTTCAGCTATGTCTCGATCTATTCCAGGCATATCCTCATAAGACCAAGCAAACACTTCTTTATATTTTTTGAATATTTTTTCAAATCTCTCTCTCATCAGGAATAAGGTCGGATGCTATGCTAATGTTTTTAGGATTTTCGGTTGTTCCCAAATTTAATGATTGTGTGTTAACAGAATTAATATTAAAGATGCTCATGTAACTGCTATTTGAATGTATGCAACCATCAGGAGAAACATCACACAAGTAAGTAAAATCAAACTTTATTGCATTCATTTTGGAAAAGAAAACATCATCATCCTCATACAAAGTAGACAAATTAAAATCAAAATCAAAGTCATTGTTCTCAAAATCAAAAGGTAGGATGTCTTCAAACTTTTCTTCAACCAGGGCAGCAATCTCCTCCGGAGTCTTCTCGACTTTCAGGACATCTTCTTTCTTCTTTTTCAGATTGGATTCTTTGTTGGCTGACAGGGTGAGCTTTTTCTTCACTTGGTCCACTAGCTCGGTCACATCCACAAAAATTTCAAAACCCAGAATCAACTTTCCCATGAACATGATTGGCTCGGGCTTCCCTTGGAGTGGTCACATATCTGGAGCTTTGACAAAGATTTCTTCAAGTGGTTTAAAGCTCATTTTCTCGTTCTTCTTTGGCTGGGCATTGTTGGCTTCATCATATCCCAACCCCTTCTTGGTAGTTTGAGTTCTAAAATCTGGCAGCTTTGTCAAACCAGCTTTACCCTTTCCAAGACTGGCTCCGGGAAGGTAGTTCATGCTCTTCATCATATTTAAGACATTGGAATCCACTACTTCATCATCAAAAATTGCAGCTACTCGGAAACCATTGATAGGCCTCTCAATCATTAGAGCGTTAACAATCTCATTATCTTCAGCTTCGATGACCACTGTCTCATCTCCGTTGGGGAACTTGATCTTTTGATGAAGGGTGGAAGGAACTCCACCAAGAGGATGAAGCCATGGTCACCCCAAGAGTAAGGCGAAGGTAACCGATATGTCTAAAACAACAAACTCAACAATAGATTCAATTGGACCAACCTTGACAGCAGCTTTGAAAGTTCCATCGGCGTGCCTCTTAGTGTTGTCATAAGCCCGAATTGTTACCTCGGTCGAGTTTAGATCCCTTGTTGACATGGCTAACTTTGGCAATATCTTAAGTGGGAAAACATTTATGGTGGACCCATCATCGACCATTACACATGGAGTCCTCTTCCCCTTGACTTCTATTTTGATAAAGAGAGGGCGGATGTGATCTCTCCCCTCCTCCGGTAAGTTCGCATCTGAAAAAGAAACTGCTCCCATATTAACTTCACTCTTTTCTTAAACATCTTCACATTTCATTACCTCTCCAATTTTTATGAAGTTGATCAGCTCCTCCGGTGTTGTGGAGGTAGAAATTGGCATGCTAGCTAAGGCTTTGGCCATAGTTTCTCGGTGCTTTTTAGAAGTAGCTAATAAGTCCCAAATGCTAACACTTGCTTTGGTTCTTTTCAATTGCTTGAGCACAACATCATCTTCCTCTTCTTTATTTCCTACTTCAACTTCCTTTCCCTTATTAGTTTCTACCTCCTTAGGTGGTGGCCTTGCATAAGGCTTACCGGATCTAGTGTGCATTACTTCATCTTCTTTGGGCTCGGACCAAGTTCACACCTCCTTCTTGGATACTAGATCATCATCACTATCGCTTGAATCCCAAAACCCATTGACAACACGAACTGCTACTTCTTTACCCACCATAGCTTGTTTAATTTCGCCAAATACCTCTTCTTCTTTGGTTGCTTCCCCATCCACATCTTGAAAGGAAGACATGATAAAATCTTCATGCAAACCTCCACCAATCATGAAGGTTGCCGGTGGTGGTACACTATTTAACTTCGGTAATGGGTTGTCTTTGGTGTTTGGCTTATTGGGCTCGGGCAGCTTCCCACTATCAATTAGATTTTGGATTTCATGCCTCAATCTCACACATCTATCCATGCCATGCCCTTGCATTTGATGAAACTGACAAAATGCTTTAGTGTCGAAATTAGGTGGGAGAGGGTTAGACAAGGGATGATGATTTAAGGGTTGTAGCAATCCCTTTCTTTGAAGCTTATTGAGAACCTAAGATATCGATTTCCCCAACTCTAAAAATTACCTCCTTGTTCCTTGGTTAGTAGCATTGACACCGACTGCCTTTTGCATGCTTTGGCTACCAGACTGATAGTTTCCTTTCTCATTCCTTCTTGTTGAAAAATGGTTCTTCTCTCTCTCCCATTCTTCAATTTGCAAACCAGCTTGGAGAAGGTCTTTGAAATCATGGATGAGTGTATGAGACATCCTCTCACGAAGACTAGGCAACACCCCTCTCACAATCATCCTTATTTGATCGGATTCATCGGGCCTCTTCCTGAGCAAAGCGGCCTTGTTTCTCCATCTCTTCACATAATCCACAAAATTGTCATTCAACCTTTGCCTAATGGACTCTATTTCTATTAAGGTAACTTCCATCTCGACATTATACCCATATTGTTGGATAAAGGCTTTGTAAAGCAGATCCCAACTCTTTTATGTTCCATCATCTAAGGCATTGAACCAATTTTGGACAACATGGTCCAATGAGAGCTTGAAGTACCTTAGAGTTTGAGCCTTAGTAGCTCGGGCAGACTGCATGGCAGTGATATATTGCTTCACATGGAGATGAGGATTTTCAGTTCCATCAAACTTTGCAAAAGATGGCATCTTGAACTTGTACAGAACTTCTTCATCCAGCTCAAATAATTTGTCAACTTCGGACATTTCTTTGGTTTTCAATTTCTTCTCAAATTTCTTTTCTAAATCAGCAATCATCTTTTCAACATCAGAAGTTTCAGTTTTTTCCATAGCTGATCTTTCAATAATCTTTGGTTCTTTCTTCTTGTCTTGAGCATCTTGGTAGTATTGAGCCCAATCATCATCATCATCAATGATCACCTTTTCATCATCAAAAACCACTTCACCAACTTTGGTCTTCCCTTTGTCCTTTGGCTTCTTAGTGCTAGCAGATGCTTTGACATGATTTTCTAAAATTGCAGTCAATTGGTTCTTCATGGTCTCAGCTAGGGCCTCTTTTATTTCTTCCATCTTAGCGTTGAGGGCATCATCCACCATTTTTTGAATTTTCTTGGGATCCATTATTTTTTGTGAGCAAGTGATTGAGTCATTGCTAGATACTTCGTCTCCGGTGTAGGTCAGATTGTCGTAAGCTTTTGAGCTGTCGTAATCCAGGGCTGTGAGCCAGAAAGGATCAATGATATGAGATACAAATGTATGCATGTATGCACACACAATTAACAAACAACGATAAATAGGATGTTCCTTCCAACCTTATAACATCCACACACGAATGGCGAGTCTCTTTTCCTAGGTATATGGTTAACAAAAATACCAACATGGGGTACCTTGTTTTTGAATATTTCTCTCGGACGATTTAACCAATAGTTATATTTTCAAAAATGAAAATCAATCCATGATAATTCCCATTAATTAAGTTTTAATCCATTCAACCTACTAATGTAGCTTTTATGCTATATTGGATTAAAATAAAATTAAGAGGTTTATTATAGATAGATTTCTCACTTGAAAAAGTAACTAATGATTCATGCCAAAAACAAGCCCATAGTTAATTTATTCTTAGTATAAACTAGGCTCACAATTGATTTTTGATATTTCATAATTGACCTAAATAATTTGCAAGCTCTTTTTAAGAAAGGTTGGATGAAAATAAATTTTTTTCTAAGCCCATTGTAAAAAGATTTTAGGAAAAATGGATTTTGGGCTTAGTATTTAGGTTATGAGCAAAAGAATTTTTGATTTTGTTTTTAGAAAAGTTTTATGTCCAAAGACCATCTTAAAAAGTCTTGAAAATAGTTTTGGCCTTTTGGACTTTTAAAGAAAATTTATTTTGAGCTTACAATGTACTTAGGTCATATTAGAAAAAGAACAAACCAAATAAGCCATGATTTAAGCCAAGATAAATTAACCATAGTCAAACAACATGCATTTGGGGTAAAAAACCTAAGGAAAGTAACTAGGCCAATTACATGAGCTTTAGTCTTTGGGTTGAAAGGCTTAGGTTCCCATAGCAAGTATATACCAAATGGTACGAGGCTATGAGTGGTTATGCCATGCTCGATCTCCATACCTTGAGTGAAAGTATGGTATCCCTTACATAACACAACACGGGTAACATGGACGTCCTAACTCACACACACGATGCAATCTAATATGATGCAATGGATAATATCTTTATAAGAAAAAATAGAATAATATAAAGACCAACGGAATCAACTTCTCTTATCCCCAGTGGAGTCGCCACTGTAAGCGGGATTTTCGCCCCCACTCTCTGTGGAATGGTTCTTGCGACTTCGGCACTGTTTAGGCTCGGGGCCTTAGAGAACACAGACCTAAGTCCAGAGAAAATGGAGTCGCCACCTGGACTGGCAGGGAAAAAGAAAGAGGTGGATGACTCAATTCCTAAGGAATCCCCAACCCCCTAATGGGTTGGGTACATATGGGGAAGGTGAGAAATGGCCCAGCACCCGTACAACGCCCGGTTCATTGGAACCGGCCTCCTTTACAGGTCTTAATATTATAAAATTCTTAAATATAACAATATCATCCATATTACATGTAACAATAGAAATAAAGCATCATTATATTAAAATCAAAGCAATGTCCAAGCAAAACAAATAAATGGACACCCATCCGAGGATGGAAACATGCCCTTACATCATCCATATCTAAACTAATAGGACACCCACCAAACGGTAGAAACATGTCCTTTACATTGGTTTAAAATATAAAAGCTATTTAAATGACATGATATTTAACTAATGAGGTACCCATAAAGTGGAAACATACCTCTTACAACATTTGGATATAAAAATAAATCGATAAAGGTAAATAACCATTCATCATAAATAAATCATTCATCAAAGATATTAAACATCAATCAAAATATAAACATTCATCCATGATAATTTAAATAAACCAAGCATTGAACTTAAATAAATCAAAGCATATAATAAACTACATAACTGAATCTAAAAATAAAGTAAGTCAAGATACAAATTAGGGTTACTGTTTCTCATTTAAAGTTCTTTAATTAATATTTAGGGTTTTAGAATTTTAGCATATTAAGGTTTATAATTCTTAGCTACTGTAAAGGTTTAAGAAAATTAAAATGGATTAAGGTTTCATGAATCAAACAAGGGTTTATAAGTAACATTATGAAATTAGGGTTTTAGAATATTAAAACATTAGGTTTATGATTATTAGCTACTGGATTGTTGTTTTTAGGCTTACTGTGTTGAATTTTAATATTTAGATTTATAAGATTTTAAGGTTTTAAAGATTAGGGTTTAGAAAAATTAGGGTTTACGGTTTTAGGTGAATTAGGGTTTAAGAGAACTTTAGGGTTTAGGTTTACTAGTTTAGGGTTATTGTCTTGATTTTGGAATTGAAGAAAATAATTTAGAGTTTATAAAGTTTTTGGAAATTGGCAACATGATTTAAGGTTTTTGGAAACAGAAAATATTTTTTTAGGGTTTTTGGAAATTAAAAGAATCAATTTAGTGTTTTAAGGTTTTGGAAAATTGGAAAGCAGATTAGAGTTTTGGGAATTAATAAAATGATTTAAAGTTTTGGAAAGTTGGAAAGTAGATTAGGGTTTTAAGATTTTGAAGAAATAGATTAGGGTTCTTAGGTTTTAGAAGAAACAGAAAAGTAATTTTAGAGTTTTTGAAAATAGAGAAACGAATTAAGGTTTTTAAAATCAAAAGAATCAATTTGATGATTGAAGCTACTGTAAAGAAAAAAAAGATTGGATATTCAAACCTTCGTTTGTTGGTTCCACCAAAAATTACTTCTTGGATTAACGGAGACAAAGGCAAGATGGCTGCCTTTGATGAATTGATTGCTTGGTTGCTTATTCTTCTATCAAAAAGTCTGATTGTTTTCACTGGCAAAAAAATTTTTTTAATGTCCGATCTCCCTTCATAAGTTTTTCCTTCGATCTCCCCTCTCTATGTTGTTTTTAGTCTTATTTATGGGGAATTTATATGATTAATCTAAATTGTTTATGGAATTTATCATTAATTAGGAATAGGAAACTAAAACCAAATAGAATTTGGTTTCAGAAAAAATTGCATCGGAAAAATTTTGCTGGCGAAAAAAAACTACTGCGGAAAAATTTTGCTGGCAAAAAAAACTGCTGCGGGCTACTGCGAGGATTGCCGTGGAAATTTACGAGCTGGGCGGCCAGAGGCTACTTTGCTCACAGGATGTTCCTGCTGGCGAAATGGCCCAAGGCCATTTCGTCACAACTTTTCAGCGACGAATTTTTTAGTCACCTATTTTTCCGTCGCCAATTTTTATTTTTATTTATTTGTTTATTATTATTATTATTTATTTATTTATTAATTATAAAAACTAAATACTAAGACAAATATTATTCAATTAAGATAACACAAAAATTATTTTGGACTAATTAAAATATATTGGACTGGACTGGGTCAAAAATTAAGGGTCTATACTATCCCAATTCCTGGTAAAATCAATAATACAGCTCCTTAACATATCCTCTAGAATTTATATCACTCTCTCTGACTGCCCATCTGTCTGAGGATAGAAAGCAGTACTAAAATATAATCGAGAACCCAAAGAATCATGCAAACTCTTCTAAAACCTCGAAGTAAACCGGGGATCTTGATTCGACACCAAAGAAACTGGGACTCTATGCAACCTCACTATCTCAATGATATACAGCTCAGCCAACCTCTGAAGAGAATAATCCATTAGAACTAGAAGAAAATGAGCTGTCTTCATCATTTGATCAACTATCACCCAGATTGCATCATGCTTCTTCTGGGTCAAAGGCAGTCCAGTCACAAAATCCATTTTCTCTCGCTCCCATTTCCACTCGGGCACTGATAAAGGTTGGAGCAACCCTGAAGGAACCTGGTGCTCAGCCTTCACTCTCTGGTAAGTGAGACATCTGGATACAAACTCTGCTATGTCCCTCTTCATACCTGACCACCAATAATGTTGCTTCAAGTCCTGATACATCTTCGTACTCCTAGGATGCATAACATAAAGTGACTGATGTGCTTCCTCTAATATCATCCTTTTCAATTCTGCATCATCATGAATACACAACCTATCTCTGTACCATAGACTACCATCATCCCTCACATAAAATTCTTGACTCTCCCCTTTCTAAAAAACCAACACAATCTTCTGAATTCTCTCATCTGCCAATTGAGCCTCCCTAATATGTTCCAACAAGATTGGCTTCAACTGCAACTGAGCCATCAAAGCACCATCATCACAAGACTCAAATCTAGCAGGCAACACTCTCAACTCAACAAGCAATGAGAGTGAATAAGCAGTTAAACCTTTCAAAGACTTCCTACTCAAGGCATCAGCAATAACATTTTCCTTACCAGGATGATAATCAATCAAATAGTCATAGTCTTTAATCAGCTCAAACCACAGTCTCTGCCGAAGATTCAGCTCTCTCTGAAAACCTAGATATTTCAAACTCTTATGATCCGTATAAATGAAACACTTTTTCCCATACAAATAATGCCGTCAAATCTTCAAGGCAAAAACAATAGCTGCTAATTCCAAATCATGCGTCGGGTAATTCAACTCATGTGGCTTCAATTGTCGAGAGGCATAAGCAATGACTCTACCCTCCTACATCAGAACATAACCTAAACCACTATGTGAAGCATCACTGTACATCACATATAGTTTACCTTCCACAGGCAGGGTAAGGATAGGAGCTTGAGTTAACATCTCCCTCAGCTGCTCAAAAATCACCTGATACCGATCAATCCACACAAATCTAACTCCTTTCCGAAGCAATATGGTGAGTGGCGTAGCTATCATAGAAAAACCCTTCACAAACTGATGATAATAGCCTACCAATCCTAGAAAACTTCTAACCTCTGTCACAGTCTTCGGTGGACTCCAATTCAAAATAGCCTCAACTTTACTCGGATCAACTCTAATACTATTTGCTAAAAACACATGACCAAGAAAAGCTACATGATCGAGCCAGAACCCACACTTAGATAGCTTAGCATTCAACTGCTTCTCTCTTAGAGTCTGCAATACAATCCACAAAAGCCTATCATGATCCTCCTCATTACGCGAATACACCAAAATGTTATCAATGAAGACCACCACAAAATGATCTAAATATGGTCTAAACACCCTGTTCATCAAATCCATAAAAGCTGCTGGTGCATTCATCAATCCAAAGGGCATCACCAGAAACTCATAATGTCCATACCTCGTGCAAAAAGATGTGTTGGGTACATCCACATCTCTGACTCTCAACTGATGGTACCCTGATCTCAGATCAATCTTAGAGAATACTGCTGCTCCCTTCAACTGATCAAAGAGATCATCTATCCGAGGAAAAGGATACTTGTTCTTGATGGTCACCTTATTCAACTGCCTATAATCAATACACAATCTCAAGGTGCCATCCTTCTTCTTCACCAACAATACATGCGCTCCCCATGGGGACACATTAGGGCGGATGAACCCTTTTTCTAACAACTCCTACAATTGCACCTTTAATTCCCTCAACTCTGTAGATGCCATTTGATAAGGAATAATAAAGATAGGAGTGATACCAGGCAACAAATCGATACCAAACTCCGCTTCTCTCTCAAGAGGTACCCCTGGAAACTCATCAGGGAAAATATTTGAAAACTCGGCAACTCTGGGTAAACTATCAAGCTGGGACCCCACTACTCTAGTATCTACAACATGAGCAAGATAAGCCTCATATCCCTTTTGAATCATCCTCCCAGCTGAAACAACTGAAATAAACATGGATGAAAGATACCTCTGCTCACTAGATACCATCACATCTCTACCATCATGTGTTCTTAAAGTAACACATTTGTTCTGACAGTCTACCATAGCCCCATGCTTGGATAACCAATCCATGCCTAAAATTAGATCATACTCCCTGAACGGCATCTCAATCAGGTTACTGAGAAACTCCTCATCATAAACAACAATTGGACTATCTCGGTGCACCCTGCTCACCACAACACTATGGCCTAAAGGATTTATGACAAAACATCAAATCCTAAGGACTCAGAATGTAAATAACTCACAGGCAAGATGGATGCACTGATGTAAGAATGAGTCGACTTGGGGTCTAATAATGCAAGAACTGAAGTACCAAATAAAGTAAAAGTACCAGCAATAACAACTGAAACATCCGGCTGCCTCTGCAACACATAAACCCACTGTGATGATCCTGCCACATCTGGTCTACTACCTCCAGCTGTAGAACCTCCTCTCTGTCTAGTCCCATATCGACCACCTCTACCAAAACCTCTGACACCTTGACCCCCCTCTGACACTAGGTCAAGAAGTTGCAGTACCTGCATGTCTATCCTCTGGTGGCTCTGGACAATCTCTGATAAAATGGTCTGACGACCCACATCTAAAACACACTCCCGAAGCACTTCTCCACCAGCAGACACCTCTGTGTGCTTTACCACAATGAACACAAGTAGGTAGAGTAGGCCTCTGAGCCACTGGGGTCGGAGCACTAGCCACTAAAACTGTAGGTCTCTGTCTCTGTCACTGCTGCTGTACTAACCTGCCAAACTACCCCTGGCTCCTATTGAATCTCTAAAAATATCCCCCTGGCCTCTCTTCACTGTTGAAGACCTTGCCTCACTCTAGAGTCTCCTAGCCCTGGTCTCCTCAACCCTGGCAGCTACTGCAAGACCCTGTGCTCTCTCTACAATCCTGGCAACTGCAACCAACTGAGAAAAATCTTAATACTGACAGCCTGCTATGATACACATGATAGAGGGTCTCAGTCCCTCCTTAAATCTCCTGCACCTGTCAATCTCATCAGAAATGATCCCACTAGCATAATGACTCAACCGGATAAACTCGATCTCATACTCTGTCACTGTCCTGGTATCCTATTTCAGACTCAGGAACTCCATCTTCTTTGCATCCTTATACTCCTTTGGAGTATACTTATGCTCAAATTCTTATAGGAAATCATCATAAGTCAGGACTGGTGGATCAACCCAAGCATGTGGAACTATCTTCCACCAATCATATGCATCCCTCTGCAAAAGAGATTTGGCATAATCAAACTTCTCTTCCGGACTAGCCTATAACTGAATGAACACTCTCTGAACCCTGTCTAGCTACTGCTCTGCTATAGCTGTAATATCCTCATTTATGCCCTAGAAGTTTTGAGTATGTTGTTGTTATTGTGGTTGTTGATATATATATTGGAAAGTGAATGTTTGTGCATATATGTGTTAAATTGTAAGAGAAAAGAAATGGGAAGAGAATGTATATGTATATGTGTTTTGGAGAAGAAATTTAGGGTTTAGAGACAAATGTATATGTTGTTTATATGATGATATAATTAACATATACATTGGTCAAATGAAGAGTCAAGGTGATGGTTAAGTGGAAGAAGATATTTTTGGTTGTTAATGAAATTACTATAAAGGGCTTATATGAGACAAAGAGTTAGTTATATGGTTAAGGGTGTTTTGGTAATTTTCCTTGTAAGATGCATGGTGGAGATTAAAAGAAGAAAAGGTGTTTGACTTGTGCATTTTCTTCTTTCTTTCTTGAAGTGGCCGGATTCTCCATAGACAAAGAGAGAAAGAGAGGTGATCTTGAGGTTTGAAGCATTTTGAAGAAAGAAACAAGGGTTTTGGTTAAAGATTTGTGGATTTCTTCATTTGAGGTAAGATCTTTTCTTTAATTTCTTCAATTCTTTTGAAGTGGTGTGAGAAAGGAATTAGGGTTTGTTGGTTTGATGATGAGAAGTTGAGTTGGTGAAGGTGTTGGAAGTGATTGTGTTGAGTAAGAGTTGTGTTTAGTGAAATTGTTTCTGTTTTACAATTAGTAAAGGCTGTGATTTGTATGATTTTTAATTAATTATAGAAAAATGTTCTTGAAGTAAATTTTTGATATGTTGTGCCTCTATGAGTCTAGAATGACTGAAAAATATGTTGATTCGATTTTGGAATGGTTATGAGTTTAGAAAAATTATTTTCATTAGACCTGTTCCAGCAGGTACCTTAACTGGGACAGCTATATTTCGTGATTTTTAATAAAATGTAGAAAAATCATATTCAATTGAATTTTGGATATGTTGTTGCTTAGTGAGTCTAGTATTTGAGAAAAATAATTTGGAATCACATTGATTGAATTTGATTTATGGAATTCACAAAGTTCAGAACTGCTGCCAGGATGCAGGGCAATTGAGGCAGTCTGGTTAGGTGAACTATTTGACCAAGATTTTGTGTTCAGTTTGATCTGAAATTTTAAAGGGATGATTTTAAGATACAAAACTAAATTCTGTAAAAATTTTAGAATTTTTAGTCAAGTATATTATTTTATACAATTTTTCAAAATAAGGATAAAATGGAGTTTAAAACCAGAATGTACTATTTATGGTTAGGGTTTTAATTCTTTGTTCTTCTTGCATTGCTTTGGTTCTCCAAAGGTAGGTTGGTCCTTAAACCTAACCCTAAACACTTTAAACACACTTGAATCAATGAATGTTATAATCAATTGTTCTTTGCCCTAATTGCATTGTTGAGATTGAACAATGTTATGTTGTGCATTGTGAATGGTAATGTGTTTCATGAGTAATGTGGAATGAAATGTTAATATTTATGAATGATGCTATGTGAGATATAATGTGATCATGGATGAGATATATATATATATATATACTTGAATAATGAGATGTTATATTGTGAAATGAAATGTGAAGCCATTGTTATTGGCTAAGATGATGTAATTGAAAGAAAGAAGGCATGTTTGCCTAAATGTGATGAGAATTGAGAATGGAAATGAATTGTTTGTTTAATATGTTATTCAGTTTCAGAGTTCTGGATTTGGGTGGCATGCCTAAGAAATGATAAAAGGTAACAGTCTTGCCGGGTTGAGGATCTCCTCATATGTGTTGAGTTGATGATCCAAGAGACTGGGTCTGTTACACTATGAGATATATGATTTGTAACAGTCTTGCCGGGTTGAGGATCTCCTCATATGTGTTGAGTTGATGATCCAAGAGACTGGGTCTGTTACACTATCCATGGATAGAGATACATGTATATACATTGCCTACGGGCGTGATTATTGTGACTATGAACCAAAGCAGTAACTCTGAACTCTGAATATCATATTAAATACTTGTTGGGCCCATAGGTGTCAGGGTTATATGAATGTCCTAAATAATGTTATGAGTTAATGAAATGAGATGTTGGTTATTGAGTATGATTGATTAATGTTGAATGTGGCATTGCATTACATTAAAGCATACCATTAGCATGTTTTATCTTACTAAGCCGTTGGCTTAGCGCGAATGTGATTCTTCGCGCAGGTGACAAGGAAGAACCAGAGAGTTCCTCTAGGCCGAGTCGAGCCTAGATTTTGAAGATTGAATAGTGGGCTTTAAGATCGAAGACTGACTGCCAAACATGTATAAATTTTATGTGTTGTAAAACTTGAGTTTTGATGTATATGAATTTGTAAATATTGTTACTTTCCGTTGCATAGTGAACAAAGATTTTATCTGCTGTATTTCATAATAAACCTTTACTTTATTTTGTACTAGAAGTGTAAATCCTTTTTGCAGGTTGTAGTTGAGGTTATAAGGGGGATTTATTGGAAGTGTACTGAGAATGATTTTGTTTGCATTGGTTTGTGTAAAAAATGTTTTTCAAAAATTAGAAAAAAACCAGTTTTGTCGACACTTGGGATTGAATTTTTAGGCAAAACTATGGCAAAATTTCTATAAAAATCGGAACAAAAATTTGACTAAGTAAAAGTGGTAGCAACATTAGGATAGGGTGGCGCCTCTACTCAGCTTACACACGTAGGTCGGGAAGGGGTGTTACAATTTTTGGTATCAGAGCCTAGGTTTGAGATTCTCAACCTAGATCAATTGTAAGAAAAAGAGAATATTTTGATTTTTAAAGTGGGTTTTTGAGTAAAATACATGTTTTGGTATGGCAGTCTTTGATCTTTAATGAGGAATATTCTGCTGTGTTTGCAGATATAGGTAGAGATGGCATCTCATTCGCGACAATCTGTTGAGGGTAGTGCCGAGAGTATTGCTCCTGCTGAGGGAGCTAGGGTTGATAGTGTTGAGGAGGCACCTGCTTCGGTGTCGGGTAGACCAGCTGGGGAGGAGGTTCCGCCAGCCTGGTTTAGGCCTATGTTGGAAGCTATGAGACAAGCACCTGTGCAACCACAGCCACCGCCACCACCCCCTCAGCCTTCAGTACCAGTAAGGCACTATGATAAGCTAAGGAAATATGGAGCAGAGGATTTCTTTGGTACAGTTGATCCGGCTGTAGCAGAACAGTGGCTTGATAGAGTTCAGAGGGTATTTGTGCAGTTGCAAGCCACTTCAGAGGAGAAGTTTGACTATGCAAGATCTTTGCTACAGAAGGATGCCTACGACTGGTGGAAGACAGTGCCCCATTCTATGGATGATCCACCAACCTTGTCTTATGCGGATTTTCTGAGAGAATTTGAGTTGAAGTATACTCCTAGGGAGTATAAAGATGGGAAGAAAAGAGAGTTTCTAGATTTGAAGCAAGATCATCGGACCGTAACTGAGTATGAAGTTGAGTTTATTCGACTGAGTCAGTATGCTGGGGGTATCATTACTGATGAGATTGATAGATGTCGGCGATTTGAGGAGGGATTGAGGCCCTCGATCATGTGCTTAGTGGCTGGATCCAGATATCAGGATTTCTCACAGCTTGTGGCAGCAGCTCGAAGTGTAGAGCGAGCTCAAGTTATTGCAGCTGCTTCAGAGGAAGAGGTTAGGGTTAGAAGGCCCCAGTTCGAGGCAGGGTCTTCTTTTGCGAAGAGGGGTAGAGGAAGTTTTGTTCCTCGGAGTAGTAGGAGCCAGAGACCAGTGGGTAGGTCAGTGCAGTTCCAGAGGCAGAGATTTAGACCTGCAGCTTCAGTAGCGAGTGCTCCTACTCCTGGAGTTCAGAGATCCACCTTACCTGTGTGTAACCAGTGTGGTGGAAGACATGGGGGCGTTTGTTGGAGGCATAGTAGATCAGGGGTATGCTTCAGGTGTGGATCACCTGACCACTTTGTGAGAGACTGTCCTGAGAGGCAGGATCAGATGCCAGTTGATTCTGCTGCTTCTCGAGCTAGTGTGAGGGGAGGCAGAGGAGGAAGAGGTGCCAGCTGGGGAGGTAGACCAGGATTCAGTTCTAAAAGAGGTGCTACATCCAGGGAGGGTAGACCAGAGGAGGTTGGATCTTCCCAGAGGATGTATGTTATGCAGAGACAGCCAGATACATCGGCAGTCATAGCTGGTACTTTTTCTTTATTTAATACTCCAGTACTTGCTTTGATTGATCCGGGTTCCACACATTCATATATTAGTGCATCTGTTTTGCCTGTATCTGATTTGCATGCTGAGTCCCTAGGATTTGATGTGTTGGTAACAAATCCGTTAGGGCATAGTGTGGTTGTGAGTAAGGTGCATAGAGATAGTGCAGTAGTGGTGCAGGGTGAGGAGTTCCTTGGGGATTTGATTGAGATGCCATTTAAGGAATATGACGTGATCTTAGGTATGGATTGGCTATCTCGACATGAAGCTGTGGTGGATTGTAAAAAGAAAATTGTTTCTTTGAGAACGGGTGATGGTAGAGAGGTGATAGTATCTAATGAGCAGGAACAGCTAGCCTCCTTATTTGTTTCAGCTGTTGCAGCCAGGAGGTTGATTAGAAAGGGGTGTGAAGCCTATCTTGCTCATGTGGTGGATACTAGAGTGAAGGGTTCCCCTATTGATAGCATTGCCAAAGTTGCTGAGTTCCCGGATGTGTTTCCAGAGGAGTTGCCAGGGTTGCCTCCTGAGAGAGAGGTGGAGTTCGGTATTGAATTGTTGCCTGGTACCACTCCTATCTCTATTACTCCTTATAGAATGGCACCAGCAGAATTGAGGGAGTTGAAAGTGCAATTACAGGAGTTGTTGGACAAAGGATTCATTCGTCCCAGTGTTTCTCCTTGGGGAGCTCCTGTGCTATTTGTGAAGAAGAAAGATGGTACTATGAGGTTGTGTATCGATTATAGGCAATTGAACAAGGTGACTATTAAAAATAAATATCCTTTGCCTAGAATCGATGATCTCTTTGATCAGTTGAAGGGAGCGTCAGTGTTCTCCAAAATTGATTTGAGATCTGGGTACCATCAGCTGAGGGTAAGAAGTGAAGATGTTCCTAAGACTGCTTTTCGGACCAGGTATGGGCATTATGAGTTTTTAGTTATGCCTTTTGGTCTAACGAATGCACCTGCAGCTTTTATGGATTTGATGAATAGGGTGTTTAGGCCCTATTTGGATCAGTTTGTAGTGGTCTTCATTGATGATATACTGGTGTATTCGCGGAATGAAGAGGAGCATGATATGCATCTGCGGATTGTGTTGCAGATTTTGAGAGAGAATCAGTTATTTGCCAAATTGTCGAAGTGTGAGTTCTGGTTGGATCAAGTTGCTTTTCTCGGACATATTGTTTCTGCAGAAGGCATCAGAGTTGATCCGAGCAAAGTTGAAGCCATTTTAAATTGGAGTCCACCCAAGTCTGTGACAGAGATTAGAAGTTTTCTGGGTTTGGCAGGCTATTACCGACGGTTTGTGAAAGGGTTTTCTTTGATAGCTACTCCACTCACCAGATTACTTCGAAAGGGAGTGAGATTTGTGTGGACAGATCAGTGTCAGGCTAGTTTTGAGCAGTTGAGAGAGTTGTTGACTCAAGCGCCTGTTCTTACTTTACCTGTTGAAGGCAAACCATATGTGATCTACAGTGATGCTTCACATAGAGGTTTGGGGTGTGTATTGATGCAGGAAGGGAAAGTTATAGCTTATGCATCTCGACAGTTGAAACCGCATGAGCTTAACTATCCGACCCATGATTTAGAATTGGCTGCCATTGTGTTTGCATTAAAGATTTGGCGCCACTATCTGTTTGGGGAGAAATGTTTCATCTACACTGATCACAAGAGTTTGAAGTATTTGGGTGTCCAGAAAGAACTCAATCTTCGTCAGAGGAGATGGTTAGAATTGATTAAAGACTACGACTGCTTGATTGACTATCATCCAGGTAAAGCAAATGTTGTTGCTGATGCCTTGAGTCGGAAGTCTTTAGCTGGTTTAACTGTTTACTCGCTCTCGTTGCTTGTTGAGTTGAGAGCATTGCATGCCAGTTTTGTACCTTGTGTTGATGGTGCATTATTGGCACAGTTGCAATTAAAGCCGATTTTGTTAGATCAGATCAAAGAAGCTCAGTTGGCCGATAAGAAGATTCAGAAGATTTTTCAGATTGCAAGAATGGGAAGACTAGAGATTTTGTTGTGAAAGATGATGGGAGTCTCTGGTTTAAGAACCGATTGTGTGTACCCGATGATGCTGATTTGAAAAGAGTCATTTTAGAAGAAGCTCATCAGTCAATGTTTGCTATGCATCCGGGTAATACGAAGATGTATCATGATTTGAGACAGCATTATTGGTGGATTGGTTTGAAGAGAGACATTGCTGAGTTTGTATCGAAATGTCTCACTTGTCAGAAGGTTAAAGCAGAGCATCAAGTTCCAACCGGGTTGCTTCAACCATTGTCAGTGCCAGAATGGAAGTGGGAAAGAGTGACAATGGATTTTGTGTCTGGTTTGCCATTGACACAAAAGAAGCATGATGCTATATGGGTGATTGTGGATAGATTGACTAAAACAGCTCATTTCCTTCCGGTTCGAATGGATTACTCTTTGGAGAGATTGGCTGAGCTGTATATCCATGAGATTGTGAAACTGCATGGTGTTCCAACTTCTTTAGTGTCTGATCGAGATCCCAGGTTTACTTCCAGATTTTGGAAGAGTTTGCATAGTGCTTTAGGTTCTCGACTGCACTTCAGCACTGCTTTTCATCCACAGACGGATGGACAGTCAGAGAGGGTGATACAGATTATTGAGGACATGTTGAGAAGCTGTGTCATCGATTTCTCTGGAAGTTGGGATAGGTTTTTACCTCTTGTGGAGTTTGCTTACAACAACAGTCACCAATCCAGCATTGGTATGGCACCGTTTGAAGCATTGTATGGCAGACGGTGTAGGACACCTCTTTGTTGGAATGAGCTTGGAGATAATAAGTTGGTTGGTCCTGATTTGATTCAAGAAACTGAAGATAAAGTAAAGTTGATTCGAGGCAGGTTAAAAGCAGCTTCAGACCGACAGAAGTCTTATGCAGATCTAAAAAGGAGAGATATAGAGTTTGATGTTGGAGATAAGGTATTTCTGAAAGTGTCTCCTTGGAAGAAAATTTTGAGGTTCGGTCGGAAAGGAAAATTGAGTCCTCGTTTCATTGGGCCGTATGAAGTGTTAGAAAGAGTTGGGCCAGTGGCGTATCGACTTGCTTTGCCACCTGAGTTGGATCGTATTCATAATGTATTCCATGTTTCTATGTTGAGGAGATATAGGTCGGATCCATCTCATGTGTTGCCATTTGAGTCTATTGAAGTGAGCCCAGATTTGACATTTGAAGAGGAACCAGTTGCTATCTTGGCACGAGAAGTGAAAGAGTTAAGGAACAAGAGAGTGCCATTGGTGAAGATTCTTTGGAAGAATCATGCAAAAGAAGAAGCGACTTGGGAAAGTGAGCATACCATGCGAGAGCAGTATCCGCAATTGTTTCAGCTTTGATATCAGGTAATTTCGAGGACGAAATTTTCTTTTTAGAGGGGGAGAATTGTAATATCCTCATTTATGCCCTAGAAGTTTTGAGTATGTTGTTGTTATTGTGGTTGTTGATATATATATTGGAAAGTGAATGTTTGTGCATATATGTGTTAAATTGTAAGAGAAAAGAAATGGGAAGAGAATGTATATGTATATGTGTTTTGGAGAAGAAATTTAGGGTTTAGAGACAAATGTATATGTTGTTTATATGATGATATAATTAACATATACATTGGTCAAATGAAGAGTCAAGGTGATGGTTAAGTGGAAGAAGATATTTTTGGTTGTTAATGAAATTACTATAAAGGGCTTATATGAGACAAAGAGTTAGTTATATGGTTAAGGGTGTTTTGGTAATTTTCCTTGTAAGATGCATGGTGGAGATTAAAAGAAGAAAAGGTGTTTGACTTGTGCATTTTCTTCTTTCTTTCTTGAAGTGGCCGGATTCTCCATAGACAAAGAGAGAAAGAGAGGTGATCTTGAGGTTTGAAGCATTTTGAAGAAAGAAACAAGGGTTTTGGTTAAAGATTTGTGGATTTCTTCATTTGAGGTAAGATCTTTTCTTTAATTTCTTCAATTCTTTTGAAGTGGTGTGAGAAAGGAATTAGGGTTTGTTGGTTTGATGATGAGAAGTTGAGTTGGTGAAGGTGTTGGAAGTGATTGTGTTGAGTAAGAGTTGTGTTTAGTGAAATTGTTTCTGTTTTACAATTAGTAAAGGCTGTGATTTGTATGATTTTTAATTAATTATAGAAAAATGTTCTTGAAGTAAATTTTTGATATGTTGTGCCTCTATGAGTCTAGAATGACTGAAAAATATGTTGATTCGATTTTGGAATGGTTATGAGTTTAGAAAAATTATTTTCATTAGACCTGTTCCAGCAGGTACCTTAACTGGGACAGCTATATTTCGTGATTTTTAATAAAATGTAGAAAAATCATATTCAATTGAATTTTGGATATGTTGTTGCTTAGTGAGTCTAGTATTTGAGAAAAATAATTTGGAATCACATTGATTGAATTTGATTTATGGAATTCACAAAGTTCAGAACTGCTGCCAGGATGCAGGGCAATTGAGGCAGTCTGGTTAGGTGAACTATTTGACCAAGATTTTGTGTTCAGTTTGATCTGAAATTTTAAAGGGATGATTTTAAGATACAAAACTAAATTCTGTAAAAATTTTAGAATTTTTAGTCAAGTATATTATTTTATACAATTTTTCAAAATAAGGATAAAATGGAGTTTAAAACCAGAATGTACTATTTATGGTTAGGGTTTTAATTCTTTGTTCTTCTTGCATTGCTTTGGTTCTCCAAAGGTAGGTTGGTCCTTAAACCTAACCCTAAACACTTTAAACACACTTGAATCAATGAATGTTATAATCAATTGTTCTTTGCCCTAATTGCATTGTTGAGATTGAACAATGTTATGTTGTGCATTGTGAATGGTAATGTGTTTCATGAGTAATGTGGAATGAAATGTTAATATTTATGAATGATGCTATGTGAGATATAATGTGATCATGGATGAGATATATATATATATATATACTTGAATAATGAGATGTTATATTGTGAAATGAAATGTGAAGCCATTGTTATTGGCTAAGATGATGTAATTGAAAGAAAGAAGGCATGTTTGCCTAAATGTGATGAGAATTGAGAATGGAAATGAATTGTTTGTTTAATATGTTATTCAGTTTCAGAGTTCTGGATTTGGGTGGCATGCCTAAGAAATGATAAAAGGTAACAGTCTTGCCGGGTTGAGGATCTCCTCATATGTGTTGAGTTGATGATCCAAGAGACTGGGTCTGTTACACTATGAGATATATGATTTGTAACAGTCTTGCCGGGTTGAGGATCTCCTCATATGTGTTGAGTTGATGATCCAAGAGACTGGGTCTGTTACACTATCCATGGATAGAGATACATGTATATACATTGCCTACGGGCGTGATTATTGTGACTATGAACCAAAGCAGTAACTCTGAACTCTGAATATCATATTAAATACTTGTTGGGCCCATAGGTGTCAGGGTTATATGAATGTCCTAAATAATGTTATGAGTTAATGAAATGAGATGTTGGTTATTGAGTATGATTGATTAATGTTGAATGTGGCATTGCATTACATTAAAGCATACCATTAGCATGTTTTATCTTACTAAGCCGTTGGCTTAGCGCGAATGTGATTCTTCGCGCAGGTGACAAGGAAGAACCAGAGAGTTCCTCTAGGCCGAGTCGAGCCTAGATTTTGAAGATTGAATAGTGGGCTTTAAGATCGAAGACTGACTGCCAAACATGTATAAATTTTATGTGTTGTAAAACTTGAGTTTTGATGTATATGAATTTGTAAATATTGTTACTTTCCGTTGCATAGTGAACAAAGATTTTATCTGCTGTATTTCATAATAAACCTTTACTTTATTTTGTACTAGAAGTGTAAATCCTTTTTGCAGGTTGTAGTTGAGGTTATAAGGGGGATTTATTGGAAGTGTACTGAGAATGATTTTGTTTGCATTGGTTTGTGTAAAAAATGTTTTTCAAAAATTAGAAAAAAACCAGTTTTGTCGACACTTGGGATTGAATTTTTAGGCAAAACTATGGCAAAATTTCTATAAAAATCGGAACAAAAATTTGACTAAGTAAAAGTGGTAGCAACATTAGGATAGGGTGGCGCCTCTACTCAGCTTACACACGTAGGTCGGGAAGGGGTGTTACAATTTTTGGTATCAGAGCCTAGGTTTGAGATTCTCAACCTAGATCAATTGTAAGAAAAAGAGAATATTTTGATTTTTAAAGTGGGTTTTTGAGTAAAATACATGTTTTGGTATGGCAGTCTTTGATCTTTAATGAGGAATATTCTGCTGTGTTTGCAGATATAGGTAGAGATGGCATCTCATTCGCGACAATCTGTTGAGGGTAGTGCCGAGAGTATTGCTCCTGCTGAGGGAGCTAGGGTTGATAGTGTTGAGGAGGCACCTGCTTCGGTGTCGGGTAGACCAGCTGGGGAGGAGGTTCCGCCAGCCTGGTTTAGGCCTATGTTGGAAGCTATGAGACAAGCACCTGTGCAACCACAGCCACCGCCACCACCCCCTCAGCCTTCAGTACCAGTAAGGCACTATGATAAGCTAAGGAAATATGGAGCAGAGGATTTCTTTGGTACAGTTGATCCGGCTGTAGCAGAACAGTGGCTTGATAGAGTTCAGAGGGTATTTGTGCAGTTGCAAGCCACTTCAGAGGAGAAGTTTGACTATGCAAGATCTTTGCTACAGAAGGATGCCTACGACTGGTGGAAGACAGTGCCCCATTCTATGGATGATCCACCAACCTTGTCTTATGCGGATTTTCTGAGAGAATTTGAGTTGAAGTATACTCCTAGGGAGTATAAAGATGGGAAGAAAAGAGAGTTTCTAGATTTGAAGCAAGATCATCGGACCGTAACTGAGTATGAAGTTGAGTTTATTCGACTGAGTCAGTATGCTGGGGGTATCATTACTGATGAGATTGATAGATGTCGGCGATTTGAGGAGGGATTGAGGCCCTCGATCATGTGCTTAGTGGCTGGATCCAGATATCAGGATTTCTCACAGCTTGTGGCAGCAGCTCGAAGTGTAGAGCGAGCTCAAGTTATTGCAGCTGCTTCAGAGGAAGAGGTTAGGGTTAGAAGGCCCCAGTTCGAGGCAGGGTCTTCTTCTGCGAAGAGGGGTAGAGGAAGTTTTGTTCCTCGGAGTAGTAGGAGCCAGAGACCAGTGGGTAGGTCAGTGCAGTTCCAGAGGCAGAGATTTAGACCTGCAGCTTCAGTAGCGAGTGCTCCTACTCCTGGAGTTCAGAGATCCACCTTACCTGTGTGTAACCAGTGTGGTGGAAGACATGGGGGCGTTTGTTGGAGGCATAGTAGATCAGGGGTATGCTTCAGGTGTGGATCACCTGACCACTTTGTGAGAGACTGTCCTGAGAGGCAGGATCAGATGCCAGTTGATTCTGCTGCTTCTCGAGCTAGTGTGAGGGGAGGCAGAGGAGGAAGAGGTGCCAGCTGGGGAGGTAGACCAGGATTCAGTTCTAAAAGAGGTGCTACATCCAGGGAGGGTAGACCAGAGGAGGTTGGATCTTCCCAGAGGATGTATGTTATGCAGAGACAGCCAGATACATCGGCAGTCATAGCTGGTACTTTTTCTTTATTTAATACTCCAGTACTTGCTTTGATTGATCCGGGTTCCACACATTCATATATTAGTGCATCTGTTTTGCCTGTATCTGATTTGCATGCTGAGTCCCTAGGATTTGATGTGTTGGTAACAAATCCGTTAGGGCATAGTGTGGTTGTGAGTAAGGTGCATAGAGATAGTGCAGTAGTGGTGCAGGGTGAGGAGTTCCTTGGGGATTTGATTGAGATGCCATTTAAGGAATATGACGTGATCTTAGGTATGGATTGGCTATCTCGACATGAAGCTGTGGTGGATTGTAAAAAGAAAATTGTTTCTTTGAGAACGGGTGATGGTAGAGAGGTGATAGTATCTAATGAGCAGGAACAGCTAGCCTCCTTATTTGTTTCAGCTGTTGCAGCCAGGAGGTTGATTAGAAAGGGGTGTGAAGCCTATCTTGCTCATGTGGTGGATACTAGAGTGAAGGGTTCCCCTATTGATAGCATTGCCAAAGTTGCTGAGTTCCCGGATGTGTTTCCAGAGGAGTTGCCAGGGTTGCCTCCTGAGAGAGAGGTGGAGTTCGGTATTGAATTGTTGCCTGGTACCACTCCTATCTCTATTACTCCTTATAGAATGGCACCAGCAGAATTGAGGGAGTTGAAAGTGCAATTACAGGAGTTGTTGGACAAAGGATTCATTCGTCCCAGTGTTTCTCCTTGGGGAGCTCCTGTGCTATTTGTGAAGAAGAAAGATGGTACTATGAGGTTGTGTATCGATTATAGGCAATTGAACAAGGTGACTATTAAAAATAAATATCCTTTGCCTAGAATCGATGATCTCTTTGATCAGTTGAAGGGAGCGTCAGTGTTCTCCAAAATTGATTTGAGATCTGGGTACCATCAGCTGAGGGTAAGAAGTGAAGATGTTCCTAAGACTGCTTTTCGGACCAGGTATGGGCATTATGAGTTTTTAGTTATGCCTTTTGGTCTAACGAATGCACCTGCAGCTTTTATGGATTTGATGAATAGGGTGTTTAGGCCCTATTTGGATCAGTTTGTAGTGGTCTTCATTGATGATATACTGGTGTATTCGCGGAATGAAGAGGAGCATGATATGCATCTGCGGATTGTGTTGCAGATTTTGAGAGAGAATCAGTTATTTGCCAAATTGTCGAAGTGTGAGTTCTGGTTGGATCAAGTTGCTTTTCTCGGACATATTGTTTCTGCAGAAGGCATCAGAGTTGATCCGAGCAAAGTTGAAGCCATTTTAAATTGGAGTCCACCCAAGTCTGTGACAGAGATTAGAAGTTTTCTGGGTTTGGCAGGCTATTACCGACGGTTTGTGAAAGGGTTTTCTTTGATAGCTACTCCACTCACCAGATTACTTCGAAAGGGAGTGAGATTTGTGTGGACAGATCAGTGTCAGGCTAGTTTTGAGCAGTTGAGAGAGTTGTTGACTCAAGCGCCTGTTCTTACTTTACCTGTTGAAGGCAAACCATATGTGATCTACAGTGATGCTTCACATAGAGGTTTGGGGTGTGTATTGATGCAGGAAGGGAAAGTTATAGCTTATGCATCTCGACAGTTGAAACCGCATGAGCTTAACTATCCGACCCATGATTTAGAATTGGCTGCCATTGTGTTTGCATTAAAGATTTGGCGCCACTATCTGTTTGGGGAGAAATGTTTCATCTACACTGATCACAAGAGTTTGAAGTATTTGGGTGTCCAGAAAGAACATTAAATGAAAATTTAAATCAGAAATGTGAAATTTTTAATACCGCCAAATATATATTTCTCCCCAAATTTCACATTTCTGATTTCTGATCACAGACCTTTTTAATGAAAAATTTCACATTTCTGATTTAAATTTTCAAATACTAAATATATAAAATTAAATAGTATATAAATATTCTTTACTTGTTATAGGAATCCAAAATAAAACGAATATCTCTAGGAAAAATTTGCCAGAGTTTTGTCTGTAATTTGGACATCCCAAAATTTATCAATTACACAACCTGCAAAAAGAACATACTCCCAAATAATTCCAAATCGCCATTTCAACCATACTTCTCAATTTCACCAAGTTTCTCAAACATTTATATATAGATATATATATATATATAATTTAGAACACATTTACACTCCCATTTCAAATAACTTAACCCAAACATTCTTTAGAGTTTAGAATACATAAAATCCAAAAACATGATATAATAATATGCATAATACCCAAATATACAAGAACATAAATTATATACATGCTGCTGACAGTGTTTCTGATCTTGATACCAACTCTACAAGTACAACCACAAGTCTAGACCTAACCTGATCTAGAAGAATTCTCTGGCTCAGCGGAATTTACCCTGTCACCTGTGCGATGTAAACAATCGCGCTAAGCCAAAAGCCTAGTAATACAAACTTTGATAATAATAAAATTTAAATGCAATGCCAATGCACAATGCATATGGATATCACATCATTTCATTTTCTCATACTTTTCAAATATTTCACAATCCACAATTCACGTAAAAACAAACACAAACATGGGCCCAAAGATAACTAATATGCTATTCAAATTCCAGAGTTACTGTTTTAGTCTATAATGACACCATGTGTCTAGCCCCGTAGGCAATATATCAATGTAGTAATCCAACTAGGTCTGTGCTTACGACCCAGTCATTTCACCCAATCTAGCTTCAAGGACTTATTTTTGAGGCTTACGACCTGGTCATTTCACCTCAAAAATATTTTTATAGTGACGCCCAACATCTAGCCCGTAGACAAATCATAGGCATACCGCCAAATACAGAACTCTGAAAATTTAATAACATACTAGGCACACAATTTATTCATTTTTCTCATTTATATCAATATCAATTCATTTCATTATGTTTCCATATATCTCATTACATTATACCACATTTTTGCATTTACAACACATTGCCCAATTACTTTGGGTATTTCTACATAATTCACATATTAATCACATTTAATGTAATCTAGCCAATACCAATGGCTTTTTAACAATGCACTTAATACATACACAACAAATGGCATTACCCAAACACTTTGGGTCATTTTCACATAATACACATATTTTATATTTTACACAATTTAGCCGTTATCAATGGCTTTTCACAATGCTTTTAACACATATATGACATTACAAATGTCATAGCACATTATTCATACATAACCAATGTATCAAGTAGCTTAACACATTTTCCAATCAAAATGTGTTAAGCCCAAATGTCACGCAAACACAACCAATGTATTCAAAGTTTGTACTTACCTCAAATAGCAACCAAAACAAGCTTAAAACAATCTCCAATCCTATCCTTCCAACTTGCCCTTCACCACTTGGATGAAGCAAATCAACCTCCCTCAATGCCTAAACCATATGTGATAGCAAATAATCATTTAGTATCACATTTAATGGCATTTCCAATATTAAACCATAATTAAACCCCATCCAAGTAAAAATCCCAAATTTAAGGCTAACCTCACTTTAACTTTGGATTCTCATACTAGGCCATTCATTTTAATATATTAAGTTTATTTATATTATTAGAAACATATTTTAATACATTTAAACCATTTACATTACAAAAACACACTCTTATACACAAACCCTAAAATGGCATAACCTTCCTCCATTGAAGGTTTTCCATTCCAACACAATCCATTAATCATTTCAACCTTATATTCATCACTTTTAACACTAAACAACATGCTTAAATAAATAAAATCAAATAATTCAACAACTTTGGAAAATTACTTTTCCAAAACCCTAAATCTCCACTTCCATTCTCAAACTCCAACCAAACACAACCAAATCCAATATTTGACTTTAAAATACTTGTTTAAGCACCAAAACAACTCATTTAGAACTAATTTGCACAATTAAAAATCATGATTTCTCAAACCCTAAAAATCCATAACCCTAAATTCTCTCTCTTCACCATTCTTTATCCAAACTCCATCATCTCTTCAATCCAACCTTAAAATCATTACTAATCACTTAAAATAACATCATACACACCAATTACAATAATTAAATCACACTAGATCAAGGACCCAAATCTCACATATTCAAAATTTTCATGGAATTCAAAGAAAGGAGTTGGAAACTTACCAATTTTGGTGGAAATCACCAAAAATCCACTTTGAACTTGTTAAATCCTTCAATTTGTGGAGTATGAAAGAATCAAAATCCTTGGTCTAAACTCTCATGGTGGTTCGGCCTTGATGAAGAAGAAGAAGAAATGAAGACAACTTTTTAATTTTCTCTTTCCTTTCATCTTTTATTTTAAACCATATATATATATATTATAATATTATAATAATTAATTATTTAATTATTTATTTAATAAATTAAAATTCCAAAAATCCCTCTTCCATTCAAAAATTATTTATTTTTGAATTAATTTAAAAATTTTGAATTTCTAAGATTTAATTACTAAAATACCCTTTTACTTTGACTTTTGTGTGTTGTATATATTTTGTATATATATATATATCACATATATATTCCACTTTTTCCATTTAAAATTCCTTCATTTTTCATTTAAAATCATTAATTTAATTTTATCAAATTTCCAAAAATTAAAATTTTTCAAAAATTTGGGATATTATAGCTTTCTAAGGTAAGTACAAACTTTTGATAAATTTGATATGTTGACATTAAATTGGGCTTAACACATTTTAGATAGAAAATGTGTTAAGCTACTTAGTACATGAACATTGTATTGTGACATGTAAATTGTTATGAATGCATTATGAAAAGCCTTATTAATGGCTTGATTAAATAAAATGTGAATTATGTGCAAAATGTGTAAATGACCCAAAATGTTTGGGTAATGTGATTTTATTATGAAATATCCTACATTATGATGAAATGATGAAATGTGATAAATTGAAATGAATTGGTATTGATATAAATGAGGAAAATGGGAAAATGAGAAAGAAATTGATGATGGAAAATAGGAAATCATTGTGTGCCTAGTATGTTATTCAATTTTCAGAGTTCTGTATTTAGCGGCATGCCTATGAGGTTATCCTCAATATTTGCCTTCGGGGCTAGACGCTTGGCATCACTATGATATGACTTGCCTTCGGGGCTAGCTTTTGAACATTACTTGATTTGCCTTCGAGGCTAGACACTTGGTGTCATTATGGACCAAAATAGTAACTCTGGGATTTGAATAATGTGTTAGTTGTTTATGCCCATGTTTGTGCATGTGTTTGTGTGAATTGTTGAATGATGAAAGAATATGTTTAAAAGTGAGCTTGGATGCCACATTGTGACATAGCATATAAGCATTATGCATTGGCATTGTTTTAAAGTTTTATTATTATCAAAGTTTGTATCATTAAGCTTTTAGCTTAGCGATTGTAATTTATCGCGCAGGTTACAAGGATAATCTGGTAGAGCCGATGAGTTCTACTAGACCTGGTCAGCTCTAGGCTTATGTTTGTTGAGCTTGAAGTGTTTTGCTACATCAAGATCAGAGTCATTTTTCCAACATGTATAAATTTTATATTATAGTACATTTTAATATTATGTATATCATATTATGTTTTGGGGGTATGTATATATTGTAAATTATAAAGGATGTTTTAAAAATGGAAGTGTGAAGTTTTATATATTTTGATATATATATTTGTATAAGTATATATATTTTGAGGAAATATGAAAATTGTTATTGAATCGGGTTGTGACATTTTTATATCATATACGCGTATTTTACATATATAAGGTGTGTGTATTATACGTATATGGGGTATAAGGGTGTTATATTTATTCTGGATCTTCTCATCTGCCAACTGGACTTCCCAAACCTGATCCAACAAAACTAGCCTCAATTACAATTGAGCCATTAATGCACCATCATCACAAGAGTCAAATCTGACATGCAATGCTCTCAACTCAACAAGCAACAAGAGCGAATAAGTAGTCAAACCTGCTAAAGACTTTCGACTTAAGGTATCAGCAACAACATTTGCCTTGCTAGGATGATAATCAATCAAATAGTCATAGTCTTTATTCAACTCTAACCATTGTCTCTGCTGGAGATTCAACTCTCTTTGAATACCTAAATACTTCAAACTCTTCTAATCAGTATAAATGAAACACTTCTCCCCATACAAGTAATGCCATCAAATTGTCAATGCAAAAACTATGGCTGCTAACTCCAAATCATGAGTCGGGTAATTCAGCTGATGTGGTTTTAACTATCAAGATGCATAAGCAATGACTCTACCCTCCTGCATCAGAACACAACCTGAACCACTATGTGAAGCATCATTGTATACCACATATGGTTTACCTTCTACAGGCAAAGTAAGAATAGGAGCTTGAGTCAACATCTCTCTCAGTTGCTCAAAACTCGCCTGACACTAATTTGTCCACACAAATCTAACTCTTTTTTGAAGTAATCTGGTGAGTGGTGTAGCTATCATAGAAAAACCCTTCACAATTCGATGATAATAGCCTTCCAAACCTAGAAAACTTCTAACCTATGTCACAGTCTTCAGTGGACTCCAATTCAAGATATCCTCAACTTTACTCGGATCAACTCTAATACCTTCTATTGATACCATATGACTGAGAAAAGTTACCTAATCTAGCTAGAATTCACATTTAGATAGCTTGGCACACAAATATTTCTCTCTCAATGTCTGGAGTACAATCCGCAGATGCCAATCATGATCCTCTTCATTAGGCGAATACACCAGAATATCATCAATGAAGACCAACACAAACTGATCTAAGTATAGTCTAAACACCCTATTCATTAAATCCATAAATGTTGCTGGTGCATTCGTCAATCCAAAGGGCATCACTAGAAACTCATAATACCCATATCTCGTGTGGAAAGCTGTCTTGGGTACATCTACATCTCTAACTCTCAACTGATGGTATCCTAATCTCAAATCAATTTTAGAGAATATTGCTGCTCCCTTCAACTGATCAAAGAGATCATCTATCCGAGGTAATGTATACTTGTTCTTAATGGTCACCTTATTCAATGGCCTGTAATTAATACATAATCTCAAGGTACCATCCTTCTTCTTCACAAATAAAATAGATGCTCCCCACGAAGACATACTAGGGTGAATAAATCCTTTATCAAGCAACTCTTGCAACTGCACCTTCAACTCCTTTAATTCTGCAGGTACAATTCGATAAGGGGTAATAGAGATGGAAGTGGTATTAGGCAACAAATCAATACCAAACTCCACCTCTCTCTCTCAAGAGGTACCCATGGCAACTCATCAGGAAAAATATCTGGAAACTCAACAACTGCAGGTATACTATCAAGCTGGGACCGCACTACTCTGGTATCTACAACATGAGTAAGATATGCCTCACATCCCTTCTAGATCATCCTTCTAGCTAAAATAGTTGAAATAAACATGGATGAAAGATGTCTATGCTCACTAGATACCACCACATCTCTACAATCACATGTTCTTAAGGTAACACATTTTTCCTGACAGTCTACTACAGCCTCATGTCTGGATAACCAATCCATGTCCAGAATCAGATCATACTCCCTGAAAGGCATCTCACTTAGGTCATCGAGAAACTCCTCATCCTGAACAACAAATGGACTATCTCGGTGCACCCTACTAAAACACTGTGCCCTAAATGATTTGTAACCAAAACATAAAATTCTAGGAACTCAGAATTCAAATCACTTACTCTCATAGAAGCTTTGACAATTCTACTGGCCATGTCAATTATCTAGCCTCACAGTAGCTACGACACGCCCAATGATATGGTCATGTCACTGGTCGTGTCATCAACATTGAAACTCAGCATCGTTGACAAGCCCAACGACATGGCCATGTCATTGGCTGTGTCAGGAAAAATTCTTGCATTTTGTACTCTCAACCATTTAAACATAATTATTCCCAAACTCATCTCTACACAACCCTTATTCATCACTCTTATGTATACCCATGATTTACCCATCAATTCAACACATATATAACTCCAACATCTCATAACTATCATCTTATTCAATCAATCATCACTTTCTCTCACTAACCATATTATATATATATATATATGAAATCACATAAAAACACTTACTTGAATTCTTGCTAAACCTTCAATATCCACCTTTAAATCTCTTGAAATCCCTTGTAAATTTGGTGTATGGAAGAAGACAGAAACTCCCCTTACTCTCTCTCTCTCTCTCTCTCTAGCCCACGTTCAAAGAAGAAGAAGGAAAAGAAAACACCTCTCCTTTTCAATCCATCCTTATATATATATATAATAAGTCACTATTCACTTCTTTATTATTATTATTATTCATTAAAATTGACTTTCCTACAAGTCATTATGCATAACATATATGTGATGTATATCTTAGGTATATATATGTCTTATATATGTCATGTTTACTTCATATATATTTCAAATATACATTCTACTTTACCACTTAAAATCCTTTCATTTTCCAATTAAATCATTTATTTAATTTATCCAATTTAATTTTAATTTATTTCATTTAAATTTCCAAAAAATTAGCTATGTTACATATAATGTAATAATAAAGGTTGTACTTTTGTCTATAAACTTAAAATATAAGTAAGGTTATATTAATATATGTTTCTCCAAAGATATTAGATGATCTGAACATGTTCTAAAGAATGTTCTTTGTGGTATCTAGTGGCTTTAAGCTGACCCAAATCTTAGGACTGTCTTACCCTACCTTTCCCTATCCAAACTGAGGGTGGGGTGTGACATGAACAAAATTTGCAAATCCTTCCTCAACGAGTTCATGAGCGTAAAAGAACTTTGGTGATATATACTTAATCATGTTACCTTTTATGTATCTTCCCTTGATTTGTGAAATATAAGTTGCATTATCTTTAAGCAATATTGTTGCTTTGTCACTTTCCATAGGTAATCCACAATCTCCTCTAATATGTTTGATTATGATTCTCAATCATACATACTCACAACTAGCTTCAGCAGTGACAAATATCTCTACATGATTTGGTGAAGTAGCAAAGATTCTATGCTTCACATATTGCCATGAAATAACAATATTATTAAATGTGAAGGCATAACCCATATCAGATGTGCCTTGTAGATAGCAAATAACATATTTTACTTCATTCCAATGCCTTCTAATTGGTGTAGAACTAAACCTTGCAAGCAAGTTATCTGCAAAAGCAATATCTGGTCTTGTGTTATTCATAAGATATAAAACCACCCCTATTGCATTAAGATATGGGACTTTAGGACCAATAATCTCTTCATTGTTTTCTCATGGGCGGAAATGATCTCCTTTTACGTTAAGGGAATGAATAACTATTGGAGTACATAATGGATAAGATTTATTCATATAAAATTGTTTCAAGTTTGATATATGATGCTTGATGGACAAGAATTCCATTTGATAGATACTCAACTTGAAACCCAAGATAAAATTTTGTTCTTCCAAAATCTTTCATTTTGAATTCATTATTTAAATAGTCTGCAGTAATTGAGATCTCTTCTGGAGTTTCTATTATATTTAAATTATCAACATAAATATAACTATAATAAATTCTGAATTTATCTTATAAATAAAAACACATAGGCAAATGAATTATATAAGTAAACTGCTACAATATCTATCAAATATATGTTGAGCCTTTTAGAGGCTACTAAATAGATAAAAAATCTAAAGACAATAACACTCATGATAGGGGAATATGTCTCATCATAATTTATATAAGGTCTTTATGAGAATTCTTGTACCACAAGTTATGCCTTGTATTTTACAATTTCATTTAACTCATTTATCTTACAAGCCATATGAGTAAGTCATCATAATATAATATCTAGCCCTTCAGGGGCTGCCAAATTAATTTTAAAAGTAATTGCATTCAAAATAGAAGAAATGTTCTCTTTTCATAATCTCATTTGATTTATTTCTTTTACATACAATACCCCCATTGGTGTGACATATTCTGGTGTCTAGATGACTAGTCTAAATATTGTACGTTTAGCAAATGAATTTAGTTCAGCCTGGATTATTTCTTTTCATTTTAGCTAATCACTTCAATGTCGATAATTTTAAATATTTTTAGGCTCAAGAATATTTCAATAATTTCAACAACAACATATGCAAACATATTATCAACAATAACTTCATCTCTTCTCACATATTTCTAGGTTCTAATGAGATCTTAAAAATTTTTGATATCGAAACCATTTTTAGGGTTACTTCTTTAAAAAGATATGATTTATTGATCTATGTTGCTTTTGACCTCTTCAAAAGTGTCATTTTAAAATTATTTATTTACCCTTCTTTAAAAGAATAATATTTTGAACCAATAGTTATCCCACGCTTTTGACGTACGTGAGTTTTATTTAGTATCATATCCATAGGATGTCCTCCAAGAACAATCATTCTTTTAGGAGCATTAGCAATCAGAATATGATATTTAGTGACCTTTGATTTCTATAAATATATCTAGCAACTAATTTATTCTACAAATGAATTATGTTTCAAAATTTAGGTTTACATTATACATATATCAAGAATGAACAAGATTAATGTATTTTAATGAATCTCTTATGCTTTTGGCTATATTCATTTATCTTCCTCTTCTAATAGGAAAATCAATTTATCAAATTGATAATCTAAAATTTCTGCTCTAGAAAATTTATCATTAAAGGTCCAAGATATCTAATAACATGTAGATAATCAAAACCTAAATAGATATCAAGATAATGTACATAACCCATTTTATTTCTTTAAGGGGAAGCATAAAGAACTTATACAATGCAATGAGAAATTTTAATATCATAAATTCTAGATAAGATATATTATTTTAGACCCTTAATTTTTGACCCAGTCCGGTCCAATATATTTTAATTAGTCCAAAATAATTTTTGTGTTATCCAATATATTTTAATTAGTCCAAAATAATTTTTGTGTTATCTAAATTAAATAATATTTATTTTAGTATTTGGTTTTTTAATTAATAAAAAATAATAATAATAAATAAAATAAAATAAAATAAAAATTGGTGATAAAAAAATCGGCGACGAAAAAATTCATCGCCGAAAAACATTGTTGGACGAAATGGCTGTGGGCCATTTCGCCCTCTGGAGTTTCCTGTGGGAGAAATGGCCTGCAGCCCGTCCTCACAGTTTTTTGCTCGCCGGTCCTTGTAGCCAGCCATGATAGATTTTTTTCGCCAGCAAAATTTTTCCGCAGCAGTTTTTTTTTTCGCCAGTGAAATTTTTCCGAAGCAATTTTTTTGGAAACCAAATTCTATTTGGTTTTGGTTTCCTTTTCTTAATTAATGTTAGTTTTCATAAACAAGTTGAATTAATGATCGTAATCTCCTATAAATAGGGCTAAAAACAACACAGAATGGAGGACAATCGAGTGAAGGAAAAAATTTAGAGATCGGACTTTAAAACTTTTTGGCAGTGAAAACGATCGAACTTTTTAGAGAAGAATAAGCAAACAAGCAATAAATCCATCAAAGGCAGCCATCTTGCCTTTGTTCTTGTTCATCCAAGAAGCAATTTTTGGTGGAACCAACAAACGAAGGTATGAATATATAATCTCTTTTCCTTATAGTAGCTTCAATCATCCAATTGTTTCTTTTGATTCTAAAAACCTTAATTCGTTTCTTTATTTTCCAAAAATCTTAAAATTGTTGTTTCTGTTTCTTCAAAATCTTAAAACCCTAATCTACTTTCCAACTTTTCAAAACCTTAAATCGTTTCATTAATTTACCAAAACCCTAATCTGCTTTCCAATTTTCCAAAACTCTAAACTAATCCTTTTATTTCCAAAAACCCTAAAAAAAATATACTTTCTGTTTCCAAAAACCTTAAATCGTCTTACATATTTCCAAAAACACCATAAAACTCTAAATTGTTTTCTTCTCACCTTTTTCCAAAATTTCCAAATATTTTATTACATATTCAAACTCAAACTCACTTTATAGTTTCTAAAAATCACATAAAGCTTTATAAAACTATAAACTGTTTTCTCAAATTCTAAAATCAAATACATCCTCCGAAACACTAAAAAACCCTAATTCAACTTCAAAACCAAAAAGTAAACCCTAAACTAGTAAACATAAACCCTAAAGTTCTCTTAACCCTAATTCCCCTAAAACCATAAACCCTAATTTTTCTAAACCCTAATCTTTAAAACCTTAAAACCTTATAAATCTAAATATTAAAATTCAACTCAATAAGCCTAAAAACAAAAATCCAGTAGCTAATAATCATAAATCTAATGTTTTAAGGTATCCAAACCCTAATTTCATGATTTGACCCCTCAAATCCTAATTTGGTTAATCAAAGAACCTTATCAATCCTTTAAATTATAAAACCTTAAACCATTTCAATTCCCTTAAAACTTACAGTATCCTAAACCCAAAAATTCCAAAACCCTAAACATTAAATAAAGAATCTTAAATAGAAATAGTAGCCCTAGTTTGAATCTTTACTTGCTTTATTTAATTTTATATTTGATTATGTAGTTTATTATATGCTTTGATTTATTTAAGTTCAATGCTTGGTTTATTTAAATTATCATGGATGAATGTTTATTTTTTGATTAATGTTTAATATCTTTGGTGAATGATTTATTTATGATGAATGGTTATTTACCTTTATCGATTTATTTTTGATTTTCAAATGATGTAAGAGGTATGTCTCCACTTTGTGGGTACCTCATTAATTAAGTTCTATGTATTTGATTTTAGAATTTGAGAAAACAGTTTATAGTTTTATAAAGCTTTATGTGATTTTTAGAAACTATAAAGTGAGTTTGAGTTTGAATATGTAATAAAATATTTGGGAATTTTGGAAAAAGATGAGAAGAAAATAGTTTAGAGTTTTATGGTGTTTTTGGAAATATGTAAGACGATTTAAGATTTTTGGAAACAGAAAGTATATTTTTTTAGGGTTTTTGGAAATAAAAGGATCAATTTAGAGTTTTGGAAAATTGGAAAGCAGATTAGGGTTTTAGTAAATTAATGAAACGATTTAAGGTTTTGAAAAGTTGGAAAGTTGATTAGGGCTTTAAGATTTTGAAGAAACAGAAACAATAATTTTAAGATTTTTGGAAAACAAAGAAATTAATTAAGGTTTTTAGAATTAAAAGAAATAATTGGATGATTGAAGCTACTGTAAGTAAAAGAGATTAGATATTCATACCTTCGTTTGTTGGTTCCACCAAAAATTGCTTCTTGGATGTACAAGAACAAAGGCAAGATGGCTACCTTTGATGGATTGATTGCTTGTTTACTTATTCTTCTTTAAAAAGTTCAATCGTTTTCACTGCCAAAAAGTTTTAAAGTCTGATCTTCAAAGTTTTTCCTTCACTCGATTGTCCTCCATTTTGTGTTGCTTTTAGTCCTATTTATAGGAGATTTCGATCATTAATTCAACTTGTTTACGGAAACTAACATTAATTAAGACAAGGAAACCAAAACCAAATAGAATTTGGTTTCGAAAAAAATTACGTCGGAAAAATTTTGCTGGAGAAAAGAAACTGTCGTGGCTAGCTACGAGGACTGGCGAGCGAAAAACTGCGAGGGCGGGCTGCGAGCCATTTTGTCCAACAATATTTTTCGGCGACGAATTTTTTCGTCGCAGATTTTTCCATCACCGATTTTTATTTTATTTTTGTTTATTTATTATTATTATTATTATTATTATTTTATTAAAAAATTAAATACTAAAACAAATATTATTTAATTAAGATAACACAAAAATTATTTTGGACTAATTAAATTATAATGGACCGGACTGGGTCAAAAATTAAATGTCTACAATAATGTTAGTTAAATACTAACTATAAAGTGAAAAACTTGTGATGTATAGACATTCAAATGCAAATTAAAGGTGCAACATAAATAATAACATATATCTAAGAGGATATATGAAGTTTTTATTTCATAAGCATAAGTCTAGCAATTAATTGTAGATGCTTTATAAAATAAATTTAGCCAAACCATTTTGATTGTGAACATGTGTAATAGAATGTTCAATTTTAATTTCTATTAATGTACAATAATCATAAAATACATTTTAAGTGAACTCACATACATTATTTAGACGAACTGTCTTAATAGGATGATTAAAAAATATTGACCTTAACTTTATAATTTGAGCAAAAAATTTAGCAAAAGCAATATTATGAGTTGACACGGACAAAAAATGTGACCATCAAGTTGAAGCATCAATTAAAATAATAAAATATCAAAATGGTCCACAAGATAAATAGATAAGGCCACAAATATTCCCATATGTTCTTTGTAGAAATCCAAGGGACTCTAAATATAATTTAAATAGTAAATATCTCACAATTAATTTGCCTTAAGCATAAGAAGCATAAAAGTAATCATCATACAAATTTTTTTTTTAATTTTTCAGTGGAAGTCCATTTGTATTCTTAATAATATGTCTCATCATGTTTGAGCCTAGATGACCAAGATGATTATGCCAAAGTATAAAAATTTTGGGATTTATACACTTCCGGTGCATATAGTGCATCTCAACCCTCTTGATTTTTCTAGAGTATCTAGTTCATAAACTTGAAAATTTTTCTAATATGAACTTTTAGTTCAAATTTGTAGAGTTGATACATAAAAATTCAATATCTCTTTCACTTTATTTCAATATGATATCCATTATAACGTATTCTTTAAAACTTAGTAGATTTCTTCAGAATTTTTTTTCAAATTTAGAATATAAAGTAAACTCTTTTGGAGCCTTCAATCACATTTGCAGAACCAGATACCATGTTAACATTAATTTCAGCTAATGTTAACTACAATAAATATTTTTCGATCATGAAAAATTATGAGAGTTATGCCAATATATATTTTTTAGCATTTTTAATTTTAAAATTGGTAGAAAATTTTTTTTCCATCATGACCCTTTTGATCAAGATCTCATCCATGGTCTTGAAAAGAAAAATATTACATTCACTTCAGAAAATAATATTAAGCCAGTGGGACGAGATTGATGATTTTTCATCAAAAGCTAAAAATTTTGTTTAGTTATAGGTAAATAAGAAATAGGTTTAGAATATTTTATGAATCTACGCCCTTAATATTCCTATTGCAGGAGCACATTCGAGGGATGAGAAGTCTAATATTTTCTATAAAACCTGTAATAAATCCTCTTTTGTCCCAAGATGGCAACCAAGAAGGGGGTGAATTGATTGATTTGAAGAAATGATGGTAAATTTAAAATTAAAAATCAAACTAAGTAAGAAAGGAGTAGAGTAGAGAAGAATGAACACAAGGAGTTTATAGTGGTTCAGATTACCTTAATCCTACGTCCACTTCCTTAATAACTTATTAATGTTCCACTAATCTTGAGTTTTTATAAGCTCAACTCTAACTTGGTGTTTTTATAAGCTCACACTGAACTTTTACAAGGTTTGAGAAACTTTCTCACAACCCAAACAAGAGTTTTCCCAAGCTCACTCTATAACCCAAGTGTTTCAAAGCTCATACTCAAACTTACAATGGTTTTTTAATGCTCATACCTAATACTCAAAGAATACAAGTAGAAATTTTAATGTAAACAAATGAAAGTTGTTAATCTTAGCAATTACAATCACAATCTTATATAAAAATGAGGTTTGTTGTGGTATTTATAGCCATTAGGTCTTCAACTAGCCGTTTGGGGTGGGAACCAACATGTTTGATTCTTGTCTTCCACTTTAATCACTTTTTAGAGCTAATTTATGGTCGGGCTAACTTTGGTCTAGTTTTCTCGAGCTTGGCACGGTTGGATTGATCTCGGTCTGGTCGTGCTCTCCATTTTTCTGACAAAAGTTCTTCAACAGCTAGTACACTTGGCATCCAATAATTGAGTAGATAAGTAATGGCTATAATTTTCAAACCTCATACCACTGGTATGGTCCAGTCGATCTCATTCTAGTATGCTGAGATTTTGGGAGTATTGGCGACCATGAACTCTATTGGAACTTTATTATATTTTCAGCTCTAGCTCGGTTCGATCGGACTGCATCAAGTCCAGTAGTACCAGGTATGGTATGCTGAAGTTTTCAAAGTAATTAGCGACCGTGAGCTCTACTGGATGTTTTGAGGATTTAGCTCGGGTTCGGTATGATTGGATTGTTTGGAGTTTTGGTCATGCCATATAGTCCGTTCACAATGCGGGAGTGACATTGATCATGAACTCTACTGGATATCTTTGGCTTGAGCTCAGTCCATTCAGCTCGTGCTCAGTTATGGCAGTTGAGGCTTGGTTTGGTTGTACCATACTTCAGTCTGGTCAGCTCAGTTTTGGAATGATTGTGCTCTTTGCCTCATTCTTTGAATGCTCGTCAGCTAGGTATTAGTGCAGTTGAACTTTAGCTCGGTAAGCTCGGTATGGCTAACTTCTCCTGAGTCTAGTCGGCCTTGATTTTAGTCCAGTTGGGCCATTGAGATTCCTTCAAAAAATTAAAGTCCTGCAAAAATGTTACTTGGTACAAATATTAGTCCTATTCTATTTGATTACCTAAGATCAAAATAGAGGCCAATGATTTGAATAACAATCTTCCCCTTTTTTACTTTGGCAATTAAATTGAATTGATTTAAAATGAATTTTAAAAGTTTTAATGTCTAAAGAGTATTTTTCCGTTTAACATATACTCTTCCTTTGACAAAAATAAGTTGTGACGAGTAAATGCTCACCCTTAGCCCTTAGCATGCGCTATCATGTTTTTACAAAAGCTCCCCTTAACATATACTATCAAGTCAAATTAATGCAATTAAAACAATTCAATCAACAATTGAAATACAAATTCTCCCCCTTCGACAAAGACAAAAAGGAATACAAATTATCATAAACTAAATATTTATTAAGACTAAACAAATGAAAAGTAAACATATATGATCATTTTCATTAAGGGGCCAACAAAAGATAAAGAGATCATACAAAAAATAAAAAGTTAAGGTTGTGGTGAATAAGGCGGATAATCAAAATTATCATCATTATTTCCATTTCCATCTTCCTTGTAACATCCGATATTTTGCTAAAATTAAATTAAATTAATAAGTTGGAGGGTTAAATGAGGTGTTAAAAGTGAGAAAATATCATATATATATATGTGAAATATAATAAAAATATACATAACATATAAAGTCAAACAAGAGTTAGAAAAGACAAAAGATGAATAGTAAAGAGGGGCAAAATGATAAATAAAGTATATAAAAATGAAAATTAATTAAATAATTTAAAAAGAAGATAAATTTGGATGGAAGAGGAAATTTGGGATTAAAAATTAAATAAATAATTAAATAATTAAAATTAAAATAATATATATATATATAAATGGATAGAAATTTAAAGAGAAAAGAAAGTGAAAATATCAATTCATCATCTTCTTCTTCCTCTCAAGTATGGCTGATTCTCCATTAGAGAACAAGGGGATCTTTTTGCTTCTTCCAACATCAAATTCTTCAAGTTTTCAAGAGGTTTTGGGGGTGGATTTAAAGGTTCTTCTATCAAAGGTAAACTTTCTTACCTATTTATTCAAGTTTATGGAGGTTTATGTTAAGGTGAGAAATGAAGTTTTGATTGGTGATGGGATAATTTGATTTATGGGTATGAAATATGTTCTTTTGATAAGTAAATAATGATTTTAAGGTTGTAGGAAAGAAAAGTTTAGGTTTGGTTAGGGTTGGAAGAGAAAGTTTGTAAATTAGGGTTTTGGAAGGAGCCTTGTTAAGGATTGATGGTGCATTTGATATTATGATTTAAATTGTGTTGTTTAATGATATTAATGATGGAAATAAGCTTAAATTACCATTTGGAATTGATTGAGGTGAAGAACATAAATTGAAGTGAGTTAGGGAATATTTTAGGGTTTTGGAGGGAATGCATTTAAATTGGGTTTTAATGTTTGAAATGTGTTAAAATAAAATGTTTTAGACATATTTAAGCTTAAAACTCAATTTGGAATATGTTGAATTGGATTTCTAGAGTTATAGTGCATTAAAGCTAAGAAAAAGGGAAAATGTTGAAATGCGCTTCAATTGATGTTTAATAGTGTAGACCCTTGATTTTGGCCCTGGCTAGTCCGGTGCTAATTCCAAACTTTTGATTGGATTAATATATTGTAATATGACCTAAAATAAGCTAATTAAACTTTAAAATCCTAATTGGGTCTGTTTTAGAAGATTTGGTTAGTTTTTATATGATACCGGTGCACTAAAACCTAAAACGGGTTTGATTCAAAGGTTTGGTTGATTTTTCACTTAATCCGGATGGCTTTTGGTCAATAGGGGTGTCCCATGTCGAATTAAGGCATCCAATTCGACATGGGGAAGCTCCATATCAAAATGGGGCTCTCCCAATCCGATATGGGGCAAGTTTTTTTTCATTCCATGACGAATATGGAAGTATATTTCGATATGGGCTCAGATTCTGTCAAAATTAAATCACTTGAATTCAAAATGGACTCGGTTTACATCAAATTCAAGTAATTATAATTCAATATGGTCTCGGTTTGTGTCGAACCCGTGAATTCGACATGCATTAGAATAAACCATTCTTAAAGAGGAAAACTTTCATGCTTAACCTGATGGAGTTATTATAAATACAGGTTTTAAAAAACCTGAAGAGGGACCTTCGGACTTTGGCTGGCTGCTGGGACTCTGGAAAACTCAGTAACCATCAAATAACAAGCCCTAGCAAGCTTCATCAACAAAGGAAATAGCAAGGATAGATGAGGAAGATCAACAACACACAAACTTTACAAAGGCAATGCACTCACTGTCTTGGACAAGCTCACCCAGAATTCTCATTCAAACGATTTTGGTGGAGCCAAAAAATGATGGTATACTCTAAATTAAATAAATACAATATGCTTTGATTATTTTAAATATTGAATAAGTCCATTCTTTATCTAATTAAAGTTACAGTAGGCAGTTTCTTCTTAAATAAGTTCATATGTTAGTTTACATGGAGTGCAAATTATTGCTTTGATAAATCATAACAACTAGAACCAATAAACTTGTTGGCTCATGATATTTATTTATTTTCTATTGCATGGTTATTTAATAAATATGCTACACAAATTCACTTGAGGTTTTTTTCATATAAAATCTCACAGTAGCTTCATTTAAGCTCTTTAAAAATATTCACAGTGACTTAAATTCATATAACCCTAAACTTTGATCAGCTTTATAAATACCAAACCCTAAATTATTTAAAACCTTAAGCTCCAAGCATTATTTTTTATAAATTCCAAACCCAAATTTATTTCTTCCTAAAGTCCTAATTGCATGGTATTAGTCTTAAACCCTAATTTAATTAACCAAAAACCCTACTATTTTCTTAAAATCATAAAACCCGAATTAATTCTATTTTTCAAAAATCTTTATAGTATCCTAAATATTTTAAATAATAATAATAATTTTATTAATTCTAAAACCCTAAAACCTTAATTTTTGAATTTAAACTCCAAAACACTAAATGTTATTTAAGAAACTCTAAATCGAGACATAAACTTAAGCTTGTATCTTTATTATTTTATTCAAGTTAGAAGCATGCTTATTATATGTTTTGATTAATGGTTTATTTATTTATTTGATTTATATCTTTGATGAATAATTTATTTATGATGAATAGTTGGTTATTTTTATTGATTTGTTTTGGTTTCAAAAAATTGTAAGAAGTATGTTTTCATGTTTTGGGTAACTCATGTTGTGAGCATCATGTAATTTAATTTACTTCAAGTTTTGGATCAATTTAAAGGATACGTTTCCACCAATTGGTGAGTATCCTATTTTATTTATTTTCTTTTGGACATTGGACAATTTTAAAGGCATGTTTCCACCCATGGATGGGTGCCTATTTATTTGTTTTGTTTGAACTTATTGTGATTTTAATCCCCGCTCACAGTGGCGACTCAACTAGGGATAAGAGAAGTTGATTCCGTTGGTCTTTATATTATTCTATTCTTTCTTATTATGATATTGTCCATTGCATCATTTAGATTGCATTGTGTGCGTGAGTTAGGATGCCCGTGTTATCCGTGTTGTGTTATGTAAGGAATACCATACTTTCACTCAAGGTATGGAGATTGAGCATGACATAACCACTCATAGCCTTGTACCTTTTCGTATATACTTGCTATGGGAACCTAAGCTTTTCAACCCAAAGACTAAAGCTCATGTAATTGACCTAGTTATTTTCATTAGGTTTTACCCCAAATGCTTGCTGTTTGACTATGATTGATTTATCTTGGTTTAACCATGGCTTATTTGGTTTATTCTTTTTCTAATATGACTTACCTATATTGTAAGCTCAAAAGTAATTCTTTAAAATCCAAAAGACCAAAGCTATTTTTAAATATTTCCAAGAAGGTCTTTGGACATTGAAACCTTTTGAGATGGGTTAAAAATCTTTTACACCTTATGGCCCAAATAAACAAAATTATCTTTCATCTAAAAATACAACCTTTTCTTAAAAAGAGCTTATAAATATTTAGGTCAATTACAAAAAAAAAAAAACCAAAAATCAATTGTGAGCCTAGCTTATACCAAGAATCATTAATCATGGGCTTGCTTTTGGCATGAATCATTAGTTACTTTTTCTAAAATAAGAAATCTATTTATGATGAACCTATTAATTTTGCTTTAATTCAATATAGCATAAAATTTATTTTAGTTGAGATTTAATGGATTAAAGCTTAATTAATGGAAATTATCATGGACTGACTTCTATGTTAGAAAATTCAACTATTGGTTAAACCGTCCGAGGGAACTTTTCAAAAACAAAATATCCCATGTTGGTATTTTATTGACCATATACCTAGAAAAAGAGACTCGCCTTTCGTGTGTAGAAGTTATAAGGTTGGAAGGAACGTTCTAATTATCTTTGTTTGTTTATTGTTTGTGCATACATGCATACACACATTACATGACATATCATTAATCCTTTCTGGCTCACAAACCTAGAGTATAGTCGCTCAAGAGAATACGACAACCCCACCTACGCCAGTGACATAGAATCCAATAGTGACTCAATTACCTTCTCGCCAAGAACAATGAAGCCCGAACAAATTCAATGAATGGTGCATGACACCCTCAATTCCCAAATGGAAGAGCTAAAGGAGGCCCTGGCTAAAACCATGAAGAACCAATTGGCTACAATTTTAGGGAACAATGTTGAGGAATCTGTTAGCACCAAGAAGCCAAAGGACAAAGGGAAGGCTAAAGTTGGTGAAGTGGCTTTTGATGATGATAAGGTAGTAGTTGATGATGATGATGACGGTTGGGCTCAAGAAGAAGGAGCCGAAGGTTGTTAAAAGATCATCCATGGAAAAGATTAAAACTTCAGATGTTGAAAAATTGATTACTGACCTGGAAAAGAAATTTGAAAAGAAGCTAAAAATTAAGGAGATGTCTGAAGTTGACAAGTTGTTCGAGTTAGATGAAGAGGTTCCGTACAAGTTCAAGATGCCATCCTTCGCAAAGTTTAATGGAACTGGAAATCCTCACCTCCATGTGAAGCAATATATCACTTCTATGCAGTCTGTTTGAGCTACTAAGGCCCAAACCCTGAGGTACTTAATGTTCTCATTAGATCTTGTTATCCAAAATTGGTTCAATACCTTAGACGATGGCACTCAAAAGAGTTGGGATCTACTTTACAAGGCCTTCATCCAATAATATGGATACAATGCTAAATTGGAAGTTACTTTAATGGAGGTGGAGTCCATTAGACAAAGGCCAAATGAGAACTTTTTGGACTATGTGAAGAGGTGGAGGAATAAGGCTGCATTACTCAAAAGGAGGCCTAATGAATCATATCAAATTAGAATGATTGTGAGAGGGGTGTTGCCTAGCCTTCGCAAAAGGATGTCTCATACACTCATCCGGGATTTCAAAGACCTTTTGCAAGCTGGTTTGCAAATTGAAGAGTGGGAAAGGGAGAAGAACCACTTTTCGGCAAGAAGGAACAAGAAATGAAACTACCAGTTTGGTAACCAAAGCACACAAAAGGTAGTTGATGTTAATGCCACTGGCCAAGGAGGAAGAAGATAGTTTTCAAAATTGGAGAAGCCGCTGTCTTGGGTTCTCAATAAGCTACAAAAGAAGGGATTGTTCCAGCCCTTGAATCCTCATCCTTTGCCTAATCCTCTTCCACCTAACTTTGACACTAAGGCATTTTTCCAATTTCATCAAATGCAAGGACACGACATGGATGAATGTTTGAGATTGAGGCATGAGATCAAGAATTTGATTGATAATGGGAAGCTACCCGAGCCCAACAAGCCAAGAACTAAAGACAATCCATTGCCAAGGTTTAATAGAGTACCATCACCAGCAACCTTCATGATTGGAGGAGGTTTGCATGAAAGTTTTGTCATGTCTTCTTTCCAAGATGTAGATGGAGAAGCAACCAAAGAAGAAGTGGTGTTTAGCAAAATTGAACAAGCTGTGGTTGGTAAAGAAGTATCAATATGTGTTGTGAATGAATTTTGGGATTCAAGTGATAGTGATGATGATCTTGAACCCAAGAAGGAAGAATGGACTTGGTCTGAGCTTGAAGAAGATGAGGTGATGAACACTAGATTTGGTAAGCCTTATGCAAGGCCATCGCCCAAGGAAGTAGAAGCTAATAAAGGAAAGGAAGTTGAAGTTCGGACAAAGAAGAAGAAGATGACAATGTTCTTAAGAAATTGAAGTGGACCCAAGCAAGTGTTAGTTTTTGGGATCTATTGTCCACTTCCAAGAAGCACCATGAAACTATGGTCAATGGTTTGGCTAGCATGCCAATTTCCACCTCTATAGCACTAGATGAGCTGGTTAACTTCGTGAAAGTTGAAGTGTAATATCCCAATGTGTGCCCTAGAAGTTGGATACAATTGTTGTTTGATTTGAATTAAATGTATATATGTATTTGCAAAAGAAATGAGTGTGTTAAGAGAATGTATATGTTGTGTATATTGTAATATATATAACATATAAGTTGGTCAAATGGGGAGTCAAGGTAAGAGGATATTTTAATTTGTGCTAAGTGAAATTACTATAAAGGGCATATAAGTGACAAAAGTTAATGGATGAGGGCAATTAGGTAATTGCTTTGTTAGATTGCTTGGTGGATATTTAAAGAAGAAGAGAAGTTTGAATTGTCTTCATCTTTTCTCTTCTTTGTTGGTGTGGCCGGCTATCAAAAGGGAAAGAGAGCAAAAGAGGTGTTTGAACTTCTAAACTCAAATTGAAGGGAGAATCAAAGGATTAAGTTGAAGATTTGTGGAATTTCTTCAATTGAGGTAAGTACTCTCTTGTTTTCCTTTGTAAATTTTGAAGTTGGGTTTAAGATGAGTTATGATTTGCTAATATTATGATTTGGTGTGTTATAGATGTGTTTACAAGTATTGAAATTGATTGTAAGCTAAAGGATTGAATTGATGTTGGTTTTGTTGTAAAGATGGTAAGTTAATTAGATTTGGATAGTGAAAGATCAAGAGTGATGATGGTTTTAGGGTTTTGAAATGGGAGATGATTAAATGTGTTGTTAATGTAAATATTGTGTTAAACACATACAATAAGTGTTAATGACTTTGATTTCAACCATTTGAATGAGTTTGTGTTGTGTATAATGTGTTTAAACTAAATCAAAAGAGAATTGGCCATTTTAGGGTTTATATACAAGAGAGACACGACCAAAATAAGAAAGGAACACGGGCAAGACTTAATATTTTTGAGAGACACGACCAAGTTGAGGGGAGTTTGGCCGTGTTGGGTGGATTTTGGAGAGACACGGCCATAAGCTTGGCCGTGTCCCTTGCCCATGTTTGCTACTGCCTGAATTTTGTAGAGAGACACGGCCGTGTCCCCTTGCCCGTGTCTGCCTCGGCTTGAATTAAAATTGAGAGACACGGCCACAAGCTTGGCCGTGTCCCTTGGGTGTGTTGGCTACTGTGATTGTACTTTGCTCTTCTTGTTTTGTGAAGATTGAACATACATTTAATGATGCATATGATTATGTATGAACAATGTTATGTTATGCATTGTGTATCTTGTGAATGGTTGTATGTTATATGAACAATGTGACTAATATTATGACTTGTATAGTGTGGAAGAGATGAGGATCATCCAAAAAGAGGTATGTGCAATACAATTTATTATGATAAATGTTTTAACAATGAATGGTGTCAATGTGTTTTGAGAAATGATGAAATATGAAATGTGATTTGAGATATAATGTGATATGAAGCCATTGTGATTGGCTATGTTAATTCAATTGAGATATGTAAGGCATGTTTGCCTAAATGATGATGAGAATTGAAAATGATATTGATGATGAAATAAACAATGAATTGTGTATCTAATGTGTTATTCATTTTCAGAGTTTTGTTGTTGGTGGCATGCCTAATGGTAACAATCTCTTGAAGTTAGGTTGGGCTTGATCCTTGAAGCCAAGTTGGGTTGAAGTTTAACATGTTTTACTCCCCTTGAAGCTTGGTTGGGTCTAGTCCTTGAAGCCTAATTGAGATGTTACAACCCTTGAAGCTAGGTTGGATTAGTTCTTGAAGCCAAGTTGGGTTGATACTTAGCATGCTTTGTTCCCCTTGAAGCTTGGTTGAACTTAATCCTTGAAGCCTAGTTGGGATATTTATGAATGTGATAATTAAACCAAAGCATTAACTCTGAAAGTTGAATAGCATATTAGTGTCTTTTGGGCCCGAGTCTGTCATTTGTTGTAAATATGATAGATATATACAAATGTTGGAATACATGAGTAATGAGATATATAAATTGTGGATATTAGTGATGGATGATGGTTGGTGATAATAATTGCCTTTGTGAGAAATGTGATGTATGATTAATGAATTGTGAACAAACTAATGTTATGAAGTATGATATGTGATGTGTGTATTGATTATGGGTATTAATGATGAATTGTGTTTGGTGATAAGGATTGTCTTCCTTGGAAAATGTGACTTTTGATTAGTATGATATATAATGTATGTATATTGATATATTGATTGTGAATATTATTAATGAATTGTGGATGGTGATAATGATTGTCTTCATGGGAAAGGTGATTCATGATTGGTATGATGTATAATGTGTGTATTGATAAATTGATTGTGAGTATTAGTGACAGGTTGGAATTGGTAATAATGGTATGTATATATTTACATAATATATGAAATTAGTCGAGATATATGAAAGGTGCAAATTAAAAAGAGAAAAACATGATAAGAACTAATGGTATATGGAATGAATATAGAATTATTATATGTTAGAATTTCTATAATGTATGTTTATATTTTATATTGTACTACTAAGCTCTCGGGCTTAGCGCGGTTGTGTAATCGCGCAGGTGGATATGTGGTTGATCTGGAAGTCCAGCTGTTATGCCACGAGAAGAGTAAGAATTTGTCGAGACCAACTAGAGGGTAATGCATACATGTATAACTTTTAATTATGATGTATTTCTGATGAGAGAGTATTTATATGTATAAATGGAGTTTTGATAAAGATAATGATTTTGTAAATGTTATTTAAATTAACGTATTATGGTTTGAACTCTGTTACAGGTTTTTAAAAGATAACGAAAAGTGACATCCTTATACTTTATATACTTACTGTATGTATACTAAATATATGTATAGTACTTATATAGGGTATCGGGGTGTTACATGAAGGAGTGATGAAAAACAAAGATATTCAAAAGAAGAATGTAGTTGATGTGGGAATGGTATCAATTTCAGTTGCAGATTTACCAGAAGAGGGGAAAGATCACGTCCTTCCTCTCTTTATGAAAGTAGAAATCAAAGGAAAAAAGACTCCATGTGTGATGGTTGATGATAGGTCCACCATAAATGTTTGCCCAATTAAAATCTTACTAAAGCTTGCTATGTCAACAAGGGATCTAAGCCCAACCGAGGTAACCATTAGGGCTTATGACAATACTAAGAGGCATGTCAAAGGGACATTCAAAGCTGTTGTGAAGGTTGGTCCAATTGAGTCTATAGTAGAATTTATGGTATTGGACATACCTATTACTTTTGCTCTACTTTTGGGATGACCATGGTTTCATCCTCTTGGTGGAGTTCCTTCCACCCTTCATCAAAAGATCAAATTCCCAAATGGAGATGAGACGGTGGTCATCGAGGTTGAAGATAGGTAAATGCTCTAATGATTGAGAGGCCTCTCAATGGATTCCAAGTAGTTGCAATCTCTGATGATGAAGTAGTGGAGTCCAAGGTCTTAAACATGATGAAGAACATCAGCTACCTTCCTGGTGCTGGTCTTGGAAAGGGTAAGGTTAGTGTGACAAAGCTTCCAGATTTCAAGACTCAAACTTCCAAAAGCTTGGCCGTGTCCCTTGAGTGTGTTGGCTAATGATGTTTGTTCTTGATTATTCTTACATTGTTGGATCCTCCAAAGGTCTTGTTGTATTTACACTTTAAATATACTTAAACAAAGATGACCTAAACTAATGTATATTGAGGATTTGAAATCTATGAATAAGGTAAAGTATATATGTGAATATCAATGATTGATCATACATTTGATGGTAATGAAGATGCATATGATATTATATAAACAATGTTATGTTATATACATTGTGAATCTAGTGAATTGTGATGTGTTATATGAATGATGCACTTTATAATGTGAAGGATATGATGAGGTAATTGATTATGTAAAATTGAATAATGAAATATCATAGTATGATTTGAGACATGATGTGATATGAAGCCATTGTTATTGGCTATGATGATTCAAATGTGATATGAAGCCATTGTTATTGGCTATGATGATTCAAATGAAATGTGATGCCATTGTTATTGGCTATGATAATTCAATTGAGAATGAAATTGATAAATGAATTGTATAGCTAATGTGTTATTCCATTTTCAGAGTTTGTTGTTGGTGGCATGCCTAATAAGTGTAACAATCTCTTGAAGTTAGGTTGGATTGAATCCTTGAAGCCTAATTGAGATGTTACCACCCTTGAAGCTAGGTTGGGTTGGTTCTTGAAGCCAAGTTGGGTTGAAGCTTAGCATGCTTTGCTCCCCTTGAAGCTTGGTTGAATCTAATCCTTGAAGCCTAGTTAGGTCTATAATATTGATAAATGAGATAAATAAACCAAAACATTACTCTGAAAATTGAATGGCATATTAGTGTGTTGTTTGGGCCCGAGTCTGTCTTTGTTGTTAATGTGATATTTAAATGTTGAAATAAATAAGTAATGAGATCCATGGTTGCCTTTATTGGAAGTGTGATTTATGATTGATGAATTGTGAATACAATGATGTTATGAAGTATGATTTGTAATGTGTGTATTGATATATTGAAAGTGAATATGGCTTGAGGAGCTTTGTTAAGATATGAATTTATGAAAATGTTGTATGATGTGTAAATTGTATATGAATGTGGAATTTGTGAGAATTGTTTTCATGAAGGTTTGGATAGGTCATAAAATGGTGCTTTATTGAAATGATGTATATTTATATGTATATGAGATAAAAAAAAAGGCAAGTATTGAGTTGTGAATGTTCTATGTAATTATATATCTAATTTATGAAATTAGTGGGAACATAAGAAGAATGCATTGAGAAAGGAAAACGTGGTAAGAGAACCATAAAACATAATGCTAAAAATATGAGGTATGATTCTTATGATAAAGTGTATTTTATTATTTATTTGTACTACTAAGCTCTCGGGCTTAGCGCGGATGTTTAATCGCGCAGGTATTTATGCGGTTGATCGGAAAGTCTAGATGTTATACCACGAGAAGGGTAAGAGTGTCTCGAGACCAACTAGAAGGTGATGCATACATATGTGATTTTAATTATGCTGTATTTTTATATAAGAATAATGGTTTTTCTTAAATGTTCTTTAATTTAATGTAATATTGATTGAACTTGAATAAAGGTTTTTTTTTAAAGTGAAACAAAAAGTGACATTCTTATACTTTATATACGTATTGTATGTATACCAGGTATATGTATAGTACTTATATAGAGTATGGGGGTGTTACAATTATTTTGGTATCAGAGCTTAGGTTCGAGATTCTTGGCCTAAGTAAAATTAAAAAGAAAATTTTTGAAGAGTTTAAATAAGAATTGAAAAGAAGAGTTTTGAAATGCAATTGGTAATACATGCATATGCATTCACATCTAGGTTGGTCTCGAACGTGGCATTATGTGAATTGTGATGTATTTGAATTTCATGAGATAAATGATAGTGTGTAAATGAGGTTTCCTATGAAAGAAAATTTTAAAATGTTGATAATTGAGAGGTGATTGTGATATAAAGAAATGATATGAAATTTATAAGTAAAAAGTTTGATTATTGATATGTGTATGACATATAAAGAAATGGCTAGAAGAATTAAGTTGGAAATGAGTTGAAAATAAAACTAAGATTAAAGTATGTAATCTTTCCTCCAATATTTGAATCTCTTCCTAATAAACTTTATGTTGGGATTTCTAAAAGGAGGAAATATTGTTGGATGGGTAATATGGAAAGATATGTTATGTAAATGATAATAGTATGGTGAAATATTGAATGAGTTGATTGATATAGATTAAGTGTGATAATTTAAGGTGTGGATATGTAAAGTTAAGGTTTTGTTTAAAAGAAAAAGAAATGATGTTGGTTAAGTACGAAATGATATAGGTGTTGTTTGTATTGTTATTTTAATGCAAACATGGTGATTTCAATATTAGAAATGTGAGATGTTTGAATATTGTGAAAGCTCATGATAATGGTGGTAGTATGGGATATTTAGATTTTTTTTTAATGAGCTTAATAATTGTGAAACATATATGTTTTGGTGTTGCTTTGTGGTATATACATATAAGATGTTTTAAAGTGATATTTGGAGAGTGAGATGAATAAATTGAAGTTTAAGTAAATTAGTAAGTTGGAAATTTATAGTTTTAAATGGAATGTGGATAAAGATTAAGTAAATATTGATAGTTTAATGTATTTAATACATGAGATATATGAAATAAATATTAGTGCTCATGAAGGTATTAGGAATTAAGAGATGTGATTGATAGTAAGAAAATTGGGTTTGAAAGAAAAAAAAAAGAATTGAGCAAATGAAAATGAGTAATATAAGTAATTTGATTGGAAAGGATGAAAATGAATAGGAAAGATATGTTAAAGGTATTTAAAAACAAATATGAGAGAGAAATCACATTGGAAGTGTGATTAAGCTCTTGGTGAAATAATATTAAAAGTAAAGTGTATATATTTATTGAAGTTAATGAATAACTTATGTTATGTTACAAGAATGAGAATGATAATAGTCAAAAGGAAGTGATAAATATTAAATTTGTATAAACTATATGCAAAAGAGAAATTTAATAAATTGCATAATTATGTATATATATTCAAAGAGAATATGTGAAATGAACTTTTTGACATAAATGTAATGATTATATGTAAGAAAGGTGAGAAGTGAATCACACTATCAATGTGACCTATGAATGTGTATATAATATGTTTATTATTTTATACCATTGCATGTTTAATGGTATTAGAAATGAGATTGCATATAGTAGTGGCTTTAATAAAGATTAAATCTTAATTTACGCAGAATAGATTATGTGATGAAATAGAAAATGAGAATGGACTTGAGTAATATTGAACAGTGAAATTGTTATGGCCATAACTAAATAAGGCTCACATAAGATGTTTTGGAACTCAATATATTTGTGTGTGGAAATGTTTTATGCATAAGCATATAACAAGGAGTTGTAAGGAAAGAATATGGTATTTGAAAAATTTTAGAAGAGATGGATTGGATATAGAGCAATGAATGAAATTTGTGTAAGATTTGTATCGGATTGAAAGTTGGGCGTAGAAAATGTTAAAGATAATATTATTGAACATGAGTTGGGTTAATGATGATCAAATCATCAAGAGCAAACTGTTTTGAGATGGAATTAAAATGTGTTAATTCTTGGTGTAATAAAAGTTTGGAGAGTATATATAATTTTTGTGATACAATCTAGCATTGTAATTATAAAGGCTGAAAATTGAATAATAGAAGAACGATATTGATTTAAAAAAAACCCTAAGTGTGATTGTTAATATACCAGGGTCATATGATTTGGTTAGTGTGATCAGTTGGTTAGTTTTATTATCTTTAGATTTAAAATTGAGATGATATAATTGTAGTACAGTTTTGGGGTGAGATTGATAACTATGTTTCTAGACATATTGATTAAAAGATATGATTGAATCATGTCTAGATGATATGAATGAATAATGAGATATTCAATATAATTAATGATATATGTGTATACTATTTTGATGTGCTAAGAAACCATGATTGTTGGAAATTAATTATAATTGAAGTATGGTGTCTAATTGATTTTGAGAAGTGAATTGTGAAAAGATAAAGGAACGGACATATCTGCCTCCTGCGGAACCATGCAGACCCATTGTGTTGGGCAACCGAACTTGGACTACCGACCTGGTTGGGGGAAAGTTCGTTTATAAAGCCATAGTTGTTTGCTATATTGATAAACTTTGAATGAGTATGAGAGATGATGATATAATTAATGAAATGTATATTTATAAGCATGATTCTTATTGATTGAATATATGAATCTGAAGAGACTAGAATTTGAATATAAGTTGGACATAATGGAATTAGGTTATATATATGTATATATTGTGAAATCCAATGATAAATTTCGATAAGTTAATTGTTGGTTTGAAGTGAATAAGGTTGAAATGTTAGTATATTGTGTTAAATAGATCGATTGATTTAGATTTCGCTAAAGTTGCGCGTCAATATTGAGATTTAATATGTATTGTTATATTGGGAGTGTAAAATTTAAATGGTAATGTGTATGATGTAATATTTTAGCTTATGAATGAACAAAAATAACTTGAATTATATCAATTGTACATGATGAGAAAAAGAGAAATGTTGTTCCCCTGTTAAGTAAGTTTAAAAGTATTGTATTAATATTTATATATTAAGTGAGAGGTAAGATTAAGAAAGCAAGGATATTGTTATCTATTGAGGTTTGGTAAATGTTATTTTGAAAGTGATGGTAAGAATGGAATAATCAATGTTAAGATATTAATTAATGACTTTGAGGTTAAAGTTAAGAGAATATCTATAAGGAGTTAAAGTGATAATCTAACTCTAATACAAAGATAAAATTCATTAGAGATGTAATGAGTTATCTTGATTGCTTTGTTGAGAAAGTAATAAGATATAGAGATATTTATATATATCTATACAATGATGAGTTGTGAAATTCAGAGAAGATGATTATTTCTAAGGGGGAGAGTAGAAGTTATGTGATTTGATAAAATTATAATGTACGATACGATTATCTTCATATGGAAGTTAAGATGGTGATTTGTTCTAAATGGGTTGTTATTATGCTGGATAATTTCGAGGACGAAATTATTTAAGGGGGAGAGAATTGTAATATCCCAAAGTATATCCTAAAAGTGTTGGGGTTATTGTTGTATTTGGATTCAATGTGTGTATGGAAGGGAAAGAGAAAAGAAGTGAAGAGAAGATATGGGAAATATAAATGCAAAATATATGACATATACATATACCCACATATACATCACATATACATGATGTATAAAATGGTGTAGGATAAGTGAGTTGTATATGTATATTGGTATAATTAGTTAATAATAATAATAATGATAATAAGGACAAAAAGAAAAAGAAGAAGAAAGTCAAAAGGATTTGTGTGTGGTGGAAATTTAATGGTAGTATTATTATTATTATTATTATTATTATTATTATTATTATTATTATTATTATTATTATATGATAAGAACGAAAGAAAGAAGGAGATCTTTCTTTCTTCTTCTGCTTCTTCTTCTTGGTGAACGAGAGAGAGAGAGAGAGAAACACCAAGGATTAAAGGAATTTAAGAGAATTGAAGATGGAGATGAAGATTTGGCAAGCTATTCAAGTAAGTACTCATCTCTTGAGTTGATTTTATTGATTATATATATATGTAAGTTTTATCTTCTTGTTTGATTTCTTTTGATTGAGGTGATGGTTGGTGTGTATGATGATTATAATGAAAGATTGAAGTGTGTAAATGTGTTGAATTGGTATTTAAGTAATGATAAGTTGAAGAAATTGTGAGGATGATGATGAATGGTTGAGTTAGGGTTTAGAATAAATGAATTGGTACTTTGAGTAATTGAATATAGTGATGTATATATATTGATTATTATGATGATATAATGAAGTTATATAAATGTTAAGGTGATAGAAAATTGATAAGTATAAGCAAAGAAAATGGTTAAGAGGGTGGTGGTGTGAATTTTGAAGGGGTTTGGATGGATTTTGAAGTATTTGGTCTTTAAATCATTGAAGGACACGACCAAGTTATGAGAGACACGGCCAAGTTAGGGCAAACTTGGCCGTGTTGGATGATTTTTGGAGAGACACGGCCATTGTCTTGGCCGTGTCCCTTGACCGTGTTTGCCACTGCCTAGTTTATGTTGAGAGACACGGTCGTGTCCCTTGCCCGTGTCTACTACTGAATTTTTGTGTTGAGAGACACGGCCACAAGCTTGGCCGTGTCCATTGCCTGTGTTTGCTACTGCCTGAATTGTTGTTGAGAGACACGGCCACAAGCTTGGCCGTGTCCCTTGAGTGTGTTGGCTAAAGATGTTTGTTCTTGATTATTCTTACATTGTTGGATCCTCCAAAGGTCTTGTTGTATTTACACTTTAAATATACTTAAACAAAGATGACCTAAACTAATGTATATTGAGGATTTGAAATCTATGAATAAGGTAAAGTATATATGTGAATATCAATGATTGATCATACATTTGATGGTAATGAAGATGCATATGATATTATATAAACAATGTTATGTTATATACATTGTGAATCTAGTGAATTGTGATGTGTTATATGAATGATGCACTTTATAATGTGAAGGATATGATGAGGTAATTGATTATGTAAAATTGAATAATGAAATATCATAGTATGATTTGAGACATGATGTGATATGAAGCCATTGTTATTGGCTATGATGATTCAAATGTGATATGAAGCCATTGTTATTGGCTATGATGATTCAAATGAAATGTGATGCCATTGTTATTGGCTATGATAATTCAATTGAGAATGAAATTGATAAATGAATTGTATAGCTAATGTGTTATTCCATTTTCAGAGTTTGTTGTTGGTGGCATGCCTAATAAGTGTAACAATCTCTTGAAGTTAGGTTGGATTGAATCCTTGAAGCCTAATTGAGATGTTACCACCCTTGAAGCTAGGTTGGGTTGGTTCTTGAAGCCAAGTTGGGTTGAAGCTTAGCATGCTTTGCTCCCCTTGAAGCTTGGTTGAATCTAATCCTTGAAGCCTAGTTGGGTCTATAATATTGATAAATGAGATAAATAAACCAAAACATTACTCTGAAAATTGAATGGCATATTAGTGTGTTGTTTGGGCCCGAGTCTGTCTTTGTTGTTAATGTGATATTTAAATGTTGAAATAAATAAGTAATGAGATCCACGGTTGCCTTTATTGGAAGTGTGATTTATGATTGATGAATTGTGAATACAATGATGTTATGAAGTATGATTTGTAATGTGTGTATTGATATATTGAAAGTGAATATGGCTTGAGGAGCTTTGTTAAGATATGAATTTATGAAAATGTTGTATGATGTGTAAATTGTATATGAATGTGGAATTTGTGAGAATTGTTTTCATGAAGGTTTGGATAGGTCATAAAATGGTGCTTTATTGAAATGATGTATATTTATATGTATATGAGATAAAAAAAGGCAAGTATTGAGTTGTGAATGTTCTATGTAATTATATATCTAATTTATGAAATTAGTGGGAACATAAGAAGAATGCATTGAGAAAGGAAAACGTGGTAAGAGAACCATAAAACATAATGCTAAAAATATGAGGTATGATTCTTATGATAAAGTGTATTTTATTATTTATTTGTACTACTAAGCTCTCGGGCTTAGCACGGATGTTTAATCGCGCAGGTATTTATGCGGTTGATCGGAAAGTCTAGATGTTATGCCACGAGAAGGGTAAGAGTGTCTCGAGACCAACTAGAAGGTGATGCATACATATGTGATTTTAATTATGCTGTATTTTTATATAAGAATAATGGTTTTTCTTAAATGTTCTTTAATTTAATGTAATATTGATTGAACTTGAATAAAGGTTTTTTTTTAAAGTGAAACAAAAAGTGACATTCTTATACTTTATATACGTATTGTATGTATACCAGGTATATGTATAGTACTTATATAGAGTATGGGGGTGTTACAGGAACAACCAAAAATCCTAAAGACATTAGCATAGCATTCAACCTTACTCCTCATGAGAGAGAGAGATTTGAAAAAATATTTAAAAAATATGAAGAGGTTTTTGCTTGGTCTTATGAGGATATGCCTGGAACAGATCGAGACATAGCTGAGCATCTAATTCCTACTCACACTCACATGAAACCTATCAAACAAAAGCTTTGATGGTTAAGACCAGAATGGGTTGAATTGGTTAAAGAAGAGGTCACTAAACAAATACATGTAAAGTTTCTCAAAGTGATAGATTATCCAAATTGGCTAGCCAACATAATAAACCTGCCAAAGAAAGATGGAAGACTTAGGGTCTATATGGACTATAGAGACTTGAACAAGGCTTCCCCTAAAGATGATTTTCCTTTAGCCCATATAGATGTCCTTATTGATAGTGCAGCTTCTAGCATGCAACGCTCATTTATAGACGGATTTTTCGGATACAACCAAGTGTTAATGGCCCAAGAGGATAAAGCTAAAACTGCTTCATTACTATGTGGGGTATATTCTATTATAGGGTGATGTCGTTTGGGTTAAAGAATGCTGGAGCAACCTACCAGAGGATGGCCACCACCTTGTTTCATGATATGATGCATAAAGAAGTCGAAGTGTATGTTGATGATATGATGGTAAAGTTGGATACAAGGGAACAACACTTTCAAAACGTAGAATTATTTATGAGAGAGCAGTGAAGCATAAGTTAAGGTTAAACTCGAAGAATTGTGCTAGGGTTACTTCAGGTAAGTTGTTGGGACATGTGATTGGTCCAAATGGCATTAAGATTGACCCTGACAAGGTTAATGCAATCAGGGATATGCTAGCCACTAAGATGGAGAGATATGTTCGGGGGTTTATTAGCAGGTTGCAGTACATTAGCAAGTTCATAGAAAAGCTCGCCATGATCTGTGAACCTATCTTCAAATTGCTTAAAAAGAATCAGCCAGTCAAGTGGAATGAAGAGTGTCAAAAGGCCTTTGAGTGTATAAAAGAGTATTTGCTAAATTCACCTGTTTTGAAACCACCTAAACCCAATAAACCTTTGTTACTATACTTAGCAGTAGAGGAAGAGTCAATAGGAGCTATGCTAGCCCAAGAAGATGAGTCAGGGGTTGAGCACGTAATCTACTATTTGAGTAGAAAGCTCCTACCTTATGAGATTAAGTATAGTATCAGTGAAAAGACCTATATAGTTGTGGTTTGGTCTTCTAAGAAGTTGCGACATTACTTTCAATCTTATAGTGTGCAAGCAATTTTCAGGTTGGATCCGGTGAAGTACTTAAGGGAAACACCCTCTTTGATCGGGAAGTATGGTCGATGGATGATAATTTTGAAAGAATTTGAGATTTATTATGTAACCAGGAAAATAATCAAAGGTAGAGCAGTGGAAGAATTCCTGTCTCAGCAACCATTGCCGGATAGTGAAGAGGTAGTCTTGGAATTTCCTGATGAACATTTAGAGGCCATAGAAGTACAAGGATGGAAGATGTATTTTGATGGATCAGTGAATAGAAAAGGAGCAGATTTGGGAGTCATACTAGAATCACCAGAAGGGGAGCTTATCCCTTTAGCTAAGAAGTTGAAGTTCAGGACAACCAATAATATGGTGGAGTATGAAGCATGTATTTTTGGTCTGGAAACCATGATGATTATGAAGGTGGATAAGGTGCAAGTCTTTGGTGATTCATTGCTAGTAGTATCCCAAGTAAATGGAGAGTGGGAGTTAAAAGAAGACAAGCTAAAACCATATCACCATTACTTGACCATGATGAAGAAGAATTTTAAGGAGTGCAGGTTTATACACCTACCCAGAGAAGAAAACTAGATGGACGATGCCCTAGCTATATTGGCTTCGATATGGGAAAATCTTGTCAACTTATTTCTTAAGCCTCTGGTTTTGACCAGTTCATCGACTCCTTGCTATGAATATGAGACAATCATGGAAACTGAAACAAACCATGATGCATGGTATGACACCATAAGATAATTTTTGGAGAATAAGGAATACCCGTTGGGGGCAACAAGGGAAGAGAGAAGAGTCATAAGGTGATGGTCCTTACAATACATCACCTTTCATGGAGAGTTGCACCAAAGATGGCCTGATGGGTTGCACTTGAGATGCTTGAGGAAGCCTGAAGTTAAGCACATCATGTCAAAAATACACGCAGAAAGTTGTGGTCCACACATAAGTGGTTTAACCCTTGTTAAGAAGATAATTCGATAAGATTGCTACTGGTCGACCATGGAGAGAGATTGCATTGAGTTTGTGTAGAAATGCTGGCAATGTCAGATGTATGGTAATTTGAATCATATGCCTCCTGAAGAATTGCATTCTATGTCTTCACCCTGGCACTTTGCAACTTTGGGGATTAACATTATAGGAGAGATACATCCGAAAACTTCAAATGGTTACCATTTTATTATAGTAGTAGTGGATTATTTTTCAAATTGGGTCAAAACTGAATCTTTCAAAAAGCTGGGGGCAAGGAAAATGGCTAGATTTATTGAAAAGAATCTTATCTACAGGTATGGAGTCCCACACAGTGTGATATCAGACAATGGGGTACAGCTCAAGGAGCAGTTAGGGACTTAATCTTGAAATATCAAATCCATCATCACCGATCCTCTCCTTATAGACCGAAGGCTAACGGTGTAGTCGAAGCAACGAACAAGACAATTAAGCAGATTATGTCTAAGATGACCAAGACATACAGGGATTGGTTTGAAATGCTTCCTTTTGCTTTGTGAGGATACAGAACAAGTGTGCGAACACCGACTAGAATGACACTGTTCTCTTTAGTTTATGGCATGGAAGTAGTATTGCCAATTGAGATAGAGATCAAGTCATTAAGAGTGGTCCTAAAAGCTAAAATGCCTAAGATGGAGTGGGTAGTAAGCAGATACATATAATTAGCTTTATTAGAAGAGACAAGGTTGAAAGTACTGTATCATCATTAGCTGTATCAAAGGAAGATAACTCAGGCCTACAATAGAAGGTTAAGATCAGAAAGTTCAGAGTCGACAACTTAGTGTTGAAGCAATGTAAGCCTAATGTCTCTTATCCAAGAGGAAAATTTAGGACTAGTTGGGAAGGACCGTATCTTGTGAAACAAGTCATGAACAAGGGTGCAGTCAAACTATCAGACATGGATGCGAATGAGTTTAGTGAGCCAGTGAACATTGATAGGTTGAAGAGGTTTTATGTATAAAAAAAATCTTGCTAGGTTAAAAACCCAAAAGGGTAGCCTAGGCAAAAGTTAGAGTAGTCCGCTAGTTTTGAAAACCTAAAAGGGTGGGCTAGGAAATAATTAGGGCTTAACGAGAGAAAATTGTCAATTAGAAAACCCAAAAGGGCTAGTTGGCGACAGGAGTGATCTTGTGTATGCTGGCTTTATGTTTGGTTGTTCCCCAATTTAATAAAATAGAGTTAATATCAAAATTATTCTATGTGCACTGTTTCAAGTATTTGACCAAATATGGATAAAACAAATAACATAATAGTTAAAAGTGATGACAAATTATAAAAGGAAAAGAAACATCTTTTATTATGTTCATTATTTTTCATCCTAACATTGTTCTTTCTAAAAGAATTAACAAAATATAAAATCTATAGTAGATGATAAGTGTAGCATGCAGGCCAGCTTTGCTTTAGCTAATCCAAGAAGACTTTAGTCAGACAAGGCATGTCCAAGTCAGGACTAAACTTAAAACCCTGAGGTTCAGCTCCATACTGACGGTCAAGACTGCGAGGATCATAGCAAGTATCTCAACGAAGAGCAGCAAGTATGTCCGGATGGTGACATGAGAAATCTTCCACCAAGGTACCAACCAACGGATATTAACTACAGCGCATGAGTGGATCCAGTCGATCCAGTCAGCATACAAAGAAACAGAATGAAGTAGTCTTCTGGCGGAGTGATGTTGTGGTAGATATCTGACAAAATCCATGCATGGAGTGTTGAGCAAGTAGAGATGCTTCTAAAGCCAAATCTGTAATCACGAATAATAAATTAAAAAAAGAGCCCATTAGGTTGAAAACCCACAAGGGCGGCCTAAGCAAAAATTAGGGCGGTTCGCTAGTTCTAAAAACCCGCAAAGGCGGTCTAGGCAAAAATTCAAACCAACATAAAAAAAAATTAGTCTGCTAAGTTGAAAACCCACAAGGGCAGCTTAGGAAAAAATTAAGGACAGCTCGCTAGTTTCAAAAACCTGCAAGGGCGGACTAGGTAAAAATTAGAGCAATAATAATAAAAAAAGAGACCTAAATTGAAAACCTCAATTTAGGTAAATTACCTAAAGTAGCAAGGACTCCCAGCTAATCTCCTTAAAGATTCTAATTTGAATTGGTCCAATTCAACCAGGGTCTTAGCCAAGATCATGGGTATCGGCGACAAACCTCCTTCCATTTGGTCCATGATATCCAGTACTTGCGGATCGATATCGCCATTGGGAGAAACAAGAAAGAATTGGCCAAGCATGCAGAGACAAAACATGCATCCCCAAGTTTTGTTAGGAGCCAAATGAGAGGTGCAAAAGTCAATCAAGGGACCAAGCAAAATTTTCTCACCTCTCGTCAATTGTAGAACTTCAGGTTTTAATAATTAAAGAAGCATCTGCATCTTGTGTTGAGTTTTTGAACCCAGTATGGGCAACGCCATTGGTTGGTTGCTCGAATATCCAAGAATAGCCTCAAATTCTTCAATCATAGGATATATCTCAAATTTGTTTATCTTAAAATTCCTAGTTTTTATATCCCAAAAAGAAGTAATGGCATGTAGAAATGATTGATCTAATTTGACATTTTGAAAACACTTCAAAACGTTGAGTTGAGACCATGATATTTGTTCCCATTGTGTTGCCTCGACAATTTTGAATAAATTTTTCATCTTTAAATTACTCTCGATCATGGTGATGGTATGCCAATTGCTATTAATTTTATAAAGAAGAGTCGAGAATGGCAAAAGCTAAATTATGGGATTTAAAGTTAGAGCAAGAGAAAATTGTATTACAGAGTGTTACTGCTTGAGATATTAAGGAAATAAAAGTGATTTGCGATTTATATAATTACTGGCAAAAGCTCACATTGCTTAAAGAAATCCACGTGGAATTATGGCTTCATATCTTTATCCATGTCGAAGAAGGAATTTCGGGCGAAGTGGGAAATTGTTAAACCTAATCTATGCGGGTTTTATTTTTCTTTTAAATCCTTGTCGAATTTGTGTAACAAGAATCTAACATGGTAATAGAAATGCTCATGTGTATACATGTATATACGTAAAAAGCAAAAAGAAAGGTAAAAAAAATGTCTAGTTAGAAAAATGAATGATGAATGAAAAGTCAAAGTATTATATATATATATATTAATTATAGTTTACTATTTACAAATTATTACAAGCACTTTATGTACAATAAATTTTATACAACATTTTAATACAAAATGATCATTGTGATGGAGGTGGAGGTCTATAATCAAATAAAGTACTTAAAAAGTCATTGCCAGTTGGAAGCGGGGGCACGCCATCTGTCCTAGTTCCCCCAAAAAAAGAAGCGCCCAGATCATGATTATCTTGAAAATCGCTCCTATCATGATCAAAGTCTGCAAAGGGAGGTGGCACGTCGTTGTCATCTATCCAGGGCCTCCTTGATGAAGATGCACAGGATCTCTATAACCTTGAAATATGAAGTCCCAAAAATTCCTTTCAAGATGATTCGCATGCCAGCGACTAGCGGCCAAATCCTCTCTCAACTTCCGGTTCTGCTCCTGGAGCATCTGCTGTGAGCCAGAAAAGAAAATTAGGTTCATACATTTTCATACATACATTCAGCATGTGTAAATTGAAACAGGAAAAATAGACCAGATAACTCATATCAAAGCCCTGCAGATGAGATGGCACATCTGGCTGAAATGAAGGAGCAAATGGAGAAAATTGCCATTGCATTGGTGAGAATGGTAGCTGAGCTAGAACAATGGTGGAAGGTCCAGCCTCAGTACCAAATGAGCCAACAGTCTGCGACAATCATAAAAATAATTAGAGAAAGTTAAGGAGTAGTTGCAATGATAAATCTATACCTGAGAAGTGCCAGCTCCAGAATCACCGTGAGAATGAGGAGTCTCATCCTCATCCTCATACTCTTCTTCCTCTTCATCCCTGTTACCTTCCTTGCCATCGCCTTCCTCTTCCTCATTTTCCTCATCACCTCCTTCCTCCATGATATCACCCCCTTCTTCTTCTTCTTCCTCAAAATCTTCAAACCCATCCGGAGCAACTTTAAAGTGTAATAGTTGGTCCTGTATAAACTCATTATATGATAAGTCTGGTCAAAGCAAGAGCGCCTTAATATCATATCCATTTCAGGTGTGTCTCTATGCATTCTCCGGCATGGATATGCAAGTAAGTATGAATGTAGGGATGTTGGCTGGTACTCATCTCTGATCAGGGCCAAGAAACCAATTATGAACTCTCTCACCAAGGAACTAGCCACTGGACACAAGACCAGCAATAATTTGGCAAGAGTTTTGCAAGGTAATGCATTGTTCATGCCAGCTGTCTAGATCACCCTCTCCTCAGCTCTCCACCAAGATATGTTTACCTACAAGATGATGCCAAAGGCAAGTAATTTTTCCTTATAAAATTTAGCAATAATACTAATTTTATCTTTTACCTGATCCCAGGTCAAGCGGCTCAGCTGATAACACTGAGAGTGCACGTAATGACTACCAGGCACTTCTTTTCTACCGAACAACCAACCGCCTAATCTTGGGTACCCCATCCATCTCCCCTGATCACTAGGTGCCCTCACCAAATTGTGTTCGTACGCCCACACTTGTCATGCAAAAAAGGAATATAACATAAATACGAAAAGATGCATCATTCAAATCATTCAATTAGTATTCAAAGTTACTGTCTCATATCAATAATTCATTTACACACAGCACACGAGCACACAGTAAATTGATATTCATTAGGAGGATATAATTTTGTCATGTATAAAAAGTATTTTTTATACTCATTAAATATTTTTTCCACGCAGGGGGCAAGAGTATATAGATACCCACATATAGTAAAAAATAGCTAATTTTTTTGCAAATTACTTTACTAACTATAATTAATTTTTACAAGCATCTCGGGTCTAGAACCCAAATTATTTTTTGAGTCCAAAACTCACTCAAGTCCAAAACCCAAATTATTTTTTAGTCTAGAATTCACTCCGGGTTCAGAACCCAAATCATATTTTAGTCCAGAACTCACTCGGGTCCAGAACCCAAATTATTTTTGAGTCCAGAACTCACTCCGGGTTCAGAACCTAAATCATTTTTTAGTCCAAAACTCATTTGAGTCTAGAACCTAAATTATTTTTAAGTCCAGAACTAACTCCGGGTCCAGAACCCAAACCATTTTCGAATCCATAACTCACTCCAGGTCCAGAACCCAAATCATTTTTTAGTCCAGAACTCATCTTGGATCCATAATCCAAACCATTCTAGTCCAGAATTATCCTTATCCAAAATCAATTCAAAACCATGTTGCTTTTCACTCTTTGAATAAATTCAAGATCATTCAAGTAGGGGGCAACTGTAGGCCCTTGATTTTAGCCCAGGCTAGTCTGGTGCTAATTTCAAACCTTTGATTGGATTAATATATTGTAATAGGACCTAAAATAAGCTAATTAAACTTTAAAAACCCTAATTGGGTCTATTTTAGAAGATTTTGTTGGTTTTTATATGATACCGGTGCACTAAACCCTAAAACAGGTCCTATTCGAAGGCTTGGTTGATTTTTCACTTAATCCGGATGGCTTTTGGTCAATAAAGGTGTCTCATGTCAAATTAGGGCATCCAATTTGACATGGGGAAGCCTCCCAATTCGATATGGGACTCCCCATATCGAATTGGGTAGCCTGAATTGGATATGGTTGGGGCTCTCCCAGTCCGTTATGGGGTAAGTTTTTTTTCATTCCATGTTGAATCTAGAAGTATATTTTGATATGGGCTTAGATTCCATCAAAATTAAATCACTTAAATTCAAGATGGACTCGATTTACATCGAATTCAAGTAATTATAATTCGATATGGTCTCGATTTATGTCGAACCCATGAATTTGACATGCATCAAAATAAATCGTTCTTAAAGAGGAAAACTTTCATGCTTAATCTAATGGAGTTATTATAAATACAGGTTTTAAAAAACCTGAAGAGGGACTTTTGGACTTTGGCTGGCTGCTGGGACTCTGGAAAACTCAGTAACCATCAACGAACAAAGGAAACAGCAAGGATAGATGAGGAAGATCAACAACACACAAACTTTACAAAGGCAGTGCACTCACTGTCTTGGACAAGCTCACCTAGAATTCTCATTCAAACGATTTTGGTGGAGCCAACAAATGATGGTATACTCTAAATTAAATAAATACAATATGCTTTGATTGTTTTAAATATTGAATAAGTTCGTTCTTCATCTAATTAAAGTTACAGTAGGCAATTTCTTCTTAAATCAATTCATATGTTAGTTTACATGGAGTGCAAATTATTGTTTTGATAAATCATAAAAACTAGAACCAGTAAACTTGTTGGCTCGGGATATTTATTTATTTTCTATTGCATGGTTATTTAACCAATATGCTACATAGATTCATTTGAGGTTTTTTTCATATAAAATATCACAGTAGTTTCATTTAAGCTCTTTAAAAATATTCACAGTGACTTAAATTTGTATAACCCTAAACTTTGATCAGCTTTCATAAATACCAAACCCTAATTTATTTAAAACCTTAAGCTCCAAGCATTATTTTTTATAAATTCCAAACTCAAATTTATTTCTTCCTAAAATCCTAATTGCATGGTAGTAGCCCTAAACCCTAATTTAATTAACCAAAAACCCTATTATTTTCTTAAAATCATAAAACCCTAATTAATTCTTTTTTTCCAAAATCTTTATAGTATCCTAAATATTTTAAATAATAATAATAATAACTTTATTAATTCCAAAACCCTAAAACCTTAATTTTTGAATCTAAATCCCAAAACAGTAAATGTTATTTAAGAAACCCTAAATCGAGACATAAACCTAAGCTTGTCTCTTTATTGTTTTATTTAAGTTAGAAGCATGTTTGTTATATGTTTTGATTAATGGTTTATTTATCACTTTGATTTATATCTTTGATGAATAATATATTTATAATGAATGGTTGATTATTTTATTACTTTATTTTGGTTTCAAAAAATTATAAGAGGTATGTTTCCATGTTTTGGGTACCTCATGTTGTAAGCATCATGTAATTTAATTTACTTCAAGTTTCATATCAATGTAAAGGATACGTTTCTACCAATTGGTGGGTATCCTATTTTATTTATTTCTTTTAGACATTAGATAATTGTAAAGGCATGTTTTCATCCATGTATGGGTGTCTATTTGTTTGTTTTGTTTGAACTTGCTGTGATTTTAATAAAGTAATTATTTATTCTTATGATCACATGTAGTATGGATAATATTGTATTAATTAAGAATTTTATAATATTAAGGCCTGAAAAGGAGGCCGGTTTCAATGAACCGTGCGTTGTGGGGGTGTTGGGTCATTCTCACCTTTCCCATACGTCCCAACTTTTTGAACCCTTAGGGGGTTGGGGATTCCTTAGGAATTGAGTCATCTACCCCTTTCTTTTTCCTAGCCCGTCTAGGTGACGACTCCATTTTTTTCAGGTTTAGGCCCATGTTCTCTAAGGCCCTGAGCCTAGCAGTGCCAAAGTCACAAGAACCATTCCACATGAGAGTGGAGGCGAAACTACCCTCTCAAAAATAGCTTAAACACCTTAAAATGTGATCATAATGTGTGGTTTATCTTCACATTTTGGTTAGGTGTTGAGAAAGTTGGTGTTCCAACAACTTAGTAATAAAAGACTTATTGAGAAATTAGGGGAAAGTGAGCATTTTTAGCTTGGAAGTGCTTTTGTAAAGAAGTAACTACATATGTTGAATGAAATGTGTCTAATTGCATTTGTTGGCTAATATATGTTTAATGTTGTCCTATTTTATTAATTATTGTGTGATTTGATGACTATGCAACTTTGATGTGAGAATTTATATAAAAAGTGCATAGATATATGTTTAAGCCTATGTAATTCATAATGTGTGATTAAGTGAGCCACTTTAAGTTAGCTAAGAGCATTGAATGTTGGGATTGTAAAAAGTTTGTAATTATGACTAATATATGCATAATTCGGCCACATTGAAGATGTGGCAAGAAAATTGGTGAAATTGAAGAAAATGTATGAAAATAATAAGAAAAGATGGAAAAGGGCAGAGAGAATGGAACTTGGCATAATTGCCAAAGCACAAAAAAAAAATGTGTGAAATGGTTTATGTAATGTGTGCAACCTGATGTAATATCAATTTTCAGAGTGTTGTGTTTGGTGTTATATGGCATGCCGATGATTGCCTTCGGGCCAGATACAGGGCATCACTATTATATTGCATTCGGGCCAAACACTGGGCATCACTATTATTTGCCTACGGGCCAGACACTGGGTATCAAATATGAGTCCAAAATAATATTTCTAGAACTTAAATATTATAGAAGGTCATTTGGGCCCAATGCATGTGAAAATGGGATGAGATTGTTTGAACATGTTCAATGTGTGACTTGCTTTATGAAATTGCATGCCAAGTTGAGATTTTAACACGAGTTGCATTTTTATATTAAAAATTCTTTTTGGTTATATCAAAGCATGTATTACTAGGCAAAATTGCTTAACAGGGTTGATTCTGAGAGCTCTGCAAGACCCGAGCAGGTCTAGGGTTCATACTTACTTGAAGTTTGGTTAGTCAGCCACGGACCAAAGCCAGTTGCATCCATGTAAAAGTTTAATTTTGAGAAACTTATTAATATAATGTACATTGTGTTTGTATATTTATTAGTGATGTAAATTTTATAAGTTTTAAACCAAATGTCATGAATTGGTAAATTTGATATGTTGATATATATATATATATATGGTTGTGAAAACTTTAATTCGGAGATTTTTGGGAGAGCAAGTTGAGTGAAATTATTTAGAAGTGTATTTTCTTTACAGGTTGTGTTGTTTGGAATTGTGAGAATGTCCAAATTATAGACAAAATTCTGGCAAAATTTTCCTAGGGATTTTCCTTTAATATTAATATTTTCTTTAATTAAATTATTTATATTTATATTTAATTACTTGTTAAAGTATATTTTAAGGTTTAAAACATTTTCTTATATTTTGGAGAAATTTTATAACTGTTAGAGATGGTGACATTCTTATATTTTATATGCATATTTTACACATATGAGATATATGGATTATACGTATATAGGATGTAAGGGTATTACATTCCTCTTCTTCATCCTTATCCCCTTCTTCCTCTTCTAAACCTTCATCAAAGGTTCTGGTTGGCTCTCCTTAATCTCCTTCTTCATTCGATGGGGGACATTTGGGAATGCCCATAAATTCCTACATGTCCCTAAAGTCCATATGAAGGTGAGAGACTCTCTTGGTAAGATAATCAATGGGAGAGGTTTGAGAGGTAATTTGTTCTTGAATTTGATAAAAGATGTCAAGGATTGAACCTTATGCTCTAGAGGTTTAAGGTCTTGGAAATTCAGCTTGGAATGACTCTTGACTCTTATCAACAATTCTTGGCCTTTTTCTTTGTTGAGTTCTAATACCTTGAGCCCCAAAAGCATAATGGTATGTTCCATCTTCTTCAAATATGCAGTTGGAGTGTTTCAAGTATTTGATGTTGATGGGAATTTTGGCCATATCAAGAGGATTGGATAGAGTGGCTAAATTGGTAGGAGTAAGAGCATTCACATATTTGGCTATTTGGGTGATGAAGGATGTGATCATGAGTGTCCCAGTTGATTTGTTTCGAAGGATGAGAAATTGGTCAATTAGGAACTCACTAGTTTGGATTTTTACCTTTTTCTCCAAGAAATAGAGAAATAGAAGATTTTTGTGAGTCACTTTCTCACTACTTTCTTCTCTAAGATTCTAAGATGTTTAGCATTGGATAGCTTATGAAAAATCAGATTCTAAGGAATTATCTTTCCAAAAGTCAAGTAAGATGGAATTGGATATGGAAGGATCGGATAGATGAAAAATACCTTCCGTATTGAAACCCCAAATAGAAGAAAATTCTTGGAGAGAAAGTTGATAGAATACATTGAAAAGTTTAAATGTAATACTATAATGTCCTAGAGGTTCCACGACTCTTTTCTCAATAACCAAAGTAGTGAGAAATTCTTTGGTTAAAGATTCCTATCCTAGATCATCTTTTTCTAAGAAAACAAAATTTTCCCACTCAAGATATGCTAAGGCTTCATGTATATATGATTCAATGCCTAGGGATTCTATAGTGAAAGAAGAAGGGACTTTGTTTGGTTCACATTTTTTATTGTCGATAATTGCATACCTTTGTTTTTCTTCTTCACTTAAGTGCTTAGGTTTGTGAGTTCTTAGCCTAGACTCTTTCATAGGAGTGGAAGAAGTGGCAATTCCCTTGCCTTTCTCATGTCTTGAAGCTTTCTTCTTGGAAGTTTTGGGAGCCATGAGGATGACGATGATGAGATGAATAAGAAATAAAAAAAATTATAGAAATAAAAAAAATTGCAGATCTCAATTTATGGCCTTTAATGTATGATCAAAATAGATATAAATGAGGAAATAGGTCATGTTAAAATATATACTCTTATAAGTAATTCTAATTCCATCATTGATATGCACATTTAAGAAAATTTTTAATTTTGAAAATTTTTAATTTTAAATGCTTTCATCTATCATTTCTATGTGTTGTTTTATAAAATTTAATCTCTCTTCATTCAAGGTTTGTAAAGATATCAGCAAGTTGATTTTGAGTGTTTATAAATTTTAGAACTACATTTTGATTTTGAACATTATCTCTTAAGAAATAATGCCTAATATCTATATGTTTTAATCTAGAATGTTGGATTGGATTTTTTGTTAGATTAATGACACTTGTATTGTCACATTAAATGGGAATGTGATCAAAATTTTTACCATAATTTATCAATTGTTGCTTCATCCATAAAACTTGTGTACAATAAAAATATGCAGCAACATATTTGGCTTCCGTGGTAGAAAGAGCAACCGATACTTATTTCTTACTTAACCAACAAACTAGGCAATCACCAAGAAAATGGCATGCACTGGTCATGCTTTTTTTATCTAATAGGTTACCGACAAAATCCGCATTTGAAAAACCTATAGTTTCAATGATGTGTTTCTAGGATACCAAAGTCCTCAATGTAATGTTCCATTCAAATATTTAAAATACTTTTAGTGAAATTCAAATGTGATTCTTTAGGGCAAGATTGAAATCTAGCACACAAACAAACACAATATATTATATTGGGTCTAGAAGCAGTTAAGTAAAGAAGTGATCAGATAATACCTCGATATGTCTTCTCATCAACTTTCTTACCACTTTCATCTTTGTTCAATTTCAAAGATGTACTTATTGGAGTCTTGCTTGCTTTGCAACCATCCATGCCAAACTTCTTGAGAAGCTCCTTTGTATATTTTAATTGTTTGATGAAGATAGCATCCTTGCATTGCTTAACTTGTAGACCATGAAAGAACTTAAGTTCACCTATCATACTCATTTCAAATTCCCTAGTCACATAAGAAGCAAATTCTTGGCATAAAGATTCATTAGTAATACCAAACATAATGTCATCAACATAGATTTGTACAAAGAAAATGTTATTCAATTTCTTTTTAACAAAAAGTGTAGTATCAACTTTGCCTTTTGCAAAACCATTTTCAAATAAATAAGCATTAAGTCTGTCATACCAAGCTCTTGGAGCTTGTTTTAATCCATATAATGCTTTTGTTAAATTAAAGACATGATTTGGAAGTTGATAATCTTTAAAACCAGGGATTTGTTCAACATAGACTTCTTCATTAATAAAGCCATTCAAAAAATCACTTTTGACATCCATTTGAAAAAGTTTAAAACTCATATGGCATGCAAATGCAAGCAAAATTCTAATTACTTCTAATCTTGCTACGGGGGCAAATGTCTCATTATAATCAATGTTTTCCTCTTGGTTATAGCCTTTGGCTACCAATCTAGCTTTGTTTTTAGTAATGAGACTATCTTCATCAAGCTTATTCCTATATACCCATTTGCAACCAATAATTGGATGATCCTTGGGTCTAGGAACAAGATCCCATACTTTATTTCTGTCAAATTGGTTGAGTTCATCTTGCATGGAAATCATCCAACACTCATCATTAAGAGCCTCCTCAATAGTCCTTGGCTCAATTTAAGAAAAAAAGCAATATTAGAGTCTAAATATTTAAATTTTGATCTAGTAGTTACTCCCTTTGAAGTATCACCAATGATGAGTTCTTTAGGATGATCCTTTTGATAGTGCCAATATTTGGATAGTTCTTGAGTTACATCTATCTTAGATTCTTCTTTTTCTATAATTTGTTCCAACTCATCATTGTTTTGCTTTGGAGCATCTTTTGTCTCAAGTTCTTCAAATGTACCTACAAAATTATCAAATGATCAATCTTAGGCGATTCATTAAAGATAACATTCATTGATTCTTCAACTACTAGAGTTCTCCTATTAAATACTTTATATGCTTTACTAGAAGATGAGTATCCTAAAAAGACTCTTTCATCCAATTTAGATGAGAATTTTTCAAGGTTGTTCTTAGTATTTAATATGAAGCATTTGCATCCAAATAATCTAAGGTAAGATATTTTGGGTTTTCTTCCATTCCATTACTCATAAGAAGTTTTATTTATTAAAGGTCTTTTGAACACATGATTTGAAATATAACATGCGGTATTAACGGCTTTCGCCCAAAGGTATGAAGCTAAATTATACATATTGAGCATTATTCTTTCCATTTCTACTAATGTTCTATTTTTCCTTTCAACCACACCATTTTGTTGTGGTGTTCTAGGAGCTGAAAAATTATGTGAAATTCCAAGCTCATTGCAAAAATTTTCAAAGTTATCATTTTTAAATTCTTTACCATGATCACTTCTAATAGATGTTATCACACAGTCTTTTTCATTTTGAACTCTTTTTGCAAAAATTTTGAATGATTAAAAGCTTCATTCTTTTGAGCTAAGAAATTAACCCATGTAAACCTTGAGTAATCATCAACAAGCATAAATGCATACAACTTGCCTCCTAGACTAGCAATTCTATTAGGGCCAAACAAATCCAAATGAATTAATTCTAAAGGTCTAGATGTATTTACAATATTCTTTGTTTTAAAATAAAGTTTATGTTGTTTTTCAAATTGACAAGGTTCACAAATTTTATCTTTATTAAATTTCATTTTAGGGAGGCCATCTACAAGTTCTTCTTTGCTTAGACATTGCAATTGGTCCATATTAGCATGTTCTAATCTTCTATGCCAAAGCCAAGCATCTTTGCTAATAGTGACTAAACATTCAAAAGCATTATTAGAGTATAGGTTAATTTTATATGTGCTACCAATTCTACTCCCATTGAATGCAAGTTCACCACTGAATAGGTAATTTTGCATGCTTTAGAATTAAAATTGACATTATATCCTTTGTCATTTAATTGACTAATATTAAGCAAATTATGTTTCAATCTATCAACTAGCCACACATCATGAATTAAATATTTACCAAGCATACCAATAGAACTAATGCTTATAATTTTTCCTTTATCATTATTTTCAAATGTCACATTACTTCCTTGCTTGTAAGTAAGAGTTGTAAAAAGTTTTGCATTACCGGTCAGGTGCCTTGAACATCTACTATCTATAAGCCAAACATTTTCATTGATATTAGACTTTAGGCATACCCACAAACAATAAGGTTTATCTTCTTTTAGGTACCCAAATGAACTTGGGTCCTTGGGGATTAGTTGTAGAAGGATTCTCTAATTTGAGGTGAGCCTTTCTAATGTGACAAAATGTACTTTTATGACTAAATTTCATGCAATATTGGCATTGATATAGAATTTTATGCTTTTGCATTCTTTTTTTATTAAACTGTAACATCCAAAAAAAAATTTTGAAAATTTCTAATTTTTTGAAAATTGGATAAAATAAATTATAATTTAAAAGGATAAATTAAATTAATGGTTTTAAATGAAAAATGAAGGGATTTTAAATGAAAAAGTGGAATATATATATGTGATATATATGCAAAATATATATAACACATATAAAAGTCAACACTTCTTAAAAGAAAATGGTATTTTGGTAATTAAATCTTATAAATTGAAAATTAATAAAATAATTCAAAAACAAATTATTTTTGAATGGAAGAGGGAAATTAGGACTTTTAATTTATTTAAAAAATAATTAAATAATTAAATATTAAATTATTTTAATATATATATATGTGGTTAAAAAAAAGATGAAAAGGAAAGAATATTAAAAGTCTTCTTCTTCTTCTTCTTCTTCTTCTTCTTCTTCTTCTTCTCAAAAACGTGACTTCCATGGAAGTTTGAAGACCAAGGATTTTGCTTCTTCCATATTCCATAAATTGAAGGAATTAACAAGTTTCAAGTGGATTTTTGGTGATTTCCACCAAGATTAGTAAGTTTCCATCTCTTTTCTTTGAATTCCTTGGAAATTTAGATTATGTGAGAATTTGAATTTTTATGTAGGATGTTATAATTGTTGGAATTGGTGTGTATGATGTTATTTTGGGTAGTTAACAATGATTCTAAGGTTAGATTGAAGTGATGATGGAGTTTGGTTAAAGAATGGAGAAGAGAGAGAATTTAGGGTTATGGACTTTTGTGGTTTTGAAAACATGAACTTTAATTGTGCAAATTGATTCCAAATGAGTTTTATTGATTCATAAACAAGTATTTTAAAGTCAAATATTGGATTTGGTGGTGTTGGATTGGAGTTTGAGAATGGAAGTGGAGATTTAGGGTTTTGGAAAAGTGATTTTCCAAAGTGGTTGAATTGTGTGATTTTATTTGTTTAAGCATGTTGTTTAGTGTTAAAAGTGATGAATATAAGCTTGGAATGAGTAATGGATTGTGTTGGAATGGAAAACCTTCAATGGAGGAAGGTTAGGCCATTTTTGAGATTTTGTATATAAGAGTGTATTTTTATAATGTAAATGATTTAAATGTATTAAAATATGTTTTTAATAATATAAATAAACTTAAAACACTAATTTAATTGTAGTAGAATGGAATTCCAATGTTGAAGTAAGGAAAGGCTAAATTTTTGAAAATTTGTAGGAGTGATGTGTAATTATGATTTAATGTTGGAAATGTCATTAAATGTGATACTAAATGATTATTTGCTATCACATTTGGTTTAGGCATTGAGGGAAATTGATTTGCTTCATCCAAGTGGTGAAGGGCAAGTTAGAAAGATTGGATTGAAGGTTGTTTTTAACTTGCTTTGGATTGCTAGTGGAGGTATGTACAAACTTTGAATATAATGTCTATATTTGCATAACATTTGGACTTAACACATTTTGGTTGAAAAATGTGTTAAGCTACTTGGTTCATTGATTATGTATGAACAATGTGTTATGACATTTGTAATGTCATATATGTGTTAAATGCATTGTGAAAAGTCATTGATAATGGCTAATTTGTGTAACATGTGAAATATGCATATTATGTGAAAATACCCAAAGTAATTGGGTAATGTGTTGTGAATGCAAAAATGAGATACGTGTAATAATGAAATGAATTGATATTGATAAAAATGAGAAAGATGAGAAAGATGTGAAAAATGAGAAAAAAAATGTGAAAATAAGGCAATGTGCCTAGATTGAATATGTAAAAATGAGAAAGAGATTAATAATGAGAAATATGAATAAATTATGTGCCTAGTATGTTATTCAATTTTCAGAGTTCTGGGTTTGGCGGCATGCCTATGATTGCCTACAAGCTATACGCTGGAATGGTGAAAAGACTGGGTCGTAAGCCAGGCCAGCTGATAAATATGATGTTTTTAGGGTGAAAAGACTGGGTCGTAAGCCTCAAAAACTGTAGCAGTCTAGCCGGGTTGAGGACCAAGATACTGGGGCCTAAGGGTCTAGATGGATTGAGGTCCAAGAGACTGGGGCTGTTACATTATCCATGGATATATATATATTGCCTACGGGGCTAGACACATGGTGTCATTATGGACCAAAACAGTAACTCTGAAATTTGAATAACATATTAGATTCTTTTTGGGCCCATGCTTGTCTTTGTTTTAATGTGAATTATGAATTATGATACAATTGAGTAATATAATGTTATGAGTTGTGCTTATGAAATATTTGAAAAATATAAGAAAGTGGATTGATGTGACATCTATATGCATTATGCATTTGGTATTGCATTGCGTTATATTATTATTATCAAAGTTTGTACCACTAGGCTTCAGCTTAGCGCGATTGTTTCCATCGCGCAGGTGACAGGGTAGACCCAGTTGAGCTAGAGAGTTCTTCTAGACCAGGTCGGGTCTAGACTTATAGTTGAGCTTATTGAGTTGCTATCGAGATCAGAAACACTGCCTGCAGCATGTATATATTTTTATGTTATTGTACATTTTGAGTTTTATGCATAATATATTATGTTTTGAATTTTATGTATTGTATATTATAAAGAATGTTTGGGTCAATGTATTTGAAATGGGAGAGTAAGTGTGTTTTAAATTATATATATCTATATGCATAAATGTTTGAGAAACTTGGTGAAATTGAGAAGTATGGTTGAGATGGTAATTGGAAATTATTTGGGAGTGTTTTTTTTTTTTTTGCAGGTAGTGTTTTGATAAACTTTGGGATGTCCAAAATACAGATAAAACTCTGGCGAATTTTTTCCAGAGATTTTTGTATATATTATTTATTTTGGTTCTTATAAAAAGTAAAGAATATTTATATGCTATTTAATTTTTATATATTTAGAATTTAAAATTAAAAATTAAAAATGTGAAAAAAATTTTATTAAACCAGTCTGTGACATTTTTGTACCTTATATGCGTATTTTACATCTGCTGAAAATATGTATTATATATATATAGGGTATAAGGGTGTTACATTTGTTTTGGAATCAGAGCCTAGGTTTGAGGTTCTCGACCTAGGTGGGATGATAGAAAGAGAAAATGGAGGATTTGAAAATTAGTTTTTAATTGTAATACATGCATTGGCACTGGCAGTTTCTAATCTCTGATATAGTATTTTCTGCTTTGTTTGTAGATATAGGTACTTATGGCGTCTCGGCCGCATTAGGCTGCTAAGGGTAGTGCAGAGAGTGTGGCTCCAGATGAGGGTAGAGATGGAGCTAGAGTTGTATCTGCTAGTGAGGCGTCTATTTCTTTGCTTGTGATACTAGCAGCAGATGAGGTTCTGCCTGGCTGGATATGGCATATGGTAGAGTTGTTGAGGCAGGCTCCAGTTCCACATCCGCCACAGCCACAGCTGCAGCCGCAGTTGCCGGTGAGGCAGTGTGATAAACTGAGAAAGTATGGGGCTTAGGACTTTGTTGGTACTACAGATCCTGCTGTAGCAAAACAGTGGCTAGACCTGGTTCAGAGGATATTTATTCAGTTACTGGCTAGTCCAGAAGAAAAGTTTGATTATGCCAGATCTCTTCTGCAGAGAGATGCATATGATTGGTGGAATACGGTTCCACATGCTCTGAATGATCCACCAGTCCTGACCTATGATGATTTCTTGCGGGAATTTGAGCAGAAGTATACTCCGAGAGAGTATAAAGATGCAAAAAAAATGGAGTTCCTGAATCTGAGATAGGATATTAGGACAGTGACCGAGTATGAGATCGAGTTTATCCGATTGAGTCACTATGCTGGTGGGATTATTTCTGACGAGTTTGACAGGTGCAGGAGGTTTGAGGAGGGACTGAGACCCTCTATAATGTGCATCATTGCAGGCTCTCGGTATCAGGATTTCTCCCAGTTAGTTGCAGCTGCCAGGAGTGTTGAGAGGGCGCAGAGTCTTGCAGCAGCTGCCAGGGTTGAGGAGACCAGAGTTAGGAGACCCCAGAGTGAGGCAGGGTCTTCATCAATGAAGAGAGGCCGAGGGGGACATTTTCAGAGGTTTAGTAGGAGTCAGGGGCAGTTTGGCAGGTTAGTATAGCAGCAGAGACAGAGACAGAGACCTGCAATTTCAGTGGCTAGTGCTCTGACCCCAGTGGCTCAGAGACCTAATCCACCTACTTGCATTCATTGTGGTAGAGTACACGGAGGTGTCTGCTAGTGGAGAGGTGCTTCCGGAGTGTGTTTTAGATGTCGGTCGTCAGACCATTTTATCAGAGATTGTCCCGAGCCACCAGAGGTTAAACTTGTTGTTTCCATGGCGCATGTGACAGGGTAGACCCAGTTGAGCCAGTGAGTTCTTCTAGACCAGGTCGGGTCTAGACTTATAGTTGAGCTTGTTGAGTTGCTATCGAGATCAAAAACACTACCTGCAGCATGTATATATTTTTATGTTATTGTACATTGAGTTTTATGCACAATATATTATGTTTTGAATTTTACGTATTGTATATTATAAAGAATGTTTGGGTCAATGTATTTGAAATGGGAGAGTAAGTGTGTTTTAAATTATATATATCTATATGAATAAATGTTTGAGAAACTTGGTAAAATTGAGAAGTATGGTTGAGATAGTGATTGAAAATTATTTGGGAGTTTTTTTTTTTTTTTTGCAGGTAGTGTTTTGATAAATTTTGGGATGTCCAAAATACAGACAAAACTCTGGCGAATTTTTTTCAGAGATTTTTATATATATTATTTATTTTGGGTTCTTATAATAAGTAAAGAATATTTATATGCTATTTAATTTTTATATATTTAGAATTTAAAATTTTAAATTAAAAATGTGAAAAAAAATTTATTAAACCGGTCTGTGATATTTTTGTATCGTATATGCGTATTTTACATATGCTGGAAATATGTATTATATGTATATAAGGTATAAGGGTGTTACATAAACATTAAAGAATTAAATTGACAACCACAAGTGTATGGGGGATAGGGTTGTTTATGTGCATACTTGTAGTTGTGTGCATGCCTTGCGTACATGTATGCATAATTTACTCTTGGAACCTTAGTTCTAGAGCCTAGTGATGTCTTTTCAGGATTTTTGGGCTTAGTGTGTGCATGTGTATTCTTTTCAACTTCAACACTTGAGGTTTAAGTTGTAGATGCTTTAACAATTGTTGGTGCATTGGATGAAGTAGTAGAAGAGCCATTGAACCCTAAGCCATACTTGGAGGAAGGTGACCTTTGGACACTAATCAATGTATCCAAGGATTCCTTACTTTTGTGAAACTTTGAAATGGAATTTTTTTAGTTCATTTATTTCTTCTTTCAAAGTGTTATTTTCCTTGATTACCTTTTCTAAGGTATGTGAATTTCTAGACATTTCATCAATGGGTTTCACCAATCGTTCATTTGAGGTTTTCAATTCTAGAGTAGATTTTTTTAAGGAAACAAAATCTTTTTCTAGCTTAGAGTATTTTTCTTTATAAGACTTCATTTTAGAAAAATATTTTTGGACTCTTAGATTCATATGCTCTACTAGATCACTATCATCTAAAGTATCATCAATATTATAATTATATGCATTCAAGTTCAAGGATTGAGTACCTACCTCATTGGTGTGATCATCATCATCTCCAATAGCTATGAGACATAAATTTGCAATTCCTTGCTCTTCCTCCTCTTCTTCATCACTTGAAGAGTTATCATCCCATATGGCTTTGAGAGATTTCTTCTTCTCCTTTTCCCATTTCTTTTTGTTCTTGATTTTGAAGCAATCCGTTTTGATGTGACCCGGCTTGCCACATTCATAATATTTTACTTCATTTTTCTTCTCCTTGCCTTTGAAAGAGAATTTGGAGGAATTACTTTTTGCTTGCAATCTCCTCTTTCTCTTCCATTCACTTGCTCTTCTAAATAGCAAGGCCATTTCTTCATCATCATTGCTATCTTCTTCACTTGAGCTCTCAACTTTTTTTGTGACTTTGAGAGCTATTGCTTTTCTCTTATCTTTTTCATCTTTATCATCTTCTTTCTCAGTATGCAATTCAAAGGTGAGGAACTTGCCAACTAGCTCATTGGTTCTTAATGTGCTAAGATCATGAGCTTCTTTAATTGAAAAGTCTTTTGATTCAAAGTTCTTCTTGGCTCTTAGTGCTCTCAAAATGTTTCTATTTCCATCACCTTGATCATATATTTTCCTATATTTCTTCAAGTCATTGACAATAGCAATAACTAATTCGTCATTTCGGTGACATTTTCATTGGGTTTCATCTTGAAGAGTTCATATTCATGTATAAGTAATTGGGTTTTGTTGAACCTCACTTGGGTAGTGCCCTCATGATAATTCTTTCAAATGCTGTGTGCACAAGTAAAATGTTGGATTCTTCCAACTTCCTCTCTAGATAAGGAATTCACTAAGAGGGAGGCTGCTCTAATGTTCTTGTAGTGAGCATTTTTCTTGAGCATTAGTCCATTTGTCTCTAGGAAGAGGCACTTGAATACCATCAACCTCATGAATAGGAGGTTTCCATGCATTTTGCACACATTTCCAAAGCTCAATTTCCTCACTATCAAGAAATAAATACATCTTGTATTTCCAACAAGAATAATCCATTCCATCGAAGTAGGGTCTTAGATAAGAAATGACATTTCCATGAGATTGAGCAAAGGAGGTGGATGAAGAAGTGGCTTTCATTGTGGATCAAATTTCACAATTAAGCTTCTTGAAATTTTAAGGCTCTGATACCAATTTTTGTCCCAATATGGCAACTAAGAGGGGGGTGAATAGGTTGATTTGAAGAAGTAATAGTAAATTGAAAATTTAAAATCAAACTAAGCAAGAAAGGAGTAGAGTAGAGTAGAGAAGGATGAACACAAGGAGTTTATTGTGGTTCGGATTACCTTAATCCTACGTCCACTTCCTTAATGACTTGATAAAGTTTCGCTAATCTTGAATTTTTACAAGCTCAACTCTAACTTGGTGTTTTCACATACTCACACCGAACTTTTACAAGGTTTGAGAAACTTCCTCACAACCCAAATAAGAGTTTTTCCAAACTTACTCTATAACCTAAGTGTTTTAAAGCTCACACTCAAATATACAATAGTGTTTTAATGCTCACACCCAACACTCAAAGAATACAAGTAGATATTTTGATGCAAACAAATGAAATTTGTTAATCTTAGCAATTACAATCACAATCTTATAGAAAAATGAGGTTTCTTGTGGTATTTATAGCCTTCAAGACTTCAACTAGACCATTTGGGGTGGAAGCCAACATGTTTGATTTTTGTCTTCCATTTTAATCACTTTTCAGAGCTAGTTCATGGTTGGACTGACTTTGGTCTGGTCAGCTCAGGCTCGACACAGTTAGACTGAGCTCGGTCCAATCGTACCCTCCATTTTTCTGACAAAAGTTCTTCAATGGCTAATACACATGGTATCCAATAATTGAGTGGATAAGTAACGACTATAATTTTCAAACCCCGTACCATTAGTATGGCCAGGATAAGTTCGGTCCAGCCAGTCTCATTCTGATAAGCTAAGATTTTCAGAGTATTGGCGACCGTAAACTCTACTGAAACTTTGTTGGATTTTCAGCTCTGGCTCGGTTCGGTCATACTGCATTAGGTCTAGACGTACCAAGCATGGTATGATGAAGTTTTCAAAGTAATCAGTGACTGAATGTTCTGAGAATTTAGCTCAGGTTTGGTATGATCGGACTGCTCAGAGGTCCGATCGTACCATGTAGTCCATTCATAATGTGGGAGTGACATTGATCATAAACTCTATAGATATCTTTAGCTCGATCTTGATCTGCTTAGCTTATGCTCGGTTATGGAAGCTGAGGCTTGGTCCGGTTATACCATACTCCAGTCCGGTCAGCTTGGTTTTGGAACGATCGTGCTCTTTGCCTCATTCTTTAAATGCTCATCAGCTAGGTATTGGTGCAGTCAAACTTGATATGGCTAACTTCTCCTGAGTCTAGTCGACCTTGATTTTGGTCCAATCGTGTTATTGAGATTTCTTCAAAAAATTAAAGTCCTGCAAAAATGTTACTTAGTACAAATATTAGTCTTATTCAATTTGATTGCCTAGGATTAAAATAGAGGCCAATGATTAGGCTAACATCCTCAACAATAAAATAATCAATTTTTAATTTCTCGTTTGAATAATTAAAAGGAAAATTATTATTTTTAAGCGAGCCTATGGGGATACTTATTTTATTTCCATAATAACTCTAAAATTTATAATATTGAGATGAATCTCATTATCAAGTACCTATAATAAATAATTTCTTCGAAAAATATCAAGGATAATGAATTCAGGTTTTATGAGATTTAATATTATAAATATATCACATTTAAATAAAAATCATAAATCAAATAGATTACAGAACTATCAAATAAATAAATACTAAAAATTATAATTAGAGTTTAAATATCACAACTTTAAAATTGTAAATAATTATATCAAATCATAATCAATTTATTTTCTAACTTCATTCAATACACAAATATTTACTTTAATATATAATCAAATTTTTACTTCTTATTGACTTTCAAAGGTCCTACTACTTTGTTGCAGCTTTTTTAATGCCCATAATTTTTTTAATTGTAAAACTTAAACTATTGGCCATGCATGTCAAAAGTTCATGATTTTAAGAATTTATTTTTTTTAATCATGAAAGTAATTAAAAATCATGACTTTCATCTATTATGTGCCAACGAATTAATCATGAATTTAATAATGTCAAATGCACTGATTTTAAGAAATTTCTTCGATGACCAATGAGTTATGCATTGGTTTTAATCAACTTCACCCCACGAATTATGTATTAAATAATCATCTCATAATAAAAAAAATCTTAATAATTAAACATAAATAACTTTGATACCACGTATGGATAAAACCATATATTTTAATCTAACTAAAATCAATAATGTCAAATCATTAAAGAATATAAATTAAATATGAAAGTGTAGACTCTTAATTTTTTACCCAGCCTGGTCCGATATTTTTTATATAGTCTAAAATAATTTTTGTGGTATTTTAATTAAATAATATTTATTTTAGTATTTATTATTTTTAATTTTTAATAAAAATAAAAAAGATAATATTAGTAAAGTTAAAAAAATATAAATAAATAAATAAAAATAGGCGACGAAAAATTTTCTTCGCCGAAAGTGGATTGGCTTGGGCCAATTCGCCGCAGGAATTTCCTGGGCCAAATTGGCTGGCCCGCTCGCAATTTTCGTGCTGACCCGCGGTAATTTTTTTGCCAACCCAAATTTTTCAGCGCAATTTTTTCCGAAACCAAATTCTATTTGGTTTTGATTTGTTTTCCTAAATGATTTTAATTTCCTTAGACAATTAGAATTAGGTTGGGATCTTTTCCTATAAATACCACATTAAAACACTTCAGAAAAGAGGGATCTGGATTTTAGGAGACCGAACTTAGATCTTTCAAAAAAAAAAAGAAATTAGGAACCAAACTTGGTACTCTCAAAAATTCTCTCGGCCAAAAGAAAACCCTAGCAAGCAAGAAGAAATTCAAGAGACAACAAGCAAAGGAGGCAATAAGCAATCATCTCCAGATTGCTTAGCTCAACCAAAATCAAATCTGAAGCAGGCAACAGCTTGGTTCAATCTCTTCCAATTTGGTGGAGCCTTCAAACGTAGGTAAATTGCTCTAACTTTAGTTTATTGAATCATTAATCATCTTCACCTTTTAAGCCATCATCACACTGCCTTAGTTATTTAATTCTTCCTTCAATTTAGTTTAGGCAGTAGCATGAATTAATTCATACAATACTTAAGGTCTTAATTAAAGTAAATAATATAATCATTCAACACAAATCTAATTTCATAAACCCTAAGTTATTCAAACCCTAAATCTTAATTAACTTTGTTTTCAAACCTTCACAGTAGCTATTTTTTTATAATTTCATTCAGTGAGCTATTTTAATCTTTCAACAATAAATTTGGCTTTCTATATTTGTTTCACCTAAAAATATATAAGTAGTTGATATAGTCAATATTAAAAGCACACTCAACTTTGATTACGGTGAAGCATCAAATTATAAATTCAAAATCATAATCTACATAATCAAGATTTCAAACCATAAAACCCTAATATCTTAACCGTAAAACCCTAAAACTTTAATAGCCTTAAAACATATTTTTCAAATCTGAAAACCTAATTACACCTTTCTAAAAATCAAAACAATAATCTGTTTGCTTTAAACCCTAACCAAACCTATTTCTTTAAATCACAGTAGCATTATTTTCATAAACATCTAAAATCCTAAATCTTTAAACATCCAGTAGCTATGTTATTTCTTTAAAATATTTATCAACTAATTAAACTAGTATATGCAAAACCATAGTTATTAAACATAAAAACCTAGAAACCCTAATTGATGCATGAACCCCTAAAGTTAATATATTTACTGTTTTATTTAAATTGAATAAATGTTTATTATATATTTTATTGATGTTTGATGTCTTTGATGAATGATTTTGTAATATCCCGGAATAGACCCTAAGAGTTTTGGAGTTATTGTTGTTGTATTTGGATTTAATGTATATGTGTATATGTGAAATATAAGGATAATATATGTAAGACATATACATATACATCACATATACATGGGATATATATAATGGTGAAGGATAAGTGAGTTGTATATATATTTGTATAACTAAATAATAATAATAATAAAGACAAAAAGAAAAGAGAAGAAGAAAATCAAAGAAAGAATATGTGGTGGAGATTTAAAGTATTATTATTATTATTACTATTGTTATTGTTATTGTTATTGTTATTATTATTATTATTATTATTATTATTATATATATATATATATATATGGATAAGGACAAAGGAAAGAAGTAGAAACTTCTTCTTCCTTCTACTCCTTCTTCGTCTTCTTCGTTCTTCTTGGCCGAGAGAGAGAGAGAGAGAGAGAGAGAGAGAGAGAGAGAAAGAGAGAAAGATGTGATTTTCTTACCAAATTTCTTAAGGAATTCAAGAGATTTGATGATAGAGATGAAGATTTGATAAAGGATTCAAGTAAGTAATTATTTCTTTAAATTGATTTTCATTGTTTGAGTTGGGTTTGGTATGGTTGATGTGTGATGATGATGATATTGAAAGATTTAAGTATATATATGTGTTGATTTGGTATTTGGATGATGATAATATGATTATTTGTGAAGATGATGATGAATTGTTGAATAAGGGTTGAGTTTAATGAAATTTGGGGATTTGATAAATTGGTATATGAATGATGTTTATAATGATGATTGGTGTGTGTTTTGAGTGTTGTTGATGTTTTGGTAAGTTTGTTATGGTTTTTGGGTGTGTTTGATGAAGATTTTTTGAAGTGAGTAATGATAAAAAGATGGGTATTGTTGGATGTTGTTGTGTGTTGACCGGAATCTGGGTTTTTAGCCGGACACGCCCAGAGACACGGCCAGTTTGTTAGGCGTGTCGTTGGTTCTGTTTTCTGGAGTTGGTAGCATGAGCAGTGACACGCCCATGTTATTGAGCGTGTCATAAGTTCTGTGTGGCAGTAGAATTGACACGACCAGTAACACGCCCGTGTTATTGAGCGTGTCATAGCTACTGTGAGTTTGGAGAATTGACACGACCAGTAACACGCCCGTGTTATTGAGCGTGTCATAGCTACTGTGAGTTTGGAGAATTGACACGGCCATGAGCACGCTCTTGTTGATTGGACGTGTTGATGTTTTTGAGATACAGAATGTATTACACGCCCAGTGACACGCCCGTGGTTATGAGCGTGTCAATGTTTCTATGTTGTGGAGTTAGGGCACGATCAGGGACACGCCCGTGTTGATGAGCGTGTCATGTGTTGAGTTTGCCCTAATTGATTCTTATTTGTATTACCTCATGTGTATTTCTAAGTGAGTGTGTATGATTACTTTTGGATTAGGTTTTAAGAGATGGAATTGCCCTAATCCAAGTATTGAAAGATCTATGGAAGAGAAGTTATATGGGAGTGAGTTCTTTAGAGGTAAGTACAAAACCCTATTGGATTGCATATAAGTATATTGTTAAAATAAATATTAATATTGTATATGCAATGAAAAGATAAGAGATATGATAATACATTAATACATATAAGATGTGAAGGCATTCAATATATATATGTTATGAAATGTGAAAGATGTGAGGATATGATTTGTATGATGTGTATTCCAATTTATATGGTAATGCAATTGATTGTGCATATTTGAGTAATGAATGATTATGTATATAAATATCAATGATGAACTATGAAATGTGATAATGTGATATTGTGATGAACTATGAAATGTGATAATGTGATATTGTGATGAACTATGAAATGTGATAATGTGATATTGTGATGAACTATGAAATGTGATAATGTGATATTGTGATGAACTATGAAATGTGATAATGTGATATTGTGATGAACTATGAAATGTGATAATGTGATATTGTGATGAACTATGAAATGTGATAATGTGATATTGTGGTGAACTATGAAATGTGATATTGTGATGGAATATGAAATGTAAATTGAGAGGTGATGATGTATAAAGCCATTGTGGTTGGCTGTGATATTGAGAATGAGATAAATGAGGCATGTTTTGCCTAAATGATGCCATTGTGGTTGGCTATGATGATGTAAATGATGATGAGAATGAGAATGAAATTGATAATGAAATAATAAATGAATTGTGTGGCTAATGTGTTATTCATTTTCAGAGTTTTGTTGTTGGTGGCATGCCTAATAAGTGTAACAATTTCTTGAAGTTAGGTTGAATTGAATCCTTGAAGCCTAATTGAGATGTTACCACCCTTGAAGCTAGGTTGGGTTAGTTCTTGAAGCCAAGTTGGGTAGAAGCTTAGCATGCTTTGCTCCCCTTGAAGCTTGGTTGAACTTAATCCTTGAAGCCTAGTTGGGTATATGATATTGATAAATGTGATAACAAAACCAAAGCATTAACTCTGAACTTTGAATGACATATTAGTGTCTTTTGGGCCCGAGTCTGTCTTTGTTGTTAATGTGATGTATATACAAGTTGAAATAAATGAGTAATGGGATCTATGTTGCCTTTGTTGGAAATGTGAGTTGTGAATGATGAATTGTGGTTAGTGATATGATTATATAACATACATGAATTATTGAAAGGAGATATGGTTTGTGAAGTTATATGCAATATGCGATTATAAAGTATAAAATGATATATATGATATGTATGAGATGAAATTGGTAAGTATCATAATATGAAGGTTCTATCAATTTATTGAATTATGTTTGATGGTTATGTTATATGTGTATATGTATATCCTCTATAAGGTTAATAGGATTATATGAAGAATGCATTGAAAAAGGGGAAAACAGAGTAAGAAAATGTTAAAACATGAGACTAAACATATGAGGTATGTTTCCTTTATATTGTATATTTTAATGGTTACTTGTACTACTAAGCTTTCGAGCTTAGCGCGGTTATCTTAATCGCGCAGGTATATAGGTGATGAAGCTGGAGATAAGCTACTATGTCACAACGAGGACAAGTGTAGTTCGAGACCAACTAGATGGTGGTGCATGCATATAATTATACTGTATTTTCATAAGAATGTATTCATTTGTATAAATGAATCTTTGGAAGAAACAATGTAACTTATATTTATGTATTACCATGATAAGAATAACCATTTTGTAAATACTTTCATATGATTTAAATGTATTATGGTTTTAAAAATTTAAGTAAAGAGTTATAATGGTGATGAAAAGTGACATTCTTATACTCTATATACATATTGTATGTGTACCTGGTATATGTACAGTATTTATATGGGGTATCGGGGTGTTACAAATTTATTTATGATGAATGGTTGTTTACTTTTATTGATTTATTTTGATTTCAAAATATTGTAAGAGGTATGTTTTCATATTTTGGGTACCTCATATTGTGAGCATCATGTAATCTATTTTATTTTTAAAGATTTTGGACCAATGTAAAGGATAGGTTTCTATCTTTCGGTAGGTGTCCTATTTAGTTTTAGACATGGACGATGTAAGGACATGTTTCCATCCTCGGATGGGTATCCATTTATTTGCTTTGTTTGGACATTGCTTTAATTTTAATATAATGATGCTTTATTTTAATTGTTGCATGTAGTATGGATAATATTGTTATATTTAAGAATTTTATAATATTAAGACCTGCAAAGGAGGCCTGTTCTAATGAACCTAGCGTTGTGGGGCTGCTGGGTCATTTCTCACCTTCCCCACACGTAGCCAACTTTCTGAACCCATTAGGGGGTTGGGGATTCATTAGGAATCGAGTCATCTATCCCTTTCTTTTTCTCGGCCCATCCGGGTGGCAACTTCATTTTCTCCGGGCTTAAGCCCATGTTCTCTAAGGCCCCGAGCCTAAACAGTGCCGAAGTCGCAAGAACCATTCCACTGGGAGTGGGGCCAAAAATCCCCGCTCACAGTAGTGACTCCACTGGGGATAAGAGAAGTTGATTTCGTTGGTCTTTATATTATTCTATTCTTTCTTATCATAATATTATCCATTGCATCATTTAGATTGCATCGTGTTTGTGAGTTAGGACGCCCGCGTTACTCGTGTTGTGTTTTGTAAGTTATATCATAATTTAACTCAAGGTATGGAGATCGAGCATGGCATAACCACTTATAACCTTGTACCATTTGGTATATACTTGTTATGGGAACCTAAGCCTTTTAACCCAAAGACTAAAGCTCATGTAATTGGCCTAGTTACTTTCCTTAGGTTTTTACCCCAAATGCATTTTTTTTTTTACTATGGTTAATTTATCTTAATTTAAATCATGGCTTATTTGATTTGTTCTTTTTCTAATATGACCTAATTACATTATGAGCTCAAATAAATTTTTCTTTAAAGTCTAAAAGACCAAAGCAGTTTTCAAAAATTTTCAAAATAGTCTTTCGATATAAAACTTTTCCATAAATAAATTATTTTTCTCATGACCCAAATACTAAGCCCAAAATCCATTTTTTCTAAAATCTTTTCACAATGGGCTTAGAAACAAAATTTTTTTTATAACCTTTTGAAAGAGCTTATAAATTATTTAGGTCAATTATGAAATACCAAAAATCAATTGTGAGCGTATTTTATACTAAGAATAATTAATCATGGGCTTGTTTTTGGCATGAATCATTAGCTACTTTTTCAAGTGAGAAATCTATTTATAATAAACCTCTTAATTTAGTTTTAATCCAATATAGCATAAAAGCTACTTTAGTTGGTTGAATGGATTAAAACCTAATTAATGGGAATTATCATGAACTGATTTCCATTTTTGAAATATAACTATTGGTTGAAATGTTCGAGGGAAATATTCGAAAACAAGATATCCCATATTGATATTTTGTTAGCCATATACCTAGGAAAAGAGACTCACCATCCGTGTGTGGAAGTTATAAGGTGGGAAGGAACGTCCTATTTATCCTTGTTTGTTTATTATTTGTGCGTACATGCATACATGCATACATGCATCACATCTCATATCATTGATCATCTCTGGCTCACAGCCCTGGATTATAGCAGTTCAAAAGCTTACGACATTCCGACCTACACCGAAGACGAAGAATCTAGCAACGACTCAATAACTTGCTCACCAAAAGCAATGGAGCCCGAACAAATTCAAAGAATGGTGGATGACGCCATCAATGCCAAGATGGAAGAAATAAAAGAGGCCCTGGCTGAGACCATGAAGAACCAATTAGCTGCAATTTTAGAAAACAATGTCGAAGCATCTGCTAGCACCAAGAAAGACAAGGAGAAGGCTAAAGTTAGTGAAGTGGCTTTTGATGATGATAAGGTGATCATTGATGATGATGTTTGGACTCAATACTTCCAAGATCCTCAAGACAAAAAGGAGCCAAAGGTTGTTGAGAAGACAACTGTTGAAAAGATCGAGACATCTGATGTTGAGAAGATGATTGCTGATTTAGAAAAGAAATTTGAGAAGAAGCTAAAAATCGAAGAGATGTCCGAGATCGACAAATTGTTTGAACAAGATGAGGAGGTCCCTTATAAGTTCAAGATGCCTTCCTTCACTAGGTACAATGGTACTGGACATCTCCATGTAAAACAGTACATCACTGCTATGCAGTCTGCTAGAGCTACTAAGGCCCAAACTATAAGATATTTCATGCTCTTATTGGACCCTATTGTCCAAAATTGGTTCAACACCTTAGAGGAAAGTACTCAAAAAGATTGGGACATGTTGTATAAGGCTTTCATTCAGCAATATGGGTACAATGTCAAGCTGGAAGTAACCTTGATGGAGGTGGAAACCATTAGGCAAAAACCAAATGAGAATTTTGTGGATTATGTGAAAAGATGGAGAAATAAGGTTGCATTGCTCAAGAAGAGGCCTGATGAGTCTGATCAAATAAAGATAATCGTAAGAGGCATCCTGCCCAATCTCCGTGAAAGGATGTCTCACACACTTATAAGGGATTTCAAAGATCTTCTCCAAGTTGGTCTACAAATTGAAGAGTGGGAAAGGAAGAAGAACCACTTTTCGGCAAGAAGGAATGAGAAAGGAAATTATCAGCCTAGCAATCAAAGTACACAAAAGGAAGCTGATGTTAATGCCACTAGTCAAGGAGGAATGAGGAAGTTTTCAAAATTAGGAAAGTCGCTGTCTTGGGTTCTCAATAAGCTACAAAAGAAGGAATTGTTACAACCCTTGACTCCCCGTCCTTTGCCTAATCCCCTTCCACCTAACTTTAATACTAATGCATTTTGCCAATTCCATCAAAGGCCTAGACATGAAATGGACAGTTGTATGAAGTTGAGGCATGAGATCCAGAATCTAATCGACAGTGGTAAGCTACCTGAGCCAGACAAGCTCAATACCAAGAATAACCCTTTGCCTAAATTTGGAAGAGTGCCACCACCAGCAACAATCATGGTAGGAAAAGGATTGGAAGAAGATTTTGTTTTATCATCCTTTCAAGATGAAAATATTGAAGATGTGAAAGGAAAAGAAGCTTAACTCAACAAACTTTCCTTAGCTTGAATGTTGCTTTTCAATTTTACTTTCTTTAATATTTAATTGGAACAATCGTGTTTTTCAAATTTAAATTTGTTTGAATAAATTACTTTCATCAAAATTTTTGTTGGTCTTTGTTCATTTTGGTGCTCAACCAATGAGGAACTTAACTTAATATTTATAAATTAGCATATCTATGCATCATGATTTGAATGACTTTACTAGATGAGGAAATTATTCTATAACATTGAGTTATGTATGCTTACTTAGAGAGGGCTTCTGCATATTTACCTTTTTCTATGTCCTAGTTAGTCTTAGAATATGCTTTGATAAACTTTCGAGGAGAAATTGAAGTCTGCTTATTTAAGGGAGAGATAATCTGGGCATTGTTTGGTTAGCCAACAACTAGTATCCACCCAATTAAATATCAATCCCTAGTTGTCCCTTTGAGCCTTCATAAAATTTTAGCTTTCTTCTCATTGGCATATAACCCCAACAACCTACCCTGAGCTGTTGTGATACTTTTGACAAGTCTTATGATCACTAAGGTGAAGAGGCAAGAAGCTCAAAGAAAGGAATGAATAGTCAAGATCATAAGGATAGTTGATGTTCTCAAGACCATAAGGATAGTTAAAGTTCACCTAATATCTCCAATCTATCAAGATAATATCAGAGTAACAAATGATTTATCCCTGTTAAAGGAGATTTATTTCACTCCACTCATCCATTATTAGAAACCCAAGTTGGTACAAACAAGATAACTCTTTTAGAGCTAGAACCAAAAAAAAGAGAAAAAGAAAAGAAAAGAAGAAGGAAAAAAAAAGAAAAGAAAGGAAAAAAGGACAAAAGGACAAAAAAAAGGAAAAAAAAGATTAAAAAAGATAAAACCTAAAAAGGCGGTTCAGAAAGCCAACTGAGTTCTCTTTTATCTAAAGCAACAAAAGGCTTCCATTTAATTTATAAGGATAGTTTGACTTGAATTGGTCCAACCCAACCAAAGATTCGATCAAAATCAGAGAAAAAGGAGAAAGACCATCTAGTTTTTAAAAGTCCTGTACTTGATAGTCCTACAGGGAAAAAGAACAAAATACTCAAACAAAGGAAAGATTAAGAAAAAGAAAGAGAAAGAGAAAAGAAAAAATGATGATGAATATGGGTACCAAAATTTTTGCAAGGGCAAAGACTATTCTAATCAAGATCCAGATTAATGCCAAGAAGATAGAAGGAATTTGGAGTCTAGCAAGATTGCTCCCAGCTGTCTAAAGTTCCAATAAAAAATTTGTTGTGTGAAGATTTGTCCATTATGTCACATCAGCTCCAATCTCAAAATGGCTTTTATTTAACCCCTGTCCCTTATAGACCCCATTTCAAGCCTATTAAAGACTTGTTGATCTCTCTTGGTAGGTAGAGTCTATTAGTGGAGATAGTTTGGATAAGCATGCATATGAGATAGACAATATTCAAACTCAAATGAGACCTTTGACCAAGTAATGTATATGTGCCTATCTGAAGTGCAACAATTTTTGCTTAAATAGAAATGATTCCCGAGTTTAGTACGGTAACTAGGGTTGTCATGTTATAGATATACCAATTCAAAAAATCAAGTCTTGAGGTACATTGACATTGATTTGGCAAAGCCAACATTTGATTTTTAAAAAAAAAATTTACAAAGCCTTCAAGTGAAGGGGAGTATGTTAAACTATCGAACCTTGAATGACACATTGGGCAAAGAAAATGATTACTGGCAAGGTCATGAAGCTACCAATTGACATACTGAATCATAATTTAAAATGGATGCATTTCTGCTGCTTGGGGCCTCCATTATTCATGTTTTTAATATCTCAAAGATAAAAGCCATAAATGTGAAGCATCCTATCATTCCAAAGCAAGACTTGATCAGGCATCTGAAAGAAATTTGTGAGAACATTTCAGCTGATAACCTCAGTCTGTGAGTCGATGGAACCATTGTAAGTATTATTCATGCATATCACGCATACATGAGCATATCACATCACACTTTCTTGTCTTGTATTGTCTATTCTTTGTCAAAGTGAACAGCAAACACCCTGTGAAGTAAAGAATCAAAAGGAGATATTGAATCAAGGGGGCATGGAAAGCCTATTGCTTGAGGAAGCTCTAGTCATTTTGCAAAAGAATAAATACATGTTTATGGAAGGAACAAGACAAAATACAAACATCAATTAGAGCCCGCATAAAAATTTTAATTATGAAACTACCAGGATCCTTTAGCTTCAGAGGTAGTTTATATTACAAAATAGCACTGGCTACCTCTGATACTATCACCTTTTCATTTGGCTCATACCTCTTTTTCTTGGTGTTCAATTCCTTGAAGAATTTGGCATAAGCCGGTATATTTTTTATTGCTTCAAGTAGAGGTAAGTTAATACTTACCTTAGACAGCATGTTGAAGATGTCTAAAAATTGCTTATTTTGTTTATCATTCTTCAATCTGCTGGGGAATGGTATAGGTGGCTGGTATGGATTACTTGCCTTGTGTAAATCTATTGAAGGAGATTTCTCCATTGATTTTTCTCCATCACCCTTGTCCTCTGGTTCTCCTTCTTTTTTGTTTTCTTTATCACCTGCATTCACAGAATTATTTTCAACACCATTATTTATTACCTTGCCACTTCTAAGAATATTCACTACTTGTGCTTGCTCAGGTTGACTCAAAATTTTCCTTTCTGTTGAATCTGCATCTGTTGTGCAAGTTGTCCCACTTGGGTCTCCACTTTCTTGAAAGACGCTTCCAATGAATCCAACCTTTTGTTATTCATCTCTTGATTCTTGGTACTGACTTGGATAAAAGCATGTAAACTATCCTCCAAACTGTCTCTCTTAGGCTGCCCTTGATTTGAAAATTACCCTGGCGGTTGATTTTGTCTCTGAACCAAACGGAAAGGTTGTTGGGAATTATTTGTTGCCCACGAAAAGTTTGGATGATTCCGCCAACCAGGATTGTAAGTGTTTGAGAAAGGATCATTCCGAGCCCTTGGTTGATATCCCTCCTTAGCATTAACTTGCTCAGCCTCATTTCCATAAGACTCGTATGTAGAGGGGCATATATTTGCTCCATGCCCAAAAGTTTCACAAATTCCACACACTTCTTGAGTGGATGAAGAAGCATTGTTCTTCATGTTCAGCATCTGCACTTGCCTTGTCAATTCAGCTATCTGATTGACCATCTCATTGTTGGCTTCCACTTGATTTACCCCTTTACTTCTTCCTCTTAAACTTTTTTGTTGGGAATTAACTCCCAACATTTCAAAGATTTCATAAGTCTCTTCTGCTGTCTTTTCTCCCATAGCTCCCCCAGCTGCATTATCAACAGTATTCTGAAATTGCTAGGTTAGTCCATCGTAGAAAAACTGATTTAGTAGTTGAAGTGGGTAGTGATGGTGTGGACACTAAATTAACAACATCTTAAACCTGTCCCAAGCCTCATGAAATGGCTCTCCATCCAATTGAGCAAATGTGGCTATTTTTCCTCTTAATTCAGCTTGCTTCTGATGTGAGTAAAATTTGCCCATAAACTTGTTATATACTTGCTCCCAAGTTGTCAAAGAATTTTCTGGCAACATCATAAGCCAGCTTTTTTCCCTATCTTTTAATGTGTATGGAAAACACATCATCCTCAACTGGTCTTCTGTTAGTCCTCTCAATGGAAATGTGTTGAGGGTGGAGTAGAAATCCCGGATAAAATTCAAAGGATCCTTATTCAGAACTCCATAGAATGATGGCAGCATGTTGTAATGGATATTCTTCAACTCATAATTTTTTGTTGCATCTATCAATCTTATACATAAGGTGGAAGTCCCAATGACAGGTCTGGCAAAATCTCTCATAGTTCTTTTCCTCTCATCTCCCATATTGGTAGATTGCACAGTATCCGACTCAAAATCAGAAATTTCCTCCTCTGTATCAAACCCGGTATACAATTAAAACTCTTCTCTGCTCCTTTTTACTCTTTGAATTTCTGAAATAACTGGGCAAAGCTCTCCTCCGAGTGATCTCCTACCTTGCATAAAAAAAATTTCTGGAAAAAGGAATTATTTAAAGCAAAGGAAAAATAAAATAAAATATAAACAATGAAAAATAATTTAAAATCTATATATGACTAATAAACAATTACGCCAATTAGCTTCCCTGGCAGCGGCGCCAAAAACTTGTTACGCTTTAGTAAACACTACTAAAGCTACACTCGCAAGTATACGAGGCTGCAATAGTATTTCGGTGAATACCTCAAGGTCGTCTCACAAGGAAGCTAGATGAGCTAATTATTTATCAAGTCATAATAAACAAATTATCAATTAATAATCTTTGATTTATAAAATTAAATTGCTAATAACTAACGAAAACAGAAAGGAATTGAATTTATAACAATGAAAGAAAACTGAATAAATATATATATTGATTCACTTAATAGAAAAGCCTAGGGTTTGCACTTCTCTACTACTTATATGTATGAACGGCTATTCCTCTCATCTGATTTATTTTCAAAGATCAGATTTCATGCAACTTAATTAATCAAATTAAGGAAATAAGCTTTCGTATTCAAAACTTTTTCAATTAATCTTACTACAATCAAAATGATCTTTTCCTTAGGTTTATATTTCTAATTCACCTAAGTCCCTAATTAAATTATTCCAGTATTAGATTTCATTTCTCAATCCTTCATCTAAATACCTAAAATACATAATTGGTGGCCAATCAATTATATATTAACATTAATCCATTCAATTAAGGATAAAAGAAATAAATCAGCTAAGAGCAATAACCATTTCATAAAATCATAGTAGATCCATACAAACCCTAGACTAGATCAAAATTAGTTCATAGTGATGCTATCAAACAAATTCATCTCATTAAAATTCAAAGAAATTAATTTAGACATTAGAGAATTCATAAATACAATTTCAATGAAACTTAAGAGATAGAGTTTAAGAACAAAACCAAATTACAAACTTCCTTTAGCTTCTGAAGAATCTCTTGCTCAAATTTTCGCTAAAAGAATAATGCAATGGCTAAAACTAATTTGATCTAGAGTGTTTGAATGAAAGTGAAATCAATCCTTGATAACTTTTTTGTTTCAGAGAAAAAACTCTCAGAGAAAAGTGAAGAATGGATGAAAGAGAAGTATAGGACGGCTGGAAGTGTGTATCCTCCTTTTCTCTTGCCCTAATCTTCTTATTTATACAAATCCCTTGCTAAAAACCGCGCTTTCTTTCTTTCTTTGGTCTCATGGAGTGATACGGCCAAGCTTGTGGCCGTGTCATGTGACACGGCCACTGGCTTGGCCGTGTCATGTGGGTGTGTCAGCTTCTATTTCTCCTTGCTCTTCTTTGTTCTTTGGAGATGGGAGTGACACGGCCAAGCTTATGGCCATGTCATGTGACACGGCCAGTGGCTTGGCTGTGTCTTCTGGGTGTGTCAGCTTCTGTTTCTTTCCTTAGGTTCTTCCTTGTTCTTTGGCTTAGGATGGGACATGGCCAAGCTTGTGGCCGTGTCATGTGACACGGCCAGTGGCTCTTGGCCGTGTCACCTGCCAGTGTCAGCTTCTGCCAAATTTTCCTTTCTTTCTTGGTTCCTTTGGTTTTGCCCTTTAGGTGAGACACGGCCAGTGGCTTGGCTGTGTCTCCTAGCCATGTCAAGTTCTGCCAAAATCTCCTTGAGGTGACACGGCCAAGCTTGATTTGGCTTGGTCATGTCTTGCTTGATTCATGCTTTTCTTTCTTTGTTTTGATCTTCCAAGGGAGTTTTTGCACTTTAACCTAAAACAAACACTTAAAACAACTTTAAACAAGAATCAAATGAAACGTTAACTAAAAACACATAAACATCACACTAAAAACTAGTACAAAAGTTATCTAAACACTTGGATAAATTAAAAACTACCAAATTGCTGAAATCACTTAATAAACATATTAAAACTAACAAAATGCATGAAGAAAACAATAATTATCATAATAAATAAATAGCAGTTTTATGACAAAAACTAATAAAACACTCTTAAGTCCAGAACTTAGCTCGGGTCCAGAACCCAAATTATCCTTAAGTCCAGAACTTAGCTTGGGTCCAGAACCCAAAATACACAATCACGGGTCCAAATACCCAAATCCAATCAAGTTTCGGGTCGAAGTACCCAATCTCGGGTCTAAGTACCCAAATTCAATCCAGTCTCGGGTCCAAGCACCCAAATCCAATCCAATTCAGGTCCAAGTACCCAAATTCAATTCAGTCTCCTGTCCAAGTACCCAATTTAGTCATGGGTCCAAGTATCCAGTCTTGGGTCTAAGCACCCAAATTCAATTCAGTTTGGGGTCCAAGTACCCAAATCCAATTTATTTTTGGATCCAAGTACCCAATCTTGGGTCCAAGTATCCAAATTCAATTCAGTCTCGGGTCCAAGTATCCAGTCTCGGGTCCAAGTACCCAATTCAATCACTGGTGTAAGTATTCAATCTCGGGTCCAAGTACCCAAATCCAATCCAGTCTCGGGTTCAAGTACCCAAATCAAATTTATTCTCGAGTCCAAGTACCCAAATCAAGTTCAGTCTCGGGTCCAAGTACCCAAATCAAATCCAAATACTCATCCTCATCAAAAATTAGTCAAAAATCACATTGTTTTTCACTCTCTTTTTCTATAGTCTCAGATTGCTCAAGCATGGGGCAAACTGTAGATCCTTAATTTTTGACCCAGTCTGGTTTGATATTTTTTATATAGTCTAAAATAATTTTTGTGGTATTTTAATTAAATAATATTTATTTTAGTATTTATTATTTATAATTTTTAATAAAAATAAAAAAGGTAATATTAGTAAAGTTAAAAAAAATATAAATAAATAAATAAAAATCGGCGATGAAAAATTCGACGACGAAGCCAAAAGTGGATTGGCTTGGGCCAATTCGCCGCAGGAATTTCCTGCAATGAATTGGGCACAAGCCAATTCGCTGCAGGAATTTCCTGCGCGAATTGGCTGGCCCGGTCGCAATTTTCGTGCTGGCCCACGGTAATTTTTTTGCCAGAGCAATTTTTTCAACGCAGTTTTTTCCGAAACCGAATTCTATTTGGTTTTGATTTCTTTTCCTAAATGGTTTTAATTTCCTTAGACAATTAGAATTAGGTTGGGATCTTTTCCTATAAATACCACATTAAAACACTTCAAAAAAGAGGGATCTGGATTTTGGGAGACTGAACTTAGATCTTTCAAAAAAAAAGAAATTAGGAACCAAACTTGGGACTCTCAAAAATTCTCTCGGCCAAAAGAAAACCCTAGCAAGCAAGGAGAAATTCAAGAGAAAGCAAGCAAAGGAAGCAACAAGAAATCATCTCCAGATTGCTTTGCTCAACCAAAATCAAATCTGAAGTAGGCAACAGCTTGGTTCAATCTCTTCAAATTTGGTGGAGCCTTCAAACGTAGGTAAATTGCTCTAACTTTAGTTTATTAAATCATTAATCATCTTCACCTTTTAACCCATCATCACACTGCCTTAGTTATTTAATTCTTCCTTCAATTTAGTTTAGGCAATAGCATGAATTAATTTATACAATACTTAAGGTCTTAATTAAAGTAAATAATATAATCATTCAACACAAATCTAATTTCATAAACCCTAAGTTATTCAAACCCTAAATCTTAATTAACTTTGTTTTCAAACCTTCACAGGAGCTATTTTGTTATAATTTCACTCAGTGAGCTATTTTAATCTTTAAACAATAAATTTGGCTTTCTATATTTGTTTCGCCTGAAAATATATAAGTAGTTGATATAGTCAATATTAAAAGCACACTCAACTTTGATTACGGTGAAGCATCAAATTATAAATTCAAAATCATAATCTATAGAATTAAGATTTCAAACCATAAAATCCTAATATCTTAATCGTAAAACCCTAAAACTTTAGTAGCCTTAAAACATGTTTTTCAAATCTGAAATCCTAATTACACCTTTCTAAAAATCAAAACAACAATTTGTTTGCTTTAAACCCTAATCAAACATATTTCTTTAAATCACAGTAGCATTATTTTCATAAAAACATCTAAAATCCTAAATCTTTAAACATCTAGTAGCTATGTTATTTCTTTAAAATATTTCTCAACTAATTAAACTAGTAAATGCAAAACCCTAGTTATTAAACATAAAACCCTAAAAACGCTAATTGATACATGAACCCCTAAAGTTAATATATTTACTGTTTTATTTAAATTGGATAAATATTTATTATATATTTTACTGATGTTTGATTTCTTTGATGAATGATTTATTTATGATGAATGGTAGTTTACTTTTATTGATTTATTTTGATTTCAAAATATTGTAAGAGGTATGTTTCCATATTTTGGGTACCTCATATTGTGAGCATCATGTAATCTATTTTATTTTTAAAGTTTTTGGACCAATGTAAAGGACACGTTTTCACCTTTCGGTGGGTGTCTTATTTAGTTTTAGACATGGACGATGTAAGGGCATATTTTCTTCCTCGGATGGGTGTCCATTTATTTTCTTTGTTTGGACATTGCTTTAATTTTAATATAATGATGCTTTAATTTAATTGTTGCATGTAGTATGGATAATATTATTATATTTAAGAAATATTAAGATCTGCAAAGGAGGTTGGTTCCAATGAATCGGGCGTTGTGAAGGTGCTGGGTCATTTCTCACATTTCCCACACGTACCCAATTTTTTGAACCTATTAGGAGGTTGGGGATTCCTTAGGAATTGAGTCATCCACTCCTTTCTTTTTCCCGACCCGTCCGGGTGGCGACTCCATTTTCTCCGGGCTTAGGCCCATGTTCTCTAAGGCCCTGAGCCTAAACAGTGTCAAAATCGCAATAACCATTCCACCGGGAGTGAGGGCAAAAATCCCCGCTCACAGAAATTATATCTTGATTTGAGAGATATAATTTCTCTTGTGAATTATAAAAACTAACTCACTTCACTATTATAACTTGTAGAGATTATCGTGCTGATAACATGTTATAAATATAGAAAAAAGAGGTAGAGAAAGAAAAATATGAGAAATTTTTTATTATAAATTGTCTTTTATGCACCACCCATAATGAGCATATATAATTGTGCAAGTAGATGTTAGATAAGAATATATGATTATAATTATCATGAAGTTAATCCTAATATAAATAAGATAAAGTTAATTATAATGTTGATAAGATATAGTTAATTTAATTAAGTAGTCATTCACATATTTCCTAACAAAAAACTGATTTTTAGGATTTTTATTTAAGAGATAAACATCCCAAAAGTTTTTTTAAATGTAATTTTTAGTTACATTCTAAATTAATACAACAGCGATAAAATTTTATTTGAGAAAAGAAATAAAAGAAAGTTTTTTTTTTCTTTTGCCATTTTTCTTAAGAGTGGACTTTGATTTTTCTTTTTCCTGAAACTCAATAACTTGTGGTTTGTTCTATTAAATATTTAAATATTAAATTCATTAATATCGTTAGTATTTAATAATTTAAAATATAATATAGATTAAAGAATACATTATTTGACATAAAATTTCATTAGGTTTTAGGATCAGCTTTTAAATTAAAATTAACTTTAATTAATTACAAATTTAAAAAATATTTTTTATCAAAACAAAATTTAAAATTTAAAAACGAAGCAAAAGCATAAATCTCATAAATTGAAGGATGATAAAGTAAAGCCTTATGAGTTATACGATAAGTCGGAGAGGCAATTGATGACAATAAGTTGTTGGATTTGAACTTGGATTTCTTCAATTTTAGCTTGTTTGATTATTTACGTACATCTTTTGTTCCTTTTGACAAAAATTAAAAATAATAATAACATCCATAAACCCTTTCTTAAACCTCATCACACCATCATTGTTAGTATGATTTTGGATTAGGCCATATACAACCATCAAGTTTTTAACAATATTATATCAAATTTTAAAGAAAAATATATTTTCGAGCCGATTGGACTTAGCAACTTTTTGATATTGAGCTCATAAATTTTACTTTGATGATATTAGATGCTCAAAATTTATAATTTATAAAAATTAGGCCCGCGGATTACAAAATTGGCTAACGGTGTTAAATACATCAACTTGCTGAGGGTATAATTTTCACGCATCACAAACTTTAAAGACTAAATGTCATCAAAGCGAAGTTCAGATGTTTAATGTTAAAAAGTTGTCAAGTTCAGGGACTACAAAATACTTTTTTCTAGGTTATATAATATGGGAATAATTTATTTGGACTACCAAGTTTATCTTGCTAAAATTACATTATATATATCAAGCTTTTCAATATTTTATAATTTTATATATTTTTTATATATCAAATGTGTAGTTTTAGGATTAGTGAATAAGCACTAATAAAAAAAAGTAAATATTATTAATATTTCATTCATCCTAAATAGATAAACATATTTTTCATATTTATTTATTTTAAATTATAATTTATTTATTATTTTAATAAGTTAATTAAATTATAATTTTGTACGTGTAAACACAGTCCATGTTGACTGATAAATAGATGTTTAATTGGTACAATATTCAAGTTATGGGGTTCAATAGAAAGTCATTAATCATACTAAGCTTAATATGCAAAATATTCATTCGGCCACCATTCTACAATAAGGCGAATAATTTCTTAATGCATATATACATACATTTTTTTTTTAAAAAAAAAAAGCTCGACCCTCAGAAATTCTTTTTGGATGATCAAACCCCTTACCTCTTCGTGAAGAGTAACACCAGGTGGCATATATACATACATATATACATATATATATATATAGTGGCGGAGCCAGTAATAAAATAAAAGGGTTAAATTTTCTAAGGAAGAATAAAATTATAAGCAAATTAAAAATAAAATTAAATATTTAATATTATAATAAAATTTAAATTTAGATTTTTATATTATTTATTAAATTTTTTACATATTTTTTTTTAATTCTAGAATCTATTAATTTATTTAAATATTTTTATTAAATTAAATTTTATAAAAATACTATTTCAAATGAGAATATTACGTTTATTCAATTTATAATTAAATTAAAAAATTATAGCAATAATCTAAATTTCTAATCATAATATTTTAAATATACAAAAAAAAGCAATAATTTATTTATATATAAAAAAATTCAATAATTTTTATATATAAATATATATAATTTAAATAATTATAAATATATTATAATATATATTATAATTATAAATATATATAATTATATAATACTTTATAAAATATATAAATTATATATATATATATGTTTCCCAATCATTCTTAAAGGTGAAATCATAATTATTCTTTGAATATTCAATTTGCATTTGAAGTCCAAATAGTTTTTCATAAAAAAGTCTAAATAGTGATAAAGTAACAAGAATCATTTTATCGGGAGTGAAGGTAAAAATCCCTACTCACAAAAAATATATCTTGATTTGAGATATATAATTTCTCTTGTAAATTTGCATTTGAAAAGAATGATTATGCCACGTTCGCAAGTTATTTTGAAAAATTTTACAATTAATATTATATTAAATTTATTTGAAAAATAACTTTCTCATTTCTAATGACTTTTAATAAATATTTTCGACAAATATTTTTAGTCAACATCAACAGCAATTTAAATAATAAAAAAAAAACCTCAATATATCGGAAAATACTTGGGATTTCCTATTGAACGTGATGGGAGAGATAAAACCATATACCACCAGGTTACTGAATATTGAGAGACAAAACTACCAAACTCTTATTTTACCATCTTTTACTCAATTTGTTCTGCCCAAGAAAACAAAAAACTTTTACTCAAATCTGCCAAAAAATTGACAACTCCAATAAATCTCATATGATATACCCAAGAAAAAAAAATGGTACTGCTGATTAGAGCATAATTTTACTCACCACGCGCACGTAGCTTCCCTCACAATAATGATGATAAATTTCAAAAACACAAATTGTTCATCATTGTAATTCCTACATCTCTTGGTACGCTGCAAGAAAACCTGTTCTTGTTTACAAACTGAAGTATAGTTAAAAAGTAATATACTAACACAATTCTCAGAACAAACTGTACTACAAAATAATAAAACTCTTAGTTTTATTTGTATTTCCGAAGGATTTTATAATGAACTCATTTTACATTGAACAAATATCAGCTGCTAATGTAACAAACTCCTTGGATATTTTGAACACCATTAGAGGATTCGATCTTGAAGATCAGTCATTAAGGTGGACGCAAAGGAGCTGAGTTTCTTCCCAGTTTCTCCTGCCATATTTTTGAGGGAAGAAATATCCTGTCGAGCCTGAGACAGAGAGAACGAAGAACGGATTTTTATCAATACAAATAGAACAGATTTATCTTTTCTGTGCTTGTTACATATGGGGTATGGAAGTGGAAGAGAGAGAATTTCCAAGCTTTAAACAATAAAAACTGAGTACTCAGGAAAGCATACGTGGAAAGATATTCGGTTGATAAGGTCACTTGCAGCAAGATCAATGGATGATTGATTGTTGCCTTGACCAAAAAGATCAACGCTGGAAATAGCTGTTGAACCCTGGAATAATATGAAGATTACTACCTTGTTTCAAAGCAAATTTCAGAACAGAGACAATTAATGGTTATGCCAATATCAAAATACAAGTTTCTTTCTTGTGCCGGTTTTTGTCATCACTATGTATGGTGAATTGATTGATACCTACAAGAAGTCTACTGAAAGCTTCTGGGTCATTGGATATACTGAACTGAAAGGAGAGCAGTAGCTTTTTTAATCTAGTCCCATTGTCTGAATTCTGATATATAACACAAGGACTATGCATAAACACAAGGAGAAATGAGAATCATAGCAGTATTGGTGACTTGACCTTCAATTGGTTAGGTGGCAGCTGTTTTGAGCCCCATCCCCACCTCCAAAAAAACAAATCTTCACATTTTCAGACTTTCTTGGATTATCCCAAAGCAGAGGGGAGGGGGTGTTCAAGAATATTATATGAAATACTTTCCTAAGAAGCTCAAAGTGAATTAACAAAGAAAATGAATGTTAAAAAGCAGACAATAAGAAGAAACTACAGTCGGAAGCAACATACTGAAAATTTCTGCAAGGAAACTTGAGAATCAATATCAGTTGCCTTGCTCTGATCTCTGAAGAATTGAGACGACGAGATTGATTTTGCATTTGAGAACTTCTTCCTCGCTTCATCTGTTTCCTGAATCTGATAATACTAGGATGTTACAACAAGACAATATGGGAAAGAACTGGGCCATCTCATGCCAAATATCATGTCACCATTGACAAAAATGTAAAACTTCTGGCAAAAAAAGTTAAATTTTCTTATTGTAAAAATGTATATCCCAAAAGAAGAGTAAAATACTGAATTCAATATTGACTAAAAGATAAAAAGCGACAGAAAAGCAACACTGAGCAGCAGTAGATCAAGACAGAGACCACCAACATGCAAAATAGAGCTGAGCTATAAAACATGCAAGGATGCTTAAATAATCATTACAATTAATAGGGATTCCAGAAGTAGCACATGTTCTTTTACTCAAGATCAAACAATAAGGTACGGCTGGCAAGTGGTAGCATATAAATTTAGTGGGCTATAAATGATCCAGCTATAAAATTATGTATTAACCAACCCACTGAAAACAGGGCCCTGCACTGTCCCATATAATGTGGGTCCAGTGAAGGATGAAGTTCTGTACATAAAGAAATGACAATTATGAGCAAGTTGAGTTTTCCAAAGGGAAAAAATATAAAAATGATCCTAAACTATTTGTGATATCTCACATTGAACCTTAAAGTTTTCTTAATCCATTCATGAACCTTTTTTTTTTTTGTCAAAAACAGCTCATTTTGAACCCCGACTTTTGAGAATTGAAGATGCCATTTTGAGTTTAGTGGGTCTTTTTCAAGAACAATAAAACAAATGTTAAATCTTCTCCGAAAGCCAATGACATTTCAGAATAATTTCATAAAAAATGGTAACTGACAAAAATATGAACTCTCAGCCTTTCTTCCCCACCATCACTGCTATTACTACCATTCCATAATCTCAAATCAAGAATCAATTTTTTTTTAAATCTTTCTTTTGATCGTTAGATCTCTCCTCTCTCACACACACTCAAATCAAACTATTTATCGCAAAAATGAATCAATCATCAAAACCCAAGGTGTCTTCTTCTTCTATGTCTTCCATTGAAGCTCCAAAGGATTATCTCAGTTTTTTTTTTCTCATATTTCTTTTGCAAAAACTCCTTTCCTAATGGTAATGGTAGTAATACTCATAAAACCTGATAGAGTAAAACCTTTGAAAACCCCGAAATCATTGACATAGCACTTGAAGCCGAAAGCAAGAAATACAATGGGTACTTGGAGAATCTTGGATCAAATGCTAGAAATTCAATTTAAATAATAATGAATTTCTCCCCATTATTAATTTCATCTTGATGACTGAATTTGAAAAATGAGAAACCATTTTGGTAGAGTCATCTGCACCTGAAGGTATGATCCAGTTTGCATATCAGATTAATGCAAAAAATAGCCTCTATCCAAGTTTCTCAATCTGTAGACCCTATTATATGGATTAGATCCAGTTATCTAAATGTTCATGGGTTTGGAAAGGTTTTGTTACCTTCCCAATCCATTATACAACCACCAATTCTATGACTCCTCAAAGACAAGCAACAAAAAAAAATCAATTAAACATTGCTTAATGACAAAATAAATAAATAAATAGCTAAAATTTAGCGCTTTAATAATTATATCTATTTCAGATGTCTCAGGCCTAAGCTTCTTATTTATGTTACTAAGTCCAATACTGTATGCTGTTGATACTTGATATGAAATATTTTACCATATTATTTTTCCGTTGGTATGTAACAAAAGAAACAGATTCAGACCTAAAACACAAGAAAATTAAGGCCTAATATTACCTCAATTTGGATCTTTGACATAAAATGTTACTTTAAACAATTCAAAATTAAAAGTTTGTGATATAATTGCAAAAAGCATTAAAGTTTTGAGAATTTTTTCACAATTAGGCCAGTAAAAATATAGTGCCCTGCCAAGCAATTGTATTTCCCTGTTATATCAGCCATCTGAAATTTTTACTTTTAGTTCACACCTTAAGAATAAAGAAATGAGGCCTAAAGCCTCATTTAGCATTGTAGGTAGAGTGTACTGGGCATCAAATGTACAGTAGTTTGATTTTATTAGATAAATTTTTAGCATTTAACAAATGATATCCATGTCAAGCATGAATTATTTGCAACTAGCATAAAATCAATAAAGCTAACCTGCACTTTTGAGGAGTTTGAGCTTGATTTCTTCTGAAATCCACTATCCATTCCAAATTCTGCAAAGAAGCTTGATGACTTCGGAGGAGATACATGGCTAATCACTTGTGGACCACTGGCAACTGAGTCAGTAGACTGAACATTATCCACATATTCAAAGCGAGATGTGAAAGATGCACCCGCTTTTGGAGTGCTGTTAGTTGAAAAAGGAACAGAAAGAACTGGTTCTTCAGGTTTTTGATCATAGAGATTTTCACTAGGCTGCAATCAATAGAAAGGTAGCTCCACTAAAAAGGCATATGGTGATAAATCAAGTACTACGAGTAAGCATTAATCAGCTGAACCAAAATAAAACATTTCAGTTACTTTTTTTTTGTTCTTTCACCAAGTTTGATTCATTTAGAATTTTTAAATTTTTTTCTGTTAATTCAGTTTTGAATTTTAACATCAAATACTAATTTCTATTTTCTAGATTGATCTCAAGTTTTTACCTTTTATCATCCGCACGTTGTTGTATTATTCATTTTTCCCTTCTTAGATTGTTTGTTTGGAGACCAATAAAATGCAAGAATTCAATTCAATTCAAATTCTATTTTGCACAATCCTTAGGTTCTTATATTTGGAAAGCTCATTGACTAATAGAATTCAATTCTTGAATAATCAAAAACTACTATTTTCATCGAATTGCAAATCACTCCAAAAGTGATGTAACTTTGCGAGAATAACACTGAGACAATCATTGAAAGAAAAAAAAAATCTTGCAAGCAACTTTCTGTTATTATATATTAGAATTCTATAAAAACGAAAGAAGTTGTACAATTTAGTTTCCTTTCCAATCATTCCAAATACCAGATTTCAATTGAGCTTTATCATTTCAGAAATTGTTCCAAATGCACAACTTCTATCAAAAATCACCTGAATTCTATCACATGATTTATTCTAAACAGAATGAATGATCTCCTTTTGTTTAGTAGTTCTATGAGAGAGAACAAAAAAAAAAGATTCATATTTGTGGCATGTGCATCCTTCCTTCTTTTTATTTTTTTTTCTTTTTGAAGAGTCTATCTTTCAAATCTACTATCCAATTATGCAGCATGCAACCAAATAAACTGGTCAAACTGAACAGAAAACCTGATGGTTTTCAATCTAATCTTGTTTAGTATTTCAGTTTATGAAAATTTAGATTGATCGTTGTAATTCCTTATAACAAATTAAATTAAGGTATATTTCTAATAATTCCAAGTTAGTTCTCATAATAGATAATGCATTCGTAAAAGTGGGAGAACTTACCTTTGTAGCAAGCTTTCTAACACCAAGCCCCCCAGTTTTCCCAGTTTTCTTAGCAACCAGAGGCTTCTTGTTTGAACTTATAATACCTGGATGAGCAGCTTTAGGGGAACGAACAACGTCAGGTGTTTCTTGCTTTCCTAAGGAGCTTTCTTTAGAAGTCTCATTGGTCTTGATATCAGGAAGTCCAGTGGATGCTTGGGCTGCCTGAGAAGGAACAGGTGATGATGGCAAGCCTGAATCTTCTGCCATCAATTTGGCAAGTTCTTTTGAAAGGATTTGCCGATACAATTCAGCAGCTCTCGATGTATACTTGGCCTCAATTTTTCCCCCATCAGTCCATCCATGCTGCTTGAAGAAAACCTGTGCACGGTTGTTTCCCCCTAAGCTCATCATTTTCAAGTGTTCGGGACTCCATGAGTCTAAATTTGTAGACCTACATGAATAGAATAAATATTCTTATGATTACAATTGTTTTCTACTATTTTATTTTATTGTAAGGAGTTCTCAAAATAGCAAACCAAGCTGTTTCAGACTGAGTTAAAAAAAAAGATTACTCGCATGAAAAAAGACATCAAAAGCATTCATAAATGCTGTCACTACGCCAAAGTTTTGGTTACCGAGCCAACTATTCACTACAACTTAAATCCCTCAAAGCCCTCAGCTACTTTCAAACCAAACTTGCCACAACGGATGATAAAAGAGTATCTATTATTGAGAGGGCAACATTGACTCCTTGCTTCCAATATAATGCTACAACATGTGATTCACCATTTCAGCATTACATTTTTAAGATAACCATAATTTCTCTCTTACTTTTTGAAAATTGCGACTGCTTCCCTTTAAAAATAAGTTAAGACTATGAAAAAAAATGGAAAACAACAGAACAGATGCCTCAAACAAAGGCATCGAAAGATTATATATATAGCACACACACATGCATGGAATATAATATATCATTAAAAAATGCAAGCAGAACCACCACCATATATTAACAAAATGTGATTCACCATTTCAGCATTAAATTTTCAAGATAACCATAATTTCTCTCTTACTTTTTGAAAATTGCAACTGCTTCCCTTTAAAGAAAAGGTTAGACTATGAAAAAAAATGGAAAACAACAGGTCAGATGCCTCAAACAAAGCCATCAAAAGATTATATATATATAGACACGCAAACACATGGAATATAATATATCATTAACAAGTGTAAGTGGAACCACCACCATATATTCTAACAAAATGTATCTAACTTGGAAACAAATATTTTATCTTGAAGTTTCTAAATAATTAAAATGTAAAAAAAGCATAGAAAGATCATCCCATAATTTATGATAAATTTTTTTTGGCAGATGAATGTGCTAAAAAGGACTGGCAAGATAAATCAGGGAAAAATACGACAAAGCACTTGTCAAGGCAACAAGGAAAATCACACATCATTAAAGACAGCAACTCTCACACAGGTGCCTACTCCTAGCTAAATAACTAAAAATCAATAAATATGGGAAAGAAAATGCAAAGTGATCTAAAATCGGATGTGGAAGGGAGCCTCACAATTAGGAACTTGAAGATTTCTTGATTAGTCAAAAGTTTTATAGAAGTCTTGAGTAAAGTTAGGGAACTGAATGAGGTCCAATTTTCAAATAAATGATCCTAGTGTATGCACTTCTGGTAAAGCATGAGGAGCAACTCTTGAAAATGTTTAGGTCTATGCAGAAAATGAAGGAATGAAATAAAAAGATTGGAAGGGGTTCCAATTGTGGGCAAAAGGAATGGTATCTCAGGACCAAATAGGGGAAGATGGAATTTGAAAGGCTTTGAAAAATGTAGAAACCCAATTGGAAATATCTAAACAGCAGGGTTGCTAAAGGCACTTTAGGCACAAGAAGCAAGGCACAACCAGGCGCAGGTCCCTCACCTGCACTATACCCAGGTGAGGTGTAATGACATGTTGGCCTGAATTTTTTAATTGTTTTTACTGTTTTACCTATGTAGGTCTTAGCACACCGAGATACAACATGGCAAATGTTGTATATTCCCCTAGATAATAGACTTAAGATTCATTCCCCCCTCCCAAATGCTCAAAAAAAAAAAATAGGGTCCTTAAAAATTGATTGTCCCTTATAGAAACCTATTGCAAAAAAGTAATTTTTGAATTCCCTAAGCTAATAAAACTACAAAAGAATCTGACTTAAGAACAATTAAAAAATTCACATTAAAAAAAATCCCTTATAGAAAAAAATTCCTCATAGAAACCTAATGCAAAAAGGTAACTTTTGAACTACTCTTGATCAACACTTGCATGAAAAAGTGCACATGAAGAGGCATGCCAAAGCCATCGTATCAAGTTTATAGAATAATAATTTATCAACTTATGGCAAGTGAATTACTTTGTAGAACATAATAAAGAAAGGTGAATGGAAAACAAACAATAAGCACTTTCAAAAGCATCATGTAACAAAATCACGGATGTTTTTGGCAGGAATCATAATAAGTTTAAAAAAATACAAGATATTGGACTTGTTGTACTCTACTATTACCAGAATAAATAATTTTGCTGCTGATTTCAACCATTTAGCAACCCATATGTCAGAAACATTTTCACCAGAAAACAATACAGTGGGTTTTTGTTACGGTTCCGAGTTATGGATCTAGTTATGGTTCAGTGGGTTAAGGGTACGGTAGGTGTTTGAGTGTTTGGGTTAATGGTTTTCTTTTTGCAATCTATGGTGATTAAGAATTCAGGCTTTAAAAGAGGGAACCTGGAACCCCTTGAGACTTGAAGTGCTCAAAGACTTAATTGCTATTTGAAAGCTCTCTCTTTTCATTGATGTTATTGTTTAAATACAGAAAGGAAATATAACTGCTCCCTACATCAAAGGAGCACTACTTCAACATGGAGGCACACCCTCCTCAACTAACAACATGAAATAGAAAGTGGAGGAACACCCTCCTACAAAACAGGAAATATTCAAACAAATAACTAAAACAAAATAACTGTAACAACTGACCAATTCAGAAATTCAATATGTGGCTGCTTGGACTTGGATCCATGAGAGAAACGTGTGTATACTTGCAGCGGTTTGGTAACATTACTTCCCGTCCCCAAAGAAAGCTTGTCCTCAAGCTTAAATTCTAGAAACTTGTCTGAGATTTCCTGATTCTTCTCCCACGAAGCATCTGTTGGTGACGAATGACTCCAGTGGATTAAAACTTCCTGATAACCATGGCCACGGTTCGGTTAACCGGAACCGCCGGTTCATGATTTTTATGAACCTTAACCAGTAAGAGCCGGTTCAGTTACGGTTCAGGCCCTTAAAAACTGGTCCGGTTCCGGTTTGAACCGCCGGTTCAAATTATTTTTTTTAAAAAATTATATTTAAAAAAAATAATATTATTGATACATGATAATATTTTTTATGAGATTAAACACCACTTATAAAATTAATAATATTGTTTAAGTTAAATCAAATAATATTATTTATAAATATTTAATATTACAATTAAAGTATAAAAAAAATTAAAAAAATGTTTAAACATAATTACTAAAAATTAATTAACTACATAAATTATAATTATAAATATTTAATATTATATTTAAAATATTCAATAAATACAAATAATTGAAATATTAACAATAAACAGTAAATATTACTAATAATAATAATAAATAATAAATACTCCCTCCGTATCATTTACATAGAGAAAATTTCCTTTTTTGGTGTATCTTTTATATAGAAAATATGTCATTTTAGGTAAATTTTGGGAAGTGAAATGAGACAAAATACCATTTATACCCTTACCTTAAAAGTTTAATTTGAGGGATGTTTTTTTTTTAGGGGTATTTAAGTAAATAGAGATGGAAAAAGTAAAATTTCCTTAATTTGCGTGTCCATTTTACTTTTTCTATGTAAATGATACGGAGGGAGTATTACTAATAATAATAAATAACAGTAACAAAATAATAATAATAAGAATTTAAGAGAGTATAAATTAGAGAATTGAGAGAGTTAAAGAATTTAAAGTTAAATTAAATAATTAAAATTTGATGATTGAGGAAAATTGTGTAAAAATTAGAAAATGAATTAAAAAGATAGTGTATTTATAGTTTTTTTAAAATTTTTTATTTCCATAAAATACCCCTCAAAAAATTTTTTTTTTCTGTTAGTGGGGTAAATTGGTAAAATAGATATAAATTAAAAAAATTTAAAAAAAGTTGCCAACGGCACACTGCACATGGCAGTGTGCTTGCTGGCAGGTGGCTAACCAATGGCCACCTGCCAACGCACGCTGCCACATGCAGTGTAAACTGTGCAGTATGTGCTGCAAAGTTTTTTTTTTCTGTTTTGAACCGGAACCGCCGGTCCGATTCCGATTCAAAAATTTTAGAACCGGAACTAGAACCTTAAAGGAAGGTTCTGATTACGGTTTTGAACCTTTAATTACGGTTTACGGTTCGGTTCATTGAACCAAACCGGAACCGCCAGTCCGGTTCAACGGTTCAACAGAACCTTGGCCATGACTACTTCCTGAGTACCCCCTTTGACACGGTGATCTAAAATAGCTAAAGGATGAAAAGGATCCTCCAGTGGAATGGATGGCAGCAATGTGGTAGCAATAGACTGACCCTCATGATAAGGTTTAAGGTTGGAAACATGAAATACAGGATGGAGCTTTGAATCCGCAGGAAGATCCAGCTTATAGGCCATGGACCCAACTCGTTCCAGAATCACAAAAGGGCTATAGAACCTGGCTGAAAGTTTTTTATTTCTCCTTTTAGCAACTGAATTTTGGCGATAAGGCCTTAAACGCAGCAGAACCATATCTCCCACCTGAAATTCTAATGAACGATGAGACTGATCATAAGTGTTTCATTTTTTGTTGAGCCTGCTGCAGATTTTGACGAAGTAGGTGCAGCATTTCATCTCTTGTCCTCAAAACAGTATCAACAGCTTCAACGGAGGAACTACCAGGCAAGTATGACAGCAATCTGGGGGGTGGACGGCCATAAACTGTTTCAAAAGGAGTGGACTTGAGTGATGAATGGTAACTGGTGTTGTAACAAAATTCAGCCCAAGACAACCAGTCAATCCACTTGTTTGGAGCAGAATTGGTGAAACAGCGAAGATAAATTTCAATGGTGCAATTAACCACCTCCGTTTGACCATCCGACTGTGGATGATAAGAAGAACTGAAACACAGCTTTGTACCACTCAAACGGAACAGTTCTTTCCAAAAAGAACTAGTGAAGGTCACATCCCTGTCACTGACCATGGATTCTGGCAATCCATGTAATTTAAAAATGTTGTCAAAGAAAGATCGAGCAACACTTACAGCTGTATATGGATGAGACAAAGCCAGAAAATGTCCATACTTTGAAAACCTGTCTATTACGACTAGCAACACATTCTTCCTTTGCGAGGTCGGAATTCCTTCTATGAAATCGATAGAGATATCAGCCCAAATCTGAGTTGGAATGGGAAGAGGGTGAAGGAGCCCCGCTGGTTGTAGTGTCTCAATTTTATGCCTCTGACATATATCACAGGAGCGCACGAAATCCCTCACAAATTGTTTCATTCCAATCCAATAAAAATCTCGAGTAATCATGTTACGGTCCCGAGTTATGGATCTAGTTATGGGTCGGTGGGTTAAGGGTACGGTAGGTGTTTGAGTGTTTGGGTTAATGGTTTTCTTTTTGCAACCTATGGTGATTAAGAATTCAGGCTCTAAAAGAGGAAACCTGGAACCCCTTGAGACTTGAAGTGCTCAAAGACTTAATTGATTTTTGAAAACTCTCTCTCTTCATTGATGTTATTGTTTAAAGACAGAAAGGAAGTATAACTGCTCCCTACATCAAAGGAGCACTACTTCAACATGGAGACACATCCTCCTCAACTAACAACATGAAATAGAAAGTGGAGGAACACCCTCCTACAAAACAGGAAATATTCAAACAAATAACTAAAACAAAATAACTGTAACAATTGACTAATTCAGAAATTCAATATGTGGCTGCTTGGACTTGGATCGAAACGTGTGTATACTTGCAGCGATTTGGTAACAGTTTTCTTTATAGTTCTAAAAACTACTTGGCTAGTTAAAAATTTATCATATAAAAATGAATACTAAAAAAATAAACTTTTAGAGCAGCAAGAGAGATTAAACTAAAGAAAATTCCTTTCAATCCCTGGAAGAATCTTCTAAGTCAAGGTTTGTTCCTTTCCCATTTTATCATAACATCATTATCACCATTCATATTTTTTACACCAAAAAAAAATCCAAATTGCATCTTTCAAAATTAAGGCCCTATCTTTTATGCCTTTATAGATATTCTTTACATAATTTCGACATATCTATCAATTCTAAGGTCTGCAAAAGACCAAACAAGGTTCCAAACATTAACACAGCATAATAATAGGAATACAACTTTGATCAGGTCAAAGGCCTAACAAGAACTACTACATAATATCTCAAGTATTAAAAGAGGGACTACTAAGTTGGCATCTTCTAGTTTGAGATTTTGGTAGACTTGGCATTTGGACCAGCATTTTAAATTAAAAATAATATGCTAAAAGCTGAAATTTAATTTTTTTAACTGATGATAATTAGCCACTCAGCAACTTAGTCACCAGCAGCTAGTCACAACGGGGGAACTGCTAGTAGCAATGGTTGAACCAAAATTATTCTCTTAAATTGCAGAAGAAAGTTTAGAATTTCCACTGTGAAGAATTGAAGTGGCAGAAAAAATACCAGGAAAACCTTTATTTATCATTTTTTTTTGCATTCATTTCTTGTTTAGTAAATTTTATTGAACAAACAAGTCTTTTCAATTAAAATACTTCAATTAATTTTTTGAATCCTAAATGAGAAAGTGGTCCACAAATGTTATTTGTGTTAAATCCCTAATCGTACTAATAGACAAATGATAGAGAAAATGAAGGAAACCTTCATACTGCAATTGTTCATAAACCCAAACCAATGCGTGATTCGATTGTGTTAAATTTTTTCTTTTTTTTAATATAGATCAAGGAGCGTGCCATCTTAAAAAACTTGTTGTTAAGGTTAGAGAGTTTATTTTTATATTAATAAAATCTTATTCTTATTTTAACAAATGTGAGATTTCCTACATTTGTTTTTTATATAGTATATTATAGAATAATTTTAACACTCCCCCTCAAGTGTCATATGCTGACACTTGACAAGTTTATGGTTATCCAAGTCATCTAGGAACAGTGTCTTAATTTTTTTAGGAACGCAATCCTACATTCACATGTCTAATTTATTTTGATATCATATTAAATTTTTATTTTAAACCGTGATTTTTCTACTCATTTCTATATTAATCGAAACATATTTTTATATTTAGCAAATGTGGGATTTCCCACATTTATTTATTTGTATTGTATGTTATAGGGTAATTTTAACAAATTGCTTTTGGCAAACTGCTTTTGTAATATTTAAACAGTAGAAAAATCACGGTTTAAGAAAAGTTTGCTTTAATCATGGTTTAAGAAAAGTTGCTTTTTTTTTTCAGCTAACCATGATTTATCAACAGTAGTTTACAAAATTTTCTAAAAAATGTGTGCCAATACAATTTTAAAAAGCAGCTTCAAACTCGATTGCAAGCGGAGGCCAAGTAATAAGATTTTGATCACGCTACCAGTACTGGAATGATGTATGCTCATTTACACTGTGCTACATGTATTACACTTGTTTGCATTACTAGACCTTTTATTGCTAAAATTTTGTTCCTAGAAGCATTTCATGAATATTTTCTCTAAATCTTTTGAAGTGGAGCCACACATTTATTACAAATACTAGTAGAAAACTAGCTATTATGGTCACAATAATAATCAAATAACTAGAATTACAATAAATATAATAGCCATAGAAAATTTGCAAAACCCAGCATATCTAATGCAAAACAAGGAATGAGTTAATACATTGATAAAGGTACAGGGCCCTACATTCTGCAATGATGTAGTTGAGTTTAATTCATAATCAACTATTCAAATTTTTTAGTACTTAGTACCAAGTGCAATATACTTATAGGTAAAAAAGGAGTTAGTATTAATAAAGGGTATGCGAGAGTGAGACTATAGTGAACCCATTGATGTGGATTTACCAATTTCAAAGATCAAACTAATATTTTTTTATGGGATATATTTTATGGTAGTTGAAATGATGCCTTTTAAGCACTTGACATGATTTAGTAAATGCCAAGTGTCTTTTAATTTGCAATTCAAAATTGGGTAAGTACCTGTGTCAACCATTTTCCGCGCCATGTTTGATTGCCTATCTAAAATTTGAGGGTTTAAGTTGTTTTTTCATCTTCTTTATCATTATATTCTCTCTGCCACTCCTATCTCATCATCATTATTCAATGTTCACCCACCATAACTAGAATGCAACTGATTCCCCAGCTGCTACCACAAGTTGCCATCACCAACCACTATCTCATTCTCTACCACAAGGTCTATTTCTTCTTCTTTGCTGTTATCTATCCAGCTATGCCTTGTCGTTTGCCCAACAAACCCTGCTTATTTCTGTTGTCTTCAACACATTGTCATTGTTATTGTGCATGAGGGCTAGCAATAAAATAATATCTTTTACATAAAGATTACAAAACAAAGCATCTTCTTTCGCATTTCAAACCTATTTATCTATTTCAGACATACTATTAGCAATAGAGACGATTAAAAACAAATCTAAACTAAAATAAACTAATGAAACAGCAAACCATTAATATTGGAGAAATAAAATCAAAATACCTGACAAAGCTAACGTGTACTCCAAGACTGCGATGAACACCGGAGCAATCGATGCAAAGGAAGATCCCGTACGTCACAGAAGCCCAAGTCGGATTTTTCGCGTTACAATCAAAGCACATCTATAAAAACAACCATAAAATTAAAAAAAAAGTACGAAGAAAAACCATAATTCAAAAACGAGATCCAATTAATAAACAACCAGATACGACTAAGATCCATAAGGAAAAAGCCCTAAACCTTGTTATCAGATTTGGCTTTGAGTTTTCTGAAGACAGTGTCTCTGTCGGTGAAGTTCTCGGAAGCCATTGAATTTGATCGCAAATAAAAGGTTTTCCGAAGAGGTGAGGTGATTCGTTCCAGCACCTCCTCAGGAAGACGAAGAGATTCACAGAAAGACAACGAGAAAGAAAATAGAGAAGAAAAAAAACTGCTAATGGAGTATGGTTTTAGATTTTTCTTTCAAAACAAAAAAAAAAAGTAAAAATAAAAATTATTAAAGAGAGAGATGGGTATGGAATTGATTTTTGGTGATATGTTGCCTTCTAATGTGTGTGAAGCAAAGTGGTGGCGTTATGAAACGCAGTTTAAATTGCGGATTTGGTTTGGTTACTTTGCCCAACTGTAATACCCACCGTCAATTTCAAAGTGCTGTGCTGACTGCTAAGACGTAAAGCTCGACCAAACGAAGCGGATCCTTCAACTTTCCTCCTATTTTAATTCAAGGGGGATATTTACAAAACTAATAAAAAAAAATTAACACACTTTGCAATTGTACAGCAAATTTTTTTTTCAATTATATGGTGCTAAAAGTTTTATTACCCAACGGTATAATGATAGTTTTGAGGATTCATAAAAAGTTTGGCAAAATTTTTACACTGGCCGCCAACTTACCGCAACCCTCCTCCTTTATCCGGGCTTGGGACCGGCTACGATACTCGCAAGCGGAGTTAAAACTAGGCACGCGCTACATCGGCACCCGAGTGTAGTGTTAAATGAGCAAGGGGTTCCATCACATCGACGCCTGGGTGTGGTGGAGTATGAGCAAAGGTTCTCATGCCATGGACGGGTATGGGTAAAGAAGTTAGTCCCGCCACATCAGTGCCCGGATGTGGTGTCAGACAGGAAAGGGCTACCGCATTATGGACAAATGCGACTAAAGAAGCAAGTCCAAGGGAGCCGATTAAGATTAGATAGTTGGAATATTGGCACTCTGACTGGAAAGTCTATAGAGCTTGTGGATACTTTGAAAAGAATGAAGGTTAGTATTGCTTGTTTGCAGGAAACCAGGTGGAAGGGAAATAAAGCAAAAGAGATTGGTAACTCAGGATAGTATTGTGGCTTGGATAACAATAGGAATGGTGTGGGCATTATTATTGAGCCTATGCTTAAAGACAAGGTGGTGGAAGTGAAGAGAAAGGGAGACATGATTATCTCTTTGAGACTTGTTTTGGGAGATGACACTATTAATGTTATTAGTGCTTATGCTCCCCAAGTAGGTTTGGACGGAGCATCCAAGGTTCAGTTCTGGGAAGATATGGATGAAATCATGCAAAGTATTCCGGATAATCAGCAAATTTTCATTGGTGGGGACCTTAACGGGCATGTTGGTAAGGACAGTAATGGTTATGACAGGGTCCATGGGGGTTATGGTTTTGGCAACAGGAATGAGGAAGGAAAGAGCATTTTGGATTTTGCGGTGGCTTATAATCTAGTGCTGGCAAATACCTGCTTTGAAAAGAGAGGGTCACACTTGATTACCTTTAAGAGTGGACGAACTCAAAGTCAAATAGACTTCATACTTACTCGAAGACGGGACAAAAATAAGTGTAAGGATTGCAAGGTCATTCCGGGTGAAGCATTGACGGCGCAACATCGTATTGTGGTTTTAGATATTAAGAATAAAAGTAGCTGGAGGAATGATAAGAAAGTATTGGAACCAAGGATAAGATGGTGGAAATTGAAAGACCTAGCTCAAGGTACCTTTAAGGAGGAGTTACTAAAGGAAGACATTTGGAACCTTGAGGCTAGTGCAGAGGACTTGTGGACAAAAAAGGAAGGTGACATTAAGAAAGCAGGTAGTAAATTGCTTGGGATCTCTAAAGGGGCAGGGCCTCGACCTCACTGTAACACCCCTTCCCGACCTACATGTGTAAGCTGAGTAGAGGCGCTACACTAACCTAATGTTGCTACCAATTTTACTTAGTCAAATTTTAGTTCCGATTTTTTTTCAAAAATTTTGTCATAGTTTCGCCTAAAAATTGAGTCCCAAGTGTCGACAAAACCGGTTTTTTTTTCTTAATTTTAAAAACATTTTACACAAACCAATGCAAACAAAATCATTCTCAGTACACTCCCAATAAATCCCCCTTGTAACCTCAACTACAACCTGCAAAAAGAATTTACACTTCTAGTGCAACATAACATAAAGGTTTTGTGACAATCCCTATATTTAAATATTACACAGCGGAAGTTATAAAATATTTACATATTTACATACTAAACATTTCTTTACAAAATATAAAGAAATATACATGATTGGCAAGTCTACTCTGATCTTTAAGCTCCCAAAATGGATTCTTCAAGGTCTACTCTCACTTGGTCTTGATGAACTCTCGGGTTCAACTCTATCAACTCTATTACCTGCGCGATTAAACACTATCGCGCTAAGCCAAGGGCTTAGTAAGATAAAACATGCTAATGGTATGCTTTAATGTAATGCAATGCCACATATGTTATTGATAAGATCAACATCATAAATATAAAGTTAATCACATAATTATACATTTCACAAATCATAGTCATATGAGTATACCCCATTTCAACATCTTTCCACATTCAACATTACTCAATCATACTCAATAACCAACATCTCATTTCATTAACTCATAACATTATTTAGGACATTCATATAACCTTGACACTTATGGGCCCAACAAGTATTTAATACGATATTCAGAGTTCAGAGTTACTGATTTGGTTCATAGTCACAATAATCACGCCCGTAGGCAATGTATATACATGTATCTCTATCCATGGATAGTGTAACAAACCCAGTCTCTTGGACCATCACTCAACACATATGAGGAGATCCTCAACCCGGCAAGACTGTTACAAATCATATATCTTATATTCATGTGAACCTCGGTTTTCCGCCCGAAAAGGATCCGGGCGAACGTTCACTCGTTGTCGGGAGTCGCCACTCAGTTTATTTTGTTCGAAGGGAAAACTAAGAAAACCCTTGTTTGACTCCAATAATGCATCCAATGTAAAGGCTTCTAGTCTGCGAACCCAAGGAGGATTCGGGGACTATGTCATGCATTTGATTAACTTGCAACAATGGAACAAATTTAAAGACAAAAAGATTGTTGGTAGTTTGGTGGACTTGCTATTTGGGGTGAATCCCAAACATGCCTACATACTCCCGTTTGAATAGGAGATCAAAGCCCATGTAGTTCGAAAAAGCCTATTTAAAGGCGATAAAAATTTATGCTTCATGCATGTGTGTGTGTATGCTTCTTGCATTTGTCGGGCTTTTTGCCAAATTGGTGAGATTTAGCAGTTAGTGCTAAATGTTGAAATTTAGGTACTTTGTACCAAAAGAGTGCAATATGGCTTCATGCCAAAAGATTGATTGATTGTGAAATTTAGGTACTTCGTACCAAAGTGAGACAATTTAGGCTTCGTGCCAAAGATTCATTTTAATAATGCCGTTTAGGTACTTAGTACCAGAGAGGTGCAATTGAGGCTCCGTGCCAAAAGTTGACTTTAATTGTGAAATTTAGGTACTTTGTACCAAAGGGGATTCAATTTAGGCTTCGTGCCAAAGAGGCTGATTGATTAGTTCATTAGGCCCTCGGACCTTAAAGGATTGAAATTGAGAAGAAGATCAGAATGCTTATGATATGCTCGAATTGACTGAATATGAATTATGATATTACCTTGATTAGAATTTTTCCACTTCTAAGTTCCAGATCTTGTTTCTTGCACTTTTGAGTATGATTCTTGCTTTCTACAACACAATATTAGAAATTCTTAAGCATAAAAATTTCGTCAGCATATGGGCGTAGAAAGTCCAAAAGTCCCTCCTTTTGAAAATCTGAAGCCTATTTATAGGCAAAATCGGGCTAGACGGCGGCCGGGCCGCCAGCCACAGCGGACGAACCGCGGTGAACAGCAGACGAGCCGCGGCGAACGGCGGCTGGGCCGCCGGAAACACGGCGGCCGGGCCGCGGTCCTGGCCCACCGCGACTCGCGCTACTTCTGCTAAAACCGACTTTCCGGGAGCTACGGGCCTCCAAAAATTATTCCGAGACCATACCCGTGATCCTTGCGTCGCACCGTACATTTCAAGTACCATATTGATATATTTCCGGTGAACTTTACCGGGGACGTCCGGTCCGGCCTGGTTTTCAGTAGTCTGAGAAAATTGGCCTTCCGAGCCTCAAAATTCTAGTGTTCACAATTGCCCCCCACTGGGGTCCATAAAAATGATTTATGGAACTCAGTGGTCTTCTGAAGAGCGAATTTTGAGCGAGGTCCAAAAAGACCCGCGTTTTCACTTTTTCCTATAAATAGGCTCATTTCATTCAACTTTCATTTGCTTTCATTCATTCTTCTCTTTCACTTCTTTCAAATTTTCTTTCGACGATGGATTTCACCGGCTTAGAAGACCTCAAAATTCCACTCCTTCCCTACGATCTTTTACATGAGGAGGAGAAGCACAGTTCTCGGACCTGCTGCTATGAGGTGAGTACTCTCCCGTTTGTCCATCTAGTATGCATGCTTAGGAATTTCATTTATTTCCAGTAAGGAACTTAGAAATAAATTTTAGGCACTTTTCCTTTACATGTACTAGTAATGAATTAGGATTTGTACCAGGCTCCATTATGTTCTGTCATCAGTAATTATTTCTAGTAAAGAACTTAGAAATAATCCTTTAGGAATCACATTCGGTTGGGGAAAGAACTTGAATTTTTCTGAAGTTGCCCCCAAATTTTTTTTTTTTTAGAACTCTACGATCAAGATATCTATAGCTGAGCGTCCCATGACCACTATTCCGACTTACATCTTTGATGCCGGGCATCCGGTGGGGGACCTTATCAGACCTTCTTTCCTTCACCATTTGAGGGCTATAGATGTGGGCAGAGATATCCACCGGGACTTGATCTGTGCTTTAACCGAGCGCTGGTGGCCTACTACTGACACTTTTCATTTTTCTTGGGGGGAGATGACAATGACGCCTACTGACTTTTCCATCATTTCTGGAATTCCCTTTGGCGTTGAGATAGTGGAGTCCTATGACGACTGGCGGCAGGACATTTCTTTAGCCGACATGATTACCTTGATCGGGGTTGACTATCCTCGATACCAGGCGCCTCGCTGCATTCAGCGGAGGTGGCTTTTGGAGCAAGCGCCAGGTATCTACACTAGTTACGAGACAGGCCACCTTACTGCTGACCAGACGGCTAGGTTTACCTTGCTTCTCCTGTTTGCTAGCTCTTTCTTAGCAAACAGGAAAGATGCAGTGAGTCTCAATGTGCTGAAGAGCCTACTTGACCTGTCTCGGCTTCATACATACGATTGGGCTAGCATGATGCTGTGTAGGTTGTATGACGACATGTCAGGCCTCTGCTATACGCGTATTGCTCCGTGTGGCTTGTATTACTTCTGGGAGGTAATGTAAAGAACATTTCCCCTATCTTTATATATGTTGACATACACCAACTCTGATATCTTCTCTTTTTTTTTTTTTTTTAGACTTGGGCTTATGAGTACTTTCCTGGCATCGCCCCTCTTCTTCGTGAGATACCTGCCCCCGCCGACCCTCTTTCCCCCATTGCTTGGAGGTGGTATAGAGAGAGGGTAGAAGTACCAAAGAGGAAACTTCCCATCAGAGGGCTGAGATCATTCTTCGACAACTGCCTGATGGACTCAGTAAATGCTTTATCGTCATCTTTTTTATTATATTAGAGAAAATGATTCACTAATATAACAAATTTTTACAGGTTGCATCTGCAGTGATGTCTCACCGACTGGCGGAGTGGATTGCTCAAGATTACAGCTTTCGGCGATCAGAGTTTCTGACTCGCCGTCGATTCATACTTCCCCATCCAGAGTTTCGACGGTATTATCTCGCTGAGAGGGTGACTTTCCAGATTGCCGGTTTCCGTGCAGTTCCCATAGATCCCCCTGATGATATGCTATCTTCAACACTTCTGCCTGTTACTGTGTCCCAGTATGAGGGCGACCCTTTCGAGTCGGCTTATGCCCCGGATGAGGATTATGACTTCTACTACCTTCATAGACTGATGCCATGCATCGGGACACGATTTGACTCTGTACCTCCTCATTGGTCTTCCCACTCTTCGGCCCCCACTTCTGGCACTCCGAGAGACCATCTCTCTCCCGACCGGCAAGCTGACAGACCCTCTTCCTCTAGGACTGAGACTTCCACTTTCGGGGCTGGAGCATCACACACTGGAGGAAGCGACAGCTCATCCCATTTGAGGCCTCTCGCATCCGTCCTTACAGCTACAGGCCAGTTTGACCCTATTTTAGCAGACTTGAGGCTGCCTTATGCTGCTCGCTATCATGCACCTGGTGGTTGGGTGACCCGACCAATTAGAGCAGAGGGTGCATTATATCGGAGCTTTACTCATGTCACTCAGGTATATCCTCATAGAACTTTTCATGAAAAGGATTCATAAAATTCTCTTGAGATTGATTGTGATTTTGTCTCTTTTACAGGTACCAGAGGGCGTGATCACGGAAATGGCGGCCCTGATTACTGCTTTTTCGGATGAACTGTCTGGTGCTTTGACTGAGGCTGCTTATGAGAGGCAGAGCAGGCCGCCAAGACGAAGAGGCCGGCACTGATTTTTTTTATGCTTGTCTTGAACTATGCTTGCTGTATTTGAACTATTTCCCTTCTATATTCTGTACCTTTCATGTTTTTTTCAGCTGTTATCTGAACTTATCTGTAAACCTGCACTTATTTGTTAGTATTAACAACACATATGTATGCATGATGCTTTTTTCTTTTTAGAAATCTCTTTTAAAAATAAATCCCTGACACAATCCCAAAAAATAGCACATAACAGGGCCAAAACACGAGAATTTTACAAAACATCAAAGAAAAGAAGAAACAGGACGGTCGGACGGTCGGCGGCGGCCGAACCACCGGAAACGGCGGCTGAGCCGCCGTGTAGCGGCGGCCGAGCCGTCGTGTATGGCGGCCGAGCCACCACTCTCGGCGGCCGAGCCGCCGTTTTCGGCGGCCAATCCGCTGCTCTCGGCGGCCGAGCCGCCACTCTCGGCGGCCGAGCCGCTGCCCGGGCCAGACCAGTATAAAGCTCAAGGTTGCTTTACATCTGCGGGCCAGAAAGCAATCCTCTTACTGAAAGATCTTATATTTTTTTCTCAAATAACAATGAATCCCCTCTTTAATCACGTGATGCATAATTGGACCAAAAGTCTTCACAATGTTGAAAGGATCAACATGGGGAGGTACGGGCTGAAAGCTGTCGCCACCCTCAGAGGTGTGGCTGTAGACTGGGATTTCTTGCACTCTTGCATCAGATTTTGGGATCCCCAAGCCCATGTTTTCAGATTTGGGGCTCGGATGGAGGAAATGTGTCCTCTTTTTGAGGAGTTCTGCTCGATCATTGGGTGCGACCCAAATGCCCCTCTTGTGAGGCATGAGGTCCAAATCGGGTACGTGGGATCTTTTCAGAGACTTTTTAGCTTCACAAAACCCCAAGCCCAAGCCATGATTGTAGATGGGGACAAGGCGATGCTGCTTCCCCTAATTGATGAATTCTTGACCGCCGATTTTGAAGACGATATTCAATTGAGGCATAGAATGCGAGCTTTCGTCTTTTGTCTGTTAGCCGGGTTCCTCTTCAACCGTGACCCCGGCTTTGGAGATTTGAAACTTTGCCCAATGGTGAGGCAAATGGAAGAGCTCAACTGTATCGGGGGCATGATCCTGGCTGAGACTATTTAGAGTCTCGACAGATGTGCACTTGGATTTGAACGTTGGACCGTCACCCCGGTCATCCTTCAGGTAATTTATACCTTTCGTTTTTGCTTATTCCATCATCTCTCTTTTCCTTTGTAAAATAGAAATGATCTATTTTTTTCAGGTTTGGCTGAGAGATCATCTTCGAGTGGTTGCAGCCCCCCAGACTTTGACCTACAACCCTTCGCAGTACCGCACCCGGAAAATTCAGATTTCTTTCCCCTCTATGGCCGAATGGACTGTTTGGCTGTTTGAGCTTGGACCGGAAGAATTATTATGGTTCGTCCCTTGGTACAGGATTCCTCAATTCATAGAGGCAAATGCCATGCACAACCATGTCTACCTGCTTGGGTTCACTCACAGTACTTGGTATAGTGCTTCCCGCGTCCTTAGGCAGATGGGGATTGACCAGAGAGTTCCCCTTCCTGTCGGGCTTACCATTGCTTCTCCTATTACCCCCGAGGTTACTCGGGCTGTTCTACAGACTTGGGTCAGAGACCATCGGATGATCAGGCCTTGTGCAGAGCCTTCCCTCGTTCAACCTACTCCAGAGTACAGGACCTGGTTTATAGCTGAGGTTTGGCCCGTTGAGAAACCGAGGAGGTGTGCATTGCTACAGGAGTTGGAGGGAGAGGGGGTGTAGGATTTAGATCCCAGGGTGACTCCGTTGTCTTTTCTGTTTTTGGGTTGTTTTTACCTTTTTGGTTTTTTGAATGTATAGGACTTGTAGTCTGACTCTTTTGATGAACCAACTGACTCTTTTTTGTAATGACCGACTCTTTTTGTAATAGATGATTCTCTTTTGTAATGAATGATTCTTAATGGATGACCCTTTTGTTTGCTTTCCAAGCATCATCTACTTTATTTATTTGCTCTTATTTTTGCCTAAGCCGTCCTTTCGGATTTTCAACTTAGCGAGCTTTTACCCATTCTTGCCTAAGCCGCCCTTTGCGGGTTTTCAGCTTAGCGGGCCCCACTATTGCCTAAGCCGCCCTTTGTGGGTTTTCGGCTTAGCGGGATTTTTCTATTCCTTTCTTTGTTTTTTGTTTTTTGTTTTTTGTTTTTTTTTTATATTTTTTTCTTTTTTCTTGGCAAAAGAAAGATGAATGAATGATTTTCATTAAAATTTAGACCGCGCCCAAGGAGAGCTGCCTACATATCTCGAATTAGTTTGCGAGAATCAGGTCTAATGTAGTTCCTTACAATGCATGATCATACATAATATTTCTTTAGTTGATCCAGATTGCATGGGTTTGTGAACTCCAGACCATCCAAATCAGACAAGATGACGGCTCCGCCGGAAAGTATTTTCTTCAAAATGTAGGGTCCCGCCCAATGAGGACGAAACTTCCCACGAGGATCTGTAACAGGCATTCTGATCTCTTTCAAAACCAAACAACCTTCTTCCAACTTTCGATCTTTGACCTTTTTGTTGAAATGTCTGGCCATTCGCCTTTGATACCCTTGAATCTGATGTAGAGCTTGAAGTCTTTTTTCATCCAAACTCAACAACTGATGATGATAATTGCTGATCCATTCAGCTTCATTTATCTGACTTTCTTGAATTATCCTCGCCGATTGAACTTCCAGTTCAATGGGGAGTACTGCTTCCATTCCGTATACCAGTGAATACGGGGTTGCCCCAGTAGGAGTTCTAACTGATGTTCTGTATCCCCACAAAGCCAGTGGTAACTTCTCATGCCAACGCCTATGTTCCTTGATCATTTTTTGTATGATCACCTTTATAGACTTGTTCGCTGCTTCTACAGCTCCATTTGTTTGGGGTCTATAAGGAGAGGACTTATGATGCTGGATTTTCTTATCTTGCAAGAGTTTAGCAAATTCTGCTTGGAAATGAGTTCCATTATCTGTGATAATCTCGAATGGTGTTCCGTACCGACAAAGGATGTTGGTTCGGACAAACTGTGCTGCCTTTTTGGCGTCTAATTCTGCATAGGAAGCTGCTTCAACCCACTTTGTGAAGTAATCCACTGCTACCAAGATAAACTGATGTCCATTTGATGCTTTTGGATGTATTTTACCAATTATATCAATTCCCCAAGTAGCGAAGGGCCATGGAGAAGTGATTGTATTCAGGGCAACAGGAGGTTGCTTCTGTAGCTTAGCAAATATTTGGCATTGATGACATCCTTGCACAAATGCCACGCAGTCTGCATTCATGGTGGACCAGTAATATCCTAGATTGGCAATTTTTCGAGCCAAGGCGATCCCATACATGTGTGGTCCTGATTCGCCACCATGTACCATTTCCATTATCTGCTTAGCCTCTGCCTCATTCACACACCTTAGGTGCATTCCATTCCAACTTCTTTTGTAGAGGATATCTCCATTAAGAATGTAACCTGTGGCAAGCTGCCTTATTGCCCTCTGATCAACCTTTGATGATCCCTCCGGATAATTTCCATCCTTGAGATAGGTCTTGATATCCCAAAACCATGATTTACCATCGGCCAAGTGCATTACATGGGCGGGTTGCTTTTGAAGCTGAACTTTCAATGGACGAATGACTTTCCCCTCCCTGATATTGATCATGGAAGCTAAAGTAGCCAAGGCATCAGCAAACTGATTCTTTGCTCTTGGGAGATATTCGAAGGACAGATCATTGAACTGTTGTGCCAAATGATCAAGGCGTTGTAGGTAAGGAACCAAACGCTCTTCTCTTATCTTCCATTTCCTTAAAGCTTGTGATACTATTAAAATAGAATCACCATAGACCTTTAGGTCCTTAATCCCCAATTCCAGGGCGGCTTCCAGCCCATTAATGCAAGCTTCATATTCTGCTTCATTGTTTGTGCAGCTAAAGTCAAGTTTAACTGCGAATGGAATGTATTCTCCACAAGGAGTTTTGAACACAATACCAATTCCGTTTCCATGATAATTGGATGCTCCATCAAAGTACATCTCCCAAACACTTCCTTCCACATTCAAGAGGTCTTCGTCAGGGAAACCCATTTCTCGCATCTCGTCTTTTATAGGTAATTCTGCTAATTGGTCAGCTATCGCCCCGCCTTTCACAGCTTTCCTTTGAACAAATTTCAAGTCAAAGGCTGCCAATGTTGACACCCACTTAGCCATTTTGCTGTCCAAAACAGGCCTCTCCATAAGGAATTTCAAGGGACTCTGTTCTGCAATGACATAAGTAGTGTAAGAAGACAAGTAGTGTTGTAACTTCGTACAAGCCCAATGCAAGGCTAAACACAACTTCTCAATCTTGTTATACTTTAACTCATAGTCCAGCATCCTTTTGCTGAGGTAGTAAATTGCATTTTCCACCTTTGTATCTTCGGCCTCTTGAGCTAGCATTGCACCCATGGCTTCATCTGTTACAGACAAATACAAGAGCAGAGGTTTTCCCATTCTGGGAGGTTGTAGAATTGGCGGACTTAACAAGTATTCTTTGATCTTGTCGAAGGCCTTTTGGCAGTCTTCATTCCATTCTTGTGAAGCACCTTTTCTCAGTAGCTTAAAGATAGGACCACAAGTCTCAGCCAACTGTGATATGAATCGACTGATATATTGTAATCTACCTAGCAAGCCTCGAACCTCTTTCTCTGTTCTTGGCGGAGGCATTTTCAGAATAGCCTTTGACTTTGCTGGATCAACTTCTATTCCTTTCTTGCTGACCAAATATCCCAAAAATAATCCTGATGTTGCACCAAAGAGGCACTTTGCAGGATTAAGCTTCAAATTGTACTTGCGAAGTCTAAGGAAGAACTTCTCAAGTGCTTCAACGTGTTCTTCTGGAGATTTTGACTTAACAATCATATCATCAACATACACTTCTACTTCTTTGTGAATCATGTCATGAAAGACTGTTGTCGCCATCCTTTGGTAGGTAGCCCCTGCATTTATCAACCCAAAAGGCATAACCCTGTAGCAAAAAGTGCCCCATTCTGTGATGAAAGCTGTCTTTTCTTTGTCTGGTGGGTGAACTAGGATTTGATTGTACCCAACCGCGAGGTCAGTCATGGAAACCATCACATGCCCAGCCATCCTGTCTATCAGCAAATCGATGTGTGGTAGTGGAAAATCATCCTTGGGACAGGCCTTATTCAGATCTCTGTAGTCAACACACATCCTGACCTTTCCGTCTTTCTTCGGGACTGGCACGATGTTTGCTAACCAGGAAGGGTAGGCAATTGGTTCTATGAACTTATTGTCCAGTTGTTTGGCAACTTCCTCTTTAATTTTCAAAGACCATTCTGGCTTCATTCTTCTCAGTTTCTGCTTAACCGGCTTCGCATCGGGGTATAGCGGAATCTTGTGAACTGCTATGGCTGGGTCTATTCCCGTGACATCACTTGCCTTCCACATGAAGCAGTCGACATACTTCCTGATGCAATCGACAACCTGTTCTTTATTCACACAATCATATGCAATGTATGTATGTTCATTTTCTTTGCCAATTATCATCTTTTCATTTATTTCTTTTATTTCATTTATTTCATTTTTGCTAGATAATACTTGGAAAGCAAAAGACACAGGGTAACCAAGAATCGGAACAGTTTCATTGATAATTGCGGAGTCATTCTCCAAGATTACATTGGACTTGACATTAGGGCTTTCTAAATCTAAAATTACAGAAGACTCAGAATTAGACTTTGACTTGGTGTTTGACTCAGAACAAGACTCGGTACAAGACTCAAGTTTAGGGTGTGACACATGACTAGGTTTGACCTCTGCAGCTTGTCCCTCCTCGGCGTACCAATTTCTCAGCGGTCCATCCGTGGTCTTGATCAGCTTTGTGAGATCCCTATTGTCTTCAAAATTGGTTATCATAGCAACCTCATCAAAGAGACCAAGCTGCATGAAACCTTCCATCTGGGAGTCAGTTTCAGGTTCTGGCTCTTCTTCTTTCATGGCTACAACATCAGCAAACATTTCAAAACCCGGTAGCTTCTTTCCGGTCATAGGAGAATAGAATGGTTCCTGAAAACCGCAGTAATGAACCGCCTTTCCAGGTTTGCAGAAATGACCATTCAGAGTTCTAAAGTAAGGGCGCATTTTGAGGCTTCTTGCCCCCCAATTTCCCTTTTTCTTCCTTCCACGCTCAAGCTCTTCTATTTCCTCGTCTGTAGGTTTGTACCCCAAGCCAAAAGTTCCCTTATTCTCAGGCTCTTCCCATGGCCGGACTACGGGTGTTTTCCTCCCAGACTTCATCATTTCCATCCCGGGCAAAAGACCTACCCTCAGCATCATTCCTACTAGGCAGTTGATTTGGACCTCCCCAAAATCATATGAGACAAATGGCCCCTTGGGTTTTTCACCTTCTATGCATTGAACTGTGTCGTAATGAAACCCAGTCAAGGTCATGGCGGTTTCACCAGGAACAACCTCAAGGAGAGACTGATCCATGGTTTTCCTGTTGATTTCGCAGGTGTCCCCTTTGATAGTGATGATTTTTCCTTCAAAAGGGAATTTAAGTTTTTGGTGTAGTGAAGAAGGTACAGCATTAATTTGATGAATCCACGGCCTTCCAAGGAGGAGATTAAAGCTTGCGGGTACATCAATGACCTGGAATGGTACTCTCATTTTCACCGGCCCAATAGCAATTTTTAGAGTGGCAACACCCAAAATTTCTCTTCGAGTGTTATCATATGCTCTCACAATCTGATCAGAAGGTGTAAGATCTGTAGTCTCCAACCCCAAACAGCTTGCTACTTTCAAAGGACAGACATTTAAGGCTGACCCATTATCAATGAGAACCATGGGCACAGTCTTTCCCCCAGTCTGTATGGTGATGTATAGAGCATCATTGTGTTTACTGCCATCTTCTGGTAGGTCTGCATCAGAAAATCGGATACTCAATGTCTTGGTTGATTGGGTCAAAGTGGCCACCAAAGCTTCTGGGCTTGTGTCCACAGGTGTATCAAGTTGACTCAAAGCTTCACTGAGAGCCTGGCGATGTGGGAATGAGGAAGCAAGGAGTTCCCAAATTGACACCTTAGCTTGAGTTTGTTTAAGCTGAGTGAGGACAAGGTCTTCTTCTGGCTCTGGTGTTTTCTTATGGGGGGGATTTGAGGTTGTAGGGGTTTTTCCCAGGTCAAGTGGCTGATATTGTCTTCCACTTCTTGTCAGAGCACTGACCTCTTCAGCGAGGTCGTTCAAATCTAACACACACACTTCATTCATTTCCAAAAGAAGTTTGAAAGGATCAAACAGCTCTTCTTCCACAGTAATGGCGTGGATGGAATGATTGGGCAAAGGGTTAGTGTTAATATTTGGTTGCCTCCTGAGGGGGATGATGTCACCACTATCCACCAGATCCTGGATGCGGTTTTTGAGTGTCCAGCAAGCATCTGTTTTATGCCCATTCCCTTGATGGTATTCACAATATTTATTGACTTTATAACTGGAAGGTAATGGGTTTGGAGGAGGTCTTGGGTCTAAAGGCTTCAAATATTTCCCTTCCACAGCCTTTTTAAACACCAAATGAAGGGGTACCCCAAGGTCAGTATATTGCCTTCTTGGCTGATTTCTCGGCCCAAGATTGCCCACACGTAAAGGATTCGCAGGGGCAATATTGGCCACTTGATTGACCTTGCTTGAGGAAGGAGTTTGGCTTTGTTTCTTATATTTCGATGCAGCCCCCTCATCCACTATTTTACCCAACTGTATCAAATCTTCTACCTTGGTTGCAGTTGCAATGAGTGATTTGAAAGTAGGTAGATATTGGGTTTGCAGTTGAGCCTGATATGTAGGTCTTAAATTCCTGATTATGATGTCAATCTGCTCTTGTTCAGAAGGGCGATTGATCATTTGGGCGGCCTTTGCCCTCCACCTCGTAAGGAACGAGGAGAAGGGTTCATTGTTGTTTTGTTTGGTAGTCTCAAGTTCTCTTCTGGTGACATCCACCTCAATATTGTAGTGGTATTGAGAGTTAAATGCATTGCAGATGTCTTCCCATGTATTGATCTTGGAATGGTCTAGACTCACAAACCATTTAAGGGCAGCCCCAGTCAGGGATTGTTGGAAGAGTTGAGCAAAGAGCTCATCATTTAAACCCCATGGGCTCAAGGCCCCCACATACATCTTCAAATGAGTTTTAGGGCAAGTGGTCCCATCAAATCTGTCCATCCCCGGCATCTTGAATTTTGGAGGTAATCTGGCTTGGGGAAACAAGGATAAGGAATCCATGTCTACCACCTCTTTGTGAGTTCTCATGGCAGTGATTGACCTCTCAAGCAATTCAAGTTTCCTTTTCAGTTCATCAGTTTCAGTCTTGGAGGGTGGATCCTCCAAATTGATGACAGGGGTATTAATCTGAGCAGTCACGGGAGTACTAGTTTGCCCCACAATGGGTTCCTTCCCCAAATTTTCAGGAGTAGGGACTGTCTTTGGTGCTCCTCCTAATTCAGCCAGGATGGCTACCCTTTGGGCGGCTAAAGCTTCATCAATTTTTTCTTGCATTCTAGCTTCAATTTCCTTAACCTGACCATCCAGCAAAGCCTTAATCTGTTCAATTGTGGCCATTTCGGTAATCGGAACAGTTGGTGAAGTTGGGGTAGTAGAACTTGTAGGGGATAGCACAGTTGGTGTTGGTGTGTCTGGTGTAGGTGAAGGCACACGGACAGAGGGTACCTGAAAAGGTCAAGGGCAAAAAAAATCAGGGTGGTGTGTAGGGTAGGAAAACTCTTGGTCCACTTATGTACATCAAAATTTTTCCCCAAAACGATGTTGTTATGTTGCATGAATGCACCTCATCACATCACAATTCATTTTAATGGAATGCGGTACTATCATTGGGTACATACAACCTAAGGGAAGGTTCTATTGTTATGTAAAAATAGAGAATCGGCTTATCATAGGGACCCTTGAGTCTTGAGTAAGATATACCTAACCACATGTGAAACAAGGAGTTTCGCGTGGGTCCAACAGTACGATTACTCATAGGCCACTCCAAAAGGATTGGAATGGTTTGCGACAACAGGGAGGACGCTTTGGCTGTCCGCCGGCATAATCAAGGAGACCTGCCGGTCAGCGCTACTTGCTATCCAGACTCAAAACTTTGAACAGAAAGAGAAGAAATTCATTTGAAAATGATTTTTTATGCAATGGAGGAAAATGATTCCCCCATATATGCGAGAGAAAAAGATTCTCTGAATGACAAAATAAATGCACAAGTAGTCAAACAATAGATCCATTAAAGGAAAAAAAAATTCCTTTTGTCAATTTTCAATCCAATATCTCCCAAGGAGGGGATATATAATGCTAGGGTACCCTGCAAAAATAAATAAAAATACCCTAAAGAAGGGCAAATCGGTTAAACAAATAATAACAATTTACTAGGATCCCATAAATCGTTTTTTATGGTCCCTAGTGTCAAATTAATCAAATGAGCAATAGTAGTCCACTTAGAATCCCATAAATCATTTTTATGGGTCCCCAGTGGAGTCGCCAGATTGTGAACCTCGGTTTTCCGCCCGAAAAGGATCCGGGCGAACGTTCACTCGTTGTCGGGAGTCGCCACTCAGTTTATTTTGTTCGAAGGGAAAACTAAGAAAACCCTTGTTTGACTCCAATAATGCATCCAATGTAAATGCTTCTAGTCTGCGAACCCAAGGAGGATTCGGGGACTATGCCATGCATTTGATTAACTTGCAACAATGGAACAAATTTAAAGACAAAAAGATTGTTTGTAGTTTGGTGGACTTGCTATTTGGGGTGAATCCCAAACATGCCTACATACTCCTGTTTGAATAGGAGATCAAAGCCCATGTAGTTCGGAAAAGCCTATTTAAAGGCGATAAAAATTTATGCTTCATGCATGTGTGTGTGTATGCTTCTTGCATTTGTCGGGCTTTTTGCCAAATTGGTGAGATTTAGCAGTTAGTGCTAAATGTTGAAATTTAGGTACTTTGTACCAAAAGAGTGCAATATGGCTTCATGCCAAAAGATTGATTGATTGTGAAATTTAGGTACTTCGTACCAAAGTGAGACAATTTAGGCTTCGTGCCAAAGATTCATTTTAATAATGCCGTTTAGGTACTTAGTACCAGAGAGGTGCAATTGAGGCTCCGTGCCAAAAGTTGACTTTAATTGTGAAATTTAGGTACTTTGTACCAAAGGGGATTCAATTTAGGCTTCGTGCCAAAGAGGCTGATTGATTAGTTCATTAGGCCCTCGGACCTTAAAGGATTGAAATTGAGAAGAAGATCAGAATGCTTATGATATGCTCGAATTGACTGAATATGAATTATGATATTACCTTGATTAGAATTTTTCCACTTCTAAGTTCCAGATCTTGTTTCTTGCACTTTTGAGTATGATTCTTGCTTTCTACAACACAATATTAGAAATTCTTAAGCATAAAAATTTCGTCAGCATATGGGCGTAGAAAGTCCAAAAGTCCCTCCTTTTGAAAATCTGAAGCCTATTTATAGGCAAAATCGGGCTAGACGGCGGCCGGGCCGCCAGCCACAGCGGACGAACCGCGGTGAACAGCAGACGAGCCGCGGCGAACGGCGGCTGGGCCGCCGGAAACACGGCGGCCGGGCCGCGGTCCTGGCCCACCGCGACTCGCGCTACTTCTGCTAAAACCGACTTTCCGGGAGCTACGGGCCTCCAAAAATTATTCCGAGACCATACCCGTGATCCTTGCGTCGCACCGTACATTTCAAGTACCATATTGATATATTTCCGGTGAACTTTACCGGGGACGTCCGGTCCGGCCTGGTTTTCAGTAGTCTGAGAAAATTGGTCTTCCGAGCCTCAAAATTCTAGTGTTCACAATTCACAATTCTCATAGTGTAACAGACCCAGTCTCTTGGACCATCAACTCAACACATATGAGGAGATCCTCAACCCGGCAAGACTGTTACCTTTCATCATTTCTTAGGCATGCCACCCAAATCCAGAACTCTGAAACTGAATAACATATTAAACAAACAATTCATTTATTATATAGTTACCATTTCCATTCTCAAATTCTCATCACATTTAGGCAAACATGCCTTCTTTCTTTCAATATCATCATCATAGCCAATCACAATGGCATTGTCTCATATCATGTCTTATTTGAATTATTATTTCAATTTCAATGTATATTATTCATGAAACACATAACCATTCACAATGCATAACATAACATTGTTCAATCTCAACAATGCAATTAGGGCAAAGAACAATTGATATGATTCATATGAATAATACATTCTGGTTTTAGACTCCATTTTATCCTTATTTTGAAAAATTGTATAAAATAATCTACTTGATTTAAAATTCTACAATTTTTACATAATTTAGTTTTGTATCTTAAAATCATTCCTTTAAAATTTCAGATCAAACTGAACACAAAATCTTGGTCAAATAGTTCACCTAACCAGACTGCCCCAATTGCCCTGCATCCTGGCAGCAGTTCTGAACTTTGTGAATTCCATAAATCAAATTCAATCAACGTGGTTCTAAATTATTTTTCTCAAATACTAGACTCACTAAGCAACAACATATCCAAAATTCAATTGGATATGATTTTTCTACATTTTATTAAAAATCCCGAAATATAGCTGTCTCAGTTAAGGTACCTGCTGGAACAGTTCTACTAAAAATAATCTTTCTAAACTCATAACCATTCCAAAATCGAATCAACATATTTTTCAGTCATTCTAGACTCATAGAGGCACAACATATCAAAAATTCACTTCAAGAACATTTTTCTATAATTAATTAAAAATCATACAAGTTACAGCCTTTACTAATTGTAAAACAGAAAAAGAATTCACTAAACACACTCTTACTCTTCCATCACCAACACCAACCTAGCTTCTTATCTTTAATTCCATTTCAACACTTGAGAATAAATCATAAACACATCTCATCATCAAATCATCAAACCCTAATTAACTTCCCATACCACTTCAAAAGTAGGAAAGAAATCAAAGGAAAGATCTTACCTTAGTTAAAACTTCTTGAATCAACACTTAAACACTTAATCTTCCTTCAATTTGAGCTCAACACATCAAGATCCTCTCTTCACCACTTGCTTTCCTTTCTCTATGGAGGAGCCGGCCACACACATGAAGAAGAAGAAGAAATTATGAATAAACCAAAGTCAACTCTTCTTTAAATCTCCACCAAGAGTTCCAATTCAAGCAATTACTTAATTACCCTTAATCATTTAATTTAACTTTTGTCTCATGTATGCCCATGATAGTAATTACACATATCACATAAAAATATCTCTCTTCCTTTGACTCTTCCTTTGACCCATTTATATGTTATATATATCCTCATATACACAATATATACCATTCTCTCTAAACCCTAATTCTTTCCCAATACACATATACACAAGCATTCTCCTCCCAATTTCTTTTCTTATCCCATCATATACATTCAATCCAATTTATAACAATAAAAACAACAACAATATGCAAAACTTCTAGGGCATAAATGAGGATATTACACTCACGATGCATGGTGGTGGGATGAGGAGGTTCAAAAAGCTATTAAGGCTAAGAGGGAATGGTATAAAAAGTTACCGAATGCGGTTAATAGCGAGGCCTTTGAGGAATATAAGAGGGCTAAGAAAGAGGCAAAGAAGGCTGTTAGTGTAGCTCGTGGCAGAGCCTTAGAAGAGATTTATCAAAAGTTAGGTACTAAAGAGGGAGAAATGGGCATTTATAAGATTGCAAGGATGAGAGAAAGGAAAAACAGAGATTTAAGCCAAGTCAAATGTATAAAGGACGAAGATCAACGGGTGTTGACAGGAGATGTTGAGATTAAGGAGAGGTGGAAGGCTTATTTTGAGCAGTTATTCAACCCTGAACATGAACAAGATTTTCAAGGTCTTCTTGCAACAAATGGTTATATCAGCTGGTCTAGGAGGATCTTGCATAGTGAAGTAAGAGAAGCCTTGAAGTATATGAAAGTTGGTAAAGCTTGTGGCCCGAATGGTATTTCTATAGAGGTTTGGAAGAACCTTGGAGAGGTTGAAGTTGCCTGGTTAACTAAACTCTTTAATGCTATTGTGAAAGGACGTAAGATGCCGAATGCCTGGAGGAAGAGTATCCTGGTACCCATATATAAAAATAAGGGAGACATTCAATGCTGTACAAATTATCGGGGTATCAAACTTATGAGCCATACTATGAAATTATGGGAAAGGATTATTGAACACAGATTGAGGAAGCTTACAAGAGTTTCGGAGAATCAGTTTGGGTTTATGCCATGGAGATCTACCATGGAGGCTATTTCTCTTCTAAGAAGACTAATGGAATTGTATCAAGAGAAGAAGAAAGATCTCCACATGGTATTTATTGACTTGGAGAAAGCCTATGATAGAGTACCAAGAGAAGTGTTATGGTGGGTTTTGAAGAGGAAAGGAGTCAACTGCAAATATATCAACATCATCAAGGACATGTATGAGAATGCATCCACTAGTGTGAAAACACCTGGTGGAGACGCTAAGGCTTTCCCGGCCATGAGTCCATACTTATTTACCCTGGTTATGGACGAGCTAACTAGAAGCATACAAGACGATGTTCCTTGGTGTATGTTGTTTGCTGATGACATTATTTTAATTGATGAGACTAGTGCTGGTGTAAACCGTAAGTTGGAAGTGTGGAGAAAAACCCTCGAGGACAAGGGTTTTAAGTTAAGTAGGAGTAAAACGGAATATATGCACTGTGAGTTCAGTCTAAGGAAGAAGCAGGAACATGAGGTTAAGTTGGATGGAGTTTTGGTGCCTAAAACCAAGCAGTTCAAATATTTGGGTTCGGTGTTCTAGAATGATGGCCGTATAGATGAAGATATGGCTCACAGAATACAGGTAGGGTGGTTGAAGTGGAAGGGTGCGACGGGGGTTCTATGTGATAAGAAAATACCTTTGAAAGTGAAAGGTAAATTCTATAGGACGGTTGTTAGGCCTGCGATGCTCTATGGTAGTGAGTGTTGGGCACCAACGGGACAACATTTGCATAAGATGAGTGTGGTAGAAATGAGGATGCTAAGATGGATGTGTGGACATACCAGACTGGACAAAATTAAGAATGTTCATATTCGACAAAAAGTCCAAGTAGCGGATGTCGGAGATAAGGTGAGGGAAGGAAGACTTAGATGGTATGGACATGTTTTAAGAAGAACTCCTAATACTGCGGTTCGTAAGTGTGAGAATTTGTTGATTGATGGGGCTAGAGGTCGTGGAAGATCTAGAACTGTGTGGAAGGAGGTGATAGCAAGAGACTTACGTGTCTTAGATCTTGATGCGAATTTGATTAATGACAGACTTGAATGGAGACGTAAAATCCGTGTCTTGGAAGGGGCCTAAGGCTGGAGTATCTTTTTTGGTGTCTTTTGAGCTTATTTTGTTGAGGATCCATACAACCGACCCCAACTTGTTTGGGACTAAGGCTTAGTTGTTGTTGTTGTTGTTGTATTGTAAAAATACGGAGATTAAGTTAGATCAGAGATTTTTAACACTTCTTTTTTGCACGTAGATTTATTAAGACTGGTACTATTTATTAGCTGTTTGAATCATTTAACATAGTAGACAAAACGCATTATTTTCTTTTAATACAATGGATCAAAAAATATTATATATATACATTTTTCTTACTCATTTACTAATTTTTTAAAATTTTTCATAAAATAAAAAAATAATTAATTAATTAACTTAAAATATAATTTATATTAACTAATTTTAAATTATATTTTATACACACACTTTTTTATATTTTATCTTTTTTTAAAAAAAAATCTAATATATACCATACAAATTATTTAAAAATATTTTTAATATATTATTTTAGTATATATGGATACTTTTTTTATGTCCACTAAAATTTATGTAATAATTATTTTTAAATTATTTTTAGTATTTTTGAGAAATTATTTAAAAATATTTTTTTAAGATATACCCATATATATTCACGTATTTCAACATATATCCACATATAGTCATATAGACTTACATATATCTACATATACCTACATATACTTATATATATTATTATTATATTATTTATATTATTTATTTTTTTAAACAAGTTTTAATTATTTTTTAAAATATTAAATTAAAAATATAAATTTAACTAGCATATATTATTATATATAATATATATCGACGTATAACTAAATATAAATTACTTTTATCCTATTATTTTTTTTTAAATTTTAACAAGTATACATTATATATAATATATATCGGCATATAACTAATAATATTATATTATATTTTTATTCTTTTAAAATTTATGTTAGTAATATTATTATATAAATTATATACCAATATATAATTAAATTTATATCACTTTTATATTCTTTTTTTTATTTAACTAGTATATATAACATATATTATTCTTTAATTAAATTATATGTAAAATATACTCATATATTCTTCTAAATAACATTATTTAGTTAAAGTATATTTAACATATATCTGTATATATTCACATATATCATTCTTTAATTAAAGTATATATATACCCACATATACCTATAAATATCATTTTTTAGTTAAAGTATATATAACATATACCTACATATATCCATATATACCATTTTTTAGTTAAAATATATGTAACATATACCCACATATACCTATAAATATCATTATTTAATTAAAATATATTTAACATATATCTACATGTATCATTCTTTAGTTAAAGTATATGTAATATATATCCACATATACAGACAAATATCATTCTTTAATTAAAGTTTATGTAACATATACCCTTATATATCTATAAATAATATTCTTTAATTAAATTAAATATAACATATATCTATATATATCCACATATACCATTCTTCAGTTAAAGTATATGTAATATATACTTACATATACCTATAAATAATATTTTTTTAGTTAAAGTATATGTAACTTATACCTGCGTATATCCACATATATCATTCTTTAGTTAAAATATATGTAATATATACCACATATACCTATAAATGGCATTCTTTAATTAAAGTATATGTAACATATACCAACATATATTTAAAAATAATATTTTTTTAATTAAAGTATATGCAACATATACCTATATATATCCACATATACTATTATTTAGTTAAAATATATGTAATATATACTCACATTTACCTATAAAATAATATTATTTAGTTAAAGTATATGTAATATATACCAACATATATTCACATATATCATTTTTTTAGTTAAAATATATGTAATATATATCCACAAATACTTACAAATACCATTCTTTAATTAAAGTATATATAACATATACCTACATATATCCACATATACTATTCTTTAATTAAAGTATATGTAACATAAACTCACATATACCTAAAATATATCATTTTTTAGTTAAAATATATATAATATATACCTACATATATCCATATATACTATATTTTAGTTGAAATATATATAACATATACCTATATATACCTACAAATATCATTATTCAATTAAAGTATATGTAATATATATCTACATATATCATTCTTTAGTTAAAGTATTTGTAACATATACCCATATATACCTATAACATTTTTCATAAAAATGGAATTATGTTATTCTTTTCAAATTTAACTCATATATATCTAATTATATGTAACATATACCGATATATATATCAATATATATTATTATTATTTTTAATATATCTAGTTATATAACAACCCCACACCCAATATACGCACACCGCATACACACACACTATATGCGATATACGTATAGAGGATATAAGGGTGTCACGGTCCATTTTAAACAAACCAAACTAATCCATAAAACTTTAAAATCAAATCATTATAAATTAATGTAAGTAAACTTAAAACATTTAAGTTATTATATAGAAAGTAATAGATGAAACATCCCTTGTTAAAATACATATTCATATATCTATATATCATCATTACCCAAAAGTTTATCCAAAACAGTCTGTTCAAAACATTTGTTAATATAAGTAGTGGAAAATACATATGTATATATATCAAAATCAATGTTTACAAAATTATAGAATTTATACATGTTGGCAGTTCGTCTCTGATCTTGATGTCCACAACTTAACACTGCTCTAATAATCTCAAGCCTAGACTCAACTCGGTCTAGACAAGCTCTCCGGTACAACCGGATCTACCTTGTCACCTGCACGATGAACCACAATCGCGCTAAGCAAAAAGCTTAGTAGTACAAACTTTTATTCAATAAAGATCAATGCGATGCTCATACACAATACATATGAATATATATATATCAAGTCATTACATTATATCTCAACATATTAATCATTTGCATCATATTTCATAATTTACATTAAAACAAAGACAAGCATGGGCCCAAAAGAATCTAATATGCTATTCAAAGTTCAGAGTTACTGCTTTGGTCCATATTGACACCTTGTGTCTAGCCCCGTAGGCAATATATATATCCATAGATAATGTAACAGACCCAGTCTCATGGACCTCAACCCGGCTAGACCCTTGGGCCCCAGTATCTTGGTCCTCAACCCGGCTAGACTGTTACTATTTTTGAGGCTTACGACCTAGTCTTTTCATCTCAAAAACATCATATTTCATATTTATCAGCTGGACTCGGCTTACGACCCGGTCTTTTCACCTACCCAGCAATTCATAGGCATGCCGCCAAACCCAGAACTCTGAAAATTGAATAACATACTAGGCACACAATTAATTCATTTATCTCATTATTATTTTCTTTCACAATTCATTTCTCATTTCATTTCTCATAATCAACTAGGCTCATTGCCTTATTATATCCTCATTTTCTCATCTTTTCTCATTCTTATCTTTTGTATTAATATCAATTTGTTACATTATATTTTCACATATCATATCACTTTATTCAGCATTTCTTTTTATGTACAACTCATTACTCAATTGCATTGATACATCAACATAATTCACATCATGCATATCATAATATATAACTCATTCATCAACAATATATCAATTAACTTAACAAATTTCTCCACTAAATGTGTTAAGTCTCAATGTCATGTAAATGTATGCAATCATTCAAAGTTTGTACTTACCTTTTAAAGAAACAACACTCTATCAACTTCCTCTTCCAAGATATCCCTCAAACCTTTGCTAGGGTAACACAATTCTCTTCAAAACCTAATCCAAAGGTGATCAACAACACTCACTTAGTGATACACATAGGAGAATAAGGAAGAGAACTATCTAGGGCAAACTCTACACTTGACAAGCTCAACAACACGGGCGTGTCCCTGACCGTGCCCTAAACCCATAACACATAAGCTTTGACAAGCTCAGTGGCATCGGCGTGTCACTGCACGTGTCAATTCTCCTCCAACACAGAAACTATGACACGCTCAGTAACATGGGCATGTCACTTGACGTGTCAATCTTCCAACAACACAGTAGTTATGACACGCTCAGTGACATGGGCATGTCACTGGCCGTGTCAATGCTACTACAACACAGAAGCTGTGACACACTTAGCAATATGGGCGTGTCACTGCTCGTGTCAACAACCCAGAAAACAGAACCAATAATACGCCCAAAGACATGGCCGTGCTCCTGGGCGTGTCAGGCCAAACTGAAATCGACACCCAAAACACCACATCCAACAAACATCTTCCAAAAACCATATCAACAACACACAAACTCAATCAAAACTATCAACAATCCATATAATACTTGAGTAAACCTTAAAACAACTCAATTACAAACATCAAAACACAATATCAACCATATCTCACAACTAAAACTCACAACACCCACAACTCTTGTCTCTTTCACCAAACTTAACCCTTTTCTCTTCAATCCAAACCCAAAAATCAAAGTTACCTAGACAAAACACTTCAAACACACCAAAAACACATCTACAACAACCATTCCAACAAACCCATAAACACAACTCAAAAGAAAACAAAGAAACAAGTTGAAAACTTACCAAAAGTGAAGAAAATCCTTAAAACTCCAACTTGATCTCTTGAAAACCTTCAATCTCTTGAGTTTGGAAGCAACAAAATCTCTTTTCCTTTGGTTGATAATGGTGGCCGGCTCACTAGAAAAAAAAAGAAGAAGATGAAGATGAAAGAAGAAGAAGAAAGAAAGGAAGTCAACCTTAAACAACCACTCTCTCCTCAAATCACTCTCCACCAAGCAAATAAATAATATAATATTCAACCCACTTACATCATCTTCCACTAACTCTAATTAATTCTATTTAATTAATTAAAATATCTCTTTTGACTTATAAAACCCATTGACTTGTATATATTTTGTATATATCCTCATATATGCAACATATACACATCTCCTCTTATTTCATTAGTCATATATACACTTTAAATTATTTAATCCAATTCTCACAAATAAGCATTCCAAAATTTTAGGGTACTATATGGGATATTACAAGTTATATATAACATATATTCTTTACTTAAAATATTAACATACATAAACATATAGTAAGATATACCGCATATATCTATATATACTTATTGTCTTGGAAAAAGAATATCAGTATGCAGTTCCTATTTCTTATTATAATAATAACTTAGTATATGAATGTATATATAACATATACCTACATATATGGTGTATATTACATATACAGTATTAGTATATGTAATATACTGATACTATATATGTAACACCCCTATACCTAATATACGTACACCACATATACTCTTAATATGAAATATACATATAGAAGATATAAGAATGTCACAGTCTATTTTGCATCAAACAAATCTTTTAAAACTTTAACATCAAATAGTCATTATAAATAGTAATAGATAAAACATTCCTTATTACAGTACTTTTACATATATCTTCATTACCTTAAAAGTTTATCCAAAGCATTTGTTTATTAAGTAGCGAAATATATATATTTATACAACAAAATCAATATTTACAAAACATAGAGTTTATACATGCTGGCTATTCGTCTATGATCTTGAAGTCCAAAAATCAACACTTCACAAGGAATCACAAGCCTAGGCTCGACTCGGTCTAGCTGAACTCTCCGGTTCAACAGGATCACCTGCGCGATAAATCACAATCACGCTAAGCCAACGGCTTAGTGGTACTAACCATGATAATAATATGATTCAATGTAATGCCAATGTCAAACTTTCAATAATTAGAAGCAATATACAAGGATACCATATTTCATAACATTAAGTCTAATTACATTGTTCAAGTATTCCATCATTCATGAATCACATTTAAGCAAAGACAAGCATGGGCCCAAAAGAAACTAATATGTCATTCAAATTCTGGAGTTACTGTTTTGGTCTAATAATCACATTTATCAAGCCCGTAGGCGAATCATTATCACAATGAGTAACATCTCATATGTAGCATCCAAATTAGGCTTTAAGTACTAGGCCCAACCAAGCTTCAAGGGGAGCATAGCATCAACCCAACCTGGCTTCGAGGACCAAGCCCAACCCAGCTTCAAGGGATTGTTACTTTTAGGCATGCCACCAATAATAAAACTCTGAAATTTGAATAACATATTAGGCACACAATTCTTTCTTTATTTCATTATCAAATCCATTCTTATTTTCTCATGATCAACTAGGCAACAATGCCTCAAATATTTCATTTACATCATTATAGCCAACACCAATGGCTTTACATATCATCATTAGGGTATTACATAACCAATTGCATTGTACATACATTTTGAATGATCGTTATATATTTCACATATGCAAATCATAGCATTTATCAAATGTATCAACAATGTAATAGATTACTTAACAAGTTTACAACCAAATGTGTTAAGTTTCAAATTCGTATAAATGCATGCAACCATGTAAGATTTGTACTTACCTCCAAGAGCAACTCACACCAATTCCACACTTCTCTTCCAAGAGTCCTTCAAGACTTGGATTAGGGCAACTCAAACTCTTCAAAACCTAATCCAATTGTAATTATACACACTCACTTAGTGATACACATAAGAAAATAAGAGCAAGAACCAACTAGGGCAAACTCTACACATGACACGCTCAACAACACGGGCGTGCCCTTGATCGTGCCCTAAATCCACAACACAGAAGCTTTGACATGCTCAGTGACTGTGTCAATCCTCCCAACAACACAGTAGCTATGACACGCTCAGTGACATGGGCATGTCACTGGACGTGTCAATCTACCAATAACACAGTAGCTATGACACGCTCAGTGACATGGACGTGTCACTGGACGTGTCAATACTACTCCAACACAGAAGCTGTGACACGCTCAGTGACATGGGCGTGTCACTGCTCGTGTCACAAGCCCTGAAAATAGAACCATCGACACGCCCAAAGACTTGGCCGTGCTCATGGGCGTGTCAGGCCAAAAACCCTAATTCCGACACCAACAATACCACATCCAACAAACATCTTACTTAACCCTTTTCCACTCCAAACAATCTTACCCAAAACCATCAATAAACCATAATAAACTTGCATAACATCAAAATAACTCAATAACATGTATCAACACACAAACACAACCATATTTCACAACTCAACAAAAACACAATCCACAACTCTTATTTCTTCACCAAACCTAACATTTTCTTCAATCCAACCCCAAAATCAAAGCCAATAAGACCAAACAACCTCAAACATACCAAAATCAATCAAGAACACATCTACAACAACCATACACCTAACTCAAATACACAAACTCCAAAAGAAAACAAAGGAACAAGTTGGAAACTTACCAAAAGTAAAGAAATTCCTTAGAATTCCAACTTGATCACCTGAAACACCCTTCAATCTTGAGTGAGAAATCACAAAACCTCTCTTTCCCTTTAGCTATGGTGATGGCCGGCTAACCCAAAAGAAGAAAGAAGAAGATGATAGAAAAGTCAAAACAATCACCTCTCTTAACCACACAAAACCCTTTTTAATCTCAACCAAGCAATTCATATGTTAAAATAATACAAATATCATCTTCCACTTAATTTAATTTCTATCTTAAATAATTTAAATATCTCATTTGACCATCACACTTGTTGACTTGTATATGTTGTATATATATCTCTATATATACAACATTTACTCACTCTTTCTTTTCCTCTCTCACCACTTAATATCATATAATTCCATTTCAACAATAAACATTCCAAAATTTTAGGGTATAGTTTGGGATATTACAATTCTCCCCCTCTACAAATAAATTTCATCCTCGAAATTACCTGATCTCAAGTCTGGAATAATTGAGGATACTGGTCTCGCATCACTTGCTCACTCTCCCAGTCACCTCTTCCTTAACATGATTCTTCCAAAGAACCTTCACAAGTGGCACTTTATTATTTCTCAACTCTTTTACTTCATGTGCCAAAATAGCCACTGGTTCTTCTTCAAAAGTCAGATCCGGACTCACCTCAATGGATTCCACTGAAAAAACATGAGATGGGTCTGACCTGTACCTCCGTAGCATAGAAACATGTAAGACATTGTGAATTCTATCCAATTCAGGCGGTAAAGTGAGTCGATAAGCAACTGGTCCAACTCTTTCCAGTACTTCATAAGGTCTAATTAAACGAGGACTCAGCTTCCCTTTGCGGCCAAATCTCAAAATTCTCTTCCAAGGAGACACTTTCAAAAATACTTTATCTCCTACATTAAACTCTATGTCTCTTCTTTTCAAATCCGAATAAGATTTCTATCGGTCTGAGGCTGCTTTCAACCGATCTCGAATTATCTTTACTTTCTCTTTTGTTTCTTTAATCAAATTAGGACCAACCAATCTACCTTCTCCAACTTCATCCCAACATAGAGTTGTCCTGCATCTTCTGCCATACATGCCTTATAAATTGCCATTCTAATGCTGGAATGATGACTATTGTTATAAGCAAATTCCATCAATGGCAAAAATCTATCCCAATTTCCAGAGAATTCAATGACACAGCTTCTCAACATATCCTCCAAAATCTGTATCACTCTCTCTGACTGTCCATCTTTCTGAGGATGAAAAGCAGTGCTGAAATGCAACTGAGAACTCAAAGCATTATGCAAACTCTTCCAAAATCTTGAAGTGAACCGGGGATCTCAATCAGAACCAAAGAAATTGGGACTCCATGCAATCTTACTATCTCACTAATATACAGCTCAGCCAACTTTTCAAGAGAATAGTCCATCCGAACTGGAAGAAAATGAGCTGTCTTCGTCAACCGATCAACAATCACCCAAATGGCATCATACTTCTTCTGAGTCAAAGGCAAACCAGTCACAAAATCCATCGTTACTCGCTCCCATTTCCATTCTGGCACTGTTAAAGGTTGGAGCAACCCTGTTGGAACTTGGTGCTCAGCCTTCACTCTCTGATAAGTGAGACATTTAGACACAAATTCCGCTATATCCCTCTTCATACTTGACCACTAATAATGTTTCTTCACATCATGATACATCTTAGTACTCCCAGGATGCATAGCAAAAATCGACTGATGTGCTTCCTCCAAAATAATCTTTTTTAATCTTGCATCATCAGGAACACACAATCTATCTTTGTACCAAAGACTGCCATCATCTCTCATAAGAAAATCTCGGCTCTCCCCCTTTTGGCAATCTGATACAACTTTCTGAATTCTTTCATTTGCCAACTGAGCCTCTCTAATCTGATCCAGCAAGACTGGCCTTAATTGTAAATGAGCTAACAAAGCATCATCATCACATCAAAACTAGCATTCAACGCTCTCAATTCAACAAGCAACAAGAGTGAATAAGCAGTCAAACCTGCTAAAGACTTTCGACTTAAGGCATCAGCAACAACATTTGCCTTACCAGGATGATAGTCAATCAAACAATCATAGTCTTTAATCAACTCTAACCACCGTCTCTGCCGAAGATTCAGCTCTCTTTGAACACCCAAGTATTTCAAACTCTTGTGATCTGTATAGATGAAACACTTCTCCCCATAAAGATAATGTTGTCAAATCTTCAAAGCAAAAACTATGGCTACCAACTCCACATCATGCGTCGGATAGTTCAACTCATGTGGCTTCAACTGCCGAGAAGCATAAACTATGACTCTACCCTCCTACATCAAAACACAACCTAAACCACTATGTTAAGCATCACTGTAAATCACATATGGTTTACCTTCCACAGGTAGGGTAAGAACAGGAGCTTGAGTCAACATTTCCTTCAACTGCTCAAAGCTTGCTTGACACTGATCTGTCCACACAAATCTAACTCCCTTTCGAAGTAATCTAGTGAGTGGAGTAGCTATCAAAGAAAAACCCTTCACAAAACTTCGATAATAGCCTGCCAAACCCAGCAAACTTCTAACTTCAGTCATAGTCTTCGGTGGACTCCAATTTAAAATGGCTTTGACTTTACTCAAATCAACTCTTATACCATCTGCTGACACCACATGACCGAGAAAAGTTACTTGATCAAGCCAAAACTCACACTTAGATAGCTTAGCATACAATTGCTTCTCTCTCAAGGTCTGCAACACAATCCACAAGTGCTTATCATTAAGCGAATACACGAAGATATCATCGATAAAGACCACCACAAACTGATCTAGATAGGGTCTAAACACCCTATTCATCAAATCCATGAAAGCTGCTGGTGCATTCGTCAATCCAAAAGGCATCACCAAAAACTCATAATGCCCATACCTTGTATGGAAAGTTGTCTTAGATACATCTTCAGCTCTGACTCTCAACTGATGGTACCATGATCTCAGATCAATCTTGGAAAATACTGTTGCTCCCTTCAACTGATCAAAGAGATCATCTATCCTAGGCAAATGATACTTATTCTTGATAGTCACCTTATTCAACTGTCTACAATCGATGCACAATCTTAAAGTACCATCCTTCTTCTTTACAAACAAAACAGGTGCTCCCCATGGAGACACACTAGGGCGAATAAACCCTTTATCTAACAACTCCTGCAACTACACCTTCAACTCTCTCAACTCAGCAGGTGCCATTCGATAGGGAGTAATAGAGATGAGAGTGGTACCAGGCAACACATCGATACCAAACTCAACTTCTCTCTAGGGGGTATCCCTGGCAACTCCTTAGGAAAAATATCTGAGAATTCAGCAACTGTGGGTATACTATCAAGTTGAGAGCCCATTACTCTGGTATCTACAACATACGCAAGATAAGCTTCACATCCTTTTTTAATCAACCTCCTAGCGGCAACAGCTGAAACAAACAATGATGAAAGATGTCTCTGCTCACTAGATACCATAACACTTCTACCATCACTGGTTCTCAAAGTAACACACTTATTCTGACAGTCTACCACAACTCCATGCCTAGACAACCAATCTATGCCTAAAATCAAATCATACTCTTTAAAAGGCATTTCAATCAAATCACCCAAAAATTCCTCATCTTACACCACAACTGAAATATCACGATGCACTATGCTAACTACCACATTATGCCCTAAAGAATTTGTTACCAAAACATCAAATCCTAAGGACTCAGAATGCAATTCAGTCACAGGCAAGATAGATACACTTATGTATGAATGCGTAGATCCTGGATCAATTAGAGCAAGAACTGAAATGCCAAATAAAGAAAATGTACCCGCAATGACAGTTGAAGCATCCGGCTGCCTCTGCATCACATACACTCGCTGAGATGGCCGAGCCTCATCTGGCCTACTGCTTCCGGATGAAGAACCTCCTCTTTGACCAAACACAGGTCGACAATCTCTACTAAAACCTCTACCACTATGACCTCCTCTCACACTAGGTTGAGAAACTGCAGAATCTGCCTGTCTATCCTTCTATAGCTATGGGCAATCTTTGATGAAATGATCCGATGACCCACATTTAAAACACACTCTTGATCCACCCATCTTCCAGCAAGCACTCCCATGTGCCCTACCATAATGGACACATGTAGGTAGAATAGATCTATGAACCACTGGAGTCGGAGCACTAGCTACAGAGACTGTAGGTCTCGGTCTCTGCCTCTGATACTGAACTGACCTACCAGACTGCCTCTGGCTCCTACTGACCCTCGGAACAAAGCTTCCTCTGCCTCTCTTCATAGATGAAGACCCTGCCTCAAACTGGGGTCTCCTAACTCTAGTCTCCTCCTCAGTAGCACCTGTTGCAATACCCTGAGCTCTCTCAACACTTCTAGCTGCTGCAACCAATTGAGAAAAATCTTGATACCAAGAACCAGCAACAATATATAAGATAGAGGGTCTCAACCCCTCCTCAAATCTCCTGCACCGGTCAATCTCATCTAAAATAATCCCACCAGCATAATGACTCAACCGGATAAACTCAATCTCATATTCTGTCACTGTCCGGTTATCTTGTCTCAGATTCAGAAACTCCATCTTCTTGGCATCCTTATACTCCCTCAGAGTATACTTCTGCTCAAACTCCCTCAGAAAATCAATATAAGACAAGGTCGATGGATCATCCATGGCATGTGGAACCGTCTTCCACCAATCATAAGCATCTCTCTGCAGAAGTGATCAAGCATAATAAAATTTCTTTTCAGGAGTAGTTTGCAACTGGATAAATACCCTCTGAACTCTATCCAGCCACTGTTCAGCCACTGCAGGATCTGTAGTGCCAAAGAAATTCTCAGCCCTATACTTCCTCAATTTATCATACTGTCTCACCGGTACTTATGGCTGTGGTTGCGGTGGTGGCTGCTGTACTGGAGCTTACCTCAATAATTCTACCATATACCGTAACCAAACCGGCAGAATCTCATCAGCAGCTGGTCTCCCTAGCACAGGAACAGGTGCCTCTCCAGCTCTCTCAACCCTAGCTCCATCTCTACCCTCTTCAAGAGCTACACTCTCAGCACTACCTTCTATGGACTGACGTGACTGAGACGCCATCACTACCTACATTTGCAAACACAGCAGAAATTATCTCATCAAAGATTAGAAACTGCCAGTGCCAAAGCATGTATTTTATTCTAAAACCATATTTTAAAATCAAAATTTTCTATTTCTTACCATTCACCTAGGTTGAGAACCTCAAACCTAGGCTCTGATACCAAAACAATTGTAACACCCCTATACCCAATATACGTACACCACATATACTCTCAATATGTAATATACGTATAAAAGATATAAGAATGTCACAGTCTATTTTGCATCAATCAAATCTTTTAAAACTTTAACATCAAATAATCATTTTAAATAGTAATAGATAAAACATTCCTTATTACAGTACTTTTACATATATCTTCATTACCTTAAAAGTTTATCCAAAGCATTTGTTTATTAAGCAGCGGAATATACATATTTATACAACAAAATCAATATTTACAAAACATAGAGTTTATTCATGCTGGCAATTCGTCTCTGATCTTGAAGTCCAAAAATCAACACTTCACAAGGAATCACAAGCCTAGACTCGACTCAGTCTAGCTGAACTCTCCGGTTCAACCGGATCACCTGAGTGATAAATCACAATCGCGCTAAGCCAACGGCTTAGTGGTACTAACCATGATAATAATATGATTCAATGTAATGCCAATGTCAAACTTTCAATAATTAGAAGCAATATACAAGGATACCATATTTCATAACATTAAGTCTAATTACATTGTTCAAGTATTCCATCATTCACGAATCACATTTAAGCAAAGATAAGCATGGGCCCAAAAGAAACTAATATGTCATTCAAATTCTAGAGTTACTATTTTGGTCTAATAATCACATTTATCAAGCCCGTAGGCGAATCATTATCACAATGAGTAACATCTCATATGTAACATCCAAATTAGGTTTCAAGTACTAGGCCCAACCAAGCTTCAAGGGGAGCATAGCATCAACCCAACCTGGCTTCAAGGACCAAGCCCAACCCAGTTTCAAGGGATTGTTACTTTTAGGCATGCCACCAATAATAAAACTCTGAAAATTGAATAATATATTAGGCACACAATTCTTTCTTTATTTCATTATCAAATCCATTCTCATTTTCTCATGATCAACTAGGCAACAATGCCTCAAATATTTCATTTACATCATTATAGCCAACACCAATGGCTTTACATATCATCATTAGGGTATTACATAACCAATTGCATTGTACATACATTTTGAATGATCGTTATATATTTCACATATGCAAATCATAGCATTTATCAAATGTATGAACAATGTAATAGATTACTTGTAACACCCCTTCCCAACCTACATGTGTAAGTCGAGTAGAGGCGCCACACTATCCTAATGTTGCTACCAATTTACTTAGTCAAATTTTAGTTCTGATTTTTACAGAAATTTTGCCATAGTTCCGCCTAGAAATTTGGATCCCAAGTGTCGACAAAACTTGTTTTTTTTTTATTTTTGAAAACATTTTACACAGACCATTATAATTACCATCAAATTTAATGCACTCCCAATGAATCCTCCTTATACCCTCAACTACAAACCTGCACAAAGAGTTCACACTTCTAATATAACATAAAGTAAAGATTTATGATTATTACATACTACTAACATACAATTATAACATAAAAAAATCTCTTTTATATTTATTCATATACATGCCACAACTAGCTAACTCATAATGGAACTAAAAGATCTACCCCTGAGATTTGCTGTGGTCTGGTCGTTGCTTCCCCAAGATTTATCTACTGCTTCGAACCTACGAGTCAAGGAAAACTTAACTCGCTGAGCGTTGTCGCTCAGTGGGTACTTTACCAATAAAAATAAAAGTAGTACATGAAAGTATTCGAAGTAAAAAGGAAATAATAAAATCAACAATCAACCAACATTATACCAATAGAAATCGTGATACATTCAGTATGATATGCTTTCAATAATGTAAAATCATAATTCAAATTCAATTGCATTATATAGTTCAACGAAAAATAATATGTCTTTGATCCAGGCTCTACTGGTATATAGGGAACCATAGTGATAAGGCAGTGGCCCTCACCACTGTAACATAGGTGGCCCTCACCACTGATATCAGATCACAGGAATGGCCCTCACCATCCTGGTTATAACCAATGGGCCTCCCCATTGGCTTCAGTGGCCTCACCACTGAATAACATATCATATCACAATAATGAGCAGTACTGCATGCGTTAGTATAGTGCACCATACCCTTATCTACCACTCCCACTATCCAGTAGAGCAAAAAGATTAAAATGATTCAATTTAAGTCTCAAACCTCATTTTAGAATGACTCGCGAAATCATTTTAAATTTTCATCGCACTTTGCCATTCATGCCGCGCAACACATTCTTTAGTCAAACCATTCCCTTTTTCGCATATTTAATATCCACAATAAACATATTAAACATTTCAAAGCATTCCTCAAAATATCCCAAATTGACCAAATGAATAGTGTTGCGGCGAGAAAAATCAGCAACGCAAAATGGCATGACCAAATGAATAGTAAAATCTGGATTTTCGTCAAAATTTCAGTCCACTTCAATCATGCATTTGACCAAGTAAATGATCTTATTTTTGGCTGAAATTTTACAGAAAACTTATTTCATATGTTGACTAATTGCATGTAAAATTTCGTTGAAAAATTCCTTCGTTTGCTGCCTCAAACAATTTCCACAAAAAGGTCCAGAAAGCTGCCTTTTTGGGACCATTTCGGCCCAAACACATGAAATGCATAGGATAGTTTATTTTTCTTTTGCAAATCAATATTAAGGCTTCTTTAATGGTAAAGTGAAGATTCAAACACTTCCCTTTGACAACTTTTACATGTTTAACTCAAATCAATATATTTAAGCATCAACAACAAAACTTTCATAAACCAAAGTTTGTAAAGCATCAAACCAAAATTAATTATTCAAAGGTAAAGTACCAAACTAATTATTCAAAGGTAGAGTACCAAACCTTATTTCTTTAATTCCTCTTGGCTTTTCTTTCTTCTCCTTCTTTAATTCTTTATTTCTCCTTCAATCAATTCAAGATACAACATAAACCTTAGAATTTAAAAATAATAAATTATCCTCTATTTCTTTTCCAACCGAAACCCCTAATCCAACCTTATTAATCTTTCTATATCTTGGTTCTTCCATTTAATCAATTAATCTTATTATTATATTTTTTTTTTCAATTCCATATAAGACTTTAATTTCCAATCTTCCAATATATATATAACTACCTAAAACTAATACTAAAATTAAAGTCTACACACTTAAAAACCTTAGAACTTACCTTAAAAATCAAAGTTTGGAAAAACTTGGAAGTCCCTTGGTATTTTCTTTTGTTGGCCGAATTTGGTGAGTGGAAAAGAGAGAATTTGCTCTTTATATCACCTATATTTATATACAAAGGAAGTGATGATCACCTTGACCACTTGTCCACTTTTTCTCTTTCTTCATTTATTACACATTTATTACATATGCTAAATGTTCTCTTTTGATTGGCCAACCTTTGATTTTTATAACTTCCTTTTTCCTTTACTTCTTTCCACTTGTCTCTCTTCCCATTGGATCTCATAAAGTTGTCCCGGGTTACTCATCCGGTCCCGACACGAAACCGGGCCCACATTACGTTCCGGCGATTAATCGATCATATCTTTTAAACCGTATAGCTCCACGAGTCAAACTATATATGGTTTTGATCCTCTCGACCTCTACTTTCTATTTATAAGATCTATTTTAGGTTTCTAAGTCATTTTGAAAAATTACCGGTAAGCCCTCAACTTTTTACAAAATTCCCTTTTGGTCCTATTTTTGCTCGAGTTTTCTCCGGCTTCATTTCTACTGATGATCGTTTCATATTTAACCTCTCGCCATTCTCTACGTACTTACGTCTTTATTTCCTACCCTAAATTCATGTATAACTTTAATTGGTAATGACCAAAATGCCCTTAGTCAACATTTCTTCATTTTTCTTTAACGGGACATTTCCTGGAAAAACCGTTACACGTCATTGCGATCCGATTTTTCTCTACATTCCATTTTTGGAATATGTTATATGCACTATTAAGAACATCCGGTGCAACTTTCTTTGAAATTACATCTACGTCCCCAACTTTATTAAAAATTACAATTAGGTCCCTTTTGTCATACAACCTTATCTAGGGCTGTTATCAAGAATTATCTTCTCCTTTTCCCTACTCTCGCTATGCACGTGTCTACACTGCATAAATGCAGTAGGCGGATGTGACATTACTTAACACATTTACAACCAAATGTGTTAAGTTTCAAAGTCGTATAAATGCATGCAACCATGTAAGATTTGTACTTACCTCCAAGTGCAACTCACACCAATTCCAAACTTCTTTTCTAAAAATCCTTCAACACTTGGATAAGGGCAACTCAAACTCTTCAAAACCTAATCCAATTGTAATTATACACACTCACTTAGTGATACACATAAGAAAATAAGAGCAAGAATCAACTAGGGCAAACTCTACACATGACACGCTCAACAACACGGGCGTGCCCCTGATTGTGCCCTAAATCCACAACACAGAAGCTTTGACACGCTCAGTGACATGGGCATGTCACTGGCTGTGTCAATCCTCCCAACAACACAGTAGATATGACATGCTTAGTGACATGGGCATGTCACTGGACGTGTCAATCTACCAACAACACAGTAGCTATGACACGCTCAGTGACATGGGTATGTCATTGGACGTGTCAATACTACTCCAACACAGAAGCTGTGACACGCTCAGTGACATGGGCGTGTCACTGCTCGTGTCACAAGCCCTAAAAATAGAAACATCGACATGTCCAAAGACTTGGTCATGCTCATAGGCATGTAACGCCAAAAACCCTTATTTCGACACCAACAACACCACATCCAACAAACATCTTGCTTATCCCTTTTCTAATCCAAACAATTGTTGCGCTCAAATTAACTCTACCACAAAGCGTCACTCGCAAGTATACGAGGTAGCTGTAGCAAAGGTGATTGCCCCAAGGTCGTCTCACAAGGAAGCTAAAGTAGCTAATTGATTATCAGATTATAAATAACAAGTAATGAATAAATTTAAATTGCTAACAATTAATAAAGACAGATTGATCAAAGTTTAAAACAATAAAAGTAAATTGAGCTGATGTTTTGATTCACTTAATAGAAGGGTCTAGGGTTTGCACTTCTCTACTACTTATATGTATGAACGGTTATTCCTCTTAACCAATTTAATTTCAAAGATTAAATCTCCAGCAACTTAATTAATTGAATAAAGGAAATAAGCTCTCGCATTCAAACCTCTCTCAAATAATCTTGTTCCAATTGAAATAATCTTTTCTTAGGTTATATCTCTAATTCACCTAAGTCCTTAATTGAATTGTTCCAGCATTAGACTTCATCTCTCAATCCATCATCTAATACCTAAAACACATAATTGGTGGCCAATCAATTATATATTAGCAATAATTCATTCAATAAAGGCTTAAAGAAATAATTGAGTTAAGAGTAATAACCAATTCATACAATCATAGCAGATCCATACAAACCCTAGACTAGATCAAATTAGTTCATAATGCTATCAAACATACTCATCTCATTAATATTCAAAGAAATCAATTTAGACATGATAATATCCATAAATACAATTCCAATGAAATTAAAGAGATAAAGTTCAAGAACAAAACCAAATTACAAACTCCTTGAAGCTTCTGAAGAATCTCTTGTTCAAATCTTGCAAGAAGAATGTATCAATGGCAAGAACAAATCTAATCTAAGCTAGTTTAATCCAAAGTGTTCAATAATCTCTAAGAAAACAAAGTTAGAAACCCTAACTTCACTCTCTGACGGCTGATCTAATCCCAAACTCTCAACAACCCTCTTGAAAACAGTGATTTTTCCATTTATACGAAACCTTCGCTTTTAAAAAAAAATCCGCGTTGCCTTTGGTCCATGAGAGACACGGCCAAGTTGGATGAGACACGGCCGTGTTGGAGGTCTTTGGAGGGACACGGCCACAAGCTTGGCCGTGTCCCTTGAGTGAGTTTGCTTCTGTGAGAGTTTCTTCTTTTCTTCTTTGGAGTGATCGAGTGACACGGCCAGTTTGGAGTTCCCTTGGCCGTGTTGGACAAATTTGGAGGGACACGGCCACAAGCTTGGCCGTGTCCCTTGCATGTGTCTTCTACTGTGTCTTGTGGCTTCTCCTTAGCTAGGTATGGGACACGGCCAGTGGCTTGGCCGTGTCCTCTGCATGTGTCAGCTACTGTCCATTTTTTCCTTCTTCTTGGTTCCTTGGCTTTTTAACCTAAAACAAAACTTGAAACAAACTTTAAACAAAAAGTAAATAAACAATAACCAACAAAACATAAACACCATACTAAAAACTAGATAAAAAATGACATAAACACTGAAATAAACTAAAACTACCAAAATTAATGGAAAACACTAAATAAACCGAGTAAAACTACCAAAATACCTAAATAAAACAATAATTATCATAATAAATAAGACACAAATCTATAACAAAAACTAATAAAACAACTACCCCACACTTAAAACTTTGCTTGTCCTCAAGCAAATTCACATGGCATAAATTAAAAACTCAAACAACCTTAACTATAATTCCAGTATATAAGATGAAATTCTTTAAGACTCAGCCATAAATATTTGCAATTTACTTCAATCAAGGATTTTCTTAACTCATTCATTAATCCGGACATACAAATCTCATCTCTCATCTAAGTGTTTCACTCGATTGCAAAGGTTATTTCACTCAAACCACTCATGACTGCATACTACCATAAACTTGCTTAATTATCCAATCTCTCTCACTGATTTTCTCAAGAAATAATCCAAAGGTCTTTCATTTGGATGTAATGGGGCTAAGGTGAAGGTGTGAGAAAAGACATTTAAGCTGGAGCATCAAGAAATTGAGTATTTAAATTAGACAATACTCTTGCTAAGAAACTCATAACTCCCTCAAATGGCATACTCACCAATCCCTTGATACTTTCACATAATTGCATACTTCAAGAAAAATACATGAGTCGACATTCCTCTAATGCTAGAAAATATATGAATTTTGTATATATATATATATCTTTTTTATTTTCTCTTTCTCTTTTTCTTTTATTTTTATCATCATTTTTTCATTTTTTTTAATATATATATATATATACAAAATATAAACTTGCATGAAACATCTAGCTTAAAATGAAGAGGAAAAGAATAATCAACTCCTAGTCAAATACAATGTGCAAAGTATGCATTTCATCCCCAAATAGCAATACTAAATTTTATATTTTATTTTTTTTACTTGCTTACCCCACACTTTAAAATAAACCACCCTATTGTCATATCACAAAACTCCATTCCTTAATGCAGGTATGATGATAATAAGAGAATGTTAAATTGAGAATTGTGTTGATCAAACAAGAAAAAGGTCAAAGGCTCAACTTGGCTCACTAAGGAATTCAATATAATGGAAGTCTTTTTAAGCTAAAGGGCTAACCTAATTTGCCTTCATCATTTTAAAACTTGAGATAAAATCATAATGTGAGTTCAATTAGTATGCAAAAGCAAGCTCTAGAGATGCAAGATCATGAAGGTGCACACTTAAGAAAAGAAAATCAATTGACACTAATATTCAATCTATAAGGCTCAAAACTCACAAAGGTGGGTTCACAAAAATTTATATGTCATGAATTGCAGAATGTGAAAATTGATCCTGAATGAATTCAAATGCTCATTTCTATGCTGATACTAAAGTCTCAACTATAATGCTAGAATCACAGAAAAAATCAATAAGTTTTCAACAATTATGCCATGCACAACACAATAAAACACACCACGACAAACAAAATAAGAATTAAAGAAAAGCTTAAAGATTACCCCACACTTTAGAATTTACATTGTCCTCAATGGAAAACAAGAATAATAAAGAGAAAGAGTTAAGTACAACCTGTCTTCCATCGTACCCTGGTGAGGCAAAATCCCTAACTTTTCATCACAAACACAAATGTTCAAAAACAAACAAAATACAATATATAAAATAAAATATCCAAAATATAAAATGTTAAAATTAAAAACAAAAACGAAAAATAATAACAAAAATAAGCTAAACACAATAAAGCAAGGAACTCAAAATCTACGGTGAAGGCGGGTGTGAAGATGATGCAGCCGAGGGGTAGAGACTCAAAACCTTTGCAAGGTTGCTATTAATCTGTTCCAACTGCTGCAAGACCTCAGCATGGTTATGGTCCACCTTGCCCTCCAGTCGATCTACCTTTCCCTCCAGGGCCTCAATCCTATTAAGTACCTTTTGATTAGTCGAGACCGGAGCATCCTCATCTAGATCAAGAGAATCCGAGTCGGACTCTTCTTGAAACCGTGCTCTCTTCTGCCTGTCCCCCGGTGCTTCTGGCTCAGCTGAAGCCATCATATAAGCCCCTCTCCTATGCACCACCATATGCATTTTCTCTAATGTGGCCAAATCTAATGAATCATTACCCGTAATTCTAGTCATACGACAGGTACTCGGGTCAAAATCATCAAAAAGGGCTAAGGCCAATGAGGTAACCAATCCTCTAATACAGATAGCCCCCTTCTTCTTATTTGCCACACTATCAAAAACATCGGCTAACCAATAGCCGGAACTAATAGGCACTGCATTAACCACACAATCTAAGAAAAATAATTCACTCAGTTCCACCACACCCGGACTTTCCTTCCTAGCAAAGAATCTGCATGACATAAAATGATGCAAGTACTTCAAAGCAGGATTTCTCAATTTAGTTGCTTTGGCCGATTTGGCCACATAAGTCCCCAAGCCCAAAGCTCCCCAAGCAAATTGTTGTTTAAACTCCTTAGGAATCGACCTTTCTCCATGTTGATGGAAACCAAATATACCATTTAATTGTTCAATACTCATCACAATTGATTTTCCAAACAACCTAAAACTCAACCTAGAGCATATTTTCTGCGCATCTCTCTTTCAACGTTAAGAGAAATTAAGAACTCCAAAGTAAGCTCTTGAAATTGCAAAGGTCACAAGGAAACTAGGTTCTCCCACCCAAGGATTTGAACATATCGGTAAAAATTATCCCTAATATTAAGAGCATCAAGGGACTCTTCATTGACATACCTCGTCTGGAAGAAACCCCGAGCCAAAAGATTTGCTCTCTTCAAAGATGAAACCGATGAAGATGAAGAAGCCCCTTCAGTTGTAGGTCTCTTCTTCTTGTGGTGTGAAACTATCTTTGTTCTTGGCATCTTAAAAAATCTGAAAAATTTAACACCAAAACTTGATTAAATCGATCTTTTGTGAGAGAAGAAGAAGTTTTAACATATTAATTCTAGTTTTGGTGAAGAAAATTGAGCTTTAATGGAGGTTTTGGAGCTTGTAAGCACAAGTAATGGAGGTTGCGAGAGAGAGAAAATGAGAGAGCGAGAGAGAGAACAGAAAGAAAATTAGGGATTGAATGGACAAAACTGTGCAAAAATCATGTTTTTAAAGTGGAAAAGTGGAGAGACACGGCCAAGTTGGGGTGAACACGGCCGTGTCTTGTGTGTTTTGAGGGACACGGCCAATGACTTGGCCGTGTCCCATGGGTGTGTTTGTCTCTGTGAAGAAAAGTTACAAAAATAAAAACAAAGAAAAATTGGTGAAGCTTGGCCGTGTCCCATGTGACACGGCCAAGCTCCTTGGCCGTGTCTCCTTCTGCCACTTTTAACATTTTTTTAACATTTTATTTATTTATTTATTTATTTCATATCACCAAATCTCAAAGAAATTGCAAACTCTTCTTCGATCCACCCTGAAACACATTAGAAAAATAAAAATCGATCAAGCACCATTCCAGTTATTTAAACCAAACTTAAAATCAAAATTTGCTAAATTTAAAATTACTACTATGAAAAAGAAATGCAAACCGATGGGTTGCCTCACATTTAGCGCTTCTTTAATGTCATATAGCTGGATATACTGCAAGACTTAGGGATCATGGATCAAAGTGCTGTCAATGATCCTCACTTCTTGAAACCCTTCATTGTATGGTTTAACTCTCTGTCCATTCACTTTAAAAGTCTCACTTGTTCGAGAGTTAAGCAATTCAATGGCACCAGAAGGATACACCTGAGTTATCTTGAAAGGATCACTCCGTCGAAACTTGAGTTTACCTGGAAACAGACGGAGTCGAGAGTTAAAAAGTAAAACTTTCATACCTGGACTCAAAGTCTTTCGCACTATAATTCTGTCATGAAGTGCTTTAGTGCGATCCTTGTAAATTCTCGAGCTCTCATACGCCTCATTCCTCAGCTCATCTAACTCTGAAATTAGCAGAAATCATTCTCTCTTCGCTTTGTCCAAGTCCAAATTCAGAGTCTTGATTGCCCAATATGCTCTGTGCTCCAACTCCACTGGTAAGTGACAAGCTTTTCCAAAGACCAATCGGTATGGACTCATACCAAGAGGAGTCTTGAAAGCAGTCTGATATGCCCATAGTGCATCATGCAATCTACTTGCCCAATCCTTCTTTGATAAGTTGACTGTTTTCTCTAGAATTCCTTTTATCTGCTTGTTGGATGTTTCCACTTGTCCAGAAGTCTGTGGATGATATGGGGTCGCCACCTTGTGCTTTACACTAGATTTGTGCATTAACTTCTCATAAAGTTTGTTGCAAAAATGGCTTCCCCCATCACTGACTATCACACTTGGCGTACCAAATCTGCTAAGAATATTTTCCTTCACAAATTTAACAACTACATTAGCATCATTAGTACGGGTGGGGATTGCCTTCACCCATTTGGAACATAATCAACAGCAACTAAAATATATTCAAAACCAAAAGACTTGGGAAAAGGACCCATGAAGTCAATTCCCCACACATCAAACAGTTCAACAACAATATATGATTGAAGGGGCATTTCATTCCTCCTCCCAATGTTACCTACTCTTTGACAACGATCACAGTGCTTACAATACTCTTGAGCATCTTTAAATAAGGTAGGCCAGTAAAAACCACTTTGAAGCACCTTTTCTGCAGTCATTCTTCCTCTAAAATGACCACCACAATGAAGGTCATGACAAAATTTAAGAACACTCAGTTGTTCTTCTTCAGATACGCACCTGCGAACTATCTCATCTTTGCAAATCTGGAATAGGTAAGGTTCATCCCAAAAGTAAAATTTACTTACGTGAAAAAACCTTTTCTTTTCCTGAAATGACATGTTAGTACGCAATATACCACAAGCAAGATAGTTAGCAATATCTGCAAACCAAGGTGTATCAAATAAGGGTAAGTTATGCAATAGCTTGGGAGGTAGTTTATGCTACAAAATAGCACTAGCTACCTCTGACACTATCACCTTTTCATTCGGCTCATACCTCTTTTTCTTAGTATTCAGTTCTTTGAAGAATTTAGCATAAGCCGGCATGTTCTTTATTGCTTCAAGTAAGGAAAAGTTAATACTTACCTTAGATAGTGTTGCGCTCAAATTAACTCTACCACAAAGCGTCACTCGCAAGTATACGAGGTAGCTGTAGCAAAGGTGATCGCCCCAAGGTCGTCTCACAAGGAAGCCAAAGTGGGTAATCGATTATCAAATTTAAAGTAACAAGTAATTAAAGAAATTTAAATCGCAAAGTAATGAAAAGGTTTAATTGAAGTTTAAAAAGATAAAAGTAACTAAAAGTTGATGTTTTGATTCACTTGGTAAAAGGGTCTAGGGTTTGCACTTCTCTACTACTGATATGTATGAACGGTTATTCCACTTAACTAATTTAATTTCTAAGATTAAATATCAAACAACTTAATTAATTGAGTCAAGGAAATAAGCTCTCGCATTCAAACCTCTTACAACTAATCTTGTTATAATTGAAACAATCTTTTTAATAGGTTATATCTCTAATTCACCTAAGTCCTTAATTGAATTGTTCCAGCATTAGATTTCATCTCTCAATTCATCATCTAATACCTAAAACACACAATTGGTGGCCAATCAATTATATGTTAACAATATTTCATTCAATAAAGGCTAAAAAATCATTAGTTAAGAGAATAACCAATTCATACAATCATAGCAAATTCATACAAACCCTAGACTAGATTAAATTAGTTCATGATGTTATCAAGCATACTCATCTCATTAATAATCAAAGAAATCAATTTAGACATGATAATGTTCATAAACACAATTTCAATGAAACTAAAGAGACAAAGTTTAAGAATAAAACCAAGTTACAAACTCCTTGAAGTTTTTGATGAATCTCTTGATCGAATCTTGCAAGAAGGATGAAACAATGGCATGAACAATCTAATCTAAACTAGTTTAATCCAAAGTAAAATCAAAATCAAGAAAACAAATGTTTAAACCCTAAGATCTCTCTCAGACGGCTGAACTTTGCTCTCAAAAATCGTTAACAACCCAAACCCTAACTTTTCTTTTTGCTTTTATACGAAACGTCGGCCTTAAAATTCGGTGCGCATTTGGTTCATGAGGGACACGGCCAGGTGATGAGGGACATGGTCGTGTGAGGACTTGTTGGAGGGACACGGCCACAAGACACGGCCGTGTCCCCTGCATGTGTCCACCTCTGTTGCTTTTGATCTTCTTTTCTTCTTTGTTGAGTGACACGGCCAAGTGGAGCTTGACTTGGCCGTGTGAGTGAGTTGGGAGGGACACTGCCACATGACTTGGCCGTGTCCCTTACCTGTGTTCGCTTCTGTGTAATTTTTTGATCTCCCTTTCCTTTGGTAACAAGTAGGACACGGCCAAGTCAAAGTGACTTGGCCGTGTTGCTCTTCTTTGGAGGGACACGGCCACATGACTTGGCCGTGTCCCTTGCTTGTGTCTGCTACTGGGACTTGCTCTTCCTTTTAACTTGGTATGGGACACGGCCAGTGACTTGGCCGTGTCCTCTGCCTGTGTCAGCTACTGCCCATTTCATCTTCAATTCGTTTCCTTGCCTATTTTAACCTAACACAAAACTCAAAACAAACTTAAAACACGAAGTAAATAAACAATAACCGATAAAACATAAACACAAACTAAAAACTAGATCAAAAACGACATAAAACTAAAAATAAACTAAAACTACACAATTAAAGAAAACACTAGACAAACCAATAAAAACTAACGAAATACCTAAATAAAACAATAATTAACATAATAAACAAGACACAAAACTTATAACAAAAACTAATAAAACAGATAGCATGTTGAAGATATCTGAAAATTGCTTATCTTGTTTATCATTCTTCAACCTACTAGGGAATGGTATAGGAGGCCGGTATAGATTGCTTGCCTTATGTAAATCTACTGTAGGGGACTTCTCCATTGATCTTTCTCCAGCACCTTTGTTCTCTGGTTCTCCTTCTTTTTTGTTTTCTTGCTCACCTGCAATCACAGAATTATTTTCAACATTATTGTTAATTACCTTGCCACTTCTAAGAACAGTCACTGATTGTGCCTGCTCAGGTTGACTTGGGAATTTCCCCTTTTGTTGAATCTGCATCTGTTGTGCAAGTTGTCCCACTTGGGTCTCCACTTTCTTAAAAGATGCTTCTAAGGAATCCAGCCTCTTGTTGTTCATCTCTTGATTTTTAGCACTAACTTGGATAAAAGCCTGTAAACTTTCCTCCAAACTATCTCTCTTAGGCTGCCCTTGATTTGAGGATTGACCCTGCTGTTGGTTCTGTCTCTGGAGCAAATGGAAAGGCTGTTGAGAATTATTTGTTGCCCAGGAAAAATTAGGATGATTCCGCCAACCAGGATTGTATGAATTTGAGTAAGGATCATTCTGGGCCCTTGGTTGAAATCCCCCCATAGCATTGACCTGTTCAGCTTCATTCCCATATGACTCATATGCGGAAGGGCAAATATTTGCTCCATGCCCAAAAGTTCCACAAATTCCACAAATTTCTTGAGTGGATGAAGAAATGTTATTTTTCATATTCAGCATCTGCACTTGCCTTGTCAATTCAGCTATCTGATTGAACATCTCACTATTGGCTTCCAGTTGATTCACCCCTTTACTTCTTCCTCTTACACTTTTCTGTTGAGAATTAGCTCCCAACATCTCAAAGATCTCATAAGTTTCATCAGCTGTCTTTTCTCCCATAGCTCCCCCAGCTGCGTTATCAAAAGTGTTCTGAAATTGCTGGGTTAAGCCATCGTAGAAAAACTGGTTCAGAAGTTGAAGTGGGTATTGATGATGTGGACACTGGATTAATAACATTTTAAATCTGTCCCAAGCCTCATGAAATGGCTCTCCTTCAAATTGAGAGAATGTAGCAATCTTCCCTCTCAATTCAGCTGTCTTCTAATGTGAATAAAACTTGCCCATGAACTTGTTATAGACTTGCTCCCAAGTTGTCAAAGAATTTTCGGGCAACATCATAAGCCAGCTCTTAGCTCTATCCTTCAATGTATACAGGAAACATCTCATCCTCAACTGATCTTCTGTTAGTCCTCCCAATGAAAAAGTGTTGAGGGTAGAATAAAAATCCTGAATAAAGTTCAAAGGATCTTCATTTGGAACTCCATATAATGATGGCAGCATGTTGTAATGGATGTTCTTCAATTCATAGTTTCTTGCTGCATCTGTCAATCTTATGCAAGAAGTGGAAGTTCCAATGACAGGTCTAGCAAAATCTCTCATAGTCCTTTGTCTTTCTTCTGCCATTTTAATAGATTGTGCAGATTCCGATTCAAAATTAGAAGTGTCCTCCTCTGTAGTATCAAATCCAGTGTACAGTTCAAACTCTTCCCTGCTCCTTTTCACTCTCTGAATTTCTGGAATGAATGGATATAGCTCTCCTTCGAGTGATCTCCTGCCTTGCATAAACAAAATTTCTAGAACAAAAGAATTATTAAAAGCAAAAGACAAATTAAATAAAATGAAAACAATGAAAAATAATCTAGAATATCTATTACTAATAAACAATCACGCCAATTAGCCTCCCCGGCAACGGCGCCAAAAACTTGTTGTGCTCAAATTAACTCTACCACAAAGCGTCACTCGCAAGTATACGAGGTAGCTGTAGCAAAGGTGATCGCCCCAAGGTCGTCTCACAAGGAAGCTAAAGTAGCTAATTGATTATCAGATTATAAATAACAAGTAATGAATAAATTTAAATTGCTAACAATTAATAAAGACAAATTGATCGAAGTTTAAAACAATAAAAGTAAATTAAGCTGATATTTTGATTCACTTAATAGAATGGTCTAGGGTTTGCACTTCTCTACTACTTATATGTATGAACGGTTATTCCTCTTAACCAATTTAATTTCAAAGATTAAATCTCCAGCAACTTAATTAATTGAATAAAGGAAATAAGCTCTCGCATTCAAACCTCTCTCAAATAATCTTGTTCCAATTGAAATAATCTTTTCTTAGGTTATATCTCTAATTCACCTAAGTCCTTAATTGAATTGTTCCAGCATTAGACTTCATCTCTCAATCCATCATCTAATACCTAAAACACATAATTGGTGGCCAATCAATTATATATTAGCAATAATTCATTCAATAAAGGCTTAAAGAAATAATTAAGTTAAGAGTAATAACCAATTCATACAATCATAGTAGATCCATACAAACCCTAGACTAGATCAAATTAGTTCATAATGCTATCAAACATACTCATCTCATTAATATTCAAAGAAATCAATTTAGACATGCTAATATCCATAAATACAATTTCAATGAAATTAAAGAGATAAAGTTCAAGAACAAAACCAAATTACAAACTCCTTGAAGCTTCTGAAGAATCTCTTGTTCAAATCTTGCAAGAAGAATGTATCAATGGCAAGAACAAATCTAATCTAAGCTAGTTTAATCCAAAGTGTTCAATAATCTCCAAGAAAACAAAGTTAGAAACCCTAACTTCACTCTCTGACGGCTGATCTAATCTCAAACTCTCAACAACCCTCTTGAAAACCCTGATTTTTTCATTTATACGAAACCTCCGCTTTTAAAAAAAAATCTGCGTTGCCTTTGGTCCATAAGAGACACGACCAAGTTGGATGAGACACGGCCGTGTTGGAGGTCTTTGGAGGGACACGGCCACAAGCTTGGCCGTGTCCCTTGAGTGAGTTTGCTTCTGTGAGAGTTTCTTCTTTTCTTCTTTGGAGTGATTGAATGACACGGCCAGTTTGGAGTGCCCTTGGCCGTGTTGGACAATTTTGGAGGGACACGGCCACAAGCTTGGCCGTGTCCCTTGCATGTGTCTTCTACTGTGTCTTGTGGCTTCTCCTTAGCTAGGTATGGGACACGGCCAGTGGCTTGGCCGTGTCCTCTGCATGTGTCAACTACTGTCAATTTTTTCCTTCTTCTTGGTTCCTTGGCTTTTTAACCTAAAACAAAACTTGAAACAAACTTTAAACAAAAAGTAAATAAACAATAACCAACAAAACATAAAACCGTACTAAAAACTAGATAAAAAACGACATAAACACTGAAATAAACTAAAACTACCAAAATTAATGAAAACGCTAAATAAACCGAGTAAAACTACCAAAATACCTAAATAAAATAATAATTATCATAATAAATAAGACACAAATCTATAACAAAAACTAATAAAACAACAATCTTACCCAAAACCATCAATAAACCATAATAAACTTGCATAACATCAAAACAACTCAATAACATGCATCAACACACAAACACAACCATATTTCACAACTCAACACAAACACAATCCACAACTCTTATTTCTTCACCAAACTTAACATTTTCTTCAATCCAACCCCAAAATCAAAGCCAATAAGACCAAACAACCTCAAAAATACCAAAATCAATCAAGAACACATCTACAACAACCATACACCAAACTCAAATACACAAACTCCAAAAGAAAACAAAAGAACAAGTTGGAAACTTACTAAAAGTGAAGAAAATCCTTAGAATTCCAACTTGATTACTTGAAACACCCTTCAATCTTGAGTGAGGAATCACAAAGTCTCTCTTTCCCTTTAGCTATGGTGATGGCTGGCTAACCCAAAACAAGAAAGAAGAAGATGATAGAAAAGTCAAAACAATTACTTCTCTTAACCACACAAAACCATTTTTAATCTCAACCAAGCAATTAATATATTAAAATAATACAAATATCATTTCCACTTAATTTAATTTCTATTTTAAATAATTTAAATATCTCATTTGACCATCACACTTGTTGACTTGGGAGGAGCATATAGCTAATGGCTTCTTGTCATGAGTCATTTATTTTCAGTTTGTATTTCCAATTTTTCTACGTGCTATCATACTTATAAAGGGGACCACAGTACAATCTTCAAATCCTTGATGCAGTTGAATTCTGCGTGCATGAATGAATCCAGAAACAAGATAATTCTTTGACTAGACCAAGAGTGCCAAAGTCATCGGCTTGTTGCTGATGCATACTGCTTCATGTTTTTTCCTTATGGTTAATGCTAAGATTTAATTTCAGCTAGCATGTTGTTACTAAAAGTGTAGCCTTTGTCTCTGTTGAAGGTGCTTTTTCATGTATGACTTAGAAAATTATGTAGGCATGTTGAAGGAGGAATGGGTTCAGTAAGCCTATCCATAAGTAAAGCTGCTAATGAAGCTGGAGTTCATATTGAAACAAATACTGAGGTATGTCTATGATAATCCCTCTTCATTTCATCTCGTAGGAAATGTTATACTGTTACTATGTGAATTTTAGTGAGAGGTACAATGCTTGTTTGTAATTTTATGATTATGCAGTTATTCATTGAAATGGTATTGCAAAAAAGAATAGAAAATTTTTTTCCACTATCTATTTAGATCTTCCTATGCAAATGATTTGAAGAAAGAATAGAAATATGCTCAACTAGAGATAATTTATTCAGTTTGACTATCTGTGTCTGATTCTTTTCTATCTTGAAGGTTACTAATATCTTTCTTCCTTTTTGTTATCCTATGCAACTGTTTGTTTCCTCCGGATTTTATCTTTATCAGAACTTTTGATGGTTTTTATCTTATTCATAGGTTTCAGAGTTGATAATTGAACTCTGGTGCAGTAAATGGGGTTAGTTGACTTCTTGGAGTGCTTCAACTAGAAAATTTCAAATGTTTCATAGCTATTTCAAGTATGTCTATAATATTGATAATCTAGGCTTTTCTGGTTGATGGGACACAAGTGCATTCATCAGTTGTTTTGTCAAATGCAACCCCTTATAAGACCTTCATGGTAAGAGGTTTGTTATTGCCATGTTTAAGACTAATGAATAGGCATTGAATATATTTGGCATTATGAAACACATGCTACCACGTACCCATCATTTAAAGGGGAAAAGGCTCATCATGCATGTCAAATGCATGTCAAATTTTTCAACTTTTTCTTAACAATGAAATCTTCCTCTCAAGGGCATACTTTTTTGACACAGGACCTAATGCCTCAAAATGTTCTTCCTTATGATTTTGTCCATGCTATCAAGTATTCTGACTACAGCTCTGTAAGATTACTTGATCAAAAGACATAATTATTGACACATGGATACATTTAACATTTTATTATTCTTGAGTAATCCTTCACCAAATGAATTAAGGCAATTCACTTTCTTCACAACCTAAACCAAAACTGTAACACCCCTATACCCCGTATACGTACACAACATGCTAATACGATCGTAATATACGTATACTGAATATAGAAATGTCACGGTTACAAAACACACATGACATGACTCTTATATACTATGAACAAATTCAAAACTTTTAAATGAGTTTATAAAACGAAATAGATAGAAAGTTTATTTAAAACGCAGTGAAAAATATAACAAATGTTTCCCAATACAATTGCATCAAAATCAAAAGTTACAAATATAAAATATATACATGAGTGGCAGCTCTTCTCTGATCTTTAAGTCCAAAAATCAACTCTTCAACGCCTAGACTCACTAGGTCTAGAGGAACTCTCGGGTTCAATCCTGTCACCTGCGCGATGAACCACAATCGCGCTGAGCCAACAGCTCAGTAGAACAAACTATAATGATATTATGCTATGTCATACATTCAAACAATATAGATCATACTCAATACACTTTATTTTATGGATGTTACATTTCATTATTTCAATAATTGTATCATCATCCATTACTCACACATTTAACATAGACACACATGGGCCCAACAAGCATTTAATATAGGCGATATATATATCATATCTCTATCCATGGATAGTGTAACAGACCCAGTCTCTTGGACCATCAACCCATTAACATGAGGAGATCCTCAACCCGGCTAGACTGTTACTAGTAACAGACCCAGTCTCTTGGACCATCAACCCGACTAATCGAGGAGATCCTCAACCCGGCTAGACTGTTACTTTTCATAAATTTCATTTTCACATTTCATTTAGTGTAACAGACCCAGCCTCTTGGACCATCAATTCAATTCAATTGAAGAGATCCTCAACCCGGCTAGACTGTTACCTTTATATAGGCATGCCACCAAAACCAGTACTCTGAAATTTGAATAAACATATTAGGCACACAACCATTTCATATATCTCTTTATCAAACTTTTTCTCAATTTATTTCTCATTCCACAATCAACTAGGCAAACATGCCTCATTTGAATCAATATAGCCAATCACAATGGCTTTACACATCATCTTATCATCACATCTTTCATTTTCGTAACACATATATATACCATATTACATTTCATGAGGTTCATATTGTATAAAATGTAACATTATTCAAACATATCAACAATACAATGAAATTACTTAGTACATTCACACTCAAATGTATAAGTTCCAAAATCACATGAATGTATGTTAGAATGCAAGGTTTGTACTTACCTCAAAAGAAATCCACACAATTCTAAACACTTCCTCTTAACAAGTCCTTCACCAAATAATTAAGGCAATTCACCTTCTTCACAACCTAATTCAGAACAATGAGGAAACTCACATAAGATCATAAGGCTAAGAATCAATTAGGGCAACTCTAAACTGGACACGCTCACCCACACGGGCGTGTCCCTGACCGTGCCCTAACTCCACAACACAGAAGCATTTACACGTTCAGGACCACGGGCGTGTCACTGGGCGTGTAATACCTACTGTCTCTCAGAAGTATCGACACGTCCAACATCATGAACGTGTTCCTGGCCGTGTCAATTCCCCAAAGTCATAGTAGCTATGACACGCTCACTAACACGGGCGTGTTAATGGCCGTGTCACACCTACTGCCATCCAACACAATTGACACGCCTAAAGACCTGGACGTGCTCCTGGGCGTGTCAGGCCAAAAACCCAGATTTCGGCCAAACCAACAATCCAACCAACAAACAACAATCTTCCACCATCTTCCACTTCAACAAAACTCAACTAGACACACCCAAAACCATAACAACCTTGCAAAAACACCAACACAACTCAAAATACACATCCAACACCAAATCACAACATCATCAAAAACTCTAAACACAACCACAACTCAATCTTAACCAACAAACTTATTCTTCCTTTCAATCTTACTCTTTTCTTCAATCCAACCCAAGAATCAAAGATCAAGTAAACCCAACACTCTTCAACACAACACACTCAAACATATCCATATCAACAACCATAAATCACCAAACCCACAACACAAACTCAAAGAAAACAAGGGAATCAAGAGGAAACTTACCAAGAATGAAGAAAACTCTTAAATTCCTCCTTGATCTCTTGAAAACTTCTTCAATCTTGAGCTTGGAAGGTCAAATCTCTCCCTCTCTCTTGTTCTCTTGCTGCTGCCGTCCAAAGCAAAGAAAGGAGAAGAAAAGGAAAATGAGAGACACGAGAAGAGAGGAAGAAGGAAGAAAAGGAAAAGAAAGAAAAGTCAAACATTAACCCTCTCTCTCCTCAAAACATTCTCCTCCACACAAATAAAAATAAAATAATCTCAAACATCACCATCCACCCATCTTAATCCACTAACTCAATTTCAAAATAATTACCTTTATACCCTTCAAACAAATATTTGTATATGTTAAGTATATCACAATATATACAACATATACACATTACTCTAACCTCAACTCTCTTTCCAATAAAATAAATACACTTAATCCAATAATAACAATAATTACTCCAATATTTCTAGGGTACATTTTGGGATATTACAAAAACAATGATGAACCACATCAATTCCAATACAATCAATCACTTATTAACCTCATACAAAACCCATAGACCACCATTACAAACCAACAACTCAACCTCAAAGCCCACGGTCGTGGCCACCCAAAACCCCCACGGGCGTGGGTTAAGAATTGCTTCTGCCCAAAAATTGCCCAACACCCCCACGGCCATGGCATCAAAAGGCCACGGGCATGGCATCCAAGATGCTACTGCCTCCCACTAAAACATGTATTCCAAGCTTCTAATTCCAACTTCTAGAAAGATCAATGACACAGCTTCTTAACATATCCTCAATAATCTGTATCACTCTCTCTGACTGCCCATCGGTCTGTGGATGGAAAGCAGTGCTAAAATGCAATCGAGAACCCAAAGCACTCTGCAAACTTTTCCAAAACCTTGAAGTAAACCGGGGATCTCGATCCGACACTAAAGAAATTGGGACTCCATGCAACTTCACAATCTCATGGATATACAGCTCGGCCAACTTCTCAAGAGAATAATCCATCCGAACCGGAAGAAAATGAGCTGTCTTTGTCAATCTATCAACAATCACCCAAATAGCATCATGCTTTCTCTGAGTCAATGGCAAACCAGATACAAAATCCATTGTTACTCTTTCCCATTTCCATTCAGGCACTGATAAAGGTTGAAGCAACCCTGTTGGAACTTGATGTTCAGCTTTCACCCTCTGACAAGTGAGACATTTGGACACAAATTCCGCTATGTCTCTTTTCATACCAGACCACCAGTAGTGTTGTTTCAAATCATGGTACATCTTCGTATTGCCCGGATGCATAACAAAAACTGACTGGTGTGCTTCTTCTAAAATAATCCTTCTCAAATTAGCATCATCCAGTACACATAATCTGTCCTTAAACCAAAGACTACCATCACCTTTCACAAGAAAATCTCGACTCTCTCCTTTTTGACAATCTGAAATAATCTTTTGGATTTTCTCATCAACCAACTGAGCTTCCTTAATCTGATCTAACAATACTGGCCTCAATTGTAATTGCGCCAACAATGCACCATCATCACAAGATACAAAGCTAGCATGCAATGCTCTCAATTCAACAAGCAACGAGAGCGAATAGACAGTCAATCCTGCCAAAGATTTCCGACTTAAGGCATCAGCCACAACATTTTCCTTACCAGGATGATAATCAATCAAGCAGTCATAGTCTTTAATCAATTCCAACCATCGGCTCTGCCTAAGATTAAGTTCTCTCTGAACCCCCAAATATTTCAAACTTTTATGATCAGTGTAGATGAAACACTTCTCTCCAAACAAGTAGTGTCGCCAAATTTTTAAAGCAAACACTATAGCTGCTAACTCCAAATCATGCGTCGGATAATTAAGCTCATGCGGCTTCAACTGTCGAGAAGCATAAGCTATAACCTTACCCTCTTGCATCAAAACACAACCCAAACCACTATGTGAAGCATCATTGTAGATCACATATGGTTTATCTTCTACAGGTAAGGTAAGAACAGGCGCTTGAGTTAACATCTCTTTCAACTGCTCAAAACTAGACTGACACTGCTCTGTCCACACAAATCTAACTCCCTTTCGAAGTAATCTGGTCAGTGGAATAGCTATCAAAGAAAATCCTTTCACAAAACGTCGATAATAGCCTGCCAAACCCAGAAAACTTCTAACTTCAGTTACAGACTTTGGTGGACTCCAATTCAGAATAGCTTCAACTTTACTCGGATCAACTTTAATACCTTCTGCTGAAATTATATGACCGAGAAAAGTCACTTGATCAAGCCAAAATTCACACTTCGACAGCTTAGCATATAATTGCTTCTCTCTCAAAATCTGCAGCACAATCCGCAGATGCTTGTCATGCACCTCTTCATTACGTGAATACACCAAAATATCATCAATAAAAACTACCACAAACTGATCCAGATAGGGCCTAAACACCCTATTCATCAAATCAATGAAAGCTGCAGGTGCATTCGTCAACCCAAAAGGCATTACTAAAAACTCATAATGCCCATACCTGGTGCGAAAAGCTGTCTTAGAAACATCTTCAGCTTTGACCCTCAACTGATGGTACCCTGATCTCAAATCAATTTTAGAAAACATTGCTGCTCCCTTTAATTGATCAAAGAGATCATCAATTCTAGGCAAAGGATATTTATTCTTGATCGTCACTTTGTTCAATTGCCTATAATCGATACACAATCTCATAGTACCATCCTTTTTCTTCACAAACAACACAGGAGCTCCCCACGGAGACACACTGGGGCGAATAAATCCTTTATCCAACAACTCTTGTAACTGCACCTTCAATTCTCTCAATTCAGCAGGTGCCATACGATAAGGAGTGATAGAGATGGGAGTGGTACCAGGCAACAATTCGATACCAAACTCAACCTCTCTCTCAGGGGGCAACCCTGGCAACTCCTCTGGAAACACGTCTGGAAAATCTACAACTGTGGTTAAATCATCAAGTTGAGAACCCCTTACTCTAGTATCCACAACATGAGCAAGGTAAGCATCACACCCTTTTCTAATCAACCTTCTAGCTGTAACAGCTGAAATCAACAAAGATGCAAACTGTCTCTGCTCACTAGAGACCAATACAATCTTACCATCATTAGTTCTCAAAGTGACACATTTCTTTTGACAATCTACCACAACTCCATGTCTAGACAACCAGTCCATACCCAAAATCAAATCATACTCTTTAAAAGGCATTTCGATTAAATCTCCACGAAACTCCTCACCTTGCACCACAACTGCGCTATCTCGGTGCACCTTGCTAACAATCACACTATGCCCTAAAGGATTTGTTACCAACACATCAAATCCTAGGGACTCAGCACACAATTCAGACACAGGCAAAATAGATGCACTAATATGTGAATGAGTAGAGCCTGGATCAATTAAAGCAAGGACTGAAATGCCAAATAAAGAGAAAGTACCAGCAATAACTGCAGCAGCATCAGGTTGTCTTTGCATCACATAAACTCGTTGAGAAGGCCCAGCCTCATCTGGTCTGATATCCCTGGATGAAAATCCTCTTTGACTATACCCAGGTCTACCCCCTCTGATGAAACTTCTGCCCCCTCGACCACCTCTAACACTAGGTCGAGAAACTGCAGAATCTGCTGGCCTCTGCTCCGGCATCTCTGGACACTCTCTAATAAAATGATCAGGAGATCCACATCTGAAGCATACAGCTGGTCCACTATTCCTCCAACAAGCACCCCTATGTGTTCCACCACACTGAGCACACACAAGTGGAGTGGATCTCTGAATTACCGGGGTAGGAGCACTCGCTACTGAAGCTGTAGGTCTCGATCTCTGTCTCTGAAACTGAACCGACCTACCAGCCTGTCTCTGACTCCGACTGATTCTGGGAACAAAACTTCCCCTACCTCTTTTCACAGAAGAAGACCCTGCCTCAAACTGGGGTCTCCTAACCCTGATCTCCTCTTCAGAAGCAGCTACTGCAATATTCTGAGCTCTTTCCACACTCCTAGCTGCTGCAACCAGTTGGGAAAAATCTTGGTATCTAGAACCAGCCACAAGACACATAATTGAGGGTCTCAATCCCTCCTCAAACCTTCTACACCTGTCAATATCGTCAGAAATAATTCCCCCGGCGTAGTGGCTCAACCGGATAAATTCTAACTCATATTCTGTCACAGACCGGTGATCTTGCCTCAAGGTCAGGAACTCCATCTTCTTCACATCTTTATACTCCCTTGGAGTATATTTCAACTCAAACTCCCGTAGAAAATCACTGTAGGACAATGTTGGTGGATCATCCATAGCATGGGGCACTGTCTTCCACCAATCATATGCATCCTTCTGTAGCAATGATCTGGCATAATCAAAATTTTCTTCTGGAGTGGCTTGCAACTGAATGAAGATTCTTTGTACCTTATCTAACCACTGCTCAGCTACCGCTGGATCAATAGTACCCAGAAAATCTTCTGCTCCATACTTTCTTAATTTATCGTAATGTCTCACTGGTACCATTGACTATGGTGGTGGTGGTTGCACGGGTGCCTGCCTCAATATATCAACCATATGCCTAAGCCAAACTGGCGGAACCTCCTCACCAGCTGGTCTCCCTGACACAGAAACAGGGACCTCTCCAGTTCTATCCACTCTAGCTCCCTCTCTACCATCATCAGGAGCTACACTTTCGGCACTACCCTCAACAGATTGATGTAAATGAGGATCCATTACAACCTAAATCTGCAAACAAAGCAGAATACACCTCATTAAAGATCAGAGACTGCCAATACCAAACATGTATTTTATTTAAAAACCCACTTTTTTTTTAAAATCAAAATATTCTTTTTCTCACACTTGACCTAGGTTGAGAATCTCAAACCTAGGCTCTGATACCAAAATAATTGTAACACCCCTATATTCGTATATGTACACAGCATGCTTATACGATCATAATATACGTATACTAAATATAGAAATGCCACACTTTGCAAATACTCAACTCACATTTAAGACAAAATAAAAACTTAAGAAATACCAAATGTTTAAATGAAAATCACAAGACACAGTAGATAAAAACGTTTATTTAATACGCAACGGAAGTTATATTCAAAATTTACAAGTACAAATACATTAAACCTCAAAAATTACAAAATATGAAATATATATACATGATTGGCAGCTTGACTCTCTGATCTTTAAGCTTTAATCCAACTCTTCACAATCAAAACATCCTCAACTCGGTCTAGAGGAATCCTCCGCCTCAATTCTATCACTTCTATCACCTGCGCGATGAATCCCAATCGCGCTGAGCCAACAACTTAGTAGTACAAACCATAATGCTATTATGTTTAATCAATAACAATGATATACATTCAAACAATAGAGGTCATACTCAATATACAATATTTCATGAATATTACATATCATCATTTAAGTACTACTAACATTTCATTACATCATATCATCATTTATGACATCAGTATGACATAGACACCTATGGGCCCAACAAATATTTAATACGATATTCAGAATTCAGAGTTACTGCTTTGGTTCATAATCACAATAATCAAGCCCGTAGGCAACATATATATATATATCTCTATCCATGGATAGTGTAACAGACCCAGTCTCTTGGATCATCAACTCAACAAGCTTGAGGAGATCCTCAACCCGGCAAGACTGTTACCAAACATATATCTCATAATCACAATTTCTCATAATGTAACAGACCCAGTCTCTTGGACCTCAATTCAACTCAAATTGAAGAGATCCTCAACCCGGCAAGACTGTTACTATTCATAATTTCATAGGCATGCCATCCAAATCCAGAACTCTGAAACTGAATAACATATTAAACATACAATTATATCATTCTCTTTCTCAATTTGTATCTCAATATCAAATAGGCAATCATGCCTCAACAATTTCATTTGTATAACCATAGCCACTCACAATGGCTTCTCATCACATTTGAATCATCATGTCTCAATTCACAATATCATACATCATCTTTCACATATTCATAATCAATTACATTGAACATAATCATATATGCATACATACCTCAATCATCTCATTTCACATTATACATATAGTACATTTCACAAGATTCACAATGTGCAAGACATAACATTATATATACATATATATATCAACAATGCCATATCAAGTGAATGTATGCAACAATGCAAGGTTTGTACTTACTTCAAAAGCAATCCACACAATTCTAAACACTTTCTTTATCCAAAAGTCCTTCACCAAATGAATTAAGGCAATTCACTTTCTTCACAACCTAAACCAAAACAATGATGAACCACATCAATTCCAATACAATCAATCACTTATTAACCTCATACAAAACCCATAGACCACCATTACAAACCAACAACTCAACCTCAAAGCCCACGGTCGTGGCCACCCAAAACCCCCACGGGCGTGGGTTAAGAATTGCTTCTGCCCAAAAATTGCCCAACACCCCACGGCCATGGCATCAAAAGGCCACGGGCGTGGCATCCAAGATGCTATTGCCTCCCACTAAAACATGTATTCCAAGCTTCTAATTCCATCAAACCCAAAAATCATGAAGACTAACACAAATAATAAACCAAACTTAACATTGACAACACTTACCAACTCAAAACCCTAATACAACTTCAACACAAACACTTTCCAAAACCAACATCAACTTAACTTACTTCATTCAAACCAAAACCAACATCATAACTAATAAAATCAAACATACTTCAACATACTACAACCAACACACCCCTATTTTCAAACATCTACCATCAAACTTTTACACCACTTCAATGAACAAAAGAAATCAAGAAAGAGAACTTACCAAAACAATGAAACTTCTTGGACTTTCACTTAATCACTTGAAAACCCCTTCAATTTTGAGCTTGAACATCAAAACAAATCTTGCTCTCTCTTGCTTTGGGGTGGCCGGCCATCAATGAAGAAAAGAAAGAAGAAGAAATAAAGAAAAGTCAACTTCCTCTTCTCTTTAAATCTCCACCAAGCAATTAAAATGACAATTACTAAAATACCCTCTTTAATAAATCCTAACTCCCTTATAATCACTTGTCCTTTTTAGTAATTTCACAATTCACAAATTAAAATATCTTCTTCCCTTGACCCACTATTTTGACCAACTTATATGTTATATATATAACCATATATACAACATATACATTCCCTCTAAACAATCTTTTCCTTTCCAATAACACATATACATACAATTCCAATTAAAACAATAGTATTAAAACTATTAAGGTATACATTGGGATATTACAGGTATAGTTTGGGATATTACATTATACTGATACTGGAGAAAGAATAACTTAGAATATCAGTATGCATTTTATTTGTAAATATACGAAAGCGCAAACAATCAGATTTTGACTAAGTTAATAATGTTAACTAGTTTTTTCTTCTTCACCGCTTGGTCAAATGGCTATTGCCATTTTATAATTTATTTATATAAAAAAATTACTATTAAAGGTAACACTTAAAAATTGAAAACTAATAATATTGACTTTATCCATTGTCCTAATTCCACTTCACAATATTAAAATAAAAAAAGTAAAAAATAAAAATTATTATAATCATATAAACATATAACGTAAATTATAATTATTTAATTTTTTATAAAAAATAATAATACATTTTAATTATTATAAATTTTAAATAATAATTTATAACAATATCTTAAAATCTTATAGAAAGAGGAGGTTTTTACGACAATATAATTTTATAATTTATTTTGTAAGAATTCTTGTTTGATTAATCATGAAGCCTTTTTGGTTTATATTTAAATTACTAGACTCGTATTTCTATTTTAATAAAAATAAAGAGTTAGCATTGTAAATGTTATTGGTGAAATTTTTTTAAAACACTGTATATTAATGTTAGCATATATTGATATATGTTACATATATCAGTATATATTGATATATGTGAATATGTCAGTATATGTTGATATATATGTTAATATGTCGGCTTATGTTACATATATTTTAACAATATATATTTGTATATGTTGATATATATATCGATATATATTGGTACATATTGATATATATTAGTATATATTATATACATTTTAATAGTATATGCTGATATATATTAGTATATGCTGATATATATATATATATATGTATATATCTATATATATCAGTACATATTGATATATGTTGATATATGTTACATATAAAATGATATTTTCATAATTTATAGGCTCTATGTATTTTAAATGTCCAAAATACAATGTATTTTTTAGAAAAATATTGTCTAAAAACATTTTGTTGTATTTTTTTTATAATATTTTGAAATTTTACTTTTTTTGAGTTATTTTTGTAAATATTCCTTATTATAATGGCTGTCAAAATATTAATTAAACTAAGAAATTAGAATATATTCTCAATTCTCCCTCCAAGAAGGGACATTGCTACGGTATCCAATGGCTAAAACAACTGAGTCAATATCATGAATTTGACCACATTTCTTTTGTTAAAAACACATGTTAACTTGTATGCATCCACTTATAATATTATTTTATATATTTATGTGATTATTTTATTAATTTGTTTGAAAGAATCTAACCATATGCAATGATAAACGTCGGGTTCAACTGGATGAAGTGAAAGCGTAAGAAGAGAAAGTAACAACACTGTATTCTTGTAAAAAAAATATATAAAAAGTTAAAATTGAAAAAAATAAAAAGTTAAAAATGAAAAGGAAAAATAACTACAGTAAAATTAAAAATTAAACTTAAAATGTAATGTATCATGTAGTTTCCTCTTAATTCAACTCATAATATATATTTTTTCATGGCAAATTTATAAAACTATCCAATTTTTTTTTAAATACTAAAAAAACTATATTTTTAGAATAAATTAGGCTAACTTTTTTAAAATATCTCAACTCTCACTGAACTGAGATTTTTTTAAACATATTCTCTCACAATAAACTATAAATAATATTTTATTTTAATTTTTAATTTTTTTTCAACTTTACTTTAAATAAATATATTCAAATAAAATAATAAAAATTAATATTTTATATTACATTTTCAACTAATAAAATTTATTATTTTTTTATAAGGGAAAAAATTTAATTTTAATTACAAATAACAAATAACAGTAAAAAAAATATAAAAATATATTGATAAAAATTATTAAATTTATTTTTAAATAAATTTATATATTATACATATAAAAAATAAAGTTAGAAAATTATTAATTTTATTGTGTAAATGTTATATAGATATTGTATATATATTGTATGTATATTTTATAGATGTATGTAGATATTGTAGGTGTGTGTGTATGTTTTGTATTTGTTTTGTAGTATGTATATTATATGGATGTTGTGTGTATATTTTATGTATATAAAATTAAATAAATTATAGATATTATGTGTATGTTGGTTGAATATGTTTATGCTTATTGTGTGTATTTTGTATATGTTGTATAAATATTGCATATATTTTTATGTTTTTTTTATATATATTGAGTATATGAGAATGAAAAAATTATTTATTAGTAAAAAAATGTAAACAAAAATTAAAATATAAAAAAATTAAAATTAGAATTAAAAAATTTAAAATCGCTGTTAAAAAATAAAAAAAGCATTGAAATATAGAAATAAAAAAAACATTGGACCATATATTTGAAAATGGGAAACTATGATAAACCGTATAAATTCTTCTTTTTTGTTATTTTCAAAAAGGACCTCACTATTATCAATCTTTCTAATTCTTTTCACATTATCTTTTTTTTTAGCCCTCATATCATCCTATTTTATTTTAAGAGAAAATTATAAAATTAACAAAAAAAAAAAAAACTCTGTTCCAAAGTATGAAAAGTTTAAAGAATGATTACAAATTAGTTCCTTACTCAAGTAATATATAACACCCTTATATTTTATATATGTATAATACACATACTCAACATGTGTATAATATGCGTATAAGGTATAAAAATGTCAAAATTCGATTTAATAAAAATTTTCATATTTCCTCAATCCCCAAAACATTTATACAAATATATATATATATATATATATCAAAAAATATATAATCTCACATTATTCAATTATTCAAAACATTCTTTATAATTTATAATATATATAATCCAAAAACATAATATATTATACATAATATCAAAATATACTATAATATAAAATATATACATGCTAGTAAAATGGTTCTGATTTTGATGTAGCAGAAATGCTTCAAGCTCAACAAACGCAAGTCTAGACCTGACCATATCTAGTAGAACTCTCCGGCTCTATCGAATCACTCCTGTCACCTGCGCGATGAATTACAATCGCGCTAACCTAAAAGTTTAGTAGTATAAACTTTGATAATAATAACACTTTAAAATAATGCCGATGCAAAATGTTTATATGCTATGTCACCATGTGGCTTCCAAGCTCACTTTCAAACATATTCTTTCATCGTTCACAATATGCAAGAAAAATTAAAGAAAAGAGAACCATAAATAAAATGATTTAGAAACAATAGAAAGTATCACTTTTAGAACAATAAATAAAGAAGTTGATAAATTCATTTAAACTTGAAACACTAAACACAATTAAATTCAGAATTGGTTAATACAACAATATCCATATAGCATATTATTACAAAGTAGATAACTTCTTTTATTATGCTCATACACACTGAACTTAGATCCTAGATTTGGATAACAGGTCACTATTGGCAATTTAATACCCACTGTATAAAGTTTTGGCCAATGGCCCACTATGGCGCGAATGCCCACTGAATATAGTGGCACAGAGTGTCCATTGATGGCGCAGAGTGCCTACTATCACTTTGGATATCCTCCCTTTGGCTAGCCATTCAATCCCAAGCTAGAACTAAAATCAGTATGATTTGAGCTATTCAATAGTTATTAATTAACATTAAATAATGTACAACACTTCAATGGAATAGTTCTTTGATCAACACTTGGTATCACACATATTTTATCATATATTTAAATAAATCTAGTACACTACTTGTTAGGGTTAACTTTAAAAAGAAATCCTTTTTACTTTGAGAACTTATAATAGTTACAGCTAGAATTACAAATGAAAAACAAAGCAAAAAGTTATTTTGAGCAATTTCTTCAAGTGACACACCTAGTGACATGGGCGTGTCATTGACCGTGTCATATGCTCATTCTCATAGAAGCTTTGACACATCCAATGATACGGGCGTGTCTTTGGCCGTGTCATTTAAGTTGTATTACAGTAGCTACGACATGCCCATTGACACGGGCGTATCACTGGCCGTGTCATTTATCTCTTATCACAGTAGATATGACATGTCCAATGACATGGGTGTATTTTTGGTCATGTCTTCAATGTTGAAACACAGTATCATTGACACGCCCAATGACATGGTCGTGTCACTGGTGGTGTCAAGCAAAACTCTGTATTTCAAGCACTTCTCAACTTAAACTCCATATATCCAAATATATAATATCAATGGATCAAAACTAGTTTCTTTGACATATAAAAGGCAGATATTAATTATTTTTCAGTAAAAACTCATCAAAGATAACTCAATCAATCACTTTTAATAATCAAATTCATAAAAATTCAGATAGTTGCAAATAAAAAATACATAAGCACATACCTCTTCAAACTCTTCTTTTTCTCTAATCACTTGTTGATAATTTTAACTTTTTCAGCTTAATCTTCTAAAAACTTATAACTAAATATGATCTCCTCTTAAGTTTTGATTAAAGTCTTGGAAAGAAGGAAGAAAGAAGAAGTTTTGGTGGTGAAGAACGTGGATGAAGAAGAAAGAAGGAAGAAGCTTCTACACATACACACACTTGTCCACACACATATATATGGTTTAATCTAGTGTGATTACTCTCATCTTAGCTATGGTATACCTTTTTTCTTAACCTTTGATTCTAATTCTATTTTTAATCTCGTAAAACCATAAAAATAAATAATTTCTTCAGTAAATTTTTAAGATCTACTATTTACTTCACTTATCATATCACTTATATCATAATTCACTATAAATTATCAATATTAAATCAAAGTTTGGTATTTAGAATTTTAAACATTACATTTATAGATAATTTTCTAAGATCCTTAATTTCACTTCTTAACTTGCTCCGATGACCTGATACCTGCGTGTCAGAAAAATAATTTAACATGTTGAGCAAAGCTTAGTGGTACTTGTATAAACATATTTTATCACTTAATATTAAATAAAATTCTTACGAAAATATAGTAATAATACTCAGTTTTAATAAATATTTCAATATATTAAATATTTTCAATAACAAACCAACATAATATTTTGATTATACAAAATAATAACTTTAACTTTATAAAAGTCATCATGCTATACTATACTTTCGGTATTGCAACTTTTCTCTGTTTGAATCATTTTACTTAAGACTTACTTTCTCATTTGTTAATATTGCTCATATTACGCTTATTTATTTTTCAATAAGTCTTACTTTTCGATTTCACATATGGGATGATTTCATTCAATTTATAATTTTGACACTTAGATTTAATACTATACTTTGGAGCACTTTGTATCTTATATCATTATATACACTTTTAATCATTATAACACTTAGAAAGTTATTGATCAATTCAATATTTTGAATATAACATTTCTATTTCGTGCATTAGGACTTTCACTTGAAATATTAATATATACATTATCAATCACTTTTACATTGTAACACATTAAGTCGATTTTAAATAATTGACTTATATTATTGTTTTGCATTTCTTCCATTATTCATAACATCATATTCACATATATTTTCAATATAGATAACTTCATTAGATATGCCCATACATACTGAACTCAGATCATAGGTTTGGATAATAGGTCATTATAGCAATTTTAATGCCAAATCTCAAGAATGTATAATGGCAATTATGCTCACTATCACTGATGAAACAATGTGTCCATTAATAGCATGAGGTGCCCACTATCACTATGGCTACCCTCCCTATGACTCGCCATTCAATCCAAAGCTAAATCTAAAATCAGTATGATTTGGGTAATTCATGAATTATGTATATCACTTCAATGGAACAATTCTTTGATCAACACTTGGTATTACACATATTTATCATATATTCAAAATTTATTTCACTATTGGTTAGGGTTAATTTTAAAAATTCTTTACACTTTAAAGCCTTATAGTCATTTAGGCTGGAATCACTGGTGAAAGACAAGAAAAAAGCTATTTTGGGCAAATTTCTTCAAGTGACACGCCTAACGACATGGACGTGTCAATGACCGTGTCATTCATTCATTTTACAGAAGCTTTGACACGCTCAACGACATGGATGTGTCACTGGGCATGCCATTTATTTTGCAATACAGTAGCTAGGACATGCATAGTAACATGGGCGTGTCACTGGCCATATCAGCAAAAATTCTGTATTTTGCACACTTAACCATTTTAACTCAATATATTCAAAACCAATGATAAAAATGAATCAAATCTATTTTTTTGACATAAAAGAGTCTATATTTAATACTTTACTCAAACTTCAATTAATCAAGCCTTCAATCATCACTTATGGCTAAAACAACATCAAACTACCTAATTCTTATAAAGATTGAATTAAGAATCACACTCACTGTCACGACCCAATTTGTACATATTTATAGTACATCCATGTACAGTACATATGTACAGTATATCCATGTACAGTACATCCGCGTACAGTAAGAGGAACCATCCCGAGAAGCTACTCAAGAGCGCGAAGTGAAGGGAAGTTCTATAGAACTGAAAGGACCTATTTGAAAAGATTACAAAGTTTTGGGGAGGTGACTGTAATTTCTAAAAAGTTTTGGGGAGGTGACTGTAATTACCAAAAGTTGTTCCGGAGGTCCTTAATAGTGCATATTACAGACTCCAGAAATGGAAAGTAGAGAAAAATCGGGTAGCAACGGCGTGACACGATTTTTCCCGAAAATGCACGGTTTGGAAGATATAGGGGATTTTGACCAAGGGAATTACGGTCATTTTCAAAAGTTTCTCAAAAGTAATAATGGATCTCAAAAATGAAAAGTAGAGGAAAAACTGAATCAAAAAGTGTACCACAGCATTCGGCGGAAGTGCGCGGTTTAAAAGTGACGAACGAGTGATCGCCGGAGGGTATTTTGGTCTTTTCACACCTTAGACCATAAAATTTCAGCACAAGGAGGTTGAGGGGCCAAAATATAATTAAAAGGAAGTCTAAGGGCTTGGGTTGTAAATAAATAAAAGAATGAGACATTTGGACCAATGAGAATTAGCCATTTTCCCACATATGTGTACCAATGGGAAATCAACATTTACACCATGACATATTAACCCCTCTTGGCTGCCATTTGGAGGAGAGAACACCACAAAAATAAAGCCAAGAACTCTCTTTGTTCTTGCTTGGCCGAAAATAAGAGAAAGGGAAAAGAGAGAGAGATTGTTTTTTTTTTTTTTCAAGTAGCTAATTTTGGAGAATAAAGAGAGGTTGCAAACTTGGGTGGAGAATAAGATTTTAAGGTAAGGAAATTCATCTATGGTTCTATTTCTTTCATTGGTTATAGTATTTGTAAGATACAAATGAAAGAATAAATATGATGATTATAGAAAATTTAAGAAGTTGAAGAAAAGTGAAAGAGATGATTTGCACATTAAGTATAAAAAGGATGACTAGTGGTAGTAGTTAGCAAAATAAGGCATGAAGCACTTAAATTTTATTATGTTCTTGACATGGATTTTATGAAAATTACAGGAAATCAAGAAGTGAGAGAGAAGGAAGCAAAGAAGGCATAAAAGAACTAGAAACAAGTGAAAAGAATTAAGGTTTGGTACTTAAATCATTGCCCTTTTCAATTAATTCACATATTTTGCATTATGGGACTTTTGAAATGGTTTTGAAATGATGTTATTATGTGTGGTAAATATGTGGGAAAGTGCTCTTGAACCATTTGTAATCAATTGATTGTGAAAAGAATGAAAACAAAACAAACTAGCTAAATTTGTTCAATTATTCATAAACTTTGATTAACTTTTAATCACTTCTTTGGTTTGATTTTTGAAAGAGGGACCATTAGTCCTTCAATGGTATCACAAAAGGAGTCTAAAAATCAATTTTGCAAGAAAAAAATGAATTTCCCTCAAGTTTTAAAAATTTGGGCCGAATGGTCCCTTTTGGGCACCATTCTGCAGCTTTCATTTTGGGCAGTCCGTTGAAGGGGCAAATGAAAGAATTTTTTGACGAAATTTTACATGCATTTAGTTAACTTATGAAAGTGTTTTCCTACAAAAATTCATCCAAAAATAAGGTTGTTTACTTGGTCAAAACTGTTGCCAAAGTTGACTAATTTTCAGCAGTAAAAACAGATTTTACTATTTAGTTGTCGCGCGCCATTGCGTTGCCGATTTTAGATACCGCGCTACTATTCATTTGGTCATTTTTTTAAATGTGTTAAAACTTGAATATTATGATATAGATTGATGTTATATCATTTAAAATGACACGAAAGGGGTTTGGAATAATCAGAAAGGCATCATGAGAAGTTATCCTAGTAATATATGCATTATGGAAAAATCATGACCTATTGAATATCATGACCAAAGTAATTTAATAAATTATTTATGCTCTACTTGGTATATCAGAACCCTTGAGATAAGGGTATGATGCATCATACTATTACTGCAGTACTGCTTATGACATGATATGATATTCCGGCTGAAGGCCGATGATTATAATGACATGATCAATGATGCAATGATAATGGCCATTGGCACATGTGCAAGAATTATGATGAAAGATAATGAAATATGATCATGACGAGATATGTTTATCATAACCCTTCCTTATCCGCTGATGTTCTGTTAAACCAGTAGAGCAACCAAAATGATAAAAGCAAGAAAAATGATTTAAATTCAAATTATTCAGTCAAGCCTTTTTACCTTCTGTGTTTTGTATTTATTCCCTTCAATTAGTTAAAGTATATAAATGTATGTTCAAGTCATTCTTTCATTTTATTTATTTATTGCAATGATTTAAGTACCCACTAAACAATTGCTTAGCGAGTTTAGTTTCCCTCTAAACTCGTAGGTTAAACGAGGAGACGAGATTGCAGCATATCCTGCGCAGCTGGCCTTGACTACTACGTTGAGTAGGAGTGTGGATATGATTGATTGTAGCAATATGGCATGTACATAAGCTTGTATGATCTAGCAAATAAATGTATTATACTGAAAATCTAGAACACGTACACTGCTAGAAATCTAATAAATCTTATTTGGGTTTAGCACTTATGTATGCAAGTATAGAAGTGTGAATTCTTCTTGCAGGATTGTAGTTGAGGTTATAAGGGTGGATTATTGGGAGTGTGCTTGAGTTGAATTGTGAAACAAAATGTTTTTCAAAAATAAGAAAAATCAATTTTGGCGACATTTGGGACCTCCATTTTTAGGGGAGGTTATGGAAATTTTTTTTAAAAATCTGCACTTAAAATTGGCTAAGTAAAATATTAAGACACAACCACCATAAGTTAACAGTCCATCTTGGTCTATAAACGTAGGCTAAGATGGGGTGTTACATTTAGTGGTATCAGAGCACCGGTTTAGCCGGTCCTGGAAAATTCAACATAGGAGGATACACATTTTATGTTGGGAGTGGCCATTACCAATGTAAAATGGGATATCCTATAGCAGATAAGAAATGAGAGCATATATCATTTAGGTATGAAATGTTGGTATAGTAGCAAGAATATTATAAATACATAAGCATATGAGGTACATGTGATAAAGGAAAATCTAATAGTGATTACGTACATGCCATATAGGAAAGTTAATGTGTTGAGTCAAGCCAGCTGCTAATCCTTATCACGATATATGTATACGGTATAAGGTTTCAAGAGGCTGAATCACAAAGAGTTATAGATCAAGAGAAGGAATCACACGCTTTCATATCCATAAATGTAGAAATGGATCTTGGACTTATGCCACGACCCGCAACGATGGCTGTGGAAGGCCCCGAAGTTTATTTAAGATAGATGACAGTACCATTGCAATAAACGGCAAGAATGGTACCTGTTCCTACCAAAAGAGAAAGGAAGTCCCCAATTGAGAAGTTAAGGAAATATGGGGCTAAAGAATTTAAGGCTAGTAGGGAAGAAGGATTTGAAGAAGTTGAGTACTGTTTGGACAGTACCAGTAGGGCATTGGAACAACTGAGATACACGCCAGATAAAAGATTTAATTATGCCATGTCCCTTTGGGTAGAAGAAACATACACTTGTTAAACATACCTAAACGCAAGGAGAAATTAGTTTATATATCTACGGCAAGGAAGAATGACAGTATCTGAGTATGATAGAGAGTTCACCGCCTCAGTAAGTATACAAAGAAAATGATAGAAACAAAGTAAGAAAGACGTCAAAGGTTTTGAAAGGATTAAATAATGAAATTAAAGTACAATTAGTAGTCATGGACGTGTTTGAATTTTCATGATTAGTTGTGAAAGTTTTAGGTATAAAGAGGGTATACATAGATTAGAGAAGTAGACACCAACGTATGCAACAAAAGAGAGTACAAACTTAAAGCTTATGAAGATTTCGACAAGTTGAGAAGAAGTTTAGAAGTGAAGATAGTTTTGCACAGTAAAGCCAGATATCGCAAAGTCAAGCATCCGGTCTAGGTTCAAGGCGCCATACATCCATAGCCAGTATACCGGGGTCCTTATAAGGGGCTTCCAGGAGAAGGTTAGATAGGCGTATATGAATGTAAAAATGAAAATGTATATAAGAAAATGAAATTTGAAGAATGGAATAAAAAGAGGAACAGAATAAGAGGATAAAAGAAAAGTACGTAAAATGTTAAGACCAGACGGTAAGAGATAAAATAGATAGAACTTAAATAACAAAGATGAGTGAACAGAAATAAGTATATGAGAAATTCTCATGTCTGGCCACTAGAGAATATGTACAGTAACCCCATGTACAATATTCACATAAGCAGATGAAGTAAGCGCACTAAGAAGATACTGCTGACCCGACACCGTCGTGTTGAAATTTAGCAGGAAACCGGAGTTAAACGTGCTCAATCAATGATGATGGGTGACCATCCCATGAGTCTTAATAGGGTAGGAGACGGACCATATGAGTAGAAACTAGACGAAATCTAATCAAAACACTGTATTGTGATTCCTCCTGAAAATGCCCCAATGTAATCACCAAAATTAAGAAATTATAAGAAGAAGATATATGAGATTTATGAATTCAGGAAATGATGGACAAAAAAAAAGAGAGAGAAGAGAAAGAGAGAAATTAAGAACCAAAGAGGTAGAAAGTGCAGAATTAAAATTAGATCAAAAAGGAAAGAATGAAAGTAATAACAACCCAAGGACTAGGTAAAGGAAAAAGGAAAAAGTAACAATTCAAAAATTACTGGAGGATTGGAAAGAAATATAGATTTGAAGGATATATTACTCCTCTATGCAAACACTGTGGATGAAGACATAAGAGTGAATGCTGGTATTTAACAGATGGATGCTGGGAATGCGGGGCACCAGATCGTGTTAGGGTAAACTGCCAGAAACACAAGTGAATGTACCCGCACCGACAGAAAAATCACGGCCCTCTTTTGGCCTAGGCCGAAGCAGGGAAAAGGAAAGTGATTCGAATTTTCAAAGAGCACAATCAGAGACTGTTGACTAACTCAATTTAAGTACACCAGCCAGAGCCTACGCAATGAAAACTTAGAAGAATTACCAGTAGGATATGTTAAGTTTGAAACATTAGTTATAAATTCGATAAGAGACGAGGTAGTTACACACAAGTGATTAAAGAATGTTCTATAGAGTTACATGAAAATGCATTTCCAGAAAATTTAATAGAGTTACCATTCTGAGAATTTGACGTAATGTTGGTATTGGATTGGCTAACAAGGCATAAAACAGTGGTTGATTATAAGAAGAAAGAGAGTAACACTTCATACTCCTCACAAGGAGGAAGTGATGGTAGTAGGAAAGAGAGCCGATTACCTAAACAACGTAACATCAGCAGTTACAATAAGGCATTCCATACAAACGGATGTGAGGCACACTTGATAAGCACTATGGAAGTAAAGTAGAATGTGATAAAGATTCAAGAGGTATTAACAATGCATGATTTTCTCGATGTTTCTTTAGACAAGCTACCCTGATTATCACCTAAGAGAAAAGTAGGATTCACTATAAATGTATATCCGGGAATTGCACCGGTGTCGGTTGCCTCATACAGAATGGTACCAGCGGAACCCAAAGAAATGAAAATGCAATTATAGGAGTTACTCAACAAGGGTCTTATACGGCCAAGTATTTCTTCATGGGGCACGCCAGTACTCTTCGTCAAAAAGAAAGATAAATCCTTAAGGTCATATGTGAACTATAAGTAGTTGAATGAGCTTACGATTAAGGATAAATATCTATTACCATCCATCGACGATGTATTCAACCAACTTAAGGGAACCAAGGTTTTGTTTAAAAAAAAATAGATCACCGACTGGGATATCAGCAGCTGTGGATCAAAGGAAAGACATTCCAAAAAAAAAACTACATCTAGAACTCGATACGGACGTTATAAGTTCCTTGTAATGCCTTTTGAGCCTACAAATGTGTCAGTAGTATTCATGGATTTAATGAATCATATCTTTCATCCATACTTTGAACAATTTGTAAATGGTGTTCATAGATGACACCTTCGTTTATTTAAGGAACAAAGAAGAATACGATCAATACTTTTGCACAGTATTGCAAATGTTGCGAGAGAAGTATTTGTACGTCAAACATGACAAATGCGAGTTTTGATTGGAAAAAGTGGCATTCTTAGAACACACCATATTAGCATAAGGCATTAAAGTGGGTCTTAAGAAAACAAAAGCCATTTTGGAATGGAAAACACCAAAGACAGTAATAGAAGTAAGAATCTTCTTAGGACTAGCTGGGTACTATTAATGTTTTATAAAAGGGTTTTCCATTATTATCATCCCAATGACAAGGTTGTTTCAAAGGAATGCCAAACTCCAATGGACTGATAAATGTTAGAGGAACTTTGAGAAACTAAAGGAAAAGATAATGAATGCTTCAATACCCATACGACCCATGTCCAGCAAATAATTTGTGATACATAGTGATGCTTCACACATCGGTTAAGGTTATATGCTTATGCAAAAGGATAAAATAGTCGCATAAGTCGTTTGATGATTAAAACCATACGAAAAAAAAATAATAATAATAATGCGGCACACTATTTGGAATTAACAGTTATCGTATTGACTTTCAAGATTTGGAGATATGATTTATATGGAGAAAAGTATTATATTTATACAGACGCAAAAGTTTAAAATATCCGCCAACCCAAGAGGATCTCAATTTATGGTAAGGAAAGTAAACCCAAGTTTTGGAAATAACAGCTAAGTTATAAATTATCATCTAGGAAAAGCTAACATGGTGGCCGACGCACTTGGAGGAAAATCAATACCAGCCTTAGGCGCTATAAAGATTAGTTTAAGACCAATGGAAGAGGAAGTACTAGTAGTGAAAATGCAAGCATAAACTATGTTTCTTTTCAAGAAATTCATCAAGTGAAAAAGGAAAACGAATAAATACAAAAATGGATCAAGCAAGTGCAAGGAGGAAAGGATATAAAATTCTAAATTTCTAAGAACAGTAGTTTGTATTATGACAATAGAGTAATGATACTAACAATGGGAGACATAAGAAAGAAATTTTTTTTTTGAAAAGCATATAGTAGTCTCTACGCAATGCATCCAGGAGTTACAAATGTATCAATATTTAAAGAAGTTTTAATGGTAGCCTGGAATGAAGAGAGATATTATTGAGTTTATGACTAAATGTTTAATATTTCAACAAGCAAAAGCGAAATATCAAATACTATCAGGACTGTTACAACTAATTCCCACTCTGGTATGGAAATGGGAACATATCACTATGGATTTCGTCATAGAAGTACCAATGGCACGAGGCTGGCATGACGTTGTCCGGATAATCGTTGACTGCCTAACTAAGTTAGCTCATTTTCTACTTTTACAAATGGATTATTCAATAGATAAATTGGTGGAAATGTACGCCAAGGAAATTGTACGATTACACAGGATTCCAACGTCTATCATTTTAGGCAGAGGCCCACAGTTCACCATGAATTTATGGACGAAGTTGCAAACAGCTTCTGAAAACCAAACAAATTATAGCACTGCCTTTCACCCGTAAACAGATGAACGATTTGAAAGAGTAATCCAAATTTTGGGAGGACATATTAAGAGTATGTATTATAGAATTTAAGGGTGGATGGAATAGGTATTTGAGTTTAATTGAATATGCATATAACAACGACTATTAATTCAGCATACGGTGACCCCCTATAAAGAATTATACGAAAGAAAACATGGAACACCAGAGTGTTGGACGAAATTAAGTAAAGACAAGATAAAATCATATGCGAACTCGAAACGAAGGGACATAAAACTCTCAAGGTTTTTCTTAAGACTTTCCCATGAAAGAAGGTACTAAGATTTAAGCAGAAAAGTAAGTTAAGCCTTAGGCTTATTGGACTATACGAGATCATCGAACACATAGATCAATAGCCTATCGGTTAACTCTATTACCAGAACTGAACAAAATACATAATGTTTTTCACGTTTCAATGATAAGGCAATATCGTTTGAACTTCACACACGATATAAAGACACAAAACATCATAGTCCAATCTGACCTAAATTATGAAGAAGAATCAATAGAAATTTTAGCACAAAAAGTCAAAGGATTAAGAAATAAGAGATTTCCTCCAGTTAAAGTGCGGCGAAGGAACCATAGAATGGAAGAGATAATTTGGGAAAAGGAAGGAATAATGAGGATGGAAGCCTAAATTTTATACCCGATCGGCTTCGGGACGAAGCCTAAATTTTAGAGGGGAAGAAATGTCACGACCCAATTTGTACATATTTATAGTACATCCATGTACAGTACATATGTACAGTATATCCATGTACAGTACATCCGCGTACAGTAAGAGGAACCATCCCGAGAAGCTACTCAAGAGCGCGAAGTGAAGGGAAGTTCTATAGAACTGAAAGGACCTATTTGAAAAGATTACAAAGTTTTGGGGAGGTGACTGTAATTTCTAAAAAGTTTTGGGGAGGTGACTGTAATTGCCAAAAGTTGTTCCGGAGGTCCTTAATAGTGCATATAACAGACTCCAGAAATGGAAAGTAGAGAAAAATCGGGTAGCAACGGCGTGACACGATTTTTTCCGAAAATGCACGGTTTGGAAGATATAGGGGATTTTGACCAGGGGCATTACAGTCATTTTCAAAAGTTTCTCAAAAGTAATAATGGATCTCAAAAATGAAAAGTAGAGGAAAAACTGAGTCAAAAAGTGTACCACAGCATTCGGCGGAAGTGCGCGGTTTAAAAGTGACGAACGAGTGATCGCCGGAGGGTATTTTGGTCTTTTCACACCTTAGACCATAAAATTTCAGCACAAGGAGGTTGAGGGGCCAAAATATAATTAAAAGGAAGTCTAAGGGCTTGGGTTGTAAATAAATAAAAGAATGAGACATTTGGACCAATGAGAATTAGCCATTTTCCCACATATGTGTACCAATGGGAAATCAACATTTACACCATGACATATTAACCCCTCTTGGCTGCCATTTGGAGGAGAGAACACCACAAAAATAAAGCCAAGAACTCTCTTTGTTCTTGCTTGGCCGAAAATAAGAGAAAGGGAAAAGAGAGAGAGATTGTTTTTTTTTTCAAGTAGCTAATTTTGGAGAATAAAGAGAGGTTGCAAACTTGGGTGGAGAATAAGATTTTAAGGTAAGGAAATTCATATATGGTTCTATTTCTTTCATTGGTTATAGTATTTGTAAGATACAAATGAAAGAATAAATATGATGATTATAGAAAATTTAAGAAGTTGAAGAAAAGTGAAAGAGATGATTTGCACATTAAGTATAAAAAGGATGACTAGTAGTAGTAGTTAGCAAAATAAGGCATGAAGCACTTAAATTTTATTATGTTCTTGACATGGATTTTATGAAAATTACAGGAAATCAAGAAGTGAGAGAGAAGGAAGCAAAGAAGGCATAAAAGAACTAGAAACAAGTGAAAAGAATTAAGGTTCGGTACTTAAATCATTGCCCTTTTCAATTAATTCACATATTTTGCATTATGGGACTTTTGAAATGGTTTTGAAATGATGTTATTATGTGTGGTAAATATGTGGGAAAGTGCTCTTGAACCATTTGTAATCAATTGATTGTGAAAAGAATGAAAACAAAACAAACTAGCTAAATTTGTTCAATTATTCATAAACTTTGATTAACTTTTAATCACTCTTTTGGTTTGATTTTTGAAAGAGGGACCATTAGCCCTTCAATGGTATCACAAAAGGAGTCTAAAAATCAATTTTGCAAGAAAAAAATGAATTTCCCTCAAGTTTTGAAAATTTGGGCCGAATGGTCCCTTTTGGGCACCATTCTGCAGCTTTCATTTTGGGCAGTCTGTTGAAGGGGCAAATGAAAGAATTTTTTGACGAAATTTTACATGCATTTAGTTAACTTATGAAAGTGTTTTCCTACAAAAATTCATCCAAAAATAAGGTTGTTTACTTGGTCAAAACTGTTGCCAAAGTTGACTGATTTTCAGCAGTAAAAACAGATTTTACTATTTAGTTGTCGCGCGCCATTGCGTTGCCAATTTTACGCACCGCGCTACTATTCATTTGGTCATTTTTTTAAATGTTTTAAAACTTGAATATTATGATATAGATTGATGTTATATCATTTAAAATGACATGAAAGGGGTTTGGAATAATCAGAAAGGCATCATGAGAAGTTATCCTAGTAATATATGCATTATGGAAAAATCATGACCTATTGAATATCATGACCAAAGTAATTTAATAAATTATTTATGCTCTACTTGGTATATCAGAACCCTTGAGATAAGGGTATGATGCATCATACTATTACTGCAGTACTGCTTATGACATGATATGATATTCCGGCTGAAGGCCGATGATTATAATGACATGATCAATGATGCAATGATAATGGCCATTGGCACATGTGCAAGAATTATGATGAAAGATAATGAAATATGATCATGACGAGATATGTTTATCATGACCCTTCCTTATCCGCTGATGTTCTGTTAAACCAGTAGAGCAACCAAAATGATAAAAGCAAGAAAAATGATTTAAATTCAAATTATTCAGTCAAGCCTTTTTACCTTCTGTGTTTTGTATTTATTCCCTTCAATTAGTTAAAGTATATAAATGTATGTTCAAGTCATTCTTTCATTTTATTTATTTATTGCAATGATTTAAGTACCCACTAAGCAATTGCTTAGCCAGTTTAGTTTCCCTCTAAACTCGTAGGTTAAACGAGGAGACGAGATTGCAGCATATCCTGCGCAGCTGGCCTTGACTACTACGTTGGGTAGGAGTGTGGATATGATTGATTGTAGTATATTGGCATGTACATAATGTAATATCCTCATTTATGCCCTAGAAGTTTTGCATATTATTGTTGTTGTTATTGTTATATATTGGATTGAATATATGTGTTAAATTGTATGAGAAAAGAAATTGAGAAGAGAAAGTATATGTATATGTATTTTGGGAAGAAATAGGGTTTAGAGACAAATTTATATGTTGTGTATATGTTAATATATATGACATATAAAGTGGTCAAAAGGCTTGGTCAATGCAAGAGAAGATATTTATTTGAGATTGGTAAATTACTTAATTGGGCACATATAAGACAAAAAGATAATTATGTGAATAAGGGCACTTTGGTAATTGCTTGGATAAAATCACATGGTGGATATTTAAAGAAGGTTTGATTTGTGTTTTCTTCATCATTTCTTCTTCTTGTTGATGGCCGGCCCTCCATAGCCAAAGAGAAAGAAAGAGACAAGTGATGGTTTTGATGATTTCAAGCTTAAATTGAAGAAAGATTAAGTGTTCAAGTGTTGATTTAAGAAGTTTTTAACTAAGGTAAGATCTTTTCTCTAATTTCTTCAATTCTTTTGAAGTGGTATGATTAAGTTGCTTATGGTATGATTGTAAGTATTGATTTTGCTTGATAGATGAGAAGTTGGGTTGGTGTGGGTGATGGAAGAGTAAGATTGGTGTTTAGTGAAATTGTTTCTGTTTTAGGATTAGTAAAGGCTGTGACTTGTATGATTTTTAATTAATTTTAGAAAAATGTTCTTGAAGTGAATTTTTGATATGTTGTGCCTCTATGAGTCTAGAATGACTGAAAAATATGTTGATTCGATTTTGGAATGGTTATGAGTTTAGAAAAATTATTTTCATTAGACCTGTTCCAGCAGGTACCTTAACTGGGACAGCTATATTTCGGGATTTTTAATAAAATGTAGAAAAATCATATTCAATTGAATTTTGGATATGTTGTTTCTTAGTGAGTCTAGTATTTGAGAAAAATAATTTGGAACCACGTTGATTGAATTTGATTTATGGAATTCACAAAGTTCAGAACTGCTGCCAGGATGCAGGGCAATTGGGGCAGTCTGGTTAGGTGAACTATTTGACCAAGATTTTGTGTTCAGTTTGATCTGAAATTTTAAAGGGATGATTTTAAGATACAAAACTAAATTCTGTAAAAATCTTAGAATTTTTAGTCAAGTAGATTATTTTATACAATTTTTCAAAATAAGGATAAAATGGAGTTTAAAACCAGAATGTACTATTTATGGTTAGGGTTTTAATTCTTTGTTCTTCTTGCATTGCTTTGGTTCTCCAAAGGTAGGTTGGTCCTTAAACCTAACCCTAAACACTTTAAACACACTTGAATCAATGAATGTTATAATCAATTGTTCTTTGCCCTAATTGCATTGTTGAGATTGAACAATGTTATGTTGTGCATTGTGAATGGTAATGTGTTTCATGAGTAATGTGGAATGAAATGTTGATATTTATGAATGATGCTATGTGAGATATAATGTGATCATGGATGAGATATATATATATATACTTGAATAATGAGATGTTATATTATGAAATGAAATGTGAAGCCATTGTTATTGGCTAAGATGATGTAATTGAAAGAAAGAAGGCATGTTTGCCTAAATGTGATGAGAATTGAGAATGGAAATGAATTGTTTGTTTAATATGTTATTCAGTTTCAGAGTTCTGGATTTGGGTGGCATGCCTAAGAAATGATGAAAGGTAACAGTCTTGCCGGGTTGAGGACCTCCTCATAGGTGTTGAGTTGATGGTCCAAGAGACTGGGTCTGTTACACTATGAGATACATGATTTGTAACAGTCTTGCCGGGTTGAGGATCTCCTCATATGTGTTGAGTTGATGATCCAAGAGACTGGGTCTGTTACACTATCCATGGATAGAGATACATGTATATACATTGCCTACGGGCGTGATTATTGTGACTATGAACCAAAGCAGTAACTCTGAACTCTGAATATCGTATTAAATACTTGTTGGGCCCATAGGTGTCAAGGTTATATGAATGTCCTAAATAATGTTATGAGTTTAATGAAATGAGATGTTGGTTATGGAGTATGATTGATTAATGTTGAATGTGAAAAGATGTTGAAATGTGGTATGCTCATATGACTATGATTTGTGAAATGCATAATTGTGTGGTTAACTTTATATTTATGATGTTGATCTTATCAATAACATATGTGGCATTGCATTTCATTAAAGCATACCGTTAGCATGTTTTATCTTACTAAGCCGTTGGCTTAGCGCGATAGTGTTTAATCGCGCAGGTAGTAGAGTGGATAGAGTTGAACCCGAGAGTTCATCAAGACCTTGTGAGAGTAGACCTTGAAGAATCCATTTTGGGAGCTTAAAGATTAGAGCAGACTTGCCAATCATGTATAAATTTTATGTGTTGTAAAACTTGAGTTTTGATGTATATGAATTTGTAAATATGTAAATATTTTATAACTTCCGCTGTGTAATATTTAAATATGGGGGTTGTCCCAAAACCTTTATTTTATGTTGTACTAGAAGTGTAAATCCTTTTTGCAGGTTGTAGTTGAGGTTACAAGGGGGATTTATTGGGAGTGTACTGAGAATGATTTTGTTTGCATTGGTTTGTGTAAAATGTTTTTAAAAATAAGAAAAAAAAACCGGTTTTGTCGACACTTGGGACTCAATTTTTAGGCGAAACTATGGCAAAAATTTTGTAAAAATCGGAACTAAAATTTGACTAAGTAAAATTGGTAGCAACATTAGGTTAGTGTGGCACTTCTACTCAGCTTACATATGTAGGTTGGGAAGGGGTGTTACAATTATTTTGGTATCAGAGCCTAGGTTTGAGATTCTCAACCTAGGTAAAATGTAATAAAAAGAATATTTTTACTTAAAAAGTGGTTTTGAATAACATATACGTTTGAGATTGGCAGTCTCTGATCTTTAATAAGATATAATCTGTTGTGTTTGCAGTGTTAGGTTGTGATGGATTCTCACTCACGTCAGTCGATTGAGGGTAGTGCCGAGAGTATTGCTCCTGCTGAGGGAGCTAGGGTTGATAGTGTTGAGGAGGCACCTGTTTCGGTGTCGGGTAGACCAGCTGGGGAGGAGGTTCCGCCAGCCTGGTTTAGGCCTATGATGGAAGCTATGAGACAAGCACCTGTGCAACCACAGCCACCGCCACCACCCCCTCAGCCTTCAGTACCAGTAAGGCACTATGATAAGCTAAGGAAATATGGAGCAGAGGATTTCTTTGGTACAGTTGATCCGGCTGTAGCAGAACAGTGGCTTGATAGAGTTCAGAGGGTATTTGTGCAGTTGCAAGCCACTTCAGAGGAGAAGTTTGACTATGCAAGATCTTTGCTACAGAAGGATGCCTACGACTGGTGGAAGACAGTGCCCCATTCTATGGATGATCCTCCAACACTGTCTTACACTGATTTTCTGAGGGAATTTGAGTTGAAGTATACTCCTAGGGAGTATAAAGATGGGAAGAAAAGAGAGTTTCTAGATTTGAAGCAAGATCATCGGACCGTAACTGAATATGAAGTTGAGTTTATTCGACTGAGTCAGTATGCTGGGGGTATCATTGCTGATGAGATTGATAGATGTCGGCGATTTGAGGAGGGACTGAGACCCTCGATCATGTGCTTAGTGGCTGGATCCAGATATCAGGATTTCTCACAGCTTGTGGCAGCAGCTCGAAGTGTAGAGCGAGCTCAAGTTATTGCAGCTGTTTCAGAGGAGGAGGTTAGGGTTAGAAGGCCCCAGTTAGAGGCAGGGTCTTCTTCTGTGAAGAGGGGTAGAGGAAGTTTTGTTCCTCGGAGTAGTAGGAGCCAGAGACCAGCGGGTAGGTCAGTGCAGTTCCAGAGGCAGAGATTTAGACCTGCAGCTTCAGTAGCGAGTGCTCCTACTCCTGGAATTCAGAGATCCACCTTACCTGTGTGTGACCAGTGTGGTGGAAGACATGGGGGCGTTTGTTGGAGGTACAGTAGATCAGCTGTATGCTTCAGGTGTGGATCACCTGACCACTTTGTGAGAGACTGTCCTGAGAGGCAGGAGCTGATGCCAGTGGATTCTGCTGCTTCTCGAGCTAGTGTGAGGGGAGGCAGAGGAGGCAGAGGTGCCAGTCGGGGAGGTAGATCAGGATTCAGTTCTAGAGGAGGTGCTACATCCAGGGAGGGTAGATCAGAGGAGGTTGGATCTTCCCAGAGGATGTATGTTATGCAGAGGCAGCCAGATACATCGACAGTCATAGCTGGTACTTTTTCTTTATTTAATACTCCAGTACTTGCTTTGATTGATCCGGGTTCCACGCATTCATATGTTAGTGTATCTGTTTTTCCTGTCTCTGATTTGCATGCTGAGTCCCTAGGATTTGATGTGTTGGTGACAAATCCGTTAGGGCATAGTGTGGTTGTGAGTAAGGTGCATAGAGATAGTGCAGTAGTGGTGCAGGGTGAGGAGTTCTTAGGGGATTTGATTGAGATGCCATTTAAGGAATATGATGTGATCTTAGGTATGGATTGGCTATCTCGACATGGAGCAGTGGTAGATTGTAAGAAGAAAATTGTTTCTTTGAAAACTGTTGATGGTAGAGAGGTGATAGTATCTAATGAGCAGGAACAGCTAGCCTCCTTATTTGTTTCAGCTGTTGCAGCCAGGAGGTTGATTAGAAAGGGATGTGAAGCCTATCTTGCTCATGTGGTAGATACTAGAGTAAGAAGTTCTCCCATTGATAGCATTGCCACAGTTGCAGAGTTCCCAGATGTGTTTCCAGAGGAGTTGCCAGGATTGCCTCCTGAGAGAGAGGTGGAGTTCGGTATTGAATTGTTGCCTGGTACCACTCCTATCTCTATTACTCCTTATAGAATGGCACCAGCAGAATTGAGGGAGTTGAAAGTGCAATTACAGGAGTTGTTGGACAAAGGATTTATTCGCCCCAGTGTTTCTCCTTGGGGAGCTCCTCTTCTATTTGTGAAAAAGAAAGATGGTACTATAAGGTTGTGTATCGATTATAGGCAATTGAATAAAGTGACTATTAAAAATAAATATCCTTTGCCTAGAATCGATGATCTCTTTGATCAGTTGAAGGGAGCGTCAGTGTTCTCCAAAATTGATTTGAGATCTGGGTATCATCAGTTGAGAGTCAAAGCTGAAGATGTTCCTAAGACCGCTTTTCGGACCAGGTATGGGCATTATGAATTTTTAGTTATGCCTTTTGGTCTGACGAATGCACCTGCAGCTTTCATGGATTTGATGAATAGGGTGTTTAGGCCCTATTTGGATCAGTTTGTAGTGGTCTTCATTGATGATATACTGGTGTATTCGCGGAATGAGGAGGAACATGATATGCATCTGCGGATTGTGTTGCAGATTTTGAGAGAGAGGCAGTTGTTTGCTAAATTGTCGAAGTGTGAGTTCTGGTTGGATCAGGTAGCTTTTCTCGGACATGTTGTTTCAGCAGAAGGCATTAAAGTTGATCCGAGCAAAGTTGAAGCTGTATTGAATTGGAATCCACCTAAATCAGTGACAGAGGTTAGAAGTTTTCTGGGTTTGGCAGGCTATTACCGGCGGTTTGTGAAAGGATTTTCTTTGATAGCTACTCCACTCACCAGATTGCTTCGTAAGGGAGTGAGATTTGTGTGGACGGATCAGTGTCAGGCTAGCTTTGAGCAGTTGAGAGAAATGTTGACTCAAGCGCCTGTTCTAACTTCACCTGTTGAAGGCAAACCATATGTGATCTACAGTGATGCTTCACATAGAGGTTTGGGGTGTGTATTGATGCAAGAAGGTAAAGTTATAGCTTATGCATCTCGATAGTTGAAACCGCATGAGCTTAACTATCCGACCCATGATTTGGAATTGGCTGCCATCGTTTTTGCATTGAAGATTTGGCGCCATTATCTGTTTGGGGAGAAATGTTTCATCTACACTGATCACAAGAGTTTGAAGTATTTGGGTGTCCAGAAAGAACTCAATCTTCGTCAGAGGAGATGGTTAGAATTGATTAAAGACTACGATTGCTTGATTGACTATCATCCAGGTAAAGCAAATGTTGTTGCTGATGCCTTGAGTCGAAAGTCTTTAGCTGGTTTAACAGTTAACTCGCTCTCGTTGCTTGTTGAGTTGAGAGCATTGCATGCCAGTTTTGTACCTTGTGTTGATGGTGCATTATTGGCACAGTTGCAATTGAAGCCGATTTTGTTGGATCAGCTCAAAGAGGCTCAATTGGCTGATAAGAAAATTCAGAAGATTATTTCAGATTGTCAGAATGGGAAGACTAGAGATTTTGTTGTGAAAGATGATGGGAGTCTCTGGTTTAAGAACCGATTGTGTGTACCCGATAATGCTGATTTGAGAAGAGTCATTTTAGAAGAAGCTCATCAGTCAATGTTTGTTATGCATCCGGGTAATACGAAGATGTATCATGATTTGAGACAGCATTATTGGTGGATTGGTTTGAAGAGAGACATTGCAGATTTTGTGTCGAAATGTCTCACTTGTCAGAAGGTTAAAGCAGAGCATCAAGTTCCAACCGGGTTGCTTCAACCATTGTCAGTGCCAGAATGGAAGTGGGAAAGAGTGACAATGGATTTTGTGTCTGGTTTGCCATTGACACAAAAGAAGCATGATGCCATATGGGTGATTGTGGATAGATTGACTAAAACAGCTCATTTCCTTCCGGTTCGAATGGATTACTCTTTGGAGAGATTGGCTGAGTTGTATATCCATGAGATTGTGAAACTGCATGGTGTTCCAACTTCTTTAGTGTCTGATCGAGATCCCAGGTTTACTTCCAGATTTTGGAAGAGTTTGCATAGTGCTTTAGGTTCTCGACTGCACTTCAGCACTGCTTTTCATCCACAGACGGATGGACAGTCAGAGAGGGTGATACAGATTATTGAGGAACAAGAAAGTGCCATTGGTGAAGATTCTTTGGAAGAATCATGGAAAAGAAGAAGCAACTTGGGAAAGTGAACAATCCATGCGAGAACAGTATCCGCAGTTGTTTCAGAGTTGATATCAGGTAATTTCGAGGACGAAATTTTCTTTTTAGAGGGGGAGAATTGTAATATCCTCATTTATGCCCTAGAAGTTTTGCATATTATTGTTGTTGTTATTGTTATATATTGGATTGAATATATGTGTTAAATTGTATGAGAAAAGAAATTGAGAAGAGAAAGTATATGTATATGTATTTTGGGAAGAAATAGGGTTTAGAGACAAATTTATATGTTGTGTATATGTTAATATATATGACATATAAAGTGGTCAAAAGGCTTGGTCAATGCAAGAGAAGATATTTATTTGAGATTGGTAAATTACTTAATTGGGCACATATAAGACAAAAAGATAATTATGTGAATAAGGGCACTTTGGTAATTGCTTGGATAAAATCACATGGTGGATATTTAAAGAAGGTTTGATTTGTGTTTTCTTCATCATTTCTTCTTCTTGTTGATGGCCGGCCCTCCATAGCCAAAGAGAAAGAAAGAGACAAGTGATGGTTTTGATGATTTCAAGCTTAAATTGAAGAAAGATTAAGTGTTCAAGTGTTGATTTAAGAAGTTTTTAACTAAGGTAAGATCTTTTCTCTAATTTCTTCAATTCTTTTGAAGTGGTATGATTAAGTTGCTTATGGTATGATTGTAAGTATTGATTTTGCTTGATAGATGAGAAGTTGGGTTGGTGTGGGTGATGGAAGAGTAAGATTGGTGTTTAGTGAAATTGTTTCTGTTTTAGGATTAGTAAAGGCTGTGACTTGTATGATTTTTAATTAATTTTAGAAAAATGTTCTTGAAGTGAATTTTTGATATGTTGTGCCTCTATGAGTCTAGAATGACTGAAAAATATGTTGATTCGATTTTGGAATGGTTATGAGTTTAGAAAAATTATTTTCATTAGACCTGTTCCAGCAGGTACCTTAACTGGGACAGCTATATTTCGGGATTTTTAATAAAATGTAGAAAAATCATATTCAATTGAATTTTGGATATGTTGTTTCTTAGTGAGTCTAGTATTTGAGAAAAATAATTTGGAACCACGTTGATTGAATTTGATTTATGGAATTCACAAAGTTCAGAACTGCTGCCAGGATGCAGGGCAATTGGGGCAGTCTGGTTAGGTGAACTATTTGACCAAGATTTTGTGTTCAGTTTGATCTGAAATTTTAAAGGGATGATTTTAAGATACAAAACTAAATTCTGTAAAAATCTTAGAATTTTTAGTCAAGTAGATTATTTTATACAATTTTTCAAAATAAGGATAAAATGGAGTTTAAAACCAGAATGTACTATTTATGGTTAGGGTTTTAATTCTTTGTTCTTCTTGCATTGCTTTGGTTCTCCAAAGGTAGGTTGGTCCTTAAACCTAACCCTAAACACTTTAAACACACTTGAATCAATGAATGTTATAATCAATTGTTCTTTGCCCTAATTGCATTGTTGAGATTGAACAATGTTATGTTGTGCATTGTGAATGGTAATGTGTTTCATGAGTAATGTGGAATGAAATGTTGATATTTATGAATGATGCTATGTGAGATATAATGTGATCATGGATGAGATATATATATATATATACTTGAATAATGAGATGTTATATTATGAAATGAAATGTGAAGCCATTGTTATTGGCTAAGATGATGTAATTGAAAGAAAGAAGGCATGTTTGCCTAAATGTGATGAGAATTGAGAATGGAAATGAATTGTTTGTTTAATATGTTATTCAGTTTCAGAGTTCTGGATTTGGGTGGCATGCCTAAGAAATGATGAAAGGTAACAGTCTTGCCGGGTTGAGGACCTCCTCATAGGTGTTGAGTTGATGGTCCAAGAGACTGGGTCTGTTACACTATGAGATACATGATTTGTAACAGTCTTGCCGGGTTGAGGATCTCCTCATATGTGTTGAGTTGATGATCCAAGAGACTGGGTCTGTTACACTATCCATGGATAGAGATACATGTATATACATTGCCTACGGGCGTGATTATTGTGACTATGAACCAAAGCAGTAACTCTGAACTCTGAATATCGTATTAAATACTTGTTGGGCCCATAGGTGTCAAGGTTATATGAATGTCCTAAATAATGTTATGAGTTTAATGAAATGAGATGTTGGTTATGGAGTATGATTGATTAATGTTGAATGTGAAAAGATGTTGAAATGTGGTATGCTCATATGACTATGATTTGTGAAATGCATAATTGTGTGGTTAACTTTATATTTATGATGTTGATCTTATCAATAACATATGTGGCATTGCATTTCATTAAAGCATACCGTTAGCATGTTTTATCTTACTAAGCCGTTGGCTTAGCGCGATAGTGTTTAATCGCGCAGGTAGTAGAGTGGATAGAGTTGAACCCGAGAGTTCATCAAGACCTTGTGAGAGTAGACCTTGAAGAATCCATTTTGGGAGCTTAAAGATTAGAGCAGACTTGCCAATCATGTATAAATTTTATGTGTTGTAAAACTTGAGTTTTGATGTATATGAATTTGTAAATATGTAAATATTTTATAACTTCCGCTGTGTAATATTTAAATATGGGGGTTGTCCCAAAACCTTTATTTTATGTTGTACTAGAAGTGTAAATCCTTTTTGCAGGTTGTAGTTGAGGTTACAAGGGGGATTTATTGGGAGTGTACTGAGAATGATTTTGTTTGCATTGGTTTGTGTAAAATGTTTTTAAAAATAAGAAAAAAAAACCGGTTTTGTCGACACTTGGGACTCAATTTTTAGGCGAAACTATGGCAAAAATTTTGTAAAAATCGGAACTAAAATTTGACTAAGTAAAATTGGTAGCAACATTAGGTTAGTGTGGCACTTCTACTCAGCTTACATATGTAGGTTGGGAAGGGGTGTTACACATAAGCTTGTATGATCTAGCAAATAAATGTATTATACTGAAAATCTAGAACACGTACACTGCTAGAAATCTAATAAATCTTATTTGGGTTTAGCACTTATGTATGCAAGTATAGAAGTGTGAATTCTTCTTGCAGGATTGTAGTTGAGGTTATAAGGGTGGATTATTGGGAGTTTGCTTGAGTTGAATTGTGAAACAAAATGTTTTTCAAAAATAAGAAAAATCAATTTTGGCGACATTTGGGACCTCCATTTTTAAGGGAGGTTATGGAAATTTTTTTTAAAAATCTGCACTTAAAATTGGCTAAGTAAAATATTAAGACACAACCACCATGAGTTAACAGTCCATCTTGGTCTATAAACGTAGGCTATGATGGGGTGTTACACTCACCACATATAAGTTCTTTTAATTTATTTTTCACTCATTAATCCATTTAATCAATATTTTTCAGAAATAATTCATTATAAATGACTCAATCAATCAATTCAAATATTAAAACTCATAGAAATTCAAATATTTGTAAATTAAAATATATAATGTAGACTCTTAATTTTTGACCAAGTCCAGTCCAAAGATTTTAAAACAGTCTGAATAATTCTTGTTGTATTTATTATTTATTTCATAATATAATATTTATTTTTTAATATTTATTTTAATAATAATATTTATTATTTATTTCTTAAATATAATATTTATTTTAATAATATAATATTTATTATTTATTTAAAAAAGGGAAATTATAAATATTTATTTTAAATATAATATTTATTTTTAATAATAAAAATAAAAATAAGAAAATACCAAAAAAATGAAAAATAAAAAATCGGATGAATCGGCGAACGACGCGTCGTGCGACAGCGGCTGCTTGACAAGCCAGTTCGCCGCAGGCTGAATATCATAGCAATCCTTGCCAGTGCGCCCCAACAATCCTCGCTAGCACAACACCCCAGCAGCCCAGTAGCCCGTGCCAGCGCGTTGGCTGATTTTATTTCCTAAACAGTTTTTTCGTTAACCAACTAGTATTAGGTTTTTTATTTTTATATAAATAAGATGTTAAAAGAATTATTCAGGGACTTTTTTTTTTCAAAACTTGGAGAGGCAGTAGGGATTTTTGGCACAGTAGCGAGGATTCAAGGAATTTCGAAAAATTAATTCAGAGATAAACTTTTGGAAGAATTATTTTGTTAGAGACTGGGACTTTTGATTTTGTAGAGACTTGAGACCTTGAGGCTACAACTTCTATGATTATTCTTTGACAAGCAACAAAAGACATCCAATTGACAAACTTAAGACAACAAAGCAGTGTTGTCTTAATTTTGCTTGGCCAAAAATCAAATATTGAGGCAGGCAGAAGCTTGGATCAATCTCTTCAATTTGGTGGAGCCTTCAAACATAGGTACATTCTCTAAATTCAGTTTATTAAATTGGTAATCACGACCACTTTTCAAACTCTCATCACAACATCTTAATTACTCAAATTTCCTTTTTTAATTTAGCTCATATAGTATCAAGATTACTCAATTTCTTTTTAATTTAGTTCATACAGTAAATATAGGGTTTAATTTAAGTCAATAATGTAGTTATCAAAACTTACAAACCTAATTTACTCAAAATCCTAGACCTTAATTAATTATGCTTTTAAACATTAAAGTATCCTCATCTTTGTAAATAATAATAATAATAATCATATGAGTTTTTCTAAACCCTAATTTTATTCAAGAAACCCTAATTCAAGATGTAAACCTAAATTTATATATTTATTGCTTTATTTAAGTTAGATACATGGTTTATTATATATCTTTGTTAAATAATTTATTTATGATGAATGATTGGTTATAATTATTTGTTTATCTTGGTTTCAAAAATTGGAAGAGATATGTTTCCATGTTATGGGTACCTCATGTATTGAGTATCATGTAAATTAGTTTATGTCAAGTTTCAGATCAATGTAAAGGATACGTTTTCACCAATTGGTGGGTATCCTATTTTATTTATTTTCTTTTGGACATTGGACAATTGTAAAGGCATGTTTCCATCCATGGATGAGTGCCTATTTATTTATTTTATTTGAACTTGTTGTGGTTTTAATAAAGTAATTATTTATTCGTATGATTGCATGTAGTATGGATAATATTGTATTAATTAAGAATTTTATAATATTAAGACCTGAAAAAGAGACCAGTTCCAATGAACCGAGCGTTATCGGAGTGCTGGGTCATTTCTCACCTTCCCCATATGTACCCAACTTTCTGAACCCAATAGGGGTTGGGAATTTCTGAGGAATCGAGTCATCCACCCCTTTCTTTTTCACAGCTCGTCCGGGTGGTGACTCCATTTTCTCTAAGTTTAGGCCCGTGTTCTCTAAGGCCCTGAGCCTAACAGTGCCAAAGTCGTAAGAACTATTCCACACGGGAGTGGGGGGAAAAATCTTTGCTCACTGTGGCGACTCCACTAGGGATAAGAGAAGTTGATTCTATTGATCTTTATATTATTTTATTCTTTCTTATTATATTATTATCCATTGCATCATTTAGATTATATTGTGCGAGTGAGTTAGGATGCTTGTGTTACCCGTGTTGTGTCATATAAGGGATACCATACTTTCACTCAAGGTATGGAGATCTAGCATGACATAATCACTCATAGCCTTGTACCTTTTGGTATATACTTGCTATGGAAATCTAAAACTTTTCAACCCAAAGACTTAAGCTCATGTAATTGACCTAGTTATTTTTCTTAGGTTTTACCCCAAATGCTTGTTATTTGACTATGATTGATATATCTTTGTTTAAACACCTATTTAGTTTGTTCTTTTTCTAATATGAACTACCTATATTGTAAGCTTAAAAATAATTCTTTTTCTTTAAGATTCAAAAGACCAAAACTATTTTCAAAATTTTCAAGAAGGTCTTTAGACATGAAAATCTTTTAAGATGGGTCAAAGATCTTTTTACACCTTATGGTCCAAACAAAATTATCTTCCACTTCATCTAAAATACAACCTTTACTTAAAAAGAGCTTACAAAATATTTAGGTCAATTACGAAATACCAAAAATTAATTGTGAGCCTAGTTTATACCAATAATTATTAATCATGGGCTTATTTTTGGCATGAATCATTAGTTACTTTTTCTAAATAAGAAATCTATTTATGATAAACCTATTAATTTTGCTTTAATTCAATAGAGCATAAAAACTATTTTAGTTGAGATTCAATGGATTAAATCTTAATTAATGAAAATTATCATGGATCAACTTCTATATTAGAAAATATAACTATTGATTAAATTATTCGAGCGAACTTTTCGAAAATGAAATATCCCATATTGGTATTTTGTTGGCCATATATCTAGGAAAAGAGACTTGCCATTTGTGTATGGAAGTTATATGGTTGGAAAGAACGTCCTAATTATCATTGTTTATTTGATTGATTATGCATTCATGCATACATGCATACACACATTGTATAACATATCATTAATCTTTTCTGGCTCACAGACTTGGAGTACAGTAGTTCAAGGGCATACGACAACCCTACCTATGCCAGTGACATAAAATCCAACAGCAACTCAATTACCTTCTCATCAAGAATAATGGATCCCGAACAAATTTAAAGAATGGTGGATGATGCCCTCAATGCCAAGATGGAAGAACTGAAGGAGGTCCTATCTGAGACCATGAAGAGCCAACTGGCTGCACTTTTGGGAAACACTACTGAGGCATCTGCCAGTGTTTTATTAGTTTTTGTTATAGATTTGTGTCTTGTTTATTATAATAATTATTGTTTTATTTAGGTATTTTGTTAGTTTAAATCGGTTTATTTAGTGTTTTTGTTAATTTTGGTAGTTTTAGTTTATTTCAGTGTTTATATCGTTTTTGATATAGTTTTTAGTATGTGTTTATGTTTTGTTGGTTAATGTTTATTTACTTCTTATTTACAATTTGTTTGAGTTTTGTTTTAGGTTAAGAAAAAGCCAAGGAACCAAGACTAAAAGGAAAAATGGACAGTAGCTGACACAGGCAGAGGACACGGCCAAGTCATTGGCCGTGTCCCTCCAAAAAGCTCCAACACGGCCAAGTCACCTCTAACATGGCCGTGTCACTCAACCAAAGAAGAAAAGAAGAAAAAAGCAAGCAGAAGTGAACACATGCAAGCGACATGGCCAAGTCACTGGCCATGTCCCTCCAAAATGGTCCAACTTGGCCATGTCACCATCAACTTGGCCGTGTCTCTCCCTCAAATTCACCTCCAACACGGCCAAGTTCACTCTAACTTGGCCGTGTCACTCAAGGATCAATAAAGACACGCGGAGGTTTCGTATAAATATTAAAGTTAGGGTTTTTCTTTACACTGTTGACGATTTTGAGCAAAGATTGAGCCGTCAAAGAGATTAGGGTTTTGATAACTTTGTTTTTCTTTGATTTTGATTATACTTTGGATCAAACTAGCTTAGATTAGATTGTTCTAGCCATTGATACATCCTTCTTGCAAGATTTGAACAAGAGATTCTTTAGAAGCTTCAAGGAGTTTGTAACTTGGTTTTGTTCTCGAACTTATTCTCTTTATTTTCATTGAAATTGTATTAATGGATATTATCATGTCTGATTTGATTTCTTTGATTATTAATGAGATGAGTATGTTTGATAGCATCATGAACTAATTTGATCTAGTCTAGGGTTTGTATGGATCTGCTATGATTGTATGACTTGGTTATTCTCTTAGCTAATAATTTCTTTAGCCTTGATTGAATGGAATATTGTTAATATATAATTGATTGGCCACCAATTATGTGTTTTAGGTATTAGATGATGGATTGAGAGATGAAGTCTAATGCTGGAACAATTCAATTAAGGACTTAGGTGAATTAGAGATATAACCTATTAAAAAGATTATTTCAATTGTAACAAGATTAGTTGAATGAGGTTTGAATGCGAGAGCTTATTTCCTTGACTCGATTAATTGAGTTGTTTGAGATTTAATCTTTGAATTAAGAGGAATAACCGTTCATACATATGAGTAGTAGAGAAGTGCAAACCCTAGACCTTTCTATCCAGTGAATCAATACATCAGTTTTAGTTTACTTTTATTTGTTTTAAACTTTAATCAATCTTCTTCATTATTTAGCAATTTAAATTTCTTTAATTACTTGTTATTTATAATCTGATAATCAATTAGCCACTTTAGCTTCCTTGTGAGACGACCTTGGGGTGATCACCTTTGCTACAGCTACCTCGTATACTTGCGAGTGACGCTTTGTGGTAGAGTTAATTCGAGCGCAACAGCCAGCACTAAAAAGCCCAAGGACAAAGGAAAGGATAAGGTAAGTGAAGCATCCTCTGATGATGACAAGGTAATGATTGATGACGACGACTGAGCTCAATACTTTCAAGATCCTCAAGATAAGAAAAAAGAGCTGAAGGTTGTGGATAGAGCAACTGTTGAAAAGACTGAAACTTCTAATGTTGAGAAAATAATTGCTGATTTAGAGAAGAAATTTGAAAAGAAGTTGAAAGCTAACGAGATGTCAGAAATAGACAAGCTGTTTGAACAAGATGAGGAGGTCCCTTATAAGTTCAAGATGCCTTCCTTTGCTAGGTACAATGGTATAGGAAATCCTCACTTGCATGTTAAGCAATACATCACTGCCATGCAGTTTGCCAGAGCTATTAAGGCTCAAACTCTGAGGTATTTCATGCTCTCATTGAATCCTGTTGTGCAAAATTAGTTCAATACCTTGGAAGAAAGTACCCAAAAAGATTGGGACATGTTGTACAAAGCTTTCATTTAACAGTATGGTTACAATGTCGAGTGGGAAGTTACCTTGATGAAGGTGGAGACTATTAGGCAAAGACCAAATGAGAACTTTGTTGATTATATAAAGAGATGGAGAAATAAGGCTGCACTTCTCAAAAGGAGGCTCTATGAGTCAGACCATATCATAATGATAGTCAGAGGCGTCTTGCCTAATCTCCATGAGAGGCTATCTCACACCCTTATAAGGGATTTCAAAGATCTTCTCTAAGCTGGATTGCAAATAAAAGAGTGGGAAAGAGAGAAGAATCATTTTTCTACAAAACAGAATTATCAGTCTGACAATCAAAGTACACATAAAGAAGTCAATGTCAATACTACTGGTCAAGCTAATAGAAGAGAGTTTTCAGATATGGGGAAGCCTTTGTCTTGGGTTTTCAACAAGCTACAAAAGAAGGGACTATTACAACTATTGGCCCCTCGGCCTTTGCCAAATCCTTTACCCCCAAAATTTGATACTAAAGCCTTTTGTGAATTTCATCAGACACAAGGACATGAGACGGACAAATGCTTGCGACTAAAATATAAGATCCAAAATTTGATTGATAGTAGAAAGTTTCCTGAACCTAGCAAGCCCAACACCAAAAACAATCATTTGCCTGAATTTGGAAGAATGCCACCACCAGCAACCTTCATGGTAGGAAGAGGAGTGGAGGAGGATTCTGTCTTTCAAGACTGGAATATCAAAGATGTGGAATAAGGAGAAATTTTATTCAACAAACTTCCTTTAGCTTAGAGTGTTGCTCGACTTATTTTGCTTTCTTTAATATTTAATTAGAACAATCATGCTTTTCAAATTATGTTTGTTTGAATAAATTATTTTTATTAAATATTTGTTGGTCTTTGTTCATTTTGGTGCTCAACCAATGACGAATCTATCTTGATAATCATAAATTAATATATCTATGTATCATGATTTGAATGACTTTACTAGATGAGAGAATTGTTCTATAACATTGAGTTATGTATGCTTATTTAGAGAGGGCTCCTGTATAATTATGAGTCAGGTCCTAGTCAGTCTTAAAACATGCTTTGACAAATTTTTAAGCCAAATTGAACTTTGCTTATTTAAGGGAGAGATGATTTAGGCATTGTTTGGTAAGCCAACAACTAGTATCTGCCTTATTGACATCAATTCCTAGTTGTCCCTTTGAACCTTTATAAGATTTCAACTTTCTCTTTGTTGACTTATAAACCCAATAACTTACCCTGAGTTGTTGTTACACTTTTAACAAATCTAATGATCACTAATGTGAAGAGGCAAGAAGATCAAATAAAGGAATGTATAGTCAAGACCATAAGGGTAGTTGAAGTTCACCTAATACTAGATCTAATATCTCCAATTTATTAAGAAAATATCATAGCAACAAATAATTTATCCTTATTAAAGCAAACTCACTCTATTCCACTCATCCATAGTCAGAAGCATAGAATGGTGTAGATAGAACAATCTTCTTAAATTGGACCTAAAAAAAAAGAAGAAAAAAAAGAAGAAAAAAACAAAAAAGAAAAAAAGAAAAAAAGGAAAGGAAAAGAAAATAAAATATGAAAGACGGTTCAGAAAGCCAACTTAGTTCTCTTTTACTTAAAGTAGCAAAAGACTTCAATTTGGTTAATAAGGACAATTTGACTTGAATTGGTCCAATCCAACCAAAGATTCAATCAAAATCAGAGAAAAAAGAGAAAATCTAGTTTTTGAAAGTCCCGTACTTGATAATCCTATAGGGAAAAAGGACAAAAATGATAAAATGCTAAAAAAAGAGAGAAGGAAAAAAAAAGAAAAGGAAAGGAATATGGGCACCAAACTTTTTGCAAAGGCAAAGACTGCCCTAATCAAGATCCAGATTTATGTCAAGAAGAAAGAAAAATGTTCAAAGCTCTATCTTTTCATGCTTCCAACTATCTAAACAAGAAGTTTATAGTGTGAAAGTTTGTCAGCAAGTATCACACCAGCTCCAATCTTAAAATGGCCTTCATTTCTCCCATGTCCATTATAGATCCCGTTTCAAGCCTATTAAAGACTTGTTGATCTCTCTTGGTAGGTAGAGTCTATTAGTGGAGATAGTTTGTGTAATACCCTTATACTCTATACACGTATAATATACACACCCAGTATATGTAGAATACACATATACGGTATAAAAATGTCATAACCTGGTTTAATAAAAATTCACATTTATGATTTAAAATTTCAAATACTAAATATATAAAATTAAATAGTATATAAATATTCTTTACTTGTTATAGGAACTCAAAATAAACATTTTATATGAAAATCATTGGGAAAAATTTGTCAGAGTTTTGTCTGTAATTTGGATACCCCAAAATTTATCAATTACACAACCTGCAAAAAGAACACTTCCAATAAACAATAAACCACATCTTCACCTTAACTTCTCAGTTTTTCCACATTTTCTCAAAACATTTATACATATTCACATATATATATATCCAAAATATACATATAAAAACCCATCCTACATAATTTATCCAAAAGTCTTTATAACTTACAATACATATACTTTAAAATCATAAAATAATATACATAATTTCATAATGTAAAAAAACATAAAATGTATACATGATGGCAAAAGGCTTGTTCTTGATGTGTCCAAAATTTGCTCAACTAGCAATCTCAAATCTAGACTCGACCCAGTCTAGAAGAACTCTCCGACTCGATCGGATCTCCCTTGTCACCTGCACGATAAATTACAAATCGCGCTAAGCTAAAAGCCTAGCAGTACAAACTTTGATAAAAGTACAACTTTAACACAATGCCAATGCAAAATGCATTTGCATGCTATGCCACAATGTAGTATTCCATTCAATTTAATAAAATAATTTTTTCATGTAATATCCCAAAGTATACCCTAAAAGGTTTGGAGTTATTGTTGTATTTGGATTTAAAGTATATGTTTAATGGAAAGAGAAAGGAAGATAAATTAATAACAAAGGAGATTATAAGAGATAGATGTATATGGAGGATAATATGTATACATATGGTATTAGGAAAATATGGAAAATATCAATGTAATATAAAAGAGATATACATATACCAACATATACATCACATATACATAATGTATAAAGTGGTGTAGGAAAAGTAAGTTTATATACTAATAATAATAATAATCATAAGAGAAAAAGAAGAGAAGAAAGTCAAAGGAGGAATGTAAAATGTGGTGGAGGATTTTTAAGTATAATTATATATTATTATTATTATTATTATTATTATTATATATATATATGTGATAAGTATGAGAAAGAAAAGAAAGAATCTTCTTTCTTCTTCTTCTTCTTCTTGCACGAGAGAGAGAGAGAGAGAAAGAGAGAGAGAGAGAGAGAGAGGTGATTTCATCTATATACACATCAAATCCAAAGGGATTTTGAGAGAATTGAAGATGGTTATTGAAGATTTGGCATAATATTCAAGTAAGTATTCATTTCCTTTTATGGATTTCTATTGATTGAGTTTATATTTGATATGATGATGATGATGATGATGATGATGATGATGATGATGATATTGATATTAATGAAAGATTAAAGTATATAAATATGTTGAATAGATTTTAGATGATGATAATTTGGGGTATTTGTGAGGATGATGATGAATTGTTGAGATGGTTGAGTTAGGGTTTAGTATAAATGAATTGGGGATTTGAGTAGTTGATTCATTGTGATGTATATAATGATTGTTATTATGATATATTGAAGTTATATAAGTGTTAAATTGATGGGTAATTGATGAATATAACCAAGATGTTGATTAAGGGTGATGAAGTATGAGTTTTGAAGTGTTTGTGTTTTCATGGATGAGAGTTCGAATTCATGATTTTTGGCCTGACATGGCCGTGCGGTTGGGCGTGTCATCGGTACTGAGTTTGACGTTTGTGACACGACCATTAACACAACCATGTTATTGAACGTGTTATAGCTACTGTGAGAAAAAGTAATTGACACGGCCATGAACACGCCCGTGTTGTTGGGCGTGTCAATGTTTCTGTAAGGCAGAATGAGTGACACGTCCAGTGACACGCCCGTGTTACTAAGCATGTCAAAGCTTCTGTATTGTTGGTTTAGGGCACGATCAGGGACACGCCCGTGTTGGTGAGCGTGTCAAGTGTTGAGTTTGCCCTAGTTAGTTATCATTCTTATTTTCTTATATGAATAATTATCTTTGGATTAGGTTTTGAAGAGATTTTGGTTGCCATAATCCAAGTGTTGGAGGATTATTGGAAAAAGGAATTTAGATTTGGTGTGAGTTCTCTAGAGGTAAGTACATACTTACATGGATGCATTCTTTTACATGATTTTGAGACTTAACACATTTAGTATAAATGTGTTAAGGAATTTACTATATTGTTAATACAATGTGACTAATTTTATTATTTGTATAGTGTGAAAGATATGATGATCACTCAAAAAGGTATGTGCAAAGCAATTTGTTATGATAAATGTTTTAATGATGAATTGAGTTAATGTGTCTTGAGAAATGATGAAATGTGATGTCATTATGGTTGATAATAATGATTGAAATGAAATAAATGGAAATGTTGTCTATATGACGATGAATTCAAGATACATGTGCAATGAAATTGATTATGTATGCTTGAATGTTGAAGTGTTATAATGTGAATTGAGATATGATGAGATGTGAAGCCAATGTGATTGGCTATGATGATTCAATTGAAATAAGTGGGGCATGTTTGCCTAGACGGTGATGAGAATTGTGAATGAAATTGATAATGAAATAATAAATGAATTGTGTGGCTAATATGTTATTCAATTTCAGAGTTCTGGGTTTGGCGGCATGCCTATAAAATGAAAAAGGTAACAGTCTTGCCGGGTTGAGGATCTCTTCAATTTGAGTTGAATTGAGGTCCAAGAGACTGGGTCTGTTACACTATGAGAATTATGAATATGAAATATATGAAAGGTAACAGTCTTGCCGGGTTGAGGATCTCCTCGATTTAGTCGGGTTGATGGTCCAAGAGACTGGGTCTGTTACTAGTAACAGTCTAGCCGGGTTGAGAATCTCCTTGAGTTTAGATGGGTTGAGGTCCAAGAGACTGGGTCTGTTACACTATCCATGGATAAAGATATTTATATATGATGCCTACGGGCTTGATGATTATGATTATAGACCAAAGCAGCAACTCTGAACTTTGAATAACATATTAGTGTCTTGTGGGCCCATGTTTGTCTTTGTTTTCAATGTGTTTTATGAATGTGAAATAGATGAATAATGAGACCTATATTTGCTATTGTTGAATAAGTGATTTACGACTGGTGAATTGTGAATAATGAATTAATTGAATAAAGTAAGAACATGTAATGTTATGAAGTATGATACGTAGTATGTGTATGGATATATTCATTGTGAGTATCAATGATAGAATTGTGGTTGGTGTTAATGATATGTATATATGTATATAATATATGATATTAGTCGAGATATATGAAAAGTGTAGTTAAAAAGGGAAAATGTGATAAGAAACTAATGGTACATGATATTAATATATATATGTTAGAATTTCTGTAGTGTATGTTTATATTATTTATTTGTGCTACTAAGCTCTCTGGCTTAGCGTGGTTGTGTAATCGCGCAGGTGAGTAGGTGATAGATCTAAAGTCAATCGGTATGCCACGAGAAAGGTAAGGGTGTTCTGAGACCAACTAGAAGGTGATGCATGCATGTAAGATTTAATTACGTTGTATTTTGATAAGTAAAAAGGTATTATTGTTTGGAACACTGATAAAAGTTTTTCATCTATAATGAAAAGTGACATCCTTATACTTTATATGCTTACTGTATGTATACAAGGTATATGTAGAGTATTTATATAGAGTATCGGGGTGTTACATTTCATTTGTTTATGATTCACACAAACACACATACAAGCATGGGCCTAATAAACTAATACATTATTCAAATTTCAGAGTTACCATTTTGGTCCAAATTGACACAAAGTGTCTAGCCTCGAAAGCAAATCATATCATAGTGACGCCAAGTGTCTAGCCCCAAAGGCAAATAGTGAGGATAATCTCATATGTAACATACCAACTAGGCTTCAAGGGCTATGCCCAACCCAGCTTCAAGGGACTATTACATCATAGCATGCTTCCAAACACAGAACTCTGAAAATTGAATAACATACTAGACACACAATTATTTCATATTTCCCATTCCCAATTCCTTTATCATATTCCATTTTCTCATTCAAATTAATGTTATTTCATTTCATAACATTACAAGGTATTTCATAATAAAATCACATTCCATACAATTTAGCCATTTACAATGGCTTTTCATAATGTTTATAATGCATACACATCAACTCACATACCATAACACAATGTATATGGATTTTCAAATGATCAAGTAGCTTAACACATTTTTCATTTAAAATGTGTTAAGCCAAAATTAAATGCAAGTACTTTAAAACTATCAAAGCATGTACTTACCTCACTAAGCACTTAAATGCAAGCTTAAAATCTCCCACCAACCTTCACTTCCAAATTGCTCTTCAACGCTAGGATTGAGCAATTCACTCCTCCTTAATGCCTATACACAATGTGATTAAATACAATCATTTAATATCATATTTTAAGGTATTTTCAACATTAAACCCTAATTAAACATCACTCTTATACAAATTTCAAAAATTTAGCCTTTCCTTAATTTAACATTAGAATTTCATTCTATTCCATTTAAATTAGTGTTTTAAGTTTATTTATATTATTAAAAACATATTTTAACATGTTTCATTCATACACATTACATAAATACTCACTCTTATTCAAAACCCTAAAATGGCATAACCTTCACCAATGAAGGGTTTTCAATCTAACCTATTCCAATTATTAATCCAAGCTTATTTCCTTCACTAATACCATGAATTAACATGATTTAAACATTAAAATTCAAAAAATTCATCATTCTTTAAAAACTCCTTTTTTAAAACCCTAAACTCAATGCTACCTCATCCAAACTCTAACCAAACTTAATTAAATCTACCATTTGACTTTAAAATCCTTGTTTATGCATCAAAACAACACATTTGGAATCAGTTTGCATAATTAAAACACATGATTCCAAGCATTCAAATTTTCCATAACCCTAAATTCTCTCTCTTCACCCAACTCTTCCCAAACTTAATCCTTTCTTCCATTTAACTTGAAAATCATTAATAATTAATCAAAATAGCTTCATTCATACCCAATTAAACAATTAAATCATGCTAATAAAAAAAAAATCCAAAATCCACATATTCATAGTTTTCCTAGAAATTCAAAAATTAGGAAAGAAAGCTTACTTGCTTGTTAGAAAATCACAAAAACTCCACTTAGTTCCTTAAAATCTCTTCAATCTTAGGTAGCTTGGAAGAAAAGAAGATATCTCTTTCTCTCTAATGGTGGCACGATTTTGAAGAAGAAGAAGAAGGGAAAAGATGAATTTATTTGACTTTCTCTTTCTTTCCACTTAAAAATATCACCACACATATATTATTTTATTTTTAATAAATGATTAAATATTTAATTATTTTAAAACTCCAAATTACCTCTTCCAACAAAAAATAATTTATTTTTAATTTATTTAAATAATTTAAATTTATATATAATTACCATTTTGCCCTTAGACTTTTGACTTTTCTTTTAAAAGAGTTGATTAATGTTTATGTTAAATATATGTTAGGTATATTTCACATATACATTCTACTTTTGCACTTAAAACCCTTTCATTTTTCATTTAAATCATTTTTTAAACTTATTTAAATTTAAATTTATTTTATTTAATTTAATTCCAAAAATTTTAGGGATGTTACAATTCTCTCCCCCTAAAGAAAAAAATTTCGTTCGCGAAATTACCTGCTATCAACTCTGGAACAACTGAAAAAACTGACTCCACATTATCTGCTCACTCTCCCATGTCGCCTCCTCAGTGGCATGATTCCTCTAAAGGACTTTCACAAGTGGCACCTTCTTATTCCTCAACTCTTTTACCTCTCATACCAAAATTGCCACTGGTTCTTCCTCGTAAGTCAAATCTGGGCTCACCTCAATAGACTCCACTAATAGAATATGAGATGGGCTTGACCTAGACCTTCAAAGCATAGAGACATGGAAGACATTATGTATTTGATCCAACTCAGGCGGCAAAGCCAGTCTATAGGCCACTGGTCCAACTCTTTCCAGCACCTCATAAGGTCATATGAAATGAGGACTCAACTTCTCTTTGCGGCTAAATCTCAAAATTTTCTTCCAAGGAGATACCTTCAAAAACACGTTATCTCCCACACTAAACTCTATGTCTCTTCTTTTTTAAATCTGAATATGTTTTCAACTAATCTGAAGCCGCTTTTAGTCGACCCCGAATCAATTTCACTTTCTCTTCTGTTTCTTTAATCAAATCAGGACCGATCAATTTACCTTCTCCAACCTCATCCCAACACAAAGGTGTCCTGCATCTCTTGCCATACAAGGCCTCATAAGGTGCCATCCTAATACTGGTGTGAGTAGAGATTTTCACCCCCACTCCCGATGGAATGGTTCTTGTAACTTCGGTGCTGTTAGGCTCAGGGCCTTAGAGAACACGGGCCTAAAGCCTGAAAAAATGAAGTCGCCACCCGGACGGGCCGAAAAAAAGAAAAGGGTGGATGACTCAATTTTTTCACGACCCAATTTGTATATATGTACAGTACATCCATGTACAGTACATCCGCATACAGTAAGAGGAGCCATCCCGAGTAACCACCAAAGAACACGAAGGGAAAGGAAGCTCTATAGGACAAAAAGGACCTAACTGAAAAGATTGCAAAGTTTTGTGGAGGTGACTGTAATTACCAAAAGTTGTTCCGGAGGTCCTTAATAGTGCATATAACAGACTCCAGAAACGGAAAGTAGAGAAAAATCGGGTAGCAACGGCGCGACATGGTTTTTCCCGAAAACGCATGGTTTGGAAGATATAGGGAATTTTGACCAGGGGCATCATGGTCATTTTCAAAAGTGTCTCGAAAGTAATAATGGATCTCAAAAATGAAAAGTAGAGGAAAAACTGAGTCAAAAAGTGTACCACAGCATTCGGCGGAAGTGCGCGGTTTAAAAGTTACGAACGAGTAATCGCCGGAGGGTATTTTGGTCTTTCACATCTTAGACCATAAAATTACAGCACAAGGAGGTTGAGGGGCCAAAATATAATTAAAAGAAATTCCAAGGGCTTGGGTTTTAAATAAATAAAAGAAAGAGACATTTGGACCAATGAGAATTAGCCATTTTCTCACTTAAGTGTACCAATGGGAAACCAACACTTACACCATCACATCTTAACCTCTCTTGGCTTCCATTTGGAGGAGAGAACACCAAAAAATAAAAGCCAAGAGCTCTCCTGTGTTCTTGCTTTGGCCAAATAGAAGAGAAAGGGAAAAGAGAGAGAGATTGTTTTCAAGTAGCTATTTTTGGTTACAAACTTGGGTGGAGAATAAGACTTTAAGGTAAGGAATTCAATTCTAGTATCAATTTATTCATTTAGTTGTTGTTTCTTAAGTTATCATCAAAAGAAAGATTGGGAAGAATATGGAAAAGTTAAGAAAGTGAAGAGAAATTAGATTAAATGATCCATACATGTAGAATTGATGAATAAATGGTAATTAGTAGCTTTAGATAGCAAGAATCAAGGCTTGAACATATGGTTTTTATAATGTTCTTATAATGGAAGTTATGAAAATTATAGGAAATCAAAGGGATAAAGAAGAAGAAGGGAAGAAAAAATAGGACAAGCAAGGAACAAAGCAAATAAACAAGGTTTGGTACTTAAATCATTGCCTTTTTCAATTAATTCACATATTTTGCATTATGGGACTTTTGAAATGGTTTTGAAATGATGTTATTATGTGTGGTAAATATGTGGGAAAGTGCTCTTGAACCATTTGTAATCAATTGATTGTGAAAAGAATAAAAACAAAACAAACTAGCTAAATTTGCTCAATTATTCATAAACTTTGATGAACTTTTAATCACCCCTTTGGTTTGATTTTTGAAAGAGGGACCCTTAGTCCTTCAATGGTATCACAAAAGGAGTCTAAAAATCAATTTTTCAAGAAAAAAATGAATTCCCCTCAAGTTTTGAAAATTGGGCCGAATGGTCCCTTTTGGGCACCATTCTGCAGCTTTCATTTTGGGCAGTCCGTTGAAGGGGAAAACGAAGGAATTTTCTGATGAAATTTTACATACATTTAGTTAACTTATGAAAGTATTTTTCTGAAAAAATTCAGCCAAAAATAAGTTTGTTTACTTGGTCAAAACTGTTGCCAAAATTGACTGATTTTCAGTAGTAAAAACAGATTTTACCATTTAGTTGTCGCGCACCATTGTGTTGCCGATTTTACGCGCCGCGCTACTATTCATTTGGTCTGTAATATCCCGAGATATACCTTAAAAGTTTTGGAGGAGTTGTTGTATTTGGATTTAATGTATATGTGATGTATATGTATATGTCTAATTGTAATATCCCTAAGTGTGCCTAGAAGTTATGATAATATTGTTATAATTGATTTGAATGTGTAATTGATAAGTGGTATATTTGTATAGGGTTTGGTTGAATGGTAAAAGTATTTGAGAGAAATGAATATGTGTATTTGCAAAGGAAAGAATTGTATAGAGAGAGATAGTGTATATGTTGGGTATATGGCAATATATATGACATATATGTTGGTCAAAGTGCTTAGTCAAGGGAAGAAGATATTTAAATTGTTGAATGTGAAATTACCAAAATGGGCAAGAGCTTGTAAAGAGAATTAAAATGTGTATGAGGGTAAGATAGTAATTTTCTTTTGGAGGAGTATTTAATGCCTATTGACTTTGTGTTTTCTTCATCATTTCTTCTTCTTTTTCCTTGTGTGGCCGGCTCACCTAAGACAAAGGAAAGCAAGAGAGTAAAAGAAGGGTTTGATGTTCTAAGCTCCAAAGTTGAGAGAGATTCCAAGTAACCAAGTTGGAATTTCAAGGAATTTCATCATTTTGGTAAGATTTCTCTTGTTTGCTTTGGTTCTTTTTGAAGTTGTGTATGGATTGAGTTAGGTTTATGGATAGTATGATTAAGTGTGTTTGTGTATGGTGTGTGTAAAAGTGTTGAAATGGAATTAAAGATAAGAAGCTAGGTTGGTGTTGGTGATGGAAGAGTAAGAGTTGTGTTTAGTGAATTTTTTTTTTCTGTTTTACAATTAGTAAAGGCTGTGACTTGTATGATTTTTAATTAATTATAGAAAAATGTTCTTAAATTGAATTTTTGATATGTTGTGCCTCTATGAGTCTAGAATGACTGAAAAATATGTTGATTCGATTTTGGAATGGTTATGAGTTTAGAAAGATTATTTTTATTAGACCTGTTCCAGCAGGTATCTTAACTGAGACAGCTATATTTCGGGATTTTTAATAAAATGTAGAAAAATCATATCCAATTGAATTTTTGATATGTTGTTTCTTAGTGAGTCTAGTATTTGAGAAAAATAATTTGGAACCACGTTGATTGAATTTGATTTATGGAATTCACAAAGTTCAGAACTGCTGCCAGGATGCAGGGCAATTGGGGCAGTCTGGTTAGGTGAACTATTTGACCAGATTTTGTGTTCAGTTTGATCTGAAATTTTAAAGGAATGATTTTAAGATACAAAACTAAATTCTGTAAAAATTTTAGAATTTTTAGTCAAGTAGATTATTTTATACAATTTTTCAAAATAAGGATAAAATGGAGTCTTAAACCAGAATGTACTATTTATATGGTCATTTTGCTAATATTCCTTTTGGATTAGATTGTGAAGAGGTTGAATTGCCCTAACCGTGTCCCTCAAGTGGTGCTGCCCGTGTCCCTCAAAGGTTTTGAAGAGATTGGGTTGCATTAACCTAAATGTGGAGAATTCTTGGAAAGAAAAGAAATGTATAGATTGATGGGACTAGTTCTTGAGGTAAGTACCAATACATATGATTGTATTTAATTACATAATTCGAGGCTTAACACATTTGTTTGCAAATGTGTTAAGTGATCTATTATATTGTTAACATAATTGGACTAAGGTGATGATTGAATGATGTGAAGGATGTGAAGATCATTAACAAGGTAAGCATAAACCCTATTTGATTGTATATCCTTATATGTCTTTGAACATTAACACATTGGGATGAAAGTGTTAAATAAGCTATTATATTGTGAATGTAAATGAAGAATATATATAAAGGATGAAATATGAAATGGGAAAGGTAGGAAGAAATGAGGATCATTCTTAAGGTATGTGCAATTTGTTATGATAAATGCTCTAGTAATGAATGATGTTAATGTGTTTTGAGAAGTGAGAAAATGTTATGTTATATGCATTGTGAATCTTGTGTATGGCAATGTATTATATGAATAATATACTTTGAAATGTGATATCAATGATGCTATATGTATCATATGGATTGAGATATGATATGATATGTAGCCATTGTGATTGGCTATGATAATTCAATTGAAAGAGATAAGGCATGTTGGCCTAATTGATGATGAGATTGATAATGAAATAATAAATGAATTGTTTGTTTAATATGTTATCCAGTTTCAGAGTTCTGGATTTGGGTGGCATGCCTAAGAAATGATGAAAGGTAACAGTCTTGCCGGGTTGAGGATCTCCTCATATGTGTTGAGTTGATGGTCCAAGAGACTGGGTCTGTTACATTATGAGAATTGTGAATATGAGATATATGATTTGTAACAGTCTTGCCGGGTTGAGGATCTCCTCATATGTGTTGAGTTGATGGTCCAAGAGACTGGGTCTGTTACACTATCCATGGATAGAGAGACATGTATATACATTGCCTACGGGCGTGATGATTGTGACTATGAACCAAAGCAGTAACTCTGAACTTTGAATAACATATTAGTGTTTTGGGCCCGAGTCTGTCTTTATTGTCAATGTGAAATGCAAGTATTGAAATATTGATTGTGAGTATTAAAAATGAATTATGCTTGGTGAATTGTGAATAATATAATGTTATTAAGTGTAATATGTAAATGAATTGTGGTTGATGATAAAGGTTGTCTTTATTGGAAATATGATTTATGATTTGTATGATATGTAAATTGTGTATTGCAATAATGAGTGATATGATGTGTAATGTGTGTATTGCAATAATGAGTGTATGATATGTAATGTGTGTATTGCAATAATAATTGGTATGATATGTAAAGTGTGTATTGCAATAATGGTTGGTGTGGTATATATATAATGTAGGGGTATTAATATATTGGTTTTGAGTATTGGTGATGCATTGGGGTTGGTGATAATATTATGTATATATATATACATCATATATGAAATTAGCTAGGATATATTAAAGATAAAATTAAAAAGAAAAGAAGATATGATAAGAACTAATTATATATTGAATCGATGTATCATTATATATCAATACTTCTATACTATATGTTTATATTTTATATTTGGACTACTAAGCTCTCGGGCTTAGCGCGGGTGTTTATTCGCGCAGGTATATAGATGGAAGATATGAAGTCTTTTGTTATGCCACAAGAAGAGTAAAGTTTGTCGAGACCAACTAGAGGGTAATGCATACATGTATAAATTTTAATTATGATGTATTTTTGACGAGAGAGTATTTATATGTATAAATGAAGTTTTAATAAAGATAATGATTTTGTAAATGTTATTTAAATTAATGTATTATGGTTTGAACTCTGTTATAAATATTTTAAAAGGTAACGAAAAGTGACATCCTTATACTTTATATATTTACTGTATGTATACTAGGTATACGCATAGTACTTATATAGGGTATCGGGGTGTTACATGGTCATTTTTATAAATGTGTTAAAACTTGAATATTATGATATGGATTGATGTTAAATCATATAAAATGACATGAAGGAGAATTGGAAATGATCAGAAAGGCATCATGACAAGCTATTCCGACAATACATGCATTATGGAAAAATCATGACTTATTGAATATCATGATCAAATTAATTAATAAATTGTTTACGCTCTACTTGGTTATGACAGAACCCTTGAGATAAGGGTATGATGCATCATACTATTATTGCAGTGCTGCTCCTGACATGACATGATATTCCGGCTGGAGGCCGATGATTACAATGACATGATCAATGATTCAATGAACAATGGCTATTAGCACATGTGCAAGAATTATGATGAAGGATGATGAAATATGCACCATGACGCATATCATCCTGTAATATCTCACCATGATGAGATATATTTATCATGACCCATGCCTTATCCGTTGATGTTCTGTTAAACTAGTAGAGCAACCAAAATGATAAAAGCAAGAAAAAAATGATTTAAATTCAAATTATTCAGTCAAGTCTTTTTACCTTCTGTGTTTTGTATTTATTCCTTTCAATTATTTAACGTATATAGATGTATGTTCAAATCATTCTTTCATTTTATTTATTTATTGCAATGATTTAAGTACCCACTAAGCAATTGCTTAACGAGTTTAGTTTCCCTCTAAACTCGTAGGTTAAACGAGGAGATGAGATTGCAGCATGTCCTGTGCAGCTGGCCTTGACTACTACTTTGGGTAGGAGTTTGGATATGATTGTGTAATATCCTCATATATGCCCTAAAAGTTTTGATTATGTTGTTGATGTTGTGGTTAGTGTTGTTGTTGTTATATATTGGATTGTATATATGTGTTAAATTGTAAGAGAAAAGAAATGGAAAGAGAATGTATATGTATATGTGTTTTGGAGAAGAAATTTAGGGTTTAGAGACAAGTTTATATGTTGGGTATATGATGATATATATAACATATAAATTGGTCAAAGGGAGAGTCAATGCAAGAGGATATTTTTATGTGGCATGTGAAATTACTTAATTGGGCACATATGAGACAAAAGGGTAGTTAAATGGTGAAGGGTGTTTTAGTAATTGCAAGGTTAAAAACTCTTGGTGGATATAAGAAGCAAAATTTGACTTTTGCTCTTCATCTTTTCCTCTTCTCATTTGTGTGTGGCCGGCTCTTCCTTAGACAAAAGGGAAAGAGAAGTGTTCTTGAGACAAGAAGCAAATTGAAGAAGAAATCAAAGGTTGTGAAAAGAGATTTGTGGAATTTCTTCATTTTAGGTTTTGAAGAGATTGTGTTGCATTAACCTATATGTTGAGAATTCTTGGAAGAGGAAATGTATGGAGGAATGGGAATAGTTCTTGAGGTAAGTAATAATACATATGATTGTATTTAATTACATAATTTGAGGCTTAACACATTTGTTTGCAAATGTGTTAAGTGATTTATTATATTGTTAATATAATTGGACTAAGGTGATGATTGAATGATGTGAAGGATGTGAAGAGCATTAACAAGGTAAGCATAAACCCTATTTGATTGTATATCCTTATATGTCTTTGAACATTAACACATTGGGATGAAAGTGTTAAATAAGCTATTATATTGTGAATGTAAATGAAGAATGTATATTACTATATATATATATATATATATAAAGGATGAAATATGAAATGGAAAAGGTAGGAAAATATGAGGATCCTTCTTAAGGTATGTGCAATTTGTTATGATAAATGCTCTAGTAATGAATGATGTTAATGTGTTTTGAGAAATGAGAAAATGTTATGTTATATGCATTGTGAATCTTGTGTATGGCAATGTATTATATGAATAATATATTTTGAAATGTTATATCAATGATGTTATATGTATCATATGGATTGAGATATGATATGTAGTGAAGCCATTGTAATTGGCCATGATGATTCAAATGTGAGACGAAGCCATTGTGATTGGCTATGATGATCCAACTGAAAGAAATAAGGCATATTTGCCTAGATGATAATGAGCATTGAGATTGAAATTGATAATGAAACAATAAGTGAAATATGTGTTTAATGTGTTATTCAGTCTTCAGAGTTCTGGGTTTGGAGGCATGCCTATAAAATGAAAAAGGTAACAGTCTTGCCGGGTTGAGGATCTCTTCAAATTGAGTTGAATTGAGGTCCAAGAGACTGGGTCTGTTGCACTATGAGAATTGTGAATATGAAATATATGATTGGTAACAGTCTTGCCGGGTTGAGGATCTCCTCATGATGAGTTGATGGTCCAAGAGACTGGGTCTGTTACACTATCCATGGATAGAAATATTGATATATGATGCCTACGGGCTTGATGATTATGATTATAGACCAAAGCAGTAACTCTGAACTCTGAATAACATAGTGGTGTCTGTTGGGCCCGAGTCTGTCTTTGTTGTCAATGTGATATACAAATGTTGAAAGAAATGGATAATGAAATCTTTGGTATACTTCATTGGACATGTGATTGATGATATGTAATTTGTGTGTTGAAATATTGATTATGAGCACTAATGATGAATCATAAATGGTGAATTGTGAATAAAGAAATGTTGTGATTGGTATGATGTATAATGTGTGTACTAGCATTGATTATGAATTCAATTGATGAATTGTGGTTGAAGACAATGATTGTCTTAATTGGAAATGTGACTTATGGTTAGTATGATGTATAATGTGTGTATTGAGATGTTGATTATGAATATTAGTGATGGGTTGGAATTGGTAGAAATGTTATGTATATATATGTGTATAAGATATGAAATTAGTTGAAAGATATGAAAGGTGCAAATGAAAAGGGATAAACTTAATAAGAACTAAAAGTATATGGAATTGATATATCTTTATATGTTAGTATTTCCATGATATATGTTTGTATTTTATATTTATACTACTAAGCTTTCGAGCTTAGCGCGGATGTATTATCGCGCAGGTAGCTTGGTGGAAGATATGAAGTCTTTTGGTATGCCACGAGAAGAGTAAGATTTTGTCGAGACCAACTAGAGGGTAATGCATACATGTATCCACTTTAAGTATGTTATATTAAATGTATAAATGAAGTTTTGATAAAGACAATGATTTTGTAAGTGTTCTTTAAATTGACCTATTATGGTTTGAATTTTGTTACAGGTTTTTAAAAAGTAAAAAGAAAAGTGGCATCCTTATACTCTATATACTTACTGTATGTATACTAGGTATATGTATAGTACTTATATAGGGTATCGAGGTGTTACAATTGTTTTGGTATCAGAGCTTAGGTTCGAGATTCTCGGCCTAAGTGAAACTAAAAAGAGAATTTTTGAAGAGTATAAGTAGAATTAAAAAGAAAAGTTTTGGAAAGCTTAAATAGAGTTACAAAGGAAAAGTTTTGAAATGAAATTTGTAATACATGCATATGCATTCATACCTAGGTTGGTCTCGGATGTGGCATTATATGAATTGTAGAATATTTGTGTTATATGAGATGTTCAATATAGTTGATGATATATGTGTATACCATTTTGATGTGATGAGAAACCATGATTGTTGACCATGATGTTGGAAATGAATTATAATTGAGGCATAGTGCCTAATTGATTATGGGAAACGAATTGTGAAATATAATGTGATATATGTATATTGATGATGCATATGAAAAATGTCATGTTGTGTGCAACATAGAATGTAATGTTGATGGTTATGAGCAATATTATGTGGGACATAATGTGAATTGAAATATATAAAAAAAAAGAATAAAGTTGAAAAATGAATAGAAATCAAAATCAAGATTAAAGTATGCACTCTTTCCTCTATACTTTGAATCTCTTTATAATAATGTTTATGTTGAGGTTGCTAGACAGAGAAAATATTGTTGGATTGTTATTATTGAAAGATATGTTACTAAAAATGAGGAAAGAATGGTGGAATATTGAATGAGTTGGTTAATATAGACAAAGTGTGACTAGTTAAAGTTGGAATATATATATATATATATATAAAGTTAAGGTTTTATTAAAGGAAAGAGATGATATTGGTTAAGTAAGAAAATAAGTTGATATCATTATTTTGATGCGAACATAGTAAATTCAATGTTAGAAATGTAAAATGCTTGGATATTGTGAAAGCTCATGGTAATGGTGATAATAGGTGATATTTGAGATTTTTTTGAAGTGAGCTTGATGATTGTGGAAATTATAAGTTTTAATATTGCTTTGTGATATATATTTGTAAGATGTTTTAGAGTGATATTAGAAAAGATGAGTTTGGTAAATTGAAGCTTAAATGAAGTAGTAATTTGAGAAGTTGAAGTTTTAGTGGAATTTGATAAAGATTATTGGGATAGTGATGGTTTAATGTATATTCAATATATGGGTTAGGTGAAATGACTAATATTCCATATTAAAGCATTATGAATTGAGTAATGTGATTGATAGAAAGAGAAATTGTTTTAAAGTAAAAAAAAAAAAAGGAATTGGATAAGCAAATGAAAATGAGTTATTTTAAGTCATTTTAACTGCAAAGAGTAAAGATGGTTATGGAAGTATATTAAGTGTTTTTTAAGGATGAAAGTGAAAGAGATGTCACTTTGGGAATATGATCAAGATGAATGTGAAGTATTAGTATAGTCAGGATATATATATACATTGTAGTATGAATGAATGCTTTACATCATATTGAAAGAATGAGAATGACAATGTTTAAAAGAAAGTGATAAACATTAAATTTGTATTGAATGTATGAAAAAGGGAAATAAAACAAGAGCATATAATTAAGTGTATACATGTATATGAGATGTGAATTGAGTTTTCACTGTGAATGAAATGTATGTGGTATTATTATAGAATTAGTAATATGAAAATGATGTTGTGTGTATTAAAAGACCTAAGGGAGATTAGGTCTTGAATTGTGTTAAGCTAAATGAATTATGTGATGGAAGTGAGAATGGAATGGACTTGAGTAATATTGGATAGTGGAAATTGTTATAGTAAGCATTGAATGTGATGATCATATGATATTTAGAGTTCCAAAGTATGATGATCATATGATATTTAGAGTTCCAAAGTATGCACATATGGAAAGTTCTATGTAATGTTATATTATAAGAGATTGTAAATGGATTAGAAATGAAGTGACAAATAGAAATTGTATAGGAACTCCATATGATTGAATATGTATAGAGTAATATTGTAGAAACATGAATTAAGTGGATAAAGATTATAAATCGAGTGCAATTGATTTGAAACGGAGTTGGAATGTGTTAGCTATTGATATAGCAAAAATGTAAAGAAGGAATAAGTGATTCTTGATATGTACTTTAGCATTGTATTTGTAAAGATTGAGGATGAAAAAAAAAAGAAAAGAAAAGAAGACAGCATTGATTTAAAAGTTCCAGGCTTGAATATTAATCCCTTAAAGCCATGTGTTTTGTTCAGTATATTTGATCGGTTAAATTGTTATCCATGGATTTGAATCTTAGATAAAATGATTGTAATACAGATTTGGTGAGGTTGAAATTATAATTGAGAAGTATAGTTAAAAGTTATGATGGATAAAGTTGTATATTATCATTTTATGTTAACAATTTTGGTTATAATTGTGAAGACTAAGAGAGGAAAAAGAAACTATGGAAAGGTTTTGAGTTACGGATGATATGAAAATAAGGTAATCAAAATAAATATAACAATGATATGGAATGATATGGAATGTTATGAAAGTTATATTGAATATGTTTAAGATATGTAACTCGAGGTTTGAGTGCATGAATTGTAGACAGTAAATATGGTATAAAAACCTTTATGAGAATTGGTGGGTATTATAATAAGATGATAGAGAATAAATTATGTGTATATTAAAAGATAATTTGAAGTGATTTGTTATCATGATAATTTGATTGAATATGGATCGGAAGAGATCAGAAATTGTATATATGTTTACCCTAATGGAATTAGGTTATAAATATATATACATATATGAATATTGTGAAATTTCATGATAAGTTTGAATAAATTAATTATTGGTTGGAGTTGAACAAGATTGGAATGTGGATATAATGTGACAGATAAATCAATGGATCTAGATTTGGCTGAGATTATGAATCATTATTGAGATTTAATGTGTATAGTTGTACCAAGAGTGTAGTTATTTACATGATAATGTATATGATGTAAATTTTAAAGTATGATTGGACATGAATGAGTGGAGTATAATAATTATAAATCATCATGAGAAAAAGGGAAAAAGATTGGTTATTTATAAAATAAGTTGAAAAGTAATGTATTAATATGTAAGTTAAGTGAAAAGCATGCTAAAGAAATAACTCCATGTATGAAAAATCAGGATTTTGTTATCTATTGAGGGTGATAGATGTCTATTTAGACAGTGATTGTAATGAATGGATAATTAATGCTCAGATATAAGTTATAGTTTTTAAGGTTAAAGTTAAGAGAGTAATTACAAAGAAGTGAAGAACAAAATGTATTAAATATAAAGATTTGACAAAGTATTTTTGTGCTATATGATGATCTGATTCTGGTATAAAGATATTAATAGGAATGTAATGAGATCTTTTGAATGTTTGATCAAGAAAGTAATAAGATGTATAGACATATAGAATGATGAGTTAAGGAATTTAAAGAAGGTGGTTGATTCTAAAGAGGAGAGTTGAAGCTATATGATTTGATGATATAATGACTTAAGCGTATAATTAACTTCATATGGAAGTTAAGATGGTATGGTATTATGAATGAATTACAATTATACTAGATAATTTCGAGGACGAAATTATTTAAGGGGGAGAGAATTGTAATATCCTCATATATGCCCTAAAAGTTTTGATTATGTTGTTGATGTTGTGGTTAGTGTTGTTGTTGTTATATATTGGATTGTATATATGTGTTAAATTGTAAGAGAAAAGAAATGGAAAGAGAATGTATATGTATATGTGTTTTGGAGAAGAAATTTAGGGTTTAGAGACAAGTTTATATGTTGGGTATATGATGATATATATAACATATAAATTGGTCAAAGGGAGAGTCAATGCAAGAGGATATTTTTATGTGGCATGTGAAATTACTTAATTGGGCACATATGAGACAAAAGGGTAGTTAAATGGTGAAGGGTGTTTTAGTAATTGCAAGGTTAAAAACTCTTGGTGGATATAAGAAGCAAAATTTGACTTTTGCTCTTCATCTTTTCCTCTTCTCATTTGTGTGTGGCCGGCTCTTCCTTAGACAAAAGGGAAAGAGAAGTGTTCTTGAGACAAGAAGCAAATTGAAGAAGAAATCAAAGGTTGTGAAAAGAGATTTGTGGAATTTCTTCATTTTAGGTTTTGAAGAGATTGTGTTGCATTAACCTATATGTTGAGAATTCTTGGAAGAGGAAATGTATGGAGGAATGGGAATAGTTCTTGAGGTAAGTAACAATACATATGATTGTATTTAATTACATAATTTGAGGCTTAACACATTTGTTTGCAAATGTGTTAAGTGATTTATTATATTGTTAATATAATTGGACTAAGGTGATGATTGAATGATGTGAAGGATGTGAAGAGCATTAACAAGGTAAGCATAAACCCTATTTGATTGTATATCCTTATATGTCTTTGAACATTAACACATTGGGATGAAAGTGTTAAATAAGCTATTATATTGTGAATGTAAATGAAGAATGTATATTACTATATATATATATATATATATAAAGGATGAAATATGAAATGGAAAAGGTAGGAAAATATGAGGATCCTTCTTAAGGTATGTGCAATTTGTTATGATAAATGCTCTAGTAATGAATGATGTTAATGTGTTTTGAGAAATGAGAAAATGTTATGTTATATGCATTGTGAATCTTGTGTATGGCAATGTATTATATGAATAATATATTTTGAAATGTTATATCAATGATGTTATATGTATCATATGGATTGAGATATGATATGTAGTGAAGCCATTGTAATTGGCCATGATGATTCAAATGTGAGACGAAGCCATTGTGATTGGCTATGATGATCCAACTGAAAGAAATAAGGCATATTTGCCTAGATGATAATGAGCATTGAGATTGAAATTGATAATGAAACAATAAGTGAAATATGTGTTTAATGTGTTATTCAGTCTTCAGAGTTCTGGGTTTGGAGGCATGCCTATAAAATGAAAAAGGTAACAGTCTTGCCGGGTTGAGGATCTCTTCAAATTGAGTTGAATTGAGGTCCAAGAGACTGGGTCTGTTGCACTATGAGAATTGTGAATATGAAATATATGATTGGTAACAGTCTTGCCGGGTTGAGGATCTCCTCATGATGAGTTGATGGTCCAAGAGACTGGGTCTGTTACACTATCCATGGATAGAAATATTGATATATGATGCCTACGGGCTTGATGATTATGATTATAGACCAAAGCAGTAACTCTGAACTCTGAATAACATAGTGGTGTCTGTTGGGCCCGAGTCTGTCTTTGTTGTCAATGTGATATACAAATGTTGAAAGAAATGGATAATGAAATCTTTGGTATACTTCATTGGACATGTGATTGATGATATGTAATTTGTGTGTTGAAATATTGATTATGAGCACTAATGATGAATCATAAATGGTGAATTGTGAATAAAGAAATGTTGTGATTGGTATGATGTATAATGTGTGTACTAGCATTGATTGTGAATTCAATTGATGAATTGTGGTTGAAGACAATGATTGTCTTAATTGGAAATGTGACTTATGGTTAGTATGATGTATAATGTGTGTATTGAGATGTTGATTGTGAATATTAGTGATGGGTTGGAATTGGTAGAAATGTTATGTATATATATGTGTATAAGATATGAAATTAGTTGAAAGATATGAAAGGTGCAAATGAAAAGGGATAAACTTAATAAGAACTAAAAGTATATGGAATTGATATATCTTTATATGTTAGTATTTCCATGATATATGTTTGTATTTTATATTTATACTACTAATCTTTCGAGCTTAGCGCGGATGTATTATCGCGCAGGTAGCTTGGTGGAAGATATGAAGTCTTTTGGTATGCCACGAGAAGAGTAAGATTTTGTCGAGACCAACTAGAGGGTAATGCATACATGTATCCACTTTAAGTATGTTATATTAAATGTATAAATGAAGTTTTGATAAAGACAATGATTTTGTAAGTGTTCTTTAAATTGACCTATTATGGTTTGAATTTTGTTACAGGTTTTTAAAAAGTAAAAAGAAAAGTGGCATCCTTATACTCTATATACTTACTGTATGTATACTAGGTATATGTATAGTACTTATATAGGGTATCGAGGTGTTACAATTGTCGCCTTTTTAACTGTAACGACCCTCCCCGACCAGGTCGGCTGCCCAGCCCACTAGTGGCTTACGGCCCGGCCTTTTCACCACCTGGGCACGGAGTCCGCAGGAGGCAAGCGATCGCTACAGTACTGGACAGCCCTCGCGGCCCACCCAGCAGGATTTGTTTATTTGGCCCCAAGGGGTCGCCTCCCTGGATCGAACCCCTGACCTCCCACTTAAGAGAGCCAGCGAGAACCATCCAGTACCATTTCTGCTAGTAGCAGAAATGGTACTGGATGGTTCTCGCTGGCTCTCTTAAGTGGGAGGTCAGGGGTTCGATCCAGGTAGGCGACCCCTTGGGGCCAAATAAACAAATCCTGCTGGGTGGGCCGCGAGGGCTGTCCAGTACTGTAGCGATCGATTGCCTCCTGCGGACTCCGTGCCCAGGTGGTGAAAAGGCCGGGCCGTAAGCCACTAGTGGGCCGGGCAGCCGACCTGGTCGGGGAGGGTCGTTACAGATTGATTGTAGCAATATGGCATGTACATAAGTTTGTATGATCTAGCAAATAAATGTATAATACTAAAAAGCTAGAACATATACACTGCTAGTAATCTAATAAATCTTATTTGGATTTAGCACTTATGTATGCAAGTATAGAAGTGTAAAGTTTTAGTGCAGGATTTGGTGGAGGATATAAGGGTGATGAATATAGAAGTGTTTGAGGAGTGTTGCGATTGTTTGATTGAGATCAAAATTGTTTTCAAAAAAAAAAAATCAGTTTTGGTGACACTTGGGACCTCCGTTTTTAGGGGAGGTTATGGCAAAATTTTTTTAAAATCTGCACTTAAAATTGGCTAAGTAAAATATTAAGACACAACCACCATGAGATAACAGTCCATCTTGGTCTATAAACGTAGGCTAAGATGGGGTGTTACACAATTCCTAAGGAATCCCCAACCCCCTAATGGGTTCAAAAAGTTGGGTACGTGTGGGGAAGGTGAGAAATGGCCCAGCACCCCCACAACTCTTGGTTCATTGGAACCGGCCTCCTTTTCAGGTCTTAATATTATAAAATTCTTAAATATAACAATATTATCCATACTACATGCGATCATAAGAATAAATAAATACTTTATTAAAATTACAACAATGTCCAAACAAAACAAATAAATGGACACCCATCCGAGGATAGAAACATGTCCTTACATCGTCCATGTCTAAAACTAAATAGACACTCACCGAAAGGTGGAAACCTGTCCTTTACATTAATTTCAAAATATGAAGATAATTGAAATTACATAAAAATTAATTAATGAGGTACCCAATCATAGAAACATACCGCTTACAATTTTTGAAACCAAAACAAATCAATAAAGTAACAATGACTCATCATAAATGAATTATTCATTAAACATATAAATTAAAGATTAAATAAACCATTAATCAAAACATATAATAAACATGCTCCTAACTTAAATAAAGCAAATAAAGATACAAGTTTAGGTTTATGTCTCAATTTAGGGTTCTTTAATTAACATTTAGGGTTTTAGGATTTTGGAATTAATACAATTATTATTATTATTTTGGCTACTGTGAGGGTTTTGAAAAAATGGAATTGATTAGGGTTTTGGGCTAACATCATGAAATTAGGGTTTTTAGAAAGAATAAATTAGAGTTTGATATTTCTAAAAAATAATATTTGTAGCTTAAGGTTTTACATGAATTAGGGTTTAGTGTTTATGAAAAACTAATCAAAATTTATAGGTTATGTGAACTGTGGATATTTTTAAAAAAAATTTAAAGGCTACTATGAATTTTTATATAAAAAACCTTAATGTGATTTATGAGTAAAACATTGATTAAATAGATACGAGATAAAGAAAAACAAATAAACATCCTAAGCCAAACAAGTTTTCTGGTTCTAAAGGTTATGATTTAGTAAAACAATAATATGCACTCCATGCAAACTAACGTACACTTGATTCAATAAGAAACTGCATACTGTGACTTTTGTTAGATGAAGAACAAACTCATTCAATGTTTAAAACAATCAAAACATATAGTATTTATTAAATTTAAACCATACCTCATTTGTTGGCTCCATAAAAATTATTTGAACGAGATTCTGGATGAGCCTTGGCAAAGACAGTGAGTACACTGCCTTTGTAGAGTTTTATGCTGTTGGTCTTCCTTGTCTATCCTTGCTATCTCTTTTGTTTCTCAAGCTTGCTAGGGTTTGTTCATTGATTGATTATTGAATATTCTAGAGTTCCAGTAGCCAACCAAAAGGCAAAGGTCCAAAAAGATCCTCTCTCAGGTTTTTAAAACCTGTATTTATAATCACTCTCTTAGGTTAAATCTGGAAATTTTCTTGTTTAAGAATAGTTTATTCTGATGCATGTCGAATTCACGGGTTCGACACAAACTGATTCCTTATCAAATTACAATTACTTGAATTCGATAAAGACTGAGTCCGTCTCGAATTAAAATTACTTTGTTTCGACAGAAACTGAACCCATATCGAAGTAGGTATCTAGATTCGACATGGAATTGAAAAATAATTGTCCATATAGAACTGGGAGAGCCCATTTTGATATGGGGCTATTCCATATCAAAATGGGACTCCATTTCAATATGGGACAGCCCCATATCGAATTGGGGCTTCCAATTCGATATGGGGAGCTCCATATTAAATTCTGAGGCCCCCAATTTGATATAGGGCTTTCCCATGTCATATTGGATGCCCTAATTCAACATGAGACACCCCTACTACACAAAAACTATCCGGATTAAGCGAAAAAGCAACCATACCTTCGAATGGAACGCGTTTTAGGATTTAGTGCACTGGTATCATGTAAAAACCAACCAAATCTTTTAAAACAAACCTAATTAGGGTTTTAAAAGTTTAATTAGCACCTGACTAGCCAGGGCCAAAATCAAGGGTCTACAAATGGATTGATGACTATTGTTATACGCAAACTCAATCAGTGGTAAGAATCTATCCCTGCTCCTAGTGAAATCAATGATATAACTCCTCAACATATCCTTTAAAATCTGTATCACTCTCTTTGATTGCCCATCTATCTGAGGATGGAAAGCAGTATTAAAATGTAACTGAGAACCCAATGCATCCTGCAAACCCTCTAAAACCTCAATGTAAACCGAGGATCTCGGTCTAACACCAAAGAAACTGAGACTCCATGTAACCTCACTATCTCACTGATATATAGCTTAACCAATCTCTCAAGTGAGTAATCCATCCAAACTGGAAGAGAATAAGCGGTCCTCATCATCCGATCAACTATCACCCAAATTGTATCATGCTTCTTCTGGGTCAAAGGTAGTCCACTCACAAAATCCATTGTCATTCGCTCCCATTTCCACTCTGGTACTGATAATGGCTGAAGTAACCCTGAAGGAACTTGGTGCTCAGCCTTCACTTTCTGGAAAGTGAGACATCTGGATACAAACTCTATTATGTCCCTCTTCATACCTGACCACCAATAATGCTGTTTCAAATCTTGATACATCTTGGTACTACCGGGATGCATAGCATAAATTGACTGATGTGCTTCCTTTAATATCATCCTCTTTAATAATGCATCATCAGGAATGTACAACCTATCTTTATACCATAAACTGCCATCACTTCTCACATGAAAGTCTTGACTCTCCCCCTTTTGGTAATCCAATACAATCTTCTGGATTTTCTCATCTGCCAACTGGGCTTCCCTAACTTGATCCAACAACACTGGCCTCAATTGCAACTGAGCCATCAATGCACCATTATCACAAGACTCAAATTTGGCATGCAACGCTCTCAGCTCAATAAGCAATGAGAGCGAATAAGCAGTCAAACCTGCCAAAGACTTCCAACTCAAGGCATCAACAACAACATTTGCCTTGCCAGGATGATAATCAATCAAACAGTCATAGTCTTTAATAAATTCTAACCATCATCTCTCCTGAAGATTCATCTTTCTCTGATCACCCAAATACTTCAAACTCTTATGATCAATATAAATGAAGCATTTCTCCCCATATAAGTAATGTTGCTAAATCCTCAATGCAAAAACTATAGCTGCTAATTCTAAATCATGCGTCGGGTAATTCAGCTCATGTGGCTTCAACTGTCGAGAGGCATAAGCAATGACTCTACCCATGCATTAGAACACAACCTAAACTACTATGTGAAGCATCACTATAAATCACATAAGGTTTACCTTCCACAGGCAGGGTAAGGATAGGATCTTGAGTCAACATCTCCCTTAGCTGCTCAAAACTCGCCTGACACCGATCTGTCCACACAAATCTCCTTTCTGAAGTAATCTGGTGAGTGGAGTAGCTATCATAGAAAAGCCCTTCACGAACTGACGATAATAGCCTACCAAACATAGAAAACTTCTAACCTCCCTCACAGTCTTCGGTGGACTCCAATTCAAGATAGCCTCAACTTTACTCGGATCAACTCTAATACCCTCTGTTGAAACCACATGACCGAGAAAAGTTACTTGATCAAGCCAAAACTCACATTTAGACAGCTTAGCATAAAACTGCTTCTCTCTCAGAGTTTGTAATACAATCCGTAAATGCTTGTCATGATCCTCCTCATTATGTGAATACACCAAAATATCATTAATGAAAACCACCACAAACTGATCTAGATAGGGTCTGAATACCTTGTTCATCAAATCTATAAATGCTGCTGGTGCATTCGTCAATCCAAAGGGCATCACCAAGAACTCATAATGCCCATACCTCATGCGGAAAGATGCCTTAGGTACATCCACATCTCTAACTCTCAACTGATGGTACCCTAATCTCAGATCAATCTTAGAGAATACTACTGCTCCGTTCAATTGATCAAAGAGATCATCTATCCGAGGTAATGGATACTTGTTCTGGATGGTCACCTTATTCAACTGCCTATAATCAATACATAATCTTAAGGTGCCATCCTTCTTATTCACAAACAAAACAGGTGCTCCCCACGGAGACACACTAGGGCGAATGAATCTTTTATCAAGAAACTCTTGCAACTGCACCTTCAACTCTCTCATCTCAGCAAGTACCATATGATAAGGGGTAATGGAGATGGAAGTGGTACCAGGAAATAAATCAATACCAAACTTCACCTCCCTCTCAGGAGGTACCCTTGGCAACTCATTAGGAAAAATATTTGGAAACTCAGCAACTGTAGGTATACTGTCAAGCTGGGACCCCCCTACTCTGGTATCTACTACATGAGAAAGATACGCCTCACATCCCTTTTGAATCATCCTCCTCGCTGAAATAGCTAAAACAAAAATGGATGAAAGATTTCTCTGCTCACTAGATACCACCACATAACTACCATCATGTGTTCTTAGGGTAACACATTTTTGCTGACAGTCTACCACAACCCCATGCCTAGACAACTAATCAATGCCCAGAATCAGATCATACTCCCTAAAAGGCATCTCAATCAGATCACCGAGAAACTCCTCATCCTGAATAACAACTAGACTATCTTGGTGCACCCTACTGACCACAACACTATACCCTAAAGAATTTATAACCAAAACATCAAATCCTAGGGATTCAGAATGCAAATTACTCACAGGTAGTATGGATGCACTAATATAAGAATGAGTCGACCTAGGGTCTATTAATTCAAGAACTAAAGTACCAAATAACATAAAAGTATTGGCAATAACAACTGATGTATCTAGCTACCCTACATCACATAAACCCGCTTGATGGCCCTGCCTCCTCTGGTCGACTACTTGCTATAGAACCTCCTCTCTGACCAGATAATGTCTGACCCCCTCTGCTAAAACCTCTGCCACCACGACCCTTTCTAACACTGGGTCTAGAAGCTGCTGTATCAGGCTGCCTGTCCTCTAGTGGCTCTGGGAAATCTCTGAAAAAGTGATATGGTGACCCACATCTATAGCACACTGCTAGTGTACCTGTTCTCCAGTAGGCACCTCTATGTATCCTACCACAATGAACATAGGTAGGTGGAGTAGGCCTCTAAGTCACTAGGGTCAGGGCACAAGTCCTCTGAGGTTGCAGGTCTCTGTCTCTACCTCTGCTGCTGTGATGACCTGCCAGGCTACCCCTGGCTCCTACTGAACCTTTGAGGATATCCCCCTCTACCTATCTTCACTAATGAAGACCCTGCCTCACCTTGGGGTCTCCTAACTCTACTCTCCTCCGCTCTGGTAGCTGCTGCAATACCCTATGCCCTCTCTATACTCTTGGTAGCTGCAACCAATTGGAAAAAATCCTAATACCAGGAGCCTGCCACTAAGCACATAATAGAGGGTCTCAACCCCTCCTCAAACCTCTGACATCGGTCAATCTCATCAGAAATGATCCCACTAGCATACTGACTCAGCCGGATAAACTCTATCTCATACTCTGACACTGTTCTAGTTTTCTGCCTCAAACTCAAGAACTCTATCTTCTTTGCATCCTTATACTCTCTCAGAGTATACTTCTGCTCGAACTCCTGCAGGAAATCATCATAGGTCAGGATTGGTGGATCATCCAGAGCATGTGGAATCATCTTCCACCAATTATATGCATCCCTCTGCAGAAGAGATCTGGCATAATCAAACTTCTCTTCCGGACTAGCCGGGTCTATAGTGCCGACAAAATCTGTAGCTCCAAACTTCCTCAGCTTGTCATATTTTTGAGTCAGCAACTGCTGCTACAGATTCAACTATGGTGGCGGCTGTAGCTGCTGAGCTGGAGCCTGTCTTAACAACTCCATCATCTGCTGTACCCAGCCCAGTGGAACCTCCTCAGCTGCTGGTCTAACTGGCTCATAAGCAGATGCCTCTCCAGCAGTCTCAACACTAGCTCCCACTCTACCCTCATCAGGAGCTACACTCTCTGCACTACCCTCTACAAATTGGTGCGTCCGAGACGTTATAACTACCTATATATGCAAATACAACAGAAATTGTTACATCGGAGATAAAAAAAACTTGTGTCAATGCATGTATTATAATTTAAAGTCATATAAAATCTCAATTTTCTTTCTCTTACAACCCACCTAGGTCGAGAACCTCAAACTAGGCTCTGATACCAAAATAAATGTAACACTCTTATACCCTATACACGTATAATACACACACCCATTATATGTAGAATACGCGTATACGACATAAAAATGTCACAACCCGATTTAATAAAAATTTTGACATTTCTGATTTAAAATTAAATAGTATATAAATATTCTTTACTTGTTATAGGAACTCAAAATAAACATTTTATATAAAAATCTTTAGGAAAAATTCGTCAGTGTTTTGTCTGTAATTTGGACATCCCAAAATTTATCAATTACACAACTTGCAAAAAGAACACTTCCAATAAACAATAAACCACATCTTCAACTTAACTTCTCAATTTTTCCACATTTTCTCAAAACATTTATAGATATTCATATATATATATATCCAAAACAAACATATAAAAACCCATCCTACACATTTTATCCAAAAGTCTTTATAACTTACAATACATATACTTTAAAATCATAAACATACTATACATGATTTCACAATGTACAAAACATAAAATGTATACATGATGGCAACAGGCTTGTTCTTAATGTGTCCAAAATTTTCTCAACTAGCAATCTCAAATTTAGACCCAGCCCAGTCTAGAATAACTCTCTGGCTCAACCGGATCTCCCCTGTCACCTGCGCGATAAATTACAATCACGCTAAGCTAAAAGTCTAGTAGTACAAACTTTGATAAAAGTAAAACTATAATACAATGCCAATGCATAATGCACTTGCATGCTATGCCACAATGTAGTATTCCATTCAATTTAATAACATAAATTTTCATTTGTTTATGATTCACACAAATGCACATACAAGCATGGGCCTAATCAACTAATATATTATTCAAATTCCAGAGTTACCATTTTGGTCCAAATTGACACCAAGTGTCTAGCCCCGAAGGCAAATCATATCATAGTGACGCCAAACGTCTAGCCCTAAAGGAAAATAGTAAGGATAACCTCATATGTAACATCACAATTAGGCTTCAAGGGCTATGCCCAACCTAGCTTCAAGGGACTATTACATCCTAGCATGCCGCCAAATACAGAATTCTGAAAATTGAATAACATACTAGACACACAATTATTTCTTATTTCCCATTCTCAATTCCTTTATCATATTCCATTTTTCTCATTCAAATCAATGCTATTTCATTTTATCATATTACCAGATATTTCATAATAAAATCACATTCCATACAATTTAGCCATTTACAATGGCTTTTCACAATGTTTATAATGTGTACACATCAACTCAAATGCCATAACACAATGTATATGGATTTTTAAATGATCAAGTATCTTAACACATTTTCCATTTAAAATGTGTTAAGCCAAAATTAAATGCAAGTACTTTAAAACTATCAAAGCATGTACTTACCTCACTAAACACTTAAATGCAAGCTTAATATCCCCCACCAACCTTCACTTCCAAATTGCTCTTCAACACTAGGATTGAGCAATTCACTTCTCCTAATTACCTATACATAATGTGATTAAATACAATCATTTAATATCACATTTTAAGGCATTTCCAACATTAAACCCTAATTAAACATCACTCTTATACAAATTCCAAAAATTTAGCCTTTCCTTACTTTAACATTAGAATTTCATTCTATTCCATTTAAATTAGTGTTTTAAGTTTATTTATATTATTAAAAATATATTTTAACATGTTTCATTCATACACATTACTTAAATACTCACTCTTATTCAAAACACTAAAATGGCATAACCTTCACCAATGAAGGTTTTTCATTCTAACCTATTCCAATTATTAATCCAAGCTTATTTCCTTCACTATTACCATGAATTAACATGATTTAAACATTAAAATTCAACAATTCACCATTCTTTAAAAACTCCCTTTTCAAAACCCTAAACTCAATACTACCTCATCGAAACTCTAACCAAACTTAATCAAATCTACCATTTGACTTTAAAATCCTTGTTTATGCATCAAACCAACATATTTGGAATCAATTTGCATAATTAAAACACATGATTCCAAGAATTCAAATTTTTCATAAGCCTAAATTCTATCTCTTCACCCAACTCATCCCAAATTTAATCTTTTCTTCCATTTAACTTGAAAATCATTAATAATTAATCAAAATAGCTTCATTCATACACAATTAAATAATTAAATCATGCTAATAGAAAATCCCAAAATCCACATATTCATAGTTTTCTTAGAATTTCAAAAATTAGGGAAGAAAGCTTACTTGTTAGAAAATCACCAAAACTCCACTTAGTTCCTTAAAATCTCTTCAATCTTAGGTAGCTTGGAAGAAAAGAAGATCTCTCTTTCGCTCTAATGGTGGCACGGTTTTGAAGAAGAAGAAGAAGGGAAAAGATGAATTTATTTAACTTTGTCTTTCTTTCCACTTAAAAATATCACAACACATATATTATTTTATTTTTAATAAATAATCAATTATTTAATTATTTTAAAACCCCAAATTACCTTTTGATGATGAATCTATGCTATTGTAGTGTTACCGCAAGTACATGGGTCGCTCAAGTCATAAAACAGCAAGTAAGATATCGTTCCACTAGGGACAAGGTCAAATATTAGTACAAATTTTAACTATTATTTAGTGAATCAATAGTTTGTGTGATGATTAAAATAAAAGACAAATTACTCAATAAACTAAAGTGAAAAAAAATTAAATATCATGCAACAAAAGTTGGTGATGAAAATACTATCCAGATATTGAATCCCCCTAGCCATGAAAAGTATTTATGAATATCAATTCAATTAAATCAAATAATAGAGTTGAATTGGCATTCCCCTAAATTAGATTAAAACCTCTCTCAAGTGAATTAATCCCTAATCACTAAGTAGAATGCTAGGAATCTCTTCTCAAGCATAATTAAATAGATCTTGCAAAAAGAACAAGGAACTTTAAACCAAAGGGTCTTGTAAGTCTATCTTTAGCACTCCAATCAACCCTCAATCCTAATGAGCATTTTATTCATATCAAGCTTTCTCAAGTCAAGAATATGAAAATTGCAACCAACAAATAAGCATGCTATTATCAATTGGAAATAAGAAATTAAGAATCAAAAGGATAAAATAACTCAATCAAATAATATAACTTAATAAGAACTATTCAATCCAGTCATCAATATCTAGATAGATAAAATGTTTAGCTCATGTTCATAACCAGAAAACAAAGGAAATAAGTAAAAGAATTCAAAAAATCCATAATGAACATTTTATGTTTCTTCACTTCAATCCTCGGATCTTGGATTAAATCTCGCAGGAATTGGGTCTTCACCTTCACTCTTGACTGCTAAAAACTCTCTTTTTCTTGGGAGGTTGGCTATGAAAAAAAAAACCCTCTAATTCGCTCTTTAGCTTAGATTTTATAGCCTAGATGTTTTTGCCTGACACGCCCGTGTCTGTGGACGTGTCAACGGTGTTGTTTCAAACTTTAATTACATGGATAGTGACACGCCCATATCCTTGGGTGTGTTGTTGCTACTGTAATGTTGAGTTAGGGATACGCCCATGTCATTGGGAGTGTCAAAACATATAAGTTAGGAGTAATGGCACGTTCAGTGACACACCCGTGTCTCTGGGCGTGTCGAAGCTTCTGTAAAGTAGTTGAATGACACGGCCACAGACACGCCCATGTCACTGGGCGTGTCACTTGAAGAATCTGCCTAAAATAGCTTCTTCCCTTGTCTTTCATCCTTGATTCCAGCCTAAATAACCTTAAGGTCCCAACGTGTTAAAAGTTCCTAGAATCAACCCTAATAAACACTTGAACAAACAAATTAAACTCCATTTGACAATAAATATATTAAGAAATAGGGACAAAAAATCAACAATTATACACTTATCAAATTCCCCCATACTTGAGTTTTTGCTTGTCCTCAAGCAAACCAAATCACTATAATAGGTAGAAATGAAAGACCCCTCTATATCTAAAGAAAACAAAAGTTTTTACAATACTTGAATTAGAAAACCCAACATTCTCAACCAAAAACTAAATTTCAAACATGGTAGCTGAATTAAAAAGTTTCAAAACAAAAATCTAACAGATCTAAAATTTAAAAGTTCAAAGTTAAAAGATTTGAGCATAAAATTCCAAGAACTCAAAAGTCATGAATGAAGTAAGGAAGTAAGTTTTCTCTTAATTTCTTTGACCCTTTTATAAAATGCATTGCGTGAAACATTAATTTTTTTTTTCAAAAGGAGCCCGGCTTGTTTGAACTGATACTAACTTTTTGACGTGAAAGTAAACATTTGTGATGCTGACCCCCGGTTACTCAGTTAGAATCATCATTTAAATGGCTACTAGCACTATTCATGATTCCAACTCATTTGTTTTTATTCAAGAGTTAAAATTAGCGGAGCAGGGATAAATTTTCAAAGCTCATGAAAAATTGGTTTAATTAATTAATTAATTTTTTTTATTTTATTTATAGCAAAGTGGTCAAGAACTTAAGATAATAAAGATATCATACTAAGTTTGACTCAAGTATCTAAAGAATTAGGCTATGCTAAATAATGTAACTTAGGTTTTAAGCTTTAGATGTGCAACTCTCATCAATCAACTACCTAATTCAAACTATCATATTTAGCCTTTAGCAATCAATTAAGAAAACTGAGTCAACCTCAATAAGAGATTGTCATTTGTTAAATCAATCATTATTTTAATGAAAAGAGGAACCAGTTCACTTCATATTATAATAGCAATATAGTTTACTTGAATCCAAAAATAAAATCAAAGAAACTAATTGAGACAAATGGAACCAATGGAAAAAAATGAAAATAAAAGCTCATTTTATAAAATATGTCCCTCCCCCACACTTAAGACTCACATTGTCCCAAAGGTGTGTAAAATAATAAAAAGAACAAAAGAGAGAAAACTGCCCTGACATGTCCTGAATCGACATATATGAATAGGGTTCCAAAAGTATTGCGATGTCGAAGGAGCTACAGGACAAAAAAAATTGACATAGAGAATGGTGAAAATTCAAAGACATATAAAAAAATAAGAAAAATAATAAAAAAGCATGAAAATATTAAAAATGAAATGTACATGAATTCATAAGAAAACAAAAATGAAAATATACGAAAATAAAATAAATATACAAAATGAACTAGTCGGCTCGGCACTGAAATCGTTACTAGCGCCGACATTATCACCGCTGGCACTAGCATCATTGCTATCATCGTCGTCGGAGATGTCAACATGGGGCGCTAAAGGCTGGTACAGTGGTGGCTATGGCTGCGAAGGGCTAAATCCCTGATGCCTCTAAAACTCGAGCATAGATTGCTCGAGCCATTGCATCCTCAGTATCTCATGATCCAATTTTGCTTGGAAGGATGAGTAGTGCTCCTCTATGGAACGTTGGATCTGATCCTACTGAGTCAATTACTTATTCTAGTTAAGCTCGATGTTTCCAATCTTTCCTTCTATCTTGCATATCTGGCGCTCAAACTCCGTTGGTTTATGGTCATCTTCCCACTCAATATTCACAGAATGATGCTAGTCTCTGAAAGTAGGGGCTGGCGTAAAAGACAAGCCAGTTAAGGAAGAAGGTCCGGCACTGGTGGATGGGCCAGGGATGTTTATCGGTGGAGGTGGAGGTATGTCAAAAGTGGGAGCATGAGGAACTAGCTCAAAATTCGTGGGTAGAACTGGCTCGAAATTCGTGGTTGGCGCCTGTAGTTCCACCACCTTTTCCAAGTTCAACCGTTTTAAAGTATCCATTCCCAATAGTTTGGGAAGCCCATCCAAATTCATCGGGAGGCATCCATCCAACACCCTCAAGCTGTGAGTGAGTCTCGTAACATACATGCTACCGTGTAAGTTACCTGGTGCCCCTTTCTTGGACTGCTCATAGAAAAAATACGTGATAGCATGAGCTACATTGCATCGGATCTTATGGACCATGCAGTTCAAGAAGAACAACTCCCTCAGGCCAACAACTCTCGTATGGCTAAGCCGAGCCACGATGGTGTGAACCAATAGATTATGCACTACTTGACAAGGGAAGAACTCAAAATTTGATGCCTTGGATACCTTTGGTTGATACCTGGTGGAATTCGGTGCAAATGTGCTCCAAACCCTGGAAGGAGTGACATCGTACTCCACAAAGTCCACCTTGGAGTTAAGATACTCTATGGTCTGCACCTCCTCCATAGTAAATAAATCCAAAAGTATGCCAAGTTCGTTGATGCTTATGTGAAATTGCTGAATGTCCAACTAGAATTTCATCGTTGGTTCAATGATGGAGATCTTGTTTTTATCAAATTGAAAAGTGCAGAAGAACTCCAGGGTTAAGGATCACTGATGGAGAAGAGTTGTTCCCATCCCAGCTGGTTGATCAATTCCTGAACCTCAGTCATTATGTTGGCTCGCTCCATGGATCCCCAATCCAAAACCCTAGGTGGCGACCAATCCTTGTTCCCTAATAGTTCAAACCATCTTCGCTCCTCTGCAGTTGAGAATTAAAGGCATTTGTGGCCGGCCATGAATTTTAAGATGGGATTGGTAGCAGGTTGGCCTGATCTACCTTCAACTCTAGCCCGTTTAGTTGGTAATTTAGATAGTATTTGTTTGCAAGGACCCATGATTTGCAAAATACACAAGAATAGCCTTAGAACAAAGTACACCAAACAATCGAAAAAGAACGACATAATATACCAACCCAATGAAACCAACAATAGTAAGGCATTATCAAACAATAACAACAATGGCACTAAACCAACGAGAGAATAATGAGTCAATTGTCAACAAGGGAAACCCCCTATTCATGCAATAATCAATTACCAAACATCACCCCAATTCAATAGCGCCATAGCCCAATGCAACAAAACATAAGCTGTCGATTCATTATGCATAAATAATAAAAAACAACGTATCAATATATGCAACTCAATTCTAACCGTAGAGTAAAAAACATAATGAGTAAATCATAAGACATCCACAAAACTCAAATAAAACTCGAAAGCCCATAGTAAAAATAATTCAAAATCCCTAAAAACTAGCTATGGCAAATAAACAAATCAACAATAAAGTTTAACTGTTATTTAGTAAATCTATAGTTTGAGTGATGATTAAAATAAAAGACAAATTACTTAAAAAACTAAAGTGAAGAAAAATTGAATAATGTGCAACAAAATTTGACACACCCGTGTCTCTGGGCGTGTCGAAGCTTCTATAAAGTAGTTGAATGACACGGCCACAGATACGCCCATGTCACCGGGTGTGTCATTTGAATAATCTGCCCAAAATAGCTTCTTCCCTTGTCTTTCATCCGTGATTCAGGCCTAAATAACCTTAAGGTCCCAACTTGTCAAAAGTTCCTAGAATCAACCCTAATAAACACTTGAACAAACAAATTAAACTCAATTTGACAATAAATATATTAAGAAATAGGGACAAAAATATCATCAATTATACACTTATCAAAATACCCCATACTTGAGTTTTTGCTTGTCCTCAAGCAAACCAAATCACTATAATAGGTAGAAATGAAAGACCCCTCTATATACAAAAGAAAACAAAAGTTTTTACGATACTTGAATTAGAAAACCCAACATCCTCAACCAAAAACTAAATCTCAAACATGGTAGCTGAATTAAGAAGTTTCAAAACAAAAATCTAACAGATCTAAAATTTAAAAGTTCAAAGTTAAAATATTTGAGCATAAAATTCCAAGAACTCAAAAGTCATGAATGAAGTAAGGAAGTAAGTTTTCTCTTAAGTTCTTTGACCCTTTCATAAAATGCATTGCGTGAAACATTAATTTTTTTTTTCAAAAGGAGCTCAACTTGTTTGAACTGATACTAACTTTTTGACGTGAAAGTAAACAATTGTGATGCTGACCCCTGGTTACTCAGTTAGAATCATCATTCAAATGGCTACTAGCACTATTCATGATTCCAACTCATTTGCTTTAATTCAAGAGTTAAAATCAGCGGAACATGGATAAATTTTCAAAGCTCATGAAAAATTGGTTTAATTAATTAATTAATTTTTTATTTTATTTATAGCAAAGTGGTCAAGAACTTAAGATAATAAAGATATCATACTAAGTTTGACTCGAGTATCTAAAGAATTGGGCTATGCTAAAAAATGTAACTTAGGTTTTAAGCTTTAGATGTACAACTCTCATCAATCAACTACCTAATTCAAACTATCGTATTTAGCCTTTAGCAATCAATTAAGAAAACCGAGTCAACCTCAATAAGAGATTGTCATTCGTTAAATCAATCATTATTTTAATGAAAAGAGGAACCATTTCACTTCATATTATAATAGCAATCTAGTTTACTTGAATCCAAAAGGAAAATCAAAGAAACTAATTGAGACAAATGCAACTAATGGCAAAAAATGAAAATAAAAGCTCATTTTATAAAATATGCCCCTCCCCCACACTTAAGACTCACATTGTCCCCAAGGTGTGTAAAATAATAAAAAGAACAAAAGAGAGAAAACTGCCCTGACATGTCCTAAATTGACATATATGAATAGGGTTCCAAAAGTGTTGCGATGTCGAAGGAGCTACAGGACAAAAAAATTGACATAGAGAATGGTGAAGATTTAAATACATATATAAAAATAAGAATAATAATAAAAAAGCATGAAAATTTTAAAAATGAAATGTACAGGAATTCATAAGAAAATAAAAATGAAAATAAAAGAAAATAAAATAAATAAACAAAATGAACTAGTCGTTCATGGGCTCTGCACTGGAATCGTTAATAGCTCTGGTATTATCACCGCTGGCACTAGCATCATCACTATCATCATCATCGAAGACGTCAACAAGAAGCACTAAATGCTGGCACGGTGGTAGCTATGGCTGCGAAGGGCTAAATCCCTGATGCCTCCAAAACTCGATCATAGATTGTTCGAGCCATTGCCTTCTCAGTATCTCATTATCTAGTTGTGCTTGGAAGGATGAGCAGTGCTCCTCTATGGAACATTGGATCTGATCCTGCTAAGTTAATAACTTATTTCAGTTCAGCTCGATGTTTCCAATCTTTATTTCTATCCTGTATATCTGGCACTCAAACTCCGTTGGTTTTTATCATCATCCCACTCAATATTCAGAGAATGATGCCAATCTCTGAACGTAGGGGCTGGAGTAAAAGATGAGCAAGTTGAGGAAGAAGGTCCGGCAGTGGTGGATGGGCCGGGGATGTATGTCGGTGGAGGTGGACGTATGTCAAAAGTGGGAGTAGGAGGAACTGGCTCAAAATTCATGGGTGGAACTGGATCGAAATCCGTGGGTGGCGCTTGCAGTTCCACCACATTTTCCTGGTTCAACCGTTTCAAAGTATCCATGCCCAATAGTTTGGGGAGCCCATCCAAAGTCATCGGGAGGCATCCATCCAACACCCCCAAGCTGTGAGCGAGTCTCGTAACATACATGCCATCGTGCAAGTTACCCGGTGCCCATTTCTTGGACTGCAAGTTACCCGATCATGTCTATGGGCATGTCATAACTATTGTTTTTGAACAAAACGACATGCTCACTGACACGGGCGTGTCAGTGGGCATGTTGTAGCTACTGTGAATCTCAAATTTTACCAAGATGACACGACCAATGACACGGGTGTGTCAGTGGTCGTGTTATAGCTACTGTGGTGCCATCTAAATGACATGTCTAGTGACATAGGTGTGTCATTGGTCGTGTCCTAGCTACTGTCTCTTAAAATTAATGACATGCCCACTCACATAGGAGTGTTCCCAAATAAGCTAAAGTTACCCTTCAAAAGAAAATTTCCTCTATAAATTCAAATGAATTCAAGGCAAACACACCACCAACCAATGATAGAAGAATAAAAATAAATAAAACAACAGAACAAACTAAAATCTTGAAAATTAAAGAAACAAATATCTAAACAAATAAAATAGTGGGTTATCTCCCATACAACACTTCTTTAATGTTGTATTGGTTGGACGTTTGGGATTAGTTCATCTTTAGTCTTGGAGGCATAAAACATCCTTCGACTCACTCAAGTCCCCTTTAATATAGTTTAAGCCTTTGCCCATTAACTTTAAAAGTCCCTTTCTCTAGGTGAGTAATTTCAATTGTCCCATAATGAAAAACCTCTTTGACTGTAAATGGACCAGACCATCTTGATTTTAACTTACCTGGAAAAAGCCAAAGCCTGGAATTGTACAATAATACCTGATTGCCAACTTGAAACTTTTTCCGTTCCTTAAAGCGAGCATCATGCCATCTCTTAGTCCGCTCCTTATACATCCTTGCATTGTCTTAAGCTTGTAATCTCCATTCATCCAGCTCATTGATATGTAATTTCCTCCTGTCAGCTGTACTAGCTAGATCAAGGTTAATCTATTTTATAGCCCAATAAGCATTATGTTTAATCTCCATAGGTAAGTGAAAAGCCTTTTCATATACTAGCCTAAATGGCGTAATATCCAATGGAGTTTTGAATGCAGTCCTAAAGGCCCATAGAGCATTGTCTAATTTCTCAGACCAATCTTTTTAGGATCTCTCTACAGTTTTTTTAAGGATCCTTTTTATTTCTCTATTCGTGTTCTCAACTTGGCCACTAGTTTGGGGATGGTAAGGAGCAGAGAACCTATGTGTAACACCTAGCCTTTTGAAAACTTTCTCAAGCTGAGTGTTACAAAAGTGAGTACCCCTATCACTTATGATCGCTTTTGGTGTACCAAATCTTGAAAATAACTTTTTCAAAAACCTCATCACTACCCTGGTATCATTTGTTGCTAAAGCTTGGGCTTCAGGCCATTTGGAAACATAGTCTATAGCTACAAGAATATATTTTTTACCAAAAGAACTAGGAAATGGTCTCATAAAATTGATCCCCCATACATCAAAGACTTCACACACTAGAATTCCATTTTGGGGAATCTCATCACGAGAGGAGATGTTTCCAGTTCTCTGACAACGATCACAATATTTCACAAAATCATAGCTATCCCTAAACAGTGTGGGCTAATAAAATCCTAATTCTAGCACTTTTTGAGCAGTCCTATTGGCTCCCATATGACCACCAGCTGGTCCAACATGACAATGGCGAAGAATATTCAACATTTCGGGCCATTCCACGCAACGCCGGATCATGTGGTCCTTACATAACCTAAACAAGAAAGGATCCTCCCAGAAGTAATATTTAAAGTCAGAAAAGAATTTCTTCTTCTCTTGATACATCATATCTTTATGGAACTCCCTAACAGCCAAGTAATTAGCAAAATCTACAAACCAAAGTACATCAAAAACTTACCATAGCGTAAAGCTCCTCGTAAGGGAAATAATCATCAATGTTTCCTTCTTTGAACTTCTCCAACCTTGGGTTCTCTAAGAGCAAAAGGTGATCTGCTGGTAGATTTTCAGCTCCATTTTTGTCTTAAATCTTCAAATCAAATTCCTGTAATAACAAAACCCAATGAATTAGCCTAGGCTTTGCATCTATTTTGGCAAATAAATACCTCAAAGCTGAGTGGTCCGTATACACAATCACTTCAGACAAGATAAAATATGATCTAAACTTGTCAAAAGAAAAAACCACAGCTAAAAGTTCTTTCTCTGTAGTTGTGTAATTGGCCTGGGCTGCATTCGGCATCTTGCTTACATAATAAATGGGCTGAAAATACTTCTCTTTGCGTTGACCCAAAACTGCCCCCACTGCAATATCACTTGCATCACACATTAGTTTGAATGGTAAATTCGAATCAGGAGCTACCATGATTGGGGCATGGGTCAATTTCTCCTTAAGAGTTGTGAAAACTCTTAAACATTCTTCGTCAAACACAAAATCAACATCCTTCTCAAGGAGTCTTGTTAGAGGATGAGCTATCTTAGAAAAGTCGTGTATAAACCTTCGATAAAAGCCTACATGTCCCAAAAAGCTTCTGATAGCCTTGACTGATGTGGGGGGTGTGTGAGCGGGGATTTTTGCCCCCACTCCCGGTGGAATGGTTCTTGCGACTTCAGCACCATTTAGGCTTGGGGCCTTAGAGAACACGGACCTAAGTCCGGAGAAAATGGAGTCGCCACCCGGACGGGCTGGGAAAAAGAAAGGGGTGGATGACTCGATTCCTAAGGAATCCCCAACCCCCTAATGGGTTCAAAAAGTTGGGTACGTATGGGGAAGGTGAGAAATGGCCCAGCACCCCCACAACGCCCGGTTCATTGGAATCGGCCTCCTTTATAGGTCTTAATATTATAAAATTCTTAAATATAACAACATTATCCATATTACACACAATAATTAAAATAAAGCATCGATATATTAAAAATCAAAATAATGTCCAAGCAAACAAAATAAATGGATACCCATCCGAGGATGGAAACATGTCCTTACATCCCATGCCTAAATAGGACACCCACCAAAAGGTAGAAACATGCCCTTTACATTGATTCTAAAATAGAAAAGCAATTTAAATTACATGGCATTTAAATAATGAGGTACCCACCAAGTGGAAACATACCTCTTACAACATTTGGAAATCTAAATAAATCAATAAAAGTAAATAACCATTCATCATAAATAAATCATTCATCAAAGGTATTAAATATCAATAGAAAGTAAACATCAATCCATGATAAATTAAATAAACCAAGCATTGAACTTAAATAAATTAAAGCATATAAAATAAATTAAAGCATAATCAAATATAAAATTGAATAAAGCAAGTAAAGATTCAAATTAGGGCTACTGTTTCTATTTAAGATTCTTTATTTAATGTGTTTAGGGTTTTGGAAATTCATGGGTTTAAGCTACTGTGACTTTTAAAAGAATTGAAATGGAGCAAAGTTTTATAATTTAAGAGGTTGATAAAATTCTTTGATTAACCAAATTAGTATTTGAGAAGTGAAATCATGAAAATAGGGTTTGGACACTTTAAAATTTTAGATTTATGATTTATGGTTACTGAATCATTATTTTTGACCTTACTGTGTAGAATTAGATTTATATGGTTTTAAAGTTTTAAAGAATTAGGGTTTAGAAAACTTTAGGGTTTAGGTTTTAAGGGAGTTAGGGTTTATTATTTTGGGTTTTGGAATTGAATTAGAGTTTAGTGTTTTAGAATTAGAGTTTCGGAGGATACATTAGGTTTTATAATTTGTAAATCAATTGATAATTTTATGAAGTTTTGTGAAAATAAATAAAACGATTTAAAGTTTATATAAACAGAAAAGATGTTTTTAGGGTTTGTGGAAAGAAACAGACTAAAATTTAGGATTTTGAAAATTTGGAAAGCAAATTAGGGTTTTGAGATTTTGAAGAAACAAAAATAATAATTTTAAGATTTTTGGAAAATAAAGCAACGAATTAAGGTTTTTAAACTTTAGAAAAGGGGAATTAAGGTTCTAAGGTTTTTGAATTAAAAGAAACAATTAGATGATTTAAGCTACTGTGAAGAAATTAGACAATTGATGCATACCTCCGTTTGTTGGTTTCACCCAAAAATTTCTTCTTGGATGAAAAAAAAAAGACAAGCTTTGCTGCCTTTGAATTGCTTGAATTGCTTGTATGCTCTCTCAAAAATCAGATTGATTCAAGGTTTTCCTCCTCAATTTCGGTCTCAATTTCTACTCCCAAATCCAATCCAATTTTCCTTTTTTTTTTTCTCTTTTTGTGTTGTTTTTGGTCTTATTTATAGAAGAATTTTATTATTAATTCTAGTTATTTACGGAAGTTAATATTGATTAAGAAAAGGAAACCGAAACCTAATTGTATTAGGTTTCGAAAAATTTGCATCGGAAAAATTTCGCTGGCAAAAATAAACTGTTGCGAAAAAATTGCTATGGCAAAAAAGCTGCCGCAGCTGGCTGCAGCAGTGGGGGCGAATTGGCCTGTAGGCCATTTCACCCGCAGGAAACTCCTGCGGGCAAAATGGTCCATGGCCATTCATCCCGCGCTGGTTTTCGGCGATGATTTTTTATCGCCGATTTTTCCGTGGCTGATTTTTATTTTTATTTTTTTTGTTTATTATTATTTATTTTTTATTAATAAAAATTATATACTAAAGCAAAAATTATTTAATTAAGATAACAAAAATTATTTTGGACTAATTAAAATATATTGGACCGGACTGGGTCAAAAATTAAGGGTCTATAGTTTGCCCCCTGCTTGAATGATCTGAGACTTTAGTGAAAGAGAGTGAAAAGCAATAAGACTTAATTTTTGAGATGGTTGAGGTTTTAGGTTATGGACCCGGTTCGAGTTCTGGACTCAAGGATAATTTTAGGTTCTGGACCTAAGTGTAATTTTAGGTTCTGGACCTAAAAAAATTTGGGTTCTGGACCCTAGCTAAGTTCTGGACTTAGAAGAGATTCTAGGTTCTGGTCCTAAGGAAAATTTGGGTTCTGGACCCGAGCTAACTTTTGGACTTAGAAGGGATTCTAGGTTCTAGACCTAAGGGTAATTTGGGTTCTAGACCCGAGCTAAGTTCTGGACTTAGAAGAGATTCTAGGTTCTGGTCCTAAGGGTAATTTGGGTTCTGGACCCGAGTTAAGTTCTGGACTTAAAAGAGATTATAGGTTTTGGACCTAAGGAAAATTTGGATTCTGGACCCGAGCTAAGTTCTAGACTTAAAAGAGATTCTAGGTTCTGAACCTAAGGGTAATTTGGGTTCTGGACCCAAGCTAAGTTCTGGACTTAAAAGAGATTATAGGTTCTGGACCTAAGGGTAATTTGGGTTCTGGACCTGAGCTAAGTTTTGGACTTAAAAGAGATTCTAGGTTATGGACCTAAGGAAAATTTGGGTTCTGGACCCGAGCTAAGTTCTAGACTTAAAAGAGATTCTAGGTTCTGGACCTAAGAAAAATTTGGGTTCTGGACTTGAGCTAAGTTCTAGATTTAAAAGAGATTCTAGGTTCTGGACCTAAGGAAAATTTAGGTTCTGGACCTGAGCTAAGTTCTGGACTTAAAAGAGATTCTAGGTTCTGGACCTAAGAAAAATTTGGGTTCTGGACCTAGCTAATAAAGATTTAATTATCTGCAAAAAATAATTTTTTGGTTTCAAAAAGTTTGACTAATTTTTATGCACATGTCTTCTCCTTGCCCCCTGTGTGTAAAAATATTTATAGACACGTAAGCATTTAAATGTTTAAAGTTAATAATTGAATTTGCTGTTTATTTACTGTGTAATTACTGTTTATGCACTATTCACTGTTCATAAATAGTAAATTTACTACTCGTAAATAGTAGTAAATAGTATTTACTATTGAAAAATAGTAATTTACCATTTATTAATAGTAATTTACTATTCATAAATAGTAAAGTTTACTATTCATGAATAGTAAACTTACTTTTGAATTTTTATTTTTTCCTTGCAGTTTCTTTATAAAAACCCACGAATCCTTCATTTCATTTGCGGCAAAAATTTCTTAATTTCTATAATTCTCTCAAATTCTTTTAAATTTAGCACATAGTTTAAAAAAAATAAATGCTTCAAGATCAGGGACTCATTCTAATGCCGAGTTATTGGAGTTTATTTGGCATTATGAAAATGAAAATATAGATATACTAGCCGGAATGCCGCTTCATCGCAGTTCCAACCAAAAGAGCGCGGTAATTATTTTTCTTTTTCTTTTCTCTTGATTTTTCGTCTTTCTGTTTTGTTTTTGTTTTTTTTTTAATTTTAATTTTTATTATTATTAATTTATTTTTCTTTTTCTGTTATTTTTATTCTTTATTTTTATTTATGATTATTTTTTATTTTTGTTTGATGATTTTTTTTATGTTTTTATTATTATTGTGTTTGCCTTTATTATTATTTTGTTTGTTTATTTTTGATATTATTACATTTTTAGAAAATTTAGGAAAAATATATTAATTTAAGCAGATAGGATAATATGTACTTACCTGGTATTAACTTACCTGGCTCTATGTTAGCATGATCATTATGTTGTTCGGGCTGGAGGATGTATTTACAAAGCTCGACAATGGTACGATGTAGTGTTGTGAGTGGAGATTTTTGCCCCCACTCCCGGTGGAATGGTTCTGCGACTTCAGCACTGTTTAGGCTTGGGGCCTTAGAAAACATGGACTAAGTCCGGAGAAAATGGAGTAGCCACCCGGATGGGCTGGAAAAAAAGAAAAGGGTGGATGACTCGATTCCTAAGGAATCCCCAACCCCCTAATGGGTTCAAAAAGTTGGGTACGTGTGGGGAAGGTGAGAAATGGCCCAGCACCCCCACAACGCCTGGTTCATTGGAACCGGCCTCCTTTACAGGTCTTAATATTATAAAATTCTTAAATATAACAATATTATCCATATTACACACAATAATTAAAATAAAGCATCGATATATTAAAAATCAAAACAATGTCCAAGCAAAACAAATAAATGGAGACCCATCCGAGGATGGAAACATGTTCTTACATCCCATGCCTAAATAGGACACCCACCGAAAGGTAGAAACATGTCCTTTACATTGGTTCTAAAATAGAAAAGTAATTTAAATTACATGATATTTAATTAATGAGGTACCCACCAAGTGGAAACATACCTCTTACAACATTTGGAAGTCCAAATAAATCAATAAAAGTAAATTACCATTCAACATAAATAAATCATTCATCAAAGGTATTAAACGTCAATAAAAAGTAAACATTCATCCATGATAAATTAAATAAACCAAGCATTGAACTTAAATAAATTAAAGCATATAAAATAAATCAAAGCATAATCAAATATAGAATTGAATAAGGCAAATAAAAATCTAAATTATGGCTACTATTTCTATTTTGGGTTCTTTATTTCATGTGTTTAGGGTTTTGGAATTTGTGGAATTAGGCTATGATAAGAGAATTTTTATACTTGTTTTTAGTATGATTTATATGTGTTTTTAGTTAATGTTTCATTTGATTTTGGTTTAAAGTTTGTTTTAAGTGTTTGTTTTAGGTCAAAGTGCAAAAACTCCCTTGGATGATCAAAACAATGAAGAAAAAGCATGAAGCAACCAAGACATGGCCAAGCCAAAGCAAGCTTGGCCGTGTCCCTCAAAGAAACTTTAAGGCAATAGCTGACATGTCCAAGTGACACGCCCAAGTCACTGGCCGTGTCTCACCCAAAGAGCAAAAATCAAAGAACCAGGCAAGAAAGGAAAGAAATGAAGGCAGTAGCTGACACACCCAGGTGACACGCCGAAGCCAGTGGCCGTGTCACATGACACGGCCACAAGCTTGGCCGTGTCACCCTTGGAAACAAAGAAAGCAATTTGACGAAGCTAGAAGCAGAAGGTGACACACCCATATGACACGGCCAAGCCACTGGCCGTGTCACCTAGAAGAAAACAAGGAAAGAAAGGGCAGAAGGAGACATGGCCAGCAAGCTTGGCTGTGTCCTAAGCAAAGTGAGAGACACGGCCAGCAAGCTTAGCCGTGTCATCTAGGGCAACTTTGAATAATTGAATTTCCTTTGCAGACAAGTGGGGGAATAAAGACTAGCTTTTGTCAAAAGTAATCTTAAATAAAAGAAAAGCTTACCTAATTTGAGGAAAAGAAAGATAAAACAAAGGAAATGTGGGAAACAAGGGAGAGTGGTGTGAGTTGGAAGGTATGGGTTATGAGTTGGAAGGTATGGGTTGAGAGCTTTGAAGAGAGTTAAAAGGAGAAGTTCTTGGAAGTTTTGGAGGGCTTAGACGTGAAGACTGGAACAAGGGAGAAGGAACCAACTGCTGGAGCAAAGAGGAGAGTCTTGAGCTGAGTTTGAAGAAGGAGATACATCCTATACAAGACCTAAACCAAGAATCAAGGATTGAAGTGAAGAAATACAAATTATTCGCCATGAATTGTTTGGTTTCTTTTACTCATTTCTCTTGTTCTTTTTTTTTTTGGTTTTGAACATGAACTAATTCCTTCTCTATCTAGATATTGATGAACCCTAGCTTATTTGTATGGATTGAATAATTATATTTAGTTGAATCATTTAATTGAGTTGTTTTATTCTTATGATGCTTAATGATTTATTGCCAATTGATGATAGCATGCTTATTGATTGGTTGCAATTTTCATATTATTGACTTTAGAAAGCTTGATATGAATTGATACTCATAAGGGTTGAGGATTGATTGGGGTGCTAGAGATAGCCTTACAAGATCCTTTGGTTTATAGTTCCTTGTTCTTAATGCAAGATCTATTTAATTGTGTTTGAGAAGAGATTCCGGCACTCTACTTAGTGATTAGGGATTAATCCACTCAAGAGAGGTTTTAGTCTAAGTTAGAGGAATGCCAACTCAAATCTATTGAATGATTTAACTGAATTGATTATTCATAAATATCATTGAGGCTAAGGGGATTCAATATCTGGATAGTATTATTATCATCAATCCTTTTTTGCACAACATTTAATTTCCCTTTACTTTCAGTTATTAAATTAGTTGTTTTTAATTACAAAGCATCACACAACTATTAATTTGCTAAACAACGGTTAAGGTTTGCACTAGTACTTGGCCTTGTCCCCAGTGGAACGATAACTCACTCACTACTATATTACTTGGGCGACCCGTGCACTTGCAGTATTGCTATAGCACTAGCGCAGCTCGCGCGCACTAAGTTTTTGGCGCCGCTGCTGGGGACAACGGTTTCAATATTAGTAATATAACCAAGACTGTTGATTTAGTTTTTATTTTCATTTGTTTTGACATTGGTTCTTGCTTGTTGATTATCATTTTAGGTATTCCTTCCCGTTTATGACCAGAGGTAGCTCATCCCAACTGTTTGAATTAGATCCAGAGCTAGAAAGAACATTAAAGAGAAAGCAAAAGGAAGAAGAGGAGGCAGTTTTGGAAGATGCAGAAACAGAAATAAATCTGGAAATAGACGACGAAGAAGAGTTTGAAGTGATGGAAGGAGCTGGGCCAAGGACAATGCAGGAGTTTGCTAAGCCCAATCTCAATGGAGCTGAATCTAGTATCCGGAGGCCGCAGTTGTTGCAAACAACTTTGAAATAAAGGCAAATGTAATTCAAATGGTGCAGCAGACTTGTCAGTTCGATGGGTTTCCTGATGAAGATCCTAATGCACATATTGAGAATTTTCTGGAAATATGTGATACATTCAAGGTAAATAATGTGTCAGATGATGCAATTAGGCGGAGGTTGTTCCCATTTTCCCTTAGATATAGACCAAAGAAGTGGCTAAAATCTTTTTCTCTAGGAACCTTCACCACATGGGGTCAGTTGGCAGAGAAATTCTTAGAAAAATACTTCCCACCGTAAAAAACTGCTAAGTTGAGGAATGATATCTCATCCTTTTTGCAGCAAGATGGCGAGACCCTTTATGATGCCTGGGAAGGATTTAAAGATTTGTTGAGAAGGTGTCCTCATCATGGACTTCCACTATGGCTTCAAATTCAAACATTTTATAATGGGTTGAATTACGTAAGTAAGCAATCCATTAATGCAGCAGCTGGTGGTACCATAAACAACAAGACACCTGAGCAAGCAAGGGATTTAATTGAAGACATTGCTATCACCAATTATCAGTGGCAAGCCCCAAGGGAGCAAGGAAAGCTAAAAGTCATGGGTTCTCACCAATTAGATCCTGTGGTTGCTTTGACAGCCCAATTGGAAGCATTGAATAAAAAATTTGATTCTTTGGCCTCTTCTTCTGGGAAAGTAATGCAATTGATGTCTTGTGAATGGTGTGGGGGTGGACATCAAAGTCAAGATTGCCAAAGTGGCAACATGTTTGCTAGGCAAGAGCAAGTAGATTATGTGGGAAATATGGCAAGGCAACAAAAGAATAACCCCTCTAGCAACACATACAATCTGGGGTGGAGAAATCATCCAAATTTCTCATGGAATAATCAAAATAATCTAAGACCTCCCCCTGGATTCCAGCAGCCCCAACATCAACAGGTAGCCCCTCCAAGAAAGAGTAGTTTGGAGGACATGATGGAGAAATTTAGAGCAACTTCTGAAACTAGGCTCCAATCAACTGAAACCACCCTAAGAAATTAGCAAGCTTCTATTCATAATTTGGAGAATCAGGTGGGACAAATTGCCAAGATGCTCAGTGAGAGACCACAAGGGAGTTTGCCTAACAACACTGAGGCAAATCCTAAAGAGCAGCTTAAGGCAATTACACTAAGGAGTGGGAAAGAGATCAAGGGTAATGTGGATGAGAAAAGAGGAGAAGTGGCAGAGAAAAGGGCTGAAGTACAAGAAAAAGAAAAAAAAAGAAGACGATCCTCCTGTCACTTCGGGAGAGAAAGTTGTACTAGAAAGTGAGAGAGAGAAGTAGCCGCAAGAAAGCAGCCCCATATTGAAGGAATACCGATCTAGAGTACCTTATCCGGCAAGGTTGAACAAGGACAAGATTGATGCTCAGTTCGGTAAGTTTCTTGAACTTTTTAAACAATTGCACATTAATATTCCATTTGCTGAAGCTTTGTCACAGATGCCTAAATATGCTAAATTTTTGAAAGATATCCTTTCTAACGAAAGGAAACTTGAGGAAGTGTCTTTAGTGCAGTTATCTGAAAAGACTTCAGCAATTTTGCAAAAGAGGTTACCTAAGAAGTTAAAAGATCCAGGTAGGTTTACCACTCCATGTTTAATAGGTAACCTTGAGGTAAAGAGTGCATTAGCTGATTTGGGGGCTAGCATAAGTGTTATACCCTATAAAATTTTCAAAGAGTTAGGCATTGGTAAACCTAAACCAACACTCATGACCATCCAACTTGCTGATAAGTCAGTAGTCCACCATCGTGGCATTATAGAAGATGTGTTGGTAAAAGTCGGGGATTTCATTTTCCACAATGATTTTGTTGTCATTGATATTGATGAGGATGCGGATGCTTCACTTATTATTGGTAGGCCATTTTTAAATACAGCCCATTCCCTTATCGATGTTCATGATGGCACATTAACTTTGAGAGTGGGTGATGAGAAAGTTATTTTTAGGATACATGATGCCATGAAACATTCACTTTCACTTGATGAAGCGGAATCATGCAATGATGTTTGTCACATCCCAAAGGCTAGATAGTCGAGTAATAGGCAAGGAGGACATGAACGAGTGGTCAAATAGAGGCTCGGGATAGTCAAATATGAAATTGGTGTACACAGTGGAGCTGACGGGACCTAATTGAAATTTTTTTTTAGAGGCTGAGGACCTAAAGGTACTTTTCCAAAAAGTTACGTTGGTTCTTAATAGTGCCTATAATGGATGTAATAGATGTGTTCTTGGGATTTATCAGATAGTAAAGGTGGCGCACGATTTTTCCCGAATACGCACGGTTTGAAAGTTACGGATGATTTTGCAACAAGGGCATTTTGGTTATTTCCACCGGAGTGGCAATTTTGTAAATAGAACCAATTTGAGGGGCAAAATTATAAAGAAGGAAAAGTAATTTTCAAGTGGCCAAATCATGGCCATTTGTTCAATTTTGGTGGATAAATCAAGACCATTCAAGTTAAAAATAATAAATAAATTAATTAAATAATTATCTAACATCTAATTTTTGTCTTAAAGCATAAGACACATGCCTAACACCTAGAAAACTCCATTATCTTCATTTTGGGACTCCATTGCCGTGGGCTTCTTCCAAAAAAGCCAAGGGAAAGTTTCAATTTCTAAGTGATTTATCAAGTTTTTTTTCAAGAGAAATTAAGGTAATTCTTCAAGCTAACTTCTTCTCTTTCATTTAATTTGAGTATTAGGCTTTGTATGGAAGGACTTAAAGCCATGTTTAATTAGGGAAAATATTAGAAAGTTGATGAATATGATGGAGAATAGCAAAATAGTTGGAGAATGAATAGAAATGGTGTTTAATGGTAAAAATAAGTTAGCAACCATTAGAAAAATCATAAGATAAGACTATGTCTATACCTAGGGTTCTTACCTTTGTATATGTGATGTTAAATTTCATAGGAAATCAAGGAGACAAGGAAGGAAAGGAAGTGATATAGATAAAGGGCTATGAAATAGTAAGGTTTGGTACTTTAACTAATTGTTTGTTCATTTTCTTGAAATTTTTCTGTTTTAGAATTAGTGAAATGCTGTGACGTGTTTGATTTTTAATTAAATATAGAAAAATTATCTTGAGTTGAATTTTTGATATGTTGTGCCTCAATGCGTCTAGAATGACCGAAAAATAGTTTGAGTTGAATTCGGAATGGTTATGATTATGGAAAAATTATTTCTGTTAGACCTGCTCTAGGAGGTACCTTGACTGAGACAGCCATCTTTCTGGATTTTTAATAAAATCTAGAAAAATAATATCCAATTGAATTTTGGATATGTTGTTTTTTTAGTGAGTCTAGTATTTTAGAAAAATAATTTGGAACCACATTGATTGAATTTAATTTATGGAATTCACAAAATTCAGAACTGCTGCCAGGATGCAGGGCAACTAGAGCAGTCTGGTTGGGTGAACTAGTTGACCAAGATTTTGTATCTAGTTTGATATAAAATTTTAAAGGAATGATTTTAAGATGAAAAAATAAATTCTGTAAAAATTTTAGAGTTTTTAGCCAAGTGGATTATGTTATACAAATTTTCTAATACAAGGATCAAGTTGGGTCAAGAACTAGAGTTTATTGTTCATATAGTAATTTTTCATTATTAACTTGGTCAAAAATTTGGTGTGGGTGTTTTATCATTTTATTTTTGGTATTGAGTTTAAGTATGAATATGAAGAATAAATTAGATGGAAAAGAGGAGAAAATCAATCTGAATTTCATAACCGTGATAAAAGTCACGTGATGGAATACATGTTCATTATCATGTGAATATATAGATAAGGTATATACGTGGGGAATACGTGTATATATGGTATATATATGCGTGTATATGGTATATATGTGAATACATATGATACATATGTGAGTATATGTGGTATTTGTGTAAGTATATATTGTATATACATGGAGAATATATGGTATATATACGAAGTGAATGGGTATATATGAAATGTTATATATGCTCTACTCGGTAAATGGGTAAAATCGGTCTGGAATGGGGGTTTGGCATGCCATCCTACCGACATTACTGTCTTAACGGCTTTGGTCTGGATATTACTTACGCACGTACGGTTATATCGTGTGAGGTCAAGATCATGACAACTAGTCGTGTGAGACCAAGACCACGCAGTTATGTTGTATATTCCATATCGTGTGAGACCAAGACCATGGCAATTAGTCGTGTGAGGTCAAGACCACGCGTAACTCTATACGAGGCCTCATTTCGAGATCGGTGTATTCATAATTACCTAGTGGAGCAGATTAGCTCATAATTATAATGAAGTTATATTACATGTTGTTTACATACAGAATGTGAATCTTAACTTAATTAGAAAATATAAATATGATGATTGTATGAAAATAGTTTAATTATGCAGTATTCTACTTTTATATGTGTTTCAACAACCTTCCTTGCACTATTTATATTCGGCAATGGTTAAAGTACCCACTGGGCAATAAGTTGCCCAGCGAGTTATATGTCTAATTCGCAGGTAGTGGATAGAAGATCAGCATTTCTGCAGCGGCCCGCACCAGCTTGACGGCGAATAGGGTAGGACTTTTGACATAAAATAGTAGTATGGCATGTACGTTATATCTATTGTAAAGGTTTGTTAAACATATTAAGTATTATGGTGTATGTAACAAGAGAATAAACAGTAGTATGGTAAAGAAACTTAGCAAATGATATGTGATCTTGAGAAACGATATAGAAGTGTGAAATTTTCTTGCAGGGTGTAGTTGAGGATATAAGGGAGATTATTATTGGGAGTGTTCTTGAGTTGAATTGTGAACAAAAGTGTTTTTTTTTAAAAAAAAATCAGTTTTGGCTACACTTGGGAACCCCTCTTTTTAGGGGAAACTCCGCCCAATTTTTTGAAAAATTTTTCATAAGAATTCTTAATTAAGACATTGTAACCAGAGCTCGCATCCCGATGTGACATTCCTCCCCGGCTTATTCGTAGGTCGGGAAGGGGTGTTACAATTTGTGGTATCAGAGCATTGGTTTAGCCGTTCCTGGGCGGTTAGACATAGGAAAGTGTATGATAATTAGGATATTGAGAGATAGTAAACGAAGTGAGTTAGAAAGACTTTAGATAGGAAGAGGAAAATATAGGAGGATATATGTTTTATGTTGGGAGTGGCCATTACCAACGTAAAACGGGATACCCTGTAGTAGTTATGGTATTTGTGAAATAGTTATATATGAAATTATGTTTGTGAAATAAGAAAGAGTCGAGAATAATTAAGCATGCGTTATTGAGTCTAATGTACATGCCATATAGGAAAAAGGTTATATGTCGAGCTGCGCAGACTGCTGATTAATAAAACAAAAGAAGAAAAGGAAGGTATGTAAATTTAAAATTTGTGTTTTAAGTATATATATATGTATGACTGTTATTAGATATATGAACAATGTATTTACATGTATGAACAAGCAAGTTTCGGGGTGAAACTTAAATTAAGGAGGGTAGAACTGTCACATCTCAAAGGCTAGATAGTCGAGTAATAGGCAAGGAGGACATGAACGAGTGGTCAAATAGAGGCTCGGGATAGTCAAATATGAAATTGGTGTACACAGTGGAGCTGACGGGACCTAATTGAAATTTTTTTTAGAGGCTGAGGACCTAAAGGTACTTTTCCAAAAAGTTACGTTGGTTCTTAATAGTGCCCATAATGGATGTAATAGATGTGTTCTTGGGATTTATCGGGTCGTAATGGTGGCGCACGATTTTTCCCGAATACGCACTGTTTGAAAGTTACGGATGATTTTGCAACAAGGGCATTTTGGTTATTTCCACCGGAGTGGCAATTTTGTAAATAGAACCAATTTGAGGGGCAAAATTATAAAGAAGGAAAAGTAATTTTCAAGTGGCCAAATCATGGCCATTTGTTCAATTTTGGTGGAAAAATCAAGACCATTCAAGTTAAAAATAATAAATAAATTAATTAAATAATTATCTAACATCTAATTTTTGTCTTAAAGCATAAGACACATGCCTAACACCTAGAAAACTCCATTATCTTCATTTTGGGACTCCATTGCCGTGGGCTTCTTCCAAAAGAGCCAAGGGAAAGTTTCAATTTCTAAGTGATTTATCAAGTTTTTTTTTCAAGAGAAATTAAGGTAATTCTTCAAGCTAACTTCTTCTCTTTCATTTAATTTGAGTATTAGGCTTTGTATGGAAGGACTTAAAGCCATGTTTAATTAGGGAAAATATTAGAAAGTTGATGAATATGATGGAGAATAGCAAAATAGTTGGAGAATGAATAAAAATGGTGTTTAATGGTAAAAATAAGCTAGCAACCATTAGAAAAATCATAAGATAAGACTATGTCTATACCTAGTGTCCTTACCTTTGTATATGTGATGTTAAATTTCATAGGAAATCAAGGAGACAAGGAAGGAAAGGAAGTGATATAGATAAAGGACTAAGAAATAGTAAGGTTTGGTACTTTAACTAATTGTTTGTTCATTTTCTTGAAATTTTTCTGTTTTAGAATTAGTGAAATGCTGTGACTTGTTTGATTTTTAATTAAATATAGAAAAATTATCTTGAGTTGAATTTTTGATATGTTGTGCCTCAATGCGTCTAGAATGACCGAAAAATATTTTGAGTTGAATTCGGAATGGTTATGATTATGGAAAAATTATTTCTGTTAGACCTGCTCTAGGAGGTACCTTGACTGAGACAACCATCTTTCTGGATTTTTAATAAAATGCAGAAAAATAATATCCAATTGAATTTTGGATATGTTGTTTTTTTAGTGAGTCTAGTATTTTAGAAAAATAATTTGGAACCACATTGATTGAATTTAATTTATGGAATTCACAAAATTCAGAACTGCTGCCAGGATGCAGGGCAACTGGAGCAGTCTGGTTGGGTGAACTAGTTGACCAAGATTTTGTGTCCAGTTTGATATAAAATTTTAAAGGAATGATTTTAAGATGCAAAAATAAATTATGTAAAAAATTTAGAGTTTTTAGCTAAGTGGATTATTTTATACAAATTTACTAAAATAAGGATCAAGTTGGGTCAAGAACCAGAGTTTATTGTTTATATAGTAATTTTTCATTATTAACTTGGTCAAAAACTTGGTGTGGGTGTTTTATCATTTTATTTTTGGTATTGAGTTTAAGTATAAATATGAAGAATAAATTAGATGGAAAAGAGGAGAAAATCAATCTGAATTTCATAACCGTGATAAAAATCACGTGATGGAATACATGTTCGTTATCATGTGAATATATAGATAAGGTATATACGTGGGGAATACGTGTATATATGGTATATATATGCGTGTATATGGTATATATGTGAATACAAATGATACATATGTGAGTATATGTGGTATTTGTGTAAGTATATATTGTATATAAATGGAGAATATGTGGTATATATACGAAGTGAATGATTATATATGAAATGTTATATATGCTCTACTAGGTAAATGGGTAAAATCGGTCTAGAATGGGGGTTTGGCATGCCATCCTATCGGCAGTACTGTCTTAACGGCTTCGGTTTGGATATTACTTATGTGCATGTGGTTATATCGTGTGAGGTCAAGATCATGACAACTAGTCGTGTGAGACCAAGACCACGCAGTTATGTTGTATATTCCATATCGTGTGAGACCATGACCATGGCAATTAGTCGTGTGAGGTCAAGACCATGCGTAACTCTATTCGAGGCCTCATTTCGAGATCGGTGTATTCATAATTACCTAGTGGAGCAGATTAGCTCATAATTATAATGAAGTTATATTACATGTTGTTTACATACAGAATGTGAATCTTAACTTAATTAGAAAATATAAATATGATGATTGTATGAAAATAGTTTAATTATGCAGTATTCTACTTTTATATGTGTTTCAACAACCTTCCTTGCACTATTTATATTCGGCAATGGTTAAAGTACCGACTGGGCAATAAGTTGCCCAGCGAGTTATATGTCTAACTCGCAGGTAGTGGATAGAAGATCAGCATTTCTGCAGCGGCCCGCACCAGCTTGACGGCGAATAAGGTAGGACTTTTGACATAAAATAGTAGTATGGCATGTACGTTATATCTATTGTAAAGGTTTGTTAAACATATTAAGTATTATGGTGTATGTAACAAGAGAATAAACAGTAGTATGGTAATGAAACTTAGCAAATGATATGTGATCTTGAGAAACGATATAGAAGTGTGAAATTTTCTTGCAGGGTGTAGTTGAGGATATAAGGGAGATTATTATTGGGAGTGTTCTTGAGTTGAATTGTGAACAAAAGTGTTTTTTTTAAAAAAAATCAGTTTTGGCGACACTTGGGAACCCCGCTTTTTAGCTGAAACTCCGCCCAATTTTTTGAAAAATTTTTCATAAGAATTCTTAATTAAGACATTGTAACCAGAGCTCACATCCCGATGTGACATTCCTCCCCGACTTATTCGTAGGTCGAAAAGGGGTGTTACAATGTTGTTGAGCATGATACCGTTAATTGTGTTACTAACATTGTTTCCAAGGATCCCCTTGAGTTGTGTTTATTGCAGGAAAATGTTGAGGGTCAAGAAGCAATGGAGGAGCTTGCTTTTCTTGATGCAAGCAAATCGTTCAAATGCAGGGCATATGAGACTATTGAGATGCCAAAGGAAGAAAAGCCAAAACCATCCATGATTAGTCCACCTAACTTGGAACTGAAGCCCCTTCCAGATCACCTTGAGTATGGATTTTTGGTGGAGAAAAAGAAACTGGCAATAATTCTGAGTTCCCACCTATCTTTTGAGCAAAAGGAGAAGCTTATTCAGTTGTTGCAGAAACATAAGCAAGTGATAGCTTGGAAGATAGCAGACATAAAGGGTATCAGTCCATTCTATTGCACTCACAAGATACTGATGGAAGATGAATTCAAACCAGTAGTGCAACCACAACGGAGATTAAACCCAAAGATGAAAGATGTAGTGAAGACTGAAGTGATAAAACTACTTGATGCAGGGATTATCTATCCGATCTCGGACAGCTCTTGGGTGAGCCCAGTTCATGTAACACCCCCACACCCAATACATACACACTACATACACCACAATGTAGTATACATGTATCGAATATAGGAATGCTACGAATTTTTATTAACATTCAAAATATTTTAAATGATACTATAAGCTTTCTCATTATACATTAGAGAAAAATAAGTAATTAACTTGTAAAATAAAACAAATAGGTATATATATACATTTAGTTAATATGCAGCGGAATTTATAAAATCGTTACATATATGAAAGCATTTAAATCCATATTTAAAAATATACATATATTCACATTATAAACAATATTTACAAATTATAAAGAAATTATACATGATTGGCAAATGTTCTCTGATCTTTAAGTTCCCAAAATCAACTCTTCAACGTCTACTCTCACTCGGTCTCGAAGAGCTCTCGGGTTCAACTCTATCAACTCTATCACCTGCGAGATTAAACACTATCGCGCTAAGCCAAGGGCTTAGTAAGACAATTCATGCTAATGTTATGCTTTAGTGCAATGCAATGTTAATTATCAATCCATATTATACATGTAACATCATATATGCAAAGCAAACAACATACCATTACATTTCATAATCCAATATAAGTAGACATATCACACTTCAACATCTTTTCATATACCTCATTAGTTACTCATTAAACCATTCATGATCAACACTAAACAAAGACAAGCATTGGGCCCAAGACACACTAATATGCCATTCAATTTTCAGAGTTAATGTTTTGGTTTTGTTATCACATTTATCAATATCATATACCCAACTAGGCTTCAAGGATTAGGTTCAACCAAGCTTCAAGGGGAGCAAAGCATGCTAAGCTTCAACCCAACTTGGCTTCAAGAACCAACCCAACCTAGCTTCAAGGGTGGTAACATCTCAATTAGGCTTCAAGGATTCAATCCAACCTAACTTCAAGAGATTGTTACACTTATTAGGCATGCCACCAACAACAAACTCTGAAAATGGAATAACACATTAGCCACACAATTCATTTATTATTTAGTTATCATTTCCATTCTCAATTCTCATCAACATTTACGCAAACATGCCTTATTTCTTTCAATTGCATCATCATAGCCAATCACAATGGCTTTACATCACATTTCACATCTCAATTCATATTTTGCATATAGCATCATTGATATAGCATTTCAAAATACATTATCCATAACACACATTATCATTTACAAGATTCATATTGCATAGTACAAACCCTAGTTCATATAGTATCATATGCATTATCAATTGTAAAATCAAACTCAACCATGTATGAAGAACAAAAACCAAACACAGTAACCAACACACCCAAGGGACACGGCCAAGCTTGTGGCCGTGTCTCCCAAAACAAATTGGCAGTGGCAGACACTGGCATGAGACACGGCCGTGTCTCCTAAAAATCAACCCAACACGGCCAAATGTTCCATGACTTGGCCGTGTCTCTCCATTGCTTTTGGCCGTGTCACCCATGAACATAACCCTAACCAAATCCAACACTCTTTCAATTGTACTCAAACACAATATACACCATATAATATATTTCAAATGAATACAATCAATGTTCTAAACATATATTCATCACAAGAATCACCTTACAATACATTAATATTACATTTAAACACAAACCATCTCAAAACCCTAAAATCACCATCCTTCTCCACCTTTCAAAATCAACATATACCACTTCCAACAACAACACCTATTTAAACTATTAACTTAAAACCAATTTAACACTTGAAAACACAACACAAACACATCTCAAACTCATCAAATCACAAAATCAACATACCCTAATTCACTTCAAACACAACTTCAAAATAAGTAAAGAAAACAAGAGAATACTTACTTTAAATGAAGAAATTCCACAAATCTCTAACCAAATCCCTTGATTCCTTCTTCAATTTGAGTATAAAACTCCAAACACCTCTCTAGCTCTTTCTCTTCTTGGATGGCCGGCCTCTTCATGAAAGAAAGAAGAAAATGATCAAGACACAAAGTCAAATAGCTTTTCTTCTTTAAATCTCCACCAAGAGATTTTATCCAATCAATTACCAAAATGCCCTCAACCATATAACTAACCTTTTGTCTCTTATATGCCCATATATGTAATTACACACTCAACACAAATAAATATCTCTTCCATTGACTCTCCCTTTGACATATATATATATATGTTAGTTATATCATCATATAAACAACATATACATTTCTCTCTAAACCCTATTTTCTTTCCCAAAACACATATACACAAGCATTCTCTTCTCAATTTCTTTTCTTAACACATAACATATACATTCAATCCAATTTACAACAACAACATAACCAAGACTTCTAGGGCATACAAGAGGATATTACAATTCTCCCCCTCTAAAAAGAAATTTCATCCTCGAAATTACCGGATATCAAGTCCGAAATAATTGAGGGTACTGATCTCGCATGATTTGCTCACTTTCCCAAGTTGCCTCTTCCTTTCCATGATTCTTCCATAGAACTTTCACCAATGGCACACTCTTGTTTCTCAACTCTTTCACTTCACATGCCAAGATAGCAATTGGTTCCTCTTCAAATGTCAGATCTTGATTCACCTCGATAGATTCAATCGGCAACACATGAGATGGATCCGATCTGTATCTCCTTAACATAGAAACATGGAATACGTTATGAATACGATCCAACTCAGGTGGCAAAGCGAGTCGATAAGCAACTGGCCCAACTCTTTCCAAAACTTCATACGGTCCAATGAATCGAGGACTCAATTTCCCTTTCCGACCGAACCTCAATATCTTCTTCCAAGGAGACACTTTCAAAAATACCTTATCTCCAACATTAAACTCTATGTCTCTCCTCTTTAGATCTGCATAAGACTTCTGTCGGTCTGAAGCTGCTTTCAATCTGCCTCGAATCAACTTCACTTTCTCTTCAGTTTCTTGAATCAAATCAGGTCCAATCAACTTACCATCTCCAAGTTCACTCCAACAAAGAGGTGTCCTACACCGTCTGCCATACAATGCTTCAAATGGTGCCATTCTATAAGGAGTAATAGAGATAGGAGTGGTACCAGGCAACAATTTAATACCGAACTCCACCTCTCTCTCAGGAGGTAACCCTGGCAACTCCTCTGGAAACACATATGGGAACTCTGCAACTGTGGCAATACTATCAATAGGGGAACCCTTCACTCTAGTATCTACCACATGAGCAAGATAGGCTTCACACCCCTTTCTAATCAATCTCCTAGCTGCAACAGCTGAAACAAATAAGGAGGCTAGCTGTTCCTGCTCATTAGATACTACCACATCTCTACCATCACTGGTTCTCAAGGTAACAACTTTCTTTTTACAATCTACCACAGCTCCATGTCTAGCTAACCAGTCCATACCTAAGATCACATCATATTCCTTAAATGGCATCTCAATCAAATCTCCAAGGAACTCCTCACCTTGCACCCTTACTGCACTATCTCGGTGCACCCTGCTCACAATCACACTATGCCCTAAAGGATTTGTCACCAACACATCAAATCCTAGGGACTCAGCATGCATATCAGACACAGGCAAAACGGATGCACTAATATATGAATGTGTGGAACCCGGATTAATCAAAGCAAGTACTGAAGTATCAAATAAAGAGAAAGTACCAGCTATGACTGCCGAAGCATCTGGCTGCCTCTGCATAACATATACCCTCTGGGAAGATCCAACCTCCTCTGGTCTACTCTCCCTGGATGTAGAACCTCCTCTAGCACTGAACCCAGATCTTCCTCCTCTGCTGACACCTCTGCCTCCTCGACCTCCTCTCAGACTAGGTCGAGAAGCTGCAGTATCAACTGACATCTGTTCTTGCCTCTCAGGACAATCTCTCACAAAGTGATCAGGCGATCCACATCTGAAGCATACCCCTGCTACACCAGTCTTCCAGCAAGGACCACCATGTGGCCTACCACAATGAATGCAGATGGGTGGAGTGGATCTCTGAGTCATTGGGGTCGGAGCACTCGCCACTGAAGCTGCAGGTCTAAATCTCTGCCTCTGAAACTGCACTGACCTACCAGCTGGCCTCTGACTCCTACTGACCCTTGGAACAAAGCTTCCTTTACCTCTCTTCGCAGAAGAAGACCCTGCCTCAGACTGGGGCCTCCTAACCCTAACCTCTTCCTCTGAAGCAGCTGCAATAACTTGAGCTCGCTCCACACTCCGAGCTGCTGCCACAAGGTGGGAAAAATCGTGATATCTAGATCCAGCCACTAAGCACATGATAGAGGGCCTCAATCCCTCTTCAAATCTCCTGCATCTATCAATCTCATCAGCTATAATGCCCCCAGCATAATGACTCAATCTAATAAACTCAACCTCATATTCAGTTACAGTCCTGCTGTCTTGCTTCAAGCTCAAAAACTCCATCTTCTTCATGTCCTTATACTCCCTCAGAGTATATTTCAATTCAAACTCTCTCAGAAAGTCAGCATAGGACAAGGTTGGTGGATCATCCATAGAATGGGGCACTGTCCTCCACCAGTCGTATGCATCCTTCTGTAGTAAAGATCTTGCATAATCAAAATTTTCCTCTGAGGTGGCTTGCAACTGAACAAATACTCTCTGTACTCTGTTAAGCCACTGTTCCGCTACAGCTGGATCAACCGTACCAAAGAAATCCTCTGCTCCATATTTCCTTAGTTTATCATAGTGCCTCACTGGTACCACAGGCTAAGGGGGTGGTGGCTGTGGTTGCACTGGTGCTTGCCTCAAAGCCTCAACCACATGCCTAAGCCAAACTGGTGGAATCTCCTCACCAGCTGGTCTCCCCGACACCGAAGCAGGTGCCTCCTCAGCACTATCAACTCTAGCTCTATCCTCCGGAGCTACACTCTCCTCACTACCCTCAACAGACTGACGCAAATGAGGATCCATCACAACCTATGTCTGCAAACACAGCAGAATACTTCTTATTAAAGATCAGAGATTGCCAATCCCAAACATATATGTTATTCAAAACCACTTTTTAAGTAAAAATATTCTTTTTATTACATTTTACCTAGGTTGAGAATCTCAAACCTAGGCTCTGATACCAAAACAACTGTAACACCCCCATACCCAATACATACACACTACATACACCACAATGTAGTATACATGTATCGAATATAGGAATGCTACAGATTTTTATTAACATTCAAAACATTTTAAATGATACTATAAGCTTTCTCATTATACATTAGAGAAAAATAAGTAATTAACTTGTAAAATAAAACAAATAGATATATATATATATACATTTAGTTAATACGCAGCGGAATTTATAAAATCGTTACATATATGAAAGCATTTAAATCCATATTTAAAAATATACATATATTCACATTATAAACAATATTTACAAATTATAAAGAAATTATACATGATTGGCAAATGTTCTCTGATCTTTAAGTTCCCAAAATCAACTCTTCAACGTCTACTCTCACTCGGTCTCGAAGAGCTCTCGGGTTCAACTCTATCAACTCTATCACCTGCGCGATTAAACACTATCGCGCTAAGCCAAGGGCTTAGTAAGACAATTCATGCTAATGTTATGCTTTAGTGCAATGCAATGTTAATTATCAATCCATATTATACATGTAACATCATATATGCAAAGCAAACAACATACCATTACATTTCATAATCCAATATAAGTAGACATATCACACTTCAACATCTTTTCATATACCTCATTAGTTACTCATTAAACCATTCATGATCAACACTAAACAAAGACAAGCATTGGGCCCAAGACACACTAATATGCCATTCAATTTTCAGAGTTAATGTTTTGGTTTTGTTATCACATTTATCAATATCATATACCCAACTAGGCTTCAAGGATTAGGTTCAACCAAGCTTCAAGGGGAGCAAAGCATGCTAAGCTTCAACCCAACTTGGCTTCAAGAACCAACCCAACCTAGCTTCAAGGGTGGTAACATCTCAATTAGGCTTCAAGGATTCAATCCAACCTAACTTCAAGAGATTGTTACACTTATTAGGCATGCCACCAACAACAAACTCTGAATATGGAATAACACATTAGCCACACAATTCATTTATTATTTAGTTATCATTTCCATTCTCAATTCTCATCAACATTTACGCAAACATGCCTTATTTCTTTCAATTGCATCATCATAGCCAATCACAATGGCTTTACATCACATTTCACATCTCAATTCATATTTTGCATATAGCATCATTGATATAGCATTTCAAAATACATTATCCATAACACACATTATCATTTACAAGATTCACATTGCATAGTACAAACCCTAGTTCATATAGTATCATATGCATTATCAATTGTAAAATCAAACTCAACCATGTATGAAGAACAAAAACCAAACACAGTAACCAACACACCCAAGGGACACGGCCAAGCTTGTGGCCATGTCTCCCAAAACAAATTGGCAGTGGCAGACACTGGCATGAGACATGGCCGTGTCTCCTAAAAATCAACCCAACACGGCCAAATGTTCCATGACTTGGCCGTGTCTCTTCATTGCTTTTGGCCGTGTCACCCATGAACATAACCCTAACCAAATCCAACACTCTTTCAATTGTACTCAAACACAATATACACCATATAATATATTTCAAATGAATACAATCAATGTTCTAAACATATATTCATCACAAGAATCACCTTACAATACATTAATATTACATTTAAACACAAACCATCTCAAAACCCTAAAATCACCATCCTTCTCCACCTTTCAAAATCAACATATACCACTTCCAACAACAACACCTATTTAAACTATTAACTTAAAACCAATTTAACACTTGAAAACACAACACAAACACATCTCAAACTCATCAAATCACAAAATCAACAAACCCTAATTCACTTCAAACACAACTTCAAAATAAGTAAAGAAAACAAGAGAATACTTACTTTAAATGAAGAAATTCCACAAATCTCTAACCAAATCCCTTGATTCCTTCTTCAATTTGAGTATAAAACTCCAAACACCTCTCTAGCTCTTTCTCTTCTTGGATGGCCGGCCTCTTCATGAAAGAAAGAAGAAAATGATCAAGACACAAAGTCAAATAGCTTTTCTTCTTTAAATCTCCACCAAGAGATTTTATCCAATCAATTACCAAAATGCCCTCAACCATATAACTAACCTTTTGTCTCTTATATGCCCATATATGTAATTACACACTCAACACAAATAAATATCTCTTCCATTGACTCTCCCTTTGACATATATGTATATGTTAGTTATATCATCATATAAACAACATATACATTTCTCTCTAAACCCTATTTTCTTTCCCAAAACACATATACACAAGCATTCTCTTCTCAATTTCTTTTCTTAACACATAACATATACATTCAAGCCAATTTACAACAACAACATAACCAAGACTTCTAGGGCATACATGAGGATATTACAGTTCAGGTAGTACCAAAGAAAGGAGGGATGACAGTGGTCCCTAATGAAAATGATGAGCTGATCCCAACAAGAACAGTTACCGGTTGGAGGGTTTGTATTGACTACAGAAAATTGAATGATGCAACTAGAAAGGATCACTTTCCTTTACCCTTCATTGATCAGATGTTGGAGAGGTTATCCGGCCATGAGTACTACTGATTTTTGGATGGCCTTTCAGGCTATTTCCAAATTCCTATTGCCCCGGAAGACCAAGAGAAAACTACATTCACTGGCCCATATGGGACATTTGCATATCGCAGAATTCCATTCGGGTTGTGCAATGCACCTGCAACTTTCCAAAGGTGCATGGTAGCAATCTTTGATGAGCTTATAGAGGATATTATGGAGGTGTTTATGAATGATTTCTCGGTCTATGGCAGCTCATTTGAAAGATGTTTGGAAAACCTTGAAAGATTCTTGATGAGATGTGAGGAAACCAATCTAGTGCTTAATTGGGAAAAGTGTCATTTCATGGTTCAAGAGGGAATTGTGTTGGGACACAAAATTTCAAACAAGGGCATTGAGGTGGATCGGGCTAAGGTAGATACCATTGAGAAGTTAACACCACCCACATCTGTGAAGGCCATCAGAAGTTTTCTAGGACATGCAGATTTTTATCGGAGGTTCATTCGAGATTTTTCTAAGATAGCCCATCTATTGACAAGACTCCTTGAGAAGGATGTGGATTTTGTTTTTGATGAGGAATGTCTGAGAGCATTCACAACCCTCAAGGAGAAATTGACCCATGCTCGAATCATGGTAGCTCCTAATTGGAATCTACCATTTGAACTAATGTGCGATGCAAGTGACTTTGCAGTGGGAGCAGTCTTGGGTCAACGCAAGGAGAAATACTTTCAACCTATCTACTATGCAAGCAAGACCTTGAACACAGCTCAATCAAATTACACAACTACAGAGAAAGAGCTGCTAGCTGTGGTTTTTGCTTTTGACAAGTTTAGATCATACCTAATCTTGTCAAAAGTGATTGTTTATATAGACCATTCGACTTTAAGGTATTTATTTGCAAAAATTGATGCAAAGCCTAGGAAATTACTGTAGGCAAAATGGCCTGGCTATTTCGCTTGCAGAAAAACTCTGCGGGCAAAATGCCCACGGGCTCACGCTGACTTTCGGCGACAATTTTTTTATCGCTGAATTTTTTTTTATTTTTTATTTTTTATTATTTTTGAATTTTTATTCTCTTCACCATTTTTTACTAAAATAAAAATTAATCAAGATACTATAAAAATTATTTTGGACTAATTAAAATATATTGGACCAGACTAGGTCAAAAATTAAGGGTCTGTAATTTGCTCTTTGCTTGAAAGATCTGAGACTTTAGTGAAAGAGAGTGAAAAGCAAAAAGACTTAATTTTTGAGATGGTTGCTTGAATTCGTTTTGGGTACTTGGACCCGAGATTGAACTTGATATGGATACTTGGACCCGAGACTAGATTGAATTTGGGTACTTGGACCTGGGATTGGGTACTTGGACCCGAGGTTGATTTGATTTGGGTACTCAGGCTCGAGATTGGGGACCCTAGACTGAATTGAATTTGGGTGCTGTGAGCGGGCATTTTTGCCCCTACTCCTAGTGGAATGGTTCTTGCGACTTCGGCACTGTTTAGGCTCGGGGCCTTAGAGAACACGGACCTAAGTCCGGAGAAAATAGAGTCGAAAAAAAAGAAAGTGGTGGATGACTCTATTCCTAAGGAATCCCCAACCCCCTAATGGGTTCAGAAAGTTGGGTACGTATGGAGAAGGTGAGAAATGGCACAGCACCCCCACAATGCCCGTTTCATTGGAATCGGCCTCCTTTACAGGTCTTAATATTATAAAATTCTTAAGTATAACAACATTATCCATATTACACACAATAATTAAAATAAAGCATCGATATATTGAAAATCAAAACAATGTCCAAGCAAAACAAATAAATAGACACCCACCCGAAGATGGAAACATGTCCTTACATCTCATGCCTAAATAGGACACCCATCAGAAGGTAGAAACATGTCCTTTACATTGGTTCTAAAATAGAAAAGCAATTTAAATTACAAGATATTTAACCAATGAGGTATCCACCAAGTGAAAACATACCTCTTACAACATTTGGTAATCTAAATAAATTGATAAAAGTAAATAACCATTCATAATAAATAAATCATTCATCAAAGGTATTAAATATCAATAGAAAGTAAACATGTATCCATGATAAATTAAATAAACCAAGCATTGAACTTAAATAAATTAAAACATATAAAATAAATCAAAGCATAATCAAATATAGAATTGAATAAGGCAAATAAAATCTAAATTATGGCTACTGTTTCCATTTTGGGTCCTTTATTTCATGTGTTTAGGGTTTTGGAATTTGTGGAATTAGGCTACTGTGATTTTAAAGGTATTAAAATAGACTAAGGTTTTGTGTTTTAAAAGATTGATAAAGTTTTTTGATTAACTAAATTAATATTTAAATGGTGAAATCATGAAACTAGGGTTTGGACACTTTAAAACATTAAGTTTTGTGGTTTACGGCTATTCATTGAATTATGGTTTCAAGCTTACTATGTAAAATTGTAAAATTTGTGTTTGTATGGTTTTTAAAGTTTTAAAGGATTTTAGTTTATTGTTTAGTTTTTAAGTTGAATTATGGTTTTAGAAATTTTGAATTTGGGTTTCGGTGAATGCATGAAGCTTTTAGGGTTTGAAAATCAATTTGATACTTTTTATGAAGTTTTATGAAAATAAACAAATGATTTATAAGTTTATAAAAGCAAAAAAGAAGTTTTTAAGGCTTTTGGAAAGAAACAGAACTCAATTTAGGGTTTTATAAATTTAGAAAGCAAATTTTGGTTTTGGGGTTTTGAAGAAACAAAATTAATACCTTTAAACTTTTTGGAAAATAAAGCAACGAAATAAGATTTCCAAAGTATTTAGAAACAAAGGAAATTATTTAAGGTATTTAGAAATAAAGATCAAATTATAACATCTTCAAAGATTGAAGATTTGCGTGTGTAATCTTAAGGATCAAATAAAAAATGAAGCTACTGTAAGAAATAAAAAGAAATTAAAGATTCAAACCTTCTGTGTTGGTTCCACCAAAAAAATTATTTTCTGGATGAACAAAGACAAAAGCAGTTGCTGCCTTTGATGAATTGTTAATAGCTTTCCTTGATGCTCTCAAATTCGAAGTCTCAAATTCAAAGTTCCCTTCAAATTCCTATCCAATTTCTCATTCCATCCTCCCCTCGGATTTCTTCCTTATTTATAGAAGAATTCTATTATTAATCCTAGTTACTCACGATATACAATATTGAATAAGAAAAGGAAACCGAAACCTAATTGTATTAGGTTTCAAAAAATTTGCATCGAAAAATTTCGCTGGCGAAAAAGACTGCTGCAGAAAAATTAAGCTAGCAAAAAAAATTGTCGCATGAAAATTATTTTGGACTAATTAAAATATATTGGACCGGACTGGGTCAAAAATTAAGGGTCCACAGTTTGCCCCTTGCTTGAACGATCTGAAACTTTAGTGAAATAGAGTTAAAAGCAATAAGACTTAATTTTTGAGATCGTTGAGGTTTTGGGTTTTGGACCCGAGAGATTTGGATACTCGATCCTAAACTAGACCTGGATACTCGATCCTAACTGGATTCGGATACTCGATCCTAAACTGGATTTGGATACTCGATCCTAACTGGATTTGGATACTCGATCCTAAATGGATTTGGATACTTAATCCTAAATTTGATTGGGATACTCGATCCTAAATGGATTCGAATACTCGATCCCAGACTGGATTGGGATACTCGATCCTAACTGGATTTGGATACTCGATCCTAAATTGGATTGGGATTGGGATACTCGATCCTAAATTGGGTTGGGATACTCGATCCTAAACTTGATTTGGATACTCGATCCAAAATTGGATTGGGATACTCGATCCTAAATTGGATTTGGATACTCGATCCTAAACTGGATTGGGATACTTGATCCTAACTAGATTTGGATACTCGATCCTAAATTAAATTGGGATACTCGATCCTAACTAGATTTGGTTTGGGTACTTGGTCCTGAGCTTGAATTGGATTTGGGGTACTTGGACCCGAGACTGAGTTTGAATAACCTTTTATCAATTGAGAAGTCTGACTGCTCCAGCTATTCTATGCATTGTGGTTTTTTCACCATAAAATGGATCTTCATCGTTGGACCTTCCTTCTTTGAGATCGGGTCTTCACCCTTGAAATTGGATCTTCATCCTTTAAATTAGGTCTTCTCCCTGACTTCAGCTCTTTTAGCTGGAATGATCTTTTGTCTTTTGCATCTTCATTCTTTTGAGAGTTCTAATGTTCCATTCTTTTGTTCTTCCTTTTTGCAAAAATTCAGCTATTTTTAATTGGACCTTGTATCCTCTCCTTGCCTCCTGCGTGGTGAAATACAAGTGAGTTTGAAAATATTCAGTATAAAAAATTGATGTGTAGGCTCAAACCAAAGATTTTTTCCATGCAAGCTTTGATGATGTTTTTGCCGTGTAGTTCTTCGCACAAGCACGTATTTCTTCTCTTTGTAAAATGACCGGAGCTTCCACAAGCGAGTAGGCTTTCCATGCCCCCTTGGTTCAATATCTTCTTTTGATTCTTTACTTCGCAAGGTGTTTACTGTTCATTTTGACAAGGAATAGACAACACAAGACAAGAAAGTGCGATGTGATATACTCATGTATGCATGATATGTATGAATGATACTTACAGCGATTTTATTGACTCACAGACTGAGGTGATTAGCAGAAGTGTTCATTGGTTCCCTTTTGACGCTTTTTCAAGTCTTGCATTTGAATGATTGAAAGCTTTGCATTTGTGGCTTCTATCTCCAAGATGTTGAAAATATGAGTGGTGGAGACCCCAAGTTGCAAAGTCAGGGATACATCCATTTTAAGCTATGTTTCAGCCTGTCAGTTGGTAGCTTCTTTATAACCTTGCCAATAACTATTTACTTTGCCCAATATGTCCTTTGGAGGTTCAACATACTTCCCTTAACTTGAAGGCTTTGTATGGTAAAACTTTTTTTTTTTGAATTTTGTTTTTGAAATCAAATGTTGACTTTGCCAAATCAATGTCAATGTACCTCAGGACTTGATTTTCCAAATTAACATATCTATAACATGACAACCCTAGTTACCATACTAAACTCGGGAATCATTTCTATTTAAGCAAGAATTGTTGCACTTCAGATAGGCACATACACATTACTTGGCCAAAAGGTCTCATTGAGTTTAAATACTGTCTATCTCATATGCATTCTTATCCAAACTATCTCCACTAATAGACTCTACCTACCAAGAGAGATCAACAGGTCTTTGATAGGCTTGAAATGGGGTCTATAAGGGACACAGTTTAAATGAAAGCCATTTTGAGATTGGAGCTGATGTAACACAATGGACAAATCCTCACACTATAAATTTCCTATTGGAACTTTAGACAGTTGGGAGCAATCTTGCTAGACTCTAAATTCCTTCTATCTTATTGGTATTAATCTAGATCTTGATTGGGAAAGTTTTTTCCCTTGCGAAAAGTTTAAGACTCAAATTCGTTTCTTTTCTTCTTTTCCCTTTTCTTTCCTCTTTTTCTTTCTTCTCCTTTTTTGAGCATTTTATCATTTTGTCCTTCTTCCTTGTAGGACTGTTAAGTACAGAACTTTCAAGAACTGGATGGTCTTCCTCCTTTTTCTCCAATTTTGATTGAATCTTTGGTTGGGTTGGACCAATTCACGTAAAAATGTCTTTATGAACCAAATGAAAGCCTTTTGCTGCTCAGTTGGCTTTTTGAACTGCCTTTCTAGGTTTTATCTTTTTTCCTTTTCTTTCTCTCTTTTTCTTTCTTCTCCTTTTTTTCTTTTTTTTCTTTCTTCTTTTCTTCTTTCTTCTTTTTTTCCTTTTGTTTTGTTTTGTTTTGTTTTATTTTTTTTTGGTTTTAGCTCAAAAAGAGTTGTCTTATTTGTACTAACTTGGGCTTCCAATAATGGATGAGTAGAGTGACATAAATATTCTTTAACAGGGATGAATCATTTGTTACTCTGATGTTGTCTTGATATATTGGAAATATTAAAAAAAAAAACTTCAACTATCCTCATGGTCTTGAGAACATTAACTATCCCCATGGTCTTGATAGCATCAACTATCCTTACAGTTTTGGCTATGCATTCCTTTCTTTGATCTTCTTGCCTCTTCACCTTAGTGATCATAAGACTTGTCAAATGTATCACAACAACTCAGGATAGGTTTTTTTTGGGGTTTGTAAGCCAATGAAAAGAAAGCTAAAATTTTATGAAGGCTCAAAGGGACAGCTAGGGATTGATATTTAATTGGGTGGATACTAGTTGTTGGCTAACCAAACAATGCCTAGATCATCTCTCCCTTACATAAGTAGAGTTCAATTTCACCTCGAAAGTTTGTCAAAGCACGTTCTAAGACTGACTAGGACCTAGACAAAGGTAATTATGCAGGAGCCCTCTCTAAGTAAGCATACACAACTCAATGTTATAGAGCAATTCCCTCACCTAGCAAAGTCATTCGAGTCATGATGCATAAGTATATTAATTCATGAATTATCAAGCTAGATTCCTCATCGGTTGAGCACCAAAATGAACAAAGACCAACAAAAATTTTGATGAAAATAATTTATTCAAACAAATTTAAATTTGAAAAACAAAAAAAGTTCCAATTAAATATTAAAGAAAGTAAAATTGAAAAGCAACATTCAAGCTAAGGAAAGTTCGTTGAGTTTAAGCTTTTTTTCCCTTCACATCTTCAGTATTTCCATCTTGAAAGGATGATAAAACAAAATCTTCTTCCAATCCTTTTCCCACCATGAAGGTTACCGGTGGAGGTACTCTTCCAAACTTAGGCAAAGGGTTGTTCTTGGTATTGGGCTTATCCGGCTCGGGTAGCTTACCACTGTCGATTAAATCTTGGATCTCATGCCTTAGATGAGCACATTTATCTATTTCATGCCCTCACATTTGATGGAATTGACAGAAGACCTTGACTTCAAAATTTGGTGGTAGAGGCTTATGTAGAGGCCGAGGTGTCAATGGTTGTAGCAAATCCATCTTTATTAAATTTTCTAACATCTTTGACAAAGGCTGCCCCAAGTTTGAAAATTTATGCTTCTTTGTTGTCTTAGTTGTTGTATTTTTCTCAACACCTCCTCTTTCCCTTTGACTTTGCCCACTAGGGTGATAGCCGCTCTTATTGCTCCACTTAGATAGCACATGGTTCGGTTGGTCTTGTAGAATAGGGATTAATCTCTCATTTTTCATTCGATCTCTATCAGTAGACATGTTCCTTCTTAATATTGCCTTTTCCTTCTTTCTTATGTCAATGGGAGATGCCTCATTAGCATTATTGATGATCTCTAGAATTTGAATCAACTGGGTCCTCATAATTTCAACCAATTGATCTCGTAGCTCGGCCATCCTAGCTTTGACAACTTCATCAACTATGTCCCTTAGCTGGTTTGCATCCATCCTTGAAATGTTGTAGGTGGTGTCGTTGTATGCTCTTGAAATGTCGTACTCTAGGTCAGTGAGCCAGAGAGAATCAAAGATATGTGATGCAAATGCATGCATGTATGCATGTATGCACAAACAATCAACAAAGAAAGATAAGTAGGACGTTCCTTCCAACCTTATAACATCTACACACGAATGACGAGTCTCTTTTCCTAGGTATATGGTTAACAAAATACCAACATGGGGTACCTTGCTTTCGAATAATTCCCTCGAACGTTTCAACCAATAGTTATATTTTCAAAAATGGAAATCCATTCATAGTAATTCCCATTAATTAGGTTTTAATCCATTCAACTAACCAAAGTAGCTTTTATGCTATATTGGATTAGAACCAAATTAAGAGGTTTATTATAGATAGATTTCTCACTTGAAAAGAGTAACTAATGGTTCATGCCAAAAACAAGCCCATGATTAATTATTCTTAGTATAAACTAGGCTCACAATTGATTTTTGGTATTTCTTAACTGACCTAAATAATTTGCAAGCTCTTAGTAAGAAAAGGTTGGATAAAAATAATTTTATTTCTAAACCCATTTGTAAAAAGATTTGAGAAAAAATGGATTTTGGGCTTAGTATTTGGACCATGAGCAAAAGAATTTTTGATTTGTTTTTAGAAAAGTCTTATGTCCAAAGACCATCTTGAAAAATTTTGAAAATAGCTTTGGTCTTTTGGATTTTAAAGAAAAATTTATTTTGAGCTTATAATGTACTTAGGTCATATTAGAAAAAGAATAAACCAAATAAGCCATGATTTAAGCCAAGATAAATTAACTATAGTCAAACAACATGCATTTGGGATAAAACCTACGGAAAGTAACTAGGCCAATTACATGAGCTTTAGTCTTTGGGTTAAAGGCTTAGGTTCCCATAACAAGTATATACCAAATGATACGAGGCTATGAGTGGTTATGCCATGCTCGATCTCCATACCTTGAGTGAAAGTATAGTATCCCTTATATAACACAACACGGGTAACACGGACGTCCTAACTCACGCACACAATGCAATATACTATGATGCAATGGATAATATCATTATAAGAAAGAATAGAATAATATAAAGACCAATGGAATCAACTTCTCTTATCCCCAGTGGAGTCGCCACTGTGAGCGGGGATTTTTGCCCCCACTCCCGTTGGAATGGTTCTTGAAACTTCGGCACTGTTTAGGCTTGGGGCCTTAGAGAACACGGACCTAAGTCCAGAGAAAATGGAGTCTCTACCCGGACGGGCTGGGAAAAAAAAGGGGTGGATGACTCAATTCCTAAGGAATCCCTAACCCTCTAATGGGTTTGGAAAGTTGGGTACGTGTGGGGAAGGTGAGAAATGGCCCAATACCCCCACAACGCCCGGTTCATTAGAATCGGCCTCCTTTATAGGTCTTAATAATATAAAATTCTTAATTATAACAACATTATCCATATTACACACAATAATTAAAATAAAGCATCAATATATTGAAAATCAAAACAATGTCCAAGCAAAACAAATAAATGGACACCCACCGGAAGATGGAAACATGTCCTTACATCTCATGCCTAAATAGGACACCCACCGGAAGTTAGAAACATGTCCTTTACATTGGTTATAAAATAGAAAAGCAATTTAAATTACATGATATTTAACCAATGAGGTATCCACCAAGTGAAAACATACCTCTTACAACATTTGGAAATCTAAATAAATTGATAAAAGTAAATAACCATTCATAATAAATAAATCATTCATCAAAGGTATTAAATATCAATAGAAAGTAAACATCTATCCATAATAAATTAAATAAACTAAGCATTGAACTTAAATAAATTAAAACATATAAAATAAATCAAAGCATAATCAAATATAGAATTGAATAAGGCAAATAAAAATCTAAATTATGGCTACTGTTTCCATTTTGGGTCCTTTATTTCATGTGTTTAGGGTTTTGGAATTTGTGGAATTAGGCTACTGTGATTTTAAAGGAATTAAAATAGACTAAGGTTTTATGTTTTAAAAGATTGATAAATTTTTTTGATTAACTAAATTAATATTTAAATGGTGAAATCATGAAACTAGGGTTTGGACACTTTAAAACATTAAGTTTTGTGGTTTACGGCTGTTCATTGAATTATGGTTTCAAGCTTACTATGTAAAATTATAAAATTTGTGTTTGTATGGTTTTTAAAGTTTTAAAGGATTAAGGTTTAGAGAAATCAGTTTAGGTTAGCTAGTTTAAGGTTTATTGTTTAGTTTTAAAGTTGAATTATGGTTTTAGAAATTTTGAATTAGGGTTTCGGTGAATGCATGAAGATTTTAGGGTTTGAAAATCAATTTGATACTTTTATGAAGTTTTATGAAAATAAACAAACGATTGAAAGTTTATAAAAGCAAAAAAGAAGTTTTTAAGGCTTTTGGAAAGAAACAGAACTCAATTTAGGGTTTTATAAATTTAGAAAGCAAATTTTGGTTTTGGAGTTTTGAAGAAACAAAATTAATAACTTTAAACTTTTTGGAAAATAAAGCAACGAAATAAGATTTTCAAAGTATTTAGAAACAAAGGAAACTATTTAAGGTATTTAGAAATAAAGATCAAATTATAACATCTTCAAAGATTGAAGATTTGCGTGTGTAATCTTATGGATCAAATCAATAATGAAGTTACTGTAAGAAATAAAAAGAAATTAAAGATTCGAACCTTCTGCGTTGGTTCCACCAAAAAAATTATTTTTTGGATGAACAAAGACAAAAGCAGTTGCTGCCTTTGATGAATTGTTAATAGGTTTCCTTGTTGCTCTCAAATTTGAAGTCTCAAATTCAAAGTTCCCTTCAAATTCCGATCCAATTTCTCATTCCATCCTCCCCCCGATTTCTTCCTTATTTATAGAAGAATTCTATTATTAATCCTAGTTATTCACGACATACAATATTGAATAAGAAAAGGAAACCGAAACATAATTGTATTAGGTTTTGAAAAATTTGCGTCGAAAAATTTCGCTGGCGAAAAAAACTGCTGCGGAAAAATTGCGCTAGCAAAAAAAATTGCAGCAGGAAAAATTGCGTTGGCGAAAAAGTTGCCGCAGCTGCGGGCGAAATGGGCCTGCGGGCCATTTCGCCTGCAGGAAAATCCTGCGGGCTACCATTTCGACGTAATCTGACTTTTTTATTTTTATTTTTTTTATTATTTTTAAAGCAATATTACTTACTTAAAATAACAAAATTTGTTTTGGACTAAAAAATATATTGGACAACACAAAAATTATTTTTGTAACACCCCGATACCCTATATAAGTACTATGCGTATACCTAGTATACATACAGTAAATATATAAAGTATAAGGATGTCACTTTTCGTTACCTTTTAAAAACCTGTAACAGAGTTCAAACCATAATACATTAATTTAAATAACATTTACAAAATCATTATCTTTATCAAAAACTTCATTTATACATATAAATACTCTCTCGTCAGAAATACATCATAATTAAAGTTTATACATGTATGCATTACCCTCTAGTTGGTCTCGACAAACTTTACTCTTCTTGTGGCATAACAAAAGACTTCATATCTTCCATCTATATACCTGCGCGAATAAACACCCGCGCTAAGCCCGAGAGCTTAGTAGTCCAACTATAAAATATAAACATATAGTATAGAAGTATTGACATATAATGATACATCAATTCAATATATAATTAGTTCTTATCATATCTTCTTTTCTTTTTAATTTCATCTTTAATATATCCTAGCTAATTTCAAATATGATGTACATATATACATAATATTATCACCAACCCCAATGCATCACCAATACTCAAAACCAATATATTAATACCCCTACATTATATATACCATACCAATCATTATTGCAATACACAAATTACATATCATACAAATCATAAATCACATTTACAATAAAGACAACCTTTATCATCAACCACAATTCATTTACATATTACACTTAATAACATTATATTATTCACAATTCACCAAGCATAATTCATTATTAATACTCACAATCAATATTTCAATACTTGCAATTCACATTGACAATAAAGACAGACTCGGGCCCAAAACACTAATATGTTATTCAAAGTTCAGAGTTACTGCTTTGGTTCATAGTCACAATCATCACGCCCGTAGGCAATGTATATACATGTATCTCTATCCATGGATAGTGTAACAGACCCAGTCTCTTGGACCATCAACTCAACACATATGAGGAGATCCTCAACCCGGCAAGACTGTTACAAATCATATATCTCATATTCACAATTCTCATAGTGTAACAGACCCAGTCTCTTGGACCATCAACTCAACACATATGAGGAGATCCTCAACCCGGCAAGACTGTTACCTTTCATCATTTCTTAGGCATGCCACCCAAATCCAGAACTCTGAAACTGAATAACATATTAAACAAACAATTCATTTATTATTTCATTATCAATCTCATCATCAATTAGGCCAACATGCCTTATCTCTTTCAATTGAATTATCATAGCCAATCACAATGGCTTCATATCATATCATATCTCAATCCATATGATACATATAGCATCATTGATATCACATTTCAAAGTATATTATTCATATAATACATTGCCATACACAAGATTCACAATGCATATAACATAACATTTTCTCACTTCTCAAAACACATTAACATCATTCATTACTAGAGCATTTATCATAACAAATTGCACATACCTTAAGAATGATCCTCATTTCTTCCTACCTTTCCCATTTCATATTTCATCCTTTATATATATTCTTCATTTACATTCACAATATAATAGCTTATTTAACACTTTCATCCCAATGTGTTAATGTTCAAAGACATATAAGGATATACAATCAAATAGGGTTTATGCTTACCTGGTTAATGATCTTCACATCCTTCACATCATTCAATCATCACCTTAGTCCAATTATGTTAACAATATAATAGATCACTTAACACATTTGCAAACAAATGTGTTAAGCCTCAAATTATGTAATTAAATACAATAATATGTATTGGTACTTACCTCAAGAACTAGTCCCATCAATCTATACATTTCTTTTCTTTCCAAGAATTCTTCACATTTAGGTTAATGCAACCCAATCTCTTCAAAACCTAATCCAAAGGAATATTAGCAAAATGACCATATGAATAGTACATTCTGGTTTAAGACTCCATTTTATCCTTATTTTGAAAAATTGTATAAAATAATCTACTTGACTAAAAATTCTAAAATTTTTACAGAATTTAGTTTTGTATCTTAAAATCATTCCTTTAAAATTTCAGATCAAACTGAACACAAAATCTTGGTCAAATAGTTCACCTAACCAGACTGCCCCAATTGCCCTGCATCCTGGCAGCAGTTCTGAACTTTGTGAATTCCATAAATCAAATTCAATCAACGTGGTTCCAAATTATTTTTCTCAAATACTAGACTCACTAAGAAACAACATATCCAAAATTCAATTGGATATGATTTTTCTACATTGTATTAAAAATCCCGAAATATAGCTGTCTCAGTTAAGGTACCTGCTGGAACAGGTCTAATAAAAATAATCTTTCTAAACTCATAACCATTCCAAAATCGAATCAACATATTTTTCAGTCATTCTAGACTCATAGAGGCACAACATATCAAAAATTCACTTCAAGAACATTTTTCTATAATTAATTAAAAATCATACAAGTCACAGCCTTTACTAATTGTAAAACAGAAAAAAATTCACTAAACACAACTCTTACTCTTCCATCACCAACACCAACCTAGCTTCTTATCTTTAATTCCATTTCAACACTTTTACACACACCATACACAAACACACTCCATCAACCATCCATATCAACTCACCAATCCCAAACACAATTTCAAAAGAACAAAGGAAAATCAAGAGAAAGAACTTACCTAAGTTGTTGAATTCCACAAATCTTCAATTAAATCCTTTGATTCTCCCTTCAATTTGATGTTAGAATTAAACAAATCTCACTTTGCTCTCTCTTGTCTAAGGAGGAGCCAACCAACGTGGAGAAGAGAAGAAGAAGAAGAAAGAAATGAAGAAAAGACAAAATATCACCTCTTTAAATCTCCACCAAGTGATTCAACAAGAGTAATTACCTAAACACCCTTATACCATTTGTCTTGATTACCATTCATTACATGCCGTTTATAGTAACTTCACACTTAACAAAAATAAATATCTTCTTTCTTTGACTCTTCATTTTGACCAACTTATATGTTATATATATCATCATATACACAACATATACCATTCTCTCTAAACCCTAAATTCTTTCCCAAATCACATATACATAAACATTCTTTTCTCTATTTCTTTTCTCTTGTAATTTAACACATATATTCAATCCAATTATATAACAACAACAACAACATAATCACAACTTCTAGGGCATATATGAGGATATTACAATTTTGGACTAAATAAAATATATTGGACCGGACTGAGTCAAAAATCAAGGGTCTACAGGTGCTTGGACCCGAGACTAGATTGAATTTGGGTACTTGGACCCAGGATTGGGTACTTGGACCCGAGATTGGGTACTTGAACCCGAGATTGATTTTATTTGGGTACTTGGAACCGAGATTGGGTACTTAGATCCGAGATCGGGTACTTGGACTCAAGATTTATTTGATTTGGGTACTTGGACCCAAGAATGGGTACTTAGACCCGAGATTGATTTGCGTACTTGGACTTGAGATTGGGTACTTGGACCCGAGCTTGAATTGATTTGGGTACTTGGACCCGTGAATGGGTACTTAGACCCGAGATTGAACTTGATTTTGGGTATTTGGACTCGAGCTTGGGTACATGGACCCAAGATTGGATTGAATTTGGGTACTTGGACCCGAGATTGGGTACTTGGACCCAAGATTGGATTAAATTTGGGTACTTGGACCTGAGATTGATTTGATTTGGGTACTTGGACCCGAGATTGAGTACTTGGACCCGAGATTGATTTGATTTGGGTTCTTGGACCCTAGATTGAATTTGATTTGGGTACTTGGACCCGAGATTGAATTTGATTTGGGTACTTGGACCCGAGATTGGGTACTTGGACCCAAGATTGGATTGAATTTAGGTACTTGGACCCGAGATTGATTTGATTTGACTGACCTTTTATCAGTTGAGAATTCTGGCATAACTGGTTGTTCCATTTTTATGAATTATAGGTCTTTATCCACCAAAAATAGATCTTTATCTATTGGAAATTAGGTCTTTAACCTAAGAACATGGATCTTTATCCATTGGAGATTGGGCCTTTACCCGTGAAACATGGATCTTTTATACATTGGAGATCGGGTCTTTACCCTTGAAATATGGATCTTTATCCATTTGAAATCGGGTTTTTACCCTTGAAACAAGGATCTTTATCCATTGGACTTTGGGTCTTTACCCTTTGAAATATGGATCTTTATCCATTTGAAATTAGGTCTTTACCCTTGAAACAAGGATCTTTATCTATTAGAGATCGGGTCTTTACCCTTGAAAAATGGATCTTTATCCATTGGAAATCGGGTCTTTACCCTTGAAACATGGATCTTCATCCTTTGAAATCAGGTCTTCACCCTTGAAAATGGATCTTAATCCTTTGAACTAGATCTTCATCCTTGGAACATGGATCTTTATCCATTGGAGGTCGGGTCTTTACCCTGGCTTCAGCTCTTTTAGCTAAACTGATCTTTTGTCTCTTGCATCTTCATTCTTTTGATAGTTCTAATGTTCCATTATTTTTTTCTTCCTTTTTGCAAAAATTCAGCTATTTTTAGTTGGCTCTTATATCCTCTCCTTGCCCCCCTGCATGGCAAGATATTAAAAATATTTTGTTTATGCATAAACTCAAAATTTGAAAAGGAGAAGCGTTACCCCCTGTGTAGGCTCAAACCCATGATTTTTCTATGTGGGCTCTGATTGATATTTTTGTCATCTAGTTCTTCGCACAAGCACGTATTTCTTCTTTTGCAAAACGACTGGAGCATCCACAAGCAAATAGGCTTTCCATGCCCCCCTTAATTCAATATCTTCTTTTGATTCTTTAGTTCGTAAGGTATTTGCTGTTCACTTTGATAAAGAATAGACAATATAAGACAAGAAAGTGTGATGTGATATGCTCATGTATGCATGATATGCATGAATAATAATTACAGTCGTTCCATCGACTCACAGACCGAGGTGATCAGCAGAAGTGTTCTCATTGGTTCCTTTTTGATGCTCATTCAAGTCTTGCATTGGAATGATAGAAAGCTTTGCATTTGTGACTTTTATCTTCAAGATGTTGAGAACATGAGTGGTGGAGATCCCAGGCAGCAGAGTCAGGGATTCATCTATTTCAAACTATGTCTCAACATGTCAGTTGATAGCTTCTTCATAACCTTGCCAATAATCATTTCCTTTGCCTAATGTGTCCTTTGGAGGTTCAACAGTTCAACATACTCCCCTTAGATTAAAGGCTTCATATGACAAAAATATATATATATTTTTGGTTTTTAAAATTTTTGAATTTTAATTTTGAAATAAAATGTTGGCTTTGCTAAATTAATGTCAATGCACCTCAGGACTTGATTTTTCCAAATTAAAATATGCATAACATGAAAACCCTAGTTACCGTACTAAACAAGGGAATCATTTCTATTTAAGCAAGAATTGTTGCACTTCAGATAGGCACATACACATTACTTGGCCAAAGGTCTCATTTGAGTTTAAATATTATCTATCTCATATGCATGCTTATCCAAACTATCTCCACTAATAGACTCTATCTACCAAGAGAGATCAATAGGTCTTTGATAGGCTTGAAATAGGGTCTATAAGGAACACAGGTTTAAGTGAAGGCCATTTTGAGATAGGAGCTGGTGTGACACAATGGACAAACCTCACACTACAAATTTCTTGTTGGAACTTTAGACAGTTGGGAGCAATCTTTCTAGACTCCACATTCCTTCTATCTTCTTGGCATTAATCTGGATCTTGATTAGGACAGCCTTTGCCCTTGCAAAAAGTTTAAGACCTAAATTCGTTTCTTTTCTTCTTTTCCCTTTTCTTTCCTCTTTATTTTTCTTACTCTTCCCTTTTCTTTCTCTTTCCTTACTCTTCCCTTTCTTTTATCATTTTTTCCTTCTTTCTTGTAGGACTATCAAGTACAGAACTTTCAAGAACTGGATGGTCTTCCTCCTTTTTTCTCCAATTTTGATTGAATCTTTGGTTGGGTTAGACCAATTGAAGTAAATATGTCTTTATGAACCAAATGGAAGCCTTTTGCTGCTTTAAGTAAAAGAGAACTCAGTTGGCTTTCTGAACCGCCTTTCTAGGTTTTATTTTTCCTTTTCCTTTTTGTTTTCTTCTTTTGTTTTTTTTTCTTCTTCTTTTTTTTTTCTTTTCTTTTCCTTTCTTTTTTTTGTTTTTGTTTTTGTTTTGTTCTAGCTCTAAAAGAGTTGTCTTGTTTGTACTAACTTGGGCTTCCAATAATGGATGAGTGGAGTAACATAAATCTTCTATAATAGGGATAAATCATTTGTTACTCTAATGTTGATGTTGTCTTGATATATTAGAGATATTAAGAGAACTTCAACTACCCTTATGGTCTTGAGAACTTCAACTATCTTCATGGTCTTGAAACTTCAACTATCCTCATGATCTTGACTAATCATTGCTTTCTTTGATCTTCTTGCCTATTCATCTTAGTGATCATAAGACTTGTTAAAAGTATCACAACAGCTCAGGGTAGGTTATCGAGGTTTGTAAGTTAATGAAAAGAAAGCTAAAATTTTATGAAGGCTCAAAGGGACAACTAGGGGTTGATATTTAATTGGGTGGATACTGGTTGTTGGCTCGTCAAACAATGCCTATATCATTTCTCCCTTAAATAAGCAGAGTACAATTTCACCTCGAAAGTTTGTCAAAGCATGTTCTAAGACTGACTAGGACCTAGAAAAAGGTAATTATGCAGGAGCCCTCTCTAAGTAAGCATACATAACTCGATGCTATAGAGCAATTCCCTCATCTAGTAAAGTAATTCATGTCATGATGCATAAAGATATTAATTTATGAATATCAAGCTAGATTCCTCATCGGTTGAATACCAAAATGAACAAAGACCAACAAAAATTTTGATGAAAGTAATTTATTTCAAGCAACTTTAAATTTGAAAAACACAATAGTTCAAAAAAAAAAGTAAAATTGAAAAGCAACATTCAAGCTAAGGAAAGTTCGTTGAGTTTAAGCTTCTTTTCCTTTCACATCTTCAATATTTCCATCTTGAAAGGATAATAAAACAAAATCTTCTTCCAATCCTTTTCCCACCATGAGGGTTGCTGGTGGTGGCACCCTGTTGAACCTTGGAAATGGATTACCTTTGGTATTGGGCTTGTCCGGCTCAGGCAACTTGCCATTATCAATTAAATTCTGGATCTCATACCTCAACTTCATGCAATTGTCCATTTTGTGTCTAGGCCTTTGATGGAATTGGCAAAATGCACTAGTATCAAAGTTAGGTGGAAGAGGATTAAGCAAAGGACGAGGAGTCAAGGGCTATAACAATCCCTTCTTTTGTAGCTTATTGAGAACCCAAGACAGTGGCTTCCCTAATTCTGAAAACTGCCTCATTCCTCCTTGACTAGTGGCATTAACATCAACTTCTTTTTGCGTGCTTTGATTGCTAGGCTGATAATTCCCTTTCTCATTTCTTTTTATTGAAAAGCGATTCTTCTTCCTTTCCCACTCTTCAATTTGTAGACCAGCTTGGAGAAGATCTTTGAAATCCCTTACAAAGGTGTGAGACACCCTTTCACAAAAATTGGCCAGAATGCTCTCATGATCATCCTTATTTGATCAGATTCATCGGGCCTTTTCTTGAGCAAAGCGGCCTTATTTCTCCATCTCTTCACATAGTCCACAAAATTCTCATTTGGGCTTTGCCTAATGGACTCAACTTCCATTAAGGTAACTTCCATTTTAACATTATACCCATATTATTGGATGAAGGCTTTGTAAAGTAGATCCCAACTCTTTTGTGTTCCATCATCTAAGGTATTGAACCAATTTTGGACAACAGGATCCAATGAGAGCATGAAGTACCTTAGAGTTTGAGCCTTAGTAGCTCGGGCAGACTACATAGTGATATACTGCTTCACATGGAGATGAGGATTTCCGGTTCCATCAAACTTCGCGAAAGATGGCATCTTGAACTTGTACGAGACTTCTTCATTTAGCTCAAATAATTTGTCAACTTCAGACATTTCCTTGATTTTTAGTTTCTCCTCAAATTTCTTTTCTAAATCAGCAATCATCTTTTCAACATTAGAAGTCTCGATCTTTTCAATAGTTGCCTTCTCAACAACCTTCGGCTCCTTTTTGTCTTGAGGATCTTGGTAGTATTGAGCCCAATCATCATCATCAATGATCACCTTATCATCATCAAAATCTACTTCACCAATTTTAGCCTTCCCATTGTCCTTTGGCTTCTTGGAGCTAGCAGACGCTTCGACATTATTTCCTAAAATTGAAGCTAGTTGATTCTTTATGGTCTCGGCCATGGCCTCTTTTATTTCTTCCATCTTGGCATTGAGGGCATTATCCACCATTCTTTGAATTTGTTCGGGCTCCATTGCTTTTGGTGAGCAAGTGATTGAGTCGTTACTAGATACTTCATCTCCGGCGTAGGTTGGATTGTCGTAAGCTTTTGAACTATCATAATCCAGGGCTGTGAGCCAGAGATGATCAATGATATGAGATGCAAATGTATGCATGCAAAAAAAAAATAGACAAACAAGGACGAATAGGACGTTCCTTCCAACCTTATAACATCCACACACGAATGGAGAGTCTCTTTTCCTAGGTATATGTTTAACAAAATATCAACATGAGGTATCTTGCTTTCAAATAATTCACTCGGACGTTTCAACCAATAGTAATATTTTCAAAAACGGAAATCCATTCATAATAATTCCCATCAATTGGGTTTTAATCCATTCAACCTACTATAGTAGCTTTTATGCTATATTGGATTAAAAAAAAATTAAGAGGTTTATTATAAATAGATTTCTGACTTGAAAAAGTAACTAATGATTCATGCCAAAAACAAGCCCATTGTAATATCCTCATGTATGCCCTAGAAGTTTTGATTATGTTGTTATTGTTGTTGTTGTTGTTGTTGTTGTTGGTTTAAAATGTGATTGAATTTATGTGTTGTGTGATAAAAAAAAAGAGAGAATGTTCATGTGTTATTTGAAAGAAAAGTGATGTGTAGAGAAGATGTATATGTAGTGTATATGGCAATATATATGGCATATATGTTGGTCAAAGGGAGTCCAGGTGTTGGATATAGAGGAAGAAGATATTTAGTTGTTGTTATTGAAATTACTATAAAGGGCATGCTAAATAAAAGGAAGTGTAATTATGTTTAAGAGGGCATTTTGGTAATTCTTCTTTTGGAAATTGTGTGGTGGAGGTTAAAAGAGGATTTGACTTTTGTTTGATCAATTTCTTTTCTTCTTTTTACGTGTGGCCGGCCAACTTAGAGAGCAAGAGAGAAAACAAGAGTTGATGATATTTGAAGCTCAAATTGAAGAAGTTTTCAAGTGGTTAAGTGGAAATCCAAGAAGATTCATTATTTTTGGTAAGTCTCTCTTGATTCTCTTAGTTTATTTAAGTTGGTTGTGAGTTTGGTTGTGGATTTTGATGGTAGGGTTGTGTTGATTATTATATGTTGGATTTAATTGGTTGTGGTGTTGGTTTTGGATTTGAAGATGATAAGTTAAGAGTGATGTTGGTTTTAGGGTTTTGGAAATGGTAAGTGATAAATTATATTGTGTTATTTTGGATTAGGTTTTGGAAGAAGGTGATTTGCTCTAATTTGAGAAGTGAAGAATTCTTGGAGAAAAGAAAGTGTTTAGAGTTGTATAATTGGTGCTAAAGGTAAGTACAAACTATATGGTTACAAACACGCATATATTGTTTAATCTTAAAACACTTTTGTTTGTAAATGTGATAAGGTATCAAATGTATTGTTAATGAATGTTGGTGATGAAAATATTGTGATGAGCATGTAAAATAATTGCTAATGATGTTGATTATGTCCATTTGAATGAGGTTATGTTGTGTACAATGTGTTTTAAGTTAACCAAAAGAAATTTGGCTACATTTAGGGTTTATGCATGAGAGACACGTAATTTGGGGCGGTCGCTATTATTCATGTGTGGTCGCGACTTAGGTCGGGCTTCTGACCGTGAAACCTACTGTAATAAGGTTTCATCTTTTGATTGTGAAGTGCGGTCGCGACTTAGGTCGAGCTTCTGACCGCGAAACCTACTGTAATAAGGTTTCATCTTGTAATTGTATGGAGCGGTCGTATTCAGGTGAGGTGCGACCGCTAGAAAGGTTCTGTTCACCTTATTGGAAGCAATCTAATCCTGCAACAAGATTCTCAAATACATGTTAAATAGATCATCCATTTGAGTTGTCAAGGATCAAAATAGAGATCATTTGTCTAACATCATTGTTGAATCATGAAATGTGAGATGATATGGAATGTGATTTAAAGCCATTGTGATTGGCTATGATGATTTAATTGAATGAAACAAGGCATGGTTGCCAATATGATAATGAGAAGTGATAATGGAATTGATGATGCATATGATATTACATGAACAAGGTTATGTATTGTGTATTGTGAGGCTTGTGAATGGTGATGTGTATTATGAATAATGTACTTTGAAATGTGATACCAATAATGCTATATGCACAATATGAATTGAGATATGAAATGCTATAAAGCCATTGTGATTGGCTATGATGGTTCAATTGAAAGAAATGAGGTATGTTTGCCTAGTTGATGATGAGATTTGAAAATGAAATGTAAATGAATTGTGTGGCTAATGTGTTATTCCATTTTCAGAGTTTGTTATTGGTGGCATGCCTAATGATAGTAACAATCTCTTGAAGTTAGGTTGGATTGAATCCTTGAAGCCTAATTGAGATGTTACAACCCTTGAAGCTAGGTTGGGTTGGTTCTTGAAGCCAAGTTGGGTTGAAGCTTAGCATGCTTTGCTCCCCTTGAAGCTTGGTTGAACCTAATCCTTGAAGCCTAGTTGGGTATATGATATTGATAAATGTGATAACAAAACCAAAACATTAACTCTGAAAATTGAATGGCATATTAGTGTGTCTTGGGCCCAATGCTTGTCTTTGTTTAATGTGATTCATGAATGGTAAAATGATTGACTAATGAGATATATGGAAGATTGTTGAAATGTTGTATGTATATATATATGTGAATATTAAATGTAAAGGTATGTTATTAGCTTTTCACCTATGGTGTTGTTTTTGTGAATAATATGTATGACATTGCATTGCATTAAAGCATGATTTGTCTTACTAAGCCGTTGGCTTAGCGCGATAGTGTTTAATCGCGCAGGTAGCAGAGTTGAACCCGAGAGTTCTTCGAGACCTAGTGAGAGTAGACATTGAAGGGTTTATTCTTGGATTTAAAGATCAGAGAAGAGCTGCCAATCATGTATAAATTCTTTATGTTTTGTAAAGTATTGTGTATAATGTAAATATGTGTATATTTATAGATATGGACTTAAATGTTTACATATATGTAAATATTTTATAAATTCCGCTGCGTATTAAGTAAATGTATTTATATCTATTTTGTTTTATATTACAAGTAATTACTTATTTTTCTCTAATGTATTATGAGAAAGCTTATAGTATCATTTAAAATGTTTTGAATGTTAATAAAAATCAGTAGCATTCCTATATTCGATACATGTATACTACATTGTGGTGTATGTAGTGTGTATGTATAGGGTGTGGGGGTGTTACACCCATGATTAATTATTCTTAGTATAAACTAGGCTCACAATTGATTTTTAGTATTTCATAATTGACCTAAATAATTTGAAAGCTCTTTGTAAGAAAAGGTTGGATGAAAATAATTTTGTTTCTAAGCCCATTGTAAAAAGATTTTAGAAAAAAAATGAATTTTAGGCTTTACATTTAGGCCATGAGCAAAAGAATTTTTGATTTGTTTTTAGAAAAGTTTTATGTCCAAAGACCATCTTAAAAAGTTTTGAAGATAGCTTTGGTCTTTTGGATTTTAAAGAAAAATTTATTTTGAGCTTACAATGTACTTAGGTCATATTAGAAAAAGAACAAACCAAATAAGCCATGATTTAAGCCAAGATAAATTAACCATAGTCAAACAACAAGCATTTGGGGTAGAACCTAAGGAAAGTAACTAGGCCAATTACATGAGCTTTAGTCTTTGGGTTAAAAGGCTTAGATTCCCATAGCAAGTATATACCAAATGGTACAAGGCTATGAGTAGTTTTGCCATGCTCGATCTCCATACCTTGAGTGAAAGTATGGTATCCCTTACATAACACGACACGGGCAACACGGGCGTCCTAACTCACGCACATCATGCAATCTAATATGATGCAATGGATAATATCATTATAAGAAAGAATAGAATAATATAAAGACTAACGGAATCAACTTCTCTTATCCCCAGTGGAGTCGCCACTGTGAGCGGGGATTTTCGCCCCCACTCCCGGTGGAATGGTTCTTGCGACTTTGGCACTATTTAGGCTCGGGGCCTTAGAGAACACGAATCTAAGTCAGAAAGAAAATGGAGTCGCCACCCGAATGGGCCAAAAAAAAGAAAGGGGTGGATGACTCAATTCCTAAGGAATCCCCAACCCCCTAATGGGTTCGAAAAGTTGGGTACGTGTGGGGAAGGTGAGAAATGGCCCAGCACCCCCACAATGCCCGGTTCATTGGAACCGGCCTCCTTTACAGGTCTTAATATTATAAAATTCTTAAATATAACAACATTATCCATATTACACACAATAATTAAAATAAAGCATCGATATATTGAAAATAAAAATAATGTCCAAGCAAAACAAATAAATGGACACCCATCCGAGGATGGAAACATGTCCTTACATCCCATGCCTAAATAGGACACCCACCGAAAGGTAGAAACATGCCCTTTACATTGATTCTATAATAGAAAATAAATTTAAATTACATGGCATTTAAATAATGATGTACCCACCAAGTGGAAACATACCTCTTACAACATTTGGAAATCTAAATAAATCAATAAAAGTAAATAACCATTCATCATAAATAAATCATTCATCAAAGTTATTAAATATCAATAGAAAGTAAACATCCATCCATGATAAATTGAATAAACCAAGCATTGAACTTAAATAAATTAAAGCATATAAAATAAATCAAAGCATAATCAAATATTAAATTGAATAAAGCAAGTAAAGATTCAAATTAGGGCAACTGCTTCTATTTAAGATTCTTTATTTAATGTGTTTAGGGTTTTGAAAATTCATGGGTTTAAGCTACTGTGACTTTTAAAAGAATTGAAATGGAGCAAATTTTTATAATTTAAGAGGTTGATAAAATTCTTTGATTAACCAAATTAGTATTTGAGAAGTGAAATCATGAAACTAGGGTTTGGACACTTTAAAACATTTAGATTTATGATTTACAGTTACTGAATCATTATTTTTGAGCTTACTGTGTAGAATTAGATTTATATGGTTTTAAGGTTTTAAAGAATTAGGGTTTAGAAAACTTTAGGGTTTAGGTTTTAAGGGAGTTAGGGTTTATTATTTTGGGTTTTGGAATTGAATTAGGGTTTAGTGTTTTAGAATTAGGGTTTCAGAGGATGCATTAGGTTTTAGAATTTGTAAATCAATTGATAATTTTATGAAGTTTTATGAAAATAAATAAAACGATTTAAAGTTTATATAAACAAAAAAGATGTTTTTAGGGTTCGTGGAAAGAAACAGACTCAAATTTAGGATTTTGAAAATTTGGAAAGCAAATTAGGGTTTTGAGATTTTGAAGAAACAAAAATAATAATTTTAAGCTTTTTGGAAAACAAAGCAACGAATTAAGGTTTTTAAACTTTAGAAAAGGGGAATTAAGGTTCTAGGGTTTTTGAATTAAAAGAAACAATTAGATGATTTAAGCTAATGTGAAGAAATTAGACAATTATGCATACCTCCGTTTGTTGGTTCCACCCAAAAATTTCTTCTTGGATGAACAAAAACAAAGACAAGCTTTACTGCCTTTTAATTGCTTGAATTGTTTGTCTGCTCTCTCAAAAAATCAGATTGATTCAAGGTTTTCCTCCTCAATTTCAGTCTCAATTTCTACTCCCAAATTCGATCCAAATTTCCTTTTTCCCCCCCTTTTTTTGTGTTGTTTTTGGTCTTATTTATAGAATAATTTTATGATTAATTCTAGTTATTCACGGAAGCTAACATTGATTAAGAAAAGGAAAATGAAACCTAATTGTATTAGGTTTCGAAAAATTTGCGTCAGAAAAATTTTGCTGGTGAAAAAACACTGTTGAGGAAAAATTGTGCTGGAAAAAAACTGCTGTTGAAAAATTGTGCTGGCAAAAAAGTTGCCGCAGCTGGCTACGGCAGCGGGGGTGAAATGGCCTACGACCATTCGTCCCGGGCTGGTTTTCGGCGGTGATTTTTTCGTCGCCAATTTTAATTTTAATTTTTTGTTTATTATTATTTTTTATTAATAAAAATTAGATAATAAAGCAAAAATTATTTAATTAAGATAACAAAAATTATTTTGGACTAATTAAAATATATTGGACCGGACTGGGTCAAAAATTAAGGGTCAACAAGGTGGCAGTTTTTCAATGGTTTCCACTTTAGCCCTATCCACCTCAATACCCTTGCTTGAAATCTTGTGTCCCAACACGATTAACTCTTGAACCATGAAATGACATTTTTCCCAATTAAGTACCAGGCTTGTTTCCTCACATCTTATCAAGACCCTTTTAAGGTTTTCTAATCAACCTTCGAACGAGCTGCCATAAATCGAGAAATCATCCATGAACACTGTAATATCCCAAAATATACCCTAGATGTTTTGGGTTTTATTATTATTATAATTGGATTTATTGTATATGTTTTATTGTTAGAAAAAGGGGTTTTTAAAGGAAGTGTATATGTGATGTATATTAGGATATATATAACATATACCTAAGTCATGGAAAGTCAAAATTTTGAGTTAGTGGAAGAAGATATTTGTTGTGTTTTTGAATTTGTTATTAATTAATTAATAAGGATTTGAATGTGTGGAAGAGGTTGAAAGAGATTAGTTTAATATTTTAAATTGCTTGGTTGAGAGGGTTTTAAGGAAAAGAGGGGTTTGACTTTGGATTTCTCTTTCTTCCTTCTTCTTTCTTTCTCATTGCCGTGGATCACTTTCTCCTTCTCCTTCCTTTGCTTTGTTTGGCCGGTTAACACAAGAAACAAGAGAGCAAAGAAGAGATTTGAACCTCTAACTCAAGATCTAAGGAAGCTTTCAAGAGTTCAAGTGGAAAGTTAAGAGATTTCTTCATCTTTGGTAAGTTCTTCACTTGACTCTTTGATTTCTTTGAGTTTTTGAGTTGAGTTGTGATTGGTATGTGATTATGTTGTTTAAGATGGGTTTAAGAGTGTTTGGGTAACTGATTTCTTGTTTTTGGGGATGGATTGGAGGAAAGAGTAAGTTGTTGGAAGTGATTGTTTTAAGGTTGTGTTTTAGGTTTGTGTTGATGATTTTTGATTTGAGATTTGAGAAATGCTTTAGTTGTTTTGGTGTTTTTGTGAGTTTGTTATGGTTTTTGGGTATGTTGAGATGACTTTGGTTGAAGTGTTTTTTGGTGAAAGAAAGAGTTTTGTTGGTTGTGTTGTTGTTTTGGCCGGAATCTGGGTTTTTGGCCAGACACGCCCTAGGGCACGTCCAGGATTTTGGGCGTGTCGATAGCTCTGTATTTTGGGTTGAGTGGCACGACCAGTAACACGCCCGTGTTATTGAGCGTGTCATAGCCACTGTGTTTTTGGGGAATTGACACGGCCATGAGCACGTTCTTGATGTTGGACGTGTCAATATTGTTGTGAGGCAGAAGGTATTACACGCCCAGTAACACGCCCGTGTTATTGAGCGTGTAAAAGCTTCTGTGATGTGGAGTTAGGGCACGGTCAGGGACATGCCCGTGTGGGTGAGCGTGTCATGGTTAGAGTTTGCCCTAGTTGGTTCTTAGCCTTATGTTCTTATAAGGGTTTCATCTTCCTTTGGATTAGGTTGTGAAGAAGGTGAATTACTCTAATTCAAGAAGTGAAAGATTGTTGGAAAGAGAGGTGTTAATATTGTGTGGGTTGCATTTAAGGTAAGTATAAACTACATTATTGCATACATCCATATGATGTTGAAATTTAACATACATTTCATGATATTGATGATGCTTATGAATAATGTTATGTTGTGTATAATGTGGAATATGATGTGAACATTTATAATGATATGACAGATATGATAATGTGATGAATTGTATTTATGTGATGAGAAGCCATGATTGTTGGCTATGATGATGAAATAAATTACAATTGAGGCAAGGTTGCCTATTGCGAAAATGAGAATGAAATGATTTTGTGTAAAGTGTGTTATTCAACCTTCAGAGTTCTGATTTTGGCAGGCATGCCTATTGTAGTAACAATCTAGCCGGGTTGAGGATCTCCTCAAGTTGTTGAGTTGATGGTCCAAGAGACTGGGTCTGTTACTTTATAAATGTGAAATGATAAATGTAAATTGAAGTAACAGTCTAGCCGGGTTGAGGATCTCCTCGATTTAGTCGGGTTGATGGTCCAAGAGACTGGGTCTGTTACAGGTAACATTCTAGCCGGGTTGAGGATCTCCTCAAGTTGTTGAGTTGATGGTCCAAGAGACTGGGTCTGTTACCCTATCCATGGATAGAGAGATATGTATATTGCCTACGGGCTTGATTATTGTGATATTGGACCGAAACAGCAACTCTGAACTTTGAATAACAAATTAGTGTCTTGTGGGCCCATAGGTGTCTTTGTTGAATGAGTATAATGGATGATGATATGATTATTGAAATTATGAAATGTAACCTTCATATATATATATATGATTATTATTGATTGAATGTATGATATTGATATTGACATTTCATATTATCATGATAATTTGTACTACTGAGTTTTGGCTCAGCGCGATTGTGGTTCATCGCGCAGGTGGTAGAGTTGATAGGGTTGAGACTGAGGATTCCTCTAGACCTAGTTGAGCTTTACTTGAAGAGTTGGATTAGAGCTTAAAGATCAGAGAGTCAAGCTGCCAATCATGTATCTATTCTATGCCGTATATATTTTTGACGTTTATGTATTTTAAACTTGTAAAAATTTGTAATAACTTCCGCTATGAATTTATAAATGTTTTTATACATAGTGTCTTTTGAATTTCCTTTAAACATTCGAGTTATGAGTTATGTATTTTAAACAGTGGCATGTTCTATATTCAGTATACGTATTATACGATCGTATAAGCATGCTTGGTACGTATACGGGATATAGGGGTGTTACAAACACCTCTATAATATCCTCAATGAGCTCATCGAAGATTACCACCATGCACAGTTGAAAAGTTACAGGTGCGTTACATAATCCAAATGGCATCCTTCGATATGCGAATGTCCCATATGGGTAGGTGAATATGGTTTTCTCTTGGTCTTTTAGGGCAATAGGAATTTGGAAGTAGACTGAAAGGCCATCCAAAAAGTAGTAATACTCATGCCCGGACAATCTCTCCAACATCTGATCAATGAAGGGTAAAGGAAAATGGTCCTTCCTAGTTACATCATTCAACTTCCAATAGTCAATGCAAACCCTCCAACCTATAACTGTTCTTGTTGTAATTATCTCATTATTCTCATTAGGAACCACCATTGTGCCTCCTTTCTTTAGTACTACTTGAACCAGACTCACCCAAGAGCTATCTGAAATTGGATATATAATTCTAGCATCAAGTAGCTTGATCACTTCAGCTTTAACCACTTCTTTCATCTTAGGGTTTAGTCTCTATTGTGGTTGCACCACTGGCTTGAACTCATCCTCCATTATTATTTTGTGATTGCAATAGGATGGACTAATGCCCTTGATGTCTGCTATCTTTCAAGCTATAACCTGCTTATGTTTTTGTAATAACTCGATGAGTTTTACCTTCTGCTCAGAAGATAGGTGGGAACTTAAAATAATTGTGAATTTACTCTCCTCTCCCAGAAATCCATACTCAAGATGATCTGGAAGGATCTTGAGTTCTAAATTAGTTGGATCAATCATAGATGGCCGCGGCTTCTGTTCTTTTGGCATTTCAATGGTTTCATATGCCCGACTCTCAAATGACTTGCTTGCTTCAAGATAAGCAAGCTGCTCCAGTGCTTCCTGATCCTCAACATTATCCTGCAATAAACACAACTCAAAGGGATCCTTGGAAATAATGTTAATAACACAATTTAATGTTTCATGCTCAATGATATCATTCCATGAATCCACCTCATTGAGTGTAAGTGGGTGCTTCATAGCATAATGTATATTAAAAACAACTTTCTCATTTCCCACTCTTAAGGTCACTGTGCCATCATGGACATCGATAAGGGCATGGGCTGTATTAAAAAATGGCCTATCAAGGATAAGCGAAACATCTACATCCTCATCTACATCAATGATAACAAAATCATTGGGGAAAATGAAATCCCTGACTTTTACCAACACATTCTCTATAATACCACGGGGGTGAATTACTGACTTATTAGCAAGTTGAATGGTCATGAGTATTGGTTTAGGTTCTCCGACACCTAACTCTTTAAACATCTTGTAGGGCATAACACTTATGCTAGCCCCCAAGTAAGCCAATGCACTTTGAACTTCTAGATTACCTATCAAACATGGAATAGTAAAACTACCATAATCTTTTAATTTCTTAGGCAATCTCTTCTGCAAAATTGCCGAACTCCGAAAGAAAGATTTGATTATGCAAGATCTTTGTTGCAGAAGGACGCATACGACTGGTGGAAGACAGTGCCCCATGCTATGGATGATCCACCGACATTGTCCTATGCTGATTTTTTGAGAGAATTTGAATTGAAGTATACTCCGAGGGAGTATAAAGATTTGAAGAAAATGGAATTCCTAAGTTTGAAGCAAGATCACCGGACTATAACAGAATATGAATTAGAATTTATCCGGTTGAGTCGCTATGCCGGAGGGATTATCTCTGATGTGATTGACCGGTGCAGAAGGTTTGAGGAGGGACTGAGACCCTCACTGATGTGTCATGTGGCTGGTTCTAGATACCAGGACTTCTCTCAGCTGCTTGCAGCGGCTAGAGGTGTGGAGAGAGCACAAATTTTAGCAGCAGCCGCTACTGAAGAGGAGACCCGGGTTAGAAGACCTCAGTTTGAGGCAGGATCCTCATCTATGAAGAGAGGTAGAGGCATTTTTACTCCTAGGTTTAGTAGGAGTCAGAGACCGGCTGGTATGTCAGTTCAGTTACAGAGATCACGATCGAGACCTACAGCTTCAGCAGCGAGTGTTCCTACTCCTGCAGTTCAGAGATCCACTCTACCTGTCTGTGCCCAGTGTGGAGGGTCACATAGTGGTGCTTGTTGGCAGAATAGAGGACCAGCTGTGTGCTTCAGATGTGGTTCTCCCGATCATTTTATTAGGGAGTGTCCAGAGATGCAGGAGCAGAGATCGGTTGATTCTGCAGTTTCTCGACCTAGTGTCAGAGGTAGTCGAGGGGGCAGAGGTTTCTCCAGAGGGGGTAGGCCTGGTTATTATCAGAGAGGAGGATCTTCATCCAGGGATACTATGCCAGATGAGGCTGGGCCTTCTCAACGGGTTTATGTGATGCAAAGACAACCAGATGCTTCTGCAGTCATTGCTGGTACTTTCTCTTTATTTGGCATTTCAGTTCTTGCTTTAATTGATCCAGGCTCAACTCATTCATATATTAGTGCATCTGTGTTGCCTGTGACTGATTTGCATGCTGAGTCCCTAGGATTTGATGTGTTAGTGACAAATCCGTTAGGGCATAGTGTGATTGTTAGCAAGGTGCACCGGGATAGTGCGGTTGAGGTACAAGGTGAGGAGTTTCTTGGAGACTTGATTGAAATGCCTTTTAAAGAGTATGATTTGATTTTGGGTATGGATTGGTTGTCTAGGCATGGAGCTGTAGTTGATTGTCAGAAGAAATGTGTCACTTTGAGAACTAGTGATGATAGGAGTGTGATGGTGTTCAGTGAGCAGAGACAGCTTGCATCCTTGTTCGTATCAGCTGTATCAGCTAGACGGATGATTAGAAAAGGGTGTGATGCTTACCTTGCTCATGTTGTGGATACTAGAGTAAGGAGTTCTCAAATTGATGATATAGCCACAGTTTCAGATTTTTCAGATGTGTTTCCAAAGGAGTTGCCAGGGTTGCCTCCTGAGAGAGAGGTTGAGTTTGGTATCGATTTGTTGCCTGATACCACTCCCATCTCTATTACTCCTTATAGAATGGCGCCAGCTGAATTGAGAGAGTTAAAGGTGCAGTTGCAGGAATTGTTGGATAAAGGATTTATTCGCCCCAGTGTTTCTCCTTGGGGAGCTCCTGTATTATTTGTGAAGAAGAAGGATGGTGCTATGAGGTTATGCATTGACTATAGGCAATTGAATAAAGTGACTATTAAGAATAAATATCCTTTGCCTAGAATTGACGATCTCTTTGATCAATTGAAGGGAGCATCAGTGTTTTCTAAGATTGATTTGAGATCAGGGTATCATCAGCTGAAAGTGAGAGCTGAAGATGTTTCTAAGACAGCTTTCCGCACCAAGTATGGGCATTATGATTTTTTAGTAATGCCTTTTGGGTTGACGAATGCACCTGCAGCTTTCATTGATTTGATGAATAGGGTGTTTAGGCCCTATTTGGATCAATTTGTGGTGGTCTTTATTGATGATATCTTGGTGTATTCTCGTAGTGAGGAGGAGCATGACAAACATTTGTGGATTGTGTTACAAATTTTGAGAGAGAAGCAATTATATGCTAAGTTATCAAAATGTGAGTTTTGGCTTGACCAAGTGATTTTTCTGGGTCATATAGTTTCAGCAGATGGTATTAGAGTTGATCCAAGTAAAGTTGAAGCTATTTTGAATTGGAATCCACCAAAGTCTGTAACTGAAGTTAGAAGTTTTTTTTTTTTTGGGTTTGGCAGGCTATTATCGACTCTTTGTAAAAGGTTTTTCTTTGATAGCCACTCCACTCACCCGATTGCTTCAGAAAGGATTTAAATTTGTGTGGACGGATCAGTGTCAATCTAGCTTTGAGCAGTTGAAAGAAATGTTGACACAAGCCCCTGTTCTTACTTTACCCGTGGAGGATAAACCGTATGTGATTTTTAGTGAGGCTTCACATAGTGGTTTAGGGTGTGTTTTGATGCAAGAGGGTAAAGTTATAGCTTATGCCTCTCGGCAGTTGAAGCCGCATGAGCTTAACTATCCGACTCATGATTTGGAGTTAGCGGCTATAGTGTTTGCTTTGAAGATTTGGCGCCACTATTTGTATGGAGAGAAATGCTTTATCTCTACGGATCACAAAAGTTTGAAATATTTGGGTGTTCAGAAGGAGCTGAATCTTAGACAAAGACGATGGTTAGAACTGATTAAAGATTACGACTGCTTGATTGATTACCATCCTGGTAAGGCAAATGTAGTTGCTGATGCCTTAAGTCGGAAATCTTTAGCAGGTTTGGCTGTTTATTTCGCTCTCGTTGCTTGTTGAGTTAAGAGCGTTGCATGCTAGTTTTGAAGTTTGTAGTGATGGTGCATTATTAGCTCAACTGCAGTTGAGACCAATATTGTTGGATCAGATTAAGGAGGCTCAATTGACGGATGAGAAATTCAGAAGATTGTATCAGATTACCGAGATGGAGTGAGCCGAGATTTTCATGTGAAGAGTGATGGTAGTCTTTGGTTCAAGGATAGATTGTGTGTTTCTGATGATGATAATTTGAAAAGGATCATTTTGGAAGAAGCACACCAATCGGTGTTTGCCATACATCCGGGAAGTACAAAGATGTACCATGACTTAAGACAGCATTACTGGTGGCCTGGTATTAAGAGAGACATAGCGGATTTTGTATCCAAATGTCTTACTTGTCAGAGGGTGAAAGCTGAACATCAAGTTCCAACAGGGTTGCTTCAACCCTTAACAGTGCCGGAATGGAAATGGGAAAGGGTGACAATGGATTTTGTTTCAGGGTTGCCTTTGACTCGGAGAAAGCATGATGCTAGTTGGGTAATTGTGGATCGGTTAACAAAGACAGCTCATTTTCTTCCGGTTCGTATGGATTATTCTCTTGAGAAGTTAGCTGAGCTGTATATTCGTGAGATTGTGAAGTTGCATGGAGTCCCAATTTCTTTAGTGTCGGATCGAGATCCCCGGTTCACTTCAAGGTTTTGGAAGAGTTTACATAGGGCTATGGGTTCTCGATTGCACTTTAGTACTGCATTTCATCCACAGACCGATGGTCAGTCAGAGAGAGTGATACAGATTATTGAGGATATGTTGAGAAGCTGTGTCATCGATTTCTCGGGGAGTTGGGACAGATTATTGCCACTTGTGGAATTTGCTTACAACAACAGTCACCAATCAAGCATTGGTATGGCACCATTTGAGGCTTTGTATGGTAGACGTTGTAGAACGCCCTTATGTTGGAACGAAACTGGTGAAGGTAAATTAATTGGTCCGGATTTGGTTAGAGAGACTGAAGAGAAAGTGAAAACAATTCGGGAGCGGTTAAAAGCAGCTTCAGAACGACAGAAATCTTATTCAGATTTGAAAAGGAGAGACATTGAGTATAATGTGGGAGATAAAGTATTCTTGAAAGTGTCTCCTTGGAAAAGGATATTGAGATTTGGTCGAAAAGGAAAACTAAGTCCTCGTTTTGTTGGACCATATGAGATTTTGGAAAGGGTTGGACCAGTTGCGTATCGGCTTGCTTTGCCACCGGAGTTGGATAGGATCCATAATGTTTTCCATGTTTCTATGTTAAGAAGATATAGATCAGTATCCACAATTGTTTCAGACTTGATATCAGGTAATTTCGAGGATGAAATTTCTTTTAGAGGGGGAGAATTGTAATATCCCAAAATATACCCTAGATGTTTTGGGTTTTATTATTATTATAATTGGATTTATTGTATATGTTTTATTGTTAGAAAAAGGGGTTTTTAAAGGAAGTGTATATGTGATGTATATTAGGATATATATAACATATACCTAAGTCATGGAAAGTCAAAATTTTGAGTTAGTGGAAGAAGATATTTGTTGTGTTTTTGAATTTGTTATTAATTAATTAATAAGGATTTGAATGTGTGGAAGAGGTTGAAAGAGATTAGTTTAATATTTTAAATTGCTTGGTTGAGAGGGTTTTAAGGAAAAGAGGGGTTTGACTTTGGATTTCTTTTTCTTCCTTCTTCTTTCTTTCTCATTGCCGTGGATCACTTTCTCCTTCTCCTTCCTTTGCTTTGTTTGGCCGGTTAACACAAGAAACAAGAGAGCAAAGAAGAGATTTGAACCTCTAACTCAAGATCTAAGGAAGCTTTCAAGAGTTCAAGTGGAAAGTTAAGAGATTTCTTCATCTTTGGTAAGTTCTTCACTTGACTCTTTGATTTCTTTGAGTTTTTGAGTTGAGTTGTGATTGGTATGTGATTATGTTGTTTAAGATGGGTTTAAGAGTGTTTGGGTAACTGATTTCTTGTTTTTGGGGATGGATTGGAGGAAAGAGTAAGTTGTTGGAAGTGATTGTTTTGAGGTTGTGTTTTAGGTTTGTGTTGATGATTTTTGATTTGAGATTTGAGAAATGCTTTAGTTGTTTTGGTGTTTTTGTGAGTTTGTTATGGTTTTTGGGTATGTTGAGATGACTTTGGTTGAAGTGGTTTTTGGTGAAAGAAAGAGTTTTGTTGGTTGTGTTGTTGTTTTGGCCGGAATTTGGGTTTTTGGCCTGACACGCCCTAGGGCACGTCCAGGATTTTGGGCGTGTCGATAGCTCTGTATTTTGGGTTGAGTGGCACGACCAGTAACACGCCCGTGTTATTGAGCGTGTCATAGCCACTGTGTTTTTGGGGAATTGACACGGCCATGAGCACGTTCTTGATGTTGGACGTGTCAATATTGTTGTGAGGCATAAGGTATTACACGCCCAGTAACACGCCCGTGTTATTGAGCGTGTAAAAGCTTCTGTGATGTGGAGTTAGGGCACGGTCAGGGACACGCCTGTGTTGGTGAGCGTGTCATGGTTAGAGTTTGCCCTAGTTGGTTCTTAGCCTTATGTTCTTATAAGGGTTTCATCTTCCTTTGGATTAGGTTGTGAAGAAGGTGAATTACTCTAATTCAAGAAGTGAAAGATTGTTGGAAAGAGAGGTGTTAATATTGTGTGGGTTGCATTTAAGGTAAGTATAAACTACATTATTGCATACATCCATATGATGTTGAAATTTAACATACATTTCATGATATTGATGATGCTTATGAATAATGTTATGTTGTGTATAATGTGGAATATGATGTGAACATTTATAATGATATGACAAATATGATAATGTGATGAATTGTATTTATGTGATGAGAAGCCATGATTGTTGGCTATGATGATGAAATAAATTACAATTGAGGCAAGGTTGCCTATTGCGAAAATGAGAATGAAATGAGAATGAAATGATTTTGTGTAAAGTGTGTTATTCAACCTTCAGAGTTCTGATTTTGGCAGGCATGCCTATTGTAGTAACAGTCTAGCCGGGTTGAGGATCTCCTCAAGTTGTTGAGTTGATGGTCCAAGAGACTGGGTCTGTTACTTTATAAATGTGAAATGATAAATGTAAATTGAAGTAACAGTCTAGCCGGGTTGAGGATCTCCTCGATTTAGTCGGGTTGATGGTCCAAGAGACTGGGTCTGTTACAGGTAACATTCTAGCCGGGTTGAGGATCTCCTCAAGTTGTTGAGTTGATGGTCCAAGAGACTGGGTCTGTTACCCTATCCATGGATAGAGAGATATGTATATTGCCTACGGGCTTGATTATTGTGATATTGGACCGAAACAGCAACTCTGAACTTTGAATAACAAATTAGTGTCTTGTGGGCCCATAGGTGTCTTTGTTGAATGAGTATAATGGATGATGATATGATTATTGAAATTATGAAATGTAACCTTCATATATATATATATGATTATTATTGATTGAATGTATGATATTGATATTGACATTTCATATTATCATGATAATTTGTACTACTGAGTTTTGGCTCAGCGCGATTGTGGTTCATCGCGCAGGTGGTAGAGTTGATAGGGTTGAGACTGAGGATTCCTCTAGACCTAGTTGAGCTTTACTTGAAGAGTTGGATTAGAGCTTAAAGATCAGAGAGTCAAGCTGCCAATCATGTATCTATTCTATGCCGTATATATTTTTGACGTTTTTGTATTTTAAACTTGTAAAAATTTGTAATAACTTCCGCTGTGAATTTATAAATGTTTTTATACATAGTGTCTTTTGAATTTCCTTTAAACATTCGAGTTATGAGTTATGTATTTTAAACAGTGGCATGTTCTATATTCAGTATACATATTATACGATCGTATAAGCATGCTTGGTACGTATACGGGATATAGGGGTGTTACAAACACCTCTATAATATCCTCAATGAGCTCATCGAAGATTACCACCATGCACAGTTGAAAAGTTACAGGTGCATTACATAATCCAAATGGCATCCTTCGATATGCGAATGTCCCATATGGGTAGGTGAATATGGTTTTCTCTTGGTCTTTTAGGGCAATAGGAATTTGGAAGTAGACTGAAAGGCCATCCAAAAAGTAGTAATACTCATGCCCGGACAATCTCTCCAACATCTGATCAATGAAGGGTAAAGGAAAATGGTCCTTCCTGGTTACATCATTCAACTTCCAATAGTCAATGCAAACCCTCCAACCTATAACTGTTCTTGTTGTAATTATCTCATTATTCTCATTAGGAACCACCATTGTGCCTCCTTTCTTTAGTACTACTTGAACCAGACTCACCCAAGAGCTATCTGAAATTGGATATATAATTCTAGCATCAAGTAGCTTGATCACTTCAGCTTTAACCACTTCTTTCATCTTAGGGTTTAGTCTCTATTGTGGTTGCACCACTGGCTTGAACTCATCCTCCATTATTATTTTGTGATTGCAATAGGATGGACTTGCCCTTGATGTCTGCTATCTTTCAAGCTATAACCTGCTTATGTTTTTGTAATAGCTCGATGAGTTTTACCTTCTGCTCAGAAGATAGGTGGGAACTTAAAATAATTGTGAATTTACTCTCCTCTCCCAGAAATCCATACTCAAGATGATCTGGAAGGATCTTGAGTTCTAAATTAGTTGGATCAATCATAGATGGCCGCGGCTTCTGTTCTTTTGGCATTTCAATGGTTTCATATGCCCGACTCTCAAATGACTTGCTTGCTTCAAGATAAGCAAGCTGCTCCAGTGCTTCCTGATCCTCAATATTATCCTGCAATAAACACAACTCAAAGGGATCCTTGGAAATAATGTTAATAACACAATTTAATGTTTCATGCTCAATGATATCATTCCATGAATCCACCTCATTGAGTGTAAGTGGGTGCTTCATAGCATAATGTATATTAAAAACAACTTTCTCATTTCCCACTCTTAAGGTCACTGTGCCATCATGGACATCGATAAGGGCATGGGCTGTATTAAAAAATGGCCTATCAAGGATAAGCGAAACATCTACATCCTCATCTACATCAATGATAACAAAATCATTGGGGAAAATGAAATCCCTGACTTTTACCAACACATTCTCTATAATACCACGGGGGTGAATTACTGACTTATTAGCAAGTTGAATGGTCATGAGTATTGGTTTAGGTTCTCTGACACCTAACTCTTTAAACATCTTGTAGGGCATAACACTTATGCTAGCCCCCAAGTAAGCCAATGCACTTTGAACTTCTAGATTACCTATCAAACATGGAATAGTAAAACTACCATAATCTTTTAATTTCTTAGGCAATCTCTTCTGCAAAATTGCCGAACTCCGAAAGAAAGATTTGATTATGCAAGATCTTTGTTGCAGAAGGACGCATACGACTGGTGGAAGACAGTGCCCCATGCTATGGATGATCCACCGACATTGTCCTATGCTGATTTTTTGAGAGAATTTGAATTGAAGTATACTCCGAGGGAGTATAAAGATTTGAAGAAAATGGAATTCCTAAGTTTGAAGCAAGATCACCGGACTATAACAGAATATGAATTAGAATTTATCCGGTTGAGTCGCTATGCCGGAGGGATTATCTCTGATGTGATTGACCGGTGCAGAAGGTTTGAGGAGGGACTGAGACCCTCACTGATGTGTCATGTGGCTGGTTCTAGATACCAGGACTTCTCTCAGCTGCTTGCAGCGGCTAGAGGTGTGGAGAGAGCACAAATTTTAGCAGCAGCCGCTACTGAAGAGGAGACCCGGGTTAGAAGACCTCAGTTTGAGGCAGGATCCTCATCTGTGAAGAGAGGTAGAGGCAGTTTTACTCCTAGGTTTAGTAGGAGTCAGAGACCGGCTGGTAGGTCAGTTCAGTTACAGAGATCACGATCGAGACCTACAGCTTCAGCAGCGAGTGTTCCTACTCCTGCAGTTCAGAGATCCACTCTACCTGTCTGTGCCCAGTGTGGAGGGTCACATAGTGGTGCTTGTTGGCAGAATAGAGGACCAGCTGTGTGCTTCAGATGTGGTTCTCCCGATCATTTTATTAGGGAGTCTCCAGAGATGCAGGAGCAGAGATCGGTTGATTCTGCAGTTTCTCGACCTAGTGTCAGAGGTAGTCGAGGGGGCAGAGGTTTCTCCAGAGGGGGTAAGCCTGGTTATTATCAGAGAGGAGGATCTTCATCCAGGGATACTATGCCAGATGAGGCTGGGCCTTCTCAACGGGTTTATGTGATGCAAAGACAACCAGATGCTTCTGCAGTCATTGCTGGTACTTTCTCTTTATTTGGCATTTCAGTTCTTGCTTTAATTGATCCAGGCTCAACTCATTCATATATTAGTGCATCTGTGTTGCCTGTGACTGATTTGCATGCTGAGTCCCTAGGATTTGATGTGTTAGTGACAAATCCGTTAGGGCATAGTGTGATTGTTAGCAAGGTGCACCGGGATAGTGCGGTTGAGGTACAAGGTGAGGAGTTTCTTGGAGACTTGATTGAAATGCCTTTTAAAGAGTATGATTTGATTTTGGGTATGGATTGGTTGTCTAGGCATGGAGCTGTAGTTGATTGTCAGAAGAAATGTGTCACTTTGAGAACTAGTGATGATAGGAGTGTGATGGTGTTCAGTGAGCAGAGACAGCTTGCATCCTTATTCGTATCAGCTGTATCAGCTAGACGGATGATTAGAAAAGGGTGTGATGCTTACCTTGCTCATGTTGTGGATACTAGAGTAAGGAGTTCTCAAATTGATGATATAGCCACAGTTTCAGATTTTTCAGATGTGTTTCCAAAGGAGTTGCCAGGGTTGCCTCCTGAGAGAGAGGTTGAGTTTGGTATCGATTTGTTGCCTGATACCACTCCCATCTCTATTACTCCTTATAGAATGGTGCCAGCTGAATTGAGAGAGTTAAAGGTGCAGTTGCAGGAATTGTTGGATAAAGGATTTATTCGCCCCAGTGTTTCTCCTTGGGGAGCTCCTGTATTATTTGTGAAGAAGAAGGATGGTGCTATGAGGTTATGCATTGACTATAGGCAATTGAATAAAGTGACTATTAAGAATAAATATCCTTTGCCTAGAATTGACGATCTCTTTGATCAATTGAAGGGAGCATCAGTGTTTTCTAAGATTGATTTGAGATCAGGGTATCATCAGCTGAAAGTGAGAGCTGAAGATGTTTCTAAGACAGCTTTCCGCACCAAGTATGGGCATTATGATTTTTTAGTAATGCCTTTTGGGTTGACGAATGCACCTGCAGCTTTCATTGATTTGATGAATAGGGTGTTTAGGCCCTATTTGGATCAATTTGTGGTGGTCTTTATTGATGATATCTTGGTGTATTCTCGTAGTGAGGAGGAGCATGACAAACATTTGTGGATTGTGTTACAAATTTTGAGAGAGAAACAATTATATGCTAAGTTATCAAAATGTGAGTTTTGGCTTGACCAAGTGATTTTTCTGGGTCATATAGTTTCAGCAGATGGTATTAGAGTTGATCCAAGTAAAGTTGAAGCTATTTTGAATTGGAATCCACCCTAGATTATATGTGTTACTATAGGGGTTGTTCTGCTGTTGCCTAGGCATGTTTCCAACATAATCCACCTGCTTTTGTCTAGCAAACATATTGCCACTTTGATGTCCACCCCCACACCATTCACAAGACATTACTTGCATTGATTTCCCTGAAGAAGAACTGAAAAAATCAATCTTTTATTTCATTGCTTCCAACTGTGCTGTCAAAGCAACTACGGGATCCAATTGATGTGAACCAGTAACCCTTAATTTTCCTTGTTCCCTTGGAGTTTGCCACTGATAATTGGTAAGGGCCATATCTTCAATCAAATCCCTTGCTTGTTCATGTGTTTTATTATTTATGGTACCTCCGCCAGCTGCATTGATGGACTGCTTACTTGCATAATTCAATCCATTGTAGAAAGTTTGAATCAGTAGCCACAACGGTAGCCCATGGTGAGGACACCTTCTCAATAAATCTTTGAATCATTCCCAAGCATCATAAAGAGTTTCACCATCTAGTTGGAGAAAAGATGAAATATCATTCCTCAACTTGACAGTCTTGGACGGTGGAAAATATTTCTCTAAGAATTTTCTAATTGACCCCATGTGGTGAAAGTGTTTGGGGGCAAGTGTAGACCCTTAATTTTTAACCTAGTCCGGTCCAATAAATTTTAATTAGTCCAAAATAATTTTTTTGTTGTCCAATATATTTTAATTAGTCCAAAATAATTCTTGTGCTATATGAATTAAATAATATTTATTTTAGTATTTAGTTTTTATAATTAATAAAAATAAAATAATGACAATAATAAATAAATAAACAAAAATAAAAATCGGCAGCGACGATGCAATTTCTACGGCAATCCTCGCAGCAGCCCGCAGCATTTTTTTTTTTGCTAGCGAAATTTTTTCGACGCAATTGTTTTCGAAACCAAATTCTATTTAGTTTCGGTTTCCTTTTCTTAATTAATGTTAGTTTCCGTAAACAAGTTGAATTAATCATCGAAATTTTCTATAAATAAGACTAAAAACAACACAGAAAGGGGGAGAAACTTATAAAAAGAAAAAAGAAAACTTTGAACTAAGATCAGACTTGGCAGTGTGAGTTGAACCTTTTAGAGGAGAATAAGCAAACAAGCAATCAATCCATCAAAGGCAGCCATCTTGCCTTTGTTCTTGTTCATCCAAAAAACAATTTTTGGTGGAACCAACAAACGAAGGTATGAATATCTAATCTCTTTTTTCTTTATAGTAGCTTGAATCATTAAATTGTTTCTTTTGATTCAAAAAAACCCTAAAACCCTAATTTACCTTTTTTAGACCTTAGAACCTTAAATCGTCTCCTCTATTTTCAAAAACCTTAAAATTGCTTTTCTGTTTCTTCTAAAATCTAAGAACCCTAATTAATTCCCTAAAACCCTAATCTGTTTTCTAATTTTTAAAAACCTTAAAACCCTAAATTTACCTTACAGCTTCTAAAAATCACATAAAGCTTCATAAAACTATAAATTGTTTTTCCAAATTCTAAAATCAAATACATTCTCCGAAACACTAAAAACCCTAATTCAACTTCAAAACCAAGACAGTAACCCTAAACTAGCTAACCTTAAACCCTAGTTTTCTTAAACCCTAATTCCCTTAAAACCTTAAACCCTAGTTTTCCTAAACCTTAAAACTCTAAAACCTTATAAACCTAAATATTAAAATTCAAGCACAGTAAGCCTAAAAGCAACAATCCAGTAGCTAATAATCATAAATCTAATATTTTAAAGTATCCAAAACCTAATTTCATGATTTTACTCCTCAAACACTAATTTGGTTAATTAAAGAACTTTATCAATCTCTTAAATTATAAAACTTTAATCCATTTCAATTCCTTTAAAACTTGTAGTAGCATGAACCTTAATATATTAAAATCCCAAAATCTTAAATATTAATTAAAGAACTTTAAACGAAACTGTAACCCTAATTTGTATCTTTACTTGCTTTATTTTTAGATTTAATTATGTAGTTTATTATATGCTTTGATTTATTTAAGTTTAATGCTTGATTTATTTAATTTGTCGTGGATGGATGTTTACTTTCTATTTTGATTAATTATTCATATCTTTGATGAATGATTTATTTATGATGAATGGTTATTTACTTCTATCGATTTATTTAGATTTTCAAATGTTGTAAGAGGTATGTTTTCACTTTGTGGGTACCTCATTAGTTAAATATCATGTAATTTAAATTGCTTTTTTATTTTAGACCAATGTAAAGGATATGTTTCTACCTTTCAGTGGGTGTCCTATTTAGGCATGGATTATGTAAGGGAATGTTTCCATCTTCTTCAGAAATTTTTCGTACACCAATAGTCGATACATCAAAGTTCAAGAGCCTTCTTTAAATAAAATGGGCATAATGCATTGGAACCCTCCGCTGCTCTGGACCAAGAAACCACTCATAAACTCTCTCTCCGAGAAACCAGCCACTAGACACTGGGCCAGTGTTGACTCAGCGAGTATGTTGAAAAGATAGCGCAACCTTCATGAAGGGAGACCAGTTTGTCCACTCTTCTGGGTTCTACCAGGCCAAATTCACCTACAAAATAACATAAGGTAAGTAAACTTTCATATAAATATTAAAAGCATACTAATGCTATTTTACCTGGTCCCAAGTCAAGCGACTCAACACAAAGCGTTGGGTATGCACGTAGTGAGAGCCAGGAACGTCCATATGATCTGATAACCAAAAATGTAATCTCGGATACCCGATTCTCTCTCGTGAAATACCAGGTACCCTCACGAGGTTGTGTTCATATGACCATGCCTACAGTAACAATAGAGATCAAATTCATGCAAGAAAAAAGTGGAATTGACATTGGTGGAAGAAGAGTACCTCAACAACTGCCATCAAGCCGACGAAAGACTTCTAATTTTGGCAAATTTAATCAAGACCATGGTAAAGACAGGCAAGACCAGCTTTACCCCAGCCATAAAGTGGTACCGTCCTAAAATAAGAAAGGGCCCTCAACACTGACAAATGAATGGCGGATTCAGTGTGCCTAAGATGGTCGACCCAAGCAAATATAACAAAAATCCTCGAGCATACTGTTGAGTCTTGTGTGAACCCATCCTTCATAGTTCATCCAATAACTACGAATTGGCTCGATTTTTATCTTAAAAGGCCCTTTATATGATGGTTCCATACCAATTAATTGCTGAATTTCTTCAAATGTCAAAATATCATTGGTAAGAGGAACCGGAACACCATCATATAGAATGCCGATTATAGCAGCAAAGTCGACCGGACCAATTGTCATCTCTCCGATGGGCAAGTGAAAAGTATGAGTTGTGTCCAACCATCATTCTGCAAGCGCCTGGACCACGCTCCAGTCTATCAAATACTCCTCAGATGGCAATTGTAAGATGAAGCTCTCAAAGCCGCAATCTCGGATAATTTGCCTTACCTGAGAAGGCGCTACATCATACCATTGAAGGCCTTTGTAGATACACCCTCCGGCTCGAACAACGTAACGATCACGCTAACACGGAGCCAGGTAAGTTAATACCAGGTAAGTACATATTATTCTATCTGCTTAAATTAATTTATTTTTCCTAAATTTTCTAAAAAATAATGATATAAAAATGTAAATAAAATAAAGACAAACACAGTAATAATAAAAAAAATATAATAATAATAATCAAAAAGCAGAAACATAAAAAATAACAAAAAAAAAGAAATTACCGTGCTCTTTTGGTTTGAACTACAATGAAGCGGCATCCTGGCTAGTAGATCTATATTTCCATCTTCATGATGCCGAATAAACTCTAATTACTCGGCATTAGAATGAGTTCCTAATCTTGAAGCATGCATTTTTTAAAAAACTATATGCTAAATTTGAAAGAATTACAGTAATGGATGAAATTAAGGATTATGCTGTGAATGAAATGAAGGAATTCATTATTTATATAGAGAAACGGCAAGGAAAAAACAAAATTCAAAAAGTAAATTTTACTATTGATGAATAGTAAATTTTACTATTTATGAATAGTAAATTACTATTGATGAATAGTAAATTACTATTTACAATAGTAAACTACTATTTACAAATAGTAAGTTACTATAGTAAATAGTATATAAACAGTGACTACATAGTAAATAAAACAGTAAATTCAGTTATTCAATTTAATCATTCAAATACTTGCGTGTATATAAATATTTTTACACGTAGGGGGCAAGAAGAAGACATGTGCATAAAAATTAGCCAAACTTTTTGAAACCAAAGAATTATTTTTTATAGATAATCAAAAAATTATTAGCTCAGGTCCAGAACCCAAATTATCCTTAGGTCCAGAACCTAGAATCTCTTCTAAGTCCAGAACTTAGATCGGGTCTAGAACCCAAATTACACTTAGGTTCATAACTTAGAATCTCTTCTAAGTCCAGAACTTAGCTCGGGCTTAGAACCCAAATTATCCTTGGGTCCAGAACCTAGAATCTCTTCTAAGTCTAAAACTTAGCTCTGGTCCAGAACCCAAATTATCCTTAGGTCCAGAACCTAGAATCTTTTCTAAGTTCAAAACTTAGCTCGGGTCCAGAACCCAAATTATCCTTAGGTCCAGAACCTAGAATCTCTTCTAAGTCCAGAACTTAGCTCGGGTCCAGAACCCAAATTATCCTTAGGTCCAGAACCTAAAATCTCTTCTAAGTCCAGAACTTAGCTCGATTCTAGAACCCAAATTATCCTCAAGTCCAGAACCTAGAATCTCTTCTAAGTCCAGAACTTAGCTCGGGTCCAGAACCCAAATTATCCTTAGGTCTAGAACCTAGAATCTTTTCTAAGTCCAGAACTTAGCTCGGATCCAGAACCAAAATTATCCTTAGGTGCAGAACCTAGAATCTCTTCTAAGTCCAGAACTTAGCTCGGGTCTAGAACCCAAATTATCCTTAGGTCTAGAACCTAGAATCTCTTTTAAGTCCGGAACTTAGCTTGGGTCCAGAACCCAAATTATCCTTAGGTCCAGAACCTAGAATCTATTCTAAGTCCAGAACTTAGATCGGGTCTAGAACCCAAATTACACTTAGGTTCAGAACCTAAAATTATCCTTGAGTCCATAACTCGAACCGGGTCTAGAACTCAAAACCTCAACCATCTCAAAAATTAAGTCTTATTGCTTTTCACTATCTTTAACTAAAGTCTCAGATCGTTCAAGCAGGGGGCAAACTTTAGACCCTTAATTTTTAACCTAGCCAGGTCCAATATATTTTAATTACTCCAAAATAATTTTTGTAATGTCCAATATATTTTAATTAGTCAAAAATAATTCTTGTGTTATCTTAATTAAATAATATTTATTTTAGTATTTAGTTTTTATAATTAATAAAAAATAAAAAGAAATAATAAATAAATAAATAAAAATAAAAATCGGCAATGGGAAAATCACGAATTTCCATCGCCGAAAAGTGAGGATGAAATGGCCGTGGGCCATTTCGCCCGTAGGAAATTCCTGCGATCAAAATGCCCAGCACACCAACTCTCGCGAATTTCCACGGCAATCCTCGCAGCAGCCCGCAACAGCTTTTTTTCGCCAGCAAAATTTTTTCGCAGCAGTTTTTTTTCGCCAGTAAAATTTTTCAGACTCAATTTTATCGAAACCAAATTCTATTTGGTTTCGGTTTCCTTTTCTTAATTAATGTTAGTTTTCATAAACAAGTTGAATTAATCATCAAAATTTTCTATAAATAAGACTAAAAACAACATACAAAGGGGGAGAAACTTATAAAAATAAAAAAGAAAAATTTGAACTAAGATCAGACTTGGTAGAGTGAAAATGATCGAACTTTTTAGAGGAGAATAAGCAAACAAGCAATCAATCCATCAAAGGCAGCCATCTTACCTTTGTTCTTATTCATCCAAGAAGCAATTTTTGGTGGAACCAACAAACGAAGGTATGAATATCTAATCTCTTTTTTCTTTACAGTAGCTTGAATCATTAAATTGTTTCTTTTGATTAAAAAAAACCCCTAGAACCCTAATTTACCTTTTACAAACCTTAGAACCTTAACCCTATTTTCAAAAACCTTAAAATTGCTTTTCTGTTTCTTCTAAAATATAAGAACCCTAATTTATTTCCTCAAAATCTTAAAACCCTAATCTACTTTCCAACTTTCCAAAACCTTAAATTGTTTTATTAATTCCCCAAAACCCTAATCCGTTTTACAACTTTTAAAAACCATAAAACCCTAAATTTACCTTACAGCTTCTAAAAATCACATAAAGCTTCATAAAACTATAAATTGTTTTTCCAAATTCTAAAATCAAATACATTATCCGAAACACTAAAAATCCTAATTCAACTTCAAAACCAAGACAGTAACCTAAACTAGCTAACCTTAAACCCTAGTTTTCTTAAACCCTAATTCCCTTAAAACCTTAAACTCTAGTTTTCCTAAACCTTAAAACTCTAAAACCTTATAAACCTAAATATTAAAATTCAAACACAGTAAGCCTAAAAACAACAATCCAGTAGCTAATAATCATAAACCTAATGTTTTAAAGTATCCAAACCCTAATTTCATGATTTTACTCAAACACTAATTTGGTTAATCAAAGAACTTTATCAATATCTTAAATTATAAAACTTTAATTCATTTCAATTCCTTTAAAACTTACAGTAGCATGAACCTTAATATATTAAAATCCCAAAATCTTAAATATTAATTAAAGAACTTTAAACGAAACAGTAACCCTAATTTGTATCTTTACTTGCTTTATTTTTAGATTTAATTATGTAGTTTATTATATGCTTTGATTTATTTAAGTTTAATGCTTTATTTATTTAATTTGTCATGGATGGATGTTTACTTTCTATTTTGATTAATGATTGATATCTTTGATGAATGATTTATTTATGATGAATGGTTATTTACTTCTATCGATTTATTTAGATTTCCAAATGTTGTAAGAGGTATGTTTCCACTTTGTGGTTACCTCATTAGTTAAATATCATGTAATTTAAATTGCTTTTATATTTTGGACCAATGTAAAGGACATGTTTTTACCTTTTGGTGGGTGTCCTATTTTGGCATGGATTATGTAAGGGCATGTTTCCATCTTCGGATGGGTGTCCATTTATTTGCTTTGCTTGGACATTACTTTGATTTTAATATAACGATGCTTTATTTCAATTGTTGTGTGTACTATGGATAATATTGTTATATTTAAGAATTTTATAATATTAAGACCTGTAAAGGAGGTCGGTTCCAACAAACCAGGCGTTGTGAGGGTGCTGGGCCATTTCTCACCTTCCCCACACGTAGGGATTCCTTAGGAATCGAGTCATCCACCCCTTTATTTTTCCCAGCCCATCCGGGTGGCGACTCCATTTTCTCCAGACTTAGGTCTGTGTTATCTAAGGCCTCGAGCCTAAACAGTGCCGAAGTCGCAAGAACCATTCCACCAGGTGTGGGGGCAAAAATCCTGGCTCACAGAAAGATTTTAGCCATTTCTTCGGTCGATCTCTAAGCATGAATGGGAACAACCTCAGTCTAATTGCATCTTCAGAGATTTTCTGTATCTTGAATGTGTCACATATTTCCAGAAAAGTCTCTATATGTGCATTAGGAACTTCATCTAGGAACCCATCAAACTAATAAGTCTGCTGTACCATTTGAATTACATATGTCTTTATCGCAAATTTATTTGCAGCAACTACCGGTCTCTGTACGCTTGAATCGACCCCATTAAGAGTAGGCCTAGCAAATTCCTGCATTGTCCTTGGCTCATTTCCTGTTCTTCTTCTGAGCTGAGATATTCAAAGTTTGGTTTCATTTTTGTCAGAACTGCCACTTTCCCCTCAACGTTCTCTCTAGCTCTTGATCTAATTCAAGTAGTTGGGAAGAGCTAGCTCGGGTCATAAACAGGAAGAAGTGCCTAGAATGACAATCACAAGCAAGAACTAATGTTAAAAGAAATAAAATAAAAACTAAATCAACAGTCTTGATTATATTACTAATATTGAAAACCGTTATCCCAACAGTGGCACTAAAAACTTGGTGACAGATCTATGCTATCACAGTGTTACTGCAAGTGCACTGGTCGCTTAAGTAATAAAACAGTGAGTAAGATATCATTCCACTAGGGACAAGGTCAAATATTAGTGCAGATTTTACCTGTTATTTAGTGAATCAATAGTTTGTATGATGATTAAAATAAAAGAGAAATTACTCAATAAACTAAATTGAAGAAAAATTGAATATTGTGCAACAAAAGTTGGTGATGAAAATACTATCCAGATATTTAATCCCCTTAGCCATGAAAAGTATTTATAAATATCAATTCAATTAAATCAAATAATAGAGCTGAATTGGCATTCCCCTAAATTAGATTAAAACCTCTCTCAAGTGAATTAATCCCTAATCACTAAGTAGAATGCTAGGAATCTCTTCTCAAGAATAATTAAATAGATCTTGCAATAAGAACAAGGAACTTTAATCCAAAGGGTCTTGTAAGTCTATCTCTAGCATTGTAATCAACCCTCAATCCTAATGAGCATTCTGTTCATATCAAGCTTTCTCAAGTCAAGAATATGAAAATTGCAACCAATCAATAAGCATGCTATTATCAATTGGAAATAAGAAGTTAAGAATCAAAAGGATAAAATAACTCAATCAAATGATTTAACTTAATAAGAACTATTCAATCCATACAATAAAGCTAGGATTCATCAATATCTAGATAGATAAAATGTTTAGCTCATGTTCATAACCAGAAAACTGAAACAGAGGAAATAAGTAAAAGAATTCAAACCATCCATAATGAACATTTTGTGTTTCTTCACTTCAATCCATACAATTAAATCTCGCAAGAATTGGGTCTTCACCTTCACTCTTGGCTGCCAAAAACTCTCATTTTCTTGGGAGGTTGGCTCTAAAAAAAACCCTCTAATTAACTCTTTAGCTCAGATTTTATAGCCCAGATATTTTTGCCTGACACACCAATAGACACGCCCGTGTATGTGGGCGTGTCAACTGTGATATTTTGAACTTTAATGGCATGGGCAGTGACACGCCCATGTCCTTAGACGTGTTGTTGCTACTGCAATGTTGAGTTAAGGACACGGTCAGGGACACGCCCATGTCATTGGGCGTGTCATGGCTTCTATAAGTCAGGAGTAATGGCACATTCAGTGACACACCCATGTCTCTAGGCATGTCGAAGCTTCTATAAAGTAGTTGAATGACATGGCCACGGACACGCCCATGTCACTAGGCGTGTCACTTGAAGAATCTACCCAAAATAGCTTCTTCCCTTGTCTTTCATCCGTGATTCCGACCTAAATAACCTTAAGGTCCCAACGTGTCAAAAGTTCCTGGAATCAATCCTAATAAACACTTGAACAAACAAATTACACTCTATTTGAAAATAAATATATTAAGAAATATGGATAAAAATATCATAAATTATACACTTGTCAAATTCCCCCATACTTGAGTTATTGCTTGTCCTCAAGCAAACCAAATCACTATAATAGGTAGAAATCAAAAGAAAACAAAAGTTTTTACAATACTTGAATTAGAAAACCCAACATTCTCAACCAAAAACTAAATCTTAAACATGGTAGCTGAATTAAGAAGTTTCAAAAAAAAAATCTAACAGATCTAAAATTTAAAAGCTCAAAGTTAAAAGATTTGAGCATAAACTTCCAAGAACTCAAAAGTCATGAATGAAGTAAGGAAGTAAGTTTTCTCTTAAGTTCTTTGACTCCTTCATAAAATGCATTGCATGAACAATTAATTTTTTTTTCAAAAGGAGCCCAACTTATTTGAACTGATACTAACTTTTTGGCATGAAAGTAAACATTTGTGATGCCGGTCCCCGGTTACTCAGTTAGAATCATCATTCAAATGGTTACTAGCACTATTCATGATTCTAACTCATTTATTTTAATTCAAGAGTTAAAATCAGTGAAACAGGGATAAATTTTCAAAGCACCTAAAAATTGGTTTAATTAATTAATTAATTAATTAATTTTTATTTTATTTATAGCAAAGTGGTCAAGAACTTAAGATAATAATGATATCATACCAAGTTCGACTCAAGTATCTAAAGAATTGGGCTATGCTAAAAAATGTAACTAAGGTTTTAAACTTCAGATGTGAAACTCTCATCAATCAACTACCTAATTCAAACTATCGCATTTAGTCTTTAGCAATCAGTTAAGAAAATCGAGTCAACCTCAACAAGAGATTGTCATTCATTAGATCAATCATTATTTTAATGAAAAGAGGAACCATTTCACTTCCTATTATAATAGCAATCTAGTTTACTTGAATCCAAAAATAAAATCAAAGAAACTAATTGAGAAAAATGCAACCAATGGCAAAAAATGAAAATAAAAGCTCAATTTATAAAATATGCCCCTCCCCCACACTTAAGACTCACATTGTCCCCAACATGTGTAAAATAATAAAAAGAACAAAAGAGAGAAAACTGCCCTGACATGTCTTGAATCAACATATATGAATAGGGTTCCAAAATTGTTGCGATGTCAAAGGAGCTACAGGACAAAAAAAATTGACATAGAGAATGGTGAAGGTTCAAAGACATATAAAAATAAGAATAATAAAAAATATATGAAAATATAAAAATGAAACATACATGAATTCATAAGAAAATAAAAACAAAAGTAAAAGAAAATAAAATAAATAAACAAAATGAACTAGTCATTCATGGGCTCGGCACTGGAATCGTTAATAGCACTGGTATTATCACCGTTGGCACTGGCATCATTGCTATCATTGTTGTCAGAGACATCAACATGGGGCACTGAAGGCTGGTATGGTGGTGGAAGTGGCTACGAAGGGCTAAATCCTTGATGCCTTCAGAACTCGAGCATAGATTGCTCGAGCCAATGCCTCCTCAGTATCTCATGGTCCAGTTGCACTTGGAAGGATGAGTAGTGCTGCTCTATGGAATGTTGGATCTGATCCTGCTGAGTCAATAACTTTTTCTGGTTTAGCTCGATGTTTTCAATCTTTCCTTCTATCCTGCATATCTGGAGCTGAAACTCCGTTGGTTTTTGACCATCATCCCACTCAATATTCACAGAATGATGTCAGTCTCTGAAAGTAGAGGCTGGCGTAAAAGATGGGCAAGCTGAGAAAGAAAGTTTGGCAGTGGTGGATGAGCAGGGGATGTCTATCGATGGAGGTGGAGGTATGTCGGAAGTGGGAGCAGGAGGAACTGGCTCAAAATTCGTGGGTGGAATTGGCTCGAAATCCGTGGGTGGCCTGCAGTTCCACCACCTTTTCCTATTTCAACCGTTTCAAAGTATCCATGCCCAAAAGTTTGGGGAGTGTGAGTGGGGATTTTCACCCCCACTCCCGGTGGAATGGTTCTTGCGACTTCGGCATTGTTTACGCTCAGGGCCTTAGAAAACACGGACCTAAGTTCGGAGAAAATGGAGTCGCCACCCTAACAGGCCGGGAAAAAGAAAGGGGTGGATGACTCAATTTCTAAGGAATCCCCAACCCCCTAAGGGGTTCAGAAAGTTGGGTACATATGGGGAAGGTGAGAAATGGCCTAGCACCCCCACAACGCCCAGTTCATTGGAACCGACCTCCTTTACAGGTCTTAATATTATAAAATTCTTAAAAATAATAACATTATCCATATTACACACAATAATTAAAAGAAAGCATCAATATATTAAAATCAAAGCAATGTCCAAACAAAGCAAATAAATGGACACCCATCCAAGGATGGAAACATGTCCTTACATCACATGCCTAAATAGAACACCCACCAAAAAGGTAGAAACATGCTCTTTACATAGGTTCTAAAATAGAAAAGCAAATTAAATTACATGATGTTTAACTAATGAGGTACCCACCAAGTGGAAACATACCTCTTACAACTTTTGGAAATCTAAATTAATTGATAAAAGTAAATAAACATTCATCATAAATAAATCATTCATCAAAGCTATTAATCAAAATATAAAATAAACATCCATCCATGATAAATTAAATAAATCAAGTATTGAAATTAAATAAATTAAAGCATAAGAAATAAATCAAAGCATAATCAAGTATGGAATTGAATAAAGCAAATAAAAGTCCAATTATGGCTACTGTGACTTTTTATGGAATTAAAATAAATTAGGGTTTTATGTTTTAAAGGGTTGGTAAGACTCTTTGATTAACAAAATTAAGGTTTGAATGATGATATCATGAAACTAGGGTTTTAAACACTTTAAAATACTTTAATTTGTGATTTTTGGTTATTGGGTTCCTAAGCTACTGTGTAAAATTTAGGTTTTTATGTTTTTATGTTTTTCAATGTTTTAAAAGGATTAGGGTTCATAAAAATTAGGGTTTAAGGTTTTAAAAGTGTTCATTATTTTGAATTTTGGAAGTTGAATTTGGATTTGATATTTTGGAAGTAGGGTCACGGGTGGTGAATAATTTTTAGGAATTTAGAAATCAATTTGATATTTTATGGAATTTTATGAATTTAAACAAATAAATTAAAGTTTTTATAAGTAGAAAAGATGTTTTTTAAGGCGTTTTGAATGAAATAGAACCTACTTTAAAATTTTAAAAGAAGCAGAATTTACATCTTAGTTTTGTTGAAAAATATATTCAATTAGAGTTTTAAGATTTTTAAGAAGAAAAAATAACAATTTTAAGCCTTTTGGAAGATAAACTAATGAAATAAGGTTTTTTTGGCTTTAGAAAAACTAAATTAAAGTTCAAAGGTTTTTAATTTTGATTTCATAAATTTGCTACTGTGTAAAAAAACAAATAAAGAAAATTAATTAACACATACCTTCTTTTGATGATTTCTCCAAAAATAATTCTTCTTGGATGAACTAGCTCCAAAGACAAGCTTTTTTTTTGTCTTTGAATCCTCTAAATCATGCTGCTACTGCTCCAGAAAAGAGTTGAATTGAATTTCTTCTTTTCCTTCCTTGATTTGGTTTCAAATTTTTCAAATTACTCTTGGATTTTTGCCTTCCCTAAATTAATTGCCTTTGGTCCTTATTTATAGTGGTTTGAGGTTGTGTATTCCTAATTAGCTAAGGTAAGTAATATTCATAAAAAATAGAAAACAAAACCTAATTGGATTAGGTTTCGAAAAATTTGCGTCGAAAAATTTACGCTGCCGAAAAAAATTTTGCCGCATAAATCTGCGGCAGCGCGCTCGGAGTGGGCCCGTAAGCTATTTCGCAGGTAGAAAATTTCTGCGTGCGAAATAGCTGGGCTATTTCGCCCGCAGCATGGGCCCAAGCGACAATTTTTTCGTTGCCGATTTTTCCAACTCCGATTTTTATTTTTATTTTTATTTTTTGATTTTTACTTGTTTATTTCTATTTTTTTATTAAAAAAAATTAGATACTAAAGCAAAAATTATTTAATAAAAATTATTTTGGACCAATTAGACAACAAAAATCATTTTAGACTAAATAAAATATATTGGACCAGATTGGGTAAAAAATTAAGGGTATACAGTTTGCCCCCTGCTTGAATGATCTGAAACCTTAGTGAAACAGAGTGAAAAGCAATAAGACTTAATTTTTGATGAAACGGTTGAAGTTTTGGGTTCTAGACCCGGTTCGAGTTCTGGACTCAAGGATAATTCTAGGTTTTGGACCTAAGGAAAATTTGGGTTCTGGACCCGGTTCGAGTTCTGGACTCAAGGATAATTCTAGGTTCTCGACCTAAAGAAAATTTGGGTTCTGGACCCGGTTCGAGTTCTGGACTCAAGGATAATTCTAGGTTTTGGACCTAAGTAAAATTTGGATTTTGGACCCGGTTCGAGTTCTGGACTCAAGGGAGATTCTAGGTTCTGGACCTAAGGAAAATTTGGGTTTTGGACCCGGTTCGAGTTCTGGACTCAAGGATAACTCTAGGTTCTGGACCTAAGGCAAATTTGGGTTTTGGACCCGATATTGGGTACTTGGACCCGAGATTGATTTTATTTGGGTACTTGGATACGAGATTGATTTAATTTGGGTACTTGGACCCGGGATTGGGTACTTGGACCTGAGAATGGGTGCTTGGATCCGAGATTGAGTTTGACTGACCTTTTATCATTTGAGAAGTCTGACTGCTCCTGCTGTTTTATGCATTGTGATTCTTCACCATCAAAATGGATCTTCATCCTTTGAGATTGGGTCTTTACCCTTGAAAATGGATCTTCATCCTTTGAGATCGGTTCTTCACCCTTGAAAATGGATCTTCATCCTTTGAGATCGGCAAAAATCTTATTCGGATCTAAAGAGGAGAGACATAGAGTATGATGTGGGAGATAAAGTATTTCTCAAAGTGTCTCCTTGGAAAAAGATATTGAGATTTGGTCGAAAAGGGAATCTGAGTCCTCGTTTCATTGGACCATATGAAGTTTTAGAAAGAGTTGGACTAGTTGCTTATCGTCTTGCTTTGCCGCCTGAGTTGGATAGAATCCATAATGCCTTCCATGTTTCTATGTTGAGAAGGTACAGAACAGATCCATCTCATGTTCTTTCAGTTGAATCTATTGAGGTGAGTTCGGATCTGACTTTTGAAGAAGAACCAGTTGCTATTTTAGCATATGGGATGAAAGAGTTGAGACATAAGGAAGTGCCAATAGTGAAGGTTCTTTGGAAGAATCATGGTAGAGAAGAATCAACTTGGGAGAGTGAACAAGCAATGCGAGATCAGTATCCTCAGTTGTTTTGGACTTGATATCAGGTAATTTCGAGGATGAAATTTCTTTTTAGAGGGGGAGAATTGTAATATCCCAAAGTGTGCCCTAGAAGTTTTGATATAATTGTTGTTTTATTTGGCTTATGTGTATATGTTAATTTGTAAAGAAAAGAGAAAAGAAGTGAAGAGAGTGTATATGTTATGTATATGAAAATATATACAACATATACACAAGTCAATGAGAAAGTCAAAGGAAGAAATTAATTATTATTAATTGTGTTTAAAGAATTAACTAATATTAAGTGGGATTAGAGTTAGTGGAAGTGAAAGATGATATTTTGATTATTTTATATTAAATGCTTGGATGAGAGGGTTTTAAGGAAAAAGAGTTGACTTTGCTTTCTTTGGTTTTCTTTCTTTTCTTCTTCCTTCGTGGCTTTCTTTCATTTCTTTTCCTTCTCTTTTCCTTTCCTTTTGTTGTCCGGCCATCAAAGAATCAAGAGAGCAAGAGAGAGATTTAATCTTCTAAGTTCAAGATTGAAGGAAGTTTTCAAGAGATCAAGTTGGAGATTTAAGAGTTTCTTCATCCTTTGTAAGTCCTTCCACTTGATTCTTTGATTTCTTTGGGTTTGTGAGTTGAAGTTGTGATGGATAGGTGTTTGGTTTGATTGTGTTGTGTTTAAGAGTATTTGGTTTAATTGATTTTGGATTTTTGAGGTTGGATTAAAGGAAAGAGTAAGTTTGTTGGTGAAGATAGTGTTGTGGTGGTGTTTAGGGTTTGTGATGATATTGATGATTTGTGGTTAATGTATATTTTGTCTTGTTTTGGTGTTTTTGCAAGTTTGAGATGGTTTTTGGATGTGTGTAGTTAAGTTGTTTGAAGTGGATGTTGGTGGAAGAAGTAATTTGTTGGGTGTTCTGTTGTTTTGGCCGGAATCTGGGTTTTTGGCCTGACACGCCCACGAACACGTCCAGGTCTTTAGGCGTGTCAATGGTTCTGTGTGGCAGTAGGATTGACACGGCCAGTAACACGCCCGTGTTATTGAAAGTGTCATAGCCACTGTGTTATTGGGGAATTGACACGGCCAGTAACACACTCGTGTTATTGAACGTGTCATAGCCACTGTGTTATTGGGGAATTGACACGGCCATGAGCACGCTCATGTTGTTGGACGTGTCAATGTTTCAGAGAGGCAGAATGTATTACACGCCCAATGATACGCCCGTGGTTCTGAGCATGTAAAAGCTTCTGTGTGTGGAGTTAGGGCACAGTCAGGGACACGCCATTGCTGTTGAGCGTGTCATGTTTAGAGGTTGCCCTAGTTGGTTTTAGCCTTATGATCTCATGTGGGTTTCTTCATTCTTTTGGAATAGGTTGTGAAGAAGGTGAATTGCCCTAATTCAAGTGGTGAAATATTCTTGGAAAGGAATTGTTTAGAGTTGTGTGGGTTGCTTTTGAAGTAAGTACAAACCTTGCATTTTTGCATACATTTATGTGATTTTGGAACTTACATATTTGGATATGAATGTACTAAGAAATCTTATTGCATTGTTGATATATATATATGAATAATGTTAACCTTGTGAAATGTAATGTGTTATATGTATATTGATGATGATATATGAAATGTGAGTTGAGATATAATGAAGCCATTGTTGTGGGCTATGGTTATGCAAAATGAAATTATTAAGGCTTGTTTGCCTATGTGTTTATGAGATATGAATTGAGAAAGAGAATGGTAAAGAAGTGAATGAATTGATTATATGTTTAATATGTTATTCAATTTCAGAGTTCTGGATTTGGCGGCATGCCTATAAAATGTAAAAAGGTAACAGTCTTGCCGGGTTGAGGATCTCTTCAATTTGAGTTGAATTGAGGTCCAAGAGACTGGGTCTGTTACACTATATGAATTATGAATATGAAATATATGATAAGTAACAGTCTTGCCGGGTTGAGGATCTCCTCGATTTCAGTCGGGTTGATGGTCCAAGAGACTGGGTCTGTTACAGGTAACAGTCTTGCCGGGTTGAGGATCTCCTCAAGTTTATTGGGTTGATGGTCCAAGAGACTGGGTCTGTTACCCTATCCATGGATAGAGATGTATATATATATTGCCTACGGGCTTGATCATTGTGATTATGGACCAAAGCAGTAACTCTGAACTTTGAATATCATATTAAATATTTGTTGGGCCCATGTGTGTCTATGTTGAATGTGTGTGATGGATGATGATACAATTGTTTAAATAATGAAATGTAACATTTATGAGTATGATCTCTATTGTTTGAATGCATGACATTGACAAGGCATCGAAGCATATCATTGTTATGGTTTGTACCACTAAGCCGTGGGCTTAGCGCGATTGTGTTTCATCGCGCAGATAGGTTTGAGCCGGAGAATTCTGCTAGACCTAGTTGAGTTGAGGTTTTGAAGGGTTGGTTTAGAGCTTAAAGATCAGAGAGTCAAGCTGCCAACCATGTATATATTTCATGTTTTGTAAATTTTGATCTTAATGTATATGTACTTGAAAATATTTGTTATATTTTCCGCTGTGTTTTGAATAAACATGTTTATTTATTGTGTTTTATAAATTCCCTTAAACGTTTTAAATTTATTCATAATTCATCCAAGGGATGATTTGTGTGTTTTGTTAACCGTGGCATTTCTATATTCAGTATACATATATTACGATCGTATAAGCATGCTGTGTACGTATACGGGGTATAGGGGTGTTACATGTGATGTAATATGCTCATGTATGCATGATATGCATGAATAATACTCACAGTCATTCCATCAACTCATAGACTGAGGTGATTAGCATAAGTGTTCTCATTGGTTCCTTTTTGACTCTCATTCAAGTCTCACATTGAAATGATCAAAAGCTTTGCATTTGGCTTTTATCTTCAAGATGTTGAAAACATGAGTGGTGGAGACCCTAAGCAGCAGAGTCAGGGATGTATCCATTTCAAACTATGTTTCAGCTTGTCAGTTGGTAGTTTCTTCATGACCTTGCCAATAATCAATTCAACATACTTCCCTTAAATTGAAGGCTTTGTATGACAAAACACTATTCTTTTTTTTTTTGAATTTTAATTTTGAAATCCAATGTTGGCTTTGCCAAATCGATGTCAATATACCTCAGGACTTAATTTTTCCAAATTAATATATCTATAACATGACAACCCTAGTTACCGTACTAAACTCGGGAATCATTTCTATTTAAGTAAGAACTGTTGCACTTTAGATAGGCACATACACATTACTTGGCCAAAGGTCTCATTTGAGTTTAAATATTGTCTATCTCATATGCATGCTTATCCAAACTATCTCCACTAATAGACTTTACCTACCAAGAGAGATGAACATGTCTTTGATAGGCTTGAAATGGGGTCTATAAGGGACACAGGTTTAAGTGAAGGCCATTTTGAGATAGGAGTTGGTGTTACACAATGGATAAACCTTCACACTACAAATTTCTTGTTTGAACTTTAGGCAGCTAGGAGCAATCTTGCTAGTCTTCCAAGTTCTTTCTATCTTCTTGGCATTAATTTGGATCTTGATTAGGACAATCTTTGCCCTTGCAAAAAGTTTAAGACCCAAATTCGTTTCTTTTCCTCTTTTCCCTTTTTTCCTCTTTATTTTTCTTACTATTCCCTTTTCTTTCTCTTTCCTTACTCTTCCCTTTCTTTTATCATTTTGTCCTTCTTTCTCGTAGGACTATCAAGTACAGAACTTTCAAGAACTGGATGGTCTTCCTCCTTTTTCTTTGATTTTGATTGAATCTTTGGTTGTGTTGGGACCAATTCAAGTCAATCTATAAATAGAAGCCTTTTGTTGTCTTAGGTAAAAGAGAACTCAGTTGGCTTTTTGAAACACCTTTTTAGATTTTATCTTTCTTCCTTTTCTCTTTTTTTTTTCTTTTTTTTCTTTTGCTTTTCTTTTGTCTTTCTTTTGTTTTCTTCTTTTTTCTTCTCTTTTTTTTGTTTTTTTAGCTCTAAAAGGAGTTGCCTTGGTTTGTACTAACTTGGGCTTCCAATAATGGATAAGTGGAGTAACATAAATCTTCTTTAATAGGGATAAATCATTTGTTACTCTGATGTTGATGTTGATATATTAGAGATATTAGGAAAACTTCAACTACCTTTATGGTTTTGAGAACATCAACTATCCTTATGATCTTGAGAACTTCAACTATCTTCATGGTCTTGAGAACTTCAACTATCTTCATGGTCTTGAAACTTCAACCATCCTCATGATCTTGACTAATCATTGCTTTCTTTGATCTTCTTGCCTATTCATCTTATTAATCATAAGACTTGTCAAAAGTATCACAACAGCTCAGGGTAGGTTATTGGGGTTTGTAAGCCAATAAAAAGAAAGCTAAAATTTTATGAAGGCTCAAAGGGACAACTAGGGATTGATATTTAATTGGGTGGATACTAGTTGTTGGCTAACCAAACAATGCCTAGATCATTTCTCTCTTAAATAAGCAGAGTTCAATTTCGCCTCAAAAGTTTGTCAAAGCATGTTCTAAGACCGACTAGGACCTAGACAAAGGTAATTATGCAGGAGCCTTCTCTAAGTAAGCATACACAACTCAATGCTATAGAGCCATTCCCTCGCCTAGTAAAGTCATTCAAGTCATGATGCATAAATATATTAATTCATGAATTATCAAGCTAGATTCCTCATTAGTCGAGCACCAAAATGATTAAAGACCAACAAAAATTTTGATGAAAGTAATTTATTCAAACAACTTTAAATTTGAAAAACACAATAGTTCCAAAATATTAAATAAAGTAAGATTGAAAAGCAACATTCAAGCTAAGGAAAGTTCATTGAGTTAGGCTTCTTTTCCTTTCACATCTTCAACATTCCCATCTTGAAAAGAGGATAAAATAAAATCTTCTTCCAATCCTTTTCCCACCATAAAGGTTGCTGGTGGTGGCACTCTTCCAAATTTAGGCAAAGAGTTGTCCTTGGTATTGGGCTTATCTGGCTCGGGTAGCTTGCCAGTATCAATCAAATCTTGGATCTCATGCCTTAATCGGGTACACCTATCAGTCTCATGTCCTTGAGTCTGATGAAATTGACAAAAAGCCTTAGTATCAAATTTTGGGGGTAATGGACTAGGTAAAGGTCGAGGAGCCAATGGTTGTAACAACCCTTTCTTTTATAGCTTATCGAAGACCCAAGACAAAGGCTTCCCCAGATCTGAAAACTGCCTTCTATTTGCTTGATCGGTTACATTAACATCAACTTCTTTTTGTATGCTTTGATTGTTAGGCTGGTTGTTCCCTTTCTCGTTCCTTCTTGTTGAAAAGCGATTCTTCTCCCTTTCCCACTCTTCGATTTGTAGACCATCTTGGAGAAGGTCTTTGAAATCACAGATGAGTGTATAAGACATCCTCTCACGAAGACTAGGCAACGCCCCTCTCACAATCATCCTTATTTGATAGGATTCATCGGGCCTCTTCTTGAGTAAACCGGCCATGTTTTTCCATCGCTTCACATAGTCCACAAAATTCTCATTTAGCCTTTGCCTTATGGACTCCACTTCCATTAAAGTAACTTCTAACTCAACATTATATCCATATTGTTGGATGAAGGCTTTGTAAAGTAGATCCCAACTCTTTTGTGTTTCATCATCTAAGGTATTGAACCAATTTTAGACAACATGGTCCAATGAGAGCATGAAGTACCTTAGGGTTTGAGCCTTAGTAGCTCGGGCAGATTGTATGGCAGTGATATACTGCTTCACATGAAGATGGGGATTTCCAGTGCCATTGTACTTAGCAAAGGAAGGCATCTTGAAATTATAAGGGACCTCATCATCTTGTTCAAATAGTTTGTCGATCTCAGACATCTCTTCGGTTTTCAGCTTCTTCTCAAATTTCTTTTCTAAATCAGCAATCATCTTTTCAACATCGGATGTCTCGGTCTTTTTAATAGTTTCCTTCTCAGTAACCTTTGGCTGCTTTTTGTCTTGAAGATCTTGGTAGTATTGAGCCTAATCATCATCATCAATGATCACCTTATCATCATCAAAAACCACTTCACTAACTTTGGTCTTCCCTTCGTCCTTTGGTTTCTTAGTGCTAGCAGATGCTTCGGCATGGTTTCTTACAATTGCGGCTAATTGATTCTTTATGGTCTCAGCCATGGCCTCTTTGATCTCTTCCATTTTGGCACTGAGGGCTTCATCCACCATTCTTTGAATTTGTTTGGGCTCCATTGTTTTAGGTGAGCAAGTGATAGAGTCGTTGCTAGATACTTCATCTCTGGCGTAGGTCGGATTGTTGTAAGCTTTTGAATTGTCGTAATCCAAGGCTGTGAGCCAGAGAGGATCAATGATATGAGATGCAAATGTATGCATGTAAGCACAAACAATCAACAAACAAGGATAATTAGGACGTTCCTTCCAACCTTATAACATCCACACACGAATGGCGAGTCTCTTTTCCTAGGTATATGGTTGACAAAATACCGACATGGGGTATCTTGCTTTTGAATAATTCCTCTGACGTTTCAACCAATAGTTATATTTTCGAAAATGGAAATCAATCATGATAATTCCCATTAATTAGGTTTTAATCCATTCAACCAACTAAAGTAGCTTTTATGCTATGTTGGATTAAAACGAAATTAAGAGGTTTGTTATAGATAGATTTCTCACTTGAAAAAGGTAACTAATGGTTCATGCCAAAAACAAGCCCATGATTAATTTATTCTTAGTGTAAACTTGGCCCACAATTGATTTTTGGTATTTCATAATTGACCTAAATATTTTTGCAAGCTCTCTGTAAAAAATGGTTGGGTGAAAATAGTTTTGTTTCTAAGCCCATTGTAAAAGATTTTAGAAAAATGGATTTTAGGCTTAGTATTTGGGCCATGGGCCAAAGAATTTTTTTGATTTGTTTTTAGAAAAAGTCTAATGTCCAAAGACCATCTTGGAAAAATTTTGAAAATAGTTTTGGTCTTTTAGATTTTAAAGAAAAATTTATTTTGAGCTTACAATATACTTAGGTCATATTAGAAAAAGAACAAACCAAATAAGCCATGATTTAGACTCAGATAAACTAACCATAGTCAAACATGCATTTGGGGGTAAAACCTAAGGAAAGTAACTAGGAAAATTACATGAGCATTAGTCTTTGGATTAAAAGGCTTAGGTTCCCATAGCAAGTATATACCAAATGGCACGAGGCTATGAGTGGTTATGCCATGCTCGATCTCCATACCTTGAGTGAAAGTATGGTATCCCTTACATAACATAACACGGGTAACACGGGCGTCCTAACTCACGCACACGATGCAATCTAAGATGATGCAATGGATAATATCATTATTAGAAAGAATAGAATAATATAAAGACCAACGGAATCAACTTCTCTTATCCCCAGTGGAGTCGCCACTGTGAGCGGGGATTTTCGTCCCCACTCTCGGTGGAATCGTTCTTGCGACTTTGGCACTGTTTAGGCTTAGGGCCTTAGAGAACACGGACCTAAGTCTGGAGAAAATGGAGTCGCCATCCAGACGGGTTGGGAAAAAGAAAGGGGTGGATGACTTGATTCCTAAGGAATCCCCAACCCCCTAATGGGTTTGAAAAGTTGGGTACGTGTGGGGAAGGTGAGAAATGGTCCAGCACCCCCACAACGCCCGGTTCATTGGAACCGGCCTCCTTTACAGGTCTTAATATTATAAAATTCTTAAATATAATAACATTATCCATATTAGACACAATAATTAAAAGAAAGCATCAATATATTAAAATCAAAGCAATGTCCAAACAAAGCAAATAAATGGACACCCATCCAAGGATAGAAACATGTCCTTACATCACATGCCTAAATAGGGCACCCACCAAAAAGGTAGAAACATGCCCTTTACATAGGTTAGAAAATAGAAAAGCAAATTAAATTACATGATGTTTAACTAATGAGGTACCCACCAAGTGGAAACATACCTCTTACAACTTTTGGAAATCTAAATTAATTGATAAAAGTAAATAATCATTCATCATAAATAAATCATTCATTAAAGCTATTAATCAAAATATAAAATAAACATCCATCCATGATAAATTAAATAAATCAAGTATTGAAATTAAATAAATTAAAGCATAAGAAATAAATCAAAGCATAATCAAGTATGGAATTGAATAAAGCAAATAAAAGTCCAATTATGGCTACTGTGACTTTTTATGGAATTAAAATAAATTAGGGTTTTATGTTTTAAAGGGTTGGTAAGACTCTTTGATTAACAAAATTAAGGTTTGAATGATGATATCATGAAACTAGGGTTTTAAACACTTTAAAATAATTTAATTTGTGATTTTTGGTTATTGGGTTCCTAAGCTACTGTGTAAAATTTAGGTTTTTATGTTTTTTAATGTTTTAAAAGGATTAGGGTTCATAAAAATTAGGGTTTAAGGTTTTAAAAGTGTTCATTATTTTGAATTTTGGAAGTTGAATTTGGATTTGATATTTTGGAAGTAGGGTCACGGGTGGTGAATAATTTTTAGGAATTTGGAAATCAATTTGATATTTTATGGAATTTTATGAATTCAAACAAATAAATTAAAGATTTTATAAGTAGAAAAGATGTTTTTTAAGGCTTTTTGAATGAAATAGAACCTACTTTAAAATTTTAAAAGAAGCAGAATTTACATCTTAGTTTTGTTGAAAAATATATTCAATTAGAGTTTTAAGATTTTTAAGAAGAAAAAATAACAATTTTAAGCCTTTTGGAAGATAAACTAATGAAATAAGGTTTTTTTGGCTTTATAAAAACTAAATTAAAGTTCAAAGGTTTTTAATTTTGATTCCATAAATTTGCTGCTGTGTAAAAAAAAAAACAATTAAAGAAAGTTAATTAACACATACCTTCTTTTGATGATTTCTCCAAAAACAATTCTTCTTGGATGAACTAGCTCCAAAGACAAGCCTTTTTTTGCCTTTGAATCCTCTAAATTGTGCTGTTGCTGTTCCAGAAAAGAGTTGAATTGAATTTCTTCTTTACCTTCCTTGATTTGGTTTCAAAATTTCCAAACTACTCTTGGATTTTTGCCTCCCCTAAATTAATTGCCTTTGGTCCTTATTTATAGTGGTTTGAGGTTTTCTATTCCTAATTAGTTAAGGTAAGTAATATTAATAAAAAAAGAAACCAAAACCTAATTGGATTAGGTTTCAAAAAATTTGCGTCGAAAAATTTACGTTGCCGAAAAAAATTTTGCTGCAGAAATCGGCGGTAGCTCGCACGGAACGGGCCCGTAAGCTATTTCGCAGGCTGAAAATTTCTGCTTGTGAAATAGCTTCTGCGAGTGAAATAGCACAGTGATTTCGCCCGTAGGAAATTCTTGCGGGCAAAATGCCCAAGGGCCCGTTCCTATGGGTTCGCGCGACGATTTTTTCGTCGCCAATTTTTTTTACTCCAATTTTTATTTTTATTTTTATTTTTTTGATTTTTACTTGTTTATTTCTATTTTTTATTAAAACAAATTAGATACCAAAGCAAAAATTATGTAATAAAAATTATTTTGGACCAGTTAGACAACAAAAATCATTTTAGACTAAATAAAACATATTGGACCGGATTGGGTCAAAAATTAAGGGTCTACAGGGAGCCCATCTAAAGTCATCGGGAGGCATCCATCCAACACCCCCAAGCTATGAGCGAGTCTCGTAACATACATGCCACCGTGCAAGTTACCCTGAGCCCTTTCTTAGACTGCTCATAGATAAAATTCGTGATAGCATGAGCTACATTGTACCAGATCTTATGGACCATGTAGTTCAAGAAGAATAGCTCTTTTAGGCCAACAACTCCCGTACTGCTAAGCCGAGCCACGATGGTGTGAACCAATAGATTATACACTACTCGATAAAGGAAGGACTCAAAATTTGATGCCTTGGATGCCTTCGGCTGATACTTGGCTGTATTTGGTGTAAACATGCTCCAAACCCTAGAAGGAATGACATCGTACTCCGCAAAGTCCACCTTGGAGTTAAGATACTTTACGGTCTGCACCTCCTCCATAGTAAATAAACCCAAATGTATGCCAAGTTTGTTGATGCTCATGTGAAATCACTAACCGCCCAACCAAAATTTCAGCATCGGCTCGATGATGGAGATCTTGTATTTATCAAATTGAAAATTGCAGAAGAACTCCAGGGTTAACTCTCTGTAGGAAGGCTCACTGATGGAGAAGAGTTGTTCCCATCCCGGCTGGTTGATCAATTCCCAAACCTTAGTCATTATGTTGGCTCGCTCCATGGCACCCCAATCCAAAACCCTAAGTGGCGACCAGTCCTGGTTCCCTAACAGTTCAAACCATCTTCGCTCCTCCGTAGTTGAGAATCGAAGGCATTTATGGCTGGCCATGAATTTTGAGATGGGATTGGTAGCAGGTCACCCTGAGCTACCTTCACCTCTAGCCTGTTTAGTTGGTAATTTAGATAGTATTTGTTTACGAGGACCTATGATTTGCAAAACACACAAGAATTGCCTTAGAACAAAGTACACTAAACAATCCAAAAAGAGCGACATAATATACCACAACGAAACCAACAATAGTAAGGCATTATCAAACAATAACAGCAATGGCACTAAACCAACGAGAGAACAATGAGTCAATTCTCAATAAGGGTAACCCCCTATTCATGCAATAATCAATTACCAAGCATCACCCAATTCAATATCGCCATAGCCCAACGAAATAAAACATAGGATGTCGACTCATTATGCATAAACAATCAAAAATAGAGTATCAATATATGCAACTCGATTCTAATCATAGGGTCAAAAACATAATGAGTAAATCACAAAACATAAATAAAACTCAAATAAAACTCGAAAGCCCATAGTAAAAAGAATTCAAAATCCCTAGAAACTAGCTATGGCAAATAAACAAATCAACAATAAAGTAGAATAGGCTCTTTGGAATCCAACTAAATAAAAACAAAGCCAACAATCAACAGATCTCAAAGACTCTCCAAAAAACTCACAAGAATCTCCAAATAAATCGCAAGAAATCGCAAACAACAAAATAACATTTCAAAAGTTAAGAGTGTGTACCTTAATAGCGTGAAAAAATGCGATAAAAGCGAGGGAAAATGGATGAAATCCCCTCCAAATAACGAAATGGGAGTTGAAATCTCCTCTAGGATGAATGGGTATGTGATTTTGAGTGTGAGAGAGTGAAAAATTGAGAAAAAATAAAAAAAATTGGCACGACTTAAAAACTCGTGGACACACCCATTGACACGGTAGTGTCTATGGGCATGTCATAACTACTTTTCTAAACAAAATGACATGCTCACTGACACGGGTGTGTCAGTGGGCATGTTGTAGCTACTATGACTCATTTAAATCCATACAGCCAGTGACATGGGCGTGCCATTGGGCGTGTTATAGCTATATGAATCTCAAATTTAACCAAGATGACATGACCAATGACATGGGCATGTTAGTGGGCATGTTATAGCTACTTTGGTTCCATCTAAATGACATGTCCAGTGACACAGGCATGTCACTGATCGTGCCCTAGCTATTGTCTCTTAAAATTAATGACATGCCCACTCACACGGACGTATCCCAAAGAGGCTCAAGTTACCCCTCAAAAGAAAATTTCGTCTATAAATTCAAATGAATTCAAGGAAAACACACCACCAACCAATGATAGAAGAATCAATAAAAAAAACAACAAAACAAACTAAAAACTTGAAAATTTAAGAAACAAATATCAAAACAAATAAAATAGTGGGTTGCCTCCCACACAACACTTCTTTAACATTGTTGTAATACCCCTTCCCGGCCTACATGTGTAAGCCGAGTAGCGATGCCACACTAACCTAATGTTGCTACCAATTTTACTTAGCCAAACTTTAGTTTCAGTTTTTACAGAAATTTTGCCAGAGGTTCGCCTAGAAATTGGGTCCCAAGTGTCGACAAAACTGGTTTTTCTGAGTTTTGAAAACATTTTTTTTTACACAAACCAACACAAACACAATCAATTTCAATACACTCCCAATGAATCCACCTTATAACCTCAAATACAAACCTGCAAGAAGAGTTCACACTTCTAATACAAAATAAAGTAGAGGTTTATTATTGTTACATACTACTAACGTATAGTATAACATAGAAATTCTCAATCTTATATATACATATACATGCCACAACTAGCTAACTCAGAATGGAAACTAAGAGATCTACTCTGAGATACTGTGGGTCTGGTCGTCGCTTTCCAAGTATTAGCTACTGCTCCTAACCTACGAGTCAAGGAAAACTTAACTCGCTGAGCAATGTCGCTCAGTGGATACTTTACCAATGGAAATAATAGTAAAACATGAAAGCATTTGAAATAAAAGGAAATAATTGAATAAAAAATCAACCAACATTATACCAATGGAAGTTATTATACATTCAGTGTAAATATGCTTTCAACAAATGTAAAAACCATAATTCAAACTCATTTTGCATTACGTAGTATAGAAAAACAGGACTTTGGCTCTACTGGTATATAGGGAACCATAGCGATAAGGCAGTGGCCCTCACCACTATAACATAGGTGGCCCTCACCACCATTATCATATCACATGAATGGCCCTCACCATCCTGGTTATAACCAATGGCCCTCACCATTGAGTTCAGATCATAACAATTCAATCACAATATCAAGCAGTACTGCATAAGTTATTATAGTGCACCATACCCTTATCTACCACTCCCAACTACCCAGTAGAGCAAAAAGGTTAAAATGATTCAATTTAAGTCTCAAACTTCATTTTAGAATGACTCGAGAAATCATTTTAAATTCCCATCGCGCTTTTCCATTTACGCCGCGCACCACATTCTTTAGTCAAACAATTACCCTTTTTCACATATTTAACATCCATAATAAACATATCAAACATTTCAAAGCATTCCTCAAAAGGTCACAAATTGACCAAATGAATAGTGTGGCGGCACGTAAAATCGGCAACGCAAATGGCATGACCATATGAATAGTAAAATCTGGGTTTTCGTCAAAATTTCAGTCCACTTCAGTCTTACATTTGACCAAGTAAATGATCTTATTTTTGGCTGAAATTTTACAGGAAACTTATTTCATATGTTGACTAATTACTCGTAAAATTTCGTTGAAAAATTCATTCATTTGCTACCTCAAACAACTGCCACAAAAAGAGTCCAGAAAGCTGCCATTTTGGGACCATTTCGGCCCAAACATATGAAATACATGGGATAGTTTATTTTTCTTTTTCAAATCAATATGAAGGCTTCTTTAATGATCAAGTGAAGATTCAAACACTTCCCTTTGACAACTTTTGCATGTTTAACTTAAATCAGACTAATTAATGTTCATCAAATCACTTGCCAAATTTTTCTCAAAACATTTGGTTTAAATTAAATTTAAACAACTCAATTGCTATAAGAAACCAAGAACATAACTCAAACATTTAATTTAAACTCAATCAATACATTTAAGCATCAACATCAAAAATTCCATAACCCAAAAGTTTGTAAGAAAAATAAAATTTCTTTTATGGTAAAGTACCAAACCTTGTTCTTTTAATTCCCCTTTGCTTTTCCTTCTTCTCCTTCCTTAATCCTTGTTTCTCCTTCAAGAAATTCAAGAACACAACCTTAAACATAAACCTTAGCAATTTAGAACAATAAGCTATCCTCCATTTCTTTTCAAACTAAATCCTAATCTAACCTTATTAAACCTTAGAACCCTTGATTCTTCCATTTAATTAATCAATATCATCACTACTTAAATTTTCCCCAATTCCACCATAAGAACCCTAATTTCCAACCTTCCAATAGATATATAAATACTTTAAATTGATACTAGAATTGAATTCTACATACTTGAAAACCTTAAAACTCACCTTGAACTTGAATCAAACTTGATAAAATTTGGAATTTCTTTGGTGTTTTTCCTATGGTGGCCGACGGTTTGGAGGTGAGAGAGAGAGGTTTTGTTCTTCTTACTATGATATATATATAGGAGAAATGATGCTCACTTTTGGGTTGGATAAATGCCTTAGTGTCATGACCCAATTTGTACATATGTACAGTACATCCATGTACAGTACATCCACGTACAGTAACAGGAGCTGTCCCGAGTAATCACCAAAGAACACGAAGTGAAAGGAAGCTCTATAGGACAAAAAGGACCTAACTGAAAAGATTGTAAAAGTTTTGGGGAGGTGACTGTAATTTCAAAAAGTTTTGGGGAGGTAACTATAATTTCCAAAAGTTGTACTGGAGGTTCTTAATAGTGCATATAACAGACTCCATAAATGGAAAGTAGAGAAAAATTGGGTCTAAATGGAACACCACGGTTTTTCCCGAAAACGCATAGTTTGAGAGATACAGTGGATTCTTGACCAAGGGTATTTTTGTCATTCTTGTGATAATAATGTATACACTGGAAAACAAGACACGTAAAGGTATCCGAAGTAAACAGAAGGACTCCGCAGTGATCGATGTTGAAGAACGAACCTAAGTGGAGACCCGAATCACGTAAGGACCTAAAGGGAATTTTTACAAAAGTCAAGGGCATGAGCGTAATTTTTATAAATTAGTTAAAAATCAAGAATGAATGTCGGAAATGGAAACGAGAGGTTGAAAGGAGGAGAACGGCACATTTTACGCGTCGTAAAACCACCCGGGTACGAAGAAAAGGCAAAACCTTCCATTGAAGGGTATTTTGGTCTTTTCACTTCCACCCATTTTCTAGAAAAGGGACACATGGCAAAGTAATTTTCTAGAAGAGGACACATGGCAAAATCTTGTTTAAAGACACTTTTGGGTTGGATTAATCTTAACCCTCCATGTGGCACCATCCTAGTTAAAGATACTTTTGTGGTGGTTACATCTTAACCCTCCAAAATGAAATTAATTAAATAAATGGAAAATGGAAAAATATAAAAAGGGAGAGAAGGATGATTAAAGAACAAAGGACACATTTTTCTCTCCATTTTTGAGAGGTATGGCCGAAATTCTCTCCACCAAAAAGGGAAGGAATTTTTCAAGGGTTCAAGTGGATTTTTGGAAGGAAAAGCTTAATTTTAAGGTAAGGATTCCAATTATAGCTTTAGTTTATTCATTTGATTGATAGTTTTCAAGTTATCAATGAAAGAAAAGTTATGAAAATTATAGGAAATCAAAGGGATAAAGAAGAATAAGGGAAGAAAGAATAGGACAAGCAAGGAACATAGCAAATAAACAAGGTTTGGTACTTAAATCATTGCCTTTTCAATTAATTCACATATTTTGCATTATGGGATTTTTGAAATGGTTTTGAAATGATGTTATTATGTGTGGTAAATATGTGGGAAAGTGCTCTTGAACCATTTGTAATCAATTGATTGTGAAAAGAATGAAAACAAAACAAACTAGCTAAATTTATGCAATTATTCATAAACTTTGATGAGTTTTTAATCACTCCTTTGGTTTGATTTTTGGAAGAGGGACCCTTAGTCCTTCAATGGTATTACAAAAGGATTCTAAAAATCAATTTTGCAAGAAAAAAATGAATTTTCCTCAAGTTTGGAAAATTGGGCCGAATGGTCCCTTTTGGGCACCATTCTGCAGCTTTCATTTTGGGCAGTCCGTTGAAGGGGCAAACGAAAGAATTTTTCGACGAAATTTTACATGCATTTAGTTAACTTATGAAAGTGTTTTCCTGAAAAAATTCAGCCAAAAATAAGTTTGTTTACTTGGTCAAAACCGTTGCCAAAGTTGACTGATTTTCAGCAGTAAAAACAGATTTTACCATTTAGTTGTCGCGCGCCATTGCGTTGCCGATTTTACGCGCCGCGCTACTATTCATTTGGTTTTTTTTCTAAATGTGTTAAAACTTGAATATTATGATATGGATTGATGTTAAGTCATATAAAATGACATGAAGGAGAATTGGAAATGATCAGAAAGGCATCATGACAAGCTATTCCGACAATACATGCATTATGGACAAATCATGGCTTATTGAATATCATGATCAAAGTAATTTAATAAATTATTTATGCTCTACTTGGTTATGACAGAACCCTTGAGATAAGGGTATGATGCATCATACTATTACTGCAGTACTGCTTATGACATGATATGATATTCCGGCTGAAGGCCGATGATTGCAATGACATGATCAATGATGCAATGATAATGGCCATTGGCACATGTGCAAGAATTATGATGAAAGATAATGAAATATGATCATGACGAGATATGTTTATCATGACTCTTCCTTATCCGCTGACGTTCTGTTAAACCAGTAGAGCAACCAAAATGATAAAAGCAAGAGAAATGATTTAAATTCAAATTATTCAGTCAAGCCTTTTTACCATCTGTGTTTGTATTTATTCCTTCCAAGTATTTAAAGTATATAAATGTATGTTCAAATCATTCTTTCATTTTATTTATTTATTGCAATGATTTAAGTACCCACTAAGCAATTGCTTAGCGAGTTTAGTTTCCCTCTAAACTCATAGGTTAAACGAGGAGACGAGATTGCAGCATGTCCTGTGCAGCTGGCCTTGACTACTACTTTGGGTAGGAGTTTGGATATGATTGATTGTAGTAATATGGCATGTACATAAGCTTGTATGATCTAGCAAATAAATGTATAATAATGAAAAGCTAGAACATGTACACTGCTAGTAATTTAATAAATCTTATTTGGGTTTAGCACTTATGTATGCAAGTATAGAAGTGTGAATTCTTCTTGCAGGATTGTAGTTGAGGTTATAAGGGTGAATTATTGGGAGTGTGCTTGAGTTGAATTGTGAAACAAAATTGTTTTCAAAAATCAAGAAAAATCAGTTTTGGCGACACTTGGGACCTCCATTTTTAGGGGAGGTTATGGCAAAATTTTTTTAAAATCTGCATTTAAAATTGGCTAAGTAAAATGTTAAGACATAACCACCATGAAATAACAGTCCATCTTGGTCTATAAACGTAGGCTAAGATGGGGTGTTACACTTAGGGCCATTTGTCCACCTCTTTTTCTTTTCTTCTTTTTATAAAGGCTAAATGGCTAATTTCCATTAGTCCATTTGTCTCTTTCTTTTATTTATTTAAAACCCAAGCCCTTGGACTTTCTTTTAATTATATTTTGGCCCCCCAACCTCCTTGTGCTGAAATTTTATGGTCTAGGGTGTGAAAAGACTAAAATACCCTCCAGCGATTAATCGATCGTAACTTTTAAACCGTACAGTTCCACGAGGCAAACTACATATGGTTTTGATCCTTTCATTCTCTACTTTATATTTTTGAAGTCTATTTTAGGTTTTCAAGTCATTTTGAAAAATTACCAATAAGCCCTTGACTTTTTACAAAATTCCCTTTAAGTCCTTTCTTTGCTCGGGTTTTGCCTGGCTCCGTTTCTTCTAACGATCGTTTCATATTCAACCCCTCGACATCCTCTACTCACTCTTATGTTTATTTCCTACTTTAGATTCATGTATAATTTTTAATTAAAATGATCAAAATGCCCCTAGTCTACATGTCTTTGTTTTTCTCTAACGGTGCGTTTTCTGGAAAAACCGTTATGCGTCGTTGTGATCCGATTTTTCTCTACTCTCCATTTTTGGAGTTTGTTATGTTCACTATTAAGAATCTCCAGTACAACTTTTGGGAATTACAGTCACCTCCCAAAACTTTTTGGAAATTACAGTCACTTCCCCAAAACTTTACATTTTTTTCAATTAGGTCCCATTGATCCTATAGCCTTATCTGGGGCCGTTGTCAGGAAGTATCTCCTTTCCCCTTCTCTCACTGTGCACATGACTACTATGCATAAATGCGGTGGGCGGATGTGACAGTCGTATTAGTTGAACGTTTGGGATTGGTTTGTCTTTAGTCTTGAAGGTATAAAACCTCCTTCAACTCACTCAAGTCCTCCCTAAATACAGTTTAAGTATTTGCCCATTAACCTTAAAAGTCCCTTTCTCTAGGTGAGTAATTTCAATTGTCCCATAGGGAAAAACCTCTTTTACTATAAATGGACCAGACCATCTTGATTTTAACTTACCCGGAAAAGGTCAAAGCCTGGAATTGTACAATAATACCTGATCGCCAACTTGAAACTCTTTTCATTCCTTAATGTGAGCATCATGCCATCTCTTAGTCCGCTCCTTATTCATCCTTGCAATGTCATAAGCTTGTAATCTCCATTCATCCAGCTCATTGATCTGCAATTTCAAATAATAAATCCTTGCATTGGCAGTGTTGTCTTGATTTTGCTGGGCCAAAAATCAAATATTGAAACAGGCAGAAGCTTGGATCAATCTCTTCAATTTGGCGGAGCCTTCAAACATAGGTACGTTCTCTAAATTTAGTTTATTAAATTAGTAATCACGACCACTTTTCAAACTCTCATCACAACATCTTAATTACTCAAATTTCCTTTTTTAATTTAGCTCACACAATATCAAGATTAGTCAATTTCTTTTTAATTTAGTTCATACAGTAAATATAGGGTTTAATTTAAGTCAATAACATAGTTATCAAAACTTACAAAACCTAATTTACTCAAAATCCTAGACCTTAATTAATTATGCTTTTAAACATTACAGTATCCTTATCTTTGTAAATAATAATAATAATAATAATAATAATAATAATAATAATAATAATATGAGTTTTTCTAAACCCTAATTTTATTCAAGAAATCCTAATTCAAGATGTAAACCTAAATTTATATATTTATTATTTTATTTAAGTTAGATGCATGGTTTATTATATATCTTTAATGAATAATTTATTTATGATGAATGGTTGGTTATAATTATTTGTTTATCTTGGTTTCAAAAATTGTAAGAGATATGTTTCCATGTTATGGGTACCTCATTTATTGAGTATCATGTAAATTAGTTTATGTCAAGTTTTGGATCAATGTAAAGATATGTTTTCACTAATTGGTGGGTATCCTATTTTATTTATTTTCATTTGGACATTGGACAATTGTAAAGGCATGTTTTCATCCATAGATGGGTGCCTATTTGTTTGTTTTGTTTGAACTTGTTGAGCATGTCATGTGTAGTGTTTGCCCAAGATAGTTCTCTTTCTTATTTTCTTATGTGTATCACTAAGTGAGTATTTATAATCACATTTGGATTAGGTTTTGAAGAGATTTGAGTTACCCCAATCTAAGTGTTGAAGAATTCTTGGAAGAGGAGATTGGAATTGGTGTTTGTTGCTCTTAGAGGTAAGTACAAACCTTACATGATTGCATACATTCACATGACTTTGGGACTTAACACATTTAGTTGGAAAATGTGTTAAGTTACCTATTATATTGTTGGTGTATAAGAATGGTGTTATGATTTGCATTATGCGAACTATTTGAAATATATGTTGAGGATTCAAAGTATATGAATAATATAATTAGTTATGTATACCCTGATGATGATATGTAAAGCCATTGGTGATGGCTATATTAATATAAATGGGATATTTGAAGTATTGTGCTTATGATGATTATGAGAAAATGAGAAAGGATTTGATAATGAAATTATGAAAGAATTGTGTGCCTAGTATGTTATACAATTTTTAGAGTTTTGTTGTTGGTGGCATACCTAAAAGTAACAATCCCTTGAAGCTGGATTGGGCTTGGTCCTTGAAGCCTAGTTGGGTGATGTTGTGCTCCCCTTGAAGCTGGGTTAGGCCTAGTCCTTGAAGCCTAGTTGGGATGTTACAAATGAGGTAATCCTCATTGTGATAATGATTCACCTTCGGGCTAGATAAATGTGATTATTGGACCAAAGCAGTAACTCTGAAATTTGAATGGCATATTAGATTCTTTTAGGCCCATGCTTGTCTTTGCTTTAATGTGAATTATGAATAATGGAACAATTGAACAATGTAATGAGATTTAACATTATGAAATATGATATCCTTGTATATTGCTTCTAATTCTTGAAACATTGGCATTACATTTGAATCATATTGTTATCAAGGTTTGTACCACTAAGCTTCTAGCTTAGCGCGATTGTGATTTATCTCGCAGGTGACAGGGTAGATCCGGTTGAGCGAAAAAGTTCGGCTAAAACGAGTCGAGTCTAGGCTTGTGATCCCTTGTGAAGTGTTGATTTTGGACTTCAAGATCAGAAATGAATTGCCATCATGTATAAATTCTATATTTTTGTACTTATTGATTTTGATGTATACCTATTTATATTCCGCTGCTTATTAAACAAATGTTTAAGATAAACTTTTGGGTAATGAAGATATATATATATATTTTAACGAGGGATGTTTTATTTATTACTTTCTATAATATAAGTTAAATGTTTTAAGTTTACTCAGATTGACTTATGATGATTTTATGTTAAAGTTTAAAGATTGGTTTGTTTTAAATGGATTGTGACATTCTTGTATCCGGTATACATATATCACATATTGTGTGTGTATGTGGTGTACGTATATTGTGTATAGGGGTGTTATACTTATTTTGGTATCAGAGCCTAGGTTTGAGGTTCTCAACCTAGGTGAATTGTAAGAAAAAGAAAATTTAGATTTTAAAATACAGTTTTTAAATATGATTCATGCATTGGCACTGGCAGTTTCTGATCTTTGATGTGGTAATTTCTGCTGTGTTTGCAGATATAGGTAGTGATGGCGTGTCTGTCACGTCAGTCCATAGAGGGTAGTGCTGAGAGTGTAGCTCCTATTGAGGGTAGAGATGGAGCTAGGGTTGAGATAGCTGGAGAGGTACCTACTCCTGTGCCAGAGAGACCAGCAGCTGATGAGATTCCGTCGGTTTGGTTACGGCATATGGTAGAGTTGTTGAGGCTGGCTCCAGTACAGCAACCGCCGCCGCAACCACAGCCATAAGTACTGATGAGGGATTATGATAAATTGAGGAAGTTTGGAGTTGAGGATTTCATTGGTACTACAGATCCTGCAGTAGCTGAGCAGTGGTTAGATAGAGTTCAGAGGGTATTCATTCAGTTGCAAGTTACTCCTGAAGAAAAGTTTGATTGTGCTAGATCCCTTTTGCAGAGAGATGCATATGATTGGTGGAAGACGGTTCCACATGCGATGGATGATCCACCAACTTTGACTTATGGTAATTTTCTGTGGGAGTTTGAGCAGAAGTATACTCCGAGGGAGTATAAAGATACAAAGAAGGTGGAATTTCTGAATCTGAGATAAGATAATCGGACAGTGATAGAGTATGAGATTGAGTTTATCCAGTTGAGTCATTATGCTGGTGGAATTATTTCAGATGAGATAGACCAATGTCGGAGATTTGAGGAGGGGTTGAGACCCTCTATTATGTGTATTGTCGCAAGCTCCTAGTATCAAGATTTTTCTCAGTTGGTTGTAGCTGCCAGGAGTGTTGAGAGAGCATAGAGTATTGCAACAGCTGCTACTGAGGAGGAGACTATAGCTAGGAGACCCTTGAGTGAGACAGGGTCTTCGTCTGTGAAAAATGGAAGAGGAGGCTATTTTTTGAGGTTCAATAGGGGCTAGAGGCAGCCTGGTAGGTCAGTACAGCATCAGAGGCAAAGATCGAGACCTATAGTTTCTGTGGCTAGTGCACCGACCCTAGTGGTTCAAAGGCCCATTTTTTATACATGTGTCCATTGTTGTAGGGCACATGGGGGTGCTTATTGGAAGATAGGTGGACTAGGAGTTTGTTATAGATGTTGGTCACCGGATCATTTTCTCAGAGATTACCCTGAGTTACCGAAGCATAGAAAGACTAATACTGTAGCTTCTCAACCCAGTGTTAGAGGGGGTCGAGGGAGCAGAGGGTTTAGTAGAGGTGGTCAACCTGGGATTAATTAGAGAGGAGGTTCTACAGTCGGAGGCAGTAGACCAGATGAGGTAGGGCCATCACAGCGAGTGTATGTGATGCAGAGGTAGCCAGATGCTTTAACCGTCATTGCTGGTACATTTTCTTTATTTGGCATTTTAGTTCTTGCTCTAATAGATCCTGGATCTATGCATTCATACATAAGTGCATCTATCTTTCCTGTGAGTGAATTGCATTCAGAATCCCTAGGATTTGATGTTTTGGTGACAAATCCTTTAGGGCATAGTGTGGTAGTTAGCAAGGTGCATCGTAATAGTTCAGTTGTGGTTCAAGATGAGGAATTCCTTGGTGATTTGATTGAGATGCCTTTCAAGGAGTATGATCTAATTTTGGGCATGGATTGGTTATCTAAACATGGGGTTGTGGTAGACGGTCAGAATAAGCGTGTTACCCTGAGAACCGGTGATGGTAGGAGTGTGATGGTATCTAGTGAGCACAAACAACTTGCATCCATGTTAGTTTTAGCTGTTGCATCTAGAAGGTTGATTCAAAAGGGATGTGAGGCTTATCTTGCTCATGTTGTAGATACCAGGGTAGTGGGTTCTCAGCTTGATGGTATACCCATAGTTACTGAATTCCCAGATGTTTTTCCTGAGGAGTTGCCAGGGATTCCCCCTGAGAGAGAGGTGGAGTTTGGTATCGATTTGTTGCCTAGTACCACTCCTATCTCTATTACTCCCTATCAAATGGCACCTGCTGAGTTGAGAGAGTTGAAGGTACAGTTGCAGGAGTTGTTGGATAAAGGGTTTGTTCACCCTAGTGTGTCTCCGTGGGGAGCACCTGTTTTGTTTGTGAAGAATAAGGATAGTACCTTAAGATTATGCATTGATTATAGGCGGTTGAATAAGGTGACCATAAAGAACAAGTATCCTTTTCCTAGGATAGATGATATCTTTGATCAGTTGAAGGGAGCAGCAGTATTCTCTAAGATTGATTTGAGTTTAGGGTACCATCAGTTGAGAGTCAGAGAGGAAGATGTGCCTAATATAGCTTTTCGTACAAGGTATGGGCATTATGAGTTCTTGGTGATGCCTTTTGGGTTGACAAATGCACCAGCAGTTTTTATGGATTTGATAAATAGTGTGTTTAAACCCTATCTAGATCAGTTTTTGGTGGTTTTTATTGATGATATTTTGGTGTATTCGCATAACGAGGAGGATCATGACAAGCATTTGCGGATTTTATTATAGACTTTGAGAGAGAAGCAGTTGTATGCTAAGCTATCTAAGTGTGAGTTTTGGCTTGATCAAGTGACTTTTCTCGATCATGTGGATTCAGCAGAGGGTATAAGAGTTGATCCGAGTAAAGTTGAAGCTATTTTGTATTGAAGTACACCAAAGATAGTGACTAAAGTTAGAAGTTTTTTGGGTTTGGCAGGCTATTATCGATGGTTTGTGAAAGGTTTTTCTATGATAGCTACTCCACTCACCAGATTACTTCGAAAAGTAGTTAGATTTGTGTAGACAGATTGGTGTCAAGGAAGCTTTGAGCAGTTGAAGGAGATGTTGACTCAAGCTCCTGTTCTTACCTTGCCTGTGGAAGATAAACCATATGTGATTTACAGTGATGCTTCACATAGTGGTTTAGGTTGTGTTTTGATGCAAGAAGGTAGAGTCATAGCTTATGCTTCTCGTCAGTTGAAGCTAGATGAGCTGAATTACCCGACGCATGATTTGGAGTTAGCAGCTATTCTTTTTGCTTTAAAGATTTGACGACATTACCTTTATAGGGAGAAGTGTTTCATTTATACGGATCACAAGAGTTTGAAATACCTAGGTGTTCAAAGAGAGCTGAATCTTCGGTAGAGACGGTGGTTGGAGTTGATTAAAGACTATGACTGTTTGATTGATTATCATCCTGGCAAGGCAAATGTAGTTGCTGATGCCTTGAGTTGGAAGTCTTTGGCAAGTTTTACTGCTTATTCGCTCTCGTTGCTTGTTGAGTTGAAAGCGTTACATGCTAGTTTCGAGCCTTGTGATGATGGTGCTTTGTTGGCTCAGTTGCAAATGAGACCGGTATTGTTAGAGCATATTAGAGAGGCTCAATTGGTAGATGAGAAAATCTAGAAAGTTGTATCGGATTGCAAAAAGGGGAGAGCCGAGATTTTCTTGCGAGGAATGATGGCAGTCTTTGGCACAAAGATAGATTTTGTGTTCCTAATGATGAAAGATTGAAAAAGATTATTTTGGAGGAAGCACATCAGTCGGCTTTTGCTATGTATCCTAGGAGTACTAAGATGTATCATGATTTGAAGCAATATTATTGGTGGTCTGGTATGAAGTGGGACATAACAGAGTTTGTATCCAAATGTCTCACTTGTCAGAGAGTGAAGGCCGAGCACCAAGTTCCTTCGGGGTTGCTCCTAAATGAAAATGGGAATGAGTAACGATGGATTTTGTGATTGGTTTGCTGTTAACTCAGAAAAAGCATGATGCAATCTGGGTGATTGTTGATCGGTTGAAGAAGACAACCCATTTTCAATTGGAATGGACTATTCTCTTGAGAAGTTGGATGAGCTGTATATTAGTGAGATAGTAAGATTGCATGGAGTCCTAATCTCTTTGGTGCTGGATTGAGATCCCCGATTTACTTCTAGATTTTAGAAAAGTTTGCATGATGCTTTGGGTTCTTGGTTGCATTTTAGCACTGCTTTCCATCCTCAGACATATGGGCAGTCAGAGAGAGTGATATAGATTTTAGAGGATACGTTGAGAAACTGTGTCATTGATTTCTTTGGGAGTTGCCACATATTCTTGCCATTGATTGAATTTGCCTATAACAAGTCATTAATCCAGTATTAAAATGGCACCTTATGAGGCATGTGAGCGGGGATTTTTGCCCCCACTCCTGGTGGAATGGTTCTTGTGACTTCAGCACTGTTTAGGCTCGGGGCCTTAGAGAACACGAACCTAAGTCTGGAGAAAAAGGATTCGCCACCCGGACGGGCCGGAAAAAAGAAAGGGGTGGATGACTTGATTCCTAAGGAATCCCCAACCCCCTAATGGGTTCGAAAAGTTGGGTACGTGTGGGGAAGGTGAGAAATGGTCCAGCACCCCCACAACGCCCGATTCATTAGAACCGGCCTCCTTTACAGGTCTTAATATTATAAAATTCTTAAGTATAATAATATTATCCATATTACACACAATAATTAAAAGTAAGCATCATTATAATAAAATCAAAGTAATGTCCAAACAAAGCAAATAAATGGACACCCATCCAAGGATGGAAACATGTCCTTACATCACATGCCTAAATAGGACACCCACCGAAAGGTAGAAACATGCCCTTTACATAGGTTTTAAAATAGAAAAGCAAATTAAATTACATGATGTTTAACTAATGAGGTACCCACCAAGTGAAACATACCTCTTACAACTTTTGGAAATCTAAATTAATTGATAAGAATAAATAATCATTCCTCATAAATAAATCATTCATGAAAGCTATTAATCAAAATAGAAAATAAATATCCATCCATGATAAATTAAATAAATCAAGTATTGAAATTAAATAAATTAAAGCACAAGAGATAAATCAAAGTATAATTAAGTATAAAATTAAATAAAGCAAACAAAAGTCCAATTATAGCTACTGTGACTTTTTATGGAATTAAAATAGAATAGGGTTTTATGTTTTAAAAGGTTGGTAAGACTCTTTGATTAACTAAATTAATATTTGAATGGTGAAATCATGAAACTAGGGTTTTAGACACTTTAAAATACTTTTGATTCATGGTTTTAAATGGTAATTTCAAGCTACTATGTAAAATTTAAAGTATTTGTGTTTTATGGTTTTTTTAATGTTTTAAAGGATTAGGGCTTAGAAAAAAATTAAGATTTAAGGTTTTAAAGGAGTTAAAGTTTAATATTTTAGGTTTAGAAGTTGAATTAGGGTTTTAGTGTTTTAGAATTTGGGTCTCGGGTGATGAATTTGAATTAGGGTTTAGAAAAACAATTTGATGATTTCATGAGATTTTATAAGTTTAAACAAAAAAAATTAAAGTTTTTATAAATAAAAAAGATTTATATAATTGGAAAAAGTATTTTAGGGTTTTTTTTTATAAGAAACAGAATATGTTTTAAGAGTTTACATAATTTGGAAAGTAAATTGGAATTTTGGGGTTTTGAAGAAATAAAATTAATAACTTTAAATTCTTTGGGAAATAAAGCAACGGATTAATGTTTTTAACTTTAAAAAAACTCAATTAAAGTTCAAAGGTTTTTAATTTTGAATAACACAATTTCCTAATTTTAGCTACTGTGTAAAAAACAATTAAAGAAAATCAATTAACACATACCTTCTTTTGATGATTCCTCTAAAAAACAATTCTTCTTGGATGAACTAGCTCCAAAGACAAACCTTTTTTGCCTTTGAATTCCTTAAATCATGATGCTGCTCCTTTAAAAATCAATTGAATTCAATTATTGCTTTTCCACTTCACTTTCGGATTCAAATTCTCAAAGCTACTGTGAAATTTTTCCTCCCTCAATTTGGTTGCCTTTAGTCCTTATTTATAGAGGTCTTTCTATGTATATTCCTTATTATGCATGGCAAGTAATATTAATAAGAAAAGGAAACCAAAACCTAATTAAATTAGGTTTTGAGAAATTTTGCGTTGGAAAAAATTGCGCTGCTGAAAAAAATTACCGCTGAAAAAATGCGCTGGCGAAAAAATTCTACCGCAGGAATTTGCGGCAGCGGGGAACCTAGTGGGCATGCCAGCGACTCGCCTGTAGGAAAATTCCTGCGGGTGAAATAGAAAATCTATTTCGTTCGCAGGAAAATCCTGCAAGCGAAATAGAAAAACTATTTCGCCCCGCAGGAAATTCTTGCGGTCAAAATGCCCGTGGGTCCGCGCGATGATTTTTTCATCACCAATTTTTTCGACTCTGATTTTTATTTTTATTTTTATTTTTTGACTTTTATTTGTTTATTTTCATTTTTTATTAATAAAAATTAGATACTAAAGCAAAAATTATTTAATAAAAATTATTTTGGACCAATTAGACAACAAAAATCATTTTGGACTAAATAAAACATATTGGACCGGATTGGGTCAAAAATTAAGGATCAACAGTTTGCCCCCTGCTTGAATGATATGAAACCTTAGTGAAAGAGAGTGAAAAGCGATAAGACTTAATTTTTGATGTTTTGGGTTCTGGACCCGAGAGATTTGGACACTCGATCCTAAACTAGACTTGGATACTCGATCCTATCTGGATTTGGATACTCGATCCTAGACTAGATTCGGATACTCGATCCTAACTGGATTTGGATACTCGATCCTAAATTGGATTTGGATACTCAACCCTAAATTGGATTGGGATACTCGATCCTAACTAGATTTGGATACTTGATCCTAACTTGGATTCGGATACTCGATCCTAAACTTGATTGGGATACTCGATCCTAACTGGATTTGGATACTCGATCTGAAATCGAATTTGGATACTTGATCCTAAATTGGATTTGGATACTCGATCCTAAACTTGATTGGGATACTCGATTCTAAATGGATTTGGATACTCGATCCTAAACTGGATTTGGATACTCGATCCTAAATTGGATTTGGATACTCGATCCTAACTAGATTTGGATACTCGATCCTAAACTAGATTCGGATACTCGATCCTAAACTCGATTTGGATACTCGATCCTAAACTGGATTTGGATACTCGATCCTAAATGGATTTGGATACTCGATCCTAAATTGGCTTTGGATACTCGATTCTAAACTAGATTTGGATACTCGATCCTAAACTTGATTTGATTTGGGTACTTGGACCTAAGCTTGAATTGATTTGGGTACTTGGACCCGAGAATGGGTACTTGGACCCGAGCTTGGGTACTTGGACCCGAAAATGGATGCTTGGACCCGAGCTTGGGTACTTGGACCCGAAAATGGATGCTTGGACCCGAGATTGAGTTTGACTGACCTTTTATCATTTGAGGAGTCTGATTGCTCCGGCTGTTTTATGCATTGTGATTCTTCACCCTCATAATGGATCTTCATCCTTGGAAATTGGGTCTTGAGATCCTTGAAAATGAATCTTCATCTTTTAACATCGGGTCTTCACCCTTGCAAATGGATCTTCATCCTTTGAGATTAGGTCTTTACCCTTGAAACATGGGTCTTTATTCATTGGAGGTCAGGTCTTTACCCTGACTTCAACATTTTTAGCTGGATTGGTCTTTTGTCTTTTGCATCTTCATTCTTTTGAGAGTTCTAATGTTCCATTCTTTTGTTTTTCCTTTTTGCAAAAAATTAGCTATTTTAATTGGACCTTATATCCTCTCCTTGCCCCCCCTGTGTGGCAAAATATTTGTAAGTGAGTTTAAAAATATTTGGTATATAAACTCAAAAAATTGAAAAGGAGAAACTTTGCCCCCTGTGTAGGCTTAAACCAAAGATTTTATCCATGCAAGCTTTCATTGATGTTTTTGCCGTCTAGTTCCTTGCACAAGCACATATTTCTTCTCTTTGCAAAATTACTGGAGCTTTCTCAAGCAATGGGCTTTCCATGCCCCCTGATTTGACATCTTCTTTTGATTCTTCACTTCACAGAGTGTTCACTGTTCACTTTGATAAAGAATAGACAATACAAGATAAGAAAGTGCGATGTGATATGCTCATGTATACATGATATGCATGAATAATACTTACAATCATTCGACTCACAGACCGAGGTGATTAGTTGAAGTGTTCTCATTGGTTCTCTTTTGACGCTTGTTCAAGTATTGCATTGGAATGATCAAACGCTTTGCATTTGTGGCTTTTATCTTCAAGATGTTGAGAACATGAGTGGTGGAGGCCCCAAGCAGTAGAGTCAAAGATTCATCTATTTTGAACTATGTCTCAGCATGTTAGTTGATAGGAGGTTCAACATACTTCCCTTAACTTGAAGGCTTTGTATGACAAAACACACATTTTTTTTAATTGAATTTTAATTTTGAAATCAAATGTTGGCTTTGCCAAATTAATGTCAATGTACCTCAGGACTTGATTTTTTCAAATTAACATATCTATAACATGACAACCCTAGTTACCATACTAAACTCAAGAATCATTTCTATTTAAGCAAGAATTGGTGCACTTCAGATAGGCACATACACATTACTCGGCCAAAGGTCTCATTTGAGGTTAAATATTGTCTATCTTATATGCATGCTTATCCAAACTATCTCCACTAATAGACTCTACCTACCAAGAGAGATCAATAGGTCTTTGATAGGCTTGAAATGGGGTCTATAAGGGACACAGGTTTAAGTGAAGGCCATTTTGAGATAGGAGCTGATGTGACACAATGGACAAACCTTCACACTATAAATTTCTTGTTGGAACTTTAGACAGTTGGGAGCAATCTTTCTAGACTCCAAATTAATTTTGTCTTCTTGGCATTAATTCTACATCTTGGTTAGGATAGTCTTTGCCCTTGCAAAAAGTTTAAGACTCAAATTTGTTTCCTTTCTTCTTTTCCCTTTTCTTTCTTTTTATTTTTCTCACTCTTCCCTTTCTTTGCGCATTTTATCATATTGTCCTTCTTCCTTGTAGGACTGTCAAGTACAAAACTTTTAAGTACTGGATGGTCTTTCTCCTTTTCCTCTGATTTTGATCAAATCTTTAATTGGGTTGGACCAATTCAAGTTAATCCGTCCTTGTAAACCAGATGGAAGCCTTTGGTTGTCTTAGGTAAAAGAGAACTCAGTTGGCTTTTTGAGCCGCCTTTTTAGGTTTTCTTTTTTTTTTCTTTTTTCTTTTTCTTTTCCTTTTCTTTTGTCTTTTTTGTTTTTTTTCCCTTCTCTTTTTTGTTTGATTCATTCATTTTTTTTAGCTCAAACTGAGTTGTCTTGTTTGTACCACCTTGCGCTTCCAATAATGGATGAGGAGAGTAACATAAATCTTCATTAACTGGGATAAACCATTTGTTACTTTAATATTGTCTTGATATATTAGAGATATTAGGAAAACTTCAACTACCCTTTTGGTCTTGAAAAATTCAACTATCTTCATGGTCTTGAAACTTCAACTATCCTCATATCTTGACTAATCATTGCTTTCTTTGATCTTCTTGCCTATTCATCTTAAGTGATCATAAGACTTGTCAAAAGTATCACAATAGCTCAGGTAGGTTATTGGGGTTTGTAAGCCAATGAAAAGAAAGCTAAAATTTTATGAAGGCTCAAAGAGACAACTAGGGATTGATATTTAATAGGTAGATACTAGTTGTTGGCTAAGCAAACAATGCCTAGATCATTTCTCTCTTAAATAAGTAGAGTTCAATTTCACCTCAAAAACTTGTCAAAACATGTTCTAAGACTGACTAGGACCTAGACAAAGGTAATTATGCAGGAGCGCTCTCTAAGTAAGCATACACAACTCAATGCTATAGAGCAATTCCCTCACCTAGTAAAGTCATTCAAGTCATGATGGCTAGACACAGTAATTTATGAATTATCAAGCTAGATTCCTCATTGGTTGAGCACCAAAATGAACAAAGACCAACAAAAAATTTTGATGAAAGTAATTTATTCAAGCAACTTTAAATTTGAAAAACACGATAGTTCCAATTAAAGAAAGTAAAATTGAAAAGCAACATTCAAGATAAGGAAAGTTTGTTGAATTTAAGCTTCTTTTCCCTTCACATTTTCAATATTTCCATCTTGAAAGGATGATAAAACAAAATCTTCTTCTAGTCCTTTTCCCACCATGAAGGTTGCCGGTGGAGGTACTCTTTCGAACTTAGGCAAAGGGTTGTTCTTGGTATTGGGCTTATCCGGCTCGGCTAGCTTACCACTGTCGATTAAATCTTGGATCTCATGCCTTAGATGGGCACATTTATCTGTTTAATGCCCTTGCATTTGGTGAAATTAACAGAAGGCCTCGGCATTGAAGTTTGGTAGCAATGGATTATGTAACGGTCGAGGAGCTAACGGTTGCAACAACCCTTTCTTTTGCAGCTTGCTAAAAATCAAAGATAAAGGTTTCCCCAATTCTAAGAATTGTCTTTTATTTCCTTGACCGGTCATATTAACATCAACTTCTTTTTGCGATCTTTGATTTCCGGATTGGTAATTCCCTTTCTCATTCCTTTTTATTGAAAAGTGATTCTTCTCTCTTTCCCACTCTTCAATTTGCAGACCAGCTTGGAGAAGATCTTTGAAATACCTTATAAGGGTGTGAGACATCCTTTCACAGAGATTGGGAAAGACACCTCTCACAATCATCCTTATTTGATTGGATTCATCGGGCCTCTTCTTGAATAAAGCGGCCTTGTTTCTCCATCTCTTGACATAATCTACAAAATTCCCATTCGGCCTTTGCCTGATGGACTCCACTTCCATCAAGGTAACTTCCAATCTCAACATTATATCCATATTGTTGGATGAAGGCTTTGTAAAGCAGATCCCAACTCTTTTATGTTCCATCATCTAAGGCACTGAACCAATTTTGGACAACAGGGTCCAATGAGAGCATAAAGTACCTTAGGGTTTGAGCCTTAGTAGCTCGGGCAGACTGCATGGCAGTGATGTATTGCTTCACGTGAAGATGAGGATTTCCGGTGCCATTGTACTTAGCAAAGGAAGGCATCTTGAATTTGTAAGGGACCTCTTCATCTTGTTCAAATAGTTTATCGATCTCAGACATCTCTTCGGTTTTCAGCTTCTTCTCAAATTTCTTTTCTAAATCAGCAATCATCTTTTCAATAGTTACCTTCTCAACAGCCTTCGGTTTTTTCTTCTTTTCTTGAACATCTTGGTAGTATTGAGCCCAATCATCATCATCATCAATGATCACCTTTTCATCATCAAAAACCACTTCACTAACTTTAGTCTTCCCTTTGTCCCTTGGTTTCTTGGTGCTAGTAGATGCCTCGGCATGGTTCTCTAAGATTGCAGTCAACTGGTTCTTCATGGTCTCAGCTAGGGCCTCTTTGATTTCTTCCATCTTGGCATTGAGGGCCTCATCCACCATCCTTTGAATTTGTTCGAGCTCCATTGTTTTTGGTGAGCAAGTGATTGAGTCGTTGCTAGATACTTTGTCTCCGGCGTAGGTCAGATTGTTTAAGCTTTGGAACTATCATAATCAAAGGCTGTGAGCCAGAGAGGATCAATGATATGAGATGCAAATGTATGCATGTATGCATGTATGCACAAACAATAGATAAACAAGGATGAATAGGGCGTTCCTTCCAACCTTATAACATCCACACACAAATGGGGAGTCTCTTTTCCTAGGTATATGGTTAACAAAATACCAACATAGGGTATCTTGTTTTCGAATAATCCCTTGGACGTTTCAACCAATAGTTATATTTTTGAAAATGGAAATCCATTCATAGTAATTCCCATTAATTAGGTTTTAATCCATTCAGCCAACTATAGTAGCTTTTATGCTACATTTGATGAAAAAGAAATTAAGAGGTTTATTATAAATAGATTTCTCACTTGAAAAAGGAAACTAATGATTCATGCCAAAACAAGCCCATGATTAATTTATTCTTAGTGCAAACTAGGCCCACAATTGATTTTTGGTATTTCATAATTGACCTAAATATTTTTGCAAGCTCTTTGTAACAAAAGGTTGGGTGAAAATAGTTTTGTTTCTAAGCCCATTGTAAAAGATTTTAGAAAAATGGATTTTGGGATTAGTATTTGGGCCATGGGCCAAAGAATTTTTGATTTGTTTTTAGAAAAGTTTTATGTCCAAAGACCATCTTGAAAAATTTTGAAAATAGTTTTGGTCTTTTGGATTTTAAAGAAAAATTTATTTTGAGCTCACAATATACTTAGGTCATATTAGAAAAAAACCAAATAAGCCATGATTTAGACTAAGATAAACTAACCATAGCCAAACAATATGCATTTGGGGTAAAACCTAAGGAAAGTAACTAGGCCAATTACATGAGCTTTAGTCTTTGGGTTAAAAGGCTTAGGTTCCCATAGCAAGTATATACCAAACGGTACGAGGCTATGAGTGGTTATGCCATGCTCGATCTCCATACCTTGAGTGAAAGTATGGTATCCCTAACATAACATAACACGGGTAACACGGACGTCCTAACTCACGCACACGATGCAATCTAAGATGATGCAATGGATAATATCATTATAAGAAAGAATAGAATAATATAAAGACTAATGGAATCAACTTCTCTTATCCCTAGTGGAGTCGCCACTGTGAGAGGGGATTTTCGTCCCCACTCCCGGTGGAATGGTTCTTGCGACTTCGGCACTGTTTAGGCTCGGGGCCTTAGAGAACACGAACCTAAGTCAGGAGAAAAATGGAGTCGCCACCCAGACGGTCTGGGAAAAAGAAAGGGGTGGATGACTCGATTCCTAAGGAATCCCCAACCCCCTAATGGGTTCGGAAAGTTGGGTACGTGTGGAGAAGGTGAGAAATTGCCCAGCAACCCCACAACGACCGGTTCATTGGAACCGGCCTCCTTTACAGGTCTTAATATTATAAAATTCTTAAGTATAATAATATTATCCATATTACACACAATAATTAAAAGAAAGCATCATTATATTAAAATCAAAGTAATGTCCAAACAAAGCAAATAAATGGACACCCATCCAAGGATGGAAACATGTCCTTACATCACATGCCTAAATAGGACACCCACCGAAAGGTAGAAACATGCCCTTTACATAGGTTCTAAAATAGAAAAAGAAAATTAAATTACATGATGTTTAACTAATGAGGTACCCACCAAGTGAAAACATACCTCTTAAAACTTTTGGAAATCTAAATTAATTGATAAGAATAAATAATCATTCATCATAAATAAATCATTCATCAAAGCTATTAATCAAAATAGAAAATAAATATCCATCCATGATAAATTAAATAAATCAAGTATTGAACTTAAATAAATTAAAGCACAAAGTATAAATCAAAGCATAATCAAGTATAGAATTAAATAAAGCAAACAAAAGTCCAATTATAGCTACTGTGGCTTTTTATGGAATTAAAATATATTAGGGTTTTATGTTTTAAAAGGTTGGTAAGACTCTTTGATTAACTAAATTAATATTTGAATGGTGAAATCATGAAACTAGGGTTTTAGACACTTTAAAATACTTTTGATTCATGGTTTTAAATGGTAATTTGAAACTACTGTGTAAAATTTAAAGTATTTGTGTTTTATGGTTTTTTTAATGTTTTAAAGGATTAGGGTGTAGAAAAAATTAAGATTTAAGGTTTTAAAGGAGTTAAAGTTTAATATTTTAGGTTTAGAAGTTGAATTAGGGTTTTAGTGTTTTAGAATTTGGGTCTCGGGTGGTGAATTTGAATTAGGGTTTAGAAAAACAATTTGATGATTTCATGAGATTTTATAAGTTTAAACTAAACAAATTAAAGTTTTTATAAATAAAAAGGATTTATATAATTGGAAAAAGTATTTTAGGGTTTTTTTATAAGAAACAGAATATGTTTTAAGACTATACATAATTTGGAAAGTAAATTGGAATTTTGGGGTTTTGAAGAAATAAAATTAATAACTTTAAATTCTTTGGGAAATAAAGCAACGGATTAATGTTTTTAGCTTTAGAAAAACTAAATTAAAGTTCAAAGGTTTTTAATTTTGAATAACACAATTTTCTAATTTTAGCTACTGTGTAAAAAATAATTAAAGAAAATCAATTAACAGATACCTTCTTTTGATGATTCCTCCAAAAAACAATTCTTCTTGGATGAACTAGCTCCAAAGAAAAACCTTTTTTTTCCTTTGAATTCCTTAAATTGTGATGCTGCTCCTTTAAAAATCAATTGAATTCAATTATTGCTTTTCCACTTCACTTTCGGATTCAAATTCTCAAAGCTACTGTGAAATGTTTTCTCCCTCAATTTGGTTGCCTTTGGTCCTTATTTATAGAGGCCTTTCTATGTATATTCCTTATTATGCATGGAAAGTAATATTAATAAGAAAAGGAAACCAAAACCTAATTAAATTAGGTTTCAAAAATTTTGCGTCGAAAAAAATTATGCTGCCGAAAAAAATTGCAGCTGGAAAAAATGCGCTAGCAAAAAAATTTTATCGTAGGAATCTGTGGTAGCGGGGAACCCAGTGGGCCTACGAGCGATGCGGGCGAGCTATTTCACCCGCAGGATTTTCCTGCAGGCGAAATAGTTTGGGTTGTTTCGCCCACAGGAAATTCTTGAGGGCGAAATGCCCACGGGCCCGCGCGATTTTTTTTATCACCGATTTTTTCGACTCTGATATTTATTTTTATTTTTATTTGTTAATAAAAATTAGATACTAAAGCAAAAATTATTTAATAAAAATTATTTTGGACCAATTAGACAACAAAAATCATTTTGGACTAAATAAAACATATTGGACCGGATTGAGTCAAAAAGTAAGGGTCTACAAGGCATTGTATGGTAGAAGATGCATAATGCCTCTATATTGGGATGAGGTTGGAGAAGGTATGTTATTTGGTCCTAATTTGATTAAAGAAATGAAAGAGAAAATAAAGATAATTCGGGATCAGTTAAAAACAGCCTCAGATCGACATAAATCATATTCAAATTTGAAGAGAAGAGACATTCAGTTCAGTATTGGAGATAAAGTATTTTTGAAAGTCTCTCCTTGGAAGAAAATTTTGAGATTTGGCCGCAGAGGAAAATTGAGTCCTCGTTTCATTGGACCTTATGAGGTACTGGAAAGAGTTGGACCAGTTGCCTATCGTCTTGCTTTGCCGCCTGAATTGGATCGAATTCACAATGTCTTCCATATTTCTATGTTGAAGAGGTACAGATCAGACCCATCGTACGTTTTGTCAGTGGAATCTATTATGGTGAGTCCAGATCTGACTTATGAAGAAGAACCAATGGCTATTTTGGCACATGAAGTGAAAGAGTTGAGAAATAAGAAGGTTCCACTTGTGAATGTTCTTTGGAAGAATCATGCTAAGGAAGAGGCAACTTGGGAGAGTGTGCAAGTGATGCGAGATCAGTATCCCCAGCTATTCTAGACTTGAGAATAAGTAATTTTGAGAATGAAATTTATTTATAGAGGGAGAGAATTGTAATATCCCAAATAATACCCTAAAATTTTGGAAATGTTAATTGTTGAAATGGAATTAAATGATTAGAGTGTATATATGATTAAGTGGAAAGATAGGAGAAAGGGAAGTGTGTATATGTTGTATATATGAAGATATATACAACATATACTAGTCAACAAGTTGAGTTGGTCAAATGATATATTTAATTATTTAAAATAGAAATTAAATGTTAGTGGAAGATGACATTTGATATTTATAATATTATAATAATTTAATTACTTGGTGGAGATTAAAAGAGAGTTTTTTTTTTTTTGCGGTTTAAGAGGTTTGTGAGTAGTGAGTGGTTTGACTTTTCATCATCTTCTTCTTTCTTCTCCAAGAGTCCGGCCATCACCGTTAGCAAAGGAAAAGAGGTTTTGTTCCTTCCTAACTCAAGCAATTGAAGGATTTTGGTGCGCGCGAGCTGTGCTATAGCAATACCGCAAGTGCACGGGTCACCCAAGTAATAAAGTAGTGAGTGAGTTATCGTTCCACTGAGGACAAGGCCAAGTACTAGTGCAAATCTTAACTGTTGTTTAGCGAATTAATATTTTTGTGAAGTTTTGTAATTGAAGACAATTAACTTAAATAAATGAAAGCAAAGATAAATTGTGTGTTGTTTAAAAAGTTTTGATGGTAATGATACTATCCAGATATTGAATCCCCCTAGCCACAATTACATTACATGATAGAGTTGAATTGGCATTCCTCTAACTTAGACTAAAACCTCTCTCGAGTGAATTAATCCCTAATCACTAAGTAGAGTGCCAGAATCTCTTCTCAAACACAATTAAATAGATCTTGCATTAAGAATAAGGAACTATAAACCAAAGGATCTTATAAGTCTATCTCTAGCACCCCAATCAATCCTCAACCCTTATTAGTAATCAATTCATATCAAGCTTTCTCAAGTCAATAATATGAAAATGGTAACCAATCAATAAGCATTCTATCATCAATTGGAAATAATCATTAAGCATCAAAAGAATAAAACAACTCCATCAATTAAAATCATTCAATCATACAAATAAGCTAGGGTTCTTCAATATCTAGATAGGGAAAGAATTAGTTCATGTTCAATACACTTAATACAACAATAACAACAATAACATTCAAATACATAAAAGAAGAAAATAGAAAAACCCCTTTCAATGTAGCTTCTTCAATCTCCAGGAGCTGCCAATGGAAGATGGAGATGCTGGAGAGGATGGAAATGGAGGATGAAGATGAAGAGTCAAGGAAAGTGTCACTCCCTCCTTGCCAAAAATGTGTATGCCCAGCCTCCTCCTCTCAAACCTCTCTTCTCTGCCTCTGTTCTCTGTTTCTCTGCAGAAACCTCCCAGCAGAACCCTCTGCAGAAGCCTTTTTTTTCTTCTTCCTCTTCTTCTCATTTTATTTCCCTCCAAAGCTCCAAGCCCATGCTTTCCAACTCACACCAGCTCACACCACTATCCCTTGTTCCCCATATCTTCTTTGTTTTGTATTTCTTTTGACAAGCATAATGTTTTGTTCCCCACTTTGTTCCTTAACCCATGCAAAAGAATCCATCTTTTTATAGGTGACACGGCCAAGCCATGAATGGCTTGGCCGTGTCTCTTATTTTTCTTTGGGACACGGCCAAGCTAGTTGTCCATGTCCATCACTGCCCTTTCTTTCTTTCTTTCTTTCTTTGTTCTCTTTGTTCTTTAGGGGGTGACAAGGCCAAGCTTGACACGGCCACTAGCTTGGCCTTGTTACTTGGGTGTGTCACCTTCTACTTCTTTTCTTTCCTTCTTTGCTTGGTTCTGGTCCTTTGGCTCAAAATGGGACACGGCCAAGCTTATGGCCGTGTCATGTGACACGGCCACTGTTTTGGGCGTGTCACCTGCCAGTGTCAGCTTCTGCCTTCATTTTCCCTTCTTTCTTAGTCTTCTTTGGTTTTCTTCCTTGGGTGAGACACGGTCAGTGGCTTGGCCGTGTCTCTTGGGTGTGTCAGCTACTGTCTTGGATTTCATTTGAGGGACACGGCCAAGCTTGCTTCGGCTTGGCCATGTCTTGCTTGCTTCATGCTTTTTCTTCATTATTTTGATCATCCAAGGGAGTTTTTGCACTTTGACCTAAAACAAACACTTAAAACAAACTTTAAACCGAAATCAAATGAAACATTAACTAAAAACACATAGAAATCATACTAAAAACAAGTATAAAAATGCTCTTATCAGATTTCAAGAGATCAAGTTAGAGTTTTAAGGATTTTTCTTCATATTTGGTAAGTTTCCAACTTGTTTCTTTGATTTCTTTTGAGTTTGTGTATATGAGTTTGGTGGATGGTTGGTGTAGTTGTGTATGGTTGATTTTGGTGTATTTGAAGTTGTTTTGTCTTGTTAACTTTGATTTTTGGGGTTATATTTAAGAGAAAGGGTTAATTTTGGTGAAGGAAACAAGAGTTGTGGGTGGTGTAAGTTTGAGTTATGAAATATGGTTGTTATTGTGTTTTGATGTATGTAATTGAGTTGTTTTGATGTTTATGCATGTTTATTATGGTATACTGATGGTTTTGGTTAAGTTTGTTTGGAGTGGAAAAGGGTAAAAGAAAGATGTTTGTTGTATGTGGCATTTTTTATGTCGATTTTAGGTTTTTGGCCTGACACGTCCAGTAACACGACCATGTCTTTAGGTGTGTTGTTGGTTTTGTTTTCAGTGTGGGTGACACGAGCAGTGACATGCCCATGTCACTGAGCGTGTCACAGTGTGTCACAACTTCTGTGTAATACTAGTATTGACACATCTAGTGACACGCCCATGTCACTGAGCGTGTTACAGCTACTATGTTGTTGGAGGATTGACACGTCCAGTGACATGCCCATGTCATTGAGCATGTCACAGCTTCTGTGTTGGAGGAGGATTGACATGTGCAGTAACACGCCCATGTCACTATTGTGGGTTTAGGGTCCAGGGACATGCCCGTGTTGTTGAGTGTGTCATGTGTAGAGTTTGCCCTGGATAGTTCTCTTTCTTATTTTTCTTATGTGTATCACTAAGTGAGTATTTAAAATCACATTTGGATTAGGTTTTGAAGAGATTTGAGTTACCCCATTCTAAGTGTTGAAGGATTCTTGGAATAGGAGATTGGAATTGGTGTTTGTTGCTCTTAGAGGTAAGTACAAACCTTACATGATTGAATACATTTACATGACTTTGGGACTTAACACATTTAGTTGGAAAATGTGTTAAGTTACCTATTATATTGTTGGTGTATGAGAATGGTGTTATGATTTGCATTATGAAAACTATTTGAAATATATGTTGAGGATTCAAAGTATATGAATAATGTAATTTGTTATGTATACCCTGATGATGATATGTAAAGCCATTGGTGATGGCTATATTAATATAAATGGGATATTCGAGGTATTGTGCTTATGATGATTATGAGAAAATGAGAAAGGATTTGATAATGAAATTATGAAAGAATTGTGTTCCTAGTATGTTATTCAATTTTCAAAGTTTTGATGTTGGTGGCATGCCTAAAAGTAACAATCCCTTGAAGCTGGGTTGGGCTTGGTCCTTGAAGCCTAGTTGGGTGATGCTGTGCTCCCCTTGAAGCTGGGTTGGGCCTAGTCCTTGCAGCCTAGTTGGGATGTTACAAATGAGGTAATCCTCATTGTGATAATGATTCACCTTCGGGCTAGATAAATGTGATTATTGGACCAAAGCAGTAACTCTGAAATTTGAATGACATATTAGATTCTTTTGGGCCCATGCTTGTCTTTTCTTTAATGTGAATTATGAATAATGGAACAATTGAACAATGTAATGAGATTTAACGTTATGAAATATGATATCCTTGAAAGTTTGACATTGGCATTACATTTGAATCATATTTTTATCAAGGTTTGTGCCACTAAGCTTCTGGCTTAGCGCGATTGTGATTTATCGCGCAGGTGATAGGGTAGATTCGGTTGAGCCGAAAACTTCAGCTAGACTGAGTTGAGTCTAGGCTTGTGATCCCTTGTGAAGTGTTGATTTTGTACTTCAAGATCAGAAACGAACTACGAGCATGTATAAATTCTATATTTTTGTACTTATTGATTTTGATGTATACCTATGTATATTCCACTGCTTATTAAATAAATGTTTTAGATAAACTTTTGGGTAGTGAAGATATATATATACGTATTTTAACAAGGGATGTTTTATTTATTACTTTCTATAATATAAGTTAAATGTTTTAAGTTTACTCAGATTGACTTATGATGATTTTATGTTAAAGTTTAGAGATCAGTTTGTTTTAAATGGATTGTGGCATTCTTGTATCCGGTATACGTATATCACATATTGTGGGTGTATGTGGTGTACGTATATTGGATATAGGGGTGTTACAATAAATCCTACTTTGTGAAGGTATAAGAAGATAGAAATATGCATGGGCAAATGCATGACCATGCCAGTAATCATGCACATCACTGCTTGAATTATTTTTAAAGTTTTGAAGAACAAAAGTATGCATAGCCAGATGCATGACCATGTGAATGGTCATAATCTCCTGTCAAAGTTTTAAGGACACAAGTATATGCATGATCATGTGAATGATCATGCGCCTCAATGTTGAGATCTCGCAATTCTCAGCCAATGCTTGCAGTTTCTTCGCCAGCGAAATTTTTCCAAAGTAATTTTTTCCGAAACCAAATTCTATTTGGATTTGGTTTCTTTTCCTAATTAATTTTAGTTTTCTTAAACAATTGGAAGTAGCCTTATAATTTTTCCTATAAATAACACTTTAAAACTCAGAATTAAGGATCGAAAAAAATTAGTGTGATCAAAAATTGAACTTTTGAACTTGGATTGGATCAGAGTAAAGAAAAGGCAGAAAACCCTAGCAAGAACATTACCAACAGGCAAGCAATCAACAATTCATCAAAGGCAGCAACCTTGCCTTTGACTTTGTTCATCCAGAAAGCAATGATGTAAGGACATGTTTCCATCTTCGGATGGGTGTCCATTTATTTGCTTTGTTTGGACATTGCTTTGATTTTAATATAATGATGCTTTATTTCAATTGTTGCGTGTAATATGGATAATATTGCTATACTTAAGAATTTTATAATTTTAAGACCTGCAAAGGAGGCCGGTTCCAATGAACCGGGCGTTGTGGGGGTGCTGGGCCATTTCTCACCTTCCCCACACGTACCCAACTTTTTGAACTCATTAGGGGGCTGGAGATTCCTTAGGAATCGAGTCATCACCCATTTCTTTTTCTCGGCCCATCTGGGTGGCGACTCTATTTTCTCCAAACTTAGGTTCGTGTTCTCTAAGGCCCTGAGCCTAAACAGTGCCGAAGTCGCAAGAACCATTCCACCGGGAGTGGGGGCGAAAATCCCCACTCAAAGTGGCTACCTCACTAGGGATAAGAGAAGTTGATTCCGTTAGTCTTTATATTATTCTATTCTTTCTTACAATAATATTATCCATTGCATCATATTAGATTGCATCGTGTGCGTGAGTTAGGACGCCTGTGTTAATCGTGTTGTATTATATAAGGGATACCATACTTTCACTCAAGGTATGGAGATCGAGCATGGCATAACCACTCATAGCCTTGTACCATTTGGTATATACTTGCTATGGGAACCTAAGCCTTTTAACCCAAAGACTAAAGCTCATGTAATTGGCCTAGTTACTTTCCTTAGGTTTTTACCCCAAATGCATGTTGTTTAACTATGGTTAATTTATCTTGGCTTAAATCATGGCTTATTTGGTTTTTTTCTTTTTCTAATATGACCTAAGTATATTGTAAGCTCAAAATAAATTTTTCTTTAAAGTCCAAAAGACCGAAACTATTTTTAAAACTTTTCAAGAGGGTCCTTGGACATAAAACTTTTCTAAAAACAAATCTAAAATTCTTTGCATACTCAGCCCAAAATCTATTTTTTCTAATTTTTTTTTATAATGGGCTTAGAAACAAAATTATTTTCATCCAAAAGAGCTTACAAATATTTAGGTCAATTATGAAATACCAAAAATCAATTGTGAGCCTAGTTTATACTAAGAATAAATTAACCATGGGCTTGTTTTTGGCATGGATCATTAGTTACTTTTTCAAGTGAGAAGTCTATTTATAATAAATCTCTTAATTTAGTTTTAATCCAATATAACATAAAAGCTACTTTAGTTGGTTAAATGGATTAAAACCTAGATAATGGGAATTATCATGAACTGATTTCCATTTTCGAAAATATAACTATTGGTTGAAACGTCCGAGGAAAATATTCAAAAATAAGATACCCCATATTGGTATTTTGTTAGCCATATACCTAGGAAAAGGGACTCGCCATTTGTGTGTAGATGTTATAAGGTTGGAAGGGACATTCTACTTATCTTTGCCTATTGTTTGTGCATACATGCATACATGCATGCATTTACATCTCATATCATTGATTCTTTCTGGCTCACAGCCTTGGATTACGACAGTTCAAAAGCTTACGATAATTCGACCAATGCCGGAGATGAAGAATCTAGCAACGACTCAATCAGTTGCTCACCAAAAGCAATGGAGCTCGAACAAATTCAAAGAATGGTGGATGATGCCCTCAATGCCAAGCCCTAGCTAAGACCATGAAGAACCAATTGACTGCAATTTTAGGAAATCATGCTGAAACATCTGCCAGCACTAAGAAGCTAAAGGACAAAGGGAAGAATAAAGTTGGTGAAGTGGTTTTTGATGACGAAAAGGTGATCATTGATGACGATGATGATTGGGCTCAATACTACCAAGATCATCAAGACAAGAAGAAAGAACCAAAGATTGTTGAAAGATCAACTATGGAGAAAATCGAAACTTCTGAAGTTGAAAAGATGATTGCGGACTTAGAAAATAAATTTGAGAAGTAACTAAAAATCGAAGAAATGTCCAAAGTTGACAAATTATTTGAGCTAGACGAAGAAGTTCTGTACAAGTTCAAGATGCCATCCTTTGCAAAGTTTTATGGAATTAGAAATCCTCACCTCCATGTAAAGTAGTATATCACTGCTATGCAGTCTGTCCTAGCTACTAAGGCTCAAACTCTAAGGTACTTCATGCTCTCACTGGACCCTGTTATCCAAAATTGGTTCAATACCTTAGATGATGGCACACAAAAGAATTGGGATCTGCTATACAAGGCTTTCGTCCAACAATATGGATACAAAGTCAAGCTTAAAGTTACCTTAATGGATAAAGATCCATATTTCAAAGGGTGAAGACCCGAAGTCCAAAGGATGAAGATCCATTTTCAAGGGTGAAGACCCAATTTTCAAGGATGAAGATCCATTTTCAAAGGTGAAGACCTGATTCCAAGGATGAAGATCCAATTTAAAGGATGAAGATCCAATTTCAAGGGTAAATACCTGACGTCCAAAGGAAGAAGATCCATTTTCAAGGGTGAAGACCCAATCTCAAAGGATGAAGATCCATTTTCAAGGATAAAGACTCGATGTACAAAGGATGAAGATCCATTTTTAAGGGTGAAGACCCAATCTCAAAGGATGAAGATCCATTTTCAAGGGTGAAGACCTAATCTTTAAGGATGAAGATCCATTTACAAGGGTGAAGACCCGATCTCCAAGGATGAAGATCCATTTTACAAGGGTGAAGACCCGATCTCCAAGGATGAAGATCCATTTTCAGAGGTGAAGATCCAATGCTAAGGATGAAGATCCAAGGTCCAACGATGAAGATTCATTTTGAGGGTGAAGAACCACAATGCATAGAACAACTAGTTAAGCCAGAATCCTCAACTGATAAAAGGTTAGTCAAATCAAACCCAATCTCGGGTCTAAGTACACAAATAAAATTCAATCTCGAGGCCAAATATCTAATCTCGGGTCCAAGTACCCAAATCAAATTTAGTCTCGGGGCCAAGTACCCAATCTCGGGTCCAAGTACCCAAATCAAATTCCAAGTACCTAATCTCGGGTCCAAGTACCCAATCTCGAGTACAAGTATCCAAATTCAATCCAGTCTCGGGTCTAAGTACCCAAATCAAATTCAAGTAACCATCTCATCAAAATTAAGTCTTATTGCTTTTCACTCTCTTTTGCCGTAGTCTCAGATCATTCAAGCAAGGGGCAAACTGTAAACCCTTAATTTTTGACCCAATCCGATCTGTTATTTTTTTTATATAGTCCAAAATAATTTTTGTGGTATTTTAATTAAATAATATTTATTTTAGTAAAAATAAAAATAAAAATGGTGAAGTGAATAAAATAATAATAATAATAATAATAAAAATAAAAATGGTGAAGTGAATAAAATAATAATAATAATAATAATAATAATAAATAAACAAAAATAATAAATAAATAAATAAAAATCGGCGACGAAAAAATCTGCGGTGAAAAATTCGTGGCTGAAAGTAGAATTTGTAATATCCCAAAATGTACCCTAGAAGTTTTGAGATAATTGTTGTTTTGTTTGAATCAAATGTATATGTGTAGTGGGAAAGGAAAGAATGTATAGAGAAAATGTATATGTTGTGTATATGGCAAGATATATAACATATATGTTGGTCAAAATGGTGGGTCAAGGGAAGAAGATATTTAATTTGTGATTTGTGAAATTACTAAAAAGGGTATGTTAATGAAATGAAGTTAAATATATTGAAGAGGGTATTTAGGTAATTTTCTTTTGAAATTGCTTGGTGGAGGTTTAAAGAGAAGAGAAAGTTGACTTTGCTTCTTCATTTTCTTTTCTTTCCCTTTGGTGGCCGAACCTCATCAAGACAAGAGAGCAAGAGGAAGGTTTTGAGTTCTAAGATCAAATTGAAGGAGTTTTCAAGTGATTAAGTGGAAATCCAAGAAGATTTATTATTTTTGGTAAGTCTCTCTTGAATTCTCTTGTTTTATTTTAAGTTGTTTGTGAGTTTGATTGTGGATATTTGGAAGTAAAGTTGTGTTTATGGTAGTTTGTTGGTGTGTGTTTGATTTAAATTGATTGTGGTGTTGGTTTTGAATGAGAAATAAAAAGATGGGTTGTTGTTAGTTTTGAAAGAGTAGGAGTGTTGTTGTTTTTAGGGTTTTGAAGTGGTAAGTGATGTTTAACTTGAGTTTGATCAAGTATTTTCATAGATTTTCATGTTGTTGATGTTTGTTGGAGCTGTAAGCATGGAATAGGGTTTTGCATGCCACGCCCATGGCCTTGGTTGCCATGGCCGTGGCCATTTGTAGCCATGGCCGTGAAGGTGAGGAGCTAGGGAGGTAGAACCAATCTTTAACCCACGCCAGTGGGTTTGGGGTGGCCACGGCCGTGGGCTATAATGTGTAATGTTGGATTATTATTTGTGATCTAAAGATCTTTGATGAGGTTAACAAGTGATAAATTGTATTGGAATTCATGTATTGTATCATTTTGGATTAGGTTTTGGAAGAAGGTGATTTGCCCTAATTTGAGAAGTGAAGAGTTCTTGGAAATAAGAAGTATATAGAGTTGTTTAAGTGGTGCTTAAGGTAAGTACAAACTACATTGTTGCATACAATCATATGATGTTGAGATTGAACATACATTTGATGATATTGATGATGCATATGAATAATGTTATGTTGTGTACAATGTGGGACATAATGTGAACATTGATGATGCATATGAATACTTTTAGGATGAATTACCTTAATGTAAATTGAGACATAAAGAGATGTGAAATTAATGTTATGAGTTATAATGATGTGAATGATATGATTGAAGCATGCCTAGATGATATGATTGAATAATGATATGTTTGTTTAGTTAATGTAATTGATGTTGTATATTATAATGATGAAAATGAAATGAATTGAGAAAGTAATGTTTAAAGAGATAAATGAACGGACCTATCTGCCTCTTGCGGAACCATGCGGACCCAGTGAGTTGGGCAACCGAACTTGGACTACCGACCTAGTTGGGGGAAGGTTCGATACAGTCAGTATTATGTACCTATCTACCTCCTACGGAACCATGCGGACCCAGTGAGTTGGGCAACCGAACTTGGACTACCGACCTGGTTGGGGGAAGGTTCGTTACTGATAATCTTATACGTGCCTATCTGCCTCCTGCGAAACCATGCGGACCCAGTGGACTGGGCAACCGAACTTGGACTGCCGACCTGTTTGGGGGAAGGTTACGTATATGAAGTCATGGTTGTTGGCTATATTGATGAATTATGAATATTATGTTAAATACTTGTTGGGCCATATGTGTCTATGATAAATGAGTACAATGGATAATGATATAATTATTGAAATAATGAAATGTAACATTTATAAGCATGATCTTTATTGGTTGAATGCATAACATTGTTATTGACATTGCATAATATCATTGTGGTTTGTACTACTGAGTTGTTGGCTCAGCGCGATTGTGGTTCATCGCGCAGGTGATAGAGCTGATAGGGTGGAGACAGAGGATTCTTCTAGACCTAGTTGAGTTTATACTTGAAGAGTTGGATTAGAGCATAAAGATCAGAGAGTCATGCTGCCAATCATATATATATTCTATGTTTTGTAAATCTAAAATTTTTATGTATTTGTGCTTGTAAGTACTTGTTTTAACTTCCACTGTGTATTAATAAATGTTTTCATCTATTATATTTTATAGATTTCTTTTAAACGATTGATGTTTGTTTTATTTCTTTTTCGAGATATGACTTGTGTATTTTTATGATGTGGCATTTTCTATATTCAGTATACGTATATTACGATTGTATAAGCATGCTGTGTACGTATACGGGATATAGGGGTGTTACAGAATTGACCAAGGCCAATTCGCCAGCAGGAATTTTCTGCAGGTGAATTTCGCCGCAGGAATTCCTTAGGCCAATTCGTCGCAGTACTAGCCGCCCAGCCAATTTTGCGAGCGCTTGCAAATCCTCGCAATTTTCTCCAGCGAAATTTTCCAACACAATTTTTTCTGAAACCAAATTCTATTTGATTTTAGTTTTTTTTCCTATAAATAATTTTTTTTCCTATAAACCAATTAAAAGTAGGCTTATAATTTTTCCTATAAATAACACTTCAAAACTCAGAATTAAGGGTTGAAAAATTTTTATTTTACTAGAGTTAAACTTGGGACTCCAGATTTGAGAGGAGCAAGAAGAAGCAATCAATCCATCAAAGGTAGCAACCTTGCCTTTGTTATTGTTCATCCAGAAATCAATTTTTGGTGAAACCAACAAACGAAGGTTTGAATCTCTATTTTCTTTATTTATTTCTTTATAATAGCTTCATCATTCAAATTGAATTAATTGTTTCATCATACAATTTGATAAAAAACTTCAAAAACCCTAAATCATCCTTCTGTTTCTAAAACTTCAAAAACCCTAAATCATTTCTTCTATTTCCAAAAACTTTAAAACCCTAACCTAATCTCTTTTCCAAAAATTCAGTAGCCTTATTTTTTTTAAGCATCAAAAGCTTTAACCCTAATTAATTATTCTTTCCAAAATCACGCAGTAAGCATTATTCTTTTAAAAATAAAACTAGTTTCTTCCAATTTCAAAACCCTATTTTCTAAATCTTAAACCCTAAAATCTTAATTTTCAACACCAAAACATACAACCCTAAAAGCTAGTTTTCAAAATCTTCTGGGTGCGACCCCAGACCCCGCAAGGGGTACTGCCACCTTGACCCTCGCCCGCTAACCGGCTAGCGGGATCGCCGTATGGGCTCGGGTCAATATTTATTTGTGTATTATATGTCTTTATGTTTAGCTTCCTTTGTTATAATTATTAAAAATACAGTAGCTTTATTCAAAATACAAACTTAAACCCTAATTTATTCAAACCATAAATCCTAATTCTATTTTCAAATCTTCACAGTAGCTTTATATAATTTCATTCACTGAGATATTTTAATCTTTCAAATAACTCCATTAAAGACTTTCTATATTTGTTTCATCTAAAAATATTTAAGCAGTTATTATGGTTAATATTAAAACCATACTTAACTTTGATCACGGTAAAACATCAAATCCTAATCATAATCTTGAAAATCAAGGTTTCAAACTACAAAACCCTAATACATGAAGTTTCCTTAAAACCCTAACTAAACCTACCTTTTTTTTAGTCACAGTAACATTATTTCCATAAAACATCCAAAACCTTAAATCTTTTAAACATCTAGTAGCTATGCTATTGCTTTAAAATATTTCTTAAAACCCTAGTTATTGAGCATAAAACTCTAGAAACCCTAATTAATGTATGGATCCCTAAAGTTAATATATTTACTGTTTTATTTACATTGGATGAACATTTATTATATATTTTGATTAATGTTTAATATCTTTGATGAATGATTTATTATGAATGGTTATTTACTTTTATCGATTTATTTTGATTTTCAAATGTTGTAAGAGGTATGTTTCCACTTTGTGGGTACCTCATTAATTAATTTCTATGTAATTTAAATTGCTTTTATATTTTGGACCAATGTAAAATACATGTTTCTACCTTTCGATGGGTGTCCTATTTAGTTTAGACATGAACGATGTAAGGACATGTTTCCATCCTCGGATGGGTGTCCATTTATTTGCTTTGTTTGGACATTGCTTTGATTTTTAATATAACGATGCTTTATTTTAATTGTTGCATATAATATGGATAATATTGTTATACTTAAGAATTTTATAATATTAAGACTTGCAAAAGAGGTCGGTTCCAATGAACTGGGCATTGTGGGGGTGTTGGGTCATTTCTCACCTTCCCCACACGTACCCAACTTTCTGAACCCATTAGGGGGTTGGGGATTCCTTAGGAATCGAGTCATCTACCCCTTTCTTTTTTCTGGCCTGTCCGAGCGGTGATTCCATTTTTCTTCGGGCTTAGGTCCGTGTTTTCTAAGGCCCCGAGCCTAATCAGTATCGAAGTCACAAGAACCATTCCACCGGGAGTGAGGGCAAAAATCCTTGCTCACACTAGCGACTCCACTAGGGAAAAGAGAAGTTGATTCCGTTGGTCTTTATATTATTCTATTCTTTCTTATAATGATATTATCCATTGCATCATATTAGATTGCATCATGTGCGTGAGTTAGGATGCCTGTGTTACCCGTGTTGTGTTGTGTAAGGGATACCATACTTTCACTCAAGGTATGGAGATCGAGCATGGCATAACCACTCATAGCCTTGTACCTTTTGGTATATACTTGCTATGGGAAACTAAGCCTTTTAACCCAAAGACTAAAGCTCATGTAATTGGCCTAGTTACTTTCCTCAGGTTTTACCCCAAAGTGCTTATTGTTTGACTATGGTTAATTTATCTTGGCTTAAATCATGGCTTATTTGGTTTGTTCTTTTCTAATATGACCTAAGAACATTGTAAGCTCAAAATAAATTTTTTCTTTAAAGTTTAATAGACCAAAGCAATTTTAAAAAAAAATTCAATAGTCTTTGGATATAAAACTTTTCCAAATCAAAAAATTCTTTTGCTCATGACCCAAATACAAAGCCCAAAATATGTTTTTTTTCTAAAATATTTTTACAATGGGCATAGAAATAAAATTATTTTCATCAAACCTTTTTTACAAAGAGCTTGCAAATTATTTAGGTTAATTACAAAATGCCAAAATTCAATTGTGAGCCTAGTTTATACTAAGATTAATTAATCATGGGCTTGTTTTTGGCATGAACCACTAGTTGCCCTCAATGCATAGATGGAAGAAATAAAAGAGGCCCTAGCTGAGACCATGAAGAACCAATTGACTGCAATTTTAAGGAATCATTCCAAAGCATCTGCAAGCACTAAGAAGCCAAAGGACAAAGGGAAGACTAAATTTGGTGAAGTGGTTTTTGATGATGAAAAGGTGATCATTGATGATGATGATGATGATTGGGCTCAATACTACCAAGATCCTCAAGACAAGAAGAAAGAACCAAAGATTATTGAAAGATTAGCTATGGAGAAAACCGAAACTTCTGATGTTGAAAGGATGATTGCGGACTTAGAAAAGAAATTTGAGAAGGAACTGAAAATCGAAGAAATGTCCGAAGTTGACAAATTATTTGAGCTAGGCGCAGAAGTTCCGTACAAGTTAAAGATGCCATCCTTTGCAAAGTTTGATGGAACCGAAAATTCTCACCTCCATGTAAAGCAGTATATCATTGGTATGCAGTCTGCCCGAGCTACTAAGGCTCAAAATCTAAGGTACTTCATGCTCTCACTGGACCACTGTTATCCAAAATTAGTTCAATACCTTAAATGATGGCACATAAAAGAATTGGGATCTGCTATACAAGGCCTTCATCCAACAATATGGATACAATGTCGAGCTTGAAGTTAACTTAATGGAAGTTGAGTCCATTAGACAAAGGCCAAATGAGAATTTTGTGGACTATGTCAAAAGATGGAGAAATAAGGTTGCTTTGCTCAAGAAGAGGCCCGATGAATCTGATCAAATGAGGATGATTGTGAGAGGGGTGTTGCATAGTCTTCGTGAAAGAATGTCTCATATACTCATCCGTGATTTTAAAGATCTTCTCCAAGCCGGTCTACAAATTGAAGAATTGGAAAGGGAGAAGAATCGCTTTTCGGCAAGAAGGAATGAGAAAGGGAACTACCAGTCTGGAAAACAAAGCACGCAAAAAGAAGTTGATGTTAATACAACTGGTCAAGCAAATAAAAGGCAGTTTTTAGATATGGGGAATCCTTTGTCTTGGGTCTTAAATAAGCTACAAAAGAAGGGACTATTATAGCCATTAGCCCCTCAACCTTTGCCAAATCCTTTGCCTCCAAAATTTGATACTAAGGCTTTTTGTCAATTTCATCAGACTCAAGGACATGAGACTGATAGATGTACCCAATTGAAGCATGAGATACAAGATCTAATCAATAGTGGTAAGCTACTGAAGCCGGACAAGCCCAATATCAAGAACAATCCTTTAACTAAGTTTGTAAGAGTACCTCCGCCGGCAACCTTCATGGTGGGAAAAGGATTGAAAGAAGATTTTGTTTTATCATCCTTTCAAGATGGAAATATTGAAGATGTGAAAGGAAAAGAAGCTTAACTCAATGAACTTTCCTTAGCTTGAATGTTGCTTTTCAATTTTACTTTCTTTAATATTTTGGAACTATTGTGTTTTTCAAATTTAAAGTTGCTTGAAATAAATTACTTTCAATCAAAACTTTTGTTGGTCTTTGTTCATTTTGGTGCTCAACCAATGAGGAATCTAGCTTGATGTTTAAAAATTAGCATATCTAGGCATCATGATTCAAATGACTTTACTAGATAAGAGAATTGCTCTATAGCATCGAGTTGTGTATGCTTACTTAGAGAGGGCTCCTGCATAATTACCTTTATCTAGGTCCTAGTCAGTCTTAAAACATGCTTGTGAGAGGGATTTTTGCCCCCACTCCCGGTGGAATGGTTCTTGCGACTTCAACACTGTTTAGGCTTGGGGCCTTAGAGAACATGGACCTAAGCCCAGAGAAAATGGAGTCGTCACCCGTAGGGGCTGGGAAAAAGAAAGGGGTGGATGACTCAATTCCTAAGGAATCCCCAACCCCCTAATGGGTTCGAAAAGTTGGGTATGTGTGGGGAAGGTGAGAAATGGCCCAGCAACCCCACAATGCCCGGTTCACTGGAACCGGCCTACTTTGCAGGTCTTAATATTATAAAATTCTTAAATATAACAATATTATCCATATTACATGCAACAATTAAAATAAAGCATCATTATATTAAAATCCAAGCAATGTCCAATACAAAGCAAATAAATGGACACCCATCCGAAGATGGAAACATGTCCTTTACATTGGTTCAAAATATAAAAGCAATTTAAATTACATGATATTTAGCTAATGAGGTACCCATAAAGTGGAAACATACCTCTTACACTTTAATACCAAAACAAATAAATAATAAACACAATAATAAAGAAAATATCCATCCATGATAAATTAAATAAATCAAGTATTGAAATTAAATAAATCAACCTTCAAAAATATAATAAACTATATAATCAAATCTAAAATCAAATAAAGCAATAAATATATAAATTTAGGGTTTTAAAAAAAATCGATTGAATTTAGGGTTTCAGAACTTAGGGTTTTAGAAACTAAAGTTTTACAATTAGGGTTTTAAAATTAGGATTTTTAGGGTTTTTGAAACTAGGGTTTTGGAATTAGGGTTTGGAATTAGGGTTTTTGGATAGTTAGGGTTTTTAAAACTAGGGTTTTGGATTTAGGGTTTTTTGGATTTAACTTACTGCCTAAAAAAAAGCATAATTTTGGATTTGGAGAAATAAATTAAGGTTTTGGAAAAATAGTCAATATTTTGGAGTTTAATAATGAAATGGTTTAGGCTTTTGGATAAAAATAGTTTGAGGTTTTGAGTTTTAATAAAATAACCTACGGTTATTGAAGTTAAAGTAAACAAAATAAATTGTAACAATTAATTTAAATCCTCAAGGCTACTGGATAGTTATATGTTTTTTATGAAACATGCAAGTGGGGCTACGAATATCAACTGATCCATGTGTTAATTAAAGCAAATGATTAAAGTTATTGAAAAAATCAATTTACTACATGTTTAATGATCGGGGTATTGCATGTTTCAAAGATAAAGTTACTGCATGCATGTTTTTATTAATCAAAGAAACGAAGCTACTGTGATCATGAGTAATTTATGATTAAAGATCAAACCTCCGTTTGTTGGTTCCTCCAAATTGATTTCTGGATGAACAATGTGAAGACAGTATGTAATCTGCCTTCTTATTTGGTTGTCTTGATATTTCTGTTTGTGGTTTCCTTCGTTCTCCAAAAGGCTGCTACTGTTCTTCTCTCCTTGTTGCCGTCTCTTCTGCTTTGTGGTTTAATCCTCTATTAATCTCAATTTCCGACCCTTGTTCATGTTAGTTCTCCCTTGTTAATGTTTTTCCCCCTTTTTGAATTCTAAAATGTTAATATTTATAGCCGAACCTCACCCAGAATCCTTAACATAATATAAATCAGTCCTTAAAATAAATTCTAGTTGAATTAGGAAATGTATTGAACCTATGTCGACCTGGTTGCCCTAAGTTGACATGAGACCAACCTCATGTCGACCTTGGGCTGCCCAAGTTGACATGAGGCATGCTCATGTCGATCTTGGGCTGCCAAGGTCGACATGAAGCCTGCTCATGTCTACCTAGCCTGCCAAGGTGGACATGAAGCATGCTCATGTCGACCTAGCTTGCCCAGGTCAACATGAGTCCAACCTCATGTTGATCTGGGCTGCCAGTTCGACATGGGCATGCTAATGTCTCCTAGGCCGGCCTCACTTAAATTATTCTGGCCTTTTTAACTTATGGACCGAAAAATTTTAATTTAGGCCAATTCCACTTGATTTTAGGGTTTTACAATTAAATATATGCCTCTTTAATCCGAACTGACTCCTTTAAAATTATAAACTAGGTTTAAATATTTAAAGTCAGATCAAATTTATTTTGGCATCCTTTAATTAGGACCATATCAAATTGGGGTAAAAATTAAGGGTCTACAGTTTGCCCCCTGCTTGAACGATCTTGAATTGATTCAGAGAGTGAAAAGCAGCAAGACTATTAATTTTGATAAAAATAGACTTAATTTTCTTGAGATGGCTTTATTTTTAGTTTCTAGACCTGGTTCGAGTTCTGGACTCAGAAAATACTTAGGTTCTAGACCCAAGATGGTTTGGGTTCTGGACCTAGTTCGAGTTCTGGACTAAAAAAAGACTTGGGTTCTAGACTCGAGATGATTTATGTTCTGGACCCAGTTTGAGTTCTGGACTCCGAAAAGACTTGGGTTCTGGACCCACTTTGAGTTTTAGACTCAGAAAAGATTTGGGTTCTGGACCCAAGATAGTTTGGGTTCCGAACCTAGTTCGATTCTGGACTCGGAAAAAGACTTAGGTTCTAGACCCAGGATGATTTGGGTTCTGGACCCGGTTTGAGTTCTGGACTAGAAAAAGACTTGGTTTCTGGACCCGATTTGAGTTCTGGACTCAAAAAAGACATGGGTTCTGGACCGAGGATGATTTGGGTTCTGGGCCCGGTTTGAGTTCTAGACTCGGAAAAGACTTGGGTTATGGATCCGGTTTGAGTTCTGGACTCAAAAAAGACTTGGGTTCTGGACCATGGATGATTTGGGTTCTGGACCTGATTTGAGTTCTGGACTCGGAAAAAATTTGGATTATGGACCCAAGATAGTTTAGGTTCTGGACCCAGTTCGAGTTTTGGACTCGAAAAAGACTTGGGTTCTGGACCCGGGATGATTTGGGTTTTGGACCCTGTTTGAGTTCTGGACTCCAAAAAAACTTGGGTTCTGAACCCGATTTGAGTTATAAACTCCGAAAAGACTTGGGTTCTGGACCCGGTTTGAGTTCTAGAATAGAAAAAGTGTAACACCCTCATACCCTATATAAGTACTATACATATACCTCGTATACATACAGTAAGTATATAAAGTATAAGAATGTCACTGTTCATTATAATTAAAAAAAAATCCTTACTTCTCAAAACAATCCAAATATATAGTAACAAAACATTTTAGTCAATATACAATATTAAAAAATTTTACATGCATGCATCACCTTCTAGTTGGTCTCGACAAACTCTTACTCTTCTTGTGGTAAAACGAAAGACTTCAGATCTACCATCTACTCACCTGCGCGATTAACACATCCGCGCTAAGCCCGAGAGCTTAGTAGTACAAATGAATAATATAAACATACAATACAGAAATTCTAACGTATATCCATATACTAACTTTAAGTACTGTTAGTTTCTTATCGTAGTTTCCCTTTTCAATTACACTTTACACATATCTCAACTAATCTCATATATTACATATATGCATACATATCAATAACACCAACCACAATTCCATCACTACTACTCACAAGGAACTTATCAATATACATATTACATAACATATTTCATAACATTTCATTTCCAATTAAGGCAACTATAGATTTCATTATTCATTCATTTCACGTTTCATAAACTACATCGAAAATCAAGACAGACCTGGGCCCAGAACACACTAATATGTTATTCAAAGTTCAGAGTTACTGCTTTGATCCATAATCACAATAATCAAGCCCGTAGGCAACATATATCATATCTCTATCCATGGATAGTGTAACAGACCCAGTCTCTTGGACCATCAACTCAACAACTTGAGGAGATCCTCAACCCGGCTAGACTGTTAACACTTGTAACAGACCCAGTCTCTTGGACCATCAACTCAACAACTTGAGGAGATCCTCAACCCGGCTAGACTGTTACATTTCATATGTTATAGGCATGCCGTCAAATCCAGAACTCTGAAAGTTGAATTAACATATTAGACACAACTCTTTTCATTTATATCTTTGTACATTTCTTTCTCAATTCATTTCATATTCAAAACAGGCAACCATGCCTCAATTATAATTCATTTACATTCTCATAGCCAACACAATGGCTTCACATCTCATTTGATTCATCATAGCCAATCACAATGGCTTCACCTCTTATCATATTTCAATTCACATTATAGCACTTCATCATTCAAGTATACATAAACAATTATATTGAGCATATATCTTAAATTCATCATCATATAATCAACATGTCTATTTATTTCATTTCAATCATTATTACCAACCACAATTACAATACATTTCATCATTTCTCAAAACACATTAGCACAATTCATCATTACAATATTTATCATAACAAATTGCATTGTACATACCTATTTGAATGATCTTCATATCTTTCACATCATCCAATCATAACCTTAATCAAATTATATTGACAATATAGTAATTCACTTAACACATTTACAAACAAATGTGTTAAGTCTTAATTCATGTAAATAAGTGCAATCATATAAACTTTGTACTTACCTTAAAACCAACTTACACCACTCTATACACCTACTCTTCCAAGAATCCTCAACACTTAGATTAGGGCAATTCAACCTCTTCACAACCTAATCCAAAAGGAATATTAGCAAAATGACCATATGAATAGTAAATTCTGGTTTTAGACTAAATTTTATCCTTATTTTGAAAATTTGTATAAAATAATATACTTGACTAAAAACTCTAAAATTTTTACAGAACTTAATTTTACATCTTAAAATCATTCCTTTAAAATTTCAGATCAAACTGAACACAAAATCTTGGTCAAATAGTTCACCCAAACAGACTGCCCCAATTGCCCTGCATCCTGGCAGCAGTTCTAAACTTTGTGAATTCCATAAATTAAATTCAATCAACTTGGTTCCAAATTATTTTTATCAAATACTAGACTCATTAAGAAACAACATATCCAAAATTCAATTTAATATAAATTTTCTACATTTTATTAAAAATCCCGAAATACAGCTGTTTCAGTTAAGGTACCTGCTGGAACAGGTCTAATAAAAATAATCTTTCCAAAATCATAACCATTCCAAAATCGAATCAACATATTTTTCAGTCATTCTAGACTCATATAGGCACAACATATCAAAAATTCACTTCAGGAACATTTTTCTATATTTAATTAAAAATCATACAAGTCACAGCCTTTACTAGTTGTAAAACAGAAAGAAATTCCACTAAACACAACTCTTGCTCTTCAATCACCAACACCAACCTAATTAAATCAAACATACTCCAACATACTACAATAATACAACCCTAATTTCAATTATCAACAATCAAACCTTCATACAACTTCAAATAAACCAAAGAAATCAAGAAAGAGAACTTACTTGGATTCTTAGCCAAATCTTCACTATCCACTTGAAATCCTTAAGTATTTGGTGTAAATAAAAGCAAAATCACCTCCTTCTCTCTCTAGCTTCTCTCTCTCTCTCTCTCCCTCGACCAAAAAGAAGAAGAAGAAGAAGAACACGTTTTTCCTTTTCTTCTCTTCTTATTCTTATCTCAAATATATATATAATAATAATAATAATAACAATAATAATAAAAACAATAAATCTCCACCACACACTCTCTTCCAACCTTTGACTTTCTTTTCTCTTTTTCTTTTTGTCCTTATCATCATAATTATTAATTAATTAATTATAAAAATATATACATAACTCACTTTCCCTACACCACTTTATATCCCATGTATATGTGATGTATATGTATATATCTTTTATATGGTATTTATATTCCCATATTTCCTTATATATATATCATCTTATAATATTTCCCCTTTTTACTTCCATTAAACATATACATTAACTCCAAATATAACAATAACTCCAAAACTTTTAGGGTATATTTTGGGATATTACAAAAAGACTTGGGTTCTGGACCCGAGATGATTTGGGTTCTGGACCTGATTTCAGTTCTAGACTCAAAAAAAATTTGGGTTCTAGACCCAGTTTCAGTTCTAGACTCGAAAAAGACTTGTTCTGGGCCCAGGATGATTTGGGTCCTTGACCTGATTTGAGTTCTGGACTCAAAAAAAATTTTGATTCTGGACCCAAGATAGTTTGGGTTCTAGACCCAGTTCGAGTTCTTGACTCGAAAAAGACTTGGGTTCTGGACCCGGGATGATTTAGGTTTTGGACCCTGTTTGAGTTTTGGACTCGAAAAAAACTTGGGTTTTGAACCCAGTTTGAGTTCTAAACTTAGAAAAGACTTGGGTTCTGGACCCGGTTTGAGTTCTAGACTCAAAAAAGACTTGGGTTCTGGACCCGGTTTGAGTTCTAGACTAGAAAAAGACTTGGGTTCTAGACCCGAGATGATTTGGGTTCGGGACCTGATTTCAGTTCTGGACTAAAAAAAAATTTGGGTTCTGGACCCAGTTTGAGTTTTGGACTCGAAAAAGACTTGGGTTCTGGACCTAGGATGATTTGGGTTCTTGACAAGATTTGAGTTCTGGACTCAAAAAATTTGGATTCTGGACCCAAGATAGTTTGGGTTCTAGACCCACTTCTAGTTCTTGACTCGAAAAAGACTTGGGTTCTAGACCCAGGATGATTTGGGTTCTAGACCCAGGATGATTTAGGTTCTGAACTCGGAAAAGACTTGGGTTTTGGACCCGGTTTGAGTTTTGGACTCTGAAAAGACTTGGGTTATGGACCCAATTTGAGTTCTGGACTCAAAAAGGACTTGGGTTTTAGACCCAATTTGAGTTCTGGAGTCGGAAAAGACTTGGGTTCTGGACCCAGTTTGAGTTTTGGACTCCTAAAAGACTTGGGTTCTGGACCCGAGCTAATTTCTGGACTTAAGAGGGAATTTAGGTTCTGGACCCAAGCTAAGTTCTGGACTTAAGATAGTTTTTAGGTTCCGGTCCTAAGGGTAATTTGGGTTCTGGACTCGAACTAAGTTCTGGACTTAGAAGAAATTTTAAGTTCTGAACCTAAGGGTAATTTGGGTTCTGGACCCGAGATTTAACTATTTACAAAAAATACTTGTAGTCAGTAGTATGCTAAAATAATTTGCAAAAAATTTAGCTAATTTTTACCAAGCACATATATTCTCCTTGCCCTCTGCGTGTAAAAATATTTTAAAGTGTAAAAATATTTATATACACACAAGTATCTGATTGATTGAATTGAATAATTGAGTTTCCTATTTATTTACTGTGTAGTTACTGTTTATGTACTATTTACTACTATTCATTTACTATTCATTTTTTATAAAGAGTTCGTATAATTTCTTTCCTTTCAAACTAAACACTGTCAGTATTGTAAGATTCATAAAGCTCAAGCAGTTACCATGACAACCGTCCAACACTCTTCAAGGCATAGGACTCGATCAAATAATGAATTGATTTCTTACCTTCGAGATAATGAAATTATGCAAATTTCGATGTTACCCTGCTTGCAGCTCCATCGAAGTTCCAAAGATAAAACACCGGTAAGTGGTACTTTTCGTACATATAAGTAATTTTATTGCAAAATTTGTTAGTATAATTATGTTCATATAGATTATACAAGAATAAGTATGTAGCAGAATTTATTTGACAAAATTTACAAATTTATGCATGAAAATTATTGTGCGAGAAATTATTTGTCTGTGTCCCCTTTTTATTTATTATTTTTTTTACCTTTTTTATTTTTATTACTTTATTATTATTTTTAATTTTAATTTTAATTTTATTTTATTGTTATTTTTTTTATATTTATTGTTATTGCTTTACATATTTATACAAAAGTATTTTATTATAATATTTTTATTTTTATTTTTTATTTTTTATTTATTATTTTTATTGCTTTATATATTTATACAAAATTATTTTATTTTATTATTATTTCTTTATTATATATATTTTTAATTTAAATAATTTTTTTTAATTTAATTAATTTTTTTTAACATTTAACATATTCTATATTATTTTCTATTTCATATTACTATTATTTACTTTTTATTTATTTAGTATTATAGTTATACTTTTTTTTAAAGTGTGTGTGTGAAATTACATGTGTACTTACCTGGACTTACCTGCATTTGGGCAGCGTGATGGTTGCGATATCAAAGTAGGAGGAAATATTCACAAGGCCCTTAAATGGTATGACCAGGCCCTGCCTGCAGTAAAGAGAATGGTGCGGGAAAGTGGTTTTGAGGACTTTGTTTTGCAATTACCAGCATGGGGCTATCAAATAGACCAGAGCGTGATATAGGCGCTTGCAGAACGATGGTTGGACACAACTCACACTTTTCACTTGCCCATTGGAGAGATGACAATTGGTCTCATTGACTTTGCTGCTATAACCGGCCTCCAATGCGATGGAACCCCCGTCCATTTGACCTGCAATATTTTGAAAGAAGAAGAAATTTGACAATTGATCAGTGTCAAGCCCCGATATAGAAAGTCATATAAGATCTGATATGAGCCCATCCGAGAGTATTGGGTAAAGTACACTCGACCCATGTAGGGTGAGAGGGCAAAACAATATACTTGGGGATTTTTGTTATATTTATTGGGGGCAACCATTTTGGGTAGTATTGAGTCTACCATTCACTTATCTATATTGCGCGCCCTTTCTGACTTGGATCACATATCTTCTTATGCATGGGGGGAAGCTGGTCTAGCTTGTCTTTATCACGGTTTTGATGTGCTCTGTAGGAAGAAAAGATCCTTTATTGGTTTCGTGGCCATTGCTGAGGTGCTACTTTAAAATTATTAATCCACACAATGCATGTGCATAGGCTTGATTTTCTCTTTCATGTACAGGTCTGGGCATACGAGCATAACTTGGTGAGGGTTCCAAACATTACACAGCCACGAGTCAATTTTCCAAGGTTGGGTGCTTGGTTGTCGGGTCACAGGGAAGTGTCCGGGAGTCACCATGTGCACTCCCACCGTTACCACTTGAGTCGTCTCACTTGGGATCAAGTAAGAAAAATGTTAATATTAATATCAAATCTATGATAAAAAATAAATTACCGGTTTGCTTTTCTACAGGTGGATACAGCCTGGTGGAAAGCCGAAGAGAAAAATGGCTGGATTAGATGCATCAATGATGCAATGCCTTTGCACAACTCTCATCGAATTATGGCTGGCCCGGTCTCTAGTGGGTGGTTTCTAGGCGATTGAGTACATGACTGGTTCCTTGGACCTAACCGGTGTAGAGTACCAGTTGATATTCCATCATTTGCTCTGAACACTAATGTAATGCCAGAGCCCTTTTGTAGTCGTTCTCGTATTGGTTTCGATGTTCATGACTTCCTGCTCTCACCGGACATGTCATATGCTCAATTTATCTAGGATTATCTGCTAAGTTTTGAAGTGTCACCTGTTGGTGTCCGTGGGCTGTCTGGAGGTGAAGAAGAAATAGAAGCAGAGAGAGGAGAAGATGAAGAAGATGAGGGAGTGGATGAAGATGAGGATGAGGAAGAAGATGAGGAGGAGCCTTCTTCCTAATCCCATGGCAATTCCGGGGCTGGCACTTCCCAGGTAGCTATCACTTTGTCATTACAACTGTCTCTTCATTTATCTATTCTGATTATTTATATGATCATTATAGGCTACTGGTTCCTCTGACTATGGGACTATCCCTTTGTATGATACCCCGATACAGTGATAGTTTTCTCCATTTGCCCCTTCTCATTTAGATGTGCCATCTGATTCGCATAGTTTTGATCTGAGTTACCTAGTCAGTCATTCTTATCTCATAATGATGTATGCTTGCATGTATGCATGAAAATGTATGGACTTACCCTTTCCTTTTCTGGCTTACAATGGATGCTTGAGGAGCAAAACAGGAAGCTTCAGGTGGAATTAGCTGCGAGTCGTCGACATGCGGCACATTTTGAGGAAATGTATCAACAAGCGGCACAAGACTTTCGATCCTTTCGATTTCAGGGCATGAGGGAACCAAATGCCTCTTCAACAAGTGGATCTTGGACTGTTGTCCATGATATACCACCTCCCTATTTAGGAGATGATAGAACCAATTTTCAAAGTCCTGGAGGCTTAGATATTCCTTCTTCGAGCAGATATAGGACAAATAATATGCCCCCTCCTCCAACGGGTGATGATTTTGTTTAGGGCTTTGTCTGATTATGAACTGCCTCCTTCCTCGCAGTGATGAAAATATAAAACTTGTAATAAAAACTTGTAATTAAGCCAAAAATGGTAATAATAATTTTTGTTTTGTACACTTTTTTTTTACTCTTGTTCTCTCTTTTTTTTAATTAGATACAGTGGCTTTGTCAAATCAGTGCCATAGTACCTTAGGACTTGACTTTTCAAATTAACATATCTATAACATCACAGCCCTAGTTACCATACTAAACTCAGGAATTATTTCTATTTAAGCAAGAACTGGTGCACTTCAGATAGGCACATACACATTACTTGGCCAAAGGTCTCATTTGAGTTTGAATCTTGTCTATCTCATATGCATGCTTATTCAAACTATCTCCACTAATAGGCTCTACCTACCAAGAGAGATCAACAGGTCTTTGATAGGCTTGAAATGGGATCTATAAGGGACACGGGTTTAAATGAAGGCCATTTTGAGATAGGAGATAATGTGACACAATGGACAAACCTTCACACTACAAACTGCTTGTTGGAACTTTAGGCAGTTGGGAGCAATCTTGCTAGACTCCAAATTCCTTCTATCTTTTTGGCATTAATTTGGATCTTGATTAGGACAATCTTTTCCCTTACAAAAAGTTTGGTACCTAAATTTGCTTCTTTTCTTCTTCTCAAATAAATCAACCATCAAAAAATATAATAAACTATATAATCAAATCTAAAATTAAATAAAGCAATAAATATATAAATTTAGGGTTTTAAAAAAATATCAATTGAATTTAGGGTTTTGAAACTTAGGGTTTTAGAAACTAAAGTTTTATAATTAGGGTTTTGAAATTAGGATTTTTAGGGTTTTTGAAACTAGGGTTTTGGAATTAGGGTTTTTCAAACTAGAGTTTTGGTTTTTGGATAGTTAGGGTTTTTAAAATTAGGTTTTTGGAATTAGGGTTTTTTGGATTTAACTTACTGCCTAAAAAAATATAATTTTGGATCTGGAGAAATAAATTAAGGTTTTGAAAAAATAGTCAATATTTTGGAGTTTAATAATGAAATGGTTTAGGCTTTTGGATAAAAATAGTTTGAGGTTTTGAGTTTTAATAAAATAACCTACGGTTATTGAAGTTAAAGTAAACAAAATAAATTCTAACAATTAATTTAAATCCTCAAGGCTACTGGATAGTTATATGTTTTTTATGAAACATGCAAGTGGGGCTATGAATATGAACTGATCCATGTGTTAATTAAAGCAAACGATTAAAGTTATTGCAAAAATCAATTTACTGCATGTTTAAAGATTAGGGTACTGCATGCTTCAAAGATAAAGTTGTTGCATGCATGTTTTTATTAATCAAAGAAATGAAGCTACTGTGATCATGAGTAATTTATGATTTGGTGCGTTCACGCCTAATGCTATAGCAATATCGCAAGTGCACGGGTCGCCCAAGTAATAAAGTAGTGAATGAGTTATCGTTCCTTTAGGGATAAGACCAAGTACTAGTGCAAATCTTAACCGTTGTTTAGCAAATCAATAGTTTTATGATGTTTTGTAATAAAAAATAATTAATTTAATAACTGAAAGTAAAGGGAAATTAAATGTTGTACAAAAAGGATTGATGATAATAATACTATCCAGATATTGAATCCCCTAGCCACAATTATATTTATGAAAATCAATTCAATTAAATCACATAATAGAGTTGAATTGGCATTCCTCAAAATTAGACTAAAACCTCTCTCAAGTGAATTAATCCCTAATCAATAAGTAGAATGCCGGAATCTCTTCTCAAACATAATTAAGTAGATCTTGCATTAAGAGCAAGGAATTATAAACCAAACGATCTTGTAAGTTTATCTCTAGCACTCTAATCAATCCTCAATCCTTATGAGTATTCAATTCATATCAAGCTTTCTCAAGTCAATAATATGAAAATTGCAACCAATCAATAAGCATGCTATTATCAATTGGAAATAAATCATTAAGCATCATAAGAATAAAATAACTCAATCAAATGATTCAATTAAATAAGATTATTGAATCCATACAAATAAGCTAGGGTTCATCAATATCTAGATAGAGAATGAATTATTTCATGTTCAAAACCAGAAAAACAGAACAAGCGAAATGAGTAAAAGAAACCAAACAATCCATGGTGAATAATTTGTATTTCTTCACTTGAATCCTTGATTCTTGGTTTAGGTCTTGTATAGGATGTATCTTCTTCTTCAAAGTCTACTCAAGACTTTCCTCGTTGCTCCAGCAGTCGGCTCCTTCTCCCTCTCTCAGTCTGCTCAAAACTGTGTATCCAGAGCTCCCTAAAAAATGTCCCCTTCTCTTCTATTTCCTTCTCCTTTTAATTCTTTAAAAGTTCACCCATGCCTTCCAACTCACACCATTCTCCCTTGTCTCCCACATTCTCTTCGTTAATTATTTCTTTCCATAAAATTAGGCAAGCTTTTTCTTTTGTTTAATATTACTTTTGGCAAAAGCTAGTCTTTGTTCCCCACTTGTCTGCAAAAGAATTCAAATATTTGAGCTTGCCCTAGGTGACACGGCCAAGCTTGCTGGCCGTGTCTCTCACTTTGCTTGGGACATGGCCAAGCTTGCTGGCCGTGTCTCCTTCTGCCTTTCCTTTCCATCTTTTCTTCTAGGTGACACGGCCAAGCTCCTGGCCGTGTCATGTGACACGACCAGTGGCTTGGCCATGTCACTTGGGAGTGTCACCTTCTGTTTCTTTTCTTTTCTTTCTTGGTTTTGTTCCTTGGGTGAGACACGGCCAGTGGCTTGGCTGTGTCTCTTGGGTGTGTCACTCTCTGCCATGATTTTTTTGAGGGGATACGGCCAAGCTTGATTTGGCTTGGCCATGTCTTGCTTGATTCATTCTCTTTCTTCAATGTTTTGATCATCCAAGGGAGTTCTTACACTTTTACCTAAAACAAACACTTAAAAGTAACTTTAAACAAAAATCAAATGAAACATTAACTAAAAACACATTAAAATCATACTAAAAATAGGTATAAAATGATCTCATCATGATTAAAGATCAAACCTCCGTTCGTTGGTTCCTCCAAATTGATTTTTGGATAAATAATGTGAAGACAGTATGTAATCTGTCTTCTTCTTTGGTTGTCTTGATATTTCTGTTTGTGGTTTCCTTCGTTCTCTAAAAAGCCGCTGCTGTTCTCTCTCCTTGTTGCCATCTCTTCTACTTTGTGGTTTAATCCTCTGTTAATCTCAATTGCCGACCCTTGTTCCTATTAATTCTCCCTTGTTAATGTTTTTTCCCCCTTTCTAAATTCTGAAATGTTAATATTTATAGCCGAACCTCACTCAGAATCCTTAACCTAATATAAATCAGTCCCTAAAACAAATTCTAGTTGAATTAGGAAACGTATTGAACCCATCTCGACCTGGTTGCCCTAGGTCGACAAGAGACCAACCTCATGTCGACCTTGGGCTGCCCAAGTCGACATGAGGCATGCTCAAGTCAATCTTGGACTGCCAAGGTCGACATGAAGCATGCTCATGTTTACCTAGCCTGCCAAGGTCAACATGAAGCATGCTCATGTCGATCTGGGGCATTCTAATGTCTCCCAGGCTGGCCTCACTTAAATTATTCTGGCCTTTTTTAACTTATCGACCGAAAAATTTTAATTTGGGCCAATTTTAGTTGATTTTAGGGTTTTACAATTAAATATATGTCTCTTTAATCCGAACAGACTCCTTTAAAAATTATAAACTAGGTTTAACTATTTAAAGTCGGATCAAATTTATTTTTGCATCCTTTAATTAGGACCATATCAAATTGGGATCAAAATTAAGGGTCTACAATTCTTTGATAAACTTTTGAGGCAAAATTGAACTCTGCTTATTTAAGAGAGAAATGATGTAGGCATTGTTTGGTTAGCCAGCCAACAACTAGTATCCACCCAATTAAATATCAATCCCTAGTTGTCCCTTTGAGCCTTCATAAAATTTTAGCTTTCTTCTCAGTGGCATATAACCCCAACAACCTACCCTGAGCTGTTGTGATACTTTTGACAAGTCTTATGATCACTAAGATGAAGAGGCAAGAAGATCAAAGAAAGGAATGAATAGTCAAGATCATAAGGATAGTTGAAGTTCTCCTAATATCTCCAATATATCAAAACAACATCAGAGTAACAAATGATTTATCCCTGTTAAAGAAGATTTATGATACTCCACTCATCCATTATTAGAAATACAAGTTGGTACAAATAAGACAACTCTTTTAAGAGCTAGAACCAAAAAAAAAGAAAAAGAAGAAGAAAAAAGGACAAAATAAAAAGCGACAAGAGAAAAAAGAGAAAAGAAAAAACACACAAAAAAAAGAAAAAAAAAAGAAGAAGAAGAAAAGAAAAAAAAAGAAAGATAAAACCCAAAAAGGCAGTTCAGAAGACCAACTGAGTTCTCTTTTACCTAAAACAGCAAAAGGCTTCCATTTGGTTCATAAGGACAGTTTGACTTGAATTGGTCCAACCCAACCAAAGATTCAATAAAAATTGGAGAAAAAAAGGAGAAAATTCATCCAATTTTTGAAAGTTCTATACTTGATAGTCCTATAAGGAAGAAGGAAAAAATGATAAAATGCTCAAAGAAAGGGAGGAGTAAGAAAAATAAAAAGAAAAGAAAAGGGAAAAGAAGAAAAGAAATGAATTTGGGTACCAAACTTTATGCAAAGAAACAAAGATTGTTCCAATCAAGATCCAGATTAATGCCAAGAAGATAGAAGGAATTTGGAGTCTAGCAAGATTGCTCCCAATTGTCTAAAGTTCCAACAAGAAATTTGTAGTGCGAAGATTCTTTGTGTCACACCAGCTCCAATCTCAAAATGGCTTTCATTTAACCCGTGTCTCTTATAGATCCCATTTCAAGCCTATCAAAGACCTGTTGACCTCTCTTGGCAGGTAGAGTCTATTAGTGGAGATAGTTTGAATAAGCATGCATATGAGATAGACAATATTTAAACTCAATAAGACCTTTGACCAAGTAATGTGTATGTGCCTATCTGAAGTGCAACAATTCATGCTTAAATAGAAATAATTCCCGAGTTTAGTACGGTAACTAGGGTTGTCATGTTATAGATATGTTAATTTGAAAAATCAAGTCCTGAGGTACATTGACATTGATTTGGCAAAGCCAACATTTGATTTCAAAATCAAAATTCAAAAAATAAAAAATATTTTTGTCATACAAAGCCATCAAGTTAAGAGAAGTTTCTTGAACAATCGAACCTTGAAGGACACATTGGGCAAAGGAAATGATTACTGGCAAGGTCATGAAGAAGCTAGCAACTGACATGCCGAATCATAATTTTAAATGGATGTATCTCTACTGTTTGGGGCCTCCATTATTCATATTTTCAACATCTTAAAAATAAAAGCCATAAATGTGGAGCATTGTGTCATTCCAATGCAAGACCTAAACGAGCATCTGAAAGGAACCAACGAGAACACTTCTGCTGATCATCTCAGTCCGTGAGTTGATGGAATGACTATAAGTATTATTCATGCATATCATGCATACATGAGCATATCAAATCGCACTTTCTTGTCTTGTATTATCAAAGTGAGCAGCAAATACCTTGTGAAGTAAAGAATCAAAAGAAGATATCAAATCAGGGGGCATGAAAAGCCCATTGCTTGAGAAGGTTCCAGTAATTTTGCAAAGAAAAGAAATACATGCTTTTGCGAAGAACTAGACAACAAAAAATCAATCAGAGCCTGCATAGAAAAATCATGGGTTTGAGCCTACACATGGGACAAAGTTTCTCCTTTTCAGTTTTCGAGTTTATGCATGAACAAAACATTTTGAGACTCACTTCTAATAATTTACCACGCAGAGGGGCAAGGAGAGGATATGAAGGCTAGCTAAAAAGGGCTGAATTTTTTTGCAAAAGTGCAAAGGTAGAACAAAAAAGAATAAAAAAAGAAGAAAATTAGAATTCTCAAAAGAATGAAGATGCAAAAGACAAAAGATCAGTTCAGCTAAAAGAGCTGAAGCCAAGGTAAAGACCCAACCTCCAATGGATAAAGATCCATGTTTCAAGGGTAAAGACCCGATTTCCAATGGATAAAGATCCATGTTTCAAGGGTAAAGACCCGACCTCCAGTGGATAAAGATCCATGTTTCAAGGGCAAAGACCGGACTTCCAATGGATAAAGATCCATGTTTCAAAGGTAATGACCCAGCCTCCAATGGATAACAATCCATGTTTTAAGGGTAAAGACCCGATTTTCAATGGCTAAAGATCCATGTTTCAAGGGTAAAGACCCAATTTCCAATGGATAAAGATCCATATTTCAAAGGGTAAAGACTCGAAGTCCAAAGGATGAAGATCCATTTTCAAGGGTGAAGACCTGATTTTCAAGGATGAAGATCCATTTTCAAGGGTGAAGACCCGATTTTCAAGGATGAAGATCAATTTTCAAAGGTGAAGACCTGATTCCAAGGATGAAGATCCAATTTAAAGGATGAAGATCCAATTTCAAGGGTAAAGACTCGACGTCCAAAGGATGAAGATCCATTTTCAAGGGTGAAGACCCGATCTCAAAGGATGAAGATCCATTTTCAAGGATAAAGACCTGATGTCCAAAGGATGAAGATCCATTTTTAAGGGTGAAGACCCGATCTCAAAGGATGAAGATCCATTTTCAAGGGTGAAGACCTGATCTCCAAGGATGAAGATCCATTTTACAAGGGTGAAGACCCGATCTCCAAGGATTAAGATCCGTTTTCAGAGGTGAAGATCCGATGCTATGGATGAAGATCCAAGGTCCAACGATGAAGATCCATTTTGAGGGTGAAGAACCACAATGCATAGAACAACTAGTTAAGCCAGAATCCTCAACTGATAAAAGGTCAGTCAACTCAAACCCAATCTCAAGTCCAAGTACCCAAATCAAATTCAATCTCGAGGCCAAATACCCAATCTCGGGTCCAAGTACCCAAATCAAATTCAATCTCGGGGCTAAGTACCCAATCTCGGGTCCAAGTACCCAAATCAAATTTAGTCTACCCTATCTCGGGTCCAAGTACCCAAATCAAATTTAGTCTACCCTATCTCGGGTCCAAATACCCAATCTCGGGTCCAAGTACCCAATCTCAGGTGCAAGTATCCAAATCAAAACCAATCTCGGGTCCAAGTGCCCAAATTTAATCTAGTCTCAGGTCCAAGTGCCCAAATCAAATTCAAGTAACAATCTCATCAAAATTAAGTCTTATGGCTTTTTACACTCTTTTGCCGTAGTCTTAGATCATTCAAGCAGAGGACAAACTGTAGACCCTTAATTTTTGACCTAGTCCGATCCGTTATTTTTTTTATATAGTCCAAAATAATTTTTGTGGCATTTTAATTAAATAATATTTATTTTAGTAAAAATAAAAATAAAAATGGTGAAGTTAATAAATAAATAAACAAAAATAAATAAATAAATAAAAATAAAAATCGGCGAAGAAAAATTCGTCGCCGAAAATAGAATTGGCCAAGGCCATTTCGCCGCAGGAAATTCCTGCGGCAAATTGGCTAGCCGTCCAGCCAATTTTACCAGCGCTCACAAATCCTCGCAATTTTTGGCCAACGCTCGTAGTTTTCTCTAGCGAAATTTTCCAACGTAATTTTTTCCAAAATCAAATTCTATTTGGTTTTGGTTTCTTTTCCTAATTAATTTTAGTTTCCTTAAACAATTAGAAGTAGGCTTATAATTTTTCCTATAAATAACACTTTAAAACTCAGAATTAAGGGTCAAAAAATTTTTATTTTACTAGAGTTAAACTTGGGACTTCAGATTTGAGAGCAGCAAGAAGAAGCAATCAATCCATCAAAGGTAGCAACCTCGCCTTTGTTATTGTTCATCTAGAAATCAATTTTTGGTGGAACCAATGAACAGAGGTTTGAATCTCTATTTTCTTTATTTATTTCTTTACCATAGCTTCATCATTCAAATTGAATTAATTGTTTCATCATACAATTTGATCAAAAACTTCAAAAATCCTAAATCATCCTTCTGTTTCTAAAACTTCAAAAATCCTAAATCGTTTCTTCTGTTTCCAAAACTTTAAAACCCTAACCTAATCTATATTCCAAAAATTCAGTAGCCTTATTTTTTTTAAGCATCAAAAGTTTTAACCCTAATTAATCCTTCTTTCCAAAATCACACAGTAAGCATTATTCTTTTAAAAATAACACTAGTTTCTTCCAATTTCAAAACCCTATTTTCTAAATTTTAAACCCTAAAATCTTAATTTTCAACACCAAAACCAACAACCCTAAAAGCCAGTTAACCAGCTAACCGGCTAGCGGGGCATTGCCTCTTTGACCCTCGCCCGCTAACCAGCTAGCGGGACAGCCGTATGGGCTCGGGTCAATATTTATTTGTGTATTATAAGTCTTTATGTTTAGCTTCCTTTCTTATAATTATTCAAAATACAATAGGTTTATTCAAAATACAAACTTAAACCCTAATTCATTCAAACCATAAATCCCAATTCTGTTTTCAAATCTTCATAATAGCTTTTTATAATTTTATTCACTAGGATATTTTAATCTTTAAAATAACTCCATTAAAGACTTTCTATATTTGTTTCATCTAAAAATATTTAAGTAGTTATTATAGTCAATATTAAAACCATACTTAACTTTGATCATGGTAAAACATCAAATCCTAAATCATAATCTGCAAAATCAAGGTTTCAAACTATAAAACCCTAATTCATGAAGTTTGCTTAAAACCCTAACTAAACCTACCCTTTTTTTTAGTCATAGTAACATTATTTCCATAAAACATTAAAAACCTTAAATCTTTTAAACATCTAGTAGCTATGCTATTGCTTTAAAATATTTCTCAAAACCCTAGTTATTGAGCATAAAACTCTAGAAACCCTAATTAATGTATGGATCCCTAAAGTTAATATATTTACTATTTTATTTAGATTGGATGAACGTTTATTATATATTTTGATTGATGTGTAATATCTTTGATGAATGATTTATTATGAATGGTTATTTACTTTTATCGAGTTATTTTGATTTCCAAATGTTGTAAGAGGTATGTTTCCACTTTGTGGGTACCTCATTAATTAATTTCTATGTAATTTAAATTGCTTTTATATTTTGGACTAATGTAAAGGACATGTTTCTACCTTTCGGTGGGTGTCCTATTTAGTTTAGACATGAACGATGTAAGGAAATGTTTCCATCCTCGGATGGGTGTCCATTTATTTGCTTTGTTTGGACATTGCTTTGATTTTTAATATAATGATGCTTTATTTCAATTGTTGCATGTAATATGGATAATATTATTATACTTAAGAATTTTATAATATTAAGACCTGCAAAGAAGGCCGGTTCCAATGAACCGGGCGTTGTGGGGGTGCTGGGCCATTTCTCACCTTCCCCATATGTACCCAACTTTCTGAACCCATTAGGGGGTTGGGGATTCCTTAGGAATCGAGTCATCCACCCCTTTTTTTCTCGGCTTGTCTGGGTGGTGACTCCATTTTTCTCTGAGCTTAGGTCCGTGTTCTCTAAGGCCCCAAGCCTAAACAGTGCTGAAGTCGCAAGAACCATTTCACTGGGAGTGGGGGCAAAAATCCCCGCTTACACATGTGAAGCAGTATATCACTGCTATGCAGTCTGCCCGAGCTACTAAGGCTCAAACTCCAAGGTGCTTCATACTCCCATTGGATCCTGTTATACAAAATTGGTTCAATACCTTAGATGATGGAACACAAAAGAATTGGGATCTGCTATACAAGGCCTTCATCCAACAATATGGATACAATGTTGAAATGGAAGTTGCCTTAATGGAAGTTGAGTCCATTAGACAAAGGCCAAATGAAAATTTTGTGGACTATGTAAAAAGATGGAGAAATAAGGCTGCTTTGCTCAAGAAGAGGCCCGATAAATCTGATCAAATAAGGATGATTAAGAAAGGGGTGTTGCCTAGTCTTCGTGAAAGAATGTCTCATACACTCAACCGTGATTTCAAAGATCTCCTCCAAGCTAGTCTGCAAATTGAAGAATGGGAAAGAGAGAAGAACCACTTCTCAACAAGAAGGAACGAGAAAGGAATCTATCAATCTAGTAGCCAAAGCATGCAAAAGGCAGTCAGTGTTAATGCTACTAACCAAGGAACAAGAAGGCAGTTTTTAGAATTGGGGAAACTGATGTCTTGGGTTCTCAATAAGCTTCAAAGAAAGGGATTGCTACAACCCTTAAATCCTCATCCTTTGCCTAACCCTCTCCACCTAATTTCAACACTAAAACATTTTGCCAGTTTCATCAAATGGAAGGCGTGAGCGGGGATTTTCGCCCCCACTCCCGGTAGAATGGTTCTTGAGACTTTGGCACTGTTTAGGCTTGGGGCCTTAGAGAACACGGACCTAAGTCTAGAGAAAAATGGAGTCATCACCCGGACCGGCCGGGAAAAAAAAAGGGGTAGATGAATCGATTCCTAAGGAATCCCCAACCCCCTAATGGGTTCGGAAAGTTGGGTACGTGTGGGGAAGGTGAGAAATGGCCCAGCACCCCCATAACGCTTGGTTCATTGGAACCAGCCTTCTTTACAGGTCTTAATATTATAAAATTCTTAAATATAACAACATTATTCATATTACACACAATAAGTAAAAGAAAGCATCATTATATTAAAATCAAAGCAATGTCCAAACAAAGCAAATAAATGGACACCCATCCAAGGATGGAAACATGTCCTTACATCACATGCCTAGGTAGGACACCCACCAAAAGGTAGAAACATGCCCTTTACATAGGTTCTAGAATAGAAAAGCAAATTAAATTACATGATGTTTAACTAATGATGTACCCACCAAGTGGAAACATACCTCTTACAACTTTTGGAAATCTAAATTAATTGATAAAAGTAAATAATCATTCATCATAAATAAATCATTCATCAAAGCTATTAATCAAAATAAAAAATAAACATCCATCCATGATAAATTAAATAAATCAAGTATTGAAATTAAATAAATTAAAGCATAAGAGATAAATCAAAGTATAATCAAGTATGAAATTGAATAAAGCAAATAAAAGTTCAATTATAGCTACTGTGACTTTTTATGGAATTAAAATAGATTAGGGTTTTATGTTTTAAAAGGTTGGTAAGACTCTTTGATAACAAAATTAAGGTTTGAATGATGAAATCATGAAACACTTTAAAATACTTTTGATTTGTGATTTTAAATGGTGATTTATTGTATTTTTAAGCTACTATGTAAAATTTATGTTTTTATGTTTTCTAATGTTTTAAAAGGATTAGGGTTCATAAAAATTAGGGTTTAAGGTTTTAAAAGGGTTAGTGTTCATTATTTTGAATTTTGGAAGTTGAATTTGGGTTTAGTATTTTTAGAATTTAGGGTCACGGTGATGCATGATTTTTAAGAATTTGGAAATCAATTTGATAATTTCATGAAGTTTTATGAATTTAAATAAAAAAATTAAATTTTTTATAAGTAGAAAAGATGTTTTTTAAGGTTTTTTGAATGAAATAGAGCCTACTTTAAAATTTTAAAAGAAATAGAATTTAAATATTAGTTTTGTTGAAAAATATGTTCAATTTGAGTTTAAGATTTTTAAGAAGTAAAAATAACAATTTTTGGAAAATAAAGTAACGTATTAGTGTTTTAACCTTAGAAAAACTAAATTAAAGCTCTAAGATTTTTTATTTAAAAAACCTAAATTTCATAGATTTGCTACTGTGAAAAGATAAATCAAAAAAGAATTTAACATATCTCCTTTTGTTGATTCTCCAAAAATAATTCTTCTTGGATGAAAAAGCTCCAAAGACAAGCCTTTTTTGCCTTTGAATCCTTTAAATCATGCTTCTTCTCCTTTAAAAATCAATTGAATTGAATTTATTACTTTTCCTTCACTGATTTGCTTTTCCAATTTCCAAGCTACTGCCAAACATTTTCCTCCCTTTTTTTAATTGTCTTTGGTCCTTATTTATAGTGGTTTGATGTGGTTTAGTCCTAATTAGTTAAGGTAAGTAATATTAATAAAAAAAAAGAAACCAAAACCTAATTGGATTAGGTTTCAAAAAATTTGCGTCGAAAAATTTGCGCTGCCGAAAAAAAAACTGCTGCAGAAAAACTGCGCTGGCAAAAAATCTGCCGCAGCTGGCCGCGGCAGCGCACGCGGAGTGGGCCCGTAAGCTATTTTACAGGCAGAAAATTTCTGCAGAAAAATTCTGCATGCGAAATAGCACAGTGATTTCGCCCGCAGGAATTTCCTGAGGGTGAAATGCCCACGGGCCAGCGCGACGATTTTTTCGTCGACGATTTTTTCGACTTTGATTTTTATTTTTATTTTTATTTTTTGACTTTTATTTGTTTATTTCTATTTTTTATTAATAAAAATTAGATACTAAAGCAAAAATTATTTAATAAAAATTATTTTGGACCAATTAGACAACAAAAATCATTTTAGACTAAATAAAACATATTGGACCGGATTGGGTCAAAAATTAAGGGTCTACAGTTTGTCCCCTGCTTGAATGATCTGAAACCTTAGTGAAAGAGAGTGAAAACCATTAAGACTTAATTTTTGAGGATTTGAGTTCTAGACCTGAGAGATTTGGACACTTGATCCTAAACTAGACTTGGATACTCGATCTTAAATCGAATTTGGATGCTCGATCCTAAATTGGATTTGGATACTCGATCCTAAACTGGATTTGGATACTCGATCCTAAATCAAATTTGGATACTCGATCCTAAATTGGCTTTGGATACTCGATCCTAAACTGGATTGGGATACTCGATCCTAACTGGATTTGGATACTCGATCCTAAATTGGATTGGGATACTCGATCCTAACTGGATTCGAACACTCGATCCTAACTAGATTTGGATACTCGATCCTAAACTGGCTTTGGATACTCGATCCTAAACTAGATTGGGATACTCGATCCTAAAATGGATTTGGATTTTCGATCCTAAACTGGATTTGGATACTCGATCCTAAATTGGATTGGGATAATCCTAACTTGATTTATATGCTTGATCCTAACTTGGATTCGGATACTTGATCCTAAACTTGATTGGGATACTCGATCCTAACTGGATTTGGATACTCGATCCGAAATTGGATTTGGATACTCGATCCTAAATTGGATTTGGATACTCGATCCTAAGTGGATTTGGATACTCGATCCTAACTGGATTTTGATACTCGATCTTAAATCGGATTTGGATACTCGATCCTAAATTGGATTGGGATACTCGATCATAACTTAATTTGGATACTCGATCCTAAACTTGATTTGATTTGGGTTTGGACCCTATAATGAATTTAACTAACCTTGTATCAGTTGAGAAGTCTGACTGCTCCGGCTGTTCTATGCATTGTGATTCTTCACCCTCAGAATGGATCTTCATCCTTAGGGATTAGGTCTTCACCCTTACAAATGGATCTTCATCCTTGAAAATGAATCTTCATCTTTTGACATCGGGTCTTTACCCTTGAAAAATGGATCTTCATCCTTTGAGATCGGGTCTTCACCTTTGCAAATGGATCTTCATCCTTTAAGATTGGGTCTTTACCCTTGAAAAATGGATCTTCATTCTTTGAGATCGGGTCTTCACCCTTGCAAATGGATCTTTATCCTTTGAGATTGGGTCTTTACCCTTGAAACATGGGTCTTTATCCATTGGAGGTCGGGTCTTTACCCTGGCTTTAGCTCTTTTAGCTGGATTAGTCTTTTGTCTTTTGCATCTTCATTCTTTTGAGAGTTTTAATGTTCCATTCTTTTGTTCTTCCTTTTTGCAAAGATTCATCTATTTTTAATTGGACCTTGTATCTTCTCCTTGCCCCCTGCGTGGCAAAACATTTACAAGTCAGTTAAAAAATGTTTGGTATATAAACTTAAAAAATTGAAAAGGAGAAACTTTGCCCCCTGTGTAGGCTCAAACCGAAGATTTGTCTACACGGGCTCTAATTAATGTTTTTGCTGTCTAGTTCTTCGCAAAAGCACGCATTTCTTCTCTTTGCAAAATGACCAGAGCTTCCTCAAGCAATGGGCTCTCCATGCCCCCTTGATTCAATATCTTCTTTTGATTCTTTAATTCGCAGGGTGTTTGCTGTTCATTTTGACAAGGAATAGATAATACAAGACAAGAAAGTGTGATGTGATATGCTCATGTATGCATGATATGCGTGAATAATACTTACAGTCATTCCATCGACTCACAGACCGAGGTGATCAGTAGAAGTGTTCTCATTAGTTCCTTTGAGATGCCCGTTCAGTTCTCGCATTTGGAATGATCGAAAGCTTTGCATTTGGCTTTTATCTTCAAGATGATGAAAACATGAGTGGTGGAGACCCTAAGCAGCAGAGTCAGGGATACATCCAGCATGTCAATTGATAGCTTCTTCATGACCTTGCCAATAATCATTTCCTTTGCCCAATGTGTCCTTTAGAGGTTCAACATACTTCCCTTAACTTGAAAGCTTTGTATGACAAAACATTTTTTTTTTGAAATTTTTGAATTTTCATTTTGAAATCAAATGTTGGCTTTGCCAAATCAATGTCAATGTACCTCAGGACTTGATTTTCCAAATTAACATATCTATAACATGATAACCCTAGTTACCATAGTAAACTCGGGAATTATTCTATTTAAGCAAGAATTGTTGCACTTCAGATAGGCACATACATATTACTTGGCCAAAGGTCTCATTTGAGTTTAAATATTATCTATCTTAAATGCATGCTTATCCAAACTAACTCCACTAATAGACTCTACCTACAAAGAGAGATCATCAGGTCTTTGATAGGCTTGAAATGGGGTCTATAAGGGACACAGGTTTAAGTGAAGGCCATTTTGATATTAGAGTTGGTGTGACACAATGGACAAACCTTCACACTACAAATTTCTTGTTGGAACTTTAGACAGTTAGGAGCAATCTTTCTAGACTCCAAATTCATTCCATATCTTCTTGGCATTGATCTGGATCTTGATTAGGACAGTCTTTGCCCTTGCAAAAAGTTTAAGACCCAAATCTATTTCTTTTCTTCTTTTCCCTTTTCTTTCCACTTTATTTTTCTTACTCTTCCTTTTCCTTGAGCATTTTATCATTTTGTCCCTCTTTCTTGTAGAACTATCAAGTACAGAACTTTCAAGAACCGGATGGTCTTTCTACTTTTTCTTTGATTTTGAACGAATCTTTGGTTGGGTTGGACTAATTCAAGTCAAACTGTCCAAATGGAAGCCTTTTGCTGCTTACGTAAAAGAGAACTCAGTTGGCTTTCTAAACCACCTTTTTAGGTTTTCTTTTCTTATTGTTTTTTTCCTTTTCTTTTTCTTTTCTTTTTCCCTTTTTCTTTCTTTTCTTTTTCTTTTGTCCTTTTTCTTTTCTTTTTCTTCTTTCTTCTTTTTTCTCTTCTCTCTTTTTTTTGTTTATTTTTTTTGGTTGGTTCTAGCTCTAGAAGAGTTGTCTCGTTTGTACTAGCTTGGGCTTCCAATAATGGATAAGTGGAGTAACATAAATCTTCTTTAATGGGGATAAATCATTTGTTACTCTGATATTGTCTTGATATATTGGAGATATTAGGAGAACTTCAACTACCCTTACGGTCTTGAGAACATCAACTACCCTTGTGGTCTCGAAAACATCAACTACTCTTTTGGTCTTGAGAACTTCAACTACCCTCATGATCTTGACTAATCATTGCTTTCTTTGACTTTCTTGCCTCTTTATCCTAGTGATCATAAGACTTGTCAAAAGTATCACAACAACTTAGGATAGATTATTGGGGTTTGTAAGCCAATGAAAAGAAAGCTAAAATTTTATGAAGGCTCAAAGGGACAACTAGGGATTGATATTTAATAAGGTGGATACTAGTTGTTGGCTAATCAAACAATGCCTAGATCATCTCTCCCTTAAATAAGTAGAGTTCAATTTCACCTCGAAAATTTGTCAAAGCATGTTCTAAGACTGACTAGGACCCAGACAAAGGTAATTATGCAGGAGCCCTCTCTAAGTAAGCATACACAACTCAATGCTATAGAGCAATTGCCTCATCTAGTAAAGTCATTCAAGTCATGATGCATAAATATATGAATTATCAAGCTAGATTCCTCATTGGTTGAGCACCAAAAAGAACAAAGACCAACAAAAATTTTGATGAAAGTAATTTATTCAAGCAACTTTAAATTTGAAAAAAAAAAGATTGTTCTAATTTAATATTAAAGAAAGTAAAATTAAAAATGCAATATTCAAGCTAAGGAAATTTCGTTGAGTTTAAGCTTCTTTTCCCTTCACATCTTCAATATTTCCATCTTGAAAGGATGATAAAACAAAATCTTCTTCCAATCCTTTTCCCACCATGAAAGTTGCTGGTGGAGGCACTCTTCCAAATTTAGGCAAAGGGCTGTTCTTGGTATTGGGCTTATCCGGCTCGGGTACCTTACCACTATCAATTAGGTCTTGGATCTCATGCCTTAGATGAGCACATTTATCTGTTTCATGCCCTCGCATTTGATCAAATTGACAGAAGGCCTCAGCATTGAAGTTTGGTGGCAATGGATTATGTAAAGGTCGAGGAGCTAACGGTTGTAACAACCCTTTCTTTTGCAGCTTGCTAAAAACCCAAGTTAGAGGTTTTCCCAATTCTGAAAATTACCTTCTATTTTCTTGACCGGTTGTATTGACATCAACTTCTTTATGTGTGCTTTGATTGCCCGACTGGTAATTCCCTTTCTCATTCCTTATTGAAAAGCGATTCTTCTCCCTTTCCCACTCTTCAATTTGCAGACCAGCTTGGAGAAGATTTTTGAAATCCCTTATAAGGGTGTGAGACATCCTTTCATGGAGATTAGGCGACACCCCTCTCACAATCATCCTTATTTGATGAGATTCATCGGGCCTTTTCTTTATCAAAGCGGCCTTGTTTCTCCATCTCTTTACATAGTCCACAAAATTCTCATTTGGCCTTTGTCTAATGGACTCCACTTCCATGAAGGTAACTTTCAACTCAACATTATATCCATATTGTTGGATGAAGGCCTTGTAAAGCAGAATCCTAACTCTTTTGTATTTCATTATCTAAGGTATTGAACCAATTTTGGACATCAGGGTCTAATGAGAGCATGAAGTACCTTAGGGTTTGAGCCTTAGTAGCTCGGGCAGATTGCATGGAAGTGATGTACTGCTTCACATGGAGATGAGGGTTTTCAGTTCCATTGTACTTGGCAAAAGAAGGCATCTTGAATTTATAAGGGACCTCTTCATCTTGTTCAAATAGTTTGTCGATCTCGAACACCTCTTCGGTTTTCAATTTCTTCTCAAATTTCTTTTCTAAATCAGCAATCATCTTTTCACCATCAGATATCTCGGTCTTTTCAATAGTTGCCTTCTCAACAGCCTTTGGTTCTTTCTTCTTCTCTTGAGCATCTTGGTAGTATTGAGCCCAATCCTCATCGTCATCAGTGATCACCTTTTCGTCATCAAAAACCACTTCACTAACTTTAGTCTTCCCTTTGTCCTTTGGTTTCTTAATGCTAGCAGATGCCTCGGCATTATTTCCTAAAATTGCAGCTAGTTGATTCTTTATGGTCTCGGCCATGGCCTCTTTTATTTCTTCCATTTTGGCATTGAGAGCTTCATCCACCATTCTTTGAATTTGTTCGGGCTCCATTATTTTAGGTGAGCAAGTGATTGAATCATTGCTAGATACTTCATCTCCGGCGTAGGTCAGATTATTCTAAGCTTTAGAACTATCGTAATCCAGGGCTGTGAGCCAAAGAGGATCAATGATATGAGATGCAAATGTATGCATGTATGTATGTATGCACAAACAATCAACAAATAAGGATAAATAGGACGTTCCTTCTAACCTTATAACATCCACACACGAATGGCAAGTCTCTTTTCCTAGGTATATGGTTAACAAAATACCAACATGGGGTACCTTGTTTTTGAATATATCCCTCAGACGTTTCAACCAATAGATATATTTTCGAAAATGGAAATCAATCCATGATAATTCCTATTAATTAGGTTTTAATCGATTCAACCAACTATAGTAGCTTTTATGCTATATTGGATTAAAATAAAATTAAGAGGTTTATTACAAATAGATTTCTCACTTGAAAAGAGTAACTAATGGTTCATGCCAAAACAAGCCCATGGTTAATTTGTTCTTAGTGTAAACTAGGCCCACAATTGATTTTTGGTATTTTATAATTGACCTAAATATTTTTGCAAGCTCTTTGTAAAAAATGGTTGGGTGAAAATAGTTTTGTTTCTAAGCCCATTGTAAAAGAGATTAGAAAAATGGATTTTGGGCTTAGTATTTGGGCCATGGGCCAAAGAATTTTTTATTTGTTTTTAGAAAAGTCTTATGTCCAAAGACCAACTTGAAAATTTTTGAAAATTGCTTTGGTCTTTTGGTTTTTAAAGAAAATTTTATTTTGAGCTTACAATGTACTTAGGTCATATTAGAAAAAGAACAAACCAAATAAGCCATGATTTAAGCCAAGATAAATTAACCATAGTCAAATAACATGCATTTGGGGTAAAACCTAAGGAACGTAACTAGGCCAATTACATGAGCTTTAGTCTTTGGGTTAAAAGGCTTAGGTTCCCATAGTAAGTATATACCAAATGGTATGAGGCTATGAGTGGTTATGCCATGATCAATCTCCATACCTTGAGTGAAAGTATGGTATCCCTTACATAACATAACACGGGTAACACGGGCGTCCTAACTCATGCACACGATGCAATCTAAGATAATGCAATGGATAATATCATTATAAGAAAGAATAGAATAATATAAAGACCAACGGAATCATCTTCTCTTATCCCAAGTGGAGTCGCCACTGTGAGCGGGGATTTTCGCCCCCACTCCCGGTGGAATGGTTCTTGCAACTTCGGCACTGTTTAGGCTCGGGGCCTTAGAGAACACGGACCTAAGTCTAGAGAAAAATGGAGTCGCCACCCGGACGGGCCGGAAAAAGAAAGGGGTGGATGACTCAATTCCTAAGGAATCCCCAACCCTCTAATGGGTTCGGAAAGTTGGGTACGTGTGGGGAAGGTGAGAAATGGCCCAGTACCTCCACAATGCCTGGTTCATTGGAACCGGCCTCCTTTACAGGTCTGAATATTATAAAATTCTTAAATATAACAACATTATCCATATTACACACAATAAGTAAAAGAAAGCATCATTATATTAAAATCAAAGCAATGTCCAAATAAAGCAAATAAATGTACACCCATCCAAGGATGGAAACATGTCCTTACATCACATGCCTAGGTAGGACACCCACCAAAAGGTAGAAACATGCCCTTTACATAGGTTCTAGAATAGAAAAAGCAAATTAAATTAAATGATGTTTAACTAATGAGGTACCCACCAAGTGGAAACATACCTCTTACAACTTTTGGAAATCTAAATTAATTGATAAAAGTAAATAATCATTCATCATAAATAAATCATTCATCAAAGCTATTAATCAAAATAAAAAATAAACATCCATCCATGATAAATTAAATAAATCAAGTATTGAAATTAAATAAATTAAAGCATAAGAGATAAATCAAAGTATAATCAAGTATGAAATTGAATAAAGCAAATAAAAGTTCAATTATAGCTACTGTGACTTTTTATGGAATTAAAATAGATTAGGGTTTTATGTTTTAAAAGGTTAGTAAGACTCTTTAATAACAAAATTAAGGTTTGAATGATGAAATCATGAAACACTTTAAAATACTTTTGATTTGTGATTTTAAATGGTGATTTATTGTATTTTTAAGCTACTGTGTAAAATTTATGTTTTTATGTTTTCTAATGTTTTAAAAGGATTAGGGTTCATAAAAATTAGGGTTTAAGGTTTTAAAAGGGTTAGTGTTCATTATTTTGAATTTTGGAAGTTGAATTTGGGTTTAGTATTTTTAGAATTTAGGGTCACGGTGATGCATGATTTTTAAGAATTTGGAAATCAATTTGATAATTTCATGAAGTTTTATGAATTTAAACAAACAAATTAAAGTTTTTATAAGTAGAAAAGATGTTTTTTAAGGTTTTTTGAATGAAATAGAACCTACTTTAAAATTTTAAAAGAAACAGAATTTAAATCTTAGTTTTGTTGAAAAATATGTTCAATTTGAGTTTTAAGATTTTAAGAAGTAAAAATAACAATTTAAAGCCTTTTTGGAAAATAAAGTAACATATTAGTGTTTTAACCTTGGAAAAACTAAATTAAAGCTCTAAGGTTTTTTATTTGAAAAACCTAAATTTCATAGATTTGCTATTGTGAAAAGATAAATCAAAAAAGAATTTAACATACCTCCTTTTGTTGATTCTCCAAAAATAATTCTTCTTGGATGAACAAGCTCCAAAGACAAGCCTTTTTTGCCTTTGAATCCTTTAAATCATGCCTCTCCTCCTTTAAAAATCAATTGAATTGAATTTATTACTTTTTCTTCACTGATTTGGTTTTTCCAATTTCCAAGCTACTGCCAAAAACTTTTCTCCCTTTTTTTATTTGTCTTTGGTCCTTATTTATAGTGGTTTGATGTGGTTTGATGTGGTCCTTACTGCAAAAAAAAAACTGCTGCGGAAAAACTACGCTGGTGAAAAAATCTGCCGCAGCTGGCTGTGGCAGCGCGCGCGGAGTGGGTTCGTAAGCTATTTGTGAGCGGGGATTTTCGCTCCCACTCCCGGTGGAATGGTTCTTGCGACTTAGGCACTGTTTAGGCTCGAGGCCTTAGAGAACACGGACCTAAGTCCGGAGAAAATTGAGTCGCCACCCGGACGGGCCGGGAAAAAGAAAGGGGTGGATGACTCGATTCCTAAGGAATACCTAACCCCCTAATGGGTTCAGAAAGTTGGGTACATGTGGGGAAGGTGAGAAATGGCCCAACACCCCCACAACGCCCGGTTCATTGGAACCGGCCTCCTTTAAAGGTCTTAATATTATAAAATTCTTAAGTATAATAACATTATCCATACTACACACAATAAAAAAGAAAGCATCATTATATTAAAATCAAAGCAATGTCCAAACAAAACAAAACAAATAAATGGACACCCATCCAAGGATGGAAACATGTCCTTACATCACATGCCTAAGTAGGACACCCACCAAAAGGTAGAAACATGCCCTTTACATAAGTTCTAAAATAGAAGAGAAATTAAATTACATGATGATTAACTAATGAGGTACCCACCAAGTGGAAACATACCTTTTACAACTTTTGGAAGTCTAAATTAATTAATAAAGGTAAATAATCATCCATAATATATAAATCATTCATTAAAAGTATTAACCAAAATATAAAACAAACATCCATCCATGATAAATTAAATAAATCAAGTATTGAAATTAAATAAATTAAAGTATAAGAAATAAATCAAAGCATAAATAAATATGGAATTGAATAAAACAAATAAAAGTTCAAGTATAGCTACTATTTCTATTTAGGATTCTTTATCTCATGTGTTAAGGCTTTGGAAATTCTAAAGTTTAAGCTATGTGACTTTTTAGGTAATTAAAATAAATTAGGTTTTATGTTTTTTAAAGGTTAGCAAGACACTTTGATTAAACCAATTAAGATATGAATGATGAAATAATAAAACTTGAGTTTTAGACACTTTTGAAATATTTTTTAATTCATGTTTTTAAAATAGTAAATTGAGCTACTGTAGCTTTTTTTGAGTTTTTATGTTTTTTATGTTTTAAAGGGTTTAAAGTTCATAAAAATTATGGTTTAAGGTTTTAAAAGGGTTAGGGTTTATTATTTTGGGTTTAAAAGATGATTTTTGGATTTTAGGCTTTGAAATTTGATTCTCGGGTAAAGCATAATTTTTAGGGTTTTAAAAAAGCAATTTGATATTTTATGAGGTTTTATGAATTTAAACACATGGATTGAAGTTTTTATAAGTAGAAAAGATGTTTTTTTAAGGTTTTTTGAGTGAAAAAGAACCTAATTTAAAATTTTAATAGAAACAGAATTTTATTTTGGTTTTGTAGAAAAATATGTTAAATGAGTGTTTTAAGGTTTTTAAGAAGAAAAAATAACAATTTTGAGTCTTGTTAGAGAAGAAAGTCACGTTTTTAATGTTCTAATCTTGGAAAAATTAAGTTAAAGGACTAAGATTTTTTATTTAAAAAACTTAAATTTTATAGATTTGGCTATTGTAAAACATAAATCAAAAGAATTAAAACATACCTTCTTTTGTTGATTCTCCAAAAAATAACTCTTTTTGGATGAACTAGCTCCAAAGACAAGCTTTGATTGCCTCTTTTCTTCTCCCTTTTTCGTGCTAGTGATGCTACTGCTGCTATAAATATCAATTGAATTGAGTTTTCCCTTTCTTTCCTTGATTTGGTTTCAAAACCTAAAGCTATCATGAAAAGTTTTTCCTCCTTTGATTTGGTTTAATTGGTCCTTATTTATAGTGGTTTTTAGGTTGTTTATTCCTAATTAATTAAGGTAAGTAATAATAATAAAAAAAAGAAATTAAAACCTAATTGGATTAGAATTCTAAAAATTGCAGCTGAAAAATTTGCGCTGGCAAAAATTCTGGCGACGGGCCCGTGGGCGTGCCAGCCCGCAGGAGCCAGCGGGCGAGCCACTGTAGGCCCGACAGGCCCGCGCGACCACATTTTGCTGCCGATTTTTTTCCGTCTCCGATTTTTATTTTTATTTGTTTATTTTCATTTTTTACCACTAAAAATTAGATACTAAGGTAAAAATTATTTAATTAAAAATATTTTGGACCAATTAAACAACAAAAATCATTTTGGACTAAATAAAGCATATTGGATCGGATTGGGTCAAAAATTAAGGGTCTACAGTTTGCCCCCTGCTTGAATGATCTGAAACCTTAGTGAAAGAGAGTGAAAAGCAATAAGACTTCATTTTTGAGGTTTTGGGTTCTGGACCCGAGAGATTTGGACACTCGATCCTAAACTAGACTTGGATACTCGATCCTATCTGGATTTGGGTACTCGATCCTAAATCAGATTTGGATACTCGACAATAAACTGGATTTGGATACTCGATCCTAAACTTGACTTGGGATACTCGATCCTAAATGGATTGGGATACTCGATCCTAACTCGGATTTGGATACTCGATCCTAAATTGGATTGGGATACTCGATCCTAAATTGGGTTTGAATACTCGATCCTAAATTGGGTTGGGATACTCGATCCTAACTTGGCTTTGGATACTCGATCCTAAACTGGATTGGGATACTCGATCCTAACTGGATTTGGATACCCGATCCTAAATTGGATTGGGATACTCGATCCTAAATTGGGTTCGGATACTCGATCCTCAATTGATTTGGAATACTCGATCCTAAACTAGATTTGGATACTCGATCCTGATTGGATTTGGATACTCGATCTTAAACTGGATTTGGATACTCGATCCTAACTGGATTTGGATACTCGATCCTAACTGGATTGGGATACTCGATCCTAAACTGGACTTGGAATACTCGATCCTAAACTGGACTTGGAATACTCGACCCTAAACTGGATTTGGATAATCGATCCTAAACTGGATTTGGATACTCGATCCTAACTTGGGTACTTTGACTTGAGATTTGAATCGATTTTGATTTAATTTAGGTACTTGGACCCGAGATTAGATTTGATTTGGGTACTTGGACCTGAGAATGAATTTGACTAACTTTTTATCAGTTGAGAAGTCTGACTGCTCCGGCTGTTCTATGCATTGTGATTCTTCACCCTCAGAATGGATCTTCATCCTTGGAGATTGGGTCTTCACCCTTGCAAATGGATCTTCATCCTTGAAAATGAATCTTCATCTTTTGACATCATGTCTTTACCCTCGAAAAATGGATCTTTATTCTTTGAGATCGGGTCTTTACCCTGGCTTCAGCTCTTTTAGCTCGATTGATCTTTCGTCTTTTGCATCTTCATTCTTTTGAGAGTTCTAATTGTTCCATTCTTTTGTTCTTCATTTTTGCAAAGATTTAGCTATTTTTAATTGGACCTTATATCCTCTCCTTGCCCCCCTTCAAAGATTTTTTCCATGCAAGCTTTGATTGATGTTGTTGTTGTCTAGTTCTTCGCACAAGCACTTATTTCTTCTCTTCGTAAAATGACTGGAGCTTTCTCAAGCAATGGGCTTTCCATGCCCCCCTGATTTGACATCTTCTTTTGATCCTTTACTTCGTGAGGTGTTTGCTGTTCATTTTGCCAAAGAATAGACAACAGAAGACAAGAAAGTACGATGTGATATGCTCATGTATGCATGATATGCATGAATAATACTTACAGTGGTTCCATGACTCACAGACCGAGGCAATTAGCAGAAGTATTCTTATTGGTTCCATTTTGACGCTTGTTCAAGTCTTGCATTGGAATGATCGAAAGTTTTGCATTTGTGGCTTTTATCTTCAAGATGTTGAAAACATGAGTGGTGGAGATCCCAAGTAGCAGAGTCAGGGATTCATCTATTTTGAGCTATATTTCAGCATGTCAGTTGGTAGTTTCTTCATAACTTTGCCAATAATAATTTTCTTTGCTCAATGTGTCCTTTGGAGGTTCAACATACTTCCCTTAACTTGAAAGCTTTGTTATGACAAAACATTTTTTTTTTTGAAATTTTCAAAATTTTCATTTTGAAATCAAATGTTGGCTTTGCCATATTAATGTCAATGTACCTCAGGACTTGATTTTTCCAAATTAACATATCTACTAAACTCGGGAATCAATTCTATTTAAGCAAGAATTTTTGCACTTAAGATAGGCACATACACATTACTTGGTCAAAGGTCTCATTTGAGTTTAAATATTGTCTATCTCATATGCATGCTTATTCAAACTATCTCCACTAATAGACTCTACCTACCAAGAGAGATCAACAAGTCTTTGATAGGCTTGAAACGGGGTCTATGAGGGAAACAGGCTTGAGATTGGAGCTAGTGTGACACAATGGACAAACCCTCACACTACAAATTTCTTGTTGGAACTTTAGACAATTGGGAGCAATCCTTCTATATCTTCTTGGCATTAATCTAGATATTGACTAGGACAATTTTTACCCTTGCAAAAAGTTTGGTTCCCAAATTCATTTCTTTTCTTCTTCTCCCTTTTCTTTATTTCTCTTACTCTTCCCTATCATTTTGTCCTTCTTCCTTATCGACCGTCAAGTACAGAACTTTCAAGAATTGGATGGTCTTTCTCCTTTTCCTCTGATTTTGATAGAATCCTTGGTTGGGTTGGACTAATTCAAGACAAACTGTCCAAATGGAACTCAGTTGGCTTTTTGAACCATTTCGGTTTTTTTTTCTCTTTTCCTTTTTTCTTTTCTTTTGTCTCACTTTTTTTCTTCTTTTCCTTTCTTTTTTTTGTTGTTTTTTTTAGCTCAAACTGAGTTGTTTTGTTTGTACCAACTAGGGCTTCCAATAATGGATGAGTGGAGTAACATAAATCTTCTTTAATAGGGATAAATCATTTATTACTCCAATGTTGATGTTGTCTTGGATATATTAAGGGAACTTAAACTACCCTTAGGGTCTTGAAAACATCCACTATCTTTATGGTCTTGAGAACTTCAACTATCTTTATGGTCTTGACTATTCATTTCTTTCTTTGATCTTCTTGCCTTTTCACCTTTGCGATCATAAGACTTGTCAAAAGTATCACAACAACTCAAAGTAGGTTATTAGGGTTTGTAAGCCAATGAAAAGAAAGCTAAAATTTTATGAAGGCTCAAAGGGACAACTAGGGATTGATATTTAATTGGGTGGATACTAGTTGTTGGCTAACCAAACAATGCCTAGATCATTTCTCTCTTAAATAAGTAGAGTTCAATTTCGCCTCGAAAATTTGTCAAAGCATGTTCTAAGATTGACTAAGACCTAGACAAAGATAATTATGCAGGAGCCCTCTCTAAGTAAGCATACACAACTCAATGCTATAGAGCAATTCCCTCATCTAGTAAAGTCATTCGAGTCATGATGCCTAGACACATTAATTTATAAACATCGAGCTAAATTCCTCATTGGTTGAGCATCAAAATGAACAAAGACCAATAAAAAGTAATTTATTGAAACAAATTTAAATTTGAAAAACACAATAGTCCCAAAATATTAAAGAAAGTAAGATTGAAAAGCAACATTCAAGCTAAGGAAAGTTCATTGAGTTAGGCTTCTTTTCCTTTCACATCTTCAATATTCCCATCTTGAAAGGATGATAAAACAAATTCTTCTTCCAATCCTTTTCCCACCATAAAGGTTGCTGGTGGTGACACTCTTCCAAATTTAGGCAAAGGCTTATCTTTGGTATTGGGCTCATCCGGCTCGGGTAGCTTGCCACTATCAATCAGGTCTTGAATCTCATGCCTTAGATGAGCACATTTATCTGTTTCATGCCCTCACATTTGATGAAATTGACAGAAGGCCTCGGCATTGAAGTTTGGTGGCAGTGGACTATGTAGAGGTCGAGGAGCTAATGGTTGTAACAACCCTTTCTTTTGCAGCTTGCTAAAAACCCAAGATAAAGGTTTCCCCAATTCTGAGAATTGTCTTTTATTTGCTTGACCGGTTACATTAACATCAACTTCTTTTTGTGTGCTTTGATTGTTAGGCTGGTTGTTCCCTTTCTCATTCCTTCTTATTGAAAAGCGATTCTTCTCCCTTTCCCATTCTTCAATTTGTAGACCAGCTTAGAGAAGATCTTTGAAGTCCCTTATAAGGGTGTGAGACATCCTTTCGCGGAGATTGGGCAGGACACCTCTCACGATCATCCTTATTTGATCAGATTCATCGGGCCTCTTCTTGAGCAAAGCAGCCTTGTTTCTCCATCTCTTGACATAATCTACAAAATTCTCATTCGGTCTTTGCCTAATGGACTCCACTTCCGTCAAGGTAACTTCCAACTCAACATTATATCCATATTATTAGATGAAGGCTTTGTAAAGTAGATCCCAGCTCTTTTGTGTTTCATCATCTAAGGTATTGAACCAATTTTGGACAACAGGGTCCAATGAAAGCATAAAGTACCTTAGGGTTTGAGCCTTAGTAGCTCGAGCAGATTGCATGGCAGTGATATATTGCTTCACATGGAGATGAGGATTTCCGATGCCATTGTACTTAGCAAAGGAAGGCATCTTGAACTTATAAGGGACCTCATCATCTTGTTCAAATAACTTGTCAACTTCGGACATCTCTTCGATTTTCAACTTCTTTTCAAATTTCTTTTCTAAATCAGCAATCATCTTTTCAACATCAGATGTCTCGGTCTTTTCAATAGTTGCTTTCTCGACAGCCTTTGGTTCTTTCTTCTTTTCTTGAACCTCTTGGTAGTATTGCGCCCAAACATCATCATCATCAATGACCACCTTTTCATCATCAAAAAGCCACTTCATTAACTTTACTCTTCCCTTTGTCCTTTGGTTTCTTATTGCTAGCAGATGCCTCGGCATGATTCTCTAAGATTGCAGTCAATTGGTTCTTCATGGTCTCAGCTAGGGCCTCTTTGATTTCTTCCATCTTGGCATTGAGGGCTTCATCCACCATTCTTTGAATTTGTTCGGGCTCCATTGTCTTTGGTGAGCAAGTGATTGAGTCGTTGCTAGATACTTCGTCTCCAGCATAAGTCGGATTGTTGTAAGCTTTTGAACTTTCGTAATCCAGGGCTGTGAGCCAGTGAGGACCAATGATATGAGATGCAAATGTATGCATGTATGCATAAACAATCAAGAACAAATTAGGACGTTCCTTCCAACCTTATAACATCCACACATGAATGGTGAGTCTCTTTTCCTAGGTATATGGTTAACAAAATACCAACATGGGGTATCTTGCTTTCGAATAATTCCCTCGGAAGATTCAACCAATAGTTATATTTTTGAAAATGGAAATCAATTCATGATAATTTCCATTAATTAGGTTTTAATCCATTCAACCAACTAAAGTAGCTTTTATGCTATGTTGGATTAAAACGAAATTAAGAGGTTTATTATAAATAGATTTCTCACTTGAAAAAGTAACTAATGATTCATGCCAAAAACAAGCCCATGGTTAATTTGTTCTTTGTGTAAACTAGGCCCACAATTGTTTTTTGGTATTTCATAATTGACCTAAATATTTTTGCAAGCTCTTTGTAAAAAATGGTTGGGTGAAAATAGTTTTGTTTCTAAGCCCATTGTAAAAAATTTTAGAAAAAATGGATTTTGGGCTTAGTATTTGGGCCATGGGCCAAAGAATTTTTGATTTATTTTTAGAAAAGCCTTATGTCCAAAGACCATCTTAAAAAGTTTTGAAAATAGTTTTGGTCTTTTGGATTTTAAAGAAAATTTTATTTTGAGCTTGCAAATGTACTTGGGTCATATTAGAAAAAGAACAAACCAAATAAGCCATGATTTATACTAAGATAAACTAACCATAATCAAACAACATGCATTTGGGGTAAAACCTAAGGAAAGCAACTAGGCCAATTACATGAGCTTTAGTCTTTGGGTTAAAAAGGCTTAGGTTCCCATAGCAAGTATATACCAAAAGGTACGAGGCTATGAGTGGTTATGCCATACTCGATCTCCATACTTTGAGTGAAAGCATGGTATCCCTTCCATAACATAACACGGGTAACACGGGCATCCTAACTCACGCACACAATGCAATCTAATATGATGCAATAGATAATATCATTATAAGAAAGAATAGAATAATATAAAGACCAACGGAATCAACTTCTCTTATCCCCAGTGGAGTCGCCACTGTGAGCAGGGATTTTCGCCCCCACTCCCGGTGGAATGGTTCTTGCGACTTCGGCACTGTTTAGGCTCGGGGCCTTAGAGAACACGGACCTAAGTTCGGAGAAAATGGAGTCACCACCCGGACGGGCTGGGAAAAAGAAAGGGGTGGATGACTAGATTCCTAAGGAATACCTAACCCCCTAATGGGTTCAAAAAGTTGGGTACGTGTGGGGAAGGTGAGAAATGGCCCAGCACCCCCACAACGCCCGGTTCATTGGAACCGGCCTCCTTTACAGGTCTTAATATTATAAAATTCTTAAGTATAATAACATTATAAATACTACACACAATAAAAAGAAAGCATCATTATATTAAAATCAAAGCAATGTCCAAACAAAACAAAACAAATAAATGGACACCCATCCAAGGATGGAAACATGTCCTTACATCACATGCCTAAGTAGGACACCCACCAAAAGGTAGAAACATGCCCTTTACATAAGTTCTAAAATAGAAGAGAAAATTAAATTACATGATGTTTAACTAATGAGGTACCCACCAAGTGGAAACATACCTTTTACAACTTTTGGAAGTCTAAATTAATTAATAAAGGTAAATAATCATCCATAATATATAAATCATTCATTAAAAGTATTAACCAAAATATAAAACAAACATCCATCCATGATAAATTAAATAAATCAAGTATTGAAATTAAATAAATTAAAGTATAAGAAATAAATCAAAGCATAAATAAATATGGAATTGAATAAAACAAATAAAAGTTCAAGTATAGCTACTATTTCTATTTAGGATTCTTTATCTCATGTGTTAAGGCTTTGGAAATTCTAAAGTTTAAGCTATATGACTTTTTAGGTAATTAAAATAAATTAGGTTTTATGTTTTTTAAAGGTTAGTAAGACACTTTGATTAAACCAATTAAGATTTGAATGATGAAATAATAAAACTTGAGTTTTAGACACTTTTGAAATATTTTTTAATTCATGTTTTTAAAATAGTAAATTGAGCTATTGTAGCTTTTTTTGAGTTTTTATGTTTTTTTATGTTTTAAAGGGTTTAAAGTTCATAAAAATTATGGTTTAAGGTTTTAAAAGGGTTAGGGTTTATTATTTTGGGTTTAAAAGATGATTTTTGGATTTTAGGCTTTGAAATTTGATTCTCGGGTAAAGCATAATTTTTAGGGTTTTAAAAAAGCAATTTGATATTTTATGAGGTTTTATGAATTTAAACACATGGATTGAAGTTTTTATAAGTAGAAAAGATGTTTTTTAAGGTTTTTTGAGTGAAAAAGAACCTAATTTAAAATTTTAACAGAAACAGAATTTTATTTTGGTTTTGTAGAAAAATATGTTAAATGAGTGTTTTAAGGTTTTTAAGAAGAAAAAATAACAATTTTGAGTCTTGTTAGAAAAGAAAGTCACGTTTTTAATGTTCTAATCTTGGAAAAATTAAGTTAAAGCACTAAGATTTTTTATTTAAAAAACTTAAATTTTATAGATTTGGCTATTGTAAAACATAAATCAAAAGAATTAAAACATACCTTCTTTTGTTGATTCTCCAAAAAATAACTCTTCTTGGATGAACTAGCTCCAAAGACAAGCTTTGATTGCCTCTTTTCTTCTCCCTTTTTCGTGCTAGTGCTGCTACTGCTGCTATAAATATCAATTGAATTGAGTTTTCCCTTTCCTTCCTTGATTTGGTTTCAAAACCTAAAGCTATCATGAAAAGTTTTTCCTCCTTTGATTTGGTTTAATTGGTCCTTATTTATAGTGGTTTTTAGGTTGTTTATTCCTAATTAATTAAGGTAAGTAATAATAATAAAAAAAAAGAAATTAAAACCTAATTGGATTAGAATTCTAAAAATTGCAGCTGAAAAATTTGCGCTGGCAAAAATTCTGGCGACGGGCCCGTGGGCGTGCCAGAATTTTCGCTACCGATTTTTTTCCGACTCCGATTTTTATTTTTATTTTTATTTTTAATTTTTATTTGTTTATTGTTGTCCCAAGATGGCAACCAAGAGGGGGGGGGGGTGAATTGGTTTCCTCAAGAAGTTATGACAATTTAAAAACTCAACAAACAAGAAATGCGGAATAGAGAGTTGGTTGAGTAATGGAAGAAAGAACACACAAGATTTATAGTGGTTCGGATTTACTTCAATCCTACATCCACTTCCTTAACAACTTGTTAAGGTTCCACTAGTCTTTGAAGTTTTTTACAAGCTCACTTCCAACTTTACAAGTGTTTTTCTTAGGCTCACACTTACAACCCAAACAAGAGTTTTACAAGGCTTACTCTCTCAACCTAACAAGAGTTTTACAAGGCTTACTCTCACAACCCAAGTGTTTCCCAAGCTTACACTCAAACTTATACAATGGTGTTTTCAATGCTAACACCTAACATTCATAACAATTCAAATACAAGTTTAAGTAAAAGAAAATTTGTTGCTTGGCTATGAAAATCTTTTCTCAATGTTGTCTCTTTTTTTGTTTTCTCATAGAAACTTTGTATTTATAGCCAATGTGGTCTTACTAGCCGTTATTGATGTTGAGAATAAAGTCTTGGCAGATTAGACCTTCTTTACTTAAACTGTCCGAAGCACTTCGCGGTCGCCCTTCATACAAGGATGGTCGCGCTCATGCTTCACGCGGTCGTCCTTTTAACCAGGGACGGTCGCTACTTTTTAAAAAATTCAACGGTCGAATTTTAGTGCTCTGCAGCTGGAATCTTGCCCATGATGTATTTGTCGGACCGTTTCTTGCCCATGATGTATTTGTCGGGACGGTCGCGCCAAGTAAAGGTGCGGTCGCCCTTTTTGAATATTGAAGTGGGTTTACAACGGTCATATCACGTGTCATTTTCTGACAGGGCAAAAGAGATGTCCGCCATAATTTGAATCTCGTGGTCGCCCTTGGTAGCCTTTCGCGGTCGAACTCATATTCTCGCGTCGAACTTCTGGACGCACCTGAGGACGCGAACACTACTGTCTCTTCGAGCAATTTCTTCTTGAATTGTTGGGCGGTTGCGATTCTAAATGGGCGGTCGCTAAAGTGGTAAGCGAGGTCGAGTCATTCACCGTTCTTGTCACCGCGAACCTTACTGTGATTGTAATGATTTAAGTTCCTTGAGTGGCGATCGTGCAAGTATTTGGACGGTCGCTATTCTGTAGGAGCGGTCGCGACTGAGGTCGAACTTCTGACCGCGAAACCTACTGTGACAAGGTTTCATTCTGTAATTGCTTGGAGCGGTCGTATTCATCTGAGGTGCGACCGCTATAAATGTTCTGTTCACCTTTAATTGAAACAACCTAATCCTGCAACAAGATTTCTCAAACACAAGTTAAATAGATCATCCATTTGAGTTGTCAAGGATCAAAATTAAGATCATTTGTCTAACAATCTCCCCCATTTTGACTTTGACAATTCAAATGGAATGATGAGAAAAATAATAAGTCTAAAATGCTCCCCCTTAACATATGCAACAATCATGGTTAAGAGCATTGTGATTATTAGTTTATCTTGGTGCAAATGTTATTCTTTGATGCAAACATTTCTCCCCCATAAACATTTCTCCCCTATTGCAAATGTTCAACAAATTTCAACATGTATACTTGTTTCTCCCATTATTGTTCTTATTCTTGTTTTCCCATTATTGTATACTGTGTGTTTCATTCCATTTTGGTATTTTCTCCCCCATTGGCATAGGCAAAATGAAACAAATGTTAAGCAAAACCATTAACAAAGCAATGAAAGGGAATATAAACATTATATATATTAAAGTGGAGGAAAGTACAAAGAGAGATTAAAACAAGCATATGAAAATGCAAAAAATAAGAAAAATCTAATGCTATTCTGAGTCATCATCTAACTCTAACTCTTCTTCAACTAAAGGAGCTTTCCCTTTATCTTGAGGTGCAACAGAGGCAGAGCTAGTACTAATGGACTCTTCTTCTTCAGCAATGCTTTGGGTGTGATCACTTATATCCCAATCTCCAAGGTTGCATTGAGGCAAGTCCAATTTGCCTTACATGTCATAAAGATCATGGTGCATGTGGGATATAAGGTCTATTCTCTTGTTCAAGTGCTGGAATCTCTTGGAGACACTTTTCTTGAACTTAGAGAGTTTCCTGGAGAGAGTTTTGATAGCTTGGAGGATGAGTTGTGTGGAGGATGAAGCAGTTTCTTGAGCAGCTTTTGATGAAGTTGCTTTTGGGGGTAATTCCACAGCAACTTCTACAGAATCTCCCTCTTCCTCAATTGTATACCTTGGCCTTTTCTTTTGTTTATCCATAACTCCTTTCTTGCCAAAGCAGTATACATATGATCCTTCTATCTTCCTTACACATCCAGCATGCTCTAAGTAATCGATTTTGATAGCATTGGAGGCTAGAGTGAAAGGGTTTCTCAAAGTAGCTATGTTCAAATCATTCAGAAGGTTTAGGTGCCTAGCTATTTGAGTAACTTGAGAGGATAGGAAGAAGGTACCAGTTCTTGTAACAGCATGATGGTAAAGGGTGTCAATCAAGAACTTGGTTGTGTTCATTTTGATGTTGTGGGTGAAAGCATAGAGAAAGATAAGGTCTCTTTTGGTTACTTTCTCATTCCCATCTGCTCTTTGATGAATGGTATAGGTGATAATCCTATGGAGCATCCAGTGGGCGAGAGATTTGATGTGCCTGGCTTTAGATTCCTTTTCAAAAGAAGTTTCAATGGAAATTTCTCGCCAGAAATCAGAAAGGGTTTGGTTTGAGAAGATTTGGTCATTGTAAGAGGTTATACCTTTAGAAGGGAAGTTCCAAATGTTGCCAAATCCTTCTAGGGTTAAGGAGTGATAGTTATCAAATAGTTTAAACCTAACCCCATACCACCCTAATGCAGAGTTTGCACTCTTCTCTATTTGGAGGGACATCAGAAACTCTTTACTAAGACTAGAGTAGCCTACCTCTTCTGGAAAGACAAAATTTCTCCATCCAAGGACATCCAACAATTCTTCAATTTCGTCCTTGATGTTCAAGGTAGACAGCATCCCACCAAAAGGTGATTTGGTGCCTTCAACCTTCTTTTTCTTTAGCATGGCATACCTAATGTCTTCCTCAGAAGTTTGGTGATGAGGTTTGTGAATTTTCTCACCTCTTCTAGAATGTGGAGGAGATGGAGGATCAACAATAGGTTCTCTAATGGTGATTCCTGGAACTCTCTTGGCTTGACCTTTGATTTTGGAAGTGGTTTTTCTTTTGGGGGCCATCAGAATAGAAAGAACAGAAGAGAGTAGGAAAACAGAGAGTGATTGAGAGACAGATGATATTGAGAGTTTTTTAGGGTTTCAGAGGAAGGTTTGTGTGCTTTAATAGGCAAAATATCAGATAAACTGATGCAAAACACTCTTAAATAGATGTAGTAAAGAAAATAGCCGTTTATGACTGTTGGAAGTTAAGAGTTGCGACCTGTCACACAGCCAACGGTTATAAATTTTCGAGCAAAGTGTACAGGGTGCGGTCGCAGATTTAACAAGGTGCGATCGCGACATATGGTCTAGCGACCATTAGTAAGATAGGTACGCTCGCGAGGGAAGAAACTGTCTGTAACGGTCGAAACTATTCAAATTGGTGCGGCCGCGCACAAATTTTCTCGACCGCGCACAGAGATTTTTATTGAATGAAACTAACAGACGAGATGGCGATCGCGAAAGGACACTGGAGCGACCGCGACATTATTAAAAATGAAAGATTCAAGGAAAGATGGAAGATATTCGAAGTGTGTTAAGAAAAATTAATTTCATGCACATAGAAACTTTATTGTAAGGCAAAAATTTGAATTAACTCAAAGTGATTCCATCAATCATTCCTAAATTGAGTTTGATGAAGTTAAGTCTATCTTCATTCAAGGGTTTTGTAAAGACATCAGCAAGTTGATTTTCTGTATCTATGAATTCTAAGATTATATTCTGATTTTGTACATTTTCTCTTAAGAAATGATGTCTCATATCTATGTGTTTGGATCTAGAATGTTGGATAGGATTCTTAGACAAATTGATAGCACTAGTGTTGTCACATTTAATGGAGATATTGTTAAACACTTTACCATAGTCAAGCAATTGTTGTTTCATCCATAATACTTATGTGCAACAAAAACATGCTGCAACATATTCTGCTTCCGTTGTGGATAAAGCAACCGATGCTTGTTTCTTACTATGCCAAGAAACTAGACAATTACCAAGAAAGTGACATGCTCCTGTTGTGCTTTTCCTATCTAAGATGCTACCAGCATAATCTGCATCTGAAAATCCTATAATATGAAATGATGTGTTTTTAGGATACCAAAGTCCTAAATGTATTGTACCACTCAAATATTTCAAGATTCTCTTAGTGGCATTCAAGTGTGATTCTTTAGGACTAGTTTGAAATCTAGCACAAAGACATACACTATACATTATATCAGGCCTAGAAGCAGTTAAGTAAAGTAGTCATCCGATGATACCTCGATATTTCTTCTCATCTACTGCTTTACCATTATCATCTTTACCTAATTTCAATGATGTGCTCATAGGAGTTTTGCTAGTTTTGCAGCCATCCATTCCAAATTTCTTGATGAGTTCTTTTGTATATTTGGATTGGTTGATGAAGATCCCATCTTTACATTGCTTGACTTGCAGTCCAAGGAAAAACTTGAGTTCACCCATCATGCTCATTTCAAATTCCCTAGTCATACAAGAAGCAAATTCTTTGCACAAGACTTCATTAGTAGCTCCAAATATTATGTCATCCACATAAATTTGTACAATCAAAATGTTGTGCTTATCCTTTTTAACAAAAAGAGTTGTGTCTACTTTTCCTTTTGAAAAACCATTTTCAAGCAAATATGCACTAAGTTTATCATACCAAGCTCTAGGTGCTTGCTTTAATCCATATAAAGCTTTGGTAAGTTTGAAAACATGATTAGGAAATTTGTAGTTTTCAAAACCAGGAGGTTGTTCAACATAAACTTCTTCATTTATGAGTCCGTTTAGGAATGCACTTTTGACATCCATTTGATAAAGCTTAAAATTCATATGACATGCAAAAGCAAGTAATATTCTAATAGCTTCTAATCTGGCTACTGGGGCAAAGGTTTCATCATAGTCAATACCTTCTTCTTGATTATAACCTTTGGCTACCAATCTTGCTTTATTTCTAATGATGTGACCATTTTCATCAAGCTTATTCCTATAAACCCATTTGCATCCTATTATAGAATGATCTATAGGTCTAGAAGTAAGTTGCCAAACATTATTTCTTTCAAATTGATTAAGTTCATCTTGCATTGCAGTTATCCAATTTTCATCATTTAAAGCTTCCTCAACAGTTTTTGGTTCAATTTGAGAAACAAAAGCAAAATTAACATCAACGTGATTAATTTTAGATCTAGTAGTTACTCCCTTTGATGTTTCTCCAATGATGAGTTCCTTTGGATGATCTTTCTTGTATTGCCAATCCTTAGGTAGATCTTGAGACTTTTCTTCAAGTTGATTGATCTTTGGAACATCAATAGATTCAAGAGGTTCAAGAGCACCTGCAGGGTCATTGAAAGTAATACTTTTCTTTTGATCAAGTTTAGATGATTCATCAAATACAACATGCATTGATTCTTCTATAACTAGAGTTTTCATGTTAAATACTCTATAAGCTTTGCTATATGATGAATATCCTAAGAATATGCCTTCATCTGATTTGGATGAGAATTTTCCAAGATTATCCTTGGTATTCAATATGAAGCATTTGCATCCAAATACTCTAAAATATCCAATTTTGGGTATTCTTCCATTCCATAGCTCATAAGAAGTTTTATTAGTTAAAAGCCTTTTATAAACACGATTTGCAATGTAACAAGCTGTATTAACGGCTTCCGCCCAAAAATAAGATGGTAAATCATATTCATTGAGCATTGTCCTAGCCATTTCGATTAAAGTTCTATTTTTCCTTTCAACTACACCATTTTGCTGTGGAGTTCTAGGAGCAGAAAAATTGTGTGAAATGCCAAGTTCATTGCAAAAGTCTTCAAAGTTCTCATTTTCAAATTCTTTGCCATGATCACTTCTAATAGATGTGATCACATATCCTTTTTCATTTTGAACTCTTTTTGCAAAAGTTTTGAAGTAATTAAAGGCTTCATTCTTTTGAGCTAAGAAATTAACCCATGTGAATCTAGAGTAGTCATCAACAAGAACAAATGCATATGATTTGCCTCCTAAGCTTGTAACTCTATTTGGTCCAAACAAATCTAAATGAATGAGCTCTAAAGGTCTAGAGGTGCTTATAACACTCTTTGATTTAAATGAGCTTTTATGTTGCTTATCATGTTGACAAGGTTCACAAATCCTATCTTTATCATATTTTATCTTAGGTAAGCCATCAACTAAGTTCTCATTACAAATATATTTCAATTGATCCATACCAGCATGTCCTAGTCTTCTATGCCATAACCATGCATTATTATTAGTGGACATTAAACATGTATGATTTGAATGTATGCTGACATTGTAAGTGTTGTTTGTTCTAGTGCCCTTAAATATGATAACATCATTTGAATTTGTGATTTTGCATTCCTTGGAATCAAACTTGACAAAGTATGCTTTATCACAAAGTTGACTAACACTTAGCAAGTTATGTTTCAAACCATCAACAAGCCATACATCTTTAATTAAATCCTTACCAATAGAACCAATGGAGCCAACACCAAGAATTTTACCTTTAGCATTGTTTCCAAAAGTTACGTTACCTCCATGTTTATAGGTAATACTTGTAAAGAGCTTTGCATTTCCAGTCATATGCCTTGAGCATCCACTATCCACAAGCCATGTGCTTTCATCGGTAGTAGATTTTAGGCATACCTGCAAGACAATTGTGATCATCTTCTTTTAGGTACCCACATATAGTTGGGTCCTTGATGGTTAGTAGAAAGAGTGCCTTCTAAATTGAGATGAGCTTTTCTTATATAACAATAGAAATTTTTGTGACCAAATTTCATGCAATATGTGCATTGCCATGGTATCCTATGCTTCTGCATTTTTCTTTTTGCATTATACATACAACTACAAGTATGTGATTTCTTTTGTACAAGTTTAGTGAACAACAATGTATAATTATTTTTGGCTTTATCTCCTAGTGAACCATAAGAAGTTCTTTTAGACTTGGTGCAAGCATCTTTGATATAAACATCAGAAATTTTAGTTGTAGATGCTTTCACAAATGTTGGTTTGCTAGGTGCAATGTTGGTTGAGCCATTGAATCCTAATCCATATTTCAAGGAAGGTGATCTTTGATTATTAATTAATGTGTTCAATGCTTCCTTTCCTTTATGAAATCTGGAAATTGATTCTTTTAGTTCTTTTAGTTCATCCTTCAATGCCTCATTCTCTTTAATCACCTTTTCTAAGTCATGTGAGCTTTTATTTAATTCTCCTATTGTATTCATTAAGTGTTCATTTGAGGTTTTCAATTCTAAGGTAGAGTTCTTTAAGCATATAAAATCCTTTTCTAACTTAGAGTTTTTCTCTTTATAGAGCATCATTTTAGAGAAATATTTTTCTATTTTAGAATTCATGTGCTCAATCAAGTCACTATCATCTATATCATTTATATCATCATGTGCTACAAGATCAAAGGATTGAGTACTTACCTCATTGGAGTCATCTTCAATAGCCATGAGACAAAGATTTGCAATTCCTTCTTCTTCTTCTTCTTCACTTGAGGAAGAGTCATCCCATGTGGCTTTGAGAGACTTTTTCTTTTCTTTATCCCATTTCCTTTTGTTCTTTAATTTGTAGCAATCGGATTTGATGTGACCAGTTTTTCCACATTCATAGCACTTTACCTCATTTTTCTTTTCTTTATCTTTGAAGGAGAATTTAGGAGGTGTACCTTTGTTTGCTTGTAATCTTTTCTTCCTTTTCCATTCATTCATTCTTTTTAAGAACATTGCCATTTCATCTTCATCATTAGTACCTTCATTGCTTGAGCTCTCAACTTCTTTGATTGCTTTGAGTGCAATTGGTTTTCTCTTTTCTTTCTCACCTTGATCTTCTTCTTTTTCACTGTGCAACTCAAAAGTGAGTAATTTACCAACTAGCTCGTCGGTTCTTAATGTGCTGAGATCATGAGCTTCTTCTATGGATGATACTTTGGATTCAAAGTTCTTTCTAGCTCTTAGGGCTCTCAAGATTTTACTGTTTACATCACCTTGATCATATACCTTGCCATACTTCTTTAGTTCATTGACAATAGCAAGCAAGCGATTTGTCATGTCGGTGACATTTTCATTTGGTTTCATCTTGAATAGCTCATACTCATGAACATGCATTTGTTTCTTGGTAAATCTTACCTGAGTTGTACCTTCATGGTAGTTTTCAAGTGTTTTCCAAATGTAATGTGCACAAGTTAAATGTTGAACTCTTCCACCTTCTTCTCTTGAAATGGAGTTCATCAAGATGGAAGCAGCTCTATTGTTCTTGAATCGATCTTTGATATTGCTAGTTGACCATTGAGCTTTGGGAAGTGGAACTTGAATACCGTCAACTTCATGAGTGGGAGATTTCCACTCATTTTCCACGAAATCCCATAGTTCAATCCCTTCACTATCTAGAAACAAATACATTTTGTGTTTCCAGTATGAGTAATCCGTTCCATCAAAGTAGGGTCTAAGAATAGAGTTAAGATTTCCATGAGAGCTTGATGAAGAAGAAGTTGCCATTGTGGATCAGATTTCACAATTAAGTTTAAGAAATCTCAGGGCTCTGATACCAATTGTTGTCCCAAGATGGCAACCAAGAGGGGGGGTGAATTGGTTTCCTCAAGAAGTTATGACAATTTAAAAACTCAACAAACAAGAAATGCGGAATAGAGAGTTGGTTGAGTAATGGAAGAAAGAACACATAAGATTTATAGTGGTTCGGATTTACTTCAATCCTACATCCACTTCCTTAACAACTTGTTAAGGTTCCACTAGTCTTTGAAGTTTTTTACAAGCTCACTTCCAACTTTACAAGTGTTTTTCTTAGGCTCACACTTACAACCCAAACAAGAGTTTTACAAGGCTTACTCTCTCAACCTAACAAGAGTTTTACAAGGCTTACTCTCACAACCCAAGTGTTTCCCAAGCTTACACTCAAACTTATACAATGGTGTTTTCAATGCTAACACCTAACATTCATAACAATTCAAATACAAGTTTAAGTAAAAGAAAATTTGTTGCTTGGCTATGAAAATCTTTTCTCAATGTTGTCTCTTTTTTTGTTTTCTCATAGAAACTTTGTATTTATAGCCAATGTGGTCTTACTAGCCGTTATTGATGTTGAGAATAAAGTCTTGGCAGATTAGACCTTCTTTACTTAAACTGTCTGAAGCACTTCGCGGTCGCCCTTCATACAAGGATGGTCGCGCTCATGCTTCACGCGGTCGTCCTTTTAACCAGGGACGGTCGCTACTTTTTAAAAAATTCAACGGTCGAATTTTAGTGCTCTGCAGCTGGAATCTTGCCCATGATGTATTTGTCGGACCGTTTCTTGCACATTATGTATTTGTCGGGACGGTCGCGCTAAGCAAAGGTGCGGTCGCCCTTTTTGAATATTGAAGTGGGTTTACAACGGTCATATCACATGTCATTTTCTGACAGGGCAAAAGAGATGTCCGCCATAATTTGAATCTCGCGGTAGCCCTTGGTAGCCTTTCGCGGTCGAACTCATATTCTCGCGTCGAACTTCTGGACGCACCTGAGGACTCGAACACTACTGTCTCTTCAAGCAATTTCTTCTTGAATTGTTGGGCGGTCGTGATTCTAAATGGGCGGTCGCTAAAGTGGTAAGCGAGGTCGAGTCATTCACCGTTCTTGTCACCGCGAACCTTACTGTGATTGTAATGATTTAAGTTCCTTGAGTGGCGGTCGTGCAAGTATTTGGACGGTCGCTATTCTGTAGGAGCGGTCTCGACTGAGGTCGAACTTCTGACCGCGAAACCTACTGTGACAAGGTTTCATTCTGTAATTGCTTGGAGCGGTCGTATTCATCTGAGGTGCGACCGCTATAAATGTTTTGTTCACCTTTAATTGAAACAACCTAATCCTGCAACAAGATTTCTCAAACACAAGTTAAATAGATCATCCATTTGAGTTGTCAAGGATCAAAATTAAGATCATTTGTCTAACATTTATTTTCATTTTTACTACTAAAAATTAGATACTAAGGTAAAAATTATTTAATTAAAATTATTTTGGACCAATTAAACAACAAAAATCATTTTGGACTAAATAAAGCATATTGGATCTGATTGGGTAAAAAATTAAGGGTCTACACTATTTCGCAGGCAGAAAATTTCTATGTTCTATTTCGCATGCAGAAAAATTTTGCATGCAAAATAGCACAGTGATTTCACCCGCAGGAATTTCCTGCGGGCGAAATGCCCACGGGCTCGCCCGATGATTTTTTCATCACCGATTTTTCCGACTCCGATTTTTATTTTTATTTTTATTTTACTTTTATTTATTTATTTATATTTTTTATTAATAAAAATTAGATACTAAATTTGGACCAATTAGACAACAAAAATCATTTTAGACTAAATAAAACATATTAGACCGGATTGTGTCAAAAATTAAGGGTCTACAGAAGGGTATGACATCGATAGATGTGTGAGGTTGAGACATGAGATCCAAAATTTAATTGATAGTGGAAAGCTGCCCGAGCCCAACAAGCCGAACACCGAAGACAATCCATTACCAAAGTTCAATAGAGTACCACCATCGGCAACCTTCATGATTAGAGGAGGTTTGCACAAAGCGTTTGTCATATCTTCTTTTCAAGATGTGGGTGAAGAGGCAAAAAAAGAAGAAGAGGTATTTGGAAAAATTAAACAAGCTATGGTGGGTAAAGAAGTAGCAATTTGTGTTGTCAATGGGTTTTGGGATTCAAGCGATAGTGAGGATAATCTCGTATCCAAGAAGGAAGAGTGAACCTGGTTCGAGCCTGAAGAAGATGAAGTAATGAACACTAGATCCAGTAAGCCTTATGCAAGGCCCCCGCCTAAGGAGGTAGAAGTTAATAAAGGAAAGGAAGTTAAAGTAGGGAATAAAGAAGAGGAAGATGATACTGTGCTCAAGAAATTGAAAAGAACCTAAGCAAGTATTAGCATTTGGGACTTATTGGCTACTTCTAAAAAGCACTGAGAAACTATGGCTAAGGTCTTAGGTAGCATGCCAATTTCCACTTCCATAACACCGAAAGAGTTGATTGACTTCATAAAAATTGAGGGAGTAATGAAATGTGAGGATATTCAAGAGAAGAGCAAAGTTAATATGGGAGCGGTATCTTTCTCATATGTGGATTTACAGGAAGAGGGGAGAGATCACATCCGCCCTCTCTTTATCAAAATAGAAATCAAGGGGAAAAGGACACCATGTGTAATGGTCGATGATGGGTCTACCATAAATGTTTGTCCACTTAAAATATTGCCAAAACTAGCCATGTCAACAATGGATATAAACCTGACCGAGGTAACCATTCGGGCATATGACAACACTAAGAGACATGCCGAAGGAACTTTCAAAGCTGTTGTTAAGGTTGGTCCAATTGAATCTATTGTTGAATTTGTTGTTTTGGATAAACCTATTACATTTTCCTTACTTTTGGGATGACCATGGTTTCATCCTCTTGGTGGAGTTCCTTCCACCCTTCATCAAAAGATCAAGTTCCCTAACGGAGATGAGACAGTGGTCATTGAGGACAAAGATAATGAAGTCGTTAATGCTCTAATGATTGAGAGGCCTCTCAATGGTTTCCAAGCAGCTGCAATTTCTAATAATGAAGTAGTGGACTCCAAAGTCATGAATATGATGAAGAACATGAACTACCTTCCCAGAGCTGGTCTTGGAAAGGGTAAGGCCGGTTTGACAAAGCTGCCATATTTTAAAACTCAAACTTCCAAGAAGGGGTTGGGATATGATGAAGACAACAATGTTTGGCCAAAGAAGAGTGAGAAGATGAGATTCCCACCACTTGAAGAGATCTTTGTCAAAGCTCCAGACATGGGACCACTCTAAGGAAAGCCCGAGCCAATCATGTTCATGGGAAAGTTGATCCTGGGTTTTGAAATTTTTGTAGATGTTGCCAAGCTAGTGGAGCAAGTGAAGAAAGAGCTCACCCTGCCAGCCAACAAAGAATCTAATTCAAAAGAGAAGAAGGAAGCTGTCCTGAAAGCCAAGAAGACCCCGGAGGAGATTGCTGCCCTGGTTGAAGAAAAGTTTGAAGACATTCTGCCTTATGATTTTGAGAACAATGATTTTGATTTTGATTTTAATTTGTCTGCTTTGTTTGAGGATGATGATGTTTTCTTTTCCAAAATGAATGTAATAAAGTATGATTTTGCTTACTTGTTTGATGTTTCTCCTGATGGTTGCATACATTCAAATAATAGTTACATGAGCATCTTTAATATTAATTCTGTTGACACACAATCATTAAATTTGGGAACAATCGAAAATCCTAAAAACATTAGCATAGCATCCGACCTTACTCCTGATGAGAGAGAGAGAGAGATTAGAAAAATATTCAAAAAAATATGAAGAAGTATTTACTTGGTCTTATGAGGATATGCCTGGAATAGATCGAGACATAGCCGAACATCTTATTCCTACTTACACTCACATGAAACCTATCAAACAAAAGCTTAGGCGATTAAGACCTGAGTGGGCTGAATTGGTTAAAGAAGAGGTCACTAAACAAATACAAGTGAAGTTCCATGAAGTGATAGAATATCCAGATTGGCTAGCCAATATAGTACCCATGCCAAAGAAAGACGGAAGAATAAGGGTTTGTGTGGACTATAAAGATTTAAACAAGGCTTCCCCTAAAGATGATTTTCCTTTACCTCATATAGATGTTCTCATTTATAGTGCAGCCTTTAGCATGCTACACTTATTTATAGATGGATTTTTTAGATACAACTAAGTGTTAATGGCCCAAGAGGATAAAGCCAAAACTACTTTCATTACTACATGGAGTATATTTTGTTATAGGGTGATGCCGTTCGACTTAAAGAATGCTGGAGCAACCTACCAAAGGATGGCCACCACACTATTTCATGACATGATGCACAATGAAGTTGAAGTATATGTTGATGATATGATGGTGAAATTGGATACAAGGGAACAACACTTCCAAAACTTAGAATTATTCGTCGATAGAGCATTGAAATATAAGCTAAGATTAAACCCGAAGAAGTGTGTGTTCGATGTTACCTCAGGCAAATTGTTGGGACATGTGATTGGTCCGAATGGCATTGAGATTGATCCTGACAAAGTTAAAGCAATCATGGATATGCCAGCCCCTAAGACAGAGAGAGAAGTTTGGGGATTCATTGGCAAATTACAATATATTAGCAGATTTATAGAAAAGCTCACAACAATCTATGAGCCTATCTTCAAATTGCTTAAAAAGAATCAGCCAGTCCTGTGGAATGAAGAGTGTCAAAAGGCCTTTGAGCGAATAAAGGAGTACCTACTAAATCCACCTATTTTGAAACCACCCAAACCCGGTAAACCCTTGTTACTATACTTAGCAGTAGGAGAAGAGTCAATAGGAGCCATGCTAGCCCAAGAAGATGAGTTAGGGATTGAGCATGTAGTTTACTATTTAAGTAGAAAGCTCATACCTTATGAAATTAAGTATAGTATCATTGAAAAGACCTTTATAGCCATGGTTTGGTCTTCTAAGAAATGGCGGCATTACTTTCAATCATATAGTGTGCAAGCAATTTCCAAGTTGGATCTAATGAAATACTTAAGGGAGACACCCTCTTTGATTGGGAAATATGGTCGACGGTTGATAATATTAGAAGAATTTGAGATTGAGTATGTAACAAGAAAAATAATCAAAGGTAGAGCAGTGGTAGAATTCTTGGCCTATCAACCATTACCAGATAGCAAAGAGGTAATCTACGAATTTTCAGATGAACATTTAGAGGCCATTGAAGTACAAGGGTGGAAAATGTATTTTGATGGAGCAGCAAATAGGAAAGAAGCAGGTTTAGGAGTCATACTAGAATCGCCTGAAGAGGAACTTATCCCTTTAGCCAAAAAGTTGAAATTTAGGGCAACTAATAATATGGTGGAATATGAAGCATGTATCTTTGGTTTGGAAACCATAATGATTATGAAGGTGGATAAGGTGGAAGTTTTTGACGATTCATTGCTAGTAGTATCCCAAGTAAATGGAGAGTGGAAGTTGAAAGAAGAAAAATTAAAACCATACCACCATTACTTAACCCTGATGAAGAAGGACTTTAAGGAGTGTAGGTTTATACACCTATCAAGAGAAGAAAATCATATGGCTGATGCCCTAGCCACATTGGCTTCGGTATGGGAAAATCCTGTCAGTTTATTTCTCAAGCCTCTGATTTTGACCAGTTCATCAACTTCTTGCTATGAATATAAGACAATCATGGAAACTGATACATGCCATGATGTGTGGTATGACATTATAAGATGATTTTTGGAGGAAAGGGAATACCCGTCTGGGGCAACAAAGAAAGAAAGAAGAGCCATAAGGTGGTCGTCCTTACAATACATCACCTTCCATGGAGAGTTATATCAAAGGTGACCTGATGGGGTGCATTTGAGATGCTTGAAGAAGTCTGAAGTGGAGCATATCATGTCAGAAATACATGCGGGATGTTCCGGTCTGCACATGAGTGGTTTGGCCCTAGTTAAGAAGATAATTCGACAAGGTTACTACTGGTTGACCATGGAGAGAGATTGTATAGAGTTCGTAAAGAAGTGACAACAATGTCAAATGTATGCTAACTTGAATCACATGCCTCCTGAAGAATTGAATTATATGTCTTCACCCTAGCCCTTTGCCACTTGGGGTATCGACATTGTAGGAGAAATACATCCGACAGCCTCAAACGGTCACCTTTTCATTGTAGTAGTGGTAGATTATTTTTCAAAATGGGTTGAAGATGAATCCTTCAACAAACTGGGCGCAAGTTAGATGGCTAGATTTATTGAAAAGAACCTCATCTGCAGATACGGGGTCCCGCACAGTGTGATATCAAACAATGGGATACAGTTTCAAGGAGCAGTTAAGGATTTATTCTCAAAGTACCAAATCCATCATCACAGATCCTTTCCTTATAGACCAAAGGCTAATGGTGCGGTAGAAGCAACAAATAAGACAATTAAGCAAATTCTATCCAAGATGACCAAGACTTATAGGGATTGGTCAGAGATGCTTCCCTTTGCTTTGTGGGGATATAGAACAAGTGTATGAACACCTACTGGAATGACACCGTTCTCTTTGGTTTACGGGATGGAAGCAGTATTGCCAATTGAAATTGAGATCAAGTCATTAAGAGTGGTCTTGGAAGCTGAACTGCCTGAAACAGAATGGGTAGTGAGCAGATACACACAGTTAGCTTTACTAGAAGAGAGAAGGTTAAAAGCACTATATCATCATCAACTATATCAAAGGAAGATAGCTCGGTATTATAATAAAAGAGGTAAGATCAGAAAACTCAAAATTGGGGATTTAGTGTTGAAACAATGTAAACCTAATGTATCTGATCCAAGAGGCAAGTTTAGGCCTAGCTGGGAAGGGCCATATTTTGTGAAACAGGTCATGAATAAGGGTGTAGTAAAGTTATCAAAGATGGACGGGAATGAGTTTAGTGAGCCAGTGAACATTGACAGGTTGAAGAGGTTTTATGTATAAAAGGGAAAAAAGTGAAGAAAAAATAAAAAGAGCTCGCTAGGTTGAAAACCCAAAAAGGTGGCCTAGGCAAAAGTTAGAGCAGTCTGCTAGTTTCGAAAACCCAAAAGGGTAGGCTAGGAAAAAATTAGGGCTAAATGAGAGAAAATCGTCAATTAGAAAACCCGAAAGGGCTAGTTGGCAATAGGAGTGATCTTGTGTATGCTGGCTTTATGTTTGGTTGTTCCACAATTTAATAAAACAGAATTAATATTAAAATTGTTCTATGTACACTGTTATAAGTATTTGACCAGGTATGGATGAAATAAATAAACACAATAGGAAAAGGTGATGACAAATTATAAAAGGAAAAGATGCATCTTTTATTACTTTAATTATTTTTTCATCCTAACAATACACTTTCTGAATTGGCAAATGTAAAATCTATGGAAGACAATAAGTGTAACGTGCAGGCCAGCTTTGCCTCAGCCGATCCAAGTAGGCTTCAGTCAAGCTAGGCATGTCTAAATCAGGAGTGAATTCAAAATCGCGAGGCTCAGCTCAATAATAACTGTCAAGTTGGTGGGCATCATAGCAAGTACCTTGACGAAGAGTAGCAAGAGGAACATACATCAAGCATGTCCGCATGGTGATACGAGAAATCTTCCACCAACGTACCAACCAACGAATGTAGACTTCAGTGCGTGAGTGGATCTAGTCAACCCAATCAACATATGAAGAAGCAGGATGGAGTAGCTTCCTAGCAGAATGATGTCATGGCAGATATCTGGCAAAATCCATGATGGAGTATCAAGCAAGCAAAGACGCTCCGAAAGCCAAATCTGTGAGGAAAAAAAAGAGTCCGCTAAGTTGAAAACCCGCAAGGGTAGCTTAGGCAAAAATTAGGACAGCTCGCTAGTTCTGAAAACCCACATGGGCTGACTAAGCAAAAATTAGAGCAATATAAAAAATATAATAATAAGAGGTCTGCTAAGTTGAAAACCCGCAAGTGCAGCTTAGGCAAAAATTAGGACAGCTCGCTAGTTTCGAAAACCCGCATGGGCGGACTAGGCAAAAATTAGAGCAATAAAATATAAAAAAAGAAGAAGAAAGAGAAAACCTAAATTGAAAACCCGAAAGGGTAGTTTAGGTAATTACCTGAAGCAACAACCGACTCCCGATCAGTCTCTTTGACAATCTTGACCTAAGTTGGTCTAATCCAACTAAAGTCTCAGCTAAGATCACGAGTATCGGCGATAAGCCTCCTTCCATTTGGTCCATGATATCCAATACTCGTGGATCAATGTTGCCATCTGAGGAAACAACCAAGAATTAGCCAAGCAAGCAAAGATAAAGCATGTGTCCCCATGCCTTAGTAGGAGCCAAATGAGAAAAGCAAAAGTCAATTAAGGGACCAAGTAGAATTTTCTCACCCCTCATCAAGTGCAGAACTTCGGGCTTTGAGATTTTTGAAATAACATCTGCATCTTCTATTGAGTCTTAGAAATCAATATGGGTAATGCCATTTGTTGATTATTTGGATATCCAATGATGGCCTCAAATTCTTCAATCAAGGGACATATTTCAAAGCCATTAATTTTAAATGTCCTAGAATCCACATTCCAAAAAGAAGCCATGGCATGTAAAAAGGAATGTTCCAATTTAACATTTTGAAAACACTTTAAAATATCAATCTTTGACCAAGACATTTGCTTCCAGTGAATGACATCCATATTCTTAAATAGAATTTTATTTTCTTCAAATGGAGTTCGGTCATCGTGGAAGGATGAAGGAAAATTAGAATTGATAAAAGGAGTTTTTATGTTGAAGTGGAAAATCTCTTGGTTTCTATATGAAATTATGGCGTGAAAAGTAATTTATATAGAAGAACCCATGCTATTCCAAAATTGATAAGGAAAAAGAGTGAGACTGTGATGCATGAGGAAAAAGAATTAGTGATGAAATTTCTTTAATTGTCGTGTTGCATTTGGTTTTAGCTAATTGGTGCGACTGTGAAAGTGAAAAGGGAAATTGTGGCACAATAATTAATATATATATAAAAGAAGAAAAAATTTGTAGTAAAGTAAAAATTATATATTATCATTATTATTCTTATACTTATTTTACAATGTTTCCTCAATTGACACAATATTTATACATCACTAAGAAGGAGGTGGTAGGTCATCAAATAAAGCTCTGAAAAAATCATCGCATGTCGGAGGAGGAGGCAAATCACTCGTCCCAAGTCCACCCAAAGCAGGAGAACCAGAATCTCTATTACCTTGGAGTTCTGATATGTAATGGTGCTCATCAGAAGTAGACAAAAAGATCTCATGGTCATCAGTTTAGGGTCCTCTAGATGAAGAAGCACCAGGATCTCTCATCTCCTGAAATCAAAAGTCTCAAAAATTTTGCTCTGATTGGCGGTACAAATTTTCAAAATGGGAAACCTATTGGCGACTAGCGGCTAACTCTTCTTGAAGTTTCTTATTTTGTTCTTCAAGCATCCGCTGTGAGCCAGAAATGAAAAGAGTAAGAGCATACATAATCATGCATACATGCATACATATAGCATAAATTATCATGGAATCAGAAAATCTACCAGGTAATTCATGTCAACGCCATGTGGATGAGATGGTATATCTGGTGGACTAGAATGAGCAAATGAAGGAGCAGTAAAAGAAGGTCCAGCCTGATGATTAAATGAGCCAGCAGCCTGCAACAATCATTAAAAAAGTTGAAATAAGTTTATAAGCGATCGCAATGGAAAAATGGCAAAAGTTTACCTGAGAAGTACTAGCCCCGAGATGTGGAACAAACTCTCCTCCCTCTTCATGATGTTCGTCTTCATCTCTACCCTCATTTTCTTTAGAAATTTCCTGTATTCCAATAGGAGATACATCAAAGTTCAAAAGCCCAATTTGAATAAACTGGGTATAAGATGCACCCGGTGGATAAAGAAATGTTTCAACATCATAACCATGCTGGGCCAACCACCATGCATTCTCCGGCATTGATGTGATATTCAAGGTATATTTCAAGCAATGCATTAGGATCCTCCACTACTCGGGACCAAGAAACCACTCATATACTCTCTCTCCAAGAAACCAGCCATTAGACACAGGGCCGGTGATGACTCGGCGAGTATGTTGAAAAGGCAGTGCGGCATTCATGGAGGAAGTCTAGTTTGTCCACTCTTCTGTGTTCCACCAGGCCAAATTCACCTACAAAATGACATAAGGTAAGTAAACTTTCATATATTAATTTTAAAGTATACTAATGTTATTTTACCTGGTCCCAAGTTAGGCAGCTCAAGACAAAGCATTGGGTATGCACATGGTGAGAGCCGGGAACTTCTACATGCTCTGACAACCAGAAATTTAATCTCGGATACCTGACTCTCTCTTGAAAAATTCCAGGCACCCTCACAAAATTGTGCTCATATGGCCATACCTACAACAATAATAAAAATCAAATTCATGCAAGAATAAGAATGGAATTGACATTGGTGGAAGAAGAGTACCTCTACAACCGCCATAAAGCCAATAAAAGACTTCTTATTTCGGCAATTTTTGTCAAGTCCATGGTAAAGATAGGCAAGACCAGCTTCACCCCAGCCGTAAAGTGGTACCATCCTCATATAAGTAAGGGCCCTCAACACTGACAAATGGATAGCGGATTCAGTACTGCCTAAAATGGTCGATCCGAGCAAATATAATAAAAATCCTCAAGCATACTGTTAGGCTGTGTCTCTGTGAACCCGTCCTTCGCAGTTCATCCAATAACTATGAATTGGCTCAATTTTTATCTTGAAAGGCCCTTTATATAATGGTTCCATACCAATTAATTGTTGAATTTCTTCAAATGTCAGAATATCGTTGGTAAGAGGAACCGAAAGACCATCATGCCGAATGCCAGTTATAGCAGCAAAGTCAACCGGACCAATTGTCATCTCTCCAATGGGCAAATGAAAAGTATGAGTTGTATCCAATCATCGTTCTGCAAGAGCCTGGATCACGCTATGGTCTATTAGACACTCCTCGGATGGTAATTGTAAGATGAAGCTCTCAAAGCCGCAATCTCGGATAATCTACCTTACCCGAGCAGGCGCTACATCATACCATTGTTGGGCTTTGTAGATACAACGCAATGATCATGCTAACACGGACCCAGGTAAGTCAACATGAGGTAAGTACATCATTATATCAGTACCACAAATTTTTAGGCTAAATTAATTTATATTCTATCTACTTAAATTCTTAAATTAATATACTTTTCCTAAATTTCCTAAAAAACAGTAAATATGAAAAACAAAAAAAATAGAAAAAAATAAAAACAAAACAGACAATGAAAAAGAAAAAGAAGAGAAAAACAACAGAAAAAAGAAGAAAAAAGAAAACAAAAATAATTTGCTGTTAAAATAAATAATTACCTTGCTCTTTTGATTGGAATAATTTGCTAGTAGACCTATATTTTCATCTTCATGATGCCGAATAAACTCCAATAACTCAGCATTAGAATGAGTTCCTGATCTTGAAGCATGCATTTTTTTTTTCAAAACTATATGCTAAACTTGAAAGGATTATAGCTATGAATGAATGAAATTAACAAGTTTGTTGTGAATGAAATGAAGAAATTAGTTGTTTATATAGAGGAACAACAAAGGGAAAAAAATTCAAAAAGTAAATTTCACTATTGATAAATAGTAGATTACTATTTACAAATAGTAGGTTACTATTTATGAATAGTAAATAGTGCATAAACAGTGACTAAACTGTAAATAATAGGAAACTCGATTATTCAATTTAATCATTCAAATACTTGCGTGTAAATAAATATTTTTATACTTTTAAAATATTTTTATACGCAGGAGACAAGGAGAAGACATATGCATATGCATGGTAAAAATTAGCTAAATGTTTTGCAAATTTCTTTAGTATACTACTGACTATAATTATTTTTTACAGACAATTAAATCTCTTTTAGCTCGGGTCCAGAACCCAAATTACCCTTAGGTCCAGAACCTAAAATCACTTTTAAGTCCAGAACTTAGCTATTTATTCTTAGGTCCAGAACCTAAAATCTCTTTTAAATCAAGAACTTAGCTCGGGTCCAGAATCCAAATTATCCTTAGGTCCCGAACCTAAAATTACTCTTAAGTCCAGAACTTAGCTCAGGTCCAGAACCCAAATTATTCTTAGGTCCAGAACCTAAAATCTCTCTTAAGTCCAGAACTTAGCTCGGGTCCAGAATCCAAATTATCCTTATGTCCAGAACCTAAAATCTCTTTTAAGTCCAGAACTTAGCTCGGGTCTAGAACCCAAATTATCCTTAGGTCTAGAACCTAAAATCTCTTTTAAGTCCAGAACTTAGCTCGGGTCCAGAACCCAAATTACCCTTAGGTCCATAACCTAAAATTATTCTTGAGTCAAGAACTCGAACTGGGTCTAGAACCCAAAACCTCAACCATCTCAGAAAAATTAAGTCTTATTGCTTTTCACTCTCTTTTACTAAAATCTTAGATCATTTAAGTAAGGGGCAAACTGTAGACCCTTAATTTTTTACCTAGTCCGGTCCGATATTTTTTATATAGTCCAAAATAATTTTTATGGTATTTTAATTAAATAATATTTATTTTAGTATTTAGTATTTATAATTTTTAATAAAAATAAAAATGGTGAAGTTAATAAAGAAAATAATAATAAATAAATAAACAAAAATAAAAATATAAAACAGCGACGAAAGTCGCCGAAAGTGGAATTGACCAAGGCCAATTTGCCCGCACGAATTTCCTGCGGCGAATTGGCCTTGGCCAATTCCACTTTCGGCGAGGAATTTTTCGTTGCCGATTTTTATTTTTATTTATTTATTATTATTATTATTATTATTTATTTAGTATTATTTTCTTTATTAACTTTACCATTTTTATTTTTATTAAAAATTAAAAATAATAAATACTAAAATAAATATTATTTAATTAAAATACCATAAAAATTATTTTGGACTATATAAAAAATAACGAATCGGACTGGGTCAAAAATTAAGGGTCTACAGTTTGCCCCTGCTTGAACGACCTGAGATTTTAGTAAAAGAGAGTGAAAAGCAATAAGACTTAATTTTTCTGAGATGGTTGAGGTTTTGGGTTCTGGACCCGGTTCGAGTTCTGGACTCAAGGATAATTTTAGGTTTTGGACCTAAGGGTAATTTGGGTTTTGGACCTGAGCTAAGTTCTAGACTTAAAAGAGATTTTAGGTTCTAGACCTAAGGATAATTTGGGTTCTGGACCCGAGCTAAGTTCTGGACTTAAAAGAGGTTTTAGGTTTTGGACCTAAAGATAATTTGGATTCTGGACCCGAGCTAAGTTCTGAACTTAAAAGAGGTTTTAGGTTCTACACCTAAGGGTAATTTGGGTTCGGAACCCGAGCTAAGTTTTGGACTCAAGAGAGATTTTAGGTTCTAGACCTAAGGATAATTTGGGTTCTGGACCCGAGCTATGTTCTGGATAAAGAGTAATTTTAGGTTCAGGACCTAAGGATAATTTGGGTTTTGGACCCGAGCCAATTTCGCAAATTTCTTTGCCAGCTCTCTCAATTCTCGGCCAACGCTCGTAGTTTTTGCCAGCCAAATTTTTCCAACGCAATTTTTTTTGAAACCAAATTCTATTTGGTTTTGGTTTCTTTTCCTAATTAATTTTAGTTTTCTTAAATAATTAGAAGTAGGCTTATAATTTTTCCTATAAATAACACTTTAAAACTCAAAATTAAGGATAAAAAAAAAATTAGTGTGATCAAAAATTGGACTTTTGAACTTGGATTGGATCGGAGTAAAGAAAAGGTAGAAAACCCTAGCAAGAACATTACCAACAAGCAAGCAATCAATAATTCATCAAAGGCAGAAACCTTGCCTTTGCCTTTGTTCATCTAGAAAGTAATTTTTTTGGTGCAACCAACGAACGGAGGTTTGAATCTCTATTTTCTTTAATTATTTCTTTACAGAAGCTTCATTATTCAAATTGAATTAATTGTTTCCTCATACAAATTGATCTAAACCTTAAAGCCCTAAATTGTTTCTTCTGTTTCCAAAACCTTAAAAAACCCTAAAATATTTCTTCTAAACCTTAAAACCCTAAATTGTTTCTTCTGTTTTCAAAACCTTAAAAAACCCTAAAAGGTTTCTTCTAAACCTTAAAACCCTAAAATTGTTTCTCTTCTATTTTCAAAACCTTGAAACCCTAAAATTGTTTCTCTTCTGCTTCCAAAAGTTTTAAAACCCAAAATTATTTTTCCGAATTATTTTCATCTAAACCATAACTTTTTGTCCAAAATCTCCAAATGATTTCTTAAATCTCCAAACCCTAGTTTTCTTTATGTTTTCTAAAAATCATAATAATTTTATAAAACTGTAAACTATTTTCTTAAATCCTAAAACCAAATATGTTTTCTAAAATACCAAAAACCCTAATTTTCTCAAACCAAAATAGTAAACCCCAAGTTTTCCTAAACCCTAATTCAGTGAACTTAAAACCCCAAATTAGTTAATATAAACCCTAAAGCCATAATCTAATAAAAATAAAATAACAATCCAATAAACATGAATTATAAACCAAATGCCATAATATTCCAAAACCCTAATTTCATGACGTTACTCTAAAAACCCTAATTTAATTAACCAAAAAACCTTACTACTTTCTTAAATTCATAAAACCCTAATCCATTCTAATTTTCCAAAACCTTTACAATAAGCTAAAAAAAATAACAATAATAATACTAAAATCCCAAAATCCTAAATGTTAATTAAAGAACTTTAATAGAAATAGTAAACCCTAATTTGAATCTTTACTTACTTTATTTAATTTTAGATTTGATTATGCAGTTTATTATATGCTTTGGTGGTTGATTTATTTAATTTCAATGCTTAATTTTTTTAATTTATCATGGATGGATGTTTTCTTTATTGTTATTATTTATTTGTTTTAGTATTAAAATTGTAAGAGGTATGTTTCCACTTTGTGGGTACCTCATTAGTTAAATATCATGTAATTTAAATTGCTTTTATATTTTGGACCAATGTAAAGGACATGTTTCTGCCTTTGGTGGGTGTCCTATTTAGTTTAGACATGGATGATGTAAGGACATGTTTCCATCTTCGGATGGGTGTCCATTTATTTGCTTTGTTTGGACATTGCTTTGATTTTAATATAATAATGCTTTATTTCAATTGTTGCGTGTAATATGGATAATATTGTTATACTTAAGAATTTTATAATATTAAGACCTACAAAGGAGGCCAGTTCCAATGAACCGGGCATTGTAGGGGTGTTGGGCCATTTCTCACCTTCCCCACTCGTACCCAACTTTCTGAACCCATTAGGGGGTTGGAAATTCCTTAGGAATCGAGTCATCCACCCCTTTCTTTTTCCCAACCTGTCCAGGTGGCGACTCCATTTTCTCTAGACTTAGGTCCGTGTTCTCTAAGGCCCCAAGCCTAAACAGTGCCAAAGTCGCAAGAACCATTCCACCGGGAGTGGGGGTGAAAATCCCCGCTCACAGTCAGGCATATGAAACTATTGAGATATCAAAGGAAGAAAAGCCAAAACCATCGGTGATTGATCCACCCAACTTGAAACTTAAGACCCTTCTAGATCACCAAAAAGAAATTGCCAATAATTCTGAGTTCCCACCTATCTTCTGAGCAGAAGGTAAAGCTCATCCAGTTGTTGCAAAAGCATAAGAAAGTGATAGCTTGGAAGATAGCAGACATCAAGGGTATCAGTCCATCCTATTACACTCACAAGATACTGATGGAGGATGAGTTCAATCCAGTAGTGCAACCACAATGAAGACTAAACCCAAAGATGAAAGATGTAGTGAAGGCTGAAGTGATAAAACTACTTGATGCAGGGATTATATATCCGATTTCGGATAGCTCTTAGGTGAGCCCAGTTCAGGTAGTACCAAAGAAAGGAGGTATGACGGTGGTCCCTAATGAAAATGATGAGCTGATTCCAATAAGAACAGTTATCGGTTAGAGGGTTTGCATCGACTACCAAAAGTTGAATGATGCAACTAGGAAGGACCATTTTTCTTTGCCCTTCATTGATCAAATGTTGGAGAGGTTATTTGGGCATGAGTGTTACTGCTTTTTGGATGGTCTTTCAGGCTACTTCCAAATTTCTATTGCCCTACATTCACCTGCCCATATGGGACATTTGTATATCGAAGAATGCCAATCGGATTGTTCAATGCACCCGCGACTTTTCAATGATGCATGGTGGCAATCTTTGATGAGCTTATTGAGGATATTATGAAGGTGTTTATGGATAATTTCTCGATTTATGGCAGCTCATTTGAAAGATGTTTGGAAAACCTTAAAAGAGTCTTGATTAGATGTGAGGAAACAAACCTAGTGCCTAATTAGGAAAAGTGTCATTTCATAGTTCAAGAGGGAATCGTATTGGGACACAAAATTTCAAGCAAGGATATTAAGGTGGATCGGGCTAAGGTAGACACCATCGAGAAGCTACCACCACCCACATCTGTAAAGGCCATCATAAGTTTTTTAGGACATGAGGGCTTTTATCGGAGGTTTATACGAGATTTTTCTAAAATAGCCCGCCCACTAACAAGACTCCTTGAGAAGGATGTGGATTTTGTTTTTGATGAGGAATGTTTAAGAGCTTTCATAACTCTTAAGGAGAAATTGACTTACCATTTGAACTAATGTGCGATGTGAGTGATTTTGTAGTGGGAGTGGTCTTGGGTCAACACAAAGAGAAGTATTTCTAGCCTATCTACTATGCAAGAAAGACTTTGAACACATCTCAAGCTAATGACACAACTACAGAGAAAGAGCTTCTAGCTGTGGTTTTTGCTTTTGACAAGTTTAGATCATATATGATCTTGTCAAAAGTGATTGTTTATATAGACCATTCGGCTTTGAGGTATTTATTTGTGAAAAATGATGCAAAGCATAGGCTAATTCGTTGGGTCTTATTATTGCAGGAATTTGACTTGATAACTCAAGACAAGAACGGAGCTAAAAATCTGGCAGCAGATCACCTTTCTCGCTTGGAGAATCCAACCTTGAGAGGTTTAAAGAAGGGGACATTGATGATCATTTCCCCGATGAGCAGCTGTATGCCATGGTAAGTGAGGTAAGTAGTTTAAATTTTGAAACACATTAGTTTGCAAATTTTGCTAATTATTTAACTGTTAGGGAACTCCCTAAGGACTTAAATTATCAAGAAAAGAAGAAATTCTTTTTTGATTTAAAGTATTATTTCTAGGAGGATCCCTTTTTGTTTAGATTATGTAAGGATCATATGATTCGACAGTGTGTGGCATGGCCTGAAACGATGAATATTCTTCGTCAATGCCACGCTGGACCAGCTGGTGGTCATATGGGAGCCAATAGGAGTGCTCAAAAGCTATAAGAATCAGGATTTTATTGGCCCACTTTGTTTAGGGATAGCTACGAATTTGTGAAATGTTGTGATTGTTGTCAGATAACTGGAAATATCTCCTCTCGTGATGAGATGCCCCAAAATGGAATTTTAGTGTGTAAAGTCTTTGATGTATGGGGGATCGATTTTATGGGACCATTTCCAAATTCCTTTGGTAACAAATATATTCTTGTAGCTGTAAACTATGTCTCTAAATGGCCTGAAGCCCAAGCCTTGGCAACCAATGATGCAAGGGTAGTGATGAAGTTTTTGAAAAAGTTGTTCTCTCAATTTGGTACACCGAAAGCAATCATAAGTGATAGGGGTACTCACTTTTGTAACATTCAGCTCGCGAATGTTTTCAAAAGATTAGGTGTTACACATAGGTTTGCTACTCTTTACCATCCCTAAACTAGTGGCCAAGTTGAGAACACGAAAAGGGAGATAAAAAGAATTTTAGAAAAAACTGTAAAGCAATCCCAAAAAGATTGGTCTGAGAAATTGGACAATGCTCTATGGGCTTTTAGGACTGCATTCAAAACTCCTCTGGGCACTACACCATTTAGGCTGGTATATAGAAAAACTTGTCATTTGCCTGTAGAAATTGAACATAATGCTTATTGGGCTATAAAATAGATTAACCTTGATCTAGCTAGTACAGGTGAAAGGAGAAAATTGCAGGTAAACGAGCTGGATGAGTGGAGATTGCAAGCCTATGACAATGCAAGAATGTATAAAGAGCGTATTAAGAGATGGCATGATGCTCGCATTAAGTAGCGAAAAGAATTTCAAGCGGGAGATAAGGTATTATTGTACAATTCGAGGCTTCGAATCTTTCCAGGTAAGTTAAAATCTTAATGGTCTGGTCCTTTTACAGTTAAGGAAGTTTTCCCCTATGGAGTGGTTGAAATAACTCATCAAGAAAAAGGAGATTTTAAGGTGAATGGGCACAGGCTCAAATTATACTTGGGGGGAGAAATACATGACTTGAAGGAGGTTTTACACCTCCAAGACTAGGCAAAATTGCCCCTGAATGTCCAACTAATACGACGTTAAAGAAGTGCTGGGTGGGAGACAACCCACCGTTTTATTCATTCTTTAATTTTTGTTTCTTTAATTTCTATGTTTTTAATGTGTGTCTTTAATTTTTATTTCTATTCTTCTATCATTGGTTGGTGGTGTGTTTGCCTTGAATTCATTTGAATTTGTAGAGGAAATTTTCTTTTGAGGGGCTAACTTGAGCCTATTTGGGGACATGCCCATGTGAGTGGGCGCGCCATTAATTTTAAGAGGCAGTAGCTAGGACACGACTGGTGACACGGCTGTGTCACTAGACGTGTCATTTAGATGGCAACACAGTAGCTACAACACGCCCACTAAAACTCTAGTGTCATTAGTCGTGTTAATTTGGCTAAATTTCATATTCCAGTAGCTACAACACACCCAGTGACACTCCCGTGTCAATGGCCATATTAATTTAAATAACTCACAGTAGCTACGACACGCCCATTGACACACCCGTGTCAGTAAGCGTGTCATTTTGTACAAGAAACAGTAGCTACGATAAGCCCATTTACACACCCATGTCATTGAGCATGTCATTTTGCTGAAGAAACAGTAATTATGACACGCCCATTGACACAGCCGTGTAATTGAGCGTGTCCATGAGTTATTAAGTCGTGCCAATTTTGACTCAAACATAATTTTCTCTCTCCTCTTTCTTTTTTCTTTGGTTTTCTCTAAATTTTTTCACACTCCCACCGTCGCACTCAAACACCCATCCACTCTAGAAGGAATTTTAACTCCCATTTTGCATTTTTTTGCTCGGATCCACTCACTTTGCATTTGATTCCACACGTTTGTTGCATTTTTCAGCTATGAACTCTCACTTTTGCGATTTTGTTGGATTTCTTTCACAATTTCTTATGGATTCCTTGTATTATCTCTTATTTTCCTTAGGAGAGATTTATTTTGATTTATTCGGCATTTGATTTATTTTGATTTTATTCAATTTTTGATTTATTTTGTTTTTATTTTTATTCAGAGTTTGATTTATTTTTATTTAGTTTGCATTTGTATTATCAACTATTTGCTTTGTTTTGTTGGGCTATGGATACAAGGTTTCATTTGTGAATCTACATAATTGCCCTTGTTCGAATTGGTTCATCGCTCTTATTGGCTTAGATTAATTTTTGTTGGTATATGTTGGTTAAGTTTTTATTGATATATGTTGGGTAAACTTGTTTTCAATTGGCCGTTGGCATTCATTTTGTTGGAATATATGTTGTGCTTTCTCGTTATAATGCCGGTATTTCGGTAACCTTATGCTAGTCTTTTGTCAATGTTTCATATAGTGCCATTTTTTTTTGTTATTGAGGAATTCTTATTTGTTTTGCAGACAATGGGCCCTCGTAAACTACCATCCTCCAAGCTCCTTGCAAAATGAGCACGGGGGGAAGGCAGTTAAAGCCAACCAGCTTCACGACCAAACTGCAAGTTCATGGCAAACCACAAATTCTTTAGATTCTCAAATTCCAAGGAAAGAAAGCAGTTTGAGCTTTTCGGCAACAAGGATTGGTCCCCACCTCATGTTTTGGGTTGGGAAGCTATGGAGCTAGCCAACATTGAAACCGACATTCAGGAACCGATCAACCAACCAGGATGGGAACAATTGTTCTCCATCAATAAGCCTGCTTACAGAGAGTTGACACTGGAATTCTACTGCACATTTCAGTTCAACAAAACCAAGATTTCAATTATTGAGCCAACCATGCAATTCAGATTGGGGGGGAGGGCAGAGATTCCATATGAGCATTAATTACCTTGGTGTGCATCTAGGGTTATACACTGCAGAGGAGGTACAGACTTTGGACTATCTAATTTTGAGGTGGATTTTGTAGAGTATGAAGTTTCTCCCCCTCGAGTTTGGAGGACCTTTGCACCCACTGCAGATAAATACTAGTCCAAGGTATCTAAGGCATGCAACTTTGAGTCCTTCCCTTGCTAAGTGGTTCACAATCTGTTAGTTCACACTCTTACAGCTCGGCTAAGCAGCAAGAGTTGGTGAGCCTGAAGGATATATTTTTCTTACACTGCATGGTGCAAAAGACCCAGTGCAATGTCGTACAAGCCATCACACAATTCTTTTACGAGCAATCTAAAAAGGGAGCACCAGGTACTTTGCATGGTGGCATGTATGTCACATGACTGGCTCATCGCTTGGGTGTGTTAGATGGATACCTACCTATGATGGTGGATGGTTTGCCCAAACTACTGGGTATGGACACTTTGAAGAGACTAAACCGAAAGAAGGTAGCCGGGCTGCATTCACCTCCTATGGATTTTGAGCCAGCCCCTTCTGGTCCTCCTTCAGACATACTACCACCCCCACCGATAGATTTTCCTAGGTCATCCACTGTTGTTGGGCCCCGATCCACTGCTGTTGGGCCTTCTTTCACTGCTACACCTCCTTCTTCTGCTGGACCGTCTTTTGCCTAGACCCCTACATTTCGAGACTGGTGCCAATCAGTTAATGTTGAGTGGGATGATGATAGGAAACCCTCTAATTTCGAGCAACAGATTTCTAAGATCGAATGTAACATCCCCACACCCAATACATATACACTACATACATCAAAATGTAGCATATATGTATCGAATATAGGAATGCTACGGACTTTTATTAACATTCAAAACATTTTAAATGATACTATAAGCCTTCTCATTATACATTAGAGAAAATAAGTCATTAACTTGTAATATAAAACAAATAGATATATATATATTTATACATTTACTAAATACGCAGCGGAATATAGAAAATATTTACATATATAAAAGCTTTTAAAATCCATATTTACAAATATACATATATTCGCATCATAAACAATATTTACAAAATATAAAAGAGTTATACATGATTGGCAAGTCTTCTATGATCTTTAAGTTCCCAAAATAAACTCTTCAACATTTACTCTCACTCGGTCTCGAAGAGCTCTCGGGTTCAACTCTATCACCTGCGCGATTAAACACTATCGCACTAAGCCAAGGGCTTAGTAAGACAATTCATGCTAATGTTATGCTTTAGTGTAATGCAATGTAAATTCTCAATCCATATTATACATGTAACATCATCTATGCAAAGCTAACAACACACCTTTGCATTTAACAAATCATAATCATATAAGCATACCCTATTTCAACACAACAATATAGTGGGAGAGCTATCAACATATCTTTATATTTCACAACCCACACATACATAAACATGTCACATTTCAACATTTTTCCATATACCTTATTAGTTACTCATTTTATCATTCATGACTCACATTAAACAAAGACAAGCATTGGGCCCAAGACACACTAATATGCCATTCAATTTTCAGAGTTAATGCTTTGGTTTTGTTATCACATTTATCAATATCATATACCCAACTAGGCTTCAAGGATTAGGTTCAACCAAGCTTCAAGGGGAGCAAAGCATGCTAAGCTTCAACCCAACTTGTCTTCAAGAACCAACCCAACCTAGCTTCAAGGGTTGTAACATCTCAATTAGGCTTCAAGGATTCAATCCAACCTAACTTCAAGAGATTGTTACTCATATTAGGCATGCCACCAACAACAAACTCTGAAAATGGAATAACACATTAGCCACACAATTCATTTATTATTCAATGATCATTACCATTCTCAATTCTCATTTCATATCTCAGAAACACATAGGCCAACATGCCTTAATAATTTCATTTTGCATAACCATAGCCAACAACAATGGCTTCATCATATCTCAACTCACATTTCATATATCATCATCAATATTCATATAACACATTACATTTCACAAGGTTAACATTATTCATAAATCACATTACCATTCACAATGCATAACATAACATTGTTCAATCTCAACAATGCAATTAGGGCAAAGAACAATCTATATCATTCATAGTTTTAGGATCTTCCACATCCATTTGATTAGGGCATTCTTTGTTTGAAGTATGTTTAAAGTGTTTATGTTTAGGTTTAAGTACCAAAATACCTTTGAAGATTCAAAACCATGCAAAAGAACAAAGAATAGAAACAATAAATAACTCACTTGAGGGACACGGGCAGCATGCTTGAGGGACACGGCCAAGCTTGTGGCTGTGTCTCCCAACACCAACATCCAGTAGTAAACACAGGCAATAGACACGGCCGTGTCTCCCAAAAATCCCTCTAACACGCCCAAGTTTTCTTGGCTTGGCCGTGTCTCTTCTTGCTTTTGGCCGTGTCATTTGAAAACCAAACCCTAAATGTGTCCAACAATCTTCTAAATGCATTTTAACACATCATGCACAACACAAATTCATTCAAATGGGTACACTCAATAACATAAACACATATCTTACACAATCATCACAATAATCACTTTAATAACACATTAACATCACATTTAAACACAACCACTTCAAAACCCTAAAACCAAATTTAACACTTGAATACACAACACAACCACTTCTCCATCTTCCAAAATCAACATCCTTCACTTCCAACAACAACACCTATTTAAATTCTTAACTTAAAACCAAATTTAACACTTGAATACACAACACAACCACATCCCATCATCAATTCAACAAACCCTAATGAATTTCAAATACTACTTCAAAAGAATAAAAGAAATCAAAGGAAAGATCTTACCTTAGTTAAAAACTTCTTGAATCAACACTTGATCACTTAATCTTTCTTCAATTTGAGCTTCACTCAACAAGATCTTCTCTTTGCCTCTTGCTTCCTTTGTCTAAGGAGGAGCCGGCCACAATGGAAAAGAATAAGAAAAATATGAAGAAGCAAAGTCAAATTTTCCTTTTAATCTCCACCAAGAGTTTTTAACTAAACAATTACCAAAACACCCTTTAACCATTTAACTTAACTCTTGTCTCTTATAAGCCCATTTAAGTAATTTCACCCTCACAAAAATAAATATCTCTCTTCCATTGACTCTCCCTTTGACTTATATATATGTTAATTATATCATCATATAAACAACATATACACTTCTCTCTAAACCCTCTTTTCTTTCCCAAAACACATATACATAAACATTCTTTTACCAATTTCTTTTCTTATCACATAATATATACATTCAATCAAATGTTAAACCAACAACATAATCAACTTCTAGGGCATACATTAGGATATTAAATCGAAGGTAAGTTAGGGAATATCGAGCTGAATCAGAATAAAATCTTAACTCAGCAGAACCACATGCAGCAGTTCATGTATCAACATACTACTTCCTTCCAAGGCCAGCTGGATCACGAGATCTTGAGAAGACAATGGCTGGAACAATCCATATTAGAGTTATAGAGGTATCAAGGGTTTAACCCTTTGCAGCCACCACCTCCACCATACCAGCCACCTGCGCCTCTAGTCGATGTGTTCGATGATGATGCCAACGATGATACTAGTGGTGGGGAGACCATTGCTGATGATTCCAGTGATGCACAAATGTCTAACTAGCCCACGTTTCATCTCATTTAATGACTTATTTATTGTTCTTTTTCTTTCTGTTATTCCTTTTGGACGATTGCATTTTATTTTTTTAAGAACTATTTCTTCCGTTTAGTTATTTCATTTACTTATATTTTAACTTTGTTTATGCATCTTAGTTTCTATTTTTATAGCTAATTCACCATTGTCGTAATCTTGGAAATGTACTCATATTTGTCCAATCATGGACATGGCAGGGCAACTTTTCTCTCTCTCTTCATTATTTCATGTTTTACACACACACTGAGGACAATGTGCATCTTAAGTGTGGGGGAGAGGTATACTTCTTGATTGAGCTACTATTATTTCATTCTTGCCATTTGATTCATTTGTCTTAATTGGTTTTGCAACTTGTTTTTGGATTCGAGTAAGCTAGATTGCTATAATAGTGTGAATTGAAATGGTTCCTCTTTATATATTAAATTAATTTTTGATTTTCTAAATGACAATTTCTTGTTGAGGTTGACTTGGCTATCTTGATCAATTGCTGAGGATTGACTGTAATAGCGATAATTAAGTAGTGGATTGATGGGAATTAGACACATCTAAAGTTTAAAACCTTAGTTACATTTTTGAGCATGTTGTAATTCCTTAGATACTTGAGTTGGGTTTAGTATGACATCTTTAATATCTTAAGTTCCTAACCCTTGAGTTAAAAAAAAACTAATAATACTAATAAAAGGAGCTTTGAAAATTTATCCCTGTTCCGCTGATTTTTACTCTTCAATTGAAATAAATGAGTTAGAATCATGAATAGTGCTAGTAGCCATGTAACACCCCCGTACCCCATATACGCACACTACATACAACCACATCAGTAATATATGTATATCAGATACAAGAGTGTCACGGTTTATATTAAACAACCCAATCTTTCAATTTAACAGCAATATAAGAAAACTTAAAACATTCAAATTATATTATAAAATATACTAGATAAAACATTTATTTATTAGGCAGTGGAAAATGTAGCTGTATTTACATATATATTTACTTTAAAATCAATATTTGCAAAATATATAGAGTTTATACATGTTTGACAGTTCATCTCTGATCTTAAAGTCCACAATTAACACTTCACAAGCCTAGACTCGACTCGGTCTAGCTGAACTCTCCGGTTCAACCGGATCTACCCTGTCACCTGTGTGATGAACCACAATCGCGCTAAGCCAACGGCTTAGTGGTACAAACCATGATAACAATATGCTTTAATGTAATGCCAATGTCATGTACTCAAATATTATAAACAATACATGAGGATATCATATTTCAAAACCTTACATTAAATTTTATTATTCATTTGTTTCACCATTCATGATTCACATTTAAACAAAGACAAGCATGGGCCCAAAAGAAACTAATATGCCATTCAACTTTCAGAGTTAATTTTTTGGTTCAATTATTACATTTATCATCCTAACTAGGCTCCAAGGATTAAGCCCAACCAAGCTTCAAGGGGAGCAAAGCATGCTAAGCATCAACCCAACTTGGCTTTAAGGACCAAACCCAACCTAGCTTCAAGGGTTTGTAACATCCCAACTAGGCTTCAAGGACTAGGCCCAACTAGGCTTCAAGGACTAGGCCCAACCATGCTTCAAGGGGAGTTAAGCATGCTAAACTTCAACCCAACTTGGCTAAAAGGACCAAGACCAACCCAGCTTCAAGGGATTGTTACTATTAGGCATGCCACCGACAACAAAACTCTGAAAATTGAAAAACACATTAGGCACACAATTCTTTCATTATTTCATTATCAATTCCATTCTCATTTCCTCATAATCATCTAGGCAAACATGCCCCAATTATTTCATTTGCATCATTATAGCCAACAACAATGGCTTCACATCTCATCATTAGGGTATACACAACCAATTGCATTGCACATATAATTTGAATGATCATCATATCTTTCACATTATGCAAATCATAGCATTAATCAAATATATCAATAATGTAATAGATTACTTAACACATTTACAACCAAATGTGTTAAGTCCCAAAGTCATATAAATGTATGCAACCATGTAAGGTTTGTACTTACCTCCCTCAAGAGCAACTCACACAACACCAAACTTTTCTTCCAAGAATCCTTCAACACTTGGATTAGGGCAACTCAATCTCTTCAAAACCTAATCCAAAAGGGATAATACACACTCACTTAGAGATACACATGAGATAATATGGATAAGAACCAATTAGGGCAAACTCTACACATGACACGCTCAACAACACGGGCGTGTGCCTGACCGTGCCCTAAATCCAAAACACAGAAGCTTTGACACGCTCAGTGACATGGGCGTGTCACTGGTTGTGTCAATCCTTCCTCAACACAGTAGCTATGACATGCTCAGTGACATGGGCGTGTCATTGGTCATGTCAATCCTACTACAACATAGAAGCTGTGACACTCTCAGTGACATGGACGTGTCACTGGTCGTGTCACCCATACAGAAAATAGAACCATTGACACGCCCAAAGACTTGGTCGTGTTCATGGGCGTGTCAGGCAAAAAATCTTGTTTCTGGCAACAACAACACCACATCCAACAAATCTCTTACTTTCACCATCTTCCACTCTAAACAAACTTAACTAAACACACCAATAAACCATAATAACTTGCAAAAACACCAAAATAATTCAAACATACATCTAACACAAATCACAACTCATCTCATACCCAAAATACAACACTTGCTCTCCAACACCAAACTTAACCTTTCCTTCAAACCAATTCCAAAATCAACACCAATAAGACCAAACACTCTCAATTACACCAAAATCAAATATTCACATACCATCAACAATCAAACACCAAACTCAAAACACAAACTTAAAAGAAAACCAAGGAATCAATTGGAAAACTTACCAAAAGTGATAAAAACCCTTAGAATTCCAACTTGATCACTTGAAACATCCTTCAATCTTGAGTTTAGATGAGCAAAATCTTTCTTTCCTCTCTTCCTATGGAGATAGCCGGCCAACAAAGAAAGAAGAAGAAGAAGAAGAAGAAGAAAGAAGAGCAAAGTCAACCACTCAACTCTTCTCTTAACCACTCAATCATCTCTTTAAATATCAACCAAGCAAATTTTAATAATATAATATATAAATATCATCATCCACTTCCACTTAATTTAAATTTCCATTTTATAAATAATTAATAAATCTTCTTTTGACCTTAATTAAATGTTGACTTGTATATGTTGTATATATCTCCATATATACAACATATACACACTCCTCTATCCTTTCTTACTACTTAAACATAAATATATACTTTATTTCATTAAATCCAATTGCAACAATAATTATTCCAAAAATTTTAGGGTATAGTTTGGGATATTACAATTCTCCCTCTCTAAAAATAAATTTCATCCTCGAAATTACCTGATCTTAAATCTGAAATAGCTGGGGATACTGGTCTCGCATCGCTTGCTTACTCTCCCAAGTTGCCTCTTCCTTTGCATGATTCTTCCAAAGAACCTTCACAAGTGGCACTTTCTTATTTCTCAACTCTTTCACTTCATGTGCCAAAATAGCCACAGGTTCTTCTTCAAAAGTCATATCCGGACTTACCTCAATAGATTCAATCGACAAAATATGAGATGGGTCTGATCTATACCTCCGCAGCATAGAGACATGGAAGACATTGTGAATTCTATCCAATTCAGGCGGCAAAGCAAGTCGATAAGCCACTGGTCCAACTCTCTCCAATACTTCATAAAGTCCAATAAAATGAGGACTTAGCTTCCCTTTTCGGCCAAATCTCAAAATCTTTTTCCAATGAGACACTTTCAAAAATACTTTATCTCCAAAATTGAACTCTATGTCTCTCCTCTTCAAATCTGAATAAGATTTATGCCGATCTGAAGCTGCTTTCAACCGATCCCGAATTATTTTCACTTTCTCTTCTATTTCTTTAATCAAATCGGGACCAACCAATTTACCTTCTCCAACTTCATTCCAACATAGAGTTATTCTGCATTCTTCTACCATACAATGCCTCAAATGGGGCCATTCCAATACTGGATTGATAACTGTTGTTGTAAGCAAATTCCATCAATGGCAAAAATTATGTCCCAACTTCTAGAGAAATCAATGACACAGCTTCTCAACATATCCTCTAAAATTTGTATCACTCTCTCTGACTGCCCATCTATCTGCGGATGAAAAGCAGTGCTAAAGTGTAATCAAGAACCCAAAGCAGCATGCAAACTCTTCCAAAACCTCGAAGTAAATTGGGGATCTCGATCAGACACTAAAGAAATTGGAACTCCATGCAATCTTACAGTTTCATTAATATACAACTCAGCCAACTTCTTCAGAGAATAGTCCATTCTAACTGGAAGGAAATGAGCTATCTTTGTCAACCAATTAACAATCACCCAGATGGCATCATGCTTCTTCTGAGTCAACAGCAAACCAGTCACAAAGTCCATTATCACACGTTCCCATTTCCATTCAGGCACTGATAAAGGTTGGAGCAACCCGGTAGGAACTTGATGCTCGGCCTTCACCCTTTGACAAGTGAGACATTTGGATACAAACTCCGCTATGTCTCTCTTCATACCTGACCACCAATAATGTTTCTTCAAATCATGATACATTTTAGTACTTCTAGGGTGCCTAGCAAAAGCCAACTGATGTGCTTCCTCTAAAATAATCTTTCTCAATCTTGCATAATAAGGAACACACAATCTATCTTTGTACCAAAGGCTATCATCATCTCTCATATGGAAATCTCGGTTCTCACCTTTCTAACAACCCGAAACAATCTTCTAAATTTTCTCATCAGCCAACTGAGCCTCTTTAATCTGATCCAATAACACCGGTCTCAACTGCAACTGAGCCAGCAAAGCACCATCAGTACAAGGCTCGAAACTAGCATGCAATGCTCTCAACTCAATAAGCAACGAGAGCGAATAAGTAGTCAAACCTGCCAAAGACTTTTGACTCAAAGCATCTGCAACAACATTCGCCTTACCGGGATGATAATCAATGAAATAGTCATAGTCTTTGATCAACTCTAACCACCGTCTCTGCCGAAGATTCAGCTCTCTCTGAATAACCAAGTATTTCAAACTCTTATGATCTGTATAAATGAAACTCTTCTCCCCATACACGTAGTGTCGCCAAATCTTCAAAGCAAAAACTATAGCTGCCAACTCCAAATCATGTGTTGGGTAATTCAACTCATGCGGCTTCAACTGCCGAGAAGCATAAGCTATAACTCTACCCTCCTGCATCAAAATACAACCTAAACCATTATGTGAAGCATCACTGTAAATCACATATGGTTTATCTTCCACAGGCAAAGTAAGAACAGGAGCTTGAGTCAACATCTCCTTCAACTGCTCCAAACTAGCTTGACACTGATCTGTCCACACAAATCTTACTCCCTTTTGAAGTAATCTGGTGAGTGGAGTAGCTATCAAAGAAAAACCCTTCATAAACCGTCGATAATAGCCTACCAAAACTACAAAACTTCTAACTTCAGTCACAGACTTCGGTGGACTCCAATTCAAAATAGCTTCAACTTTACTCGGATCAACTCTTATACCATCTGCTGAAACTATATGACCGAGAAAAGTCACTTGATCAAGCCAAAACTCACATTTCGATAGCTTAGCATACAATTGCTTCTTTCTCAAGGTCTACAATACAATTCGCAAATGCTTGTCATGCTCCTCCTTATTATGCGAATAAACCAAAATATCATCAATGAAGACCACCACAAACTGATCTAAATATGGTCTAAACACCCTATTCATCAAATCCATAAAAGCTGCAGGTGCATTCGTCAACCCAAAAGGCATTACTAAAAACTCATAATGCCCATACCTTGTGCGGAAAGCTATCTTAGGAACATCTTCAGCTCTAACCCTCAACTGATGGTACCCTGATCTCAGATCAATCTTGGAGAAAACTGCTGCTCCCTTCAATTGATCAAAGAGATCATCTATTCTAGGCAGAGGATACTTATTCTTGATAGTCACTTTATTCAACTGCCTATAATCAATGCACAATCTTAAGGTACCATCCTTCTTCTTTACAAACAAAATAGGTGCTCCCTACGGAGACACACCAGGGCGAACAAACCCTTTATTTGACAACTCCTGTAACTGCACCTTCAACTCTCTCAACTCAGTAGGTGCCATTCGAGAGGGAGTAATAGAGATGGGAGTGGTACCAGGCAACAAATCAATACCAAACTTAACATCTCTCTCAGGGGGTAACCCTAGCAACTCCTCAGGAAAAACATCTAGGAATTCAGCAACTGTGGGTATACTGTCAAGTTGAGAACCCACTATTCTGGTATCCACAACATGAGCAAGATAAGCATCACACCCTTTTCTAATCAACTTCCTAGCTGCAACAGCTGAAATAAACAAGGATGCAAGTTGTCTCTGCTCACTAGATACCATTACACTTCTACCATCACTAGTTCTCAGAGTAACACACTTTTTTTGACAGTCTACCATAGCTCTATGCTTAGATAACCAATCCATACCTAGAATCAGATCATACTCCTTAAAAGGCATTTCAATCAAATCACCAAGAAAATCTTTACCTTGCACCACAACGGAACTATCTCGGTGCACCTTGCTAACAACCACACTATGCCCTAAAGGATTTGTCACCAAGACATCAAATCTTAGGGACTCAGAATGCAATTCAATGACGGGCAAGATAGATGCACTTATATATGAATGAGTAGATCCTGGATCAATAAGAGCAAGAACTAAAATGCCAAATAGAGAAAATGTACCTGCAATGACAGCTGAAGCATCCAGCGCCTCTGCATCACATACACTCGCCGAGATGACCCAGCCTCATCTGGCCTACTGCCTCCAGATGTAGAGCCTCCTCTCTAACTGATCCCAAGTTGACCACCACTACTGAAACCTCTGCCCCCTCGACCACCTCTGCTAACAATAGGTTGAGAAGCTGCAGTATCAGTCTGTCTATCCTCCTGTAGCTCAGGGCAATCTTTGATAAAATGAGCTGGTAACCCACATCTAAAACATACTCCTAATCCACCCATCTTCCAGCAAGCACCCCCATGTGCCCTACTACAATGGACACATGTAGGTGGAATGGATCTCTGAACCACTGGAGTCGGAGCACTCGCTACAGAAGCTATAGGTCTCGGTCTCTGCCTCTGATACTGAACTGACCTACCAGACTGCCTCTGGGTCCTACCGATCCTCGAAACAAAACTTCCTCAGCCTCTCTTCATAGATGAAGACCCTACCTCAAACTGGGGTCTTCTAACTGTGGTCTCTTCCTCAGTAGCAACTGTTGCAATGCCCTATGCTCTCTCAACACTTCTAGCTGCTAAAACCAATTGAAAAAAATCTTGGTACCGAGAACCAGCAATAATACACATAATAGAGGGCCTCAACCCCTCCTCAAATCTCCTGCACCGGTCTATATCATATGAAATAATCCCACTGGCATAATGACTCAACCGAATATACTCAATCTCATACTCTGTCACTGTCCGGTTATCTTGACTCAGATTCAGAAATTCCATCTTCTTGACATCTTTATACTCCCTCGGAGTATATTTCTGCTCAAACTCCCGCAGAAAATCACTATAAGATAATGTCGGTGGATCATCCATGGCATGTGGAACCGTCTTCCACCAATCATAAGCATCTTTCTGCAGAAGGGATCTAGCATAATCAAACTTCTCTTCAGGAGTGGCTTGCAACTGGATGAATACCCTCTGAACTGTATCCAACCACTGCTCAACTATTGCAGGATCTGTAGTGCTAAAGAAATCCTCAGCCCCATACTTTCTCAATTTATCATAATGCCTCAATGGCACTTGTGGCTGTGGTGGCGGTGGTGGTTGATGCACCAAAGCTTGCCTTAATAATTCTACCACATGTCTTAGCCAAACTGGCAGAACCTCATCAGCAGCTGGTCTCTCTAGCACAGGAGCAGGTGCCTCTCCAGCTCTCTCATCCCTAGCTCCATCTCTACCCTCTTCAGGAGCTACACTCTCAGCACTACCTTCTATGGACTGACGTGACTGAGATTCCATCACTACCTATATCTGCAAACATAGCAGAATATACCTCATCAAAGATCAGAGACTGCCAATGCCAAAGCATGTATCTTATCCAAAAACCATATTTTTAAATCAAGATTTTCTTTTTCTTACAATTCACTAAGGTTGAGAATCTCAAACCTAGGCTCTGATACCAAAACAGATGTAACACCCCCATACCCCATATACGCCCACTACATACAACCACATCTGTAATATACGTATATCAGATACAAGAGTGTCACAGTTTATATTAAACAACCCAATCTTTCAATTTAACAACAATATAAGAAAAATTAAAACATTCAAATTATATTATAAAATATACTAGATAAAACATTTATTTATTAGGTAGCAGAAAATGTAGCGGTATTTACATATATATTTACATCAAAATCAATATTTACAAAATATATAGATTTTATACATGTTTGACATTTCGTCTCTGATCTTGAAGTCCACAATCAACACTTCACAAGCCTAGACTCGATTTGGTCTAGCTGAACTCTCCGGTTCAACCGGATCTACCATGTCACATGCGCGATGAACCACAATAGCGCTAAGCCAACGGCTTAGTGGTACAAACCATGATAACAATATGCTTTAATGTCATGCCAATGTCATGCATTCAAATATTATAAACAATACATGAGGATATCATATTTCAAAACCTTACATTAAATTTTATTATTCATTTGTTTCACCATTCATGATTCACATTTAAACAAAGACAAGCATGGGCCCAAAAGAAATTAATATGCCATTCAACTTTCAGAGTTAATGTTTTGGTTCAATTATTACATTTATCATCCCTACTAGGCTTCAAGGATTAGGACCAACCAATCTTCAAGGGGAGCGAAGCATGCTAAGCATCAACCCAACATGGCTTCAAGGACCAAACCCAACCTAACTTCAAGGGTTTGTAACATCACAACTAGGCTTCAAGGACTAGGCCCAACCAAGCTTCAAGGGGAGTTATGTATGATAAACTTCAACCCAACTTGGCTTAAAGGACCAAGACCAACCTAGCTTCAAGGGATTGTTACTATTAGGCATGCCACCAACAACAAAACTCTAAAAATTGAAAAACACATTAGGCACACAATTCTTTCATTATTTCATTATCAATTCCATTCTCATTTCCTCATAGGCAAACATGCCCCATTTATTTCATTTGCATCATTATAGCCAACAACAATGGCTTCACATCTCATCATTAGGGTATACACAACCAATTGCATTACACATATAATTTGAATGATCATCATATCTTTCACATTATGCAAATCATAGCATTAATTAAATATATCAACAATGTAATAGATTACTTAACACATTTACAACCAAATGTGTTAAGTCCCAAAGTCATATAAATGTATGCAACCATGTAAGGTTTGTACTTACCTCCCTCAAGAGCAACTCACACAACACCAAACTTTTCTTCCAAGAATCCTTCAACACTTGGATTAGGGCAACTCAATCTCTTCAAAACCTAATCCAAAAGGGATAATACACACTCACTTAGAGATACACATGAGATAATATGGATAAGAACCAATTAGGGCAAACTCTACACATGACACGCTCAACAACACGGGCGTGTGCCTGACCGTGCCCTAAATCCAAAATACAGAAGCTTTGACAAGCTCAGTGACATGGGCGTGTCACTGGTCGTGTCAATCCTTCCTCAACACAGTAGCTATGACATGCTCAGTGACATGGGTGTGTCACTGGTCATGTCAACCATCCAGAAAATAGAACCATTGACACGCCTAAAGACTTGGCCGTGTTCGTGGGCGTGTCAGGCCAAAAATCTTATTTCCGGCAACAACAACTCCACATCCAACAAATCTCTTACTTTCACCATCTTTCACTCCAAACAAACTTAACTAAACACACCAATAAACCATAATAACTTGCAAAAACACCAAAATAATTCAAACATACATCTAACACAAATCACAACTCATCTCATACCCAAAACACAACACTTGCTCTCCAACACCAAACTTAACCTTTCCTTCAAACCAATTCCAAAATCAACACCAATAAGACCAAACACTCTCAATTACACCAAAATCAAATATTCACATACCATCAATAATCAAACACCAAACTCAAAACACAAACTTAAAAGAAAACCAAGGAATCAAGTGGAAAACTTACCAAAAGTGATACAAACCCTTAGAATTCCAACTTGATCACTTGAAACATCCTTCAATCTTGAGTTTAGATGAGCAAAATCTTTCTTTCCTCTCTTGCTATGGAGATAGCCGACCAACAAAGAAAGAAGAAGAAGAAGAAGAAGAAGAAGAAGAAAGAAGAGCTAAGTCAACCACTCAACTCTTCTCTTAACCACTCAATCATCTCTTTAAATCTTAACCAAGCAAATTTTAATAATATAATATATAAATATCATCATCCACTTCCACTTAATTTAAATTTCCATTTTATAAATAATTAATAAATCTTCTTTTGACCTTAATTAAATGTTGACTTGTATATGTTGTATATATCTCCATATATACAACATATACACACTCCTCTATCCTTTCTTACTACTTAAACATAAATATATACTTTATTTCATTAAATCTAATTTCAACAATAATTATTCCAAAAATTTTAGGGTATATTTTGGGATATTATAAGCCATTTGAACGGTGATTCTAGCTGAGTAACCGGGGGTCGGCATCACAAATGTTTGCCTTCACATCAAAAGGTTAGTATCGGTTCAAACAAGTTGGGCTCCTAAAATAATAAAAATGTATATATATATATAGAGGGTTAAAGAACTTAAGAGAAAATTTACACTTTCATACTTTGTTCATGACTTTTGAGTTTCTGGAATTTTATGCTCAATCTTTTAACTCAGGATCTTTAAGTTTTAGGTCGGTGAAATTTTTGTTTTGAAACTTCTTGATTCAGTTATCGCGATTGTGAATTAGTTTTTAGTTTAGAACGTCGAGTTTTCTAATTTGAGTATTGTCAAACTTTTCTTTTCTTTTTGGATATAGAGGAGTTCGTCATTTATGCTTATTATAGTGATTTAGTTTGCTTGAGGATAAGCAAAAACTCAATTATGGGGGAATTTGATAAGTGCATAATTGATGATATTTTGCCCCTATTTCTTAATATGATTATCATCCAATTGAGTTTAATTTGTTTATTCAACTGCCTTTTAGGATTAATTTTAGGAATTGTTTGTATTTTGAGGCTTATGGTCATTTCGGAGGGAATTACGAATGGAAGTCGAGGAAAAGAGCAAAATTCTTCAAGTGACAAGCCCGGGGACATGGGCGTGTCAATGGACGTGCCTTTGATACTGCCATACAGAAACATTGACATACCCAATGACATGGCATGTCACCGAGTGTACCTTTTATCCATAATCATAGAAGTTGTGACACGCCCAGTGACATGGGCCTGTCACTGGGCATGCCTTTTATCCAGAATCCCAGTAGCAATGACACGCCCAGCGACATGGTCGTGTCACTGGGTGTGTCAGGCTAACATATCTGTGAGCGGGGATTTTTGCCCCCACTCCCAGTAGAATGGTTCTTGCGACTTCGGTACTATTTAGGCTCGGGGCCTTAGAGAACATGGACCTAAGTCCGGAGAAAAATGGAGTCGCCACCCGGATGGACCGTGAAAAAGAAAGGGGTGGATGACTCGATTCCTAAGGAATCCCCAACCCCTTAATGGGTTCGAAAAGTTGGGTACATGTGGGGAAGGTGAGAAATGGCCCAGCACCCCTACAACGCCCGGTTCATTGGAACTGGCCTCCTTTACAGGTCTTAATATTATAAAATTTTTAAATATAACAATATTATCCATATTACACACAATAATTAAAAGAAAGCATCAATATATTTAAATCAAAGCAATGTTCAAACAAAGCAAATAAATGGACACCCATCCAAGGATGGAAACATGTCCTTACATCACATGCCTAAATAGGACACCCACCAAAAGGTAGAAACATGCCCTTTACATAGGTTCTAAAATAGAAAAGCAAATTAAATTACATGATGTTTAATGAATGAGGTACCCACCAAGTGGAAACATACCTCTTACAACTTTTGGAAATCTAAATTAATTGATAAAAGTAAATAATCATTCATCATAAATAAATCATTCATCAAAGCTATTAATCAAAATAGAAAATAAACATCCATCCATGATAAATTAAATAAATCAAGTATTGAAATTAAATAAATTAAAGCATAAGAAATAAATCAAAGCATAATCAAGTATGGAATTGAATAAAGCAAATAAAAGTCCAATTATGGCTACTGTGACTTTTTATGGAATTAAAATAAATTAGGATTTTATGTTTTAAAGGGTTGGTAAGACTCTTTGATTAACAAAATTAAGGTTTGAATGATAATATCATGAAACTAGGGTTTTAAACATTTTAAAATACTTTAATTTGTGATTTTTGGTTATTGGGTTCCTAAGCTACTGTGTAAAATTTAAGTTTTTAAGTTTTTATGTTTTTTAATGTTTTAAAAGGATTAGGGTTCATAAAAATTAGGGTTTAAGGTTTTAAAAGGGTTAGTGTTCATTATTTTAGATTTTGGAAGTTGAATTTGGATTTGATATTTTGGAAGTAGGGTCACGGGTGGTGAATAATTTTTAGGAATTTGGAAATCAATTTGATATTTTATGGAATTTTATGAATTTAAACAAATAAATTAAAGTTTTTATAAGTAGAAAAGATGTTTTTTTAAGGCTTTTTGAATGAAAAAGTACCAAGTTTATAGTTTTGAAAGAAACAGAATTTGATTTTGGTTTTGTTGAAGAATATGTTCAATTAGAGTTTTAAGGTTTTTAAGAAGAAAAAATAAAAACTTTAAGTCTTTTTGGAAAATAAAGTAACAAAATAAGGTTTTTTGGCTTTAGAAAAACTAAATTAAAGTTCAAAGGTTTTTAATTTTGATTTTATAAATTTGCTACTGTGTAAAGGAAACAATTAAAGAAAATTAATTAACACATACCTTCTTTTGATGATTTCTCCAAAAACAATTCTTTTTGGATGAACTAGCTCCAAAGACAAGCCTTTTTTGCCTTTGAATCCTCTAAATCGTGCTGCTGCTATTCCAGAAAAGAGTTGAATTGAATTTCTTCTTTTCCTTCCTTGATTTGGTTTCAAATTTTCCAAACTACTCTTGGATTTTTTCCCTTAAATTAATTGCCTTTGGTCCTTATTTATAGTGGTTTGAGGTTGTTTATTCCTAATTAGTTAAGGTAAGTAATATTAATAAAAAAAAAGAAACCAAAGCCTAATTGGATTAGGTTTCGAAAAATTTGCGTATGAAAATTTGCGCTGCCGAAAAAAAACTGCTGCGAAAAAACTGCGCTGGCAAAAAAAATCTGCCGTAGCTGGCTGCGGCAGCGCACGCGGAGCGGGCCCATAAGCTATTTCGCAGGCAGAAAATTTCTGCGTGCGAAATAGCACAGTGATTTCGCCCGCAGGAAATTCCTGCGGGCGAAATGCCCACAGGCCCACGCGACTGTTTTTACGCTGCCAATTTTTTCGACTTCCGATTTTTGTTTTTATTTTTATTTTTTGATTTTGATTTGTTTATTTTTTATTAATAAAAATTAGATACTAAAGCAAAAATTATTTTGGACCAATTAGACAACAAAAATCATTTTAGACTAAATAAAATATATTGGACTGGATTGGGTCAAAAATTAAGGGTCTACAGTTTGCCCCCTACTTGAATGATCTGAAACCTTAGTGAAAGAGAGTGAAAAGCAATAAGACTTAATTTTTGATAAAACGGTTGAGGTTTTGGGTTCTGGACCCGGTTCGAGTTCTGGACTCAAGGATAATTCTAGGTTCTTGACCTAAGGAAAATTTGGGTTCTAGACCCGGTTCGAGTTCTGGACTCAAGGATAATTCTAGGTTCTGGACCTAAGGTAAATTTGGGTTCTGGACCCGGTTCGAGTTTTGGACTCAAGGATAATTCTAGGTTCTCGACCTAAAGAAAATTTGGGTTTTGGACTCGGTTCGAGTTCTGGACTCAATTAGGTTCTGGACCTAAGGAAAATTTGGATTCTAGACCCGGTTCGAGTTCTGGACTCAAGGGAGATTCTAGGTTCTGGACTTAAGAAAAATTTGGGTTCTGGACTCATTTTGAGTTCTGGACTCAAGGATAATTCTAGGTTCTGGACCTAAGAAAAATTTGGGTACTTGGACCCGGTATTGGGTACTTGGACCCGAGATTGATTTAATTTGGGTACTTGGACTCGGGATTGATTTAATTTGGGTACTAGGACCCGGGATTGGGTACTTGGACCCGAGATTGATTTGATTTTATGTTTAGTTTAAATAAATGGAAACCCTAAAGCTCTCTTGCATCTTGTTTTTGAACATTTGTGTCTGTGATGAAAGTTAGTGTTTTGCCTCACCAGGGTATGATGGAAGACAGGTTGTCCTTTAACTCTTTTTCTTTATTATTCTTGTTTTTCCATTGAGGACAATGTAAATTCTAAAGTGTGGGGTAATCTTTTAGCTTTCTTTTTGTTTTGTTTGCCTTGGTGTGTTTTATTGTGTGTTGTGCATGGTATAATTGTTGAAAATTTATTGATCTTTTCTGTGATTCTAGCATTATAATTGAGACTTTAGTATCGGCATAGAAATGAGCATTTGAATTCATTCAGGATCAATTTTCACATTCTGCAATTCATGACATATAAATCTTTATGAACCCACCTGTGTGAGTTTTGAGCCTCATAATTTGATATTATTGTCAATTGATTTTCTTTTCTTAAGTGTGCACCTTCATGATTTTGCATCTCTAGAGTTTGCTTTTGCATACTAATTGAACTCACATTATGATTTAATCTCAAGTTTTAAAATGATGAAGGCAAATTAGGTTAGCCCCTTTAGCTTAAAAAGACTTCCCTTAATATTGATTTCCTTAGTGAGCCAAGTTGAGCCATTGACCTTTTCTTGTTTGATCAACACAATTCTCAACTTAACATGTTCTTATTATCATCATACCTATGCATTAAGGAATGGAGTTTTTATGTTTTGACAATTGGGTAGTTTATTTCAAAGTGTGGGGTAAGTAAGTAAAAAAAAATGGTATTGCTATTTGGGGTTGAAATGCATACTTTGCACATTGTGTTGGATTAAGAGTTGATTATTCTTTTCCTCTACATGTTAAGCTAGATGATATATGCAATGTTATACTTTGTATATATATGTATTAAAAAAATTATTATATATAATAAAAGAAAAAGAAAAAGAGAAAATAAAAAAAAGAGAGATATATATATACTAAAGTCAAATATGTTCTAGCATTGGTTATCAAAAGAGGAATGTCGACTTATGCAGTTTTTTTTTTCTTGATTATGCAAGTATGTGAGGTAGCAAGGGTTGGTGAGTATGCTATTTGAAGGAGTTATGAGTTCCTTAGCAAGAGTAGTGTCTAATTTAGATACTCCATTTCTTAATGCTCTAGCTTAAATGTCTTTTCTCACACCTTCACCTTAGCCCCATTGCATCCAAATAAAAGACCTTCGGATTATTTCTTGAGAAAATCAGTGAGGGAGATTGGATAATTAAGCAAGTTTATGGCAGTATGTAGTCATGAGTGGTTTGAGTGATTAACCTTTGAAATCGAGTGAAACACTTAGATGAGAGATAAGATTTGTATGTCTGGATTAATGAATGAGTTAAGAAAATCCTTGATTGAACTAAATTGCAAATTATTTATGTTGTGTCTTAAAGGATTTCATCTTATATGCTGGAATTATAGTTAAGGTTGTTTGAGTTTTTAATTTATGCCATGTGAATTTGCTTAAGGACAAGCAAAGTTTTAAGTGTGGGGTAGTTGTTTTATTAGTTTTTGTTATAGATTTGTGTCTTCTTTATTATGATAATTATTGTTTTATTTAGGTATTTTGTTAGTTTTTATCGGTTTGTTTTGTGTTTTTATTAATTTTGGTATTTTAGTTTATTTCAGTGTTTATGTTATTTTTGATCTAGTTTTTAGTATGGTTTTATGTTTTGTTGGTTATTGTCTATTTACTTCTTGTTTTAAGTTTGTTTTGAGTTTTGTGTTAGGTTAAAATAGGCAAGGAAACAAATTGAAGGAGAAAAGGGCAGTGGCTGACACAGGCAGAGGACACGGCCAAGTCACTGGCCGTGTCCCATACCAAGTTAAAAAGGAAGAGCAAGCCCCAGTAGTAGACACAAGCAAGGGACACGGCCAAGTCAGTGGCCGTGTCCCTCCAAAGAAGCCCAACACGGCCAAGTCACCTTCACTTGGCCGTGTCTCACTTAGTTCCAAAGCAAAAGAGAATTACATCTTCACAAAAGCAAACACAGGCAAGGGACACGGCCAAGTCAGTGGCCGTGTCCCTCCAAAATAGTCCAACACGGCCAAGTCAGTGGTCGTGTCCCTCCAAAATAGTCCAACACGGCCAAGTCATGCTTCAACTGGCCGTGTTACTCAATCCAAGAAGAAAAGAAGGAATTCTGAGACAGAAGCGGACACATGCAAGGGACACGGCCAAGCCATTGGCCGTGTCCCTCCAAAGAACACCCACATGGCCAAGTCACTTGCAACTTGGCCGTGTCTCTAATGAACCAAATCCGTAGCGAGTTTTTAAAGCGGATGATTCATATAAAAAGAAAAGAAAAGCTAGGGTTTGGGACTGTTGACGATTTGGAGAGCTGATTTAGCCGTCTGAGAGTGAGCTTAGGGTTTTGACAATTGTTTTCTTTAATTTTGATTACACTTTTGATTACTTTAGCTTAGATTAGATTGTTCTAGCCATTGATGCATCTTATTGCAAGATTTGAATAAGAGATTCTTCAGAAGCTTCAAGGAGTTTGTAACTTGGTTTTGTTCTCGAACTTATTCTCTTTATTTTCATTGAAATTGTATTTATGGATATTATCATGTCTATTTTGATTTCTTTCAACATTAATGAGATGAATATGTTTGATTGCATTATGAACTAATTTGATCTAGTCTAGGGTTTGTATGGATCTGCTATGATTGTATGAATTGGTTATTCTCTTAGCTAATAATTTCTTTAGCCTTGACTAAATGAAATATTTTAATATATAATTGATTGGCCACCAATTATGTGTTTTAGGTATTAGATGATGGATTGAGAGATGAAGTCTAATACTGGAACAATTCAATTAGGGACTTAGGTGAATTAGAGATATAACCTATTAAAAAGATTGTTTCAATTATAACGAGATTAGTTGTAAGAGGTTTGAATGCGAGAGCTTATTTCCTTGACTCAATTAATTAAGTTGTTTGAGATTTAATCTTTGAAATTAAATTAGTTAAAAGGAATAACCGTTCATACATATCAGTAGTAGAGAAGTGCAAACCCTAGACCTTTCTATCCAGTGAATCAATACATCAGTTTTAGTTTACTTTATTTGTTTTAAACTTCAATCAATCTTATTCATTATTTAGCCATTTAAATTTCTTTAATTACTTGTTCTTTATAATTTGATAAACAATTAGTCACTTTAGCTTCCTTGTGAGACGACCTTGGGGCGATCACCTTTGCTACAGCTACCTCGTATACTTGCGAGTGACGCTTTGTGGTAGAGTTAATTCTAGCGTAACAAGTTTTTAGAGCCATTGCTGGGGAGGCTAATTGGCGTAATTGTTTATTAAAAAAAATATTTTAGATTATTTTTCACTATTTTCATTTTATTTTATTTGTCTTTTGCTTTTAATAATTTCTTTTTCTAGAAATTTTGTTTATGCAAGGCAGGAGATCACTTGGAGGAGAGCTATACCCAGTCATTCCATAAATTCAGAGAGTGAAAAGGAGCAGAGAAGAGTTTGAGCTCTACACCAGATTTGATACTATAGAGGAGGACACTTCTGATTTTGAGTCGGAATATGCACAATCTGTTAAAATGGCTGAAGAAAGGCAAAGAACGATGAGAGACTTTGCTAGACCTGTCATTGGAGCTTCCACCTCTTGCATAAGACTGATAGATGCAGCAAGAAATTATGAGTTGAAGAACATTCATTACAACATGCTGCCATGATTCTATGGAGTTCCAAATGAAGATCCTTTGAACTTTATTAGGGATTTCTACTCCACCCTCAACACTTTTTCTTTGGGAGGACTAACAGAAGATCAGTTGAGGATGAGATGTTTCCCTTATACTTTGAAGGATAGGGCAAAGAGCTGGCTCATGATGTTGCCTGAAAATTCACTGACAACTTGGGAGCAAGTTTATAACAAGTTCATGGGCAAGTTCTATTCACACCAAAAGACAGCTGAGTTGAGAGGGAAGATTGCTACATTCTCTCAATTTGAAGGAGAGCCATTTCATGAGGCTTGGGACAGATTTAAGATGCTATTGATCCAGTGTCCACATCATCACTACCCACTTCAACTTCTGAACCAGTTTTTCTATGATGGTCTCACCCAGCAATTTCAGAACATTATCGATAATGCAGCTGGGGGAGCTATGGGAGAAAAGACAGCTGATGAGACTTATGAGATCTTTGAGATGTTGGGAGCTAATTCTCAACAAAAGAGTGTAAGGGGAAGAAGTAAAGGGGTGAATCAATTGGAAGCCAATAGTGAAATGGTCAGTCAAATAGCTGAATTGACAAGGCAGGTTCAGATGCTAAACATGAAGAACAATATTTCTTCATCTACTCAAGAAGTGTGTGGAATCTGTGGGACATTAGGGCATGGAGCAAACAGTTGCCCCTCTGCATATGAATCATATGGGAATGAAGCTGACCAAGTCAATGCCATGGGGGGATTTCAACCAAGAGCTCGGAATGATCCTTATTCAAATTCATACAATCTTGGTTGGAGGAATCACCCAAATTTTTCTTGGGCAACAAATAATTCTCAGCAGCCTTTCCATTTGCTCCAGAGACAGAACCAACAGCAAGGCCAATCCTCAAATCAAGGGCAGTCTAAGATAGAGAGCTTGGAGGAAAGTTTACAAGCTTTCATCAAAGTCAGTGTTCAAAATCAAGAGATGACTAATAAGAGGCTGGACTCATTAGAAGCATCCTTTAAAAAAGTGGAGACTCAAGTAGGACAACTTGCACAACAGATGCAGATTCAACAGAAGGGGAAATTCCCAAGTCAACCTGAGCAGGCACATTCAGTGACTGTTCTTAGGAGTGGTAAGGAAATTAATAATGTTGAAAATGATTTTGTGAATGCAGGTGACCAAGAGAACAAGGAGGAAGGAGAACCAGAGAACAAAGGTGATGAAGTTATATCAGTGGAGAAATCACCTTCAGCAGATTTACATAAGGCAAGCAATCCGTACCGGCCTCCTATACCATTCCCTAGTAGGTTGAAAGATGATAAAAAAGATAAGCAATTTTCTAATATCTTCAACATGCTGTCTAAGGTAAGTATTAACTTACCCTTACTTGAAGCAGTAAAGAATATGCCGGCTTATGCCAAGTTCTTCAAAGACCTGATCACCAAGAAAAAGAGGTATGAGCCAAACGAAAAGGTGATAGTTTCCGAGGTAGCTAGTGCTGTTCTGCAGCATAAACTACCTCCCAAACTAAAGGATCCTGGTAGCTTTATAATTCAAATTTCTGTGGGGAATGGAAAGGGGACTGAGGGCATGTGTGATCTAGGAGCTAGTGTGAATTTGATGCCTTATTCTGTGTATAAAGAATTAGAACTAGGGGAACTCAAATCAACCAAAATGATATTGCAATTAGCTGATAGATCTTTTAGATTCCCGAAAGGGGTTATAGAAGATGTGTTAGTTAATGTTGGTGGGTTAATAGTACCTGTAGATTTCATAGTTCTTGACATGGAAGGGAGTAATTCTGCACCATCAGCACACACTATTTTACTGGGTAGGCCTTTCATGGATACTACCAACACCTTAATAGATGTTAAAAAAGGTAAGTTGTCAATGACTGTCTTAGGACAAACTGTAGAATTTTCTATTTTTAACACTTCTCCCATTCCTACAACTGCTTTATATGAGAATTGTTCTTTAATTAATTGTGTTGATGCAGTTGTTTCAGATGATTTCTTGCATGCAGGTTCCTCAGATAAAGTGGGACTGACACTGACCTTAGAAGAGGAGGCTAAACCAGTGGGGGAGTCCCAAAAGTGCCTTAACCCAAAGGCATATAAGAGCTCGAGGAATTATAAGGATCACACTAAAGCACTTCATGACAGATTTATTGGGCGACAGACATTGAGTCCAGGTATGAAAGTTTTACTTTTTAATTCTCGACTCCGTCTGTTTTCAGGTAAACACAAATCTCGATGGAGTGGTCCTTTTGAGGTAACTAAGGTATGTCCTTCTGGTGCCATTGAATTGCTTAACTCTAGAACTAATAAGATTTTTAAAGCAAATAGACATAGAGTTAAACCATATAAAGAAGGATTTCATGGAGTGAGGATCATTGACAGTACTTTGATCCATGATTCCTAGTCTTGCATGATGTCCAGCTATATGACATTAAAGAAGCGCTAAATGGGAGGCAACCCATTAGTTTGAATTTCTTTTTCGAAGTTATAATTTTATATTTTGCAATTTTGATTTTACATTTAGTTTAAATAAATGGAAACCCTAAAGCTCTCTTTCATCTTGTTTTTGAACATTTGTGTCTGTGATGAAAGTTAGTGTTTTGCCTCACCAGGGTATGATGGAAGACAGGTTGTCCTTTAACTCTTTTTCTTTATTATTCTTGTTTTTCCATTGAGGACAATGTAAATTCTAAAGTGTGGGGTAATCTTTTAGCTTTCTTTTTGTTTTGTTTGCCTTGGTGTGTTTTATTGTGTGTTGTGCATGGTATAATTGTTGAAATTTATTGTTCTTTTCTGTGATTCTAGCATTATAGTTGAGACTTTAGTATCGGCAATTCATTCAAGATCAATTTTCACATTCTGCAATTCATGACATATAAATCTTTATGAACCCACTTGTGTGAGTTTTGAGCCTCATAATTTGATATTATTGTCAATTTATTTTCTTTTCTTAAGCGTGCACCTTCATGATTTTGCATCTCTAGAGTTTGCTTTTGAATACTAATTGAACTCACATTATGATTTAATCTCAAGTTTTAAAATGATGAAGGCAAATTAGGTTAGCCCCTTTAGCTTAAAAAGACTTCCCTTAATATTGATTTCCTTAGTGAGCCAAGTTGAGCCATTGACCTTTTCTTGTTTGATCAACACAATTCTCAACTTAACATGTTCTTATTTTCATCATACCTATGCATTAAGGAATGGAGTTTTTATGTTTTGACAATTGGGTAGTTTATTTCAAAGTGTGGGGTAAGTAAGTAAAAAAAAATGGTATTGCTATTTGGGGTTGAAATGCATACTTTGCACATTGTGTTGGATTAAGAGTTGATTATTCTTTTCCTCTACATGTTAAGCTAGATGATATATGCAATGTTATACTTTGTATATATATGTATTAAAAAAATTTATTATATATAATAAAAGAAAAAGAAAAAGAGAAAATAAAAAAAAGAGAGATATATATATATACTAAAGTCAAATACATTCTAGCATTGGTTATCAAAAGAGGAATGTCGACTTATGCATTTTTTTTTCTTGATTATGCAAGTATGTGAGGTAGCAAGGGTTGGTGAGTATGCTATTTGAAGGAGTTATGAGTTCCTTAGCAAGAGTAGTGTCTAATTTAGATACTCCATTTCTTAATGCTCTATCTTAAATGTCTTTTCTCACACCTTCACCTTAGCCCCATTGCATCCAAATAAAAGACCTTCGGATTATTTCTTGAGAAAATCAGTGAGGGAGATTGGATAATTAAGCGAGTTTATGGCAGTATGCAGTCATGAGTGGTTTGAGTGATTAACCTTTGAAATCGAGTGAAACACTTAGATGAGAGATAAGATTTGTATGTCTGGATTAATGAATGAGTTAAGAAAATCCTTGATTGAACTAAATTGCAAATTATTTATGTTGTGTCTTAAAGGATTTCATCTTATATGCTGGAATTATAGTTAAGTTTTTTTGAGTTTTTAATTTATGCCATGTGAATTTGCTTGAGGACAAGCAAAGTTTTAAGTGTGGGGTAGTTGTTTTATTAGTTTTTGTTATAGATTTGTGTCTTGTTTATTATGATAATTATTGTTTTATTTAGGTATTTTGTTAGTTTTTATCGGTTTGTTTTGTGTTTTTATTAATTTTGGTATTTTAGTTTATTTCAGTGTTTATGTTATTTTTGATCTAGTTTTTAGTATGGTTTTATGTTTTGTTGGTTATTGTCTATTTACTTCTTGTTTTAAGTTTGTTTTGAGTTTTGTGTTAGGTTAAAATAGGCAAGGAAACAAATTGAAGGAGAAAAGGGCAGTGGCTGACACAGGCAGAGGACAAGGCCAAGTCACTAGCCATGTCCCATACCAAGTTAAAAAGGAAGAGCAAGCCCCAGTAGCAGACACAAGCAAGGGACACGGCCAAGTCAGTGGCCGTGTCCCTCCAAAGAAGCCCAACACGGCCAAGTCACCTTCACTTGGCCGTGTCTCACTTAGTTCCAAAGCAAAAGAGAATTACATCTTCACAGAAGCAAACACAGGCAAGGGACACGGCCAAGTCAGTGGCCGTGTCCCTCCAAAATAGTCCAACACGGCCAAGTCAAGCTTCAACTGGCCGTGTCACTCAATCCAAGAAGAAAAGAAGGAATTCTGAGACAGAAGTGGACACATGCAAGGGACACGGCCAAGTCACTGGCCGTGTCCCTCCAAAGAGCACCCACATGGCCAAGTCACTTGCAACTTGGCCGTGTCTCTCATGAACCAAATCCGTAGCGAGTTTTTAAAGCGGACGATTAATATAAAAAGAAAAGAAAAGCTAGGGTTTGGGACTTATGACGATTTGGGGAGCTGAGTTAGCCGTCTGAGATTGAGCTTAGGGTTTTGACAATTGTTTTCTTTAATTTTGATTACACTTTTGATTACTTTAGCTTAGATTAGATTGTTCTAGCCATTGATGCATCCTTCTTGCAGGATTTGAACAAGAGATTCTTCAGAAGCTTCAAGGAGTTTGTAACTTGGTTTTGTTCTCGAACTTATTCTCTTTATTTTCATTGAAATTGTATTTATGGATATTATCATGTCTATTTTGATTTCTTTGAACATTAATGAGATGAATATGTTTGATTACATTATGAACTAATTTGATCTAGTCTAGGGTTTGTATGGATCTGCTATGATTGTATGAATTGGTTATTCTCTTAGCTAATAATTTCTTTAGCCTTGACTGAATGAAATATTTTAATATATAATTAATTGGCCACCAATTATGTGTTTTAGGTATTAGATGATGGATTGAGAGATGAAGTATAATACTGGAACAATTCAATTAGGGACTTAGGTGAATTAGAGATATAACCTATTAAAAAGATTGTTTCAATTATAACGAGATTAGTTGTAAGAGGTTTGAATGCGAGAGCTTATTTCCTTGACTCAATTAATTAAGTTGTTTGAGATTTAATCTTTGAAATTAAATTAGTTAAAAGGAATAACCGTTCATACATATCAGTAGTAGAGAAGTGCAAACCCTAGACCTTTCTATCCAGTGAATCAATACATCAGTTTTAGTTTACTTTATTTGTTTTAAACTTCAATCAATCTTATTCATTATTTAGCCATTTAAATTTCTTTAATTACTTGTTCTTTATAATTTGATAAACAATTAGTCACTTTAGCTTCCTTGTGAGACGACCTTGGGGCGATCATCTTTGCTACAGCTACCTCGTATACTTGCGAGTGACGCTTTGTGGTAGAGTTAATTCGAGCGCAACAACTTGGACCCGAGAATGGGTATTTGGACCCGAGCTTGGGTACTTGGACTAGAGAATGGGTGCTTGGACCCGAGATTGAGTGTGACTGACCTTTTATCATTTGAGAAGTCTAACTGCACCGGCTGTTTTATGCATTGTGATTCTTCACCATCAAAATGGATCTTCACCCTTTGAGATCGGGTCTTCACCCTTAAAAATTGATCTTCATCCTTTGAGATAGGGTATTCACCCTTGAAAATGGATCTTCATCCTTTGAGATCGGGTCTTCACCCTTGAAAATGGATCTTCATCTTTTGAGATCGGGTCTTTACCCTTGAAAATGGATCTTCATCCTTTTAGATCGGGTCTTTACCCTTGAAAATGGATCTTCATCCTTCGAGATCGGGTCTTCTTTGTTCTTTGAAGATGGGAGTGACACGGCCAGTGGCTTGGCCGTGTCCCCTGAGTGTGTCAGCTTCTGTGTTTTTTCTTTGGTTCTTCTTTATTCTTGGCTTAGGATGGGACACGGCCAAGCTTGTGGCCGTGTCATGTGACACGGCCAGTGGCTTGGCCGTGTCGCCTGCCAGTGTCACCTACTGCTTCCCTTCTCTCTTTGCTTAGTCTTTCCTGGCTTTGCCCTTTAGGTGAGACACAGCCAGTGGCTTGACCATGTCTCCTACCCGTGTCATGTTATGCCAAGATTTCCTTTGAGGTGACACGGCCAAGCTTGATTTGGCTTGGCCATGTCTTGCTTGATCCATGTTTTCCTTGTTTTGATCTTCCAAGGGAGTTTTTGCACTTTAACCACTTTTCCCTTGCAATTGCTTTTCCTTTTTTCTCCAATTTTTATTGGATCTTATATCCTCTCCTTGCCCCCCCCCCCCCAAGGATTTGTTTCTTTCATGCAAGCTTTGATTGATGTTTTTCTTGTCTAGTTCTTTGCATAAGCACACATTTCTTCTCTTTGCAAAGTGACTGGGGCTTCCACAAGCGAATAGGCTTTTCCATGCCCCCCTTGATTCAATATCTTCTTTTGATTCTTTAATTTGCAGGGTGTTTGCTGTTCATTAAGACAAGAAAGTGCGATGTAATATGCTCATGTATGCATGATATGTATGAATAATACTTATAGTCATTCCATCGACTCACAGACCGAGGTGATTAGCAGAAGTGTTCTCATTGGTTCCTTTTTGAAGATTGTTCAAGTCTCGCATTGAAATGATCAAAAGCTTTGCATTTGGCTTTTATCTTCAAGATGTTGAAAACATGAGTGGTGGAGACCCTAAGCAACAGAGTCAGGGATGTATCCATTTCAAACTATGTTTCAGCTTGTCAGTTGGTAGTTTCTTCATGACCATGCCAATAATCAATTCAACATACTTCCCTTAACTTGAAGGCTTTGTATGACAAAACACTCTCTTTTTTTTTTGAATTTTGATTTTGAAATCAAATGCTGGCTTTGGAAAATAGATGTCAATGTACCTCGGGACTTGATTTTTCCAAATTAATATATCTATAACATGACAACCCTAGTTACCATACTAAACTCGGGAATCATTTCTATTTAAGCAAGAACTATTGCACTTCAGATAGGCACATACACATTGCTTGGCCAAAGGTCTCATTTGAGTTTAAATATTGTCTATCTCATATGCATGCTTATCCAAACTATCTCCACTAATAGACTCTACCTACCAAGAGAGATCAACAAGTCTTTGATAGGCTTGAAACGGGATCTATAAGGGACATGGGTTAAAGTGGAGGCCATTTTGAGATTCGAGCTGGTGTGACACAATGGACAAACCCTCACACTACAAATTTCTTGTTGGAACTTTAGATAGTTGGGAGCAATCTTTCTAGACTCCAAATTCCTTCTATCTTCTTGGCATTAATCTGGATCTTGATTAGGACAGTTTTTACCCTTGCAAAAAGTTTAAGACCCAAATCTGTTTCTTTTCTTCTTTTCCCTTTTTTCCTCTTTATTTTTCTTACTCTCCCCTTTTCTTTCTCTTTCCTTACTCTTCCCTTTCTTTTATCATTTTGTCCTTCTTTCTTGTAGTACTATCAAGTACAGAACTTTAAAGAACTGGATGGCCTTCCTCCTTTTTCTTTGATTTTGATTGAATCTTTGGTTGTGTTGGGACCAATTCAAGTCAATTCATAAAATGGAAGCCTTTTCTTGTCTTAGGTAAAAGAGAACTCAGTTGGCTTTTTGAACCACCTTTTTAGATTTTAACTTTCTTCCTTTTCTTTTTTTTTTCTTTTGTTTTTCTTTTGTTTTCTTCTTTTTTTCTCTTTTTTTTTGTTTTTTAGCCCTAAAGAGAGTTGTCTTGGTTTGTACTAACTTGGGCTTCCAATAATGGATAAGTGGAGTAACATAAAATCTTCTTTAATAGGGATAAATCATTTGTTACTCTGATGTTGATGTTGATATATTAGAGATATTAGGAAAACTTCAACTACCCTTATGGTTTTTAGAACATCAACTATCCTTATGATCTTGAGAACTTCAACTATCTTCATGGTCTTGAGAACTTTAACTATCTTCATGGTCTTGAAACTTCAACTATCCTCATGATCTTGACTAATCATTGCTTTCTTTGTGTAACACCCCTTCCCAACCTACGTGTGTAAGTCGAGTAGAGGCGTCACACTAACTTAATGTTGCTACCAATTTTACTTAGTCAAATTTTAGTTTCGATTTTTACAGAAATTTTGCCAGAGGTTCGCCTAGAAATTGGGTCCCAAGTGTCGACAAAGCTATTTTTTTTGAATTTTGAAAACATTTTTACACAAACCAATGCGAACACAATCAATCTCAATACACTCCCAATGAATCACCCTTATAACCTCAACTACAAACCTGCAAGAAGAATTCACACTTCTAGTACAATATAAAGTACAAGTTTATTATTATTACATCTACTACTAACGTACAGTATAACATAGAAATCCTCAATCTTATATATATACATATACATGCCACAACTACTTAACTCATAATGGAAACTAAGAGATCTACCCTGAGATGCTGTGGGTCTGGTCGTCGCTTCCCAAGAGTTAGCTACTGCTCCGAACCTACGAGTCAAGGAAAACTTAACTCACTGAGCAAGGTCGCTCAGTGGGTACTTTACCGATGAAAATATAAGTAAAACATGAAATCATTTGAAATAAAAGAAAATAATTAAATAAAAAATCAACCAACATTAAACCAATGGAAGTTATTATACATTCAGTGTAAATATGCTTTCAACAAATGTAAAAACCATAATTCAAACTCATTTTGCATTACATAATTAAAAAAAAAAAAACAGGACTTTGGCTCTACTAGTATATGGGGAACCATAGCGATAAGGCAGTGGCCCTAACCACTGTAACATAGGTGGCCCTCACCACCATTATCATATCATAGGAATAGCCCTCACCATCCTGGTTATAACCAATGGCCCTCACCACTGAATAAAATATCATATCAGTATCAAATCAATCACAATAATGAGCAGTACTGCATGCGTTAGTATAGTGCACCATACCCTTATCTACCACCCCCCAACTACCCAGCAGAGAATAAAGGTTAAAATGATTCAATTTAAGTGTCAAACTTCATTTTAGAATGACTAGAGAAATCATTTTAATTTCTGTTGCACTTTGCCATTTACGCCGCGCACCACATTCTTTAGTCAAACCATTACCCTTTTTCACATATTTAACATCCACAATAAACATATCAAACATTTCAAAGCATTCCTCAAAAGGTCACAAATAGACCAAATGAATAGTGTCGCGGCGCGTAAAATCGGCAACGAAAAAGGCAAGAGCCAAATGAATAGTAAAATCTGGGTTTTCGTCAAAATTTCAGTCCACTTCAGTCATGTATTTGACCAGGTAAATGATCTTTTTTTTGGCTGAAATTTTACAGGAAACTTATTTCATATGTTGACTAATTGCATGTAAAAGTTCGTTGAAACATTCCATCGTTTGCTGCCTCAACTGGCTGCCCAAAGTTAGGTCCAGAATTGGATCCCAAAGGGCACCAATTCGGCCCACACTTTCATTTGGTGCAAATTTGTTTATTTTTCTGTTTTAAACCCATTTCAAAGCTTCCCTAATAATGTGATGAAGACTTAGACATTTCCCTTTTAAAATAACTTGATTGTTTAAATCAATTTGGACTAAATGGAGTTCATAAGCTCTTTTACCAAAATCATTGGAAACATTAGATTTCATTTGAATTTAAACAACCCAATCACCACATGGATTTAAAAATACCACTCAACAATTGAATTCAAACTCAAACAACACATTTATGCATCCATAGCAAAAGTTCCATAGATAAATTTTTGGCAAGAAAATGAAAGAAAAATTTTAATTCTTCCAAGGTAATGTGCCAAACCTTGTATTTTAATTTCCTTTTGCTTTCCCTTCTCTTTCAATCTCTTCCTTCTCCTTATTTCCACCCTTGCCTACAAAAATTTCACAACACAACCTCAACCATAAACCCTAGAAATTTAGAACATGCACTAACCTTCCATTTCTTTTCAAACTAAATCCTAATCTAACCTTAATAAACCTTAGAAACCTTGATTCTTCCATTTAATTAATCAATATCATCACTACTTAAATTTTCCCCAAATCCACCATAAGAACCCTAATTTCCAATCTTCCAATAGATATATAAATACTTAAAATTGATACTAGAATTGAAATCTAAATGCTTTAAAACCTTAAAACTCACCTTGAACTTGAATCAAACTTGATAAAAATTAGAAATTCTTGGGTGTTCTTCTTATGGAGGCCGACGGTTTGGAGTGTTTGTGGGAGAGAGTTTTTGTTCTTCTTGCTATGATATATATAGTGGAAATGATGTCCACTTTTGGGGTGGATGAGTGCTTTAGGGCCATTTGTCCACACCTTTTACTTTTCTTCTTTTTATAAATTCTAAATGGCTAATTATGATTGGCCATCAAAAGATTTTTATATTTTTCTTCCCAATTAAGTCCTCCAACTTGTCCCTCTTCCCATTTGGTACCCCAATTTGTTCCATGTCACCCATATGGTACCTACATGGAATGGGGCCCACTCTACGCTCCGGCGATTAATCAGTCGTAACTTTTAAACCGTACAGTTTCACGAGGCAAACTACATATGGTTTTGATCCTCTCGACCTCTACTTTCTATTTTTAAGGTCTATTTTAGGTTTCCAAGTCATTTTGAAAAATTACCAATAAGCCCTCGACTTTTTACAAAATTCCCTTTAAGTCCTTTCTTTGCTCGGGTTTTGTCCGGGCTCCGTTTCTACCCACAATTGTTTCATATTCAACCCCTCGACATCCTCTACTCACTCGTATGTTTATTTTCTACTTTGGATTCATGTATAAATTTTAATTAATAATGACCAAAATGCCCCTAGTCTACATGTCTTCGTTTCTCTCTAACGGGGCGTTTCCTGGAAAAGCCGTTATGCGTCGTTGCGACCCGATTTTTCTCTACTCTCCATTTTTGGAGTCTGTTATGTGCACTATTAAGAACCTGTAATACAACTTTTGGAAATTACAGTCACCTCTCCAAAACTTTGCATTTCTTCAATTAGGTCCCATTGGTCTTATAGCCGTATCTGGGGCCGTTGTCAGAAATTGACTTCTCCTTTCCCCTTCTCTCACTGTGCAGGTGCCTGCCATGCATAAATGCGGTGGGCGGATGTGACAGTTCCTCCCTCGATAATTTAGGTTTCGTCCCGAAGCCCATCAGGTGGAAATAAATATGGGTACTGCTTCCTCATAGTTTCTTCGCGTTCCCATGTAGCTTCTTCTACTTTGTGATTCCTCTAAATCACTTTGACCAATGGGATCTTCTTATTCCGCAACTCTTTGATTTCTCGTGCTAGGATTTCTACCGGCTCTTCCTCATACGTCAGGTCAGGCTGAATCTCGATATCTTGAGCTTGTATGATGTGGGTTGGATCTGAACAATACCTTCTTAGCATTGAAACATGGAAAACATCATGTATTTTACTTAATTCAGGTGCTAACGCCAACTGGTAAGCTACCGGACCTACCCGTTTGATGATCTCATATGGTCCGATGAATCTAGTGCTTAGCTTGCCTTTCTGTTTAAATCGTAACACCTTCTTCCAAGGAGAGACTTTGAGGAATACTCTGTCGCCAAGCTCGAACTGTATGTCTTTCCTCTTTAGGTCTGCACACGATTTTTGCCTGTCCACCGCTGCTTTTAATCAGTCTCGAATGATCTCTACCTTTTCCTCAGTTTCCTTAACTATGTCTTGCCACAACATCTTTTCCTCGCTCAATTCTGTCCAGCAAACTAGAGTTCTGCATTTCTGACAGTACAGTACTTCGTAAGGAGCCATTTTTATGCTGGATTGATAGTTGTTGTTGTATGCGAATTCCAATAAGCTCAAGTGTTTGTCCCAGCTGCCTTTAAATTCTAAAATGCACGCCCTCAGCATATCTTCCAAAACTTGAATCACTCTTTTTGACTGTCCGTCTGTCTGGGGATGGAATGCTGTACTGTGGTACATTCGAGTCCCAAGGGTTGTTTGGAACTTCTGCCAAAAATTTGACATAAAGCGTGGATCTCGATCTGAGATGATTGAAGTTGGAACTCCGTGGAGACGTACGATCTCTTTGATGTACAAGTCTGCCAACTTATCTAGCGAGTAATCCACACGTACTGGTAAGAAATGAGCGGACTTAGTAAGCTGATCCACGATTACCCAGATCGCATCATGTTTTTCCCTAGTCATAGGGAATCCTGTGAAAAAATCCATAGTAATACGGTCCCATTTCCAGGTTGGAATCGTGATAGGTTGTAGTAGTCCTGAGGGTAGTTGATGTTCCGCTTTCACTTGCTGACTAATCAAACACTTCGTCACGTGAATCACGATGTCTCTTTTCATTCCTGGCCACCAGTAATACTCCTTCAAGTCCCGGTACATTTTTGTTGCTCCCGGATGCATTGTGTAAGGACTGTTATGAACTTCTTGCAAAATCTATTTCTTCAATTCCTCGGACTTAGGTACCATCATTCTCTTCTTGTAGTATAGGATACCATCTGGACGAATTTGATAATCTCCTGACGAATTCTCCTGCGCCTATTGACTCCACTTCTTCACTTGTTCATCTTCCTTCTGAGCCTCACGTATTTGTTGATGTAAGGTAGGTCGCAAGTGCATTTCTGCAAAGATAGCTCCATCTTTTGTGGGCTCTAATTTTACCCTCATAGCACGTAGCGCTTGCATTGACTTCCTAATAAGTGCATCTGCTACGACATTCGCTTTGTCCGGGTGATAGTTAATCGTATAGTCGTAGTTGGCTAACAATTGCATCCATTTTCGCTGTCGCAGGTTTAAATCTTTCTGCGTGGGCAGGTACTTCAGGCTTTGATGATCCATATAAATGTAACACTTTTCCCCGTATAGGTAGTGCCTCCACGTCTTGAAAGCCAAAACAATCGCTGCTAGTTCTAAGTCATGTGTGGGATAATTCTTTTCGTGTGGCTTGAGCTGTCGAGAGACATACGCAATGACTTTGCCCTCCTGCATCAATACGCAACCTAACTCAATGTGGGATGCATCGCTATAGATCACAAAATCTTTTCCTGATTCGTGTTGTATAAGAATGGGTGCTTCAGTAAGTTTTTGCTTCAGCCATTCAAAGCTCTGTTGGCAAGCGTCGGTCCACTGGAATTTGGCATTCTTCTGAAGTAGCTTGGTCATAGGTGCGGCGATCATGGAAAACCCTTTGACAAATCTCCGATAATATCCTGCTAACCCCAAGAAACTACGAACTTCCGTTACTATCTTAGGTGGCTTCCATTCCAATACTGCTTCTATTTTCATAGGATCGACCCTTATTTCTTCTGCTGATACAATATGTCCCAAGAAGGCTACTTCTTCCAACCAAAATTTGCATTTGCTGAATTTAGCGTATAACTGTTTCTCTCGCAAGGTTTGCAATACGATCCTAAGGTGACGATCATGGTCCTCTCGATTCTTTGAATACACCAATTTGTCGTCAATGAATACAACCAAGAACTGATCCAAATACGGGTGAAAGATTTTGTTCGTCAGGTCCATGAATACTGCAGGTGCATTCGTTAATCCGAAAGGCATAACAATGAATTCATAATGTCCATAGCGAGTTTTGAATGCAGTTTTTGGTATGTCTTCGTCTTTGATCCCCAATTGATGATAACCCGATCGTAGATCGATTTTTGAAAAGACTCCAACACCTTTGAGTTGATCAAACAAATCGTCTATGCGAGGAAGCGGATACTTGTTCTTGATGGTTAGCTTATTGAGTTGGCGGTAATCCACACACAACCTTAGGGATCCGTCTTTCTTTTTCACGAACAATACTGGCGCTCCCCATGGTGACACGCTTGGCCTAATGAACCCCTTGTCTAAAAGTTCTTGTAGCTGTACCTTTAGTTCTTTTAGCTCCGCTGGCGCCATTCGATAAGGTGCGATGGATACTGGTGCAGCTCTCGAGTACACGTCTATGGTGAATTCCACCTCTCGTTTAGGTGGTAATCCGGGTAAATCATCAAGAAATACGTCGGGGAAATTGCAAACAGTAGGTATATCTTGTAGCTTCGGTGCCTCTTCTTTCACTTCTAACGTGCATAACAGGTATGCCTCGCAACCTTTTTGTACTAACCTCTTAGTTGTCATAGCGGAAATGATGTTAGTTAGATAGTCCTTCCTCTTTCCCACTAAGGTCACTTCATCGCCGTCTGTCGTATGCAGAGTAACTCTCTTCCGTTTATAGTCAACTAGTGCATCATGTTTGGCCAACCAATCTATCCCAAGGATAGCGTCGAATTCTTGAAATGGTAGTTCAAATAAGTCTCCCCAAAAGATACGTCCGTGTATCTCCACGGGGCAATCTTTCACTACCTTCCTCATAATCACCTCACTCCCTAATGGGTTAGTAACTAATATTCCCTCTTCCTCTAGTTCTACCTTTAGGTTCCCAAGTTTTTCATTTTTCGTGCATATATATGAGTGTGAAGAACCCAGATCTATTAAAATGTAAAGCGGAACTCCAAACATAGACACTGACCTGCAATCACGTATAGCGCTTCTTCATCTTCTCGCCCCCTCATGGCATACATTCTAGGAGGAGCCCTCGCTTCTGGTCGATCCTCTGTCTTAGACTGCACACGTGACGGATTTCCTCCCCTACCTCTGCCTCGGCCTTGGCCTCACCCTGCTGCTACTTGCGATCCCTTAGTCTCCCTAGGTAGATTCCGCATTCGCTGGGGACACTCTCGCATAAGGTGGTCTAAAGATCCACATATGTAGCATGCAAATGTCCGACCCCAACATTCTCCCGTGTGGCGGCGTCTGCATTGATCACAGCATAGATTAGTATTTTCGCCTTCATTACCTCTTGGACCGGTAGAAAAGTTACCTCTACTTTGACTGAATCCTCTTCCTTGCCCTCTTCTGGATCGTCCGGTACTAGCGACTGAGGTAGCCTGAATTGGGCCACCGCGAATGGATCCCTGACTGTAACCCCGGCGTTGACCGCCTCCCGTGGAACCACTGCCTCGAAATCGCTTCCTTGATGATTGTTAGTTTCTCGAATAGTTTTGGGTATCTCTCTTCTGTTTCATCTTCTGTCTTCTATTCTGCTCATCAGACTGACACTGCTCCACTTCAATAGCTCGGATGACTAACACTGAAAATTCCTTAATATGAGCAGCAATCGACTGTACCTTAATCTCATTATTCAATCAGTCTAAGAATTGTTTACATCAATATTCCTCGTCTTCTATCGCTTTCTTAGCATACCTGCTTAATCTGGTGAATTCCCTTTCATACTCTGTCACTGTCATTTGCCCCTGCTTCAAGTGTAGAAATTCTTTCCTCCTAGCGTCAAGATATGTTTCAGAAATAAACTTTCTCTTAAATTCTCTCATAAAGAAGTCCCATGTCCTCTGCTCTGATGGAACTCGTTGTTGGACTATGTCCCACCAGACATACACTTCTTCCACTAATAAGGAAGTAGCACACACAACTCGCTCATCTAGAGTACAACGTAACTGATCTAAGGCTCGTATCGTTCCTTCCAGCCAATTCTCGGCTGTAGAAGAATCATCGTCCCTTCGGGCCCTAAACTCCTTCGCCCCGTACTTTCTTATCTTTTCAATCGGGGGTTTCCTTTCCCCTCCTATAGCAGGTACTGGTACGGGTGCTGGCACTGGTAGTGGTGCCGGGGTGGCACTGGCTATCTGCCGTAATACGGCAGCCATTTGTTGCAACATTTCATTGGGGATAGGAGCATCAGCTGGTGGTTACTCAGATGCAGGTATCTCTGATACATGCGTTTCTATAGTTCGGGAGGCCTGAGACTCGACCTCCTCCTCTATATCACGCTGCGCTACTCGCGACATCTAAAGAACAGAGCAAAATGTATACAATCCCATCATCAGCAATGACCCAGTCCAACAGCATTATATTACCCTAGGTGGCATGTATATAAAGATAAAACTCTTAAATAACACATATACAACACATCTTTTATTTATTTCCAAGCAAAAGTATTTACATTACTAGGAAGCCCTTATGTACATTCCAAAATTTAGGACTCCTTACTACTATATCATCATGTCATACAACCATACAATATTTACACGATACCCCGATGTCACATATGTACATAACCAAAAGAACCTCCAAAAAGCAATACATCTCAAAGCTCAGTGAGTAGGTGCCCTAGGTGAGGTGGCACTGTCAGAAAAATACTCTTCTATCTCAAGGTCAAACTCTGGGTCATGCGATGCTTCACCAGGTAAGTGCTGGCCTAGCTCCTCGACCCTCTCCTGCAAAGCACGGATCTCTCTATGTGCTACCCCGAGACTCCTACAGGCACTATCAAACTCCACTCTATGACTGAGCCTGTCCTCCTTTAACATCTGCACGTCTCTCATCAAGGAGGTAATCGTCTCATGTGCTAATCTCAGGTCTTCACGATCCTGTATACTTCAATCTGCCAGAATTTCTATGGTATCATCTTGCTCCTGCACTATCTGCTTTAGCCTCTCTACTTCCATCCTCAGCTCCCTCATCACATCATTTCGATCACCCATAATTACTCCTGTTATAATTAGAATAACATAACTAACAATACTACACACATGTATAGTTACATAATTAGAACCCCTAACCTAACCCTACGTGTCATACAATTAAGGTTTAGTTCAACTAACTACCCAGAGCCGACTAAACTGGAGCTCTGATACCAAAAATTGTAACATCCCTTCCCGACCTACGTGTGTAAGGTGAGTAGAGGCGTCACACTAACTTAATGTTGCTACCAATTTTACGTAGTCAAATTTTAGTTCCGGTTTTTACAGAAATTTTGCCAGAGGTTCGCCTAGAAATTGGGTCCCAAGTGTCAACAAAACTAGTTTTTTTGATGTTTAAAAACATTTTTACACAAACCAATGCAAACACAATCAATCTCAATACACTCCCAATGAATCCCCCTTATAACCTCAACTACAAACCTGCAAGAAGAATTCACACTTCTAGTACAATATAAAGTAGAAGTTTATTATTATTACATCTACTACTAACGTACATTATAACATAGAAATCCTCAATCTTATATATATACATAATGGAAACTAAGAGATCTACCCTGAGATGCTGTGGGTCTGGTCGTCACTTCCCAAGAGTTAGCTACTGCTCCGAACCTACGAGTCAAGCAAAACTTAACTCGCTGAGCAAGGTCGCTTAGTGGGTACTTTACCAATGAAAATATAAGTAAAACATGAAAGCATTTGAAATAAAAGGAAATAATTAAATCAAAAATCAACCAACATTAAACCAATGGAAGTTATTGTACATTCAGTGTAAATATGCTTTCAACAAATGTAAAAACCATAATTCAAACTCATTTTGCATTACGTAATTAAAAAAATAGGACTTTGGCTCTACTGGTATATGGGGAACCATAGCGATAAGGCAGTGACCCTCACCACTGTAACATAGGTGGCCCTCACCACCATTATCATATCACAGGAATGGCCCTCACCATCCTGGTTATAACCAATGGCCCTCACCACTGGCTTCAGTGGCCCTCACCATTGAATAAATATCATATCAATATCAAATCAATCACAATAACGAGCAGTACTGCATGCATTAGTATAGTACACCATACACTTATCTACCACCCCCAACTACCCAGCAGAGCATAAAGGTTAAAATGATTCAATTTAAGTCTCAAGCTTCATTTTAGAATGACTAGAGAAATCATTTTAATTCCCGTTGCGCTTTGCCATTTACGCCGCGCACCACATTCTTTAGTCAAACCATTACCCTTTTTCACATATTTAACATCCACAATAAACATATCAAACATTTCAAAGCATTCCTCAAAAGGTCACAAATTGACCAAATAAATAGTGTGGCGGTGCGTAAAATTGGCAACGAAAAATGCAAGCGCCAAATGATTAGTAAAATCTGGGTTTTTGTCAAAATTTCAGTCCACTTCAGTCATGCATTTGACCAGGTAAATGATCTTATTTTTGGCTGAAATTTTACAGGAAACTTATTTCATATGTTGACTAAATGCATGTAAAATTTCGTTGAAAAATTCCATCGTTTGCTGCCTCAACTGGCTGCCCAAAGTTAGGTCCAGAATTGGATCCCAAAGGGCACCAATTCGGCCCACACTTGCATTTGGTGCAAAATTGTTTATTTTTCTGTTTTAAACCCATTTCAAAGCTTCCCTAATAATGTGATGAAGACTTAGACACTTCCCTTTTAAAATAACTTGATTGTTTAAATCAATTTGGACTAAATGGAGTTCATAAACTCTTTTACCAAAATCATTGGAAACATTAGATTTCATTTGAATTTAAACAACCCAATCACCACATGGATTTAAAAATACCACTCATCAATAGAATTCAAACTCAAACAACACATTTATGCATCCATAGCAAAAGTTCCATAGATAAATTTTTGGCAAGAAAATGAAAGAAAAATTTTAATTCTTCCAAGGTAAAGTACCAAACCTTGTATTTTAATTTCCTTTTGCTTTCCCTTCTCTTTCAATCTCTTCCTTCTCCTTATTTCCACCCTTGCCTACAAAAATTTCACAACACAACCTCAACCATAAACCCTAGAAATTTAGAACATGCACTACCCTTCCATTTCTTTTCAAACTAAATCCTAATCTAACCTTAATAAACCTTAAAACCTTGATTCTTCCATTTAATTAATCAATATCATCACTACTTAAATTTTCCCCAAATCCACCATAAGAACCCTAATTTCCAATCTTCCAATAGATATATAAATACTTAAAATTGATACTAGAATTGAAATCTACATGCTTTAAAACCTTAAAACTCACCTTGAACTTGAATCAAACTTGACAAAAATTAGAAATTCTTGGGTGTTCTTCTTATGGAGGCCGACTGTTTGGAGTGTTTGTGGGAGAGAGTTTTTGTTCTTCTTGTTATGATATATATAGTGGAAATGATGTCCACTTTTGGGGTGGATGAATGCTTTAGGGCCATTTGTCCACACCTTTTACTTTTCTTCTTTTTATAAATTCTAAATGTCTAATTATGATTGGCCATCAAAAGATTTTTATATTTTTCTTCCCAATTAAGTCCTCCAACTTGTCCCTCTTCCCATTTGGTACCCCAATTTGTTCCATGTCACCCATATGGTACCTACATGGAACCGGGCCCACTTTATGCTCCGGCAATTAATCGGTCCTAAATTTTAAACCGTACAGTTTCATGAGGCAAACTACATATGGTTTTGATCCTCTCAACCTCTACTTTCTATTTTTAAGGTCTATTTTAGGTTTCCAAGTCATTTTGAAAAATTACCAATAATCCCTCGACTTTTTACAAAATTCCCTTTAAGTCCTTTCTTAGCTCGGGTTTTGTCCGGGCTCCGTTTCTACTGACATGGAACCCCTCGACGTCCTATGTTTATTTCCTACTTTGGATTCATGTATAAATTTTAATTAATAATGACCAAAATGCCCCTAGTCTACATGTCTTTGTTTCTCTCTAACGGGGCGTTTCCTGGAAAAACCGTTACGCGTCGTTGCGACCTGATTTTTCTGTACTCTCCATTTTTGGAGTCTGTTATGTGCACTATTAAGAACCTCCAGTACAACTTTTGAAAATTACAGTCACCTCCCCAAAACTTTGCATTTCTTCAATTAGGTCCCATTGGTCCTATAGCCTTATCCGGGGTCGTTGTCAGAAATTGACTTCTCCTTTCCCCTTCTCTCGCTGTGCAGGTGCCTGCCATGCATAAATGCAGTGGGCAGATGTGACACTTTGATCTTCTTGCCTATTCATCTTAGTAATTATAAGACTTGTCAAAAGTATCACAACAGCTCAGGGTAGGTTATTGGGGTTTGTAAGCCAATAAAAAGAAAGCTAAAATTTTATGAAGGCTCAAAGGGACAACTAGGGATTGATATTTAATTGGGTGGATACTAGTTGTTAGCTAACCAAACAATGCCTAGATCATTTCTCTCTTAAATAAGCAGAGTTTAATTTCGCCTCAAAAATTTTGTCAAAGCATGTTCTAAGACTGACTAGGACCTAGACAAAGGTAATTATGCAGGAGCCCTCTCTAAGTAAGCATACACAACTCAATGCTATAGAGCCATTCCCTTACCTAGTAAATTCATTCAAGTCATGATGCATAAATATATTAATTCAAGAATTATCAAGCTAGATTCCTCATTGGTCGAGCACCAAAATGAACAAAGACCAACAAAAATTTTGATGAAAGTAATTTATTCAAACAACTTTAAATTTGAAAAACACAATAGTTCCAAAATATTAAATAAAGTAAGATTGAAAAGCAACATTCAAGCTAAGGAAAGTTCATTGAGTTAGGCTTCTTTTCCTTTCACATCTTCAACATTCCCATCTTGAAAAGAGGATAAAACAAAATCTTCTTCTAATCCTTTTCCTACCATAAAGGTTGTTGGTGGTGGCACTCTTCCAAATTTAGGCAAAGGGTTGTCCTTGGTATTGGGCTTATCCGGCTCGGGTAGCTTGCCACTATTAATCAAATCTTGGATCTCATGCCTTAATCGGGTACACCTATTAGTCTCATGTCCTTGAGTTTGATGAAATTGACAAAAAGCCTTAGTATCAAATTTTAGGGGTAATGGACTAGGTAAAGGTCGAGGAGCCAATGGTTGTAACAACCCTTTCTTTTGTAGCTTATCGAATACCCAAGACAAAGGCTTCCCCAGATCTGAAAATTGCCTTCTATTTGCTTGACCGGTTACATTAACATCAACTTCTTCTTGTGTGCTTTGATTGTTCAGCTGGTTGTTCCCTTTCTCATTCCTTCTTATTGAAAAGCGATTCTTCTCCCTTTCCCACTCTTCAATTTGTAGACTAGCTTGGAGAAGATCTTTGAAATCATGGATAAGTGTATGAGACATCCTCTCACGAAGATTAGATAACACCCCTCTCACAATCATCCTTATTTGATGGGATTCATCGGGCCTCTTCTTGAGTAAAGTGGCCTTGTTTCTCCATCGTTTCACATAGTCCACAAAATTCTCATTTGGCCTTTGTCTAATGGACTCCACTTCCATTAAAGTAACTTCTAACTCAACATTATATCCGTATTGTTCGATGAAGGCTTTGTAAAGTAGATCCCAACTCTTTTATGTTCCATCATCTAAGGTATTGAACCAATTTTGGACAATAGGGTCTAATGAGAGCATGAAGTACCATAGGGTTTGAGCCTCAGTAGCTCGAGCAGACTGCATGGCAGTGATATACTGCTTCACATGGAGATGAGGATTTCCGTTGCCATTGTACTTAGCAAAGGAAGGCATCTTGAATTTATAAGGGACCTCTTCATCTTGTTCAAATAGTTTGTCGATCTCAGACTTCTCTTCGGTTTTCAGCTTCTTCTCAAATTTCTTTTCTAAATCAGCAATCATCTTTTCAACATCGGATGTCTCGGTCTTTTCAATAGTTGCCTTCTCAACAGCCTTCGGTTCTTTCTTCTTTTCTTGAACCTCTTGGTAGTATTGAGCCCAATCATCATCATCATTAATGATCACCTTTTCATCATTAAAAGCTGCTTCATCAATTTTAGCCTTCCCCTCGACTTTCTTGGTGCTAGCAGATGCTTCGGCATTGTTTCCTAAAATTACGGCTAGTTGATTCTTTATGGTCTCAGTCGTGGCCTCTTTTATTTCTTCCATCTTGGCATTGAGGGCCTCATCCACCACTCTTTGGATTTGTTCGGGTTCCATTGTTTGTAGTGAGCAAGTGATTGAGTCGTTGCTAGATACTTCATCTCCGGCGTAGGTCGGATTATCGTAAGCTTTTGAACTTTCGTAATCCAGGGCTGTGAGCCAGAGAGGATCAATGATATGAGATGCAAATGTATGCATGTATGCATGTATGCACAATCAACTAGTAAACAAAGTGTAATTAGGATGATCCTTCCAACCTTATAACATCCGCACAAGAATGGCGAGTCTCTTCTTCCTCGGTATATGGTTAACAAAATACCAACATGGGGTATCTTGCTTTTGAATAATTCCCTCGGATGTTTCAACCAATAGTTATATTTTCGAAAATGGAAATCAATCCATGATAATTCCCATTAATTAAGTTTTAATCCATTCAACCAACTAAAGTAGCTTTTTGGATTAAAATGAAATTAAGAGGTTTATAATAAATGGATTTCTCACTTGAAAAGAGTAACTAATGGTTCATGCCAAAAACAAGCCCATGGTTAATTTATTTTTAGTATAAACTAGGCCCACAATTGATTTTTGGTATTTCATAATTGACCTAAATATTTTTGCAAGCTCTTTGTAAAAAATGGTTAGGTGAAAATAGTTTTGTATCTAAGCCCATTGTAAAAAAGGTTAGAAAAATGGATTTTGGGATTAGTATTTGGGCCATGGGCCAAAGAATTTATTTATTTATTTTTTAGAAAAGTATTATGTCCCAAGAACATCATGAAAAATTTTAAAAATAGTTTTGGTCTTTTGGATTTTATAGAAAAGTTTATTTTGAGCTTACAATATACTTAGGTCATATTAGAAAAAAGAACAAACCAAATAAGCCATGATTTAGACTAAGATAAACTAACCATAGTCAAACAACATGCATTTGTGGTAAAACCTAAGGAAAGTAACTAGGCCAATTACATGAGCTTTAGTCTTTGGGTTAAAAGGCTTAGGTTCCCATAGCAAGTATATACCAAATGGTGCGAGGCTATGAGTGGTTATGCCATGGTCAATCTCCATACCTTGAGTGAAAGTATGGTATCCCTTACATAACATACACGGGTAACACGGGCGTCCTAACTCACACGCACAATGCAATCTAATATGATGCAATGGATAATATCATTATAAGAAAGAAAAGAATAATATAAAGACCAATGGAATCGACTTCTCTTGTCCCTAGTGGAGTTGCCACTGTGAGTGGGGATTTTCGACCCCACTCCCGGTGGAATGGTTCTTGCGACTTCAGCACTGTATAGGCTTGGGGCCTTAGAGAACACGGACCTAAGTCCGGAGAAAAATGGAGTCGCCACCCGGACGGACCGAAAAAAAGAAAGGGGTTGATGACTCGATTCCTAAAGAATTCCCAACCCCTTAATGGGTTCGGAAAGTTGGGTACGTGTAGGGAAGGTGAGAAATGGCCCAGTACCCCTACAACGCCCGGTTCATTGGAACCGGCCTCCTTTACAGGTCTTAATATTATAAAATTCTTAAATATAACAATATTATCCATATTACACACAATAATTAAAAGAAAGCATCAATATATTAAAATCAAAGCAATGTCCAAACAAAGCAAATAAATGGACACCCATCCAAGGATGGAAACATATCCTTACATCACATGCCTAAATAGGACACCCACCAAAAGGTAGAAACATACCGTTTACATAGGTTCTAAAATAGAAAATCAAATTAAATTACATGATGTTTAACTAATGAGGTACCCACCAATTGGAAACATACCTCTTACAACTTTTGGAAATCTAAATTAATTGATAAAAGTAAATAATCATTCATCATAAATAAATCATTCATCAAAGCTATTGATTAAAATAGAAAATAAACATCCATCCATGATAAATTAAATAAATCAAGTATTGAAATTAAATAAATTAAAGCATAAGAAATAAATCAAAGCATAATCAAGTATGAAATTGAATAAAGCAAATAAAAGTCCAATTATGGCTACCGTGACTTTTTATGGAATTAAAATAAATTAGGGTTTTATGTTTTAAAGGGTTGGTAAGACTCTTTGATTAACAAATTAAGGTTTGAATGATGATATCATGAAACTAGGGTTTTAAACATTTTAAAATACTTTAATTTGTGATTTTTGGTTATTAGGTTCTTAAGCTACTGTGTAAAATTTAAGTTTTTATGTTTTTATGTTTTTTAATGTTTTAAAAGGATTATGGTTCATAAAAATTAGGGTTTAAGGTTTTAAAAGGGTTAGTGTTCATTATTTTGGATTTTGGAAGTTGAATTTGGATTTGATATTTTGGAAGTAGGGTCACGGGTGGTGAATAATTTTTAGGAATTTGGAAATCAATTTGATATTTTATGGAATTTTTTGAATTTAAACAAATAAATTAAAGTTTTTATAAGTAGAAAATATGTTTTTTAAGTCTTTTTGAATGAAAAAGTACCAAGTTTATAGTTTTGAAAGAAACAGAATTTGATTTTGGTTTTGTTGAAGAATATGTTCAATTAGAGTTTTAAGGTTTTTAAGAAGAAAAAATAACAATTTTAAGTCTTGTTGGAAAATAAAGTAACAAAATAAGGTTTTTTGGCTTTAGAAAAACTAAATTAAAGTTTAAAGGTTTTTAATTTTGATTTCATAAATTTGCTACTGCGTAAAGAAAACAATTAAAGAAAATTAATTAACACATACCTTCTTTTGATGATTTCTCCAAACACAATTCTTCTTAGATGAACTAGCTCCAAAGACAAGCCTTTTTTGCCTTTGAATCCTCTAAATCGTGCTGCTGTTGTTCCAGAAAGGAGTTGAATTGAATTTCTTCTTTTCCTTCCTTGATTTGGTTTCAAATTTTTCAAACTACTCTTGGATTTTTTTTCCCTTAAATTAATTGCCTTTGGTCTTTATTTATAGTGGTTTGAGGTTGTTTATTCCTAATTAGTTAAGGTAAGTAATATTAATAAAAAAAAAGAAACCAAAACCTAATTGGATTAGGTTTTGAAAAATTTGCGTCGGAAAATTTGCGCTGCAGAAAAAAACTGCTGCAGAAAAACTGCGCTGGCAGAAAATTTCTGCGTGTGAATAGCACAGTGATTTCGCCCTCAGGAATTTCCCTACGGGCAAAATGTCCACGGGCCCACGCGACTGTTTTTTCGCTGCCAATTTTTTCGACTTTCGATTTTTATTTTTATTTTTTGATTTTGATTTGTTTATTTTTATTTTTTTATTAATAAAAATTAGATACTAAAGCAAAAATTATTTAACAAAAATTATTTTGGACCAATTAGACAACAAAAATCATTTTAGACTAAATAAAACATATTGGACCTAATTGGGTCAAAAATTAAGGGTCTGCAATATCTGCACTATAAAAGCTGAGCTGAAGCGCAAATTAGGAATCCGAATTTTTATTCTTTACAACTTAGAGTCAACTTCTAGGGAGAAAAAGAGGGTTTTGAAGCTAAGATTGAAGGTGGAGACCCATTCTACACATGATCTAAACCAAGATTCAAGGATTCAAGTGAAGAAACACAAATCATTCACCATGGATTGTTTGGATTCTTTTACTTATTTCTCTTGTTCTGGTTTTCTAGTTTTGAACATGAACTAATTCATTCTCTATCTAGATATTGATGAACCCTAGCTTTATTGTATGGATTGAATAGTTTTATTTAATTAAATCATTTGATTGAGTTGTTTTATTCTTATGATGCTTAATGATTTATTTCCAATTGATAATAGCATGCTTATTGATTGGTTGCAATTTTCATATTATTGACTTGAGAAAGCTTGATATGAATAGAATACTCATAAGGATTGAGGATTGATTGGAGTGCTAGAGATGGACTTACAAGATCCTTTGGTTTATGATTCCTTGTTCTTAATGCAAGATCTATTTAATTATTTTTTAGAAGAGATTCCAGCATTCTACTTAGTGATTATGGATTAATTCACTTGAGAAATGTTTTAGTCTAATCTAGAGGAATTCCAATTCAGCTCTATTATTTGATTTAATTGAATTGATTTTCATAAATACTTTTATGGCTAGGGGAATTCAATAGCTGGAAAGTATTTTCAGCATCAATCCTTTTTGCACAACACTTAATCTCTCTTCACTTTAAGTTATTAAGTTAATTATATTTAATTACAAAACTTCACAAAACTATTAATTAGCTAAACAAGAGTTAAATTTTGCACTAGTACTTGGCCTTGTCCCCAGTGGAACGATAACTCACTCACTACTTTATTACTTGAGCTACCTGTGCACTTGCGGTATTGCTATAGCATAAGTTCGTGCCATCAGAATGCAATGCCGAAATGGCATTAAGTACCCAATGCTTTCTGAAAACTTTTCCAAAATCTTGAAGTAAAACGTGGGTCTTGATCTGAAATGATAGATGCTAACACTCAATGAAGTCTAATTATCTCATATATTTATAATTTTGTAAGTCTATCTAGTGAATAATCAGTTCTAACTGGAAGATTAGTTAACTTGGTTAACATGTCAACAATCACCCAAATTACATCATGCTTCTTCTGGGTGTTCGAAAGTCCAATCACAAAATCCATGGTAACTCTATCCCATTTCCACTCTTGCATTGTAATAGGTTGCAGAAGACCTGATGGTACTTGGTGTTCTGCTTTGACTTGCTGACATAATAAGCATCTGGTTACATACTCAGTAATGTCTTTCTTCATACTAGGACACCAATAGAAAGGCTTTAGATCCTGATACATCTTGTTGCTTCATGGGCACATTATATCCGGTATTTTAAGCTTCTCTAAGGATGCTCTCATTTAACTCTTTCACATCAGGTGTAATACCCCAATGTATGCCCTAGAAGTTTTGCATATTGTTGTTGTTGTTGTTATAAATTGAATTGAATGTATATATTGTGATAAGAAAAGAAATTGGAAAGAGAATGCTTGTGTAAATGTGTTTTGGGTAAGAAAGAGGGTTTAGAGAGAAGTGTATATGTTGTTTATATGGTTGTATAATTAACATATACATAAGTCAAAGGGAGAGTCAATGGAAGAGGATATTTATTTTGTTGAGTGTGAAATTACATAAATGGGCATATAAGAGACAAGAGGCTAGTTAAATAATTAAGGGTGTTTTAGTAATTTTCTTTGTAAGATTGCATGGTGGAGATTAAAAGAAGGAAAGAAGGGTTGACTTACTCATTTTCTTGTCTTTTCTCATGTGTGTGGCCGGCTATCCATAGAGAGGAAGAGAGCAAAGTGTTGTTTTGCTTTCTAAACTCAAATTGAAAGGAGATTCAAGGAATTAAGTGGAAGATTTGTGAAATTCAACAATTTTGGTAAGCTCTTTTTCTTGATTTCCTTTATTCTTTTGAAGTGGAATTTGAAATGAATTTTGGTTTGTTGAGATAAAGATTAAATGTGTTTGTGATGTATTTTCAAATGTTATTTTTGATTTTAAATGAAGAGATTTAAGAGGTGTTGTTGTTGGAAGTGTTGGAGTTGAAATTGTTTTAGGATTTTGGAAGTATTGTATGATGTTTTCTTGGTGTTTGCTTCATTATTTTCAAAGATCTTCTTGTTGTTGGTGTTTGTTGGAATTTTAGGCTTGAAAATGGGAGGTTGGTCGAAAGCAGTAGCCTTTTTGATGCCACGCCCGTGGCCTTGAGTGGCCATGGCCGTGGCCATTGGTAGGCTTTTGGTGCCATGGCCGTGGAGGATGGAAGCTTGGGTGGCAGAATTGTTTTGTACCCCACACCCGTGGGGGTTATGGTGGCCACGACCGTGGCCTATATTGAATGATGTTGAAGTGTAATTATGTGATTTAAAGTTTAAGATGAAGTTATTAAGTGAATAAATGGTATTGGAATTGATGGATTGTATTACGTTTGGATTAGGGTTTGAAAGAAGGTAATTTGCCCTTAGTTTGGGAAGTGAAGAATCTTGGAAGGGAAAGTGTATAGAGTTGTGTGAGTGTCTTGAGGTAAGTACAAACCTTTCATTATGGCATACATTCATATGATGTTGAGATTGAACATATAATTGATGATATTAATGATGCATATAAATAATGTTATGTTGTGTATAATGTGAATATTGATGATGCATATGAATACTTTTATGATAACTTACCTTAATTTAAATTGAGACATGAATAGAGGTGAAATTTATGTTATGAAGTGTGATATGTAATATGTGTATTGAGATAGACATTAGGAGTATTGGTTATGAGATTATAATTGAAACATGTCTAGAGGATATGATTGAATAATGGTATATTTGTTTAGTTAATATAAATGATGTGGTATAATATAATAATGAATTGATTGATGTGATTTGAAATATAATGAAATGTGAAATGTGATATATTTAGAAGGGATGATCAATGTAACTACTTGTGAGTACTTAAATGATGAATTGAGATATAATGAAATGATTAAAGCATATCTATATGAAAAATAGAATGTGATGATGTGATGAATTGTATGGATGTAATGAAAAGTAAAAGTGTTCAATGTGTATGTGTTATGAAGATAAAAGATGTGATGATATGATTTTAATGATGTGAATGGTATGTGAAAAATATGATGAATTGTTCCAATGTGATTTGAGATATGGTGCAAATCTATTGTGTAATGTGAAATGAATTGAGAAAGTAAAGATAAATGAACGAACTTATCTGCCTCCTGCGGAACCATGCGGACCCCTGTGGTTTGGGCAACCGAACTTGGACTACCGACCTGGTTGGGGGAAAGTTCGATTCATTCAGTGTTATACGTACCTATCTGCCTCCTGCGGAACCATGCGGACCCAGTGAGTTGGGCAACCGAACTTGGACTACCGACCTGGTTGGGAGAAGGTTCGTTAATGATAGTTTTATACATGCCTATCTGCCTCCTGCGGACCCCTGGGATTGGCAGTGGCCTGAGGCCCAGTGGGCAACCGACCTGGTTGGGGGAAGGTTTGTATTTGCAGCTATGGTTATTGGAAATAATGATGAACTTTGAATGTCATATTAATTATTTGTTAAGCCTATGTATGTCTATGTTGATTTTAATTATTGAGATATTGAAATGTAATATTTATAAGCATGATCGTTATTGATTGAATGTGTGATATGAATATTGGCATTGCATAATATCATTATGGTTTGTACTACTGAGTTGTTGGCTCAGCGCGATTGTGGTTCATCGCGCAGGTGATAGAGCTGTTAGTGTTGAGGCGGAGGATCCTTTTTGACCTAGACGATTTTATGCTTGCAAAGTGGGCTTAGAGTTTAAAGATCAGAGAGTCAAGCTGCCAATCATGTATATATATTTCATAATTTGTATATTTTGATCTTTATTTATTGGTACTTGTAAGTACCGGCTATAATTTTCGCTGTGTATTAATAAACGACTTGATCTATTATATTTTATGAATTTCTTTTAAACAAGTGATGTTTGTTTTATTTCTTTTTGAGATATGACTTGTGTATTTTTAAACTGTGGCATTTTCTATATTCAGTATACATATATTACGATCGTATAAGCATGCTGTGTACGTATACGGTATATAGGGGTGTTACATCAGGAACATATAATTGAATCTTATTGGTGTGTGACGCTAGTGCTATATGCAATTACCGCAAGTGCACGGGTCGCCCAAGTAATAAAGTAGTGAGTGAGTTATCGTTCCACTGGGGACAAGGCCAAGTACTAGTGCAAACCTTAACCGTTGTTTAGCAAATTAATAGTTGTGTGATGCTTTGTAATTAAAAGTAACTAATTTAATAACTGGAAGTAAGGGGAAATTAAATGTTATGCAAATAGGATTGATGATAATAATAAAATTAAATGTTATGCAAATAGGATTGATGATAATAATACTATCCAGATATTGAATCCCCCTAGCCTCACTGATATTTATGAACAATCAATTCAGTTAAATCATTCAATAGATTTGAGTTGGCATTCCTCTAAATTAGACTAAAATCTCTCTCGAGTGGATTAATTCCTAATCACTAAGTAGAGTGCTGGAATCTCTTCTCAAACACAATTAAATAGGACTTGCATTAAGAACAAGGAACTATAAACCAAAGGAACTTGTAAGTCTATCTCTAGTACTCCAATCAATCCTCAACCCTTATGAGTATTCAATTCATATCAAGCTTTCTCAAGTCAATAATATTAAAATGGAAACCAATCAATAAGCATGCTATTATCAATTGGAAATAAATCATTAAGCATCATAAGAGTAAAACAACTCAATCAAATGATTCAACTAAATATAATTATTCAATCCATACAAATAAGCTAGGGTTCATCAATATCTAGATAGAGAAGGAATTAGTTCACGTTCAAAACCAGAAAAACAGAACAAGAGAAATGAGTAAAAGAAACCAAACAATCCATGGCGAATAATTTGTATTTCTTCACTTCAATCCTTGATTCTTGGTTTAGATCTTGTATAGGATGTATCTCCTTCTTCAAACTCAGCTCAAGACTCTCCTCCTTGCTCCAGCAGTTGGCTCCTTCTCCCTTCTCTGTTCTCTATTTCCAAAAACGTCCCCCTTCTCCCTTTCTCCTTCTCCTTTTTAACTCTCTTCCAAGCTCACAGCTCATACCTTCCAACTCACACCCCATACCTTCCAACTCACACCATTTTCTCTTATCTCCCATATTCTCTTTGTTTTATCTTTCCTTTTCATTATTTAGGCAAGCTTTTCTTTTCTTTAGTCTTTCTTTTGGTGAAAGCACATCCTTGTCCCCCAATTGTTCCTCAATCAGTGCAAAGAATTCAACTTTTCCATAGGTGACACAGTCATTGACATGCCCATGTCACTGGCCGTGTCACAGCCACTGTGATTTTGAATATAAGGCACGTCCAGTGACACGCCCATGTCACTGGGCGTGTCAATGCTACTGTGAGTTTGAATATAAGGCACGCTCGGTGACACGCCCATGTCACTAGGCATGTCAATGCTTCTAGATGCAGTATCAAGGGCATGTCTATTGACACGCCCGTGTTCATGGGCGTGTCCATTGATAAATTTTGCTCTTTTCTTCTGCTTTCATCCGTAATTCCTCCAAAATGACCATAAGCCTCAAATTACAGAGAATTCCTAAAATTAACCCTAAAAGACACTTTGAACAAACAAATTAAACTCAATTGGATAATAATCATATTAAGAAATAGGAATAAAATATCATCAATTGTGTACTTATCAAATCCCCCACACTTGAATTTTTGCTTGTCCTCAAGCAAACTAAATCACTGTAATAAGCAGAGGTGACGGAATCCCTCTATATTCAAAAAGAAAAATAAAGTTTTGATAATGCTCGAATCAGAAAACCTCACTTTCTCAACAAAAAAAATAATTCACAATCATAACAGCTGAATTAAGAAGCTTCAAAACAAAAATTTCACAGACCTAAAACCTAAAAATCCAGAGTTAAAAGATTGAGCATAAAATTCCAGCAAATCCAAATGCCATGAACAAAGTACGGAAAACGTGAATTTTCTCTTAAGTTCTCTAACCCTCAATTTTTTTTAAAATACATATATATATATGTAACGACCCTCCCCAACCAGGTCGGTATCCCAAGGTCGGTTGCCCAGCCCACTGGGTCCGCATGGTCCGCAGGAGGCAAGCGATCGCTACAGTACTGGATAGCCCTCGCGGCCCACCCAGCAGGATTTGTTAATTTGGCTTAATTCCTTGGAATTAAGTCGCCTCCCTGGATCGAACCCCTGACCTCCCACTTAAGAGAGCCAGCGAGAACCATCCAGTACCATTTCTGCTACTAGCAGAAATGGTACTGGATGGTTCTCGCTGGCTCTCTTAAGTGGGAGGTCAGGGGTTCGATCCAGGGAGGCGACTTAATTCCAAGGAATTAAGCCAAATTAACAAATCCTGCTGGGTGGGCCGCGAGGGCTATCCAGTACTGTAGCGATCGCTTGCCTCCTGCGGACCATGCGGACCCAGTGGGCTGGGCAACCGACCTTGGGATACCGACCTGGTTGGGGAGGGTCGTTACAGTTAAAAAGGCGCCTTTTTAACTGTAACGACCCTCCCCAACCAGGTCGGTATCCCAAGGTCGGTTGCCCAGCCCACTGGGTCCGCATGGTCCGCAGGAGGCAAGCGATCGCTACAGTACTGGATAGCCCTCGCGGCCCACCCAGCAGGATTTGTTAATTTGGCTTAATTCCTTGGAATTAAGTCGCCTCCCTGGATCGAACCCCTGACCTCCCACTTAAGAGAGCCAGCGAGAACCATCCAGTACCATCGCCTTTTTAACTGTAACGACCCTCCCCAACCAGGTCGGTATCCCAAGGTCGGTTGCCCAGCCCACTGGGTCCGCATGGTCCGCAGGAGGCAAGCGATCGCTACAGTACTGGATAGCCCTCGCGGCCCACCCAGCAGGATTTGTTAATTTGGCTTAATTCCTTGGAATTAAGTCGCCTCCCTGGATCGAACCCCTGACCTCCCACTTAAGAGAGCCAGCGAGAACCATCCAGTACCATCGCCTTTTTAACTGTAACGACCCTCCCCAACCAGGTCGGTATCCCAAGGTCGGTTGCCCAGCCCACTGGGTCCGCATGGTCCGCAGGAGGCAAGCGATCGCTACAGTACTGGATAGCCCTCGCGGCCCACCCAGCAGGATTTGTTAATTTGGCTTAATTCCTTGGAATTAAGTCGCCTCCCTGGATCGAACCCCTGACCTCCCACTTAAGAGAGCCAGCGAGAACCATCCAGTACCATCGCCTTTTTAACTGTAACGACCCTCCCCAACCAGGTCGGTATCCCAAGGTCGGTTGCCCAGCCCACTGGGTCCGCATGGTCCGCAGGAGGCAAGCGATCGCTACAGTACTGGATAGCCCTCGCGGCCCACCCAGCAGGATTTGTTAATTTGGCTTAATTCCTTGGAATTAAGTCGCCTCCCTGGATCGAACCCCTGACCTCCCACTTAAGAGAGCCAGCGAGAACCATCCAGTACCATCGCCTTTTTAACTGTAACGACCCTCCCCAACCAGGTCGGTATCCCAAGGTCGGTTGCCCAGCCCACTGGGTCCGCATGGTCCGCAGGAGGCAAGCGATCGCTACAGTACTGGATAGCCCTCGCGGCCCACCCAGCAGGATTTGTTAATTTGGCTTAATTCCTTGGAATTAAGTCGCCTCCCTGGATCGAACCCCTGACCTCCCACTTAAGAGAGCCAGCGAGAACCATCCAGTACCATTTCTGCTAGTAGCAGAAATGGTACTGGATGGTTCTCGCTGGCTCTCTTAAGTGGGAGGTCAGGGGTTCGATCCAGGGAGGCGACTTAATTCCAAGGAATTAAGCCAAATTAACAAATCCTGCTGGGTGGGCCGCGAGGGCTATCCAGTACTGTAGCGATCGCTTGCCTCCTGCGGACCATGCGGACCCAGTGGGCTGGGCAACCGACCTTGGGATACCGACCTGGTTGGGGAGGGTCGTTACAGTTAAAAATGTGAAAGCAAAATATATATATATATATATAAGTGTTATGAAAAGTGAATGATGTGAATGATATGATGGGTATTCAAAATATATGATAATGCAATTGATTGTGTATACTTGAATGATGAATAGTTATGTATATATATATGTATATATATATATAAAAGATGAAGTATGAAATGTATGTGATATGTAATATGAATGATATGATATTGTGATGATATATGAAATGTGAAAGAAATGTGATATTGTGATGAAATATGAAATGTGAAAGAAATGTGATATTGTGATGAAATATGAAATGTGAAAGAAATGTGATATTGTGGTGAAATATGAAAGGTGAAAGAGATGTGATATTGTGATGAAATATGAAATGTGAAAGAGATGTGATATTGGGATGAAAAATGAGTTGTGAATTGAGATATGATGATGTATGAAGCCATTGTTATTGGCTATAATATTGAAAATGAGACAAATGAGGCATGTTTGCCTAAATGATGCCATTGTGGTTGGCTATGATGATGTAAATGATGATTGAGGCATGTTTGCCTAAATAATGATAAGAATGAAAATGAAATTGAATGAATTGTGTGTCTAATATGTTATTCATTTTCAGAGTTTTGTTGTTGGTGGCATGCCTAATAATAGTAACAATCTCTTGAAGTTAGGTTGGATATGATCCTTGAAGCCTAATTGAGATGTTACAACCCTTGAAGCTAGGTTGGATTGGTTCTTGAAGCCAAGTTGGGTTGAAGTTTAACATGTTTTACTCCCCTTGAAGCTTGGTTGAACCTAAATCCTTGAAGCCTAGTTGGGTCAATGGTAATGATAAATGTGATAAATAAACCAAAACATTAACTCTGAAAGTTGAATGGCATATTAGTGTCTTTGGGCCCATGCTTGTGCTTGTTTAAATATGATTCATGAATAGTGAATTATGGATAAGAAATTAATGGAATGAGATAATAAGAAACAAATAATATTATGAAGCATGACATATGATATGTGTATTGATATGTTGATTGAGAGTATTAGTGATGGATTATGGTTGATGGTAATGATTGCCTTTGTTGGGAACGTGATTTATAATTGATGATATGTGAACAAAATGATGTTATGGAGGATGACATGGTTGTATCATGCAAATGAATTATTAGAAAGAGAAATATGTTATTGTGCATTGTAATATGACACATAATATGTATATGAGGTGAAAGTGGTAAGTATCATGTGAATGATGGTTCTACCAGGTTATGGAATTATGTTGATTGTAATGCTATATATATGTATATGTATGTAATGTGTGAGATTAATAGGAATATATGAAGAATGCATTGAAAAAGGGGAAAATCGAATAAGAAAACATGATGCTAAAAATATGAGGTATGTTATCTTGTAGTGTATATTTTAGTATTTATTTGTACTACTAAGCTTTCAAGCTTAGCGCGGTTATATTAATCGCGCAGGTAAATAGGTGATGGAGCTGGAGTTATGCCACTATGTCACGAAGAGAGCAAAGGTAGTTCGAGACCAACTAGAGGGTGATGCATGCATGTACAAGTTAAAGATTTTGCATTTTCATAAGAATGTATTCATAAGTATAAATGAATCTTTGAAAGAGACAATGTAACTTATATATATATATATATGTATTACCATCAAAAGGATCATGATTATGTAAATATTTACATATGATTTAAATGTATTATTGTTCTAGAAGTAAAGTAAAGATTTTAATTTGGTAATAACTAGTGACATCCTTATATCTTATATACTTATTGTATGTGTACTCGGTATATGTACAGTACTTATATGGGGTATGGGGGTGTTACAATTATTTTGGTATCAGAGCTTAGGTTTCGAGATTCTCGGCCTAAGTAAAAAAAAAAAAAAAAAAATTTAACAATAAAAAAAAATGATAAATGAAAATGGAAAGAATGAAATTTTTGATACATGCATATGCATTAACACCTAGGTTGGTCTCGGATGTAGCATAATATGAATTATAAAATATTTGTGTTACATGAGATGTTTAATATAGTTGATGATATATGTGTATACTATGTTGATGTGAGGAGAAACCATGATTGTTGGTAATGATGTTAGAAATGAATTATAATTGAGGCATAGTGCTTAATTATTTATGAGAAACGAATTGCGAAATGTAATGTGAAATATGCATATTGATGAGATATAAAAAAAAAATATTATGTCATGTGCAACATAGAGTGTAATATGGATGTTTATGAGCAATATTATGTATGACATAATATGAATTGAAACATAAAGAAATGAACAGGAGAATAAAGTAAAAGTAAGTTGAAAATCAAATCAAGATAAGAGTATGTACTCTTTCTTCTATACTTTAAACTTCTTTATAATAAAGTTTATGTTGGGTTTGCTAATGTTGAGTTTCCTAGATAGAGGAAATAATGTTGAATTGTGAATATTGAAAGTTATGTTATGTAAATGAAGAGAATATGATGGTATATTGAGTGAGTTGATGGGCATAGGCAAAGTTTGATCCTTTAAGGTTGGAATATGTAAAGTTAAAGTCTCTAAAAAGGAAAAGAGATGATGTTGGTTAAATAAGGAGATATAATGGTGTTGTTTACATTGTTGTTTTAAATGCAAACATTGTGGTTTTAAATGTTAGAAATGTGATATGCTTGAGTGTTGTAAAAGCTCATGTTAATGGTGGTAAGATGTAACATTTGACTTTGATTGTAATGAGCTTTCATAAGTGTGAAAGAATATAGTTTGAGGTTGTTTTGTAATATGTATATATAAGATGTTTTCTTAAGTTGATACTAAGAAAATAAGATGAGTAACTGGAAGTTTGAGTAAAACAGCAAGTTGGGAGTTTATAATATTAATGGAACTTGGATAAAGGTTATTTATACATCGATAGTTAAATATAAGTTAAATTTATGAACTATGGGGAATGAGTATTATTGAATATGAGAATGATTATACTTGCATTGACAAACTTGTACAAAGTTAGGTCATGTGCTTAGATTGATAGTGGGAAGTGGATGAATCAATGTTGGTTCAAGAAATTGAGATTTGTGATAACAAGACTTGGAAAATGTATAGAGGTTATTGGACTCTATGTGTACATGATTGGATGTAATGTACATATGTATAATATGTGAGTAATATATATATATGTTGAAAGGTAAATATATGGAGGTAAAGATGGTATACAAATGCTTTTAAATAAATGTGAGAGGGATATCATCTTAGTTATGTGATTAAGATGTTGGTGAAGTATTATCATGGTTAGAATATATAATTATATATGTGTTGAGTTATTAAATAATTTATGTTATGTCAAAAAGGAATAAGAATGGGATTGTTTAATGAGAAATAATGAATGTTAAATTGTGTTGGAAATATGTAAAAGAGAAATTAAATAAAATGATATGATTATATGTATACATGTATAGAAAGTGTGGAAGGAGCTTTTTGATATGAATGTAAGAAATGTGAAAAGTAAATCACATTATGAATGTGATCTATGGAGGTGTTATACAATTATGGGTTTGATGATATTGGAAATGAGAATTGATTTGGGAAATAGTGAATAGTAATATTGTTATGGAAATAACTTAGTTGGAGTATCATAAATGTTATGAACTTAAAGTTTTGGTATGAGGAAATGTTTTATGTTCATTGATATTATAAGAGAAATTATAAGAGGAAGAAGAAAGTATACCGAATGGAATTCGTGTAATATTTGTATATGATTGAATGATGTGCGAAGGAGAAGTTAAAGATAATATTGATGTATATGAGATATGCTTATGATGATTAAATAATTAAGAGTAAATTGTGTTGAGATAGAGTTGAAATGTGTTAATTTTGATGTAGTAAAATTTGGAGAATGGAGATATAATATGTGTGATGCAACTTAGTGTTAAAATTGGAAATAGAATAATAGAGGAACAGTATTGATGTATAAGTTTCCAATGTAACCATTAATCTCCTATGGCCATATGAATTGTATATTGAGTTGGCTGAATAGTTGGGTTATCTATAGAATTGGAATTGAGAAAATATGACTGTGATACAGCCTTGGTAAGATAGATAATTGTGTTTTTGGAAACAAGGCTAAAGATTATGATTAATGAAGTGTATTTTATAGTTTTTATTTTAGCAATTTGGTTATAATTTTGGAAAAAGAGAAGAAAGGAAGAGAATTATGGAAATACATTAAGTTATGAATAATATGAGAAAAAGGTAATTATTGTAAGTATAGTAATGATATGAAAGGTGAGGAGAGGATAATGAAAGAAGATTGCAGAATGTGATTGAAAGCTATATTGAATATGTTTAGGGTATAAATTGAATAAGTGGATGGGTTTAAGAATTTAAGTGAGTAAACTATGAATCATAAGCATGGTATGAGATAATTATGAAATTTGGTAAGAATTGTTTTGAGATAATGAAAGATAAACTATGTGTATATTGAAAGATAAGTTGAAATGGATGGTTATTCATGATAAATTTAGAAAAGTGAATTATTGATTTGAATCAAACAAGATTGTGATGTTAGTATATTGTGAAGAATATATCATTTGATTTGGGTTTTTGCTATAATTGTGGATTATTATTGAGATTTAATATGTATAGTTGTACTAAAGGTATAAAAGATAGATAATGATGTATACTATGTAATATTTTGATGGATGAGTGGACATGAATCAATGGAATTATATCAATTATTAATGATGAGAAAAGGGAAGAAGTTGATTTTCCTGTAAGGTAAGTTCAAAAGCATTGTATTAATATTGATGTTAAGTGAGGAAATACTAAAGGAGGAATGAAGTGTATGAGAAATAAGAAAATTATTATCAATGAAAGTTTGATAAATGGTTGTGTTAAGGATTATTATAATAATGGGATAATTAATATTAAGATATAAGTCAATGATTTTTAAGGTTAAAGTTAAGAGAATAGTTATAAAGAGATGAAGTGATAAATATTTTGAATGTAATAATGGTATGTAACGTATATATATATTGTAAGATGATGGAATTTTTGTATATAGATAAGGTATTTGAGAAATAATGAGTTGTTTTGAATATTGAATGAGAATGTAGTATGATATAAAGATTTATATCATGACAAGTTATAGAATTGTATGAGATAATTGACTCTAAGGGGGAGAGTGCAACTATGTGATTTGATGAAATCAGAATATAAGAATACAATTAATGTTATATGAAGATTGAAAGTGGAGTATTGTTAAGAATGGAATGTTATTATACTGAGTAATTTCGAGGACGAAATTATTTAAGGGGGAGAGAATTGTAATATCCCAAATTATGCCTTGGAAGTTATGATATTATTGTTATTATGGGATTGAATGTATATATATGTTAAGTTGATAAGCAAAGAAAATTTAAGAGAGAATGTTATGTGTTGTTTGAAAGGAAAGCAATGTGTGGAAAGAGTGTATATGTAGAGTATTTGGCAATATATATGATATATATATATATTGGTCAAATGGAAAAGTCAAAGAAAGAATATGTGGTGGAGATTTAAAGTATTATTATTATTATTATTATTATTATTATTATTATTATTATTATTATTATATATATATATATATATATAAGATAAGGATGAAGGAAAGAAGTAGAAACTTCTTTCTTCTTCTGCTCCTTCTTCGTGTTCTTCTTTTCTGTTTGGCCGAGAGAGAGAGAGAGAGAGAGAGAGAGAGAGAGAAAGAGAGAGATGTAATTTATATATCAAATTTCTTAAGGAATTTAAGAGGATTGAAGATAGAGATGAAGATTTGACAAAGGATTCAAGTAAGTATTTATTTCTTTAAGTTGATTTTCATTGTTTGAGTTGGGTTGGTATGATTGATGTGTGATGATGATGATATTGAAAGATTGAAGTGTATATGTGTGTTGATTTGGTAATTGGATGATGATAATATGATTATTTGTGAAGTTGATGATGAATTGTTGAATAAGGGTTTAAGTTAATGAATTGGGGATTTGATTAATTGATGCATGGATGATGTTTATAATGATGATTAGTATGTGTTGTAAGTGGTGTTGGTGTTTTTGGTAAGTTTGCTATGGTTTTGTGTGTGTTTGGTTGAGTTTGATTAAGGTAAAAGATGAGGAAAAATGGTTGTTTTTGGGTTGAGTTGTTGTTTTGGCCGGATTCTGGGTTTTTAGCCTGACACGCCCAGGAACACGTCCAAAACTTTGGGCGTGTCAATTGTTTGTAAGGCAGTAGATGTGACACGGCCATTAACACGCCCGTGTTAGTGAGCGTGTCATAGCTACTATGAGTTTGGAGAATTTACACGGCCAGGAACACGTTCATGTTGTTGAACGTGTCAATGTTTCTGTGATACAGAATATATTATACGCCCAGGGACACGCCCGTGGTCATGAGCGTGTAAATGTTTCTGTGTTGTGGAGTTAGGGCACGATCAGGAACACGCCCGTGTTGGTGAGCGTGTCTTGTGTTGAGTTTACCTTAATTGATTCTTATGTGTATTATCTCATGTGTATCTCTAAGTAAGTATGTATGATTACTTTTGGATTAGGTTTTAAGAGATGGAATGGCCCTAATCCAAATATTGAAGAATCTAAGGAGAAGAAATCTAAATGAGTGTGAGTTTCTTCAAAGGTAAGTACAAAATCTATTTGATTACATATAGTTATATGGCTTGGAACCTTAATACATTTGATTATCAATGTATTAAGTAATCTATTATATTATTGATAAATATATATATATGAATAATGTATATGTAATGAAATAGATTTTGTACTTACCTTTGAAGAAACTCACACTCATTTAGATTTCTTCTCCTTAGATTCTTCAATATTTGGATTAGGGCCATTCCATCTCTTAAAACCTAATCCAAAAGTAATCATACATACTTACTTAGAGATACACATGAGATAATACACATAAGAATCAATTAAGGTAAACTCAACACAAGACACGCTCACCAACACGGGCGTGTTCCTGATCGTGCCCTAACTCCACAACACAGAAACATTTACACGCTCATGACCACGGGCGTGTCCCTGGGCGTATAATATATTCTGTATCACAGAAACATTGACACGTTCAACAACATGAACGTGTTCCTGGCCGTGTAAATTCTCCAAACTCACAGTAGCTATGACACGCTCACTAACACGGGCGTGTTAATGGCCGTGTCACATCTACTGCCTTACAAACAATTGACACGCCCAAAGTTTTGGACGTGTTCCTGGGCGTGTCAGGCTAAAAACCCAGAATCCGGCCAAAACAACAACTCAACCCAAAAACAACCATTTTTCCTCATCTTTTACCTTAATCAAACTCAACCAAACACACACAAAACCATAGCAAACTTACCAAAAACACCAACACCACTTACAACACATACTAATCATCATTATAAACATCATCCATGCATCAATTAATCAAATCCCCAATTCATTAACTTAAACCCTTATTCAACAATTCATCATCAACTTCACAAATAATCATATTATCATCATCCAATTACCAAATCAACACACATATACACTTCAATCTTTCAATATCATCATCATCACACATCAATCATACCAACCCAACTCAAACAATGAAAATCAACTTAAAGAAATAAATACTTACTTGAATCCTTTGTCAAATCTTCATCTCTATCTTCAATCCTCTTAAATTCCTTAAGAAATTTGATATATAAATTACATCTCTCTCTTTCTCTCTCTCTCTCTCGGCCAAACAGAAAAGAAGAACACGAAGAAGGAGCAGAAGAAGAAAGAAGTTTCTACTTCTTTCCTTCATCCTTATCTTATATATATATATATATAATAATAATAATAATAATAATAATAATAATAATAATAATACTTTAAATCTCCACCACATATTCTTTCTTTGACTTTTCCATTTGACCAATATATATATATATCATATATATTGCCAAATACTCTACATATACACTCTTTCCACACATTGCTTTCCTTTCAAACAACACATAACATTCTCTCTTAAATTTTCTTTGCTTATCAACTTAACATATATATACATTCAATCCCATAATAACAATAATATCATAACTTCCAAGGCATAATTTGGGATATTACAATATACATACTTTAAGGAGCCCGACTTGTTTGAACTGATACTAACCTTTTGACACGAAGGTAAACATTTGTGATGCCAACCCCCGGTTACTCAGCCAAAATCACCGTTCAAATGGCTACTAGCACTATTCATGATTCCAACTCATTTGTTTTGATTCGAGAGTCAAAATCAGCGGAACAGGGATAAATTTTCAAAGCTCCTTTAATTAGAATTATTTATTTATTTATTTATTTATTATTATTATTATTATTATATATATATATATTTCAAGAGTCGGAAACTTAAGGGTCATACTAAGTCCGACTCAAGAATCTAAGGAATCATATAATGCTAAAAAATGTAACTAAGGTTTTAAACTTTAGATGTGTTCCAATTTCCATCAATCCACAACCTAACTATAACTATTACAATCTATCCTCAGCAATTGATCAAGATCGCTAAGTTAATCTTAACAAGAAATTGTCATTTAGGAAATCTCAAATTAGTTCAACATATAAAGGGAAACCACATCAATTCACACTTATTATAACAATCTAGCTTACTTAAATCCAAAAAGAAAAATAATTTGCAGAAATTAATTGAGACAAATGAATCAAATTGAAAAGATGGAATAGTAAAAATTCGATCAAGAAAGTATACCTCTCCCCCACACTTAAGATGCACATTGTCCTTAATGTGTGTGCACAATAGGAAATAATAAAGAGAGAGAAGAAAAAAAAAACTGCCCTTTCATGTCCATGAATGGATAAATATGAGTACGGTGCCAAGATTATGGTGAAGGTGGATTTTTTTCTGCAAAAAAAAAAATTCTAAAATGCAAAAACAAGGTTAAGACATAAATAAAGGAAATAGACAAAAGAAATAGTTCGTAAAGAAAATAACAATTGTCCAAAAGGAATAAAATATAAAGAAACATAAAAAGGAAATTAAATAAGCAAAGAAATGAAAATAAAATAAAATTATGGGCTAGTCAAAAATCGGTGCATCGTCGGAATCGTCACTGTCGGTATCATCATCAGAAACATCAATTTGAGGTGCAGGTTCTGGTGCAGGTGTAGGTGCCGGTGCACGGGCAGGTCACGGGCATGTCTATGGGCATTTTCTAGCTACTGTTTGAAAAAAAATAATGACATGCCCATTGGCACGGGCGTGTCATTTCATATGCTCAATATACTCCTCAAAATCAAATTTCCTCTACAAATTAAAATGAATGCAAAACAAACAAACAACCACCCAATAAAAGAAAGATAAAACTAAAACAAAATGACAACACAAACCAAAAACATAAAATGATGGGTTGTCTCCCACCCAGCACTTCTTTAACGTCGTATTAGTTGGACGGTCGGGTAAATGTCCCTAATCTTGGAGGTGTAAAACCTCCTTTAAGTCCTGTATTTCCCCTCCAAAATAAAATTTGAGCCTGTGCCCATTAACTTTAAAATCTCCTTTTTCCGGGTGGGTTATTTCAACAACTCTGTAGTGGAAAACTTCCTTGACAGTAAAAGGGCCAGACCATCGAGATTTCAACTTACCTGGAAAGAGTCGAAGCCTTGAATTGTACAGTAATACCTGATCTCCCGCTTGAAACTCTTTTCGTTCCTTAATGTGAGCATCATGCCATCTCTTGGTATGTTCCTTATACATTCTAGCATTATCATAAGCTTGCAACCTCCACTCGTCTAACTCGTTTAGCTGTAATTTTAACCTTTCACCTGCACAAGCTAGATCAAGGTTAATCTATTTTATTACCCAATATGCATTATGTTCTATTTTAGTAGGTAAATGACAAGCTTTTCCATATACCAATCTAAATGGTGTAGTGCCCAAGGGAGTTTTGAATGCAGTCCTAAAAGCCCATAGAGCATTGTCCAATTTCTTGGACCAATCCTTTTGGGATCGCTCAACAGTTTTTTCCAGAATTCATTTAATCTCCCTATTCATGTTCTCAACTTGGCCACTAGTTTGGGGATGATAGGGAGTAGCAAACCTATGTGTAACTCCTAATTTTTTGAAAACTTTCTCAAGATGAGCGTTACAAAAGTGAGTACCCCTATCACTTATAATTGCTTTTGGTGTACCAAATCGAGAAAACAACTTCTTCAAAAACTGCACCACAACCCTAGCATCATTGGTTGCCATGGCTTGGGCTTCAGGCCAGTTAGATACATAGTCTATAGCTACAAGAATATATTTGTTACCAAAAGAATTTGGAAATGGTCCCATAAAATCAATTCCCCATACATCAAAGATTTCACAAACTAAAATCCCATTTTGGGGCATTTCATCACGAGATGAAATATTTCCAGTTCTTTGGCAGCGATCACAATGATTTACAAATTCGTAGCTATCTTTAAACAAAGTGGGCCAATAAAATCCTGATTCTAGTACCTTTTGAGCAGTCCTATTGGCTCCCATATGACCACCAGCTGGTCCGACATGGCATTGACTAAGGATGTTCATTATTTCGAGCCATGCCACACATCGTCGAATCATGTGATCCTTACATAATTTAAACAAAAAGGGATCCTCCCAAAAATAATACTTTAAATCAGAAAAGAATTTCTTCTTTGCTTGATAAGTTAAGTCCTTAGGAAGTTCCCTAACAGCTAAATAGTTAGCAAAATCTACAAACCAAGGTGTTTCAAAACTTAAATTACTTACCTCACTTACCATGGAGTATAGCTACTCATCGGGGAAGTGATTATCAATGTCCCCTTCTTCAAATCTCTTTAAGGTTGGATTCTCCAAGCGAGAAAGGTGATCGGCTGCAAGATTTTTAGCTCCCTTCTTGTCTTGAATTGTCAAGTCAAATTCCTGCAACAATAAAACCCAACGGATTAGCCTAGGCTTAGCATCAACTTTCGCAAATAAATGCCTTAAAGCCGAATGGTTTGTATAAACAATCACCCTCGACAAGATTAGATATGATCTAAACTTGTCAAAAGCAAAAACCACAGCTAGCAGCTCTTTCTCTGTAGTTGTGTAATTAGCTTGAGCTGTGTTCAAGGTCTTGCTCACATAGTAGATAGGCTGAAAGTATTTCTCCTTGCGTTGACCCAAGACTGCTCCTACTACAAAGTCACTTGCATCGCACATTAGTTCAAATGGTAGATTCCAATTAGGAGCTACCATGATTGGAGCATGGGTCTTTCTCCTTAAGGGTTGTGAATGCTCTTAGACATTCCTCATCAAAAACAAAATCGACATCCTTCTCAAGGAGTCTTGTCAATGGACAGGCTATCTTTGAAAAATCTCAAATGAACCTCCAACAAAAACCCACATGTCCTAGAAAACTTCTGATGGCCTTCATAGATGTGGGTGGTGGTAACTTCTCAATGGTGTCTACCTTAGCCCGATCCACCTCAATGCCCTTGTTTGAAATTTTGTGTCCCAACACAATTCCCTCTTGAACCATGAAATGACACTTTTCCCAATTAAGCACTATATTGGTTTCCTCACATCTCATCAAGACTCTTTCAAGGTTTTCCAAACATCTTTCAAATGAGCTCCCATAGACTGAGAAATCATCCATAAACACCTCCATAATATCCTCTATAAGCTCATCAAAGATTGCTACCATGCACCTTTGGAAAGTCGCAGGTGCATTGCACAACCCGAATGGCATTCTTCGATATGCGAATCTCCCATATGGGCAGGTGAATGTAGTTTTCTCTTGGTCTTCAGGGGCAATAAGAATTTGGAAATAGCCTGAAAGACCATCCAAAAAGCAGTAGTACTCATGGCCGGATAGCCTCTCCAACATCTGATCAATGAAGAGTAAAGGAAAATGATCCTTTCTAGTTGCATCATTCAAATTTCTATAGTCAATGCAAACCCTCCAACCAGTAATTGTTCTTGTTGGAATCAGCTCATCATTTTCATTAGGGATCACGGTCATCCCTCCTTTCTTTGGTACTACCTAGACTGGGCTCACCCAAGAACTATCCGAGATCGGACATATAATCCCTGCATCAAGAAGTTTTATCACTTCAGCCTTCACTACATCTTTCATCTTTGGGTTTAGTCTCCTTTGTGGCTGCACTACCGGCTTGAATTCATCCTCCATCAGTATCTTGTGAGTGCAATAGGATGGACTGATACCCTTGATGTCTGCTATCTTCCAAGCTATCACTTGCTTATGTTTCTACAACAACTGGATAAGTTTTTTTCTTTGCTCAGAAGATAGGTGGAAACTCAGAATTATTGGTAATTTCTTCTTCTCTACCAAAAATCCATACTCAAGGTGAGCTGGAAGAGGTTTCAGTTACAAGTTGGGTGGATCAATCACCGATGGTTTTGGCTTCTCTTCTTTTGGCATCTCAATAGTCTCATATGCCCTGCATTTGAATGAATTGCTTGCTTCAAGAAAAGCAAGCTGCTCCATTGCTTCTTGACCCTCAACATTTTCCTGCAATAAACACAACTCAAGGGGATCCTTGGAAACAATGTTAATAACACAATTTATGGTCTCATGCTCAACAACATCATTGCATGATTCCGCTTCATCAAGTGAAAGTGAATGTTTCATGGCATCATGTATTCTAAAAATAACTTTCTCATCACCCACTCTCAAAGTTAATGTGCCATCATGAACATCGATAAGGGCACGGGCTGTATTTAAAAATGGCCTACGAAGAATAAGTGAAACATTCGCATCCTCATCAATATCAATGACAACAAAATCATTGGGGAAAATGAAATCCCCGACTTTTACCAACACATCCTCTATAAAGCCATGAGGGTGGACTACCGATTTATCAGCAAGTTGGATGGTCATGAGTGTTGGTTTAGGTTTACCAATTCCTAACTCTTTAAACATTTTATAGGGCATAACACTTATGCTAGCCCCCAAATCAGCTAATGCACTTTTAACCTCAAGATTACCTATCAAACATGGAATGGTAAAACTACCTGGATCTTTAACTCTTAGGTAACCTTCTTTGCAAAATTTCCGAACTCTTTTCAGATAAATGCACTAAAGACACTTCCTCAAGTTTCCTTTTGTTAGAAAGGATATCTTTCAAAAATTTAGCATACTTAGGCATTTGTGACAAAGCTTCAGCAAATGGAATATTAATGTGCAACTGTTTAAAAAGTTCAAGAAACTTACCGAATTGAGCATCAATCTTGTCCTTGTTCAACCTTGCCAAATAGGGTACTCTAGGTCGGTATTCCTTCAAATTGGGGCTTCTTTCTTGTGGCTGCTTCTCTCTCTCACTTTCAAGTGCAGCTTTCTCTCCCGAAGTGATAGGAGGATTGTCTTCTTTTTCTTGTACTTCAGTCCCTTTCTCTGCCACTTCTTCTCTTTTTTCAACTATATTGCCCTTGATCTCTTTTCCACTTCTTAGTGTAATTGCCTTGAGCTGCTCTTTAGGATTTGCCTTAGTGTTGCTAGGCAGACTTCCTTGTGGTCTCTCACTGAGCAAATTGGCAATTTGCCCCACCTGATTTTCCAAATTATGGATAGAGACTTGTTGATTTCTAAGGGTGGTTTCAGTTGATTGAAACCTGGTCTCAGAAGCTGCTATAAATTTCTCCATCATGTTCTCCAAACTACTCTTTCTTGGAGGGGTAGCTTGTTGATGTTGGGGCTGCTGGAATCTAGGGGGAGGTCTTGGATTATTTTGATTATTCCATGAGAAATTTGGATGATTCCTCCACCCCGGATTGTATGTGTTGCTGTAGGGATTATTCTGTTGTTGCCTTGGCATATTTCCAACATAATCTACTTACTCTTGCCTGGCAAACATGTTGCCACTTTGGTAATCTTGACTCTGATGTCCACCCCCACACCATTCACAAGACATCACCTGCATTACTTTCCCAAAAGAAGAAGCCAAGGAATCAAATTTTTTATTCAATGCTTCCAATTGGGCTGTCAAAGCCACCACAGGGTCTAATTAGTGTGACCCCATGACCTTCAGCTTTCCTTGCTCCCTTGGGGCTTGCCACTGATAATTGGTGATAGCCATGTCTTTAATTAAATCCCTTGCTTGTTCAGGTGTCTTATTGTTTATGGTACCACCGGCTGCTGCATTAATGGATTGCTTACTTACGTAATTCAACCCATTGTAAAATGTTTGAATTTGAAGCCATAGTGGAAGTCCATGATGAGGAAACCTTCTCAACACATCTTTAAATCTTTCCCAGGCATCATAAAGGGTCTCACCATCTTGCTGCAGAAAGGATGAGATATCATTCCTCAACTTAGCAGTTTTGGACGGTGGAAAGTATTTTTCTAGGAATTTCTCTGCCAACTGACCCCATGTGGTGAAGGTTCCTAGAGGAAAAGATTTCAGCCACTTCTTTGGTCTATCTCTAAGGGAAAATGGGAACAACCTCATCCTAATTGTTTCATCTGAGACATTATTTATCTTGAATGTGTCACATATCTCCAAAAAATTCTTAATATGTGCATTAGGATCTTCATCAGGAAGCCCGTCGAATTGACAAGCCTGCTGCACCATTTGAATTACATTTGCCTTTATTTCAAAGTTGTTCACAGCAACCGTCGGTCTCCGGATACTAGATTTAGCCCCATTTAGATTGGGCTTAGCAAACTCTTGCATTGTTCTTGGTCCAGCTCCTTCCATCACTTCAAATACTTCTTCTTGTTCTATTTTTAGATTTATTGCGTCTTCCAGAACTGCCTCCTCTTCTTCCTTTTGCTTTCTCCTCAACGTTCTTTCTAACTCTGGGTCTAACTCAAGCAGTTGGGATGAGCTAGCTCTGGTCATAAACGGTAAGAAACACCTAAAATGATAGTAAATAAGCAAGAACCAATATTAAAAACAAATGAAAATAAAACTTAATCAACCGTCTTAATTATATTACTAATATTGAAACCGTTGTCCCCGGCAGCGGCGCCAAAAACTTGGTGCTTGCCGCTAGTGCTATATGCAATTACTGCAAGTGCACGGGTCACCCAAGTAATAATGTAGTGAGTGAGTTATCGTTCCACTGGGGACAAGGCCACGTACTAGTGCAAACCTTAACCGTTGTTTAGCAAATTAATAGTTGTGTGATGCTTTATAATTAAAAGTAACTAATTTAATAACTGGAAGTAAGGGGAAATTAAATGTTATGCAAATAGGATTGATGATAATAATACTATCTAGATATTGAATCCCCCTAGCCTCAATGATATTTATGAACAATCAATTCAGTTAAATCATTCAATAGATTTGAGTTGGCATTCCTCTAAATTAGACTAAAACCTCTCTCGAGTGGATTAATCCCTAATCACTAAGTAGAGTGCTGGAATCTCTTCTCAAACACAATTAAATAGGTCTTGCATTAAGAACATGGTACTATAAACCAAAGGATCTTGTAAGTCTATCACTAGTACTCCAATCAATCCTCAACCCTTATGAGTATTCAATTCATATCAAGCTTTCTCAAGTCAATAATATAAAAATTGCAACCAATCAATAAGCATGCTATTATCAATTGGAAATAAATCATTAAGCATCATAAGAGTAAAACAACTCAATCAAATGATTCAACTAAATATAATTATTCAATCCATACAAATAAGCTAGGGTTCATCAATATCTAGATAGAGAAGGAATTAGTTCATGTTCAAAACCAGAAAAACAGAACAAGAGAAATGAGTAAAAGAAACCAAACAATCCATGGCGAATAATTTGTATTTCTTCACTTCAATCCTTGATTCTTGGTTTAGATCTTGTATAGGATGTATCTCCTTCTTCAAACTCAGCTCAAGATTCTCCTCCTTGCTCCAGCAGTTGGCTCCTTCTCCCTTCTCTGTTCTCTATTTCCAAAAACGTCCCCCTTCTCCCTTTCTCCTTCTCCTTTTTAACTCTCTTCCAAGCTCACAGCTCATACCTTCCAACTCACAACCCATACCTTCCAACTCACACCATTTTCTCTTGACTCCCATATTCTCTTTGTTTTATCTTTCTTTTTTATTTATTTAGGCAAGCTTTTCTTTAGTCTTTCATTTGGAAAAAGCACAATCCTTGTCCCCCACTTGTTCCTCAATCAATGCAAAGAATTCAACTTTTCCATAGGTGACACAGTCATTGACACGCCCATGTCACTGGGTGTGTCACAGCCACTGTGATTTTGAATATAAGGCACGTCCAGTGATGACAAGCCCATGTCACTGGGTGTGTCAATGCTACTGTGAGTTTGAATATAGGGCACGCTCGGTGACACGCCCATGTCACTGGGCATGTCAATGCTTCTGGATGCAGTATCAAGGGCACGTCTATTGACACGCCCGTGTTCATGGGTGTGTCCATTGATAAATTTTTCTCTTTTTCTCTACTTTCATCCGTAATTCCTCCGAAATGACCATAAGCCTCAAATTACAGAGAATTCCTGAAATTAACCCTAAAATACACTTTGAACAAACAAATTAAACTCAATTGGATAATAATCATATTAAGAAATAGGAATAAAATATCATCAATTGTGTACTTATCATTTATTGTACAAACCACCATCTTCCAGAATAACTGTGAGCAAAAATTTTCACCCCTACTCTCGGTGGAATGGTTTTTGCGACTTTGGTATTGTTAGGCTTTAGGCCTTAGAGAATACAGGCCTAAGCCTGGAGAATTGAAGTCGCAACCCAAATAGACTAGGAAAGAAAAGAAAGGGGTGAATTAATCAATTCCTAAGGAATCCCCAAACCCCTATTGGTTTTGGAAAGTTGGATATACATGGGGAAGGTGAGAATGACCCAGCACCCCTATAGTGCCCGGTTCATTGGAACTGACCTCCTTTTTAGGTCTAAATATTATTAAATTATTAATTATTATAATGCTATCCATATTACATACAATCATAAAAAATTAATATTCATTGCATTATAAATCAAAACAACCAAGCAAAATGGGCACCTATGTAAGATGAAACCATGCCCTTACAATGTCCAATGTCTAAAATACAAATAAAATAGGACACCCACCGATTGGTGGAAATATATCCTTTAAAGTAGTCCAAAAATCCTTAAAGATAAATTAAATTATATAATTAAATGAACAAGGCACCCACAAAATGGAAACATGCCTTTTACATTGTCCTCAAAATCCAGATAATAAGAAATTGTAATCCACATAATACATAAAGAATGATCACATATATAGTTATTAAACAATAATAAATTAGGGCTGAAATAAAATGAAATCACAAAAAAGTGAAATCCATGAACAAATCTTAATATTAACCTCTTAACAAACTATAGTACGCAACATAGACATCGGTCTCGCTGGCTGGTTAGCGGGCGGAGGTCAAGGGGGCAATCGGGGGTAGCACCACCGAAAGGTAAACAATTTATGAAATAAGTTTTGTTGTCGAATTAGAGTTTGGTTGTCAAATTTGGGTTTTATCACACAATTTATGGTTTTATATTAATCTTAAGACTTAAGTTTTAACAAGCAATCTCATAACAAATAAAGTAGCTAAAGATACTAATATTAAAACCTAACCGTATAAACACAACAAGTAAGATGAGCTTTAAAGGATTAAAATCTGAAATCAATATAATTCTTAATAACTTAGATCATGGGCTTTTCAATAGATAAATAATAACTTATAAAGTTTAGGTAATTCGTAGGTATCTTCAAACCATAGTAAGCAAGTAAGAATAATTTTATCATTTAAATACTTTAAAATCTCATGAACGTTTTTTAAGTAAAAATATTAGGTATAACATGAACACTATAATTGAATCATGTTTAGAATAAAAGCATTAAATACTATGATTTTAAGATATATACCTGCATTGTTGGCTATACCAAGATGTTCATTGAACCAAGCTCACCGGTTTGATTGAACAATGGAGTTGAGTATGGAGGTTGATATTTAAATAATTCAAAGATTGTTTATTGTTCCAGCTACTGTCTCACCTTGTTTTGACTTTCTGTCTTTCTTTTGGTTTTTGCAAAGTTGGCTAATTAGCTATCACGATTAAGCGTGGCTCCCGTAGTTTTGTTGTTTTCCTTTCGTATTTATAGCCAATCCTAGGGTTAATCAGGTTCCCTAATCCTCGTCCATTCAAACCCCTTTTTGCTTATCTGAATTCCATTCGAATTACAACCAAATGAAAACTGAATCTGGCTTGGATTAAATACAAAATCAAGGGCTCATGCCGAATTAGATTGTCGTCAATTCTAAATGAGCAAAGCTCATATCGAATTGGACTATGGTCAATTCAACATGGGCATAGCCCATATCGAGTTAAACCAAACCAAAACAATTTTATTTTTGGATCAGAACTAATTCAAGCTTTTAAAACTTGGACCGAATTTTATTTATGCCTTTGAAATTGGACCAATTTAATTCAAGGCTTTACAATAGGTTTAAGCTTTTAGAATCGAACCATATTTGGATTAGCCTCATTCAATCAGGATCAAACTTATTCAGAGCCAAAATTATGAGTCTATAACAATCTGATTTTTCACCTTTGTGTACTGGTTCCATCACTTCTAGCAGCTTTTGATTCCTTTGTTGGGCCTCTATAACTTTCTGCTTAAGGGCTGGCTCAATTCTTAGTTTTGTCAATATAACATATTATATTATTTTTAGTTATATAAAATATATATTATGTTTTATTTATAACATATGAACTTATTACCTGCCAAAGTCTTTCGACTTAGAGCATCAGCCACCACATTAGCTTTTCCAGGATGGTAATCAATGATACAATCATAATCTTTGATAATTCCATCCATCTTCTTTGCCTTAAGTTAAGCTCTTTCTAGGTAGGCAGATATTTCAAGCTTTTATGATTAGTATAAATATAACATCTTTTACCATACAAGTAGTATCACCAAATTTTTAGAGCAAATACAGTGGTTGTAAGCTCTAAATCATATGTGGGATAATTCAACTACTGCATCAATACACAACCAAGTTCTTGATGAGAAGTATCACTATAGATCACATAATCTTTATACGGAGTTGGTTATGTCAACATAGCCTTTAACTATTTAAAGCTAGCTTGACATTGATCATCCCACTTGAATTTAGTTTCCTTTCTAAGCAATTTAGTCAGAGGAAATGCAATCTTAGAGAATCATCACACAAATCTTCTATAGTATCCAACTAAGCCAAGGAAACTTCAAAATTTTGTTTCATTCTTTTATGGTTATCAATTTAGAATAGTTTCAATTTTACTAGGATCCACACGGATACCATCAACTGATATCTCGTGTCCTAAGAATGCCACCTCTATTAACCAAAAGTTACATTTTGATAGCTTAGCATATAATTGATTCTCTCTCAGTGTCTATAGCACAATCCTCAAATGTTTATCATACACCTCTTTGTTCTTAGAATAAACTAGTATATCATCTATAAAAATAACCACAAACTGGTCTAGATAAGGCTTGAAGAGCCAATTCATCATGTCTATGAAGGCTGCTAGGGTATTAGTCAAACCAAATGGCATGACTAGAAATGCATGCCCGTATCAGGTTCTGAAAGCTGTCTTTGGAACATTAGCTTCCTTAACTTTCTTATGATAATAGCCCAATTTAAGATCAATTTTAGAGAAAACACCTGCTCCCTTCAATTGATCAAACAAGTCATCAATTCAAGGAATTGGATATTTATTTTTTATAGTCACCTTATTTAATGGTGCGCGTCACGCCTAGTGCTATAGCAATACCGCAAGTGCACGGGTCGCCCAAGTAATAGAGTAGTGAGTGAGTTATCGTTCCACTGAGGACAAGGCCAAGTACTAGTGAAAATCTGAACTGTTGTTTAGCAAATCAATATTTTTGTGATGTTATGTAATTAAAGACAATTAACTTAAACAAATGAAAGCAAAGATAAACTGTGTGTTGTGTAAAAAGGGTTGATGATAATGATACTATCCAGATATTGAATCCCCCTAGCCACAATTACATCACATATAGAGTTGAGTTGGCATTCCTCTAATTTAGACTAAAACCTCTCTCGAGTGAATTAATCCCGAATCACCAAGTACAGTGCTGGAATCTCTTCTCAAACACAATTAAATAGATCTTGCATTAAGAATAAGGAACTATAAACCAAAGGATCTTATAGGTCTATCTCTAGCACCCCAATCAATCCTCAACCCTTATGAGTAATCAATTCATATCAAGCTTTCTCAAGTCAATAATATGAAAATTGCAACCAATCAATAAGCATGCTATTATCAATTGGAAATAAATCATTAAGCATCATAAGAATAAAACAACTCAATCAATTAAAATTATTCAATCATACAAATAAGCTAGGGTTCTTCAATATCTAGATAGAGACTGATTTAGTTCATGTTCAATACTCTTAATACAACAACAACAACAATAACATTAAAATATATAAAAGGAGAAAATAGAAAAACCCCTTTCAATGTAGCTTCTTCAATCTCCAGGAGCTGCCAATGGAAGGTGGAGGTGATGGAGAGGATGGAAATGGAGGATGAAGATGACGAGACAAGGAAAGTGTCACTCCCTCCTTGCTCACAACGTGTATGCACAAGCCTCTTCCTCTCAAACCTCTCTTCTCTATCTCTGTTCTATGCCTCCTGCAAAAACCTGCAGAGCTCCCAAAAACTCCCTTTCTTCTTCCTTTTCTTCTCTTTTTATTTCCCTCCAAAGCTCAAGCCCATGCTTTCCAACTCACATCCCATACCTTCCAACTCACACCCCATACCTTGTTCCCCACTATTTTCTTTGTTTATTATTTCTTTTGGAAAGCACAATGTTTTGTTTCCCACTTTGTCTCCCAACTCGTGCAAGAGGAGCCAAACTTCATAGGTGACACGGCCAAGCCATGAGAGGCTTGGCCGTGTCTCTTATTTTTCTTTGGGACACGGCCAAGCTAGTTGGCCGTGTCTCTTGCTGCCCCTCTTCCTTTCTTTCTTTTCTCTTTGGTTTCATGGGGTGACACGGCCAAGCTCCTGGCCGTGTCATGTGACACGGCCAGTGGCTTGGCTGTGTCACTTGGGTGTGTCACCTTCTGTTCTTCATTTTTCCTTCTTTGCTTGGTTCTTTGGCTAGGGGTGGGGCACGACCAAGCTTGTGGCCATGTCATGTGACACGGCCACTGGCTTGGGCTTGTCACCTACCAGTGTCAGCATCTGCCTTCATTTTTTCTTTCTTTCTTGGTCTTCTTTGGTTTTGCTCCTTGGGTGAGACACGGCCAGTGGCTTGGCCGTGTCTCTTGGCCGTGTCAGTCACTGCCATGCAATTTTTTTGAGTGACAAGGCCAAGCTTGATTTGGCTTGGCCATGTCTTGCTTGATTCATGCTCTTTCTTGATTGTTTTTATCATCCAAGGGATTTTTTCCACTTTAACCTAAAACAAACACTTAAAACAAACTTTAAACCAAAATCAAATGAAACATTAACTAAAAACACATTAAAATCATACTAAAAACAAGTATAAAAATACTCTTATCAAATACCTCACACTTAAATCCTTGCTTGCCCCCATGCAAGGCTAAAATTAAAACAAACTAAACACAAAAATTTTGTCAAGTTCAAGAGATATAAAAATGCATCAAGACTTCCCTATCCTTAAATCCGCAATCAATATCAAATCGAACAAAATTGATACCAATGCAATTAAGTGGCTTTTCATGCATAACCTACATTGCCACTCCCTCACCAACTCTTAGCAAGTGTTTGATCAAGGTGGTGTTTACACTCATAACAATCAATGAAAGATTATTGCCATAGGCTTGCTTATCTATCAAATCTGCACCACTTAATTACAATCAAGCATCAATCAAAAGGTCTTTTATTGGGTTGTAATGGGGTTAGGGTAAAGGCATGGCATTTAGGAAATGTGAGCTTAATCATTAAGTTCAAGAGCACTTCAAGAATGAAGTAACCGATCATATGTATAACCCAATGATCTCAAAACACCTTCCTCTTATCTACCCTTGACATTGATAGAATTTTTCAAGGGAACTCACTTATTACATCTTGTAACATATTTCAAACATATTCCAACCCTTTCAACAAGAACAACAATTATTCTTATTATTTTTCTTCTTTTTACTTGACTTTTTTTTGCAATCTTAAACCTACTAAATTTAACCCCACACTTAATTCAACATAACAATTGGTCATAAACACTCTTAAAATGCTCTTGACCTAATGAAAGGGTAAGAGTTAAAACAGCAAGGTTCAAGCTAATGATGTTATGAAAAAGAAAGAAAAGGAAAAATGAAATAGGCTCAAAATTAGCTAACTAAGGTTAAAAATAGGGTTGGTCTTTTTAAGCCAAAGTGTATTCACCTAATTGCCTTAATCATCTTGATGCCTAATTGAAATTTTTATGTAATCTTAAAATGCATATCAAAGCAAGTTCTAGCAAGTCATCATTCAAAGATGTTCACCCACAACAAGAATAATCAGTTGAAGGCTCAATTTCTCACTAGGTTGATGGTGATGCAAAGAAAAACCAACAAAATGGACAATAAGCACCAATTCTACTCAATTCTCAAATTCATGCTTCAAAAATTCAAAGGTCATCAATCAACAATTTATAACAATTGAACTTTCCAAAATTCATTTATTTAAAGAAAAACATTAACTAAACTAACACAAAAATAAATTAAAATTAAAAATAACAAAACACAAAATGCACCCCACACTTAAAATTTCACATTGTCCTCAATGTGAGCATGCATAAACTAAAAGAGAGTTTAGAGGAAACCTGATTTCCATCGTTCCCATATACAATGTGTAGGGCTCCTTCCACCCATAATGCAATTGCAACCCATGACTGAGAGGATGAACAGCATGCAACATGGAAGTGTGCCCAATGTATGGCAACCCCTAAATATTAGTCCTTGAAGAGAAAGTGTCCCAAAGGGACATGTGAAGGTTGCCTCAGGGTGATCCTCCAGTACTATAGGAACTTGGTAATAAGTTTTGTCTTTGTGCAAAATGGGCATTTCAGATTTCTGCTCTTTCTTACCACCAGAAGTAGAAGGGATGACTTTTCAAGACTCTTGAAATTCAACCATGGTTGGTTGAATCACTTTATCATCTATTTTAACAATGTCAAGTCCCCTCTCAACAACCTCAGCATCTAAAATTAGTTTACACTTCTCAAGTTCAAAATTGGGCATTTCATGTTCTTCTTCTAAGGGCATACCCATCTCAAACTTATTTTCAATATCTCCTTGGGAGTGCATGTCATAGATGTCAGAAAGTTACATACCTTGCTTCTCATCCTTCAAGTTACCTGGAAATGGACTTGATGGCCTATAAGGATCACAGGTTTCATGCAACTTGGGTGAGGTTGATGCCTCCAAATTTTTCTCCTCCTTTGATTGATTCAACTCCTCTATGTTGGATTGTATCTCCTCACCATTGTCTTCCTGATTAGTCCCTGCATCAAAGAAATCACAAAAATTGTTATATATTACTTGTTCATTCCTCAGATTTGTGATTATCTCAATTTGCCCCAATTGGCTAGGAGACTCCTCCTTTTGGTATGCTTGGGGTTAATGTGCCAGCTGCCTAGTTAGAGCGTCCAACCTCTTCTGTGTTTCTTGCAAAGATTCAAACGTCAACTTATCTTCCACTATTTATTGATCGCATTGAAATTTCTCGGTATCTTGAATGAAGGCATTCACTCTCTCATCCAAAGTAAGTTTCTTAGGTTGATCTACATTTTGTGGGCTATTTTGAATGAATGCATTCAATCTTTTCTCCGAAGTGGGTTCCTCAAGGTAATCTTGATTCATCGTGAGTTTTGAATATAGACATTTAACTTATCCTCCAATGTGGATTCCTTAAGGTGGTCTTGGTTTGAAAATTTTTCTTGAAAGTAAGGACCTCTTTGGTAAGGCTGAAAAAATTGTTGAGGTGGAATGTACTGCTGGTTTTCCCAAGAAAAATTATGGTGGCTTTCCCAGTTTCGATTATAAGAATTGGAATATGGGTCATTACCACCCATCTGCTGGAAATTTTGGTATTGCTGGAAATTTTGGTAGTCATATTCTTCCTCGTGACATTCTTGTTATCTTTCAAAACCAAATGAACATGTATTGGCACTATGTCCTGCATTGCCGCATGCTGCACGTATCTCTTGGCGTGGCATAGATTGGTTCGTTAACTCCGCGAATTGCCATGCCATGTCAGAATTAAAGTCGCTATCATAAACTCCCCCGTGCCTTGAAAACTACATCTTTACAAAAAGCACTCAGCAATTTAAAAAAAATAAACAAACAAACAATTCAAATACAACAAACAAACAAATTTACAGAAAACAAACAAACAATTCAAAGAAAAACACTCAAACAATTCAAAGAAAACAAACAAACATTCTTGATAAAAAAAAAAAACTAAATCAACAGTCTTGATTGTATTACCAATATTGAAACCATTGTCCCCGGCAACGGCACCAAGGGTCGCCCAAGTAATATAGTAGTGAGTGAGTTATCGTTCCACTGAGGACAAGGCCAAGTACTAGTGCAAATCTTAACTGTTGTTTAGCAAATCAATATTTTTGTGATGTTATGTAATTAAAGACAATTAACTTAAACAAATGAAAGCAAAGATAAATTGTGTGTTGTGTAAAAAAGGTTGATGATAATGATACTATCTAGATATTGAATCCCCCTAACCACAATTACATCACATATAGAGTTGAGTTGGCATTCCTCTAATTTAGGCTAAAATCTCTCTTGAGTGAATTAATCCCTAATCACTAAGTACAGTGCCGGAATCTCTTCTCAAACACAATTAAATAGATCTTGCATTAAGAACAAGGAACTATAAACCAAAGGATCTTGTAGGTCTATCTCTACCACCCCAATCAATCCTCAACCCTTATGAGTAGTCAATTCATATTAAGCTTTCTAAAGTCAATAATATGAAAATTGCAACCAATCAATAAGCATGCTATTATCAATTGGAAATAAATCATTAAGCATCATAAGAATAAAACAACTCAATCAATTAAAATTATTCAATCATGCAAATAAGCTAGGGTTCTTCAATATCTAGATAGAGACTAATTTAGTTCATGTTTAATGCTCTTAATACAACAACAACAACAACAACAACAACAACATTAAAATACATAAAAGGAGAAAATAGAAAAACCCCTTTCAATGTAGCTTCTTCAATCTCCAGGAGCTGCCAATGGAAGGTGGAGATGATGGAGAGGATGGAAATTGAGGATGAAGATGAAGAGACAAGGAAAGTGTCACTCCCTCCTTACTCACAACATGTATGCACAAGCCTCCTCCTCTCAAACCTCTCTTCTCTATCTCTGTTCTCTGCCTCCTGCAAAAACCTGCAGAGCTCCCAAAAACTCCCTTTCTTCTTCCTTTTCTTCTCTTTTTATTTTCGTCCAAAGCTCAAGCCCATGCTTTCCAACTCACATCCCATACCTTCCAACTCACACCCCATACCTTGTTCCCCACTATTTTCTTTGTTTATTATTTCTTTTGGCAAGCACAATGTTTTGCTTCCCACTGTAACACCCCTACATCCGATACATGCACACTACATTCACCACAAAGTAATATACATGCACTGAACATAGGGATGCTACGGCTTTCCTAAACATTCAAAACATTTTAAAAAAATATTATAACCTTTATAATTGTATATTATAAAAAAATAAGTAATTAACTTGTAGTACAAAACAAAGTAGATATAGATACATTTACTTAGTACACAGCGGAATCTATAAAATAATTACATATATGAAAGCATTTAAATTCATATTTACAAATATACATATATTCACATTATAAACGATACTTTACAAAATATAAAGAAGATATACATGATTGGCAGCTTTCTCTGATCTTTAAGTCCCAAAATAAACTCTTCAATTTCTACTCTCACTCGGTCTCAAGAAGCTCTCAGGTTCAACTCTGTTACCTGCACGATCAACACTATCGCGCTAAGCCAACGGCTTAGTAGTACAAAATATGCCAACATTATGCTTAATGCAATGCAATATCACACATATTATTAATTAAGACAACAACATAGGTGAAAAGCTAACATCACACCTTTGCATTTCACAAACCATAATCATATAAGCATACCCATTTCAACACAACATTATAGATGGAGAGTTATCAACATATCTTCATATTTCACAAACCACACATATATAAACATATCACATTTCAATATTTTTCCATATACTTTATTAGTCAATCATTTTACCATTCATGACTCACATTTAACAAAGACAAGCATGGGCCCAAAACACACTAATATGCCATTCAATTTTCAGAGTAGATGTTTTGGTTTAATCATCACATTTATCATTATCATAATCCCAACTAGGCTTCAAGGATTTAGGTTCAACCAAGCTTCAAGGGGAGCAAAGCATGCTAAGCATCAACCCAACTTGGCTTCAAGAACCAATCCAACCTAGCTTCAAGGGTTGTAACATCTCAATTAGGCTTCAAGGATTCAATCCAACCTAACTTCAAGAGATTGTTACCATTATTAGGCATGCCACCAACAACATACTCTGAAAATGGAATAACACATTAGCCACACAATTCAATTATTATTTAATTATCATTTCCATTCTCAATTCTCATCATCATTTAGGCAACATGCCTTATTTCTTCCAATTGCATCATCATAGCCAATCACAATGGCTTCAATTACATTTGCATCATTATCACCAAACACATTGGTTTTACATCTCACTATATCTCAAATCACATTGATCCATTCATCACTCAAGCATACATAATCAATGGTATTGCATATACTTTTTCAATGATCATCATTTATATATATATAACAATTTACATTATTCATGGACTTAGAATCTTCCACATACATTTGTTTGAATCATTATTGTTTTAAGTGTGTTTATGATTAGGTTTAGATACCAAAAATACCTTTGGAGAATCAAAACCATGCAAGAAGAACAAAGAATAGAAACATTAACTAACACATTTGAGGAACACGGGCAGCACACTTGAGGGACAAGGCCAAGCTTGTGGCCGTGTCTCTCAACACAATTTTGGCAGTAGCAAACACATACATAAGACACGGCCGTGTCTCTCTAAAATCAATCTAACATGGCCTAAATCTCCTTGGCTTGGCCGTGTCTCTCATGAATTGGCCGTGTCTCTCCTTGCTTTTGGCCGTGTCACTCAAGAACCAAACCCTAATTGTGGCCAAAACACTTCTAATTGCATTTAAACACATTATACACAACAAAAACTCATTCAAATGGAGTAATCAAAGTCATTAACACCTATTTTGCATGTTTAACACAATAATCACAATTAACCATACATTTAATCATTCATCACTTCAAAACCCTAAAACCAAATTCACTCTTGATCTTCCACTATCAACCTCCACATAACTTATCATATTCAAAACCAAACCAATCACCAATTCAATCTTTTAACTTACAATCAATTCTAACACTTATAAACACAACTCAAACACACCAAATCATCACATCAACAAATCACAATTCACCTTAGACACAACTTCAAAATTAACAAAGAAAACAAAAGAGTACTAACCTTAAATGAAGAAATTTCACCAATCTTCAATTCACTCCTTTGATTCCTCTTTCAATTTGATTTTAGAAATCAAACTTTCCTCTTGCTCCTTTTCTCTTGACAAGGTTCGGCCACCAAAGAAGAAGAAAAGAAATTGAAGAAGCAAAGTCAACCTCTTCCTCTCTTTAAACCTACACCAAGCAATTCCAAAAGAAAATTACCTTAATACCCTTTTTCTTTTAACTTAACTTTTGTCACTTGTTTGCCCATTATAGTAATTTCACATATCACATAAAAATATCCTCTCCCATTGACTCCTCATATTGACTTATGTATATGTTATTTATATTAACATATATACAACATATACCTTCCATTTACACCTTCATTTCCTTTGCAAAAACATATATACATTGATCCAAATCAAACAACAATTATATTTAAAACTTCTAGGGCATACATTGGGGTATTACAATTCTCCCCCTCTAAAAAGAAATTTCGTCCTCGAAATTACCTGATATCAAGTCTGAAACAACTGAGGATATTGATCTCGCATGGTTTGCTCACTTTCCCAAGTTGCTTCTTCTTTTGCATGATTCTTCCACAAAATCTTCACAAGTGGCACTTTCTTATTTCTCAATTCTTTCACTTCACGTGCAAAGATAGCAACTGGTTCCTCTTCAAACGTTAGATCCTGACTCACTTCGATTGATTCAATTGGCAAAACATGAGATGGATCTGATATGTACTTCCTCAACATAGAAACATGAAATACATTATGGATACGATCCAACTCAAGTGGCAAAGCAAGCCGATAAGCAACTGGCCTAACTCTTTCTAAAACTTCATATGGTCCAATGAAACGAGGACTCAATTTCCCTTTTCGACCAAACCTTAATATCTTCTTCCAAGGAGACACTTTCAAAAACACTTTATCTCCCACATTATACTCAATGTCTCTCCTCTTTAAATTTGAATAAGATTTTTGTAGGTCTGAAGCTGCTTTCAATCTATCTCAAACCATTTTCACTTTCTCTTTAGTATCCTTAATCAAATCAGGCCCAATCAACTTACTGTCTCCAAGTTCACTCCAACACAGAGGTGTCCTACACCGTCTACCATACAATGCTTCAAAAGGTGCCATACCAATGCTAGATTGGTGACTGTTGTTGTAAGCAAATTCAACAAGCGGTAGAAATCTATCCCAACTTCCAGAGAAATCAATGACACAGCTTCTCAACATGTCCTCAATAATCTGTATCACTCGTTCTGACTGCCCATCTGTCTGCGGATGGAAAGCAGTGCTGAAGTGCAGTCGAGAACCCAAAGCACCCTGAAAACTCTTCCAAAATCTTGAAGTAAACCGGGGATCTCGATCAGACACTATAGAAATTGGGATACCATGCAACTTTACAATTTCATGAATATACAGCTCAGCTAATCTCTCCAAAGAATAATCCATCCGAACCGGAAGGAAATGAGCTGTCTTAGTCAATCTATCCACAATCACCCAAATAGCATCATGTTTCTTTTATGTCAATGGAAGACCAGACACAAAATCCATTGTCACTCTCTCCCATTTCCATTCAGGCACTGACAAAGGTTGAAGTAACCCGGTTGGAACTTGATGCTCTGCTTTTACCTTTTGACATGTGAGACATCTGGATACAAACTCCGCTATGTCTCTCTTCATACCGAACCACCAGTAATATTGCTTCAAATCATGATACATCTTTGTATTGCCTGGATGCATAGTAAATACTAACTGATGTGCTTCTTCTAAAATAATCCTTCTCAAATCAGCATCATCAGGTACACACAATCTATTCTTAAACCAGAGACTCCCATCATCTCTCACAATAAAATCTTGACTCTTTCTATTCTGGCAATCTAAAACAATCTTTTGAACCTTCTCATCAACCAACTGAGCCTCTTTAATCTGATCCAACAAAACTGGTTTCAATTGCAACTATGCCAATAATGCACCATCATCACAAGATACAAAACTGGCATGCAATGCTCTCAACTCAACAAGCAACGAGAGCGAATAAACAGTCAAACCTGCTAAAGACTTCCGACTCAAGGCATCAGCAACAACATTTGCTTTACCTGGATGATAATCAATCAAACAGTCGTAGTCTTTAATCAATTCCAACCATCTCCTCTGTCGAAGATTAAGCTCTTTCTGAACCCCCAAATATTTCAAACTTTTATGGTCAGTATAGATGAAACACTTCTCCCCAAACAAATAATGTCGCCAAATCTTCAATGCAAACACAATGGCTGCCAACTCTAAATCATGGGTCGGATAATTGAGCTCATGCGATTTCAATTGTCGAGAAGCATAAGCTATAACTTTACCTTCTTGCATCAGAACACAACCCAAACCACTATGTGAAGCATCACTGTAGATCACATATGGTTTGCCTTCCACAGGTAAAGTAAGAATAGGCGCTTGAGTCAACATTTCCCTTAACTGTTCAAAACTAGCCTGACACTGATCCGTCCACACAAATCTCACTCCCTTCCGAAGTAATCTAGTGAGTGGAGTAGCTATCAAAGAAAAATCTTTCACAAACCGTCGGTAATAACCTGCCAAACCTAGAAAACTTCTAACTTCAGTCACAGAATTTGGTGGACTACAATTCAGAATAGCTTCAACTTTACTCGGATCAACTCTAATACCTTTTGCTGAAACTATATGACCGAGAAAAGTAACTTGGTCAAGCCAAAACTCACACTTCGTCAATTTAGCAAACAATTGCTTCTCTCTCAAGATTTGCAGCACAATCCGCAAATGCTTGTCATGTTCTTCCTCATTACGCGATTACACCAAAATATCATCAATAAACACTACCACAAACTGGTCCAAATAGGGCCTAAACACCCTATTCATTAAGTCCATAAAAGCTGCAGGTGCATTCGTCAAACCAAAAGGCATCACTAGAAACTCATAATGCCCATACCTGGTCCGAAAGGCTGTTTTAGGAACATCTTCAACTCTAACCCTCAACTGATGGTACCCTGATCTCAAATCAATTTTAGAAAACACTGCTGCACCTTTCAACTGATCAAAGAGATCATCGATTCTAGGCAAAGGATATTTGTTTTTAATAGTCACCTTGTTCAATTGCCTATAATCGATACACAATCTCATAGTACCATCTTTCTTCTTCACAAATAAGACAGGAGCTCCCCACGGTGAAATACTAGGGCGAATAAACCCTTTATCCAGCAACTCCTGCAATTGCACCTTCAATTCTCTCAATTCAGCAGGTGCCATTTTTATAAGGAGTCATAGAGATAGGAGTGGTACCAGGCAATAATTCAATACCAAACTCCACCTCTCTCTCAGGGGGCAACCCCGGCAACTCCTCTGGAAACACATCTGGAAACTCTGCAACTGTGGGTATATCATCAAGTTGAGAACCCTTTACTCTAGTATCCACCACATGAGCAAGATAGGCGTCACACCCCTTTCTAATCAATCTCCTAGCTGCAACAGCTGTGACAAACAAGGATACTAGTTGTTCCTGCTCATTAGATACTATCACCTCTCTACCATCACTAGTTCTCAAAGTAACAATTTTCTTTTTACAGTCCACCACAGCTCCATGTTTAGATAGCCAGTCCATACCTAGGATTACATCATATTCCTTAAAAGGCATCTCAATCAAATCTCCAAGGAACTCCTCACCTTGAACCACTACTGCACTATCTCGGTGCACCTTACTAACAATCACACTATGCCCTAACGGATTTGTCACCAATACATCAAATCCTAAGGATTCAGCATGCACATCAGACACAGGCAAAACAGATGCACTAATATATGAATGTGTGGAACCCGGATCAATCAAAGCAAGTACGGAAAAACCAAATAAGGAAAAAGTACCAGCTATGACCGCCGAAGCATCTGGTTGCCTTTGCATCACATAAATCCTCTGAGAGGATCCAGCCTCCTCTGGTCTACTCTCCCTGGATGTAGAACCTCCTCTAGAACTGAACCCAGATCTGCCTCCTCTGCCAAAACCTCTGCCTCCTCGACCTCCCCTCACACTGGGTCGAGAAGCTGCAGTATCTACTGACATCCGCTCCTGCCTCTCAGGACAATCTCTCACAAAGTGATCAGGTGATCCACATCTGAAGCATACCCCTAACACACCAGTCCTCCAACAAGTACCACCATGTGGCCTACCACAATGAATGCAAATGGGTGGAGTGGATCTCTGAGTCATTGGGGTCGGAGCGCTCGCCACTGAAACTGCAGGTCTAAATCTCTGCCTCTGAAACTGTACTGACCTACCAGCTGGCCTCTGACTCCTACTAACCCTAGGAACAAAACTTCCTTTACCTCTTTTAGCAGATGAAGACCCTGCCTCAAATTGAGGCCTTCTAACCCTAACCTCTTCCTCTGAAGCAGCTGCAATAACCTGAGCTCTCTCCACGCTCCTGGCTGCTGCAACAAGCTGGGAAAAATCATGATATCTAGATCCAGCCACATGACACATGATAGAGGGCCTCAATCCCTCCTCAAATCTCCTGCATCTATCAATATCATCAGATATAATACCCCCAGCATACTGGCTCAATCGAATAAACTCAACCTCATATTCAGTTACGGTCCGATTGTCTTGCTTTAAACTCAAAAACTCCATCTTCTTCCTGTCTTTATACTCCCTCAGAGTATATTTCAATTCAAACTCTCTCAGAAAATCAGAATAGGACAAAGTTGGTGGATCATCCATAGCATGGGGCACTGTCTTCCACCAATCATATGCGTCTTTCTATAGCAATGATCTTGCATAATCAAATTTCTCCTCTGAAGTAGCTTGCAACTGAACAAACACTCTCTGTACTCTATCTAGCCACTGTTCAGCTACAGCTGGATCAATCGTACCAAAGAAATCCTCTGCTCCATACTTCCTTAGTTTATCATAGTGCCTCACTGATACCACAGGCTGTGGTAGGGGTGGCGGTGGTTGCACTGGTGCTTGCCTCAACAAATCAATTACATGCCTAAACCAACCTGGTGGAACCTCCTCACCAACTGGTCTCCCCGACACAGAAGCAGGTGCCTCCCCAGCACTATCCACTCTAGCTCCCTCTCTAATCTCATCAGGAGCTATACTCTCAGCACTACCCTCGACTGACTGACGTGAGTGAGAATCCATCACAAACTAAATCTGCAAACACAGCAGAGTACATCTTATTAAAGATCAGAGACTGCCAATCCCAAACATGTATGTTATTCAAAAACTCACTTTTTAAGTGAAAATATTCTTTTTCTTACTTTTTACCTAGGTTGAGAATCTCAAACCTAGGCTCTGATACCAAAACAATTGTAACACCCCTACATCCGATACATGCACACTACATTCACCACAAAGTAATATACATGCACTGAACATAGGGATGCTACGGCTTTCCTAAACATTCAAAACATTTTAAAAAAATATTATAACCTTTATAATTGTATATTATAAAAAAAATAAGTAATTAACTTGTAGTACAAAACAAAGTAGATATAGATACATTTACTTAGTACGCAGCGGAATCTATAAAATAATTACATATATGAAAGCATTTAAATTCATATTTACAAATATACATATATTCACATTATAAACGATACTTTACAGAATATAAAGAAGTTATACATGATTGGCAGCTTTCTCTGATCTTTAAGTCCCAAAATAAAATCTTCAATTTCTACTCTCACTCGGTCTCAAGGAGCTCTCAGGTTCAACTCTGTTACCTGCGCGATCAACACTATCGCGCTAAGCCAACGGCTTAGTAGTACAAAATATGCCAACATTATGCTTAATGCAATGCAATATCACACATATTATTAATTAAGACAACAACATAGGTGAAAAGCTAACATCACACCTTTGCATTTCACAAACCATAATCATATAAGCATACCCATTTCAACACAACATTATAGATGGAGAGTTATCAACATATCTTCATATTTCACAAACCACACATATATAAACATATCACATTTCAATATTTTTCCATATACTTTATTAGTCAATCATTTTACCATTCATGACTCACATTTAACAAAGACAAGCATGGGCCCAAAACACACTAATATGCCATTCAATTTTCAGAGTAGATGTTTTGGTTTAATCATCACATTTATCATTATCATAATCCCAACTAGGCTTCAAGGATTTAGGTTCAACCAAGCTTCAAGGGGAGCAAAGCATGCTAAGCATCAACCCAACTTGGCTTCAAGAACCAATCCAACCTAGCTTCAAGGGTTGTAACATCTCAATTAGGCTTCAAGGATTCAATCCAACCTAACTTCAAGAGATTGTTACCATTATTAGGCATGCCACCAACAACATACTCTAAAAATGGAATAACACATTAGCCACACAATTCAATTATTATTTAATTATCATTTCCATTCTCAATTCTCATCATCATTTAGGCAACATGCCTTATTTCTTCCAATTGCATCATCATAGCCAATCACAATGGCTTCAATTACATTTGCATCATTATCACCAAACACATTGGTTTTACATCTCACTAGATCTCAAATCACATTGATCCATTCATCACTCAAGCATACATAATCAATGGTATTGCATATACTTTTTCAATGATTATCATTTATATATATATAACATTTTACATTATTCATGGACTTAGAATCTTCCACATACATTTGTTTGAATCATTATTGTTTTAAGTGTGTTTATGATTAGGTTTAGATACCAAAAATACCTTTGGAGAATCAAAACCATGCAAGAAGAACAAAGAATAGAAACATTAACTAACACATTTGAGGAACACGGGCAGCACACTTGAGGGACACGGCCAAGCTTGTGGCCGTGTCTCTCAACACAATTTTGGCAGTAGCAAACACATGCATAAGACACGGCCGTGTCTCTCTAAAATCAATCTAACACGGCCTAAATCTCCTTGGCTTGGCCGTGTCTCTCATGAATTGGCCGTGTCTCTCCTTGCTTTTGGCCGTGTCACTCAAGAACCAAACCCTAATTGTGGCCAAAACACTTCTAATTGCATTTAAACACATTATACACAACAAAAACTCATTCAAATGGATGTAATCAAAGTCATTAACACCTATTTTGCATGTTTAACACAATAATCACAATTAACCATAAATTTAATCATTCATCACTTCAAAACCCTAAAACCAAATTCACTCTTGATCTTCCACTATCAACCTCCACATAACTTATCATATTCAAAACCAAACCAATCACCAATTCAATCTTTTAACTTACAATCAATTCTAACACTTATAAACACAACTCAAACACACCAAATCATCACATCAACAATTCACAATTCACCTTAGACACAACTTCAAAATTAACAAAGAAAACAAAAGAGTACTAACCTTAAATGAAGAAATTTCACCAATCTTCAATTCACTCCTTTGATTCCTCTTTCAATTTGATTTTAGAAATCAAACTTTCCTCTTGCTCCTTTTCTCTTGACAAGGTTCGGCCACCAAAGAAGAAGAAAAGAAATTGAAGAAGCAAAGTCAACCTCTTCCTCTCTTTAAACCTACACCAAGCAATTCCAAAAAAAAATTACCTTAATACCCTTTTTCTTTTAACTTAACTTTTGTCACTTGTTTGCCCATTATAGTAATTTCACATATCACATAAAAATATCCTCTCCCATTGACTCCTCATATTGACTTATGTATATGTTATTTATATTAACATATATACAACATATACCTTCCATTTACACCTTCATTTCCTTTGCAAAAACATATATACATTGATCCAAATCAAACAACAATTATATTTAAAACTTCTAGGGCATACATTGGGGTATTACACCCACTTTGTCTCCCAACTCGTGCAAGAGGAGCCAAACTTCATAGGTGACATGGCCAAGCCATGAGAGGCTTGGCCATGTCTCTTGTTTTTCTTTGGGACACGGCCAAGTTAGTTGGCCGTGTCTCTTGTTGCCCCTCTTCCTTTCTTTCTTTTCTCTTTGGTTTCATAGGGTGACACGACCATTGGCTTGGCCGTGTCACTTGGGTGTGTCACCTTCTGTTCTTAATTTTTCCTTCTTTCCTTGGTTCTTTGGCTAGGGGTGGGACATGGCCAAGCTTGTGGCCGTGTCATGTGACACGGCCACTGGCTTGGGGATGTCACCTGCCAGTGTCAGCTTCTGCCTTTATTTTTCCTTTCTTTCTTGGTCTTCTTTGGTTTTGCTCCTTGGGTGAGACACGGCCAGTGGCTTGGCCGTGTCTCCTGGCCATGTCAGTCACTGTCATGCAATTCTTTTGAGTGACATGGCCAAGCTTGATTTGGCTTGGCCATGTCTTGCTTGATTCATGCTCTTTCTTGATTGTTTTTATCATCCAAGGGAATTTTTCCACTTTAACCTAAAACAAACACTTAAAAAAAATTTTAAACCAAATCAAATGAAACATTAACTAAAAACACATTAAAATCATACTAAAAAAAAGTATAAAAATACTCTTATCATTTAACTATTGATAATCAATACATAATCGTAATGTACCATCTTTCTTTTTCACAAAAAGAACCGGTGTGCCCCAAGGGGACACACTGGGTCTGATGAACCCTTTATCAAGCAATTTTTACATCTGTACTTTTAACTCCTTCAATTCTGGAGGTGCCATCCTATAAGGTGGTATGAAAATTGGTGTTGTATGCGAAACTACATCAATGACAAATTCCACTTCCCTTTTAAGAGGCAGTCTAGGTAATTCTTCTAGAAAGACATATGAAAATTCACACACAGTAGGTATATCTTCTAAAGCCTTACTTAAATACCGTGTGTCAAGCACATATGCAAATTAGGCTTCACATTTCTTTCTAATTAACCGTTTAGCCTTGGCAGCAGAAATTAAAGTAGGAGGATAAAACAGCCTGTAACACCCCTTCCCGACCTACGTGTGTAAGCTGAGTAGAGGCGCCACACTATCCTAATGTTGCTACCACTTTTACTTAGTCAAATTTTTGTTCCGATTTTTACAGAAATTTTGCCATAGGTTCGCCTAAAAATTCAATCCCAAGTGTCGACAAAACTGGTTTTTTTTCCTGATTTTTGAAAACATTTTTACACAAACCAGTGCAAACAAAATCATTCTCAGTACACTTCCAATAAATCCCCCTTATAACCTCAACTACAACCTGCAAAAAGGATTTACACTTCTAGTACAAAATAAAGTAAAGGTTTATTATGAAATACAGTAGATAAAATATTTGTTCACTATGCAACGGAAAGTAACAATATTTACAAATTCATATACATCAAAACTCAAGTTTTACAACACATAAAATTTATACATGTTTGGCAGTCAGTCTTCGATCTTAAAGCCCACTATTCACTCTTCAAAATCTAGGCTCGACTCGGCCTAGAGGAACTCTCTGGTTCTTCCCTGTCACCTGCGCGAAGATTCACATTCGCGCTAAGCCAACGGCTTAGTGGTACAAACTACAGTGCTATGATGCTTTAATGCCATGCTAATGTCACACATTTCAATAGTTAAGACAATATTCACAAATGATATTTTTATATTGTTCAAGACTACATTTCATCATTTTATTCATCACTTATGATTTACATTGACACAAAGACAAATATGGGCCCAAACGACACTAATATGTTATTCAAAGTTCAGAGTTACTGCTTTGGTCCATAATCATAATCATCAAGCCCATAGGCGTTACATATATATATATATATATCTCTATCCATGGATAGGATAACAGACCCAGTCTCTTGGACCTCAACCCACTAAACTCGAGGAGATCCTCAACCCGGCAAGACTGTTACTGTTGCGCTCAAATTAACTCTACCACAAAGCATGACTCGCAAGTATACGAGGTAGCTGTAGCAAAGGTGATCGCCCCAAGGTCGTTCTCTCAAGGAAGCCAAAGTGGGTAATTGATTATCAAATTTAAAGTAACAAATAATTAAAGAAATTTAATTTGCAAAGTAATGAAGAAGAATGATTTAATTTGAAAACAATAAAAATAAACAATAGCTTATGTTTTGATTCACTTGATAAAAAGAGTCTAGGGTTTGCACTTCTTTACTACTCATATGTATGAACGGTTATTCCACTTAACTAATTTAATTTCTAAGATTAATCTCAAGCAACTTAATTAATTGAGTCAAGGAAATAAGCTCTCGCATTCAAACCTTTTACAACTAATCTTGTTATAATTGAAACAATCTTTTTAATAGGTTATATCTCTAATTCACCTAAGTCCTTAATTGAATTGTTCCAGCATTAGATTTCATCTCTCAATCCATCATCTAATACCTAAAACACACAATTGGTGGCCAATCAATTATATGTAACAATTTTTCATTCAATAAAGGCTAAAGAAATCAATAGTTAAGAGAATAACCAATTCATACAATTCATAGCAAATCCATACAAACCCTAGACTCGATTAAATTAGTTCATGTTGTTATCAAGCATACTCATCTCATTAATAATCAAAGAAATCAATTTAGACATGATAATGTTCATAAACACAATTTCAATGAAACTAAAGAGACAAAGTTTAAGAATAAAACCAAGTTACAAACTCCTTGAAGCTTTTGATGAACTCTTGATCGAATCTTGCAAGAAGGATGAAACAATGGCATGAACAATCTAATCTAAACTAGTGTAATCCAAAGTAGAATCAAAATCCAAGAAAACAAATGTTTAAACCCTAAGATCTCTCTCAGACGGCTAAACTTGCTCTCAAAATCGTCAACAACCCCCTAAACCCTAACTTTCTTTTTGCTTTTATACGAAGCGTCAACTTTAAAATTCGGTGCGCGTTGATTCATGTGGGACACGGCCAAGGGATGAGGGACACGGCCGTGTGAGGCTTGATGGAGGGACACGGCCAGGTGACACGGCCGTGTCCCCTGCATGTGTCCTCCTCTGTTGCTTTTTGGTCTTCTTTGCTTCTTTGTTGAGTGACACGGCCAAGTGGAGCTTGACTTGGCCGTGTTGCATCATATTTGAGGGACACGGCCAGGTGACACGGCCGTGTCCCTTCCCAGTGTCTGCCTCTGTCTGCTTTACTCTTCCTTTCCTTTGGTAATAAGTGGAACACGGCCAGGTCATGGTGACTTGGCCGTGTTGCTCTTCTTTGGAGGGACACGGCCACATGACTTGGCCGTGTCCCTTGCTGGTGTCTGCTATTGGGACTTGTTCTTCCTTTTAACTTGGTATGGGACACGGCTAGTGACTTGGCCGTGTCCTCTGCCTGTGTCAGCTACTGACCATTTCATCTTCAATTCGTTTCCTTGCCTGTTTTAACCTAACACAAAACTCAAAACAAACTTAAAACACTAAGTAAATAAACAATAACCGACAAAACATAAACACAAACTAAAAACTAAATCAAAAACGACATAAAACTAAAAATAAACTAAAACTACATAATTAAAGAAAACACTAGACAAACCGATAAAAACTAACAAAATACCTAAATAAAACAATAATTAACATAATAAACAAGATACAAAACTTATAACAAAAACTAATAAAACAACTACCCCACACTTAAAACTTTGCTTGTCCTCAAGCAAATTCACATGGCATAAATTAAAAATTCAAACAACCTTAACTATAATTCCAGAACATAGATGAAATACTTTAAGACATCATACATAAATAATTGCAATTTCCTTCAATCAAGATTTTCTTAACTCATTCATTGATCCAGACATACAAATCTTATCTCTCAACTAAGTGTTTCACTCGATTTCAAAGTTTAATCACTCATACCACTCATGAGTGCATTCTGCCATAAACTTGCTTAATTATCCAATCTCCCTCACTGATTTTCTCAAGAAATAATCCGAAGGTCTTTTATTTGGATGTAATGGGGCTAAGGTAAGGTGTGAGAAAAGACATTTAAGCTGGAGCATCAAGAAATGGAGTATCTAAATTAGACACTACTCTTGCTAAGAATTTCATAACTCCTTCAACTAGCATACTCACCAACCCTTAACAATCTTACATACTTGCACACTAAAAGAAAAGTACACTAGTCAAAATTCCTCTAAGGCTAGAAAATATATGAACTTTGTATATATATATCTCTTTTTGTTTTATTTTCAATTTTTTTTTATTAATTTTATTATATATATATATATACAAAGTATAAACTTAATGGAACATCTAGCTTAAAATGTAGAGGAAAAGAATACTGACTCTTAATCAAATACAATATGCAAAGTATGCATTTCAACCCTCAATTAGGGATTCCAAATTTTTTTTTTTATATTTTTTTTTACTTACTTACCCCACACTTGTAATAAACTACCCTATTGTCTAATCATACAACTCCATTCCTTAATGCATAGGTATGATGATAATAAGAACATGTTAAGTTGAGAATTGTGTTAATCAAACAAGAAACGGTCAATGGCTCAACTTGGCTCACTAAGGAAATCAATATAAAGGGAAGTCTCTTTAAGCTAAAGGGGCTAACCTAATTTGCCTTCATCATTTTAAAACTTGAGATTAAATCATAATGTGAGTTCAATAAGTATGCAAAAGCAAACTCTAGAGATGCAACATCATGAAGGTGCACACTTAAGAAAAGAAAATTAATTGACAAAAATATCAAATTTTATGAGGCTCAAAGCTCACACAGGTGGATTCACAAAGATTTACATGTCATGAATTGCAGAATGCAAAAATTAATCCCGAATGAATTCAAATGCTCATTTCTATGCTGATACCAAAGTCTCAACTATAATGCTAGAATCAAAGAAAAGATCAATAAATTTTCAACAATTATACCATGCACAACAAACACAATAAACAAAAAAAACCACAATAAGCAAAACAAGAATTAAAGGAAAGCTTAAAGAGTACCCCACACTTAAAATTGACATTGTCCTCAATGGAAAACAAGAATAATAAATAAAAAGAGTTAAAGGACAACCTATCTTCCATCGTACCTGGTCAGGCAAAATCCTAGCATTCCATCACAAACACAAAAGTTTTATAACAAAAGTACAATAAAATATCCAAACACAAAAGTTTTAACATGAAAAACAAAAACGAAAAATAAAACAAAAGTACACTAAATAAAATAAAATAAAGCAAGGAACACAAAGTCTAAGGAAAAGGCGGGCGGGAAGATGATGCAGCCGAGGGATGAAGACTCAGAATTTTGGCAAGGTTGCTGTTAATCTGATCCATCTGTTGCAACATCTCAATATGATTTCGGTCCACCGTGCCTGTCAGTCCATCTACCTTTCCCTCCAATCGATCTACCTTGCCCTCCAGGGCTTGAATCCTCCGAAGTATCTCTAGATTCTCTGAAACAGGAGTATCCTCATCTAAGTCAAGAGAATCCGAGTCAGACTCCTCTTCGACCCGGGCTCTCTTCTGCCTGTCCCCCGGTGCTTCAGGCTCAGCTGACGGCATCACAAAGGTCCCTCTTCTATGCACCACCATGTGCATCTTCGCCAGTATAGCTAAATCCAAGGAATCATTACCCAAAATTCGAGTCATCTGAGTAGTACTCGGGTCAAAATCCTCCACAAGGGCTACTGCTAATGTAGTGATAAATCCTCCAACACAAATAGCCCCCCTCCTTTTATTAGCTACAGAATCAAAAATATCGGCTAACCAATAGCCGGCACTAATATTCATTTCATTCAAAACATAGTCCAAGAAAAATAGCTCACTCGACTCAACCACACCCGGGCTCTCCTTCCTTGCAAAGAACCCACATGACATAAACCTGTGCAAATATCTCAAAGTAGGGTTCCGCAATTTAGATGCTTTGGCCGATTTGGCCACATAAGTACCCGAGCCTAAGGCACCCCAAGCAAATTGTTGTCTAAAATCTTTGGGTATCGATCTTTCTCCATGGTGATGAAAACCATATATATCATTCAACTGATCAATAGTAAGCACAAATGATCTACCCATTAATTTAAACATCAGTCTCCTACAAATTTTCTTATCATCCCTTTCCACCTTAAGAGTTGTCAAAAATTCTAGGGTGAGCTCCTCAAACTGCAGAGGTCTCAATGAAACAAAAGTCTTCCACCCAAGATATTGCACATATCTATAAAAAGCAGTCCTCATTTGCAAAGCATCTAGAGATTCGTCATTCACATACCTTGTGGGGGAAAACCCCCGAGCCAAAAGACTTGCCCTCTTGTGAGATAAGGTGGAAGAAGATGACGAAGCTCCTTCGGTTCCAGATTTCTTCTTCTTTCGGTGTGGTACAATTTTAGTTCTCGGCGACATGAAATCTGAGAAAATAACACCCAAAACTGAATTAAATCAAAATAATACGAGCAAAGAGCAAGTTTTAAGTGATAATCACAAGTTTTGTTGGAGTAATTTGAAGTTTTAACGGAAGAGATGGAGATTTGAAAATAAAAATCATGGGTTTGGTGTTGCAGAGAACGAGAGAACGAGAGAGAAGAAGATAGAAAAGTTAGGGATTTATGAAATAAAACTGGGCAAAATCTAGCTTTTTTAAAGGCAAAAATTGAAGGATACGGCCGTGTGTGTGCTGACTTGGCCGTGTCTGTGTGTGAAAGTGAAGGGACACGGCCGTGTCTCATGGTTTTTGGGGGACACGGCCAAGTGACACGGCCGTGTCCCCTGGGTGTGTCCAAGTCTGTGCAAAATCGATCAATTCCATATATTTTTTTTAAGAATTTTGGCCGTGTCCAGTGAGTGACACGGCCAAGGGACACGGCTAAGTCCTTTGGCCGTGTCCTCTTCTGCCATTTTTAACTTTAAACACTTTTTTTTAAACGATTTTACAAACCTTCTTCTTTAAACACCTTGAAACACAAAGTAAAGAAAAACCGATCAATGCACAGTCCATTTAATGAAACCGAACAGAAATCAAAATTCGCTAAACTTAAAATTACAACTATGAAAAATAAATGCAAACCGATGGGTTGCCTCCCATATAGCGCTTCTTTAATGTCATATAGCTGGATATCATGCAAGGCCTAGGGATCATGAATTAAAGTACTGTCAATGACCCTCACTTCCTGAAATCCTTCATTGTATGGTTTAACTCTCTGTCCATTCACTTTGAAAGTCTCACCTGTTCTAGAGTTAAGTAATTCAATTGCACCAGAAGGATATACCTGTGTTATCTCGAAAGGACCACTCCATCGAGACTTGAGTTTACCTAGAAAAAGACGGAGTCGTGAGTTAAAAAGTAAAACCTTCATACCTGGACTCAATGTCTTTCGCACTATAATTTTATCATGAAGTGCTTTAGTGCGATCCTTGTAAATTCTTGAGCTCTCATAAGCCTCATTCCTCAGCTCATCTAACTCTGAAATTTGTAGAAATCTTTCTCTCTTCGCTTTGTCCAAGTCCAAATTCAGAGTCTTGATTGCCCAATATGCTCTGTGCTCCAACTCCACTAGTAAGTGACAAGCTTTTCCAAACACCAATCGATATGGACTCATACCTAGAGGAGTTTTGAAAGCAGTCTGATATGCCCATAGTGCATCGTGCAATCTGCTTGCCCAATCCTTTCTGGATGTGTTGACTGTTTTCTCCAGAATTCCTTTTAGCTGCTTGTTGGATGTTTCCACTTGTCCAGAAGTCTGTGGATGGTATGGGGTTGACACCTTGTGCTTCACACCAGATTTGTGCATTAACTTCTCAAAAAGCCTGTTGCAAAAATGACTCCCCCCATCACTGACTATCACCCTTGGTGTGCCAAACCTGCTAAGAATGTTTTCCTTCACAAATTTAACAACAATATTAGCATCATTAGTACGGGTGGGAATTGCCTCCACCCATTTGGAAACATAATCAACAGCAACTAAAATGTATTCATAACCAAAGGATTTGGGGAAAGGACCCATGAAGTCTATTCCCCACACATCAAACAGTTCAACAACAATAAATGACTGAAGGGGCATTTCATTCCTCCTTCCAATGTTACCTACTCTTTGGCAATGATCACATTGCTTACAGTAGTCTTGAGCATCTTTAAATAAAGTGGGCCAGTAAAAGCCACTTTGAAGCACCTTTTCTGCAGTTTTTCTTCCTCCAAAATGACCCCCACAGTGAAGGTCATGACAAAATTGAAGAACACTCAGTTGTTCTTCCTCAGAAACGCACCTGCGAACTATCTCATCTTTGCAAATCCGGATTAGATAAGGTTCATCCCAAAAATAAAACTTACTCAAGTGTAGAAACCTTTTCTTTTCCTGAAAGGACATGTTAGATCGCAAAATACCACAAGCAAGATAGTTAGCAATATCTGCAAACCAAGGTGCATTAATTACCACAAACAAATGCTCATCAAGAAATGCTTCTAAATTTTTATGAATGTTATCAGATGCAAGATTTTCACTAAAGAAGGGTAATCTAGATAAGTGATCAGCAACAACATTCTCACTACCCTTAGTATCCTTGATTTGGAAATCAAACTCTTGCAACAACAACACCCATCTAATTAAGCGCGGTTTAGCATGTTGTTTTGTTAAAAGATATTTAAGAGCTGCATGGTCAGAATGAACAATAATTTTTGACCCTATTAAATAAGCTCTAAATTTGTCTAAAGCAAAAACTACAGCTAGCATTTCCTTCTCAGTTGTGGTGTAGTTCATTTGTGCACTGTTCAGGGTTAAACTAGCATAATAAATTACCCTCAAGTATTTGTCAACCCTTTGCCCAAGAACAGCTCCTACTGCATGATTAGAAGCATCACACATGATTTCAAAAGGTAAAGACCAAACAGGAGCTACAATCACAGGTGCACTAGTCAATTTTTCCTTAAGAGAATTAAAAGCTTGCATGCATTGTGCTGTAAATTCAAATGGGACATCTTTCCCCAATAAATGGCACAATGGTTGGCTTATTTTGGAGAAATCCTTAATAAACCTCCTGTAAAATCCTGCATGCCCTAAAAAACTTCTTATTCCCTTAACAGAGGTAGTGGGGGTAACTTAGCAATCAATTCAATTTTAGCCTTATCCACCTCAATCCCTTTACTCGACACCACATGACCTAAGACAATGCCCTGAGTAACCATAAAATGACTCTTTTCCCAACTTAAAGTGAGGTTACATTCAATGCATCTCTCAAGCACACGAACAAGTTTATTGAGGCAATTATCAAAAGAATTACCAAAAACAGAAAAATCATCCATAAATACCTCAATAAAATCGTCGATCATATCTGAGAAGACAGACATCATGCATCTCTGAAAAGTTGCAGGGGCATTGCACAAGCCAAAGGGCATACGACGAAATGCATAAGTCCCAAAAGGGCAAGTAAAGGTTGTCTTTGACTGATCCTCTGGAGCTATTGGCACCTGATAGTAACCTGAAAGGCCATCCAAAAAACAATAATGTGAGTGTCCAGAAAGTTTATCTAACATCTGATCAATAAAAGGAAGAGGAAAATGATCTTTCTTTGTAGCATTGTTCAACTTCCTATAATCAATGCACATTCTCCACCCAGTAGTAGTCCTAGTAGGAACCAACTCATTATTCTCATTTTTTACCACAGTGATTCCAGATTTCTTAGTAACTACATGTACTGGGCTCACCCACTCACTATTAGCAATTGGATAAATTACTCCTTCATCCATCAATTTGAGCCCTTCCTTCTTAACCACTTCACTCATATTTGGGTTAAGTCGCCTTTGGGTCTCCCTCACAGGTTTAGCTCCCTCTTCTAAAGTGATTCTATGCATGCACATAGAAGGGCTAATACCCTTGATGTCACTCAATCCCCATCCTATTGCTCTCTTCAATCTTTTAAGCTCACTCACTAACCTCATCTCCTCCCCTTCACTAAGTTCACTAGATATTATTACAGGTAAAGTATTATTATCCCCTAAAAACACATATTTCAGGTTCTTAGGTAACTCTTTCAGCTCTAACTTTAGTGAGGGGTTCTTCTCTTCTTTTTCAATGGGGGAAGGTTCAAAAATTGAGTTCTCCTTAAGCTCCTCTATTTCAGCACACTCTAAAGTCTCAAGACAACTGGCTATTTCTGCATCAAAAATATCCACATCACTCTCTAAAGTCAATGCCAGCTCCAATTTATCAGATGAACCTATCTACAAGAAAACATCTGAAACAACTGCATCAATACAATCAATGAAAGAACAATCCTCATACAAAGCAGTTGTAGGAATAGGAGAAGTGTTAAAAATAGAAAATTCCACAGTTTGTCCCAAAACAGTCATTGATAATTTTCCATTCTTAACATCTATCAAAGTATTGGTAGTCGCCATAAAAGGCCTACCCAGCAAAATGGTGTGTGCAGATGGTGAAGAATTACTTACCTCCATGTAGAGAACAATGAAATCCACAGGTACTATCAAACCACCAACTTTAACTAACACATCTTCTATAACCCCTTTCGGGAATCTAAGAGATCTATCAGCTAATTGCAACACCATTTTTGTTGGCTTAAGTTCCCCTAATTCTAAGTCAAGGTACATAGAGTAAGGCATTAAATTCACACTAGCTCCCAAATCACACATGCCATCAGTACATTTTCCATTCCCCATAGCAATTTGAATAATAAAGCTTCCAGGATCCTTTAGCTTAGGGGGTAGTTTATGCTGCAAAAGAGCACTGGCTACCTCAGAAACTATCACCTTTTCATTCGGCTCATACCTTTTTTTCTTGGTATTCAGTTCTTTGAAGAATTTAGCATAAGTCGGCATGTTCTTTGTAACACCCCTATATCCCGTATACGTACCAAGCATGCTTATACGATCGTATAATACGTATACTGAATATAGAACATGCCACTGTTTAAAATACATAACTCATAACTCGAATGTTTAAAGGAAATTCAAAAGACACTATGTATAAAAACATTTATAAATTCACAGCGGAAGTTATTACAAATTTTTACAAGTTTAAAATACATAAACGTCAAAAATATATACGACATAGAATAGATACATGATTGGCAGCTTGACTCTCTGATCTTTAAGCTCTAATCCAACTCTTCAAGTAAAGCTCAACTAGGTCTAGAGGAATCCTCAGTCTCAACCCTATCAACTCTACCACCTGCGCGATGAACCACAATCGCGCTGAGCCAAAACTCAGTAGTACAAACCATCATGATAATATGAATGTCAATATCAATATCATACATTCAATCAATAATAATCATATATATATATGAAGGTTACATTTCATAATTTCAATAATCATATCATCATCCATTATACTCATTCAACAAAGACACCTATGGGCCCACAAGACACTAATTTGTTATTCAAAGTTCAGAGTTGCTGTTTCGGTCCAATATCACAATAATCAAGCCCGTAGGCAATATACATATCTCTCTATCCATGGATAGGGTAACAGACCCAGTCTCTTGGACCATCAACTCAACAACTTGAGGAGATCCTCAACCCGGCTAGAATGTTACCTGTAACAGACCCAGTCTCTTGGACCATCAACCCGACTAAATCGAGGAGATCCTCAACCCGGCTAGACTGTTACTTCAATTTACATTTATCATTTCACATTTATAAAGTAACAGACCCAGTCTCTTGGACCATCAACTCAACAACTTGAGGAGATCCTCAACCCGGCTAGACTGTTACTACAATAGGCATGCCTGCCAAAATCAGAACTCTGAAGGTTGAATAACACACTTTACACAAAATCATTTCATTCTCATTTCATTCTCATTTTCGCAATAGGCAACCTTGCCTCAATTGTAATTTATTTCACCATCATAGCCAACAATCATGGCTTCTCATCACATAAATACAATTCATCACATTATCATATCTGTCATATCATTATAAATGTTCACATCATATTCCACATTATACACAACATAACATTATTCATAAGCATCATCAATATCATGAAATGTATGTTAAATTTCAACATCATATGGATGTATGCAATAATGTAGTTTATACTTACCTTAAATGCAACCCACACAATATTAACACCTCTCTTTCTAACAATCTTTCACTTCTTGAATTAGAGTAATTCACCTTCTTCACAACCTAATCCAAAGGAAGATGAAACCCTTATAAGAACATAAGGCTAAGAACCAACTAGGGCAAACTCTAACCATGACACGCTCACCCACACGGGCGTGTCCCTGACCGTGCCCTAACTCCAAAACACAGAAGCTTTTACACGCTCAATGACACGGGCGTGTTACTGGGCGTGTAATACCTTCTGCCTCACAACAATATTGACACGTCCAACATCAAGAACGTGCTCATGGCCGTGTCAATTCCCCAAAAACACAGTGGCTATGACACGCTCAATAACACGGGCGTGTTACTGGTCGTGCCACTCAACCCAAAATACAGAGCTATCGACACGCCCAAAATCCTGGACGTGCCCTAGGGCGTGTCAGGCCAAAAACCCAGATTCCGGCCAAAACAACAACACAACCAACAAAACTCTTTCTTTCACCAAAAACCACTTCAACCAAAGTCATCTCAACATACCCAAAAACCATAACAAACTCACAAAAACACCAAAACAACTAAAGCATTTCTCAAATCTCAAATCAAAAATCATCAACACAAACCTAAAACACAACCTCAAAACAATCACTTCCAACAACTTACTCTTTCCTCCAATCCATCCCCAAAAACAAGAAATCAGTTACCCAAACACTCTTAAACCCATCTTAAACAACATAATCACATACCAATCACAAGTCAACTCAAAAACTCAAAGAAATCAAAGAGTCAAGTGAAGAACTTACCAAAGATGAAGAAATCTCTTAACTTTCCACTTGAACTCTTGAAAGCTTCCTTAGATCTTGAGTTAGAGGTTCAAATCTCTTCTTTGCTCTCTTGTTTCTTGTGTTAACCGGCCAAACAAAGCAAAGGAAGGAGAAGGAGAAAGTGATCCACGGCAATGAGAAAGAAAGAAGAAGGAAGAAAGAGAAATCCAAAGTCAAACCCCTCTTTTCCTTAAAACCCTCTCAACCAAGCAATTTAAAATATTAAACTAATCTCTTCCAACCTCTTCCACACATTCAAATCCTTATTAATTAATTAATAACAAATTCAAAAACACAACAAATATCTTCTTCCACTAACTCAAAATTTTGACTTTCCATGACTTAGGTATATGTTATATATATCCTAATATACATCACATATACACTTCCTTTAAAAACCCCTTTTTCTAACAATAAAACATATACAATAAATCCAATTATAATAATAATAAAACCCAAAACATCTAGGGTATATTTTGGGATATTACAATTCTCCCCCTCTAAAAGAAATTTCGTCCTCGAAATTACCTGATATCAAGTCTGAAACAATTGTGGATACTGATCTATATCTTCTTAACATAGAAACATGGAAAACATTATGGATCCTATCCAACTCCGGTGGCAAAGCAAGCCGATACGCAACTGGTCCAACCCTTTCCAAAATCTCATATGGTCCAACAAAACGAGGACTTAGTTTTCCTTTTCGACCAAATCTCAATATCCTTTTCCAAGGAGACACTTTCAAGAATACTTTATCTCCCACATTATACTCAATGTCTCTCCTTTTCAAATCTGAATAAGATTTCTGTCGATCTAAAGCTGCTTTTAACCGCTCCCGAATTGTTTTCACTTTCTCTTCAGTCTCTCTAACCAAATCCGAACCAATTAATTTACCTTCAGCAGTTTCGTTCCAACATAAGGGCATTCTACAACGTCTACCATACAAAGCCTCAAATGGTGCCATACCAATGCTTGATTGGTGACTGTTGTTGTAAGCAAATTCCACAAGTGGCAACAATCTGTCCCAACTCCCCGAGAAATCGATGACACAACTTCTCAACATATCCTCAATAATCTGTATCACTCTCTCTGACTGACCATCGGTCTGTGGATGAAATGCAGTACTAAAGTGCAATCGAGAACCCATAGCCCTATGTAAACTCTTCCAAAACCTTGAAGTGAACCGGGGATCTTGATCCGACACTAAAGAAATTGGGACTCCATGCAACTTCACAATCTCACGAATATACAGCTCAGCTAACTTCTCAAGAGAATAATCCATACGAACCGGAAGAAAATGAGCTGTCTTTGTTAACCGATCCACAATTACCCAACTAGCATCATGCTTTCTCTGAGTCAAAGGCAACCCTGAAACAAAATCCATTGTCACCCTTTCCCATTTCCATTCCGGCACTATTAAGGGTTGAAGCAACCCTGTTGGAACTTGATGTTCAGCTTTGACCCTCTGACAAGTAAGACATTTGGATACAAAATCCGCTATGTCTCTCTTCATACCAGGCCACCAGTAATGCTGTCTTAAGTCATGGTACATCTTTGTACTTCCCGGATGTATGGCAAACACCGATTGGTGTGCTTCTTCCAAAATGATCATTTTCAAATTATCATCATCAGAAACACACAATCTATCCTTGAACCAAAGACTACCATCACTCTTCACATGAAAATCTCGGCTCACTCCATCTCGGTAATCTGATACAATCTTCTGAATTTCTCATCCGTCAATTGAGCCTCCTTAATCTGATCCAACAATATTGGTCTCAACTGCAGTTGAGCTAATAATGCACCATCATTACAAACTTCAAAACTAGCATGCAACGCTCTTAACTCAACAAGCAACGAGAGCGAAATAAACAGCCAAACCTGCTAAAGATTTCCGACTTAAGGCATCAGCAACTACATTTGCCTTACCAGGATGGTAATCAATCAAGCAGTCATAATCTTTAATCAGTTCTAACCATCGTCTTTGTCTAAGATTCAGCTCCTTCTGAACACCCAAATATTTCAAACTTTTGTGATCCGTATAGATAAAGCATTTCTCTCCATACAAATAGTGGCGCCAAATCTTCAAAGCAAACACTATAGCCGCTAACTCCAAATCATGAGTCGGATAGTTAAGCTCATGCGGCTTCAACTGCCGAGAGGCATAAGCTATAACTTTACCCTCATGCATCAAAACACACCCTAAACCACTATGTGAAGCATCACTAAAAATCACATACGGTTTATCCTCCACGGGTAAAGTAAGAACAGGGGCTTGTGTCAACATTTCTTTCAACTGCTCAAAGCTAGATTGACACTGATCCGTCCACACAAATTTAAATCCTTTCCGAAGCAATCGGGTGAGTGGAGTGGCTATCAAAGAAAAACCTTTTACAAAGCGTCGATAATAGCCTGCCAAACCCAAAAAAAAAACTTCTAACTTCAGTTACAGACTTTGGTGGATTCCAATTCAAAATAGCTTCAACTTTACTTGGATCAACTCTAATACCATCTGCTGAAACTATATGACCCAGAAAAATCACTTGGTCAAGCCAAAACTCACATTTTGATAACTTAGCATATAATTGCTTCTCTCTCAAAATTTGTAACACAATCTGCAAATGTTTGTCATGCTCCTCCTCACTACGAGAATACACCAAGATATCATCAATAAAGACCACCACAAATTGATCCAAATAGGGCCTAAACACCCTATTCATCAAATCCATGAAAGCTGCAGGTGCATTCGTCAACCCAAAAGGCATTACTAAAAACTCATAATGCCCATACCTGGTGCGGAAAGCTGTCTTAGAAACATCTTCAGCTCTCACTTTCAGCTGATGATACCCTTATCTCAAATCAATCTTAGAAAACACTGATGCTCCCTTCAATTGATCAAAGAGATCGTCAATTCTAGGCAAAGGATATTTATTCTTAATAGTCACTTTATTCAATTGCCTATAGTCAATGCATAACCTCATAGTACCATCCTTCTTCTTCACAAATAATACAGGAGCTCCCCAAGGAGAAACACTGGGGCGAATAAATCCTTTATCCAACAATTCCTGCAACTGCACCTTTAACTCTCTCAATTCAGCTGGCGCCATTCTATAAGGAGTAATAGAGATGGGAGTGGTACCAGGCAACAAATCGATACCAAACTCAACCTCTCTCTCAGGAGGCAACCCTGGCAACTCCTCTGGAAACACATCTGAAAAATCTGAAACTGTGGCTATATCATCAATTTGAGAACTCCTTACTCTAGTATCTACAACATGAGCAAGGTAAGCATCACACCCTTTTCTAATCATCCGTCTAGCTGATACAGCTGATACGAACAAGGATGCAAGCTGTCTCTGCTCACTGAACACCATCACACTCCTATCATCACTAGTTCTCAAAGTGACACATTTCTTCTGACAATCAACTACAGCTCCATGCCTAGACAACCAATCCATACCCAAAATCAAATCATACTCTTTAAAAGGCATTTCAATCAAGTCTCCAAGAAACTCCTCACCTTGTACCTCAACCGCACTATCCCGGTGCACCTTGCTAACAATCACACTATGCCCTAACGGATTTGTCACTAACACATCAAATCCTAGGGACTCAGCATGCAAATCAGTCACAGGCAACACAGATGCACTAATATATGAATGAGTTGAGCCTGGATCAATTAAAGCAAGAACTGAAATGCCAAATAAAGAGAAAGTACCAGCAATGACTGCAGAAGCATCTGGTTGTCTTTGCATCACATAAACCCGTTGAGAAGGCCCAACCTCATCTGGCATAGTATCCCTGGATGAAGATCCTCCTCTCTGATAATAACCAGGCCTACCCCCTCTGGAGAAACCTCTGCCCCCTCGACTACCTCTGACACTAGGTCGAGAAACTGCAGAATCAACCGATCTCTGCTCCTGCATCTCTGGACACTCCCTAATAAAATGATCGGGAGAACCACATTTGAAGCACACAGCTGGTCCTCTATTCTGCCAACAAGCACCACTATGTGACCCTCCACACTGGGCACAGACAGGTAGAGTGGATCTCTGAACTGCAGGAGTAGGAACACTCGCTGCTGAAGCTGTAGGTCTCGATCGTGATCTCTGTAACTGAACTGACCTACCAGCCGGTCTCTGACTCCTACTAAACCTAGGAGTAAAACTGCCTCTACCTCTCTTCACAGATGAGGATCCTGCCTCAAACTGAGGTCTTCTAACCCGGGTCTCCTCTTCAGTAGCGGCTGCTGCTAAAATTTGTGCTCTCTCCACACCTCTAGCCGCTGCAACCAGCTGAGAGAAGTCCTGGTATCTAGAACCAGCCACATGACACATCAGTGAGGGTCTCAGTCCCTCCTCAAACCTTCTGCACCGATCAATCTCATCAGAGATAATCCCTCCGGCATAGCGACTCAACCGGATAAATTCTAATTCATATTCTATTACAGTCCGGTGATCTTGCTTCAAACTTAGGAATTCCATTTTCTTCAAATCTTTATACTCCCTTGGAGTATACTTCAATTCAAATTCTCTCAGAAAATCAGCATAGGACAATGTCGGTGGATCATCCATAGCATGGGGCACTGTCTTCCACCAGTCGTATGCGTCCTTCTGCAACAAAGATCTTGCATAATCAAATCTTTCTTCCAGAGTGGCTTGTAACTGAACAAATACTCTCTGAACTTTATCTAGCCACTGCTCAGCTACAGCTGGATCAATGGTACCCAAGAAATCCTCTGCTCCATATTTCTGTAGTTTATCATACTGTCTCACTGGTATCATAGGCTGTGGTGGAGGTGGAGGTGGTTGCACTGGTGCCTGCCTCATAAATTCAAACATATGCCTAAACCAAACTGGTGGAATCTCCTCACCAGCTGGTCTCCCTGACACAGAAATAGGGGCCTCTCCAGATCCATCCACTCTAGCTCCATCTAATCCAACCTCTGGAGCTATGCTCTCAGCACTACCCTCAACGGATTGACGCGAATGAGGATCCATTATAACCTATATCTGCAAACACAGTAGAATACTCCTCATTAAAGATCAGAGACTGCCGACACTAAACATGTATTCTATTCAAAAACTCACTTTTAAAATCAAAATACTCTTTTTCTTATATTTGACCTAGGTTGAGAATCTCAAACCTAGGCTCTGATACCAAAATAATTGTAACACCCCTACATCCCGTATACGTACCAAGCATGCTTATACGATCGTATAATACGTATACTGAATATAGAACATGCCACTGTTTAAAATACATAACTCATAACTCGAATGTTTAAAGGAAATTCAAAAGACACTATGTATAAAAACATTTATAAATTCACAGCGGAAGTTATTACAAATTTTTACAAGTTTAAAATACATAAACGTCAAAAATATATACGACATAGAATAGATACATGATTGGCAGCTTGACTCTCTGATCTTTAAGCTCTAATCCAACTCTTCAAGTAAAGCTCAACTAGGTCTAGAGGAATCCTCAGTCTCAACCCTATCAACTCTACCACCTGCGCGATGAACCACAATCGCGCTGAGCCAAAACTCAGTAGTACAAACCATCATGATAATATGAAATGTCAATATCAATATCATACATTCAATCAATAATAATCATATATATATATGAAGGTTACATTTCATAATTTCAATAATCATATCATCATCCATTATACTCATTCAACAAAGACACCTATGGGCCCACAAGACACTAATTTGTTATTCAAAGTTCAGAGTTGCTGTTTCGGTCCAATATCACAATAATCAAGCCCGTAGGCAATATACATATCTCTCTATCCATGGATAGGGTAACAGACCCAGTCTCTTGGACCATCAACTCAACAACTTGAGGAGATCCTCAACCCGGCTAGAATGTTACCTGTAACAGACCCAGTCTCTTGGACCATCAACCCGACTAAATCGAGGAGATCCTCAACCCGGCTAGACTGTTACTTCAATTTACATTTATCATTTCACATTTATAAAGTAACAGACCCAGTCTCTTGGACCATCAACTCAACAACTTGAGGAGATCCTCAACCCGGCTAGACTGTTACTACAATAGGCATGCCTGCCAAAATCAGAACTCTGAAGGTTGAATAACACACTTTACACAAAATCATTTCATTCTCATTTCATTCTCATTTTCGCAATAGGCAACCTTGCCTCAATTGTAATTTATTTCATCATCATAGCCAACAATCATGGCTTCTCATCACATAAATACAATTCATCACATTATCATATCTGTCATATCATTATAAATGTTCACATCATATTCCACATTATACACAACATAACATTATTCATAAGCATCATCAATATCATGAAATGTATGTTAAATTTCAACATCATATGGATGTATGCAATAATGTAGTTTATACTTACCTTAAATGCAACCCACACAATATTAACACCTCTCTTTCCAACAATCTTTCACTTCTTGAATTAGAGTAATTCACCTTCTTCACAATCTAATCCAAAGGAAGATGAAACCCTTATAAGAACATAAGGCTAAGAACCAACTAGGGCAAACTCTAACCATGACACGCTCACCCACACGGGCGTGTCCCTGACCGTGCCCTAACTCCACAACACAGAAGCTTTTACACGCTCAATGACACGGGCGTGTTACTGGGCGTGTAATACCTTCTGCCTCACAACAATATTGACACGTCCAACATCAAGAACGTGCTCATGGCCGTGTCAATTCCCCAAAAACACAGTGGCTATGACACGCTCAATAACACGGGCGTGTTACTGGTCGTGCCACTCAACCCAAAATATAGAGCTATCGACACGCCCAAAATCCTGGACGTGCCCTAGGGCGTGTCAGGCCAAAAACCCAGATTCCGGCCAAAACAACAACACAACCAACAAAACTCTTTCTTTCACCAAAAACCACTTCAACCAAAGTCATCTCAACATACCCAAAAACCATAACAAACTCACAAAAACACCAAAACAACTAAAGCATTTCTCAAATCTCAAATCAAAAATCATCAACACAAACCTAAAACACAACCTCAAAACAATCACTTCCAACAACTTACTCTTTCCTCCAATCCATCCCCAAAAACAAGAAATCAGTTACCCAAACACTCTTAAACCCATCTTAAACAACATAATCACATACCACTCACAACTCAACTCAAAAACTCAAAGAAATCAAAGAGTCAAGTGAAGAACTTACCAAAGATGAAGAAATCTCTTAACTTTCCACTTGAACTCTTGAAAGCTTCCTTAGATCTTGAGTTAGAGGTTCAAATCTCTTCTTTGCTCTCTTGTTTCTTGTGTTAACCGGCCAAACAAAGCAAAGGAAGGAGAAGGAGAAAGTGATCCACGGCAATGAGAAAGAAAGAAGAAGGAAGAAAGAGAAATCCAAAGTCAAACCCCTCTTTTCCTTAAAACCCTCTCAACCAAGCAATTTAAAATATTAAACTAATCTCTTTCAACCTCTTCCACACATTCAAATCCTTATTAATTAATTAATAACAAATTCAAAAACACAACAAATATCTTCTTCCACTAACTCAAAATTTTGACTTTCCATGACTTAGGTATATGTTATATATATCCTAATATACATCACATATACACTTCCTTTAAAAACCCCTTTTTCTAACAATAAAACATATACAATAAATCCAATTATAATAATAATAAAACCCAAAACATCTAGGGTATATTTTGGGATATTACATTCTTAATTGCTTCAAGTAATGGTAAGTTGATACTTACCTTAGATAGCATGTTGAAGATATCTGAAAACTGCTTATCTTTTTTATCATCCTTCAACCTGCTAGGGAATGGTATAGGTGGCCTGTATGGATTGCTTGCCTTGTGCAAATCTGGTGTAGGGGTCTTTTCCATTGATCTTTCTTCAGCACCTTTGTTCTCTACTTCTCCTTCCTTTTTCTTCTCTTGCTCACCTGCATTCACAGAATTATTTTCAACATTGTTATTAATTACCTTGCCACTCCTAAGAACAGTCACTGCTTGTGCCTGCTCAGGTTGACTTGGAAACTTCCCCTTTTGTTGAATCTGCATCTGTTGTGCAAGTTGCCCCACTTGGGTCTCCACCTTCTTAAAAGATGCCTCCAAGGAATCCAGTCTCTTGTTGTTCATCTCTTGGTTTTGTGCACTGACTTTGATGAAGGCTTGTAAACTTTCCTCCAAACTATCTCTCTTACGCTGCATTTGATTTGAGGATTGACCCTGCTGCTGGTTCTGTCTCTGGAGCAAATGGAAAGGCTGTTGAGCATTATTTGTTGTCCAAGAAAAATTGGGGTGATTTCTCCAGCCAGGATTGTAAGTGTTAGAGTAAGGATCATTCCTGGCTCTTGGTTGAAATCCTCCCATAGCATTAACTTGCTCAGCTTCATTCCCAAAAGTCTCATATGCAGAGGGACATATATTTGCTCCATGCCCACATGTCCCACAGATTCCACACACTTCTTGAGTAGATGAAGAAACATTGTTCTTCATGTTTAGCATCTGAACCTGTCTTGTCAACTCAGTTATTTGACTAACCATTTCAGTATTGGCTTCCAGTTGATTCACCCCCTTGTTTCTTCCCCTTACACTCTTTTATTGAGAATTAGCTCCCAACATCTCAAAAATCTCATAAGTCTCATCAGCTGTCTTTTCTCCCATGGCTCCCCCAGCTGCATTATCAACAGTATTCTGAAATTGCTGGGTGAGACCATCATAGAAAAACTGATTAAGGAGTTGAAGTGGGTAGTGATGATGTGGACACTGGATCAATAGCATCTTGAATCTGTCCCAAGCCTCATGAAATGGCTCTCCTTCAAACTGAGAGAATGTAGCAATCTTCCCTCTCAACTCAGCTGTCTTTTGGTGTGAATAGAACTTGCCCATGAATTTATTGTAAACTTGCTCCCAAGTTGTCAGTGAGTTCTCAGGCAACATCATGAGCCAGCTCTTTGCCCTATCCTTCAAAGTATAAGGGAAACATCTCATCCTCAACTGATCTTCTGTTAGTCCTCCCAAAGGAAAAGTGTTGAGGGTGGAGTAAAAATCCCGAATAAAGTTCAAAGGATCTTCATTTGGAACTCCATAGAATGATGGCAGCATGTTGTAGTGAATGTTCTTCAACTCATAGTTCCTTGCTGCATCTGTCAGTCTTATGCAAGAAGTGGAAGTCCCAATTACAGGTCTAGCAAAATCTCTCATGGTTCTTTGCCTTTCTTCAGCCATCTTTACAGATTTTTCAGATTCTAACTCAAAATCCGAAATGTCTTCCTCTGAAGTATCAAATCCCGTGAAAAACTCAAACTCCTCTCTGCTCCTTTTTACTCTCTGAATTTCTGGAATGAATGGATGCAGTTCTCCTTCAAGTGATCTCCTGCCTTGCATAAACAAAAATTTCTAGAAAAAGAAATATCAAAAGCAAAAGACAAATTAAATAAAATGAAAACAATGAAAATAATTTGAAATGTAATTTTTTTTATTTTTAAATGAACAATTACGCCAATTAGCTTCCCCGGCAGCGGCGCCAAAAACTTGTTGCGCTCAAATTAACTCTACCACAAAGCGTCACTCGCAAGTATACGAGATAGCTGTAGCAAAGGTGATCGCCCCAAGGTCGTTCTCTCAAGGAAGCCAAAGTGGGTAATTGATTATCAAATTTAAAGTAACAAATAATTAAAGAAATTTAATTTGCAAAGTAATGAAGAAGAATGATTTAATTTGAAAACAATAAAAATAAACAATAGCTTATGTTTTGATTCACTTGATAAAAAGAGTCTAGGGTTTGCACTTCTTTACTACTCATATGTATGAACGGTTATTCCACTTAACTAATTTAATTTCTAAGATTAAATCTCAAGCAACTTAATTAATTGAGTCAAGGAAATAAGCTCTCGCATTCAAACCTCCTACAACTAATCTTGTTATAATTGAAACAATCTTTTTAATAGGTTATATCTCTAATTCACCTAAGTCCTTAATTGAATTGTTCCAGCATTAGATTTCATCTCTCAATCCATCATCTAATACCTAAAACACACAATTGGTGGCCAATCAATTATATGTAACAATTTTTCATTCAATAAAGGCTAAAGAAATCAATAGTTAAGAGAATAACCAATTCATACAATTCATAGCAAATCCATACAAACCCTAGACTAGATTAAATTAGTTCATGTTGTTATCAAGCATACTCATCTCATTAATAATCAAAGAAATCAATTTAGACATGATAATGTTCATAAACACAATTTCAATGAAACTAAAGAGACAAAGTTTAAGAATAAAACCAAGTTACAAACTCCTTGAAGCTTTTGATGAACTCTTGATCGAATCTTGCAAGAAGGATGAAACAATGGCATGAACAATCTAATCTAAACTAGTGTAATCCAAAGTAGAATCAAAATCCAAGAAAACAAATGTTTAAACCCTAAGATCTCTCTCAGACGACTAAACTTGCTCTCAAAATCGTCAACAACCCCCTAAACCCTAACTTTCTTTTTGCTTTTATACGAAGCGTCGGCTTTAAAATTCGGTGCTCGTTGATTCATGTGGGACACGGCCGTGTGAGGCTTGATGGAGGGACACGGCCAAGTGACACGGCCGTGTCCCCTGCATGTGTCCTCCTCTGTTGCTTTTTGGTCTTCTTTGCTTCTTTGTTGAGTGACACGGCCAAGTGGAGCTTGACTTGGCCGTGTTGCATCATATTTGAGGGACACGGCCAGGTGACACCGCCGTGTCCCTTCCCAGTGTCTGCCTCTGTCTGCTTTACTCTTCCTTTCCTTTGGTAATAAGTGGGACACGGCCAGGTCATGGTGACTTGGCCGTGTTGCTCTTCTTTGGAGGGACACGGCCACATGACTTGGCCGTGTCCCTTGCTGGTGTCTGCTACTGGGACTTGTTCTTCCTTTTAACTTGGTATGGGACACGGCCAGTGACTTGGCCGTGTCCTCTGCCTGTGTCAGCTACTGCCCATTTCATCTTCAATTCGTTTCCTTGCCTGTTTTAACCTAACACAAAACTCAAAACAAACTTAAAACACTAAGTAAATAAACAATAACCGACAAAACATAAACACAAACTAAAAACTAAATCAAAAACGACATAAAACTAAAAATAAACTAAAACTACATAATTAAAGAAAACACTAGACAAACCGATAAAAACTAACAAAATACCTAAATAAAACAATAATTAACATAATAAACAAGATACAAAACTTATAACAAAAACTAATAAAACAGTTACCTGTAACAAACCCAGTCTCTTGGACCTCAACCCGGATAAACCAAGGAGATCCTCAACCCGGCAAGACTGTTACTATAATTCACATTTTACATTTATCAACTGGAATCGGCTTACGACCCGGTCTTTTCACCTATCCAGTACTTTATAGGCATGCCACCAAACCCAGAACTCGGAAGGTTGAATAACAAATTAGACACAAAATTCTTTTCATTTATATCTTTATACATTTCTTTCTCAATTAATTTCATTCTCATAAGAAAATTAGGCAACCATGCCTCAATCATCTCATATGATCTCAAATCACAATAATCAATTCATTATTCAAATGGATATAATCAATGGCATTAACACATATTTTACATGCTCATCACAACATTCACATTATAATCAAATATGTCTCAAGTATCAATATCATATGAATGTATGCATTAATGTAGTTTGTACTTACCTTAAAACCAACTCACACCAATCTATACACTTACTCTTCCAAGAATCCTCAACACTTAGGTTAGGGCAATTCAACCTCTTCACAACCTAATCCAAAAGGAATATTAGCAAAATGACCATATGAATAGTAAATTCTGGTTTAAGACTCCACTTTATCCTTATTTTGAAAAATTGTATAAAATAATCTACTTGACTAAAAACTCTAAAATTTTTACAGAACTAAATTTTACATCTTAAAATAATTCCTTTAAAATTTCAGATCAAAATGAACACAAAATCTTGGTCAAATAGTTCACCCAACCAGACTGCTCTAATTGCCCTGCATCCTGGCAGCAGTTCTGAACTTTGTGAATTCCATGAATTAAATTCAATCAACGTGGTTCCAAATTATTTTTCTCAAATACTAGACTCACTAAGAAACAACATATCCAAAATTCAATTGGATATTATTTTTCTACATTTTATTAAAAATCCCGAAAGATAGATATCTCAGTTAAGGTACCTGCTGGAACAGGTCTAATAAAAATAATCTTTCCATAGTCATAACCATTCCAAAATCGAATCAACATATTTTTCAGTTATTCTAGACTCATAGAGGCACAACATATCAAAAATTCACTTCAAGAACATTTTTCTATATTTAATTAAAAATCATACAAGTCACAGCCTTTACTAATTGTAAAACAGAAAAAATCTCACTAAACACAACTCTTACTCTTCCATCACCAACACCAACCTAACTTCTTATCTTTAATTCCATTTCCAACATATAAACACACCACAAGCAATCCTAACCATATTATCAACAACACTTCATCAAACTCAAAAATAACTTCAAAAACAACAAGAGCAATCAAGAGAGAACTTACCAAAAATGATGAACTTCTTGAATTTCTAACTTGTTTTCTTGAAAACTCCTTTAATTTTGGTCTTGGAAAATCAAATCCCTCTCTTGCTCTCTTGCTTGAGTGATGGCCGGCCAAACAACAAAGGAAGAAGAAGAAAAATAAAAATGAATGGCAAAAGTCAAATTTCTCATCTCTTTAAACCTCCACCAAGTATTCCAAAAAGAAAATTACTAAAATACCCTCTTCTTTATATCTTAACTCCCTTTTACTTATTTATCCATTTTAGTAATTTCACAAATAACAAATTAAATATCTTCTTCCTTTGACCATCCATTTTGACTTGTATATATGTTATATATATTTCCATATATATAACATATAAACTCTCTTCCAATCATCTAAATTTCTATTTTCCATTAATTAATTAATTCAACAATAATAAACATAAATATCTTCTTCTTTGACTTTCTTATTTGACTTGTGTATATGTAATATATATTTCTATATATACAACATATACACTCTCTCTTAAATTCTTTTTCTTTCCAATTACACATATACATTTAATTCAAATAAAACAACAATTATATCAAAACTTCTAGGGCACACTTTGGGATATTACAATTCTCCCCCTCTAAAAAGAAATTTCATCCTCGAAATTACCTGATATCAAGTCTGAAACAGTTGAGGATACTGATCTCGCATCGCTTGCTCACTCTCCCAAGTTGCCTCTTCTCCACCATGATTCTTCCAAAGAACCTTTACAAGTGGCACTTTCTTATTTCTCAACTCTTTCACTTCATGTGCCAAAATAGCAATTGGTTCTTCCTCAAATGTCAGATCCGAACTCACCTCAATAGATTCAACTGGCAAGATATGAGATGGATCTGATCTGTACCTCCTCAACATAGAAACATGGAATACATTATGAATTCTATCCAACTCAGGCGGCAAAGCAAGACAATAAGCAACTGGCCCAACTCTTTCTAAAACTTCATACGGTCCAATGAAACGAGGACTCAGCTTCCCTCTTCGACCAAATCTTAAAATCTTTTTCCAAGGAGACACTTTCAAAAATACTTTATCTCCAATATCAAATTCTATGTTTCTCCTCTTCAAATCTGAATAAGATTTCTATCGGTCTGAAGCTGCTTTCAACCGATCCCGAATTATCTTCACTTTCTCTTTAGTTTCTTTAATCAAATCAGGACCAATTAGTTTGCCTTCTCCAATTTCATTCCAACATAAAGGCGTTCTGTGTAACACCCCATCTTAGCCTACGTTTATAGACCAAGATAGACTGTTATTTCATGGTGGTTGTGTCTTAACATTTTACTTAGCCAGTTTTAAGTGCAGATTTTAAAAAAAATTTGCCAGAACCTCCCCTAAAAATGGAGGTCCCAAGTGTCGCCAAAACTGATTTTTTTAATTTTTGAAAAATATTTTGTTTCACAATTCAACTCAAGCACACTCCCAATAATCCACCCTTATAACCTCAACTACAATCCTGCAAGAAGAATTCACACTTCTATACTTGCATACATAAGTGGTAAACCCAAATAAGATTTATTAGATTACTAGCAGTGTACGTGTTCTAGCTTTTCATTATTATACATTTATTTGCTAGATCATACAAGCTTATGTACATGCCATATTGCTACAATCAATCATATCCAAACTCCTACCCAAAGTAGTAGTCAAGGCCAGCTGCGCAGGACATGCTGCAATCTCGTCTCCTCGTTTAACCTACGAGTTTAGAGGGAAACTAAACTCGCTAAGCAATTGCTTAGTGGGTACTTAAATCATTGCAATAAAATAATAAAATGAAAGAATGATTTGAACATACATTTATATACTTTAAATACTTGAAAGGAATCAATACAAAACACAGATGGTAAAAAGGCTTGACTGAATAATTTGAATTTAAATCATTTCTCTTGCTTTTATCATTTTGGTTGCTCTACTGGTTTAACAGAACGTCAGCGGATAAGGAAGGGTCATGATAAACATATCTCGTCATGATCATATTTCATTATCTTTCATCATAATTCTTGCACATGTGCCAATGGCCATTATCATTGCATCATTGATCATATCATTGTAATCATCGGCCTTCAGCCGGTATATCATATCATGTCATAAGCAGCACTGCAATAATAGTATGATGCATCATACCCTTATCTCAAGGGTTCTGTCATAACCAAGTAGAGCATAAATAATTTATTAAATTACTTTGATCATGATATTCAATAAGCCATGATTTGTCCATAATGCATGTATTGTCGGAATAGCTTGTCATGACGCCTTTCTGATCATTTCCAATTCTCCTTCATGTCATTTTATATGATTTAACATCAATCCATATCATAATATTCAAGTTTTAACACATTTAGAAAAATGACCAAAGGAATAGTAGCGCGGCGCTTAAAATCGGCAACGCAATAGCGCGCGACAACTAAATGGTAAAATCTGTTTTTACTGCTGAAAATCAGTCAACTTTGGCAACGGTTTTGACCAAGTAAACAAACTTATTTTTGGCTGAATTTTTTCAGGAAAACACTTTCATAAGTTAACTAAATGCATGTAAAATTTCGTCGAAAAATTCTTTCGTTTGCCCCTTCAACGGACTGCCCAAAATGAAAGCTGCAGAATGGTGCCCAAAAGGGACCATTCGGCCCAATTTTCCAAACTTGAGGGAAATTCATTTTTTTCTTGCAAAATTGATTTTTAGAATCCTTTTGTGATACCATTGAAGGACTAAGGGTCCCTCTTCCAAAAATCAAACCAAAGGAGTGATTAAAAGTTCATCAAAGTTTATGGATAATTGAGCAAAGTTTAGCTAGTTTGTTTTGTTTTCATTCTTTTCACAATCAATTGATTACAAATGGTTCAAGAGCACTTTCCCACATATTTACCACACAAAATAACATTATTTCAAAACCATTTCAAAAGTCCCATAATGCAAAATATGTGAATTAATTGAAAAGGGCAATGATTTAAGTACCAAACCTTGTTTATTTGCTTTGTTCCTTGCTTGTCCTATTCTTTCTTCCCTTATTCTTCTTTATCCCTTTGATTTCCTATAATTTTCATAACTTTTCTTTCATTGATAACTTGAAAACTATCAATCAAATGAATAAACTAAAGCTAGAATTGGAATCCTTACCTTAAAATTAAGCTTTTCCTTCCAAAAATCCACTTGAACACTTGAAAAATTCCTTCCCTTTTTTGATGGAGAGAATTTCGGCCATACCTCTCAAAAATGGAGAGAAAAATGTGTCCTTTGTTCTTTAATCATCCTTCTCTCCCTTTTTATATTTTTCCATTTTCCATTTATTTAATTAATTTCATTTTGGAGGGTTAAGATGTAACCACCACAAAAGTATCTTTAACTAGGATGGTGCCATATGGAGGGTTAAGATTAATCCAACCCAAAAGTGTCTTTAAACAAGATTTTTCCATGTGTCCTTTTCTAGAAAATTACTATGCCATGTGTCCCTTTTCTAGAAAATGGGTGGAAGTGAAAAGACCAAAATACCCTTCAATGGAAGGTTTTGCCTTTTCTTCGTACCCGGGTGGTTTTACGACGCGTAAAATGTACCGTTCTCCTCCTTTCAACCTCTCGTTTCCATTTTCGACATTCATTCTTGATTTTGAACTAATTTATAAAAATTACGCTCATGCCCTTGACTTTTGTAAAAATTCCCTTTAGGTCCTTACGTGATTCGGGTCTCCACTTAGGTTCGTTCTTCAACATCGATCACTGCGGAGTCCTTCCGTTTACTTCGAATACCTTTACGTGTCTTGTTTTCCAGTGTATACATTATTATCACAAGAATGACAAAAATACCCTTGGTCAAGAATCCACTGTATCTCTCGAACTATGCGTTTTCGGGAAAAACTGTGGTGTTCCATTTCGACCCAATTTTTCTCTACTTTCCATTTCTAGAGTCTGTTATATGCACTATTAAGAACCTTCAGTACAACTTTTGGAAATTATAGTTACCTCCCCAAAACTTTTTGAAATTACAGTCACCTCCCCAAAACCTTTACAATCTTTTCAGTTAGGTCCTTTTTGTCCTATAGAGCTTCCTTTCACTTCGTGTTCTTTGGTGATTACTCGGGACGGCTCCTGTTACTGTACGCGGATGTACGGTACATGGATGTATTGTACATATGTACAAATTGGGTCGTGACATTTCTTCCCCTCTAAAATTTAGGCTTCGTCCCGAAGCCGATCGGGTGTAAAATTTAGGCTTCCATCCTCATTATTCCTTCTCTTTCCCAAAATATCTCTTCCATTCTATGGTTCCTTCGCCGCACTTTAACTGGAGGAAATCTCTTATTTCTTAATCCTTTGACTTTTCATGCTAAAATTTCTATTGGTTCTTCTTCATAATTTAGGTCATATTGGACTCTAATGTTTTGTGTCTTTATATCGTGTGTGAAGTTCAACGATATTGCCTTATCATTGAAACGTGAAAAACATTAAGTATTTTGTTCAGTTCTGGTAATAGAGTTAACCAATAGGCTATTGATCTATGCGTTCGATGATCTCGTATAGTCCAATAAGCCTAAGGCTTAACTTACTTTTCTGCTTAAATCTTAATACCTTCTTTCATAGGAAAGTCTTAAGAAAAACCTTGTCTTCCACTTAGAGTTCTATGTCCCTTCGTTTCGAGTCCGCATATGATTTTGCTCGTAACTACCCGCATATGATTTTATCTTGTCTTTACTTAATTCTGTCCAACACTCTGGTGTTCCATGGTTTCTTTCGTATAATTCTTTATAGGGCGTCACCGTATGCTGAATTAATAGTTGTTGTTATATGCATATTCAATTAAACTCAAATACTATAACACATACTCTTAATATGTCCTCCAAAAATTTGGATTACTCTTTCAAATCGTCCATCTATTTACGGGTGAAAGGCAGTGCTATAATTTGTTTGGGTTTCAGAAGCTGTTTGCGACTTCTTCCATAAATTCATGGTGAACTATGGACCTCTGCCTAAAATGATAGACATTGAAATCCTGTGTAATCGTACAATTTCCTTGGCATACATTTCCACCAACTTATCTATTGAATAATCCATTAGTAAAAGTAGAAAATGAGCTAACTTAGTTAGGCAGTCAACGATTATCCGAACAACGTCATGCTGGCCTCGTGTCATTTGTAGTTCTATGAAGAAATCCATAGTGATATGTCCCCATTTTCATACCAGAGTGGAAATTAGTTGTAACAGTCCTGATAGTATTTAATATTTCACTTTTGCTTGTTGACATATTAAACATTTGGTCATAAAATCAACAACATCTCTCTTCATTCTAGGCTACCATTAAAACTTCTTTAGATATTGATACATTTGTAACTCCTGGATGCATTGTGTTGAGGCTACTATATGCTTTTCGAAAAAAAATTTCTTTCTTATGTCTCCCATTGTTCGTATCATTATTCTATTGTCATAATACAAACCACTGTTCTTAGAAATTTAGAATTTTATATCCTTTCCTCCTTGCACTTGCTTGATCTATTTTTGTATTTGTTCATTTTTCTTTTGCACTTGATGAATTTCTTGAAAAGAAACATAGTTTATGCTTGCATTTCTATTACTAGTACTTCCTCTTCCATTGGTCTTAAACTAATCTTTATAGCGCCTAAGGCTCGTATCGATTTTCCTCCAAGTGCGTCAGCCACTACGTTAGCTTTTCTTAGATGATAATTTATAACTTAGATGTTATTTCCAAAACTTGGGTTTACTTTCCTTACCATAAATTTAGATCCTCTTGGGTTGGCGGATATTTTAAACTTTTGCGTCTGTATAAATATAACACTTTTCTCCATATAAATCATATCTCCAACTCTTGAAAGCCAATACGATAACTGTTAATTCCAAACAGTGTGCCGGGTTATTATTATTATTTTTTTCGTATGGTTTAAATCATCAAAAGACTTATGCGACTATTTTATCCTTTTGCATAAGCATATAACCTTAACCGATGTGTGAAGCATCACTATATATCACAAATTCTTTGCTGGACACGGGCCGTATGGGTATTGAAGCATTTGTTAACTTTTCCTTTAGTTTCTCAACGTTCCGCTAATATTTATCAATCCATTGAAGTTTGGCATTCCTTTGAAACAACCTTATCATTGGAATGATAATAATGTAAAACCCTTTTATAAAATATTAGTAGTACCCAGCCAGTCCTAAGAAGATTCTTACTTCTATTACTGTCTTTGGTGTTTTCCATTCCAAAATGGCTTTTGTTTCCTTAAGACCTACTTTAATGCCTTATGCTAATATGGTGTGTTCTAATAATGTCACTTTTTCCAATCAAAATTCACATTTCTCATGTTTGACGTACAACTGCTTCTCTCGCAACATTTGCAATACTGTGCAAAAGTATCGATCGTATTCTTCTTTGTTCCTTAAATAAACGAAGGTGTCATCTATGAACACCATTTACAAATTGGTCAAAGTATGGATGAAAGATATGATTCATTAAATCCATGAATACTACTGACACATTTGTGGGCTCAAAAGGCATTACAAGGAACTTATAACGTCTATATCGAGTTCTAGGTGTAGTCTTTGGAATGTCTTTTCCTTTGATCCGCAGCTGTTGATATCCCAGTCGGTGATCTATGTATATATATATATATATATATATTTTTGAAAAGACCTTGGTTCCTTTAAGTTGGTCGAATACATCGTCGATGGACGGTTATGGATATTTATCCTTAATCGTAAACTCATTCAACTACTTATAGTTCACATATGACCTTAAGGATTTATCTTTCTTCTTGACGAAGAGTACTGGCGTGCCCCATGAAGAAATATTTGGCCGTATAAGACCCTTGTCGAGTAGCTCCTATAATTGCATTTTCATTTCTTTGGGTTCCGCTGGTACCATTCGGTATGAGGCAACCGACATCGGTGCAGTTCCCGGATATACATTTATAGTGAATCCTACTTTTCTCTTAGGTGATAATCCGGGTAGCTCGTCTGAAGAAACATCGAGAAAATCACACATTGTTGATACCTCTTGAATCTTTATCACATTCTTCTTTGCTTCCATAGTGCTTACCAAGTGTGCCTCACATCCGTTTGTATGGAACGCCTTGTTGTAACTGCTGTTGTTACGTTGTTTAGGTAATTGGCTCTCTTTCCTTCTGCTGTCACTTCCTCATTGTGGGGAGTATGAAATGTTACTCTCTTTCTTCTTATCATCGACCACTGTTTTATGCCTTGTTAGCCAATCCAATACCAACATTATGTCAAATTCTCGGAATGGTAACTCTATTAAATTTTCTGGAAATGCATTTTCATGTAACTCTATAGAACATTCTTTAATCACTTGTGTGTAACTACCTCGTCTCTTATCGGATTTATAACTAATGTTTCAAACTTAACATATCCTACTGGTAATTCTTCTAAGTTTTCATTGCATAGGCTCTGGTTGGTGTACTTGAATTGAGCTAGTCAACGGTCTCTGATTGTACTCTTTGAAAATTCGAATCACTTTCCTTTCTCCTGCTTCGGCCTCGGCCAAAAGCGGGCCGTGATTTTTTTTCTGTCAATGCGGGTGCATTCACTTGTCTTTCTGGCTATTTACCCTAACACGATCTGGTGCCCCGCATTCCCAGCATCCATCTGTTAAATACCAACATTCACTCTTATGTCTTCATCCACAGTGTTTGCATAGAGGAGTAATATATCCTTCAAATCTATATTTCTTTCCAATCCTCCAGTAATTTTTGAATTGTTATTTTTTTCTTTTTCCTTTACCTAGTCCTTGGGTTGTTATTACTTTCATTCTTTCCTTTTTGATCTAATTTTAATTCTGTACCTTCTACCTTTGTGGTTCTTAATTTCTCTCTTTCTCTTCTCTCTCTTTTTTTTTTCCATCATTTCCTGAATTCATAAATCTCATATATCTTCTTCTTATAATTTCTTAATTTTGATGATTACATTGGGGCATTTTCAGGAGGAATCACAATACAATGTTTTGATTAGATTTCGTCTAGTTTCTACTCATATGGTCAGTCTCCTACCTTATTAAAACTCACGGGATGGTCACCCATCATCATTGATCGAGCACGGTTAACTTTGATTTCTTGCTAAATTTCAACATGACCTTCTTAGTGCGCTTACTTCATCTGCTTATGTGAATATTGTACATGGGGTTACTGTACATATTCTATAGTGGCCGGACATGAGAATTTCTCATATACTTATTTCTGTTCACTCATCATTGTTATCTAAGTTCTATCTATTTTATCTCTTACCGTTTGGTCTTAACATTTTACGTACTTTTCTTTTTTCCTCTTATTTTGTTCCTCTTTTTATTCCATTCTTCAAATTTCATTTTCTTATATACATTTTCATTTTTTTCATTCATATACGCCTATCTAACCTTCTACTGGAACCCCTTATAAGGACCCCAGTATACTAGCTACGAATGTCTGGCACCTTGAACCTTGGCCGGATCCTTGGCTTTGCAATCGCCGGCTTTACTGTCTAAAACTATCTTCACTTCTAAACTTCTTCTCAACTTGTCAAAATCTTCCCAAGCTTTAAGTTTGTACTCTCTTTTGTTGCATACGTTGGTCTCTACTTCTCTAATCTATGTATACCCTCTCTATACCTAAAACTTTCACAACTAATCTTGTAAATTCAAACACATCCATGACTACTAATTGTACTTTAATTTCATTATTTAATCCTTCCAAAACCTTTGACGTCTTTCTTGCTTTGTTTCTATCATTTTCTTTGCATACTTACTAAGACGGGTGAACTCTCTATCATACTCAGATACTGTCATTCTTCCTTGCTGTAGATATATAAACTCAATTCTCCTTGCGTTTAGGTATGTTTTACCAAGTGTATGTTTCTTCTACCAAAAGGGACATGGCATAAATAAATATTTTATCTGGCGTGCATCTTAGTTGTTCCAATGCCCTACTGGTACTGTCCAAACAGTACTCAACTTCTTCAAATCCTTCTTCCCTACTAGCCTTAAATTCTTTAGCCCCATATTTCCTTAACTACTCAATTGGGGACTTCCTTTCTCTTTTGGTAGCAACAGGTACCATTCTTGCCGTTTATTGCAATGGTACTATCATCTATCTTAAATAAACTTTGGGGCCTTCCACAGCCACCGTTGCGGGTCGTGGCATAAGTCCAAGATCCATTTCTACATTTATGGATACGAAAGCGTGTGATTCCTTTTCTTGATCTATAATTCTTTGTGATTCTGCCTCTTGCAACCTTATACCGTATACATATGTCGTGATAAGAATTAGCAGCTGGCTTGACTCAACACATTAACTTTCCTATATGGCATGTACGTAAGCACTATTAGATTTTCCTTTATCACATGTACCTTATATACTTATGTATTTATAATATTCTTTCTACTATACCGACATTTTGTACCTAAATGATATATGCTCTCATTTCTTATCTGCTATAGGATATCCCATTTTACATTGGTAATGGCCACTCCCAACATAAAATGTGTATCCTCCTATGTTGAATTTTCCAGGACCGGCTAAACCGGTGCTCTGATACCACTAAATGTAACACCCCATCTTAGCCTACGTTTATAGACCAAGATAGACTGTTATTTCATGGTGGTTGTGTCTTAACATTTTACTTAGCCAGTTTTAAGTGCAGATTTTAAAAAAAATTTGCCAGAACCTCCCCTAAAAATGGAGGTCCCAAGTGTCGCCAAAACTAATTTTTTTAATTTTTGAAAAATATTTTGTTTCACAATTCAACTCAAGCACACTCCCAATAATCCACCCTTATAACCTCAACTACAATCCTGCAAGAAGAATTCACACTTCTATACTTGCATACATAAGTGGTAAACCCAAATAAGATTTATTAGATTACTAGCAGTGTACGTGTTCTAGCTTTTCATTATTATACATTTATTTGCTAGATCATACAAGCTTATGTACATGCCATATTGCTACAATCAATCATATCCAAACTCCTACCCAAAGTAGTAGTCAAGGCCAGCTGCGCAGGACATGCTGCAATCTCGTCTCCTCGTTTAACCTACGAGTTTAGAGGGAAACTAAACTCGCTAAGCAATTGCTTAGTGGGTACTTAAATCATTGCAATAAAATAATAAAATGAAAGAATGATTTGAACATACATTTATATACTTTAAATACTTGAAAGGAATCAATACAAAACACAGATGGTAAAAAGGCTTGACTGAATAATTTGAATTTAAATCATTTCTCTTGCTTTTATCATTTTGGTTGCTCTACTGGTTTAACAGAACGTCAGCGGATAAGGAAGGGTCATGATAAACATATCTCGTCATGATCATATTTCATTATCTTTCATCATAATTCTTGCACATGTGCCAATGGCCATTATCATTGCATCATTGATCATATCATTGTAATCATCGGCCTTCAGCCGGTATATCATATCATGTCATAAGCAGTACTGCAATAATAGTATGATGCATCATACCCTTATCTCAAGGGTTCTGTCATAACCAAGTAGAGCATAAATAATTTATTAAATTACTTTGATCATGATATTCAATAAGCCATGATTTGTCCATAATGCATGTATTGTCGGAATAGCTTGTCATGATGCCTTTCTGATCATTTCCAATTCTCCTTCATGTCATTTTATATGATTTAACATCAATCCATATCATAATATTCAAGTTTTAACACATTTAGAAAAATGACCAAAGGAATAGTAGCGCGGCGCTTAAATTCGGCAACGCAATAGCGCGCGACAACTAAATGGTAAAATCTGTTTTTACTGCTGAAAATCAGTCAACTTTGGCAACGGTTTTGACCAAGTAAACAAACTTATTTTTGGCTGAATTTTTTCAGGAAAACACTTTCATAAGTTAACTAAATGCATGTAAAATTTCGTCGAAAAATTCTTTCGTTTGCCCCTTCAACGGACTGCCCAAAATGAAAGCTGCAGAATGGTGCCCAAAAGGGACCATTCTGCCCAATTTTCCAAACTTGAGGGAAATTCATTTTTTTCTTGCAAAATTGATTTTTAGAATCCTTTTGTGATACCATTGAAGGACTAAGGGTCCCTCTTCCAAAAATCAAACCAAAGGAGTGATTAAAAGTTCATCAAAGTTTATGGATAATTGAGCAAAGTTTAGCTAGTTTGTTTTGTTTTCATTCTTTTCACAATCAATTGATTACAAATGGTTCAAGAGCACTTTCCCACATATTTACCACACAAAATAACATTATTTCAAAACCATTTCAAAAGTCCCATAATGCAAAATATGTGAATTAATTGAAAAGGGCAATGATTTAAGTACCAAACCTTGTTTATTTGCTTTGTTCCTTGCTTGTCCTATTCTTTCTTCCCTTATTCTTCTTTATCCCTTTGATTTCCTATAATTTTCATAACTTTTCTTTCATTGATAACTTGAAAACTATCAATCAAATGAATAAACTAAAGCTAGAATTGGAATCCTTACCTTAAAATTAAGCTTTTCCTTCCAAAAATCCACTTGAACACTTGAAAAATTCCTTCCCTTTTTTGATGGAGAGAATTTCGGCCATACCTCTCAAAAATGGAGAGAAAAATGTGTCCTTTGTTCTTTAATCATCCTTCTCTCCCTTTTTATATTTTTCCATTTTCCATTTATTTAATTAATTTCATTTTGGAGGGTTAAGATGTAACCACCACAAAAGTATCTTTAACTAGGATGGTGCCATATGGAGGGTTAAGATTAATCCAACCCAAAAGTGTCTTTAAACAAGATTTTGCCATGTGTCCTTTTCTAGAAAATTACTATGCCATGTGTCCCTTTTCTAGAAAATGGGTGGAAGTGAAAAGACCAAAATACCCTTCAATGGAAGGTTTTGCCCTTTCTTCGTACCCGGGTGGTTTTACGACGCGTAAAATGTACCGTTCTCCTCCTTTCAACCTCTCGTTTCCATTTTCGACATTCATTCTTGATTTTGAACTAATTTATAAAAATTACGCTCATGCCCTTGACTTTTGTAAAAATTCCCTTTAGGTCCTTACGTGATTCGGGTCTCCACTTAGGTTCGTTCTTCAACATCGATCACTGCGGAGTCCTTCCGTTTACTTCGAATACCTTTACGTGTCTTGTTTTCCAGTGTATACATTATTATCACAAGAATGACAAAAATACCCTTGGTCAAGAATCCACTGTATCTCTCGAACTATGCGTTTTCGGGAAAAACTGTGGTGTTCCATTTCGACCCAATTTTTCTCTACTTTCCATTTCTGGAGTCTGTTATATGCACTATTAAGAACCTCCAGTACAACTTTTGGAAATTATAGTTACCTCCCCAAAACTTTTTGAAATTACAGTCACCTCCCCAAAACTTTTACAATCTTTTCAGTTAGGTCCTTTTTGTCCTATAGAGCTTCCTTTCACTTCGTGTTCTTTGGTGATTACTCGGGACGGCTCCTGTTACTGTACGCGGATGTACGGTACATGGATGTATTGTACATATGTACAAATTGGGTCGTGACATTCTGCATCTTCTACCATACAATGCCTCAAATGGTGCCATACCAATACTGGATTGATGATTGTTGTTGTAAGCAAATTCTACAAGTGGCAAAAATCTGTCCCAACTTCCAGAGAAATCAATGACACAGCTTCTCAACATATCCTCAATAATCTGTATCACTCTCTCTGACTGCCCATCTATCTGTGGATGAAAAGCAGTGCTAAAGTGCAATCGAGAACCCAAAGCACCATGTAAACTCTTCCAAAATCTTGAAGTAAATCTAGGATCTCGATCAGACACTAAAGAAATTGGAACTCCATGCAACTTCACTATCTCACTAATATACAGCTCAGCCAACTTCTCAAGTGAATAGTCCATCCAAATTGGAAGAAAATGAGCAGTCTTTGTCAACCTATCAACAATCACCCAAATAGCATCATGCTTCCTCTGTGTCAAAGGTAAACCAGACACAAAATCCATTGTCACTCTCTCCCATTTCCATTCATGCACTGATAAAGGTTGAAGCAACCCTGTTGGAACTTGATGCTCAGCTTTCACCCTCTGACAAGTGAGACACTTGGATACAAACTCCGCTATGTCTCTTTTCATACCTGACCACCAATAATGCTGTTTCAAATCATGATACATCTTTGTATTTCCCGGATGTATAGCAAAAACCGACTGATGTGCTTCTTCTAAAATAATTTTTCTCAATTTAGCATCATCAGGAACACACAATCTATCCTTAAACCAAATGCTACCATCACTTCTCATAAAGAAATCTCGGCTCTTCCTGTTTTGGCAATCTGAAACAATCTTCTGAATTTTCTCACCTGTCCTCCTTAATCTGATCCAACAATACTGGTCTCAATTGCAACTGAGCCAACAATGCACCATCATCACATGCTTCAAAACTAGCATGTAACGCTCTCAACTCAACAAGCAATGAGAGCGAATAAACAGTCAAACCTGCTAGAGACTTCCGACTCAAGGCATCAGCAACCACATTTGCCTTACCAGGATGATAGTCAATCAAACAGTCATAGTCTTTGATCAGCTCTAACCATCGCCTTTGCCGAAGATTCAGCTCCTTCTGAACACCCAAATATTTCAAACTTTTGTGATCTGTATAAATAAAACATTTTTCTCCATACAAGTAGTGTCGCCAAATCTTCAAAGCAAATACTATAGCTGCCAATTCCAGATCATGTGTTGGATAATTGAGCTCATGCGACTTCAACTGCCGGGAAGCATAAGCTATAACTTTACCCTCTTACATCAAGACACATCCTAAACCATTATGTGAAGCATCACTATAAATTACATAAGGTTTATCTTCCACGGGTAAAGTAAGAACAGGTGCTTGAGTCAACATTTCTCTCAACTGATCAAAACTAGCTTGACACTGATCTGTCCACACAAATCTAACTCCCTTTCAAAGCAATCTGGTGAGTGGAGTAGCTATCAAAGAAAAACCTTTCACAAACTTTCGATAATAGCCTGCCAAACCCAGAAAACTTCTAACTTCAGTCACTGACTTTGGTGGACTCCAACTCAAAATGGCCTCAACTTTACTCGGATCAACTCTTATACCATCTGCTGAAACTATGTGACCGAGAAAAGTTACTTGGTCAAGCCAAAACTCACACTTTGACAGCTTAGCATACAACTGCTTCTCTCTCAAGATCTGTAATACCATTCATAGATGCTTGTCATGTTCCTCCTCATTACGTGAATACACCAAAATATCATCGATGAAAACCACCACAAACTGATCCAGATAGGGCCTAAACACCCTATTCATTAAATCCATGAAAGCTGCAGGTGCATTCGTCAACCCAAAAGGCATCACTAAAAACTCATAATGCCCATACCTGGTGCGGAAAGCTGTCTTAGAAACATCTTCAGCTTTAACCCTCAACTGATGGTACCCGGATCTCAAATCAATCTTGGAAAACACTGTTGCTCCCTTTAATTGATCAAAGAGATCATCAATCCTAGGTAAAGGATATTTATTCTTAATAGTCACTTTGTTCAATTGCCTATAATCGATGCATAACCTCATAGTAACATCCTTCTTCTTCACAAACAAAACAGGAGCTCCCCACGATGAAACACTAGGGCGAATGAACCCTTTATCCAACAACTCCTGCAACTGCACCTTTAACTCTCTCAATTCAGCAGGTGCCATTCTATAAGGAGTGATAGAGATGGGAGTGGTACCAGGCAACAAATTGATACCAAACTCAACCTCTCTCTCAGGGGATAACCCTAGCAACTCCTCAGGAAACACATCCGGAAAATCTACAACTGTGGTTATATTATTAAGTTGAGAACCCACTACTCTAGTATCCACCACATGAGCAAGATAAGCATCACACCCCTTTCTAATCAACCTTCTAGCTGTTACAGCTGAAACCAACAAAGATGCAAGTTGTCTTTGCTCACTGGATACTAATATACTTCTACCATCACCAGTTCTCAAAGTAACACATTTCTTTTGACAATCTACCACAGCTCCATGCTTAGACAACCAATCCATGCCTAAGATCAAATCATATTCTTTAAAAGGCATTTCAATCAGATCACCAAGAAACTTCTCACCTTGCACCCCAACTGCACTATCACGGTGCACCTTACTAACAACCACACTATGTCCTAAAGGATTTGTCACCAAGACATCAAATCCTAAGGACTCAGAATGCAATTCAGACACAGACAAGATAGATGCACTAATATATGAATGAGTAGATCCTGGATCAATCAAAGCAAGTACTGAAATGTCAAATAAAGAAAATGTACCCGCTATAACTGCAAAAGCATCTGGCTGTCTCTGCATCACATACACCCTCTGAGAAGATCCAGCTTCATCTGGCCTACTGTTTCCGGATGATGATCCTCCTCTCTGACTATACCCGGATCGACCACCCCTACTGAAACCTCTGCCTCCTCGACCACCTCTGCTGACACTGGGTCGAGAGGCTGCAGACTCAGCCTGCTTGTACTCCTGCATCTCAGGACACTCCCTAATAAAATGATCAGGCGATCCACATCGAAAACACACAGCTGATCCACTATATTTCCAACAAACACCCCCATGTCTTCCACCACACTGAACACATATAGGTGGAATGGATCTCTGAACCATCGGAATTGAAGCACTAGCTATAGAAGGTGTAGGTCTCAATCTCTGTCTCTGATACTGCACTGACCTACCTGTCTGTCTCTGACTCCTACTGATTCTCGGAATAAAACTTCCTCTCCCCCTCTTCACAGATGAAGACCCTGCCTCAAACTGGGGTCTCCTAACCCTGGTCTCTTCCTCAGAAGCAGTTGCTGCAATGCTTTGCGCTCTCTCAACGCTCCTAGTTGCTGCAACAAGCTGAGAGAAATCCTGGTACCGAGAACCAGCCACGATGCACATAATAGAGGGCCTCAATCCCTCCTCCCGAATGTATCAATCTCATATTCCGTCACCGTCCGGTTGTCTTGTCTCAAACTCAGGAATTCCATCTTCTTTAAATCTTTATACTCCCTCGGAGTATATTTCTGTTCGAACTCCCTCAGAAAATCACTATAAGATAGTGTAGGTGGATCATCCATAGCATGAGGGATAGTCTTCCACCAATCATAGGCATCTTTCTGAAGGAGAGATCTGGCATAGTCAAATTTCTCATCCGAAGTGGCTTGCAACTGAATGAATATCCTTTGTACCCTATCCAACCACTGCTCAGCCACTGCAGGGTCGGTAGTGCCTAAGAAATCTTCAGCCCCATATTTTCTCAACTTGTCATAATGTCTTACCGGCATCTGAGGCTGTGGTGGTGGTTGCACTGGAACTTATCTAAATAGTTCTACCACATGCCTCAACCAACCCGGCGGACCCTCCTCTGCAGCTGGTCTCTCTGGCACAGAAACAGGTGCCTCACTAACTCTGTCAACTCTAGCTCCATCTCTACTCTCTCCTGGAGCTACACTCTCAGCACTTCCATCTACAGTCTGACGTGAATGGGACTCCATTACTACCTATATCTGCAAACACAGCAAAATATTCCTCATTAAAGATCAAAGACTGCCATACCAAAACATGTATTTTATTCAAAAACCAACTTTTAAAATCAAAATATTCTTTTTCTTACAATTCACCTAGGTTGAGAATCTTAAACCTAGGCTCTGATACCAAAAATTGTAACACCCCTTCCCGACCTACGTGTGTAAGTTGAGTAGAGGCGCCACACTATCCTAATGTTGCTACCACTTTTACTTAGTCAAATTTTTGTTCCGATTTTTACAGAAATTTTGCCATAGGTTCGCCTAAAAATTCAATCCCAAGTGTCGACAAAACTGATTTTTTTTTCTGATTTTTGAAAACATTTTTACACAAACCAATGCAAACAAAATCATTCTCAGTACACTTCCAATAAATCCCCCTTATAACCTCAACTACAACCTGCAAAAAGGATTTACACTTCTAGTACAAAATAAAGTAAAGGTTTATTATGAAATACAGTAGATAAAATATTTGTTCACTATGCAATGGAAAGTAACAATATTTACAAATTCATATACATCAAAACTCAAGTTTTACAACACATAAAATTTATACATGTTTGGCAGTCAGTCTTCGATCTTAAAGCCCACTATTCACTCTTCAAAATCTAGGCTCGACTCGGCCTAGAGGAACTCTCTGGTTCTTCCCGGTCACCTGCGCGAAGAATCACATTCGCGCTAAGCCAACGGCTTAGTGGTACAAACTACAGTGCTATGATGCTTTAATGCCATGCTAATGTCACACATTTCAATAGTTAAGACAATATTCACAAATGATATTTTTATATTGTTCAAGACTACATTTCATCATTTTATTCATCACTTATGATTTACATTGACACAAAGACAAATATGGGCCCAAACGACACTAATATGTTATTCAAAGTTCAGAGTTACTGCTTTGGTCCATAATCATAATCATCAAGCCCGTAGGCGATACATATATATATATATATATATCTCTATCCATGGATAGGGTAACAGACCCAGTCTCTTGGACCTCAACCCAGTAAAAGTAAAATCAAATAATTTAAGCTGAATTTAAATTAAAAAGTTGTTTATATTATATAGAATACAAAATATATTTAAATAATTTATGATTATTTAAATGGTGAAAAGATAGATCATCTTCTCACTTTTTTTTTTAGATGCAGAAATTAGAAAGAAATAAAGAGAAAGCAACAAGAAAAACTAAACAACTATAGCTCTAGGCTAGGCTAAACCCATCAAATCTTCCATCATCAACCTTTGAATATCTAAAGGAGGCGAAGCCAGTTTAGCAAACCCGCAAGGAAAATCAAAAGAAAGATTTGCTAAAAAGTCAGCCCGGCTAAACCCTTCCCAGAAAACACGACAAATTTCAACAACATCCTCATCAAACACCGAACTCTGAATTGTGCAAATCAAATTTCTAGCTGGATGATGCCAATCACAGCTTCTCCTTATCACATTTACCACTTCCCAATTATCAGTTTCAATAATAAGGGGAAACAAACCCTTATTGTAACACCCCGATACCCTATATAAGTACTATACGTATACCTAGTATACATACAGTAAATATATAAAGTATAAGGATGTCACTTTTCGTTACCTTTTAAAAACCTGTAACAGAGTTCAAACCATAATACATTAATTTAAATAACATTTACAAAATCATTATCTTTATCAAAACTTCATTTATACATATAAATACTCTCTCGTCAGAAATACATGATAATTAAAATTTTATACATGTATGCATTACCCTCTAGTTGGTCTCGACAAACTTTACTCTTCTTGTGGCATAATAAAAGACTTCATATCTTCCATCTATAAACCTGCGCGAATAAACACCCGCGCTAAGCCCGAGAGCTTAGTAGTCCAACTATAAAGATATAAACATATAGTATAGAAGTATTGACATATAATGATACATCAATTCAATATATAATTAGTTCTTATCATATCTTCTTTTCTTTTTAATTTCATCTTTAATATATCATAGCTAATTTCATATATGATGTACATATATACATAATATTATCACCAACCCCAATGCATCACCAATACTCAAAACCAATATAGTAATACCCCTACATTATATATATACCATACCAATCATTATTGCAATACACACTTTACCTATCCTACCACTCATTATTGCAATACACACATTACACATCATATCACTCATTATTGCAATACACAAATTACATATCATACAAATCATAAATCACAATTCATTTACATATTACACTTAATAACATTATATTATTCACAATTCACCAAGCATAATTCAGTATTAATACTCACAATCAATATTTCAATACTTGCATTTCACATTGACAATAAAGACAGACTCGGGCCCAAAACACTAATATGTTATTCAAAGTTCAGAGTTACTGCTTTGGTCTATAATCATAATTATCAAGCCCGTAGGCATCATATATCAATATCTCTATCCATGGATAGCGTAACAGACCCAGTCTCTTGGATCATCAACTCGGCTAAACTCGAGGTGATCCTCAACCCGGCAAGACTGTTACCAATCATATATCTCATAATTACAATTTCTCATAGTGTAACAGACCCAGTCTCTTGGATCTCAATTCAGCTCAAAACGAAGAGATCCTCAACCCGGCAAGACTGTTACCTTTTTCATTTTATAGGCATGCCTCCAAACCCAGAACTCTGAAATCGAATAACACATTAGTTACACAATTCATTTATTATTTCATTATCAATCTCATCATCAATTAGGCAAACATGCCTTATCTCTTTCAATTGAATCATCATAGCCAATCACAATGGCTTCACATCTCATTTGAATCATCATTGCCAATCACAATGGCTTCACATCTCATTTGAATCATCATTGCCAATCACAATGGCTTCACATCATACACATCATCATTGATATATATATATACAACACCAATTACATTAACTACACGAACATGACATTATTCGAACATACATCATTAATTTCATTGCATATGTATCTTAAATTCATCGTCATATAAACAATATGTCTATTTATTTCATTTCAATCATTTCTCAAGACACATTAACATCATTCATTATTAAAACGTTTATCATAACAAATTACATTGTACGTACCTTTTTGAATGATCATCTCCTCTTTCGCGCTATTTAAGTCATAACACTAGTCACGTTATGCAAACAATATAATACATTACCATTCACAATACATAATATAACATTGTTCAATCTCAACAATGATGTTAGACAAATGATCTCTATTTTGATCCTTGACAACTCATATGGATGATCTATTTAACATGTATTTGAGAATCTTGTTACAAAAATTAAATTGCTTCAAATAAAGCAGAACAGAACACTTCTAGCGGTCGCGCCTCACCTGAATACGACCGCGCCATACAGTTACACGATGAAACCTTATCACAGTAGATTTCGCGGTCAGAAGTCCGACCTAAGTCGCGACCGCACTTCACAATCAAAAGATGAAACCCTATCACAGTAGGTTTCGCGGTCAGAAGTCCGACCTAAGTCGCGACCGCACATGACTAAATAGCGACCGCCCAAGACTAATAGCGACCGTCCCAAATTACGTTTCTCATACATAAACCCTAAATGTAGCCAAACTTCTTTTGGTTAACTTAAAACACATTGTACACAACATAACCTCATTCAAATGGACATAATCAACATCATTAGCAATTATTTTACATACTCATCACAACATTTTCATCACCAACATATAACAATCAAACCTTCAAACAACTTCAATTAGCAAGAGAAACAAGTGTGTACTTACCTTAAGCTCCACTTCTAAACACTTCCTTTTCCAAGACTTCTTCACTTCCCAAATCAATGACAATTCACTTCCTTCAAAACTTAATGCTTAAAAACACATCACAAACACACTTAATCAACCATCCATATCAACTCACCAATCCCAAACACAATTTCAAAAGAACAAAGGAAAATCAAGAGAAAGAACTTACCTAAGTTGTTGAATTCCACAAATCTTCAATTAAATCCTTTGATTCTCCCTTCAATTTGATGTTAGAATTAAACAAATCTCACTTTGCTCTCTCTTGTCTAAGGAGGAGCCAACCAACGTGGAGAAGAGAAGAAGAAGAAGAAGAAGGAAATGAAGAAAAGACAAAATATCACCTCTTTAAATCTCCACCAAGTGATTCAACAAGAGTAATTACCTAAACACCCTTATACCATTTGTCTTGATTACCATTCATTACATGCCCTTTATAGTAACTTCACACTTAACAAAATAAATATCTTCTTTCCTTGACTCTTCATTTTGACCAACTTATATGTTATATATATCATCATATACACAACATATACCATTCTCTCTAAACCCTAAATTCTTTCCCAAATCACATATACATAAACATTCTTTTCTCTATTTCTTTTCTCTTGTAATTTAACACATATATTCAATCCAATTATATAACAACAACAACAACATAATCACAACTTCTAGGGCATATATGAGGATATTACAATTCTCTCCCCCTTAAATAATTTCGTCCTCGAAATTATCAGTACCATAACAATTTATTCTTAACAAAATACTATCTTAACTCCTATATGGAGTTAATTATATGCTTAAGTTATTATATTATCAAATCACATAACTTCAACTCTTCCCTTTAGAATCAACCATCTTCTTTCAATTTCCATAATTCATCATTCTATATGTTTATACAATTGATTACTTCCTTGATCAAACATTCAAAAGATCTCATTACATTTCTTATTAATGACTTTATACAAGAATCAGCTCATTTATATAGTTCATCCAATCTTTATATTTAATATATATTGTTCCTTCATCTCTTTGTAATTACTCTCTTAACTTTAACCTTAAAAACCATTGGTTATATTTGTGCATTAATTATCCCATCATTACAATCACTGTCTAAATAGACACTTATTACTCTCAATAGATAACAAAATCCTGATTTTTCCATAAATGGAGTTATTTTTTTTAGCACGCTTTTCACTTAACTTACATATTAATACATTATCATGTAAATAACTATTTTCTTAACACAACTATACACAATAAATTTCAATAATGATTCATAATCTTAGCCAATTCTAGATCCATTGATCTATCTGTCACAATATATCCATATTCAAATCTTATTCAACTCCAACCAACAATTAATGTATTTGACTCATCATAAAATTTCATCATATTCATATATGTATATATATAACTTAATTTCATTAGGGCAACTTATATACAATTCCTGATCATTTCCGATCTATATTCAGTCAAATTATCATGATAACAAATTATTTCAAATTATCTTAATATAATTTCCACCAATTCTCATAAAAATTTTATATCATATTTACTACTAATAGTTCTTTCACTTAAACCTCAAGTTCATTCATTCATTCATTACATACCATAAACATATTCAGTATAACTTTCAATCATATTTATTTTGATTACCTTATTGTCATATCATCCCTAACTCAAAACATTTTCATAATTTCCTTTTTCTCTCTTAATCTTCACAGTTATAACCAAATTTTTAACAAAAAAATTGATAAAGTACAACTTTATCCATCATAACTTTCAACTATACTTTTCAAACAAAATTCAATCCCACCAGATCTGCATTACAATCATTATATCTAAGATCCAAATCTAGGGATAACAAATTAACCGATCAAATATACTAAACAAAACACATGGCTATAAAAGATTAATATTCAAGCCTAGAACTTTCAGATCAATACTGTTTTTTTTTTCTCATAATTTTATCCTCAATCTATACAAATACAAGGTTAAGATGTATTTCAAGAATTACACATTCCTTCTTTACATTTTTGCTATATCAGAAGTTAATACATTCTAACTCCGTTTCAAACCAATTTGCACTCGATTATATGATCTTTATCCACTTAATTCATGTTTCAACAATATTACTTTATACATATTCAATCATATGCAGCTGCTATACAATATTATTCATCACTTCATTTCTAATCCATTTACAATTTCTTATAATGTATAATTGCATAAAACTTTCCATATATGAATACTTTGGAACTCTAAATATCATATGATAATTAAGTTCACTGCTCACTATCACAAACTCCACTGTTCCATAATACTCAAGTCCATTCTATTTTCACTTCCATCACATCACTCATCTAGCTGTACCCAGTTCAAGTCCTAGTCTCTCTTAGGTCCACTAATACATACTACATCATTTCCATAACACTAATTCTATAATTATACCACATACAAATTCATAGGTCACATTCATGTCATAATTTCATTCACATTGAGAAACTCGGTTTACATATCATATAAATGTATATACTTAATTATATACTCTTGTTTTATTTTCCTTTTTCATACATTCACTAAAAATGTTCCTTTATAACTGTAACAACCGTCTTAGTCCACCTGCTAAACCATTCCTATCCGGAGAAACCATCAGGGCCTCAGAGCTGGGCTGCTACAGTACCAAACTGCCCTCACGGCCTTCCAACAGGATTCACTTATTCGAATTACACCCAAGACACATGAGTGCAAGTCGCCACTCTGGATCGAATACCTAACCTCCCCCTCAAGAGAGTCAGCGAGAATCATCCAGTACCATCTCTTCCAATATGATGCAAAGTATTTATTCATACAACACACATACATATATACTGACTATAATAGCACTTTATATCCATCTTAACCACATTCCCAATGTAACATTTCTTTCACTTTCATCTTTAAAAGCATTTAATATATTTCCATATCCATTTTTACCCTTTTCAATATAATGCCTTAAAATAGCTCATCCTCATTTGCTTATCCACTTCTCTTTTATACTTCAAGATAAATTCTTATACTATCAATCACTTTACTCAATTCATAATACTTTCATATGCCATATTAGTCATTTCATTTAGCTCATGTATTGCATACACATTAAACCATCAATATCCAAATAATCTTTATCAAATGCCACTAAAACTTTAACTTCTCAACTTACCACCTCACTTAAACTTCAATTTGCCAAACTCATCTTATATATTTATATATCACAAAGCAGTATTAAAACATCTACTTTTCACAATTATCAAGCTCACTTCAACAATTCAAATATCACCTATTACCACCATTACATTGAGCTTTCACAATATCCAAGCATCTCACATTTCTAACATTGAATTCACAATGTCCGTATTAAGGTAATAATACCAATGTATATTTTTACTTAACCCATATCATCTCTTTTTCCTTTAAACAAAATCTTAACTTTACATATCCATTAGTTTACCATTCAACATATATATATATCACTCACATATATATACATATGTACATTACATCCAATCATATACACATTGAGCCCAATAACCTTTATACGCTTTTCAAGTCTAGTCATTACAAATTTCAGTTTTCTTAAACTAACGTTGCTCAATCCAATTCTCACTATCAATCTTATCACGTGACCTAGCTTTGCACAAGTTCATCAATACAAGCGTAATCATTCTCAACATTAATAGACAAATAATTATATAGGTTACAAACATGCAATACTGTACGTACCTTACATTTTCAAGTGATCAACTCAATCTTTGATCACTAAAATATTACATTACATTATCACATTAAATTTACAATATTTGCATTAAAACAACAATGCAAACAACACCATTATATTTTCTTACATTAACCAATATTTTTATTTTATTTTAGTTTTCATATCATTTCTTTCTCTAGTTTTTACTTTCAAGTAAAAACCTCATTCAGACATTATCATCCCTCTCATAATTCAAATTTATCCCACATCACATAATGCCACATCTGAGACCAACCTAGGTGTCAATGCATATACATGTATTACAAATTACATTTCAAAACTCTTCTTTGTAATTCATTTTAAACATTTCAAAACTTTTTCTTTTTAATTTCACTTAGGCCGAGAATCTCGAACCTAAGCTCTGATACCAAAATAATTGTAACACCCCGATACCCTATATAAGTACTATACGTATACCTAGTATACATACAGTAAATATATAAAGTATAAGGATGTCACTTTTCGTTACCTTTTAAAAACCTGTAACAGAGTTCAAACCATAATACATTAATTTAAATAACATTTACAAAATCATTATCTTTATCAAAACTTCATTTATACATATAAATACTCTCTCGTCAGAAATACATGATAATTAAAATTTTATACATGTATGCATTACCCTCTAGTTGGTCTCGACAAACTTTACTCTTCTTGTGGCATAATAAAAGACTTCATATCTTCCATCTATAAACCTGCGCGAATAAACACCCGCGCTAAGCCCGAGAGCTTAGTAGTCCAACTATAAAGATATAAACATATAGTATAGAAGTATTGACATATAATGATACATCAATTCAATATATAATTAGTTCTTATCATATCTTCTTTTCTTTTTAATTTCATCTTTAATATATCATAGCTAATTTCATATATGATGTACATATATACATAATATTATCACCAACCCCAATGCATCACCAATACTCAAAACCAATATATTAATACCCCTACATTATATATATACCATACCAATCATTATTTCAATACACACTTTACCTATCCTACCACTCATTATTGCAATACACACATTACACATCATATCACTCATTATTGCAATACACAAATTACATATCATACAAATCATAAATCACAATTCATTTACATATTACACTTAATAACATTATATTATTCACAATTCACCAAGCATAATTCAGTATTAATACTCACAATCAATATTTCAATACTTGCATTTCACATTGACAATAAAGACAGACTCGGGCCCAAAACACTAATATGTTATTCAAAGTTCAGAGTTAATTCTTTGGTCTATAATCATAATTATCAAGCCCGTAGGCATCATATATCAATATCTCTATCCATGGATAGCGTAACAGACCCAGTCTCTTGGATCATCAACTCGGCTAAACTCGAGGTGATCCTCAACCCGGCAAGACTGTTACCAATCATATATCTCATAATTACAATTTCTCATAGTGTAACAGACCCAGTCTCTTGGATCTCAATTCAGCTCAAAACGAAGAGATCCTCAACCCGGCAAGACTGTTACCTTTTTCATTTTATAGGCATGCCTCCAAACCCAGAACTCTGAAATCGAATAACACATTAGTTACACAATTCATTTATTATTTCATTATCAATCTCATCATCAATTAGGCAAACATGCCTTATCTCTTTCAATTGAATTATCATAGCCAATCACAATGGCTTCACATCTCATTTGAATCATCATTGCCAATCACAATGGCTTCACATCTCATTTGAATCATCATTGCCAATCACAATGGCTTCACATCATACACATCATCATTGATATATATATATATACAACACCAATTACATTAACTACACGAACATGACATTATTCGAACATACATCATTAATTTCATTGCATATGTATCTTAAATTCATCGTCATATAAACAATATGTCTATTTATTTCATTTCAATCATTTCTCAAGACACATTAACATCATTCATTATTAAAACGTTTATCATAACAAATTACATTGTACGTACCTTTTTGAATGATCATCGCCTCTTTCGCGCTATTTAAGTCATAACACTAGTCACGTTATGCAAACAATATAATACATTACCATTCACAATACATAATATAACATTGTTCAATCTCAACAATGATGTTAGACAAATGATCTCTATTTTGATCCTTGACAACTCATATGGATGATCTATTTAACATGTATTTGAGAATCTTGTTACAAAAATTAAATTGCTTCAAATAAAGCAGAACAGAACACTTCTAGCGGTCGCGCCTCACCTGAATACGACCGCGCCATACAGTTACACGATGAAACCTTATCACAGTAGATTTCGCGGTCAGAAGTCCGACCTAAGTCGCGACCGCACTTCACAATCAAAAGATGAAACCCTATCACAGTAGGTTTCACGGTCAGAAGTCCGACCTAAGTCGCGACCGCACATGACTAAATAGCGACCGCCCAAGACTAATAGCGACCGTCCCAAATTACGTTTCTCATACATAAACCCTAAATGTAGCCAAACTTCTTTTGGTTAACTTAAAACACATTGTACACAACATAACCTCATTCAAATGGACATAATCAACATCATTAGCAATTATTTTACATACTCATCACAACATTTTCATCACCAACATATAACAATCAAACCTTCAAACAACTTCAATTAGCAAGAGAAACAAGTGTGTACTTACCTTAAGCTCCACTTCTAAACACTTCCTTTTCCAAGACTTCTTCACTTCCCAAATCAATGACAATTCACTTCCTTCAAAACTTAATGCTTAAAAACACATCACAAACACACTTAATCAACCATCCATATCAACTCACCAATCCCAAACACAATTTCAAAAGAACAAAGGAAAATCAAGAGAAAGAACTTACCTAAGTTGTTGAATTCCACAAATCTTCAATTAAATCCTTTGATTCTCCCTTCAATTTGATGTTAGAATTAAACAAATCTCACTTTGCTCTCTCTTGTCTAAGGAGGAGCCAACCAACGTGGAGAAGAGAAGAAGAAGAAGAAGAAGGAAATGAAGAAAAGACAAAATATCACCTCTTTAAATCTCCACCAAGTGATTCAACAAGAGTAATTACCTAAACACCCTTATACCATTTGTCTTGATTACCATTCATTACATGCCCTTTATAGTAACTTCACACTTAACAAAATAAATATCTTCTTTCCTTGACTCTTCATTTTGACCAACTTATATGTTATATATATCATCATATACACAACATATACCATTCTCTCTAAACCCTAAATTCTTTCCCAAATCACATATACATAAACATTCTTTTCTCTATTTCTTTTCTCTTGTAATTTAACACATATATTCAATCCAATTATATAACAACAATAACAACATAATCACAACTTCTAGGGCATATATGAGGATATTACACTTATCCTTTGCTACTATAATACCAAAAAGCAATCCCCAAAGCTCAGCTTTAAAGGAGCTGCAAATGCCAACTCTATGAACATAACTAATATGCCAATCTCCATTAGAGTCTCTTATGATACCACCTGCTCTTGCCATACTAGAGGGCCTCTTAACTGATCCATCCGAATTAAGCTTGTACTAACCCAAACAAGGTCTATCCCACCTTGAAAGCTCAGTTTACTTATAAGGCGACACAGACGCAAAATCCTCCACTCTCCAAGCATGCAGATTATCTTGGATAATATTACTAAGATACCCAATAGGGTTATATGGATCCCTAAAATCCTTATAAAAAAATATAAGCATCACGCCACTTCAAAAGCTGCCATAACACCAAAGCAAATTTAACCAGCCAATCATCACCTCTGTTATCCTTATGAATCTTAATACACCAGGCTATCCAATTCTCCTCAGGTTGGAGAAAAAAAGCTAAAGCAACCCCTCCTTGGACAAAAGCATTCCAAACTATCTTATTAAAATTGCATACCCTCAGAGCATGTGTGATCGATTCCTCAAACTGCTTACATCGAGGGCACAATGCCAAGGAGACTAAGTGCCTCCTAACTCTCTCCTTATTAGTTAAAGTACGTCCTTTATAGCACAGCCAGAGGAGAGTCTAAACCCAATGTGGAACTTTGCACTTCCAAATAATACTATATACGTAGTAAAAAAATGTATGCTAGTGTTTAGATCATTTTTGTACTTGTTTTTAGTATGGTTTTTATGTGTTTTTAGTTAATGTTTTGATTGATTTTTGTTTTAAGTTTGTTTAAAGTGTTTATTTTAGGTTTAGGTGCAAAAACACCCTTGGAAGATCAAAATAGTGCAAGAAAGGCATGAACCAAGCAAGATATGGCCAAGCCAAATCAAGCTTGGCCGTGTCCCTCAAATAATGAAGTTGGCAGAGCTTGACATGGCCAAGCCACTGGCCGTGTTTCACCTAAAGAGCGAAACCAAAGACCAAAGCAAAGAAAGAGCAAAATAGAAGCAGAAGCAAACACACTCATGTGACACGGCCAAGCTTGTGGCCGTGTCACATGAGACACGGCCAAGCCACTCTTGGCTTGGCCATGTCACCTCCTTGAGACCAAAAGAAAAGAAAGTAAAAAAAGAAAGAAAAGAAAGGAGCAGTGAGGGACACGACCAGCAAGCTTGGCCGTGTCCCAAGGAAAATCAAGAGACACGGCCAAGCCACTCTTGGCTTGGCCGTGTCACCCTTAACCTATATAAATCCTTTTGCTTAAAAGAGAAAAGAGGGGAGAGAGGAGAACGGCTAGGGTTTACAAAGGAGAGAAAAGAAAAGAGAAGGAGGGGGCAAACACAATTTGGGATGAGGAGAGAGTGACACTCTCCTTGTCCCTTCATCTTCATCCTCCATCTTCATCTTCTCCATCTTCCGTTGACAAGTTCTTTGAGGTTCTTTGGGATAAGTTGGGTTAACAAGCTCTTGAAGGTTGAAGAAGCTTCATTGAAAGGATTGGTGACTTGAGAAAGCTCCATTCTATCTTCCAAAGGCACAATCAATTGAAGGGTTGGTGACTTGAGAAAGCTCCATTCCATATTGCAAAGGGGAATCAACCATTGAAGAGGGCTTGAGTTCTTTATCAAACATCAAAGTGGAGCTAGGAGGAAGACTAGCAATCCTACTCTTGGCATCTTCACAAGGGGTTTTTCTATTCTCTCTTTTAATTCATTTCAATATTGTTTTTGTTATATTAAGAGAATTGATATTTGCAAATGAACAATTTGTATTTGATTTATATTGAGTTGAATGAATGTTTTAAATTGATGATGTTGAGCTAAATACCCATGCCTAGGGTTTGTAGTATATTTGATTGAATGCTTTGATTTGATATTTCCATTGATGTACCTTGTTGTTGGTTGATTGCATTGGATTGTATGCTAGGTTGATAGATTAGCTACCTATTGATCTCTAGATATTGAATGAAGGAACGAGAGGTGAAATTCGATATCAGAATTATGCAATCGACTACCCTATGAATGAATTAGAAATATAAGTTCTAGGGTTTATTAATTTGCAAATGTAAAAGAATTGGTCATTGTTAATTCATGAATGTGAGAACTAATGGATTGGTAATTGACTAATTAACCTTAAGGAACAAATTAATTACAAGGTTATGTTAATGGATAATTGAGAATTGAGCTTTGATTGAATGGACCTATACCCCTAGGCACCTTCCCAAGAATCGGTTTGATCTTGTACAACCTTCACACACATCAACCCTACGCACGTTAATCTAAGGTTTAAATTGTTCTTTTACAATTCCAAACAACAAACTCTCTCTTTTAAATTACTTGCTAATCAAGCTATTACGAACTACATGTAATATCCCAAAATGTGCCCTAGAAGTTTTGATATAATTGTTGTTCTATTTTGGATTAAGTGTATATGTTAATTAGAAAGAGAAAAGAATTTAAGAGAGAGTGTATATGTTGTATATATGTGAATATATATAACATATATACAAGTCAAAATGTGATGGTCAAAGGAAGAAGATATTTAATTTGTTATTTATGAAATTACTAAAAAGGGCAATAAGTGAAAGAGAATTATAATAACTAGAAGAGGGTATTTAAGTAATTTTCTTTTTAGATTGCTTGGTGGAGGTTTAAAGAGAAGAAAAGTTTGACTTGGTCTCTAATTAGCCTTTCTTTTCTCTTCTTTTCTTTTGTTGGCCGGCCATCCAAAGCAAGAGAGCAAGAGTGAGTTTTGTTTGTTCCAAGCTCAAATTGAAGGAAGATTCAAGTGATTAAGTTGGAATTTGTGAAGTTTCATCAACTTTGGTAAGCTCTCTCTTGATTTCTTTTGTTGTATTTGAAGTTGTGTATGAGTTTAATTGTTGATATTTGAAAGTAGGGTTGTGTTGATTATAGTATGTTGGAGTGTGTTTGATTTAATTGATTGTGGTGTTTGATTTAATTGATTGTGGTTTTGGAAAAGTAAAAGTGATGTTGGTTTTAGGGTTTTGAAGTGGTAAGTGATGTTAAACTTGAGTTTGAGCAATTATTTTCATAGATCTTCATGTTGTTTGGGTTTAATGGAGTTAGAAGCATAGAATACATGAATTTGATGGGAAACAGAAGCATCTTGGATGCCACGCCCGTGGCCGTTGGCTGCCACGACCCTGGCCATTTGAAGCCATTGCCGTGGAGGTTTGGAGCAAGGGAGGCAGAACCATTTTCTAACCCATGCCCGTGGGGGTTGGGAGGCCACGGCCGTGGGCCCTAGTTAGTGGTGTTGATTTGTATTTTGTGATCTAAAGGTCTAATATAAGGTTAATAAGTGAAATATTGGATTGGAATTGATGTATTTTATCACTTTTGGATTAGGTCTTGAAGGAGTTGAATTGCCTTAATTCAAGTGGTGAAGAATTGTTGGAAGAGGAAGTGTATAGATTTGTATGAGTTGTGATTGAGGTAAGTACAAACTATATTATTGCATACATTCATATGATGTTGAGACTTATCACACATTTGATTGTAAATGTGTTAAGAAATCTAATGCATTGTTGATGCATATTAATAATGTTATGTTTGGTAAAATGTGAATGTTGTGATGAGCATGTAAAATGTATGTTAATGCAATTGGTTGTGTACACTTGAATAATGAATTGAGGTATAATGAAATGTAAAACCAATGTGGTTGGTTATAATGATGTAAATAAGATGATTGAAGCATGTTTGCCTATATGATGATGAAATGAAATATGAGATATGAAATGTGAAAGATGTGATGTTATGATGAAATATAAAATATGAAAGATGTGATGTTATAATGAAATATGAAATGTGAATTGAGATATAATGAAATGTGAAGCCATAGTTGTTGGCTATGACAATGCAAATGAAATAATTGAGGCATAATTGCCTAGTTGATTGTGGAATATGAAATGAGAAATGAAATGAAAAGAGTTTAATAAAGAAATAAATAAAATGATTGTGTGCCTAATATGTTAATTCAATTTTTAGAGTTCTGGGTTTGGCGGCATGCCTATGAATCACTGGATAGGTGAAATGACCGGGTCGTAAGCCGATTCCAGTTGAAAAATGTGAAATGTGATGTTTTTTGGGTGAAATGACCGGGTCGTAAACCTCAAAAACAAATTATTGAAACTAGATTGAGTGAATGTATTGATGATTATGATTATAGACCAAAGCAGTAACTCTGAACTTTGAATAACATATTAGATTCTTTTTGGGCCCATGCTTGTGTTTGTTTAATTGCGATTCTTGAAAAGTGAAACAAATGAATATTGAGATACATGTTTGTCTTTGTTTGAATATGAATTATGGAGTGAGATATAATGTTATAAGATAATTATAATACATAAGCAATTTATTGGAAATAAATGTGGAACTTGTGATCATTATTTCATAAATATTGTGATAAGTTATTGATGAATGTAGGGTTTGAAATATAGTATTCATTTGAATTGTTTTTAAAACTTGATTGTGTGACATTAACATGGCATTGAAGCATAATAGTATTGTAGTTTGTACCACTAAGCCGTTGGCTTAGCGCGAGTGTGATTCATCGCGCATGTGACAGGGAAGAACCGGAGTGTTCCTCTAGGCCGAGTAGAGTCTAGATCTTGAAGTGTTGATAGGGGAGCTTAAAGATCAAAGACATACTGCCAAACATGTATATATTTTCTATTTTGTAAAACCTGAGTTTTGATGTATATGTATTTGTAAATAGTTGTTATATTTTCCGCTGTGTTTTGTATAAACATTTTGGTCTATGGTGTTTTATAAATTTTTTTTAAATGTTTTAAAATTGTTATTATTTTTTTTAGGGATGGTTTGTGTGTTTTGTAAACCGTGGCATTTCTATATTCAGTATACGTATATTACGATCGTATAAGCATGCTGTGTACGTATACGGGGTATAGGGGTGTTACACTACACCTTCTTAGGGAAACGACCTTGGGGCGATCACCTTTGCTACAGCTACCTCGTATACTTGCGAGTGACGCTTGTAGTAGAACTTAATTCGAGCGCAACAGCTAGCGTCAACAATAATAAGCTCATAAGCTGACCTAGCAGAGAAGATACCTTTTCTATCATTACCCCAAACCATGCAATCTTGAAACTCAACATTCTTGATAACTACTACCCCTTGCCAATTATTATTATCATCCACCAGATCCTTCACCATAAAATTCAACTACTAAGGCGGAGGATCCTTCTTCAAAATAGCAAGGAAAGGAACCTCTAGAAGCCATTTGTCATCCCAGAAAGAGATTGAGTCGCCATTACCTACATTCCATTTAAGCCCTTTCTTAAAATCATTGATCACAGGTAGAATGCTCCACCATAGTGTGAGGCCTCGCCTGAGCAACGGTCCCCCGACCACAATGAGGGAGCCAAGAAATACCTTTTTGAAGGCTTGGACTCACACGACACCGCAGCGTATGGTCTCCAATCGGTTCAATAAGTGCGGGTTTAAATCATCTTTTATTTTGAAGAGAAGACTCATTTTATTTTGAAAAATATTGGTGGTCTTTATTTTGAAAAGTTGAAATTGGAGAGTCGCCACCTTTATTTTTAGGAGAAAAATTAAGGAAAATCTATTTTATTTGACTCCATTTAAAAAAAAATGAATTTTACCCAAAAAGGACACGAGTCCGAAACCAAGCATGATGGGTCCCGAGCTAAGTTTCTAAACCAAAATTTTAAAGAAAATAATTCTTTTATTTCCTTTTGATTGATTCTCTATTTCCTTTAAATGATTTTTTAAAAAAATGAATTCATTTTTCATGAATATTGCCTCAATAATTATGAATGACAGTGTATATTAATGCATGAGTTGTGAAAGATATGACATCCACATTTACAACATCAAATAATATGTAAAAAAATTATTACAATACCCCAAGAATGGCAATTCCAAGGGAGCTTCAACTCTAGCCCTTATAGAAGCTAGGTTAAGCATAAATCCACAACTAAAATTGTCAACTCAAAAAGAAAGACAAAATATGAGAAAAATAATTACGACAGCAAAAGCATTCCCTTTGCAAGGTCTCACCAAAACTTGCAAAGAGGCCACACAAATTAAAGACAATAAAAGAAAATTAAAGAATAGATAAAAGAAAAAAGAATGATCCAAATTAGGGAACCGTTGGTTGTTAAAATTTGGGCTTGCCACTCGGAATGATATTCCGAGTATGCCTACTTATCCCGTTTGAATGGGAATAAGAGCCATAAGTAGTTTGTATCTTTGTATGCAAAGGATTTTTGTTTGATTAATAAATTTTATTATTGATTGATTACCTAATTGAAAAACAAAAGATTGAGTAAGTATATGTTACCTTGGGCAAATGGCTTTTTTTGATAAAAGGTTGAAGAGTCTTGCCACTTCGAAGCTCCACTTGAGCGAAAAATAAATAGAAATTGATTAATGATAACAAAAAAAAATTCTTAATTTAGTGTCAGAAAGAAAATTTAAGCAAAGTTTCGCGGTCAAAAAATCTGATCCTTAAACAAGAGGGGTGGAATCCTATTTATAGGAGTCCAAAATTTGGATTGGGCCGCACTCACTACGGCTCGTATGCAACTCGTGCGACCTGCCACACATAGCGTGGCCCACTGCAACAAGCGTGACAGTTGCTGGGCGTGCGGCTACGCAGTGCAAGCTGCGGCAAGGCCGCTGTAGACCCTTAATTTTTGACCCATTCAAATCCGATAGTCTAAAATAATTTTTATGGTATTTTATTTATTTTAATAATATTTTAATTACTAATAATATTTCATAGTTATTTTTAATAAAAATAAGGAAATATGGTAAAATGTCCCAATTTCGCAGCAAATGGCATCTGGAGGCGAATTGGCCCGCTGTGCCCATTTTTGCCAGCGCAATTTCTGCCAGCACAGCCCACGGGCCCTACAGCTCGTGCGCTGCCGATTTTTTTGACCAAAACTTATTTTATCCAGTTTCCTAAACAATTCATATTTCCTTATTAAAATAGGATTGAGACTCTTTATTTTCCTATAAATACCACATTAAAACAATAACAAAGGGGGGAAAAAGGAAAGGCAGAGAGCGACAATTGAGAGGAAAAAAAAAAGAAGGCAGCAACAACGAACACTCATCAAATAATCAATCCATTAAAGGCAGAAATACTACCTTTGTTATTGTTCATCTAGAAAACAATTTGGAGGAACATTCAATGTAGGTTTTGTGTCTTAATCTTAAATTTGCTTAAACATTCAATTGTTATATCATTTTTTTGTTCCTACTGTTTTTCGTTTATTTTTTTTATCACTTTGATTCAATAGTATAAATTGATAAATCCTAATTTGCTTTCCAATTTTCCAAAACCTTAAATCATTTTATTAATTGATAAATCCTAATCTGCTTTCCAATTTTCCAAAACCTTAAATCGTTTTATTAATTCCCAAAACCCTTTTCTGCTTTCCAATTTTCCAAAACCTTAAATCGTTTTATTAATTCCCAAAATCCTAATTGTTTTCTTAATTTTCCAAAACCCTAAACTTTTTCTAAATTCTGAACCTAAATTTGTAAAATCTATATCCAAAATTCAAAACACCAAAGCCCTTATCAAATTCTAAATTGTCAAGATCCTTTAATTCCAGAAACTCCACTTGCTTAATTCCCAAACTTAGGCCCAAACCCTAATTCCAATAACTTAATTCCTAAACCCTAGTTTCATAGAACCTTAAAATTTCTTAAACCCTAAATTTTATAATCCCAGCAACCTCAAAAAAAACCCTAAACCCTAAATAATGAAACCTCAATTTAAATCCTAGTTTCAAAAGCCCTAATTCCAAAAACCCTATTCTAAGATGCAAATTCTAAATTTATATATTTATTAAATTCTAAATTTATATATTTATTAATTTATTTAATTTTAGATTTGATTATATAGTTTATTATATGTTCTGATGGTTGATTTATTTAATTTCAATCCTTGATTTATTTAATTTGTCATGGATGGATATTCTCTTTCTTATATAGTTATTATTTGGTTGTTTTAGTATTAAAAGTTTAAGAGGTATGTTTCCATTTTGTGGGTACCTCATTAGTTAAATATCATGTAATTTAAATTGCTTTTATATTTTAGACCAATGTAAAGGACATGTTTCTACCTTTTGGTGGGTGTCCTATTAGTTTAGACATGGATGATTTAAGGACATGTTTCCATCCTCGGATGGGTGTCCATTTATTTATTTTTCTTGAACATTGCTTTGATTTTAATATAATGATGCTTTATTTTAATTGTTGCATGTAATATGGATAATATTATTATATTTAAGAATTTTATAATATTAAGACAAGTAAAGGAGGCCGGTTCCAATGAACTGGGCATTGTGGGGGTGCTGGGCCATTTTTCACCTTCCCCACACGTACCTAACTTTCCGAACCCATTAGGGGGTTGGGGATTCCTTAGGAATCGAGTCATCCACCCCTTTCTTTTTCCCGACCCGTCTGGGTGGCAACTCTATTTTCTTCTGACTTAGGTCTGTGTTCTCCAAGGCCCCGAGCCTAAACAGTGCCGAAGTTGCAAGAACCATTCCACCAGGAGTGGGGGCAAAAATTCCCGCTCACAGTGGCGACTCCACTGGGAATAAGAGAAGTTGATTCCGTTGGTCTTTATATTATTCTATTCTTTCTTATAATTATATTATCCATTACATCATATTAGATTGCATCGTGTACGTGAGTTAGGATGCCCGTGTTACCCGTGTTGTGTTGTGTAAGGGATACCATACTTTCACTCAAGGTATGGAGATCGAGCATGACATAACTACTCATAGCCTCGTACCATTTGGTATATACTTGCTATGGGAACCTAAGCCTTTTAACCTAAAGACTAAAGCTCATGTAATTGGCCTAGTTACTTTCCGTAGGTTTTACCCCAAATGCATGTTGTTTGACTATGGTTAATTTATCTTGGCTTAAATCATGGCTTATTTGGTTTGTTCTTTTTCTAATATGACTGTAGACCCTTAATTTTTGACCCAATCCGGTCCAATATGTTTTATTTAGTCTAAAATGATTTTTGTTGTCTAATTGGTCCAGAATAATTTTTATTAAATAATCTTTGCTTTAGCATCTAATTTTTTTAATAAAAAATAGAAATAAACAAATAAAAATCAAAAAATAAAAATAAAAATAAAAATCATAGTCGGAAAAATCGGCTACGAAAAAATTATCTCGCGGGCCTGTGGGCATTTCGCCCGTAGGAAATTCCTGCAGGCTAAATCACTGTGCTATTTCGCACGCAGAAATTTTTTGTCTGCGAAATAGCTTACGGACCCGCTCCGGGCGCGCTGCCGCAGATTTCTGGGCAGAATTTTTTTCGGCCGCGCAAATTTTTCGACGCAAAATTTTTGAAACCTAATCCTATTAGGTTTTGGTTTCTTTTTTTTTTATTAATATTACCTACCTTAACTAATTAGGAATAAACAACCTCAAATCACTATAAATAAGGACCAAAGACAATTAAAAAAGGGGAGGCAAAAATCCAAGAGTAGTTTGGAAAATTTGAAACCAAATCAAGGAAGGAAAAGAAGAAATTCAATTCAACTCTTTTCTAGAACAACATCATCACGATTTAGAGGATTCAAAGGTAAAAAAAGCTTGTCTTTGGAGCTAGTTCATCCAAGAAGAATTGTTTTTGGAGAAATCATCAAAAGAAGGTATGTGTTAATTAATTTTCATTAATTGTTTTTTTTACACAGTAGCAAATCTGTGAAATCAAAATTAAAAACCTTTGAACTTTAATTTAGTTTTTCTAAAGCAAAAAAAAAAAAAAACCTTATTTCATTGGTTTATCTTCCAAAAGGCTTAAATGTAATATCCCAAAGTATACCCTAAAAGTTTTGGAATAATTGTTGTTGTATTTGGATTTAATATATGTGTTTAATTGGAACGAGGGAAGAAGTGAAGAGAGCGTATATGTTGTATATATGGAAATATATACAACATATACACAAGACAAAGTGTGGAAGTCAAAGAAGATATTTTATTTTTATTATTAATGGAATTAATTAATAAGGAAATTTAAAATGAATGGAAGAGAATTAATTGGATTATTTTATTGTATTTTGCTTGGTGGAGAGGATTTTGAGGAGAGAGAAGGTTGAGTGTTTAACTTGGTTTTCTTTGTTTTCCTTCTTTCTTTCTTTCTTTCTTTCTTTATTCCTTGTTCATGTATCTTCTTCTTCTTCTTCTTCTTCTCCTTTTTTGTGTTGGCCGGCAGCTCCATAGCAAGAGAGCAAGAGAGCAAGAGAGAGATTTGATCTTCCAAACTCAAGATTGAAGGAAGTTTTCAAGTGATAAAGTTGGAAGTTTAAGAGTTTCTTCAACCTTGGTAAGTTCTCCACTTGATTCTTTGATTTTCTTTGAGTTTGTGAGTTGAGGTTGTGGTTGATATGTGTTTGTTTGATTGTGTGTGTTTGAGAGTGTTTGGTTTAATTGATTTTGATGTTGGTGTTGGATTGGAAAGAAGGAATTAGGTTTGGTGTTGGAAGAGTAAGAGTTGTGTGTATGTGATGGTTGTAAAGTGGTGTTTGATGTATGTTTTGAGCTGTTTTGGTGTTTTTGCAAGTTATTATGGTTTATGGGTGTGTTTAGTTAAGTTTGTTTGAAGTGGATAATGGTGGTAGAAAGTGGTTTGTTGGATGTAGTGTTGATGTTGCCGGAATCTGGATTTTTGGCCTGACACGCCCAGGAGCACGGCTAGGTTGTTAGGCGTGTCGTTGGTTCTGTTTCCTGGATGGGTGACACAAGCAGTGACACGCTCATGTCACTGAGCGTGTCATAGCTACTGTGTTGAGGGAGGATTGGCACGGCCATGAGCACACCCGTGTTGTTGGACGTGTCAATGCTTCTGTGAGACAGAATGTATTACACGTCCCGTGACACGCCCGTGGTTCTGAGCGTGTCAAAGCTTCTGTGTTGTGAGTTTAGGGCATGGTCAGGGACACGCCCGTGTTGTTGAGCGTGTCATGTGTAGAGTTTGCCCTAGTTGGTTCTTAGTCTTATTATCTCATGTGTATTTCTAAGTGAGTGTATATTATTTCTTTTGGAATTAGGTTGTGAAGAGGTTGAGCTGACCTAACCTAAGTGTGAAGGAATCTTGGATGAGGAAGTGTATAGATTGGTGTGAGTTGGTTTTGAGGTAAGTACAAACTACATGGTTCCATACACTTTCATGATTTTGATACTTAATACATATTTGGTTGTAAATGTGTTAAGTGATCTATTGTATTGTTGATATATTTGATAAATGTTTTGATTTGTATAATGTGAATGATATGATAAGCCTTCAATATGTATGTTAATGTAATTGTTTATGTACACTTGAATGATGAATTGAGTTAATGTGATATGAGACATGATGAGAAATGAAACCCTTGTTGTTGGCTATGATAGTGCAAATGAAATAATTGGGGCATGGTTGCCTATTTGATTATGGAATATGAAATGAGAAATGAATTGAGAAAGAGATTGATAAAGAGATAAATGAAATAATTGTGTGATTAATATGTTATTCAATTTTCAGAGTTCAGAGTTTGGCGGCATGCCTATGAATCACTGGATAGGTGAAAAGACCGGGTCGTAAGCCGATTCCAGTTGAAAAATGTGAAATATGTGAAATATGATGTTTTTGGGGTGAAAAGACTGGGTCGTAAGCCTCAAAAACAGTAACAGTCTAGCCGGGTTGAGGATCTCCTCGAGTTTAGCCGGGTTGAGGTCCAAAAGACTGGGTCTGTTACACTATCCATGGATAGAGATATATATATATATATTGCCTACGAGCTTGATGATTGTGATTATAGACCAAAGCAGTAACTCTGAATTTTGAATAACATATTAGTGTCTTTTGGGCCCATGCTTGTCTTTGTTTAAATGTGATTTATAAATGGTGAATCAAATGAATAATGGGATTCAATGTAAGACTTTGAAATGTGATATTCTTATGTATTGTTTATAATGTTTGAACATATGATATTGGCATTACATTGAAACATATTATCATTGTGGTTTGTACCACTAAGCCTATGGCTTAGCGCGATTGTGGTTCATCGCGCAGGTGACAGAGTAGAACCGGAGAGTTCCTCTAGGCCAAGTCAAGTTTAGATTCTAAAGTGTGGATAGTGAGCTTAAAGATCAAAGACTGACTGCCAAATATGTATAAACTTTATGTTTTGTAAAATTTGTTTTTGATGTAATTGTATTTGTAAATATAACTATATTTTCCGCTGCGTATTAAATGAAGGTTGTATTTATTGTGTTTAAGTTTATGTATATTTTTGTAAAAAGAAAATGAGTCGTTTGTTTAGTAAACCGTGGCATTTCTATATTCAGTATACATATATTACGATCGTATTAGCATGCTGTGTATGTATACGGGGTATAGGGGTGTTACAATTGTTTTGGTATCAGAGCCTAGGTTTGAGATTCCAACCTAGGTTAATTGTAAGAAAAAGAAAATTTTGATTTTTAAAATGTGATTTTTGAATAAGATACATGTTTTGGTATTGGCAGTCTCTAATCTTTAATGAGGTATATTCTGCTGTGTTTGCAGATATAGGTAGTGATGGCGTCTCAGTCACGTCAGTCGGTAGAAGGTAGTGCTGAGAGTGTAGCTCCTGAAGAGGGTAGAGATGGAGCTAGGGTTGATAGAGTTAGTGAGGCCCCTGCTCCTGTGCCAGGGAGATCAGCTGCTGATGAGGTTCAGCCGAGTTGGTTACGGCATATGGTAGAATTGTTAAGGAGAGCTCCCGTACAGCAGCCACCACCGCCACCATAGCCTCAAGTGCCGGTGAGACATTATGATAAATTGAGGAAGTATGGAGCTGAGGATTTCTTGGGTACTACAGATCCTGCAATAGCTGAGCGGTGGTTGGATAGAGTGCAGAGGGTATTTATCCAGTTGCAAGCTATGCCTGATGAGAAATTTGATTATGCTAGATCCCTTCTTCAGAAAGATGCTTATGATTGGTGGAAGACGGTTCCTCATGCCATGGATGATCCACCTACATTATCTTATAATGATTTTCTGAGGGAGTTTGGGCAGAAATATACTCCGAGGGAGTATAAAGATGTTAAGAAAATGGAATTTCTGAATATGAGACAAGATAACCGGACAGTGACAGAGTATGAGATAGAGTTCATCCGGTTGAGTCACTATGCCGATGGGATTATTTCCGATGAGATTGATCGGTGCAGGAGGTTTGAGGAGGGGTTGAGGCCCTTTATTATGTGCATTGTTGCTGGTTCTCGATACCAGGATTTTTCTCAATTGGTTGCAGCAGCCAGAAGTGTTGAGAGAGCATAGGGCATAGCAGCAGCTGCTACCGAGGAAGAGACCAGAGTTAGGAGACCCCAGTTTGAGGCAGGGTCTTCATCTATGAAGAGAGGTAGGGGAAGTTTTATTCCAAGAGTCAGTAGAAGCCAGAGGCAGTCTGGTAGGTCAGTTCAATATCAGAGACAGAGACCGAGACCTACAGTTTCTGTAGCTAGTGCTCCGACTCCAGTGGTTCAGAGATCTACTCCACCTGTATGTGCCCATTGTGGTAGGATACATGGGGGTGTTTGTTGGAAGATTGGTAGATCAGCTGTGTGTTTCAGATGTGGATCGCCTAACCATTTCATTAGAGAGTGTCCTGAGGCACATGATGATAGACAAACTGATACTGCAGCTTCTCGACCCAGTGTCAGCAGAGGTGGTCGAGGGGGCAAAAGTTTCAATAGAGGTGGTAGACCTGGGTTTAGTCAGAGAGGAGGATCTTCATCCAGAGGCAGTAGGCCAGATGAGGCCGGATCTTCTCAGAGAGTATATGTGATGCAGAGGCAGCCGGATGCTTCAGCAGTTATAGCGGGTACATTTTTTTTATTTGATACTTCAGTTCTTGCTTTGATTGATCCAAGATCCACTCATTCATACATAAGTGCATCTATCTTGCCTGTGTCTGAGTTGCATTTAGAATCCTTAGAATTTGATGTGTTGGTGACAAATCCTTTAGGGCATAGTGTGGTAGTTAGCAAGGTGCATCGGGATAGTGCAGTTCTGGTGCAAGGAGAGGAATTTTTGGGAGATTTGATTGAAATGCCTTTTAAGGAGTATGATTTGATCTTAGGCATGGATTGGTTGTCTAAGCATGGAGCTGTGGTAGATTGTCAAAAGAAGTGTGTTACTTTGAGAACCGGTGATGGTAGAAGTGTGATAGTGTCTAGTGAGCAGAGACAACTTGCATCCTTGTTTGTTTCAGCTGTTACAGCTAGGAAGTTGATTAAAAAAGGGTGTGATGCTTATCTTGCTCATGTTGTGGATACCAGAGTAGTGGGTTCTCAACTTAATAGTATACCCACAGTTGCAGAATTTCCAGATGTGTTTCCTAAGGAGTTGCCAGGGTTACCTCCTGAGAGAGAGGTGGAGTTTGGTATTGAATTGTTGCCTGGTACCACTCCCATCTCTATTACTCCTTATCGAATGGCACCTGCTGAGTTGAGAGAGTTGAAGGTACAGTTGCAAGAGTTGTTGGATAAAGGGTTTGTTCGCCCTAGTGTTTCTCCATGGGGAGCTCCTGTTTTGTTTGTGAAGAAAAAGGATGGTACTTTGAGATTGTGCATAGATTATAGGCAATTGAACAAAGTGACTATTAAGAATAAGTATCCTTTGCCTCGGATAGATGATCTCTTTGATCAATTGAAGGGAGCAGCAGTGTTTTCCAAGATTGATTTGAGATCAGGGTACCATCAGTTGAGAGTCAGAGCTGAAGATGTTTCTAAGATAGCTTTTCGCACAAGGTATGGGCATTATGAGTTTTTAGTGATGCCTTTTGGATTGACGAATGCACCTGCAGCTTTCATGGATTTGATGAATAGAGTGTTTAGGTCATATCTGGATCAGTTTGTTGTGGTCTTCATTGATGATATTTTGGTGTATTCGTGTAATGAAGAGGAGCATGACAAGCATTTGCGGATTGTGTTGCAGACCTTGAGAGAGAAGCAATTGTATGCTAAGCTGTCGAAATGTGAATTTTGGCTTGATCAAGTGACTTTTCTCGGTCATATAGTTTCATTAGATGGTATAAGAGTTGATCCGAGTAAAGTTGAAGCTATTTTGAATTGGAGTCCACCGAAGTCTGTAACTGAAGTTAGAAGTTTTCTGGGTTTGGCAAGTTATTACCGATGCTTTGTGAAAGGTTTTTCTTTGATAGCTACTCCACTCACCAAATTACTGTGAAAGGGAGTTAGATTTGTGTGGACAGATCAGTGTCAAGCTAGCTTTGAGCAGTTGAAAGAGATGTTGACTCAAGCACCTGTTCTTACTTTGCCTGTAGAAGATAAACCATATGTGATTTACAGTGATGCTTCACATAATGGTTTAGGATGTGTTTTGATGCAAGAAGGTAAAGTCATAGCTTATGCTTCTCGGCAGTTGAAGCCGCATGAACTTAATTATCCGACGCATGATTTGGAGTTGGCAGCCATAGTGTTTTCTTTGAAGATTTAGCGACACTATTTGTATGGGAAAAAATGTTTTATCTACACTGATCATAAGAGTTTGAAATATTTGGGGGTTCAAAGAGAGCTTAATCTTCGGCAAAGACGATGGTTAGAATTGATCAAAGACTATGACTATTTGATTGACTATCATCCTGGTAAGGCAAATGTTGTTGCTGATGCCTTGAGTCGGAAGTCTTTGGCAGGTTTGTCTGTTTATTCGCTCTCGTTGCTTGTTGAGTTGAGAGCATTGCATGCCAGTTTTGAATCATGTGATGATGGTGCATTGTTAGCTCAGTTGCATTTAAGACCGATGTTGTTGGACCAGATAAGGGAGGCTCAATTGGCAGATGAGAAAATTCAGAAAATTATTTCAGCCAAAATGGAGGAAGCCGAGATTTCCATGTGAAAAGTGATGGTAGCCTTTGGTTCAAGAATAGATTATGTGTTCCTGATGATGCAAGTTTGAGAAGAACTATTTTAGAGGAAGCACATCAATCAGTTTTTACTATGCACCCTGGGAGTACAAAAATGTATCAAGATTTGAAGCAGCATTATTGGTGGTCAGGTATAAAGAGACATAGCGGAATTTGTATCTAAGTGTCTCACGTGTCAGAGGGTGAAAGCTGAGCACCAAGTTCCAACAGGGTTGCTTCAACCTTTAACAGTGCCTGAATGGAAATGGGAGAGAGTGACAATGGATTTTGTGTCTGGTTTGCCATTGACTCAGAAGAAGCAAGATGCTATTTGGGTGATTGTTGATCGGTTGACAAAGATAGCTCATTTTCTTCCAGTGCGGATGGATTATTCTCTTGAAAAGTTGGCTGAGCTGTATATCAGTGAGATAGTGAAGTTGCATGGAGTCCCAATTTCTTTAGTGTCTGATCCAGATCCACAGTTTACTTCGAGGTTTTGGAAGAGTTTGCATGGTGCTTTGGGTTCTCGATTGCACTTTAGCACTACTTTTCATCCTCAGACAGATGGGCAGTCAGAGAGAGTAATACAGATTATAGAGGATATGTTGAGAAGTTGTGTTATTGATTTTTCAGGAAGTTGGGACAGATTTTTGCCACTTGTGGAATTTGCTTACAACAACAGTCATCAATCCAGTATTGGTATGGCACCTTATGAGGCATTGTATGGTAGAAGATGTAGAATTCCTCTGTGTTGGAATGAGGTTGGGGAAGGCAAATTGATTGGTCCTGATTTGGTTAAAGAGACGGAGGAGAAAGTGAAGATAATTCGGGATCGATTAAAAGCAGCTTCAGATCGGCAGAAATCTTATTCAGATTTGAAGAGGAGAGACATAGAGTTTGATGTTAGAGATAAAGTATTTTTGAAAGTGTCTCCATGGAAAAAGATTTTAAGATTTGGTCGAAGAGGGAAGCTGAGTCCTCGTTTTATTGGACCGTATGAGATATTAGAAAGAGCTGGACCAGTTGCTTATCGTCTTGCTTTGCCACTTGAGTTGGATAGAATCCATAATGTCTTCCATGTTTCTATGCTGAGGAGGTACAGATCTGACCCATCTCATGTTCTGTCCATTGAATCTATTGAGGTGAGTCCAAAGCTGACTTTTGAAGAAGAACCAGTTGCTATTTTGGCATATGGAATGAAAGAGTTGAGACATAAGAAAGTGCCAATTGTGAAGGTTCTTTGGAAGAATCATGGTACAGAAGAGTCAACTTGGGAGAGTGAGCAAGCGATGCAAGATCAATATCCTCAATTGTTTCAGACATGAGATCAGGTAATTTCGAGGACAAAATTTCTTTTTAGAGGGGGAGAATTGTAATATCCCAAAGTATACCCTAAAAGTTTTGGAATAATTGTTGTTGTATTTGGATTTAATATATGTGTTCAATTGGAAAGAGGGAAGAAGTGAAGAGAGTGTATATGTTGTATATATGGAAATATATACAACATATACACAAGACAAAGTGTGGAAGTCAAAGAAGATATTTTATTTTTATTATTAATGGAATTAATTAATAAGGAAATTTAAAATGAATGGAAGAGAATTAATTGGATTATTTTATTGTATTTTGCTTGGTGGAGAGGATTTTGAGGAGAGAGAAGGTTGAGTGTTTGACTTGGTTTTCTTTGTTTTCCTTCTTTCTTTCTTTCTTTCTTTATTCCTTGTTCATGTATCTTCTTCTTCTTCTTCTTCTTCTTCTTCTCCTTTTTTGTGTTGGCCGGCAGCTCCATAGCAAGAGAGCAAGAGAGAGATTTGATCTTCCAAACTCAAGATTGAAGGAAGTTTTCAAGTGATAAAGTTGGAAGTTTAAGAGTTTCTTCAACCTTGGTAAGTTCTCCACTTGATTCTTTGATTTTCTTTGAGTTTGTGAGTTGAGGTTGTGGTTGATATGTGTTTGTTTGATTGTGTGTGTTTGAGAGTGTTTGGTTTAATTGATTTTGATGTTGGTGTTGGATTGGAAAGAAGGAATTAGGTTTGGTGTTGGAAGAGTAAGAGTTGTGTGTATGTGATGGTTGTAAAGTGGTGTTTGATGTATGTTTTGAGCTGTTTTGGTGTTTTTGCAAGTTATTATGGTTTATGGGTGTGTTTAGTTAAGTTTGTTTGAAGTGGATAATGGTGGTAGAAAGTGGTTTGTTGGATGTAGTGTTGATGTTGCCGGAATCTGGATTTTTGGCCTGACACGCCCAGGAGCACGGCCAGGTTGTTAGGCGTGTCGTTGCTTATATTTCCTGGATGGGTGACACGAGCAGTGACACGCTCATGTCACTGAGCGTGTCATAGCTACTGTTTTGAGGGAGGATTGACACGGCCATGAGCACGCCCATGTTGTTGGACGTGTCAATGTTTCTGTGAGACAGAATGTATTACACGCCCGTGGTTCTGAGCGTGTCAAAGCTTTTGTGTTGTGAGTTTAGGGCACGGTCAGGGACACGCCCATGTTGTTGAGCGTGTCATGTGTAGAGTTTGCCCTAGTTGGTTCTTAGTCTTATTATCTCATGTGTATTTCTAAGTGAGTGTGTATTATTTCTTTTTGAATTAGGTTGTGAAGAGGTTGAGCTGACCTAACCTAAGTGTGAAGGAATCTTGGAAGAGGAAGTGTATAGATTGGTGTGAGTTGGTTTTGAGGTAAGTACAAACTACATGGTTGCATACACTTACATGATTTTGATACTTAATACATATTTGGTTGTAAATGTGTTAAGTGATCTATTGTATTGTTGATATACTTGATAAATGTTTTGATTTGTATAATGTGAATGATATGATGAGCCTTCAATATGTATGTTAATGTAATTGTTTATGTACACTTGAATGATGAATTGAGTTAATGTGATATGAGACATGATGAGAAATGAAACCCTTGTTGTTGGCTATGATAGTGCAAATGAAATAATTGGGGCATGGTTGCCTATTTGATTATGGAATATGAAATGAGAAATGAAATGAGAAATTAATTGAGAAAGAGATTGATAAAGAGATAAATGAAATAATTGTGTGATTAATATGTTATTCAATTTTCAGAGTTCAAAGTTTGGCGGCATGCCTATGAATCACTGGATAGGTGAAAAGACCGGGTCGTAAGCCGATTCCAGTTGAAAATTGTGAAATATGTGAAATATGATGTTTTTGGGGTGAAAAGACTGGGTCGTAAGCCTCAAAAACAGTAACAGTCTAGCCGGGTTGAAGATCTCCTCAAGTTTAGCCGGGTTGAGGTCCAAAAGACTGGGTCTGTTACACTATCCATGGATAGAGTTATATTTATATATATATATATATTGCCTACGGGCTTGATGATTGTGATTATAGACCAAAGCAGTAACTCTGAATTTTGAATAACATATTAGTGACTTTTGGGCCCATGCTTGTCTTTGTTTAAATGTGATTTATAAATGGTGAATCAAATGAATAATGGGATTCAATGTAAGACTTTGAAATGTGATATTCTTATGTATTGTTTATAATGTTTGAACATATGATATTGGCATTGCATTGAAACATATTATCATTGTGGTTTGTACCACTAAGCCTATGGCTTAGCGCGATTGTGGTTCATCGCGCAGGTGACAGAGTAGAACAGGAGAGTTCCTCTAGACCAAGTCAAGTTTAGATTCTGAAGTGTGGATAGTGAGCTTAAAGATCAAAGACTGACTGCCAAATATGTATAAACTTTATGCTTTGTAAAATTTGTTTTTGATGTAATTGTATTTGTAAATATAACTATATTTTCCGCTGCGTATTAAATGAAGGTTGTATTTATTGTGTTTAAGTTTATGTATATTTTTGTAAAAAGAAAATGAGTCGTTTGTTTAGTAAACCGTGGCATTTCTATATTCAGTATACGTATATTACAATCGTATTAGCATGCTGTGTACGTATACGGGATATAGGGGTGTTACATTAAAATTGTTATTTTCTCTTCTTAAAAACCTTAAAACTCTAATTGAACATATTTTTTAACAAAACTAAGATGTAAATTCTGCTTCTTTTAAAATCTTAAAGTAGGTTCTATTTCATTCAAAAAGTCTCCTAAAACATCTTTTCTACTTATAAAAACATTACTTTATTTGTTTAAATTCATAAAAAAAACTTAATGAAATTATCAAATTGATTTCTAAAACCCTAAAAATTATTTACCACCCGTGACCCTACTTCTAAATCCTAAAATCCAAAATTCAACTTTTAAACCCAAAATAATGAACACTAACCCTTTTAAAACCTTAAACCCTAATTTTATGAACTCTAATCCTTTTAAAACATTAAAAAAACATGAAAACATAAAAACCTAAATTTTACACAGTAGCTTAGGAACCCAATAACCAAAAATCACAAATTAAAGTATTTTAAAGTTTTTAAAACCGTAGTTTTATGATATCATCATTCAAACCTTAATTTTGTTAATCAAAGAGTCTTACCAACCCTTTAAAACATAAAACCCTAATTTATTTTAATTCCATAAAAAGTCACAGTAGCCATAATTGGACTTTTATTTGCTTTATTCAATTCCATACTTGATTATGCTTTGATTTATTTCTTATGCTTTAATTTATTTAATTTCAATACTTGATTTATTTAATTTATCATGGATGAATGTTTATTTTATATTTTGATTAATAACTTTGATGAATGATTTATTTATAATGAATGATTATTTACTTTTATCATTTAATTTAGATTTCCAAAAGTTGTAAGAGGTATGTTTCCACTTGGTGGGTACCTCATTAGTTAAACATCATGTAATTTAATTTGCTTTTCTATTTTAGAACCTATGTAAAGGGCATGTTTCTACCTTTTTGGTGGGTTTCCTATTTAGGCATGTGATGTAAGGACATGTTTCCATCCTTGGATGGGTGTCCATTTATTTGCTTTGTTTTGACATTGCTTTGATTTTAATATATTGATGCTTTCTTTTAATTATTGTGTGTAATATGGATAATGTTATTATATTTAAGAATTTTATAATATTAAGACCTGTAAAGGAGGCCGGTTCCAATGAACCGGGCGTTGTGGGGGTGCTAGGCCATTTCTCACCTTCCCCACACGTACCCAACTTTCCGAACCCATTAGGGGGTTGGGGATTCCTTAGGAATCGAGTCATCCACCCATTTCTTTTTTCCCGGCCCGTTCGGGTGATGACTCCATTTTTTCTATACTTAGGTCCGTGTTCTCTAAGGCTCCGAGCCTAAACAGTGCCGAAGTTGCAAGAACCATTCCACCGGGAGTGGGGGCGAAAATCCCCGCTCACAGTGGCGACTCCACTGGGGATAAGAGAAGTTGATTCCGTTAGTCTTTATATTATTCTTTTCTTTCTTATTATGATATTATCCATTGCATCATATTAGATTGCATTGTGTGCGTGAGTTAGGACGCCCGTGTTACCCGTATTATGTTATGTAAGGGATACCATACTTTCACTCAAGGTATGGAGATCGAGCATGGCATAACCACTCATAGCCTCGTACCATTTGGTATATACTTACTATGGGAACCTAAGCCTTTTAACCCAAAGACTAAAGCTCATGTAATTGGCCTAGTTACTTTCCTTAGGTTTTACCCCAAATGCATGTTGTTTGACTATGGTTAGTTTATCTTAGTCTAAATTATGGCTTATTTGGTTTGTTCTTTTTTCTAATATGACCTAAGTATATTGTAAGCTGAAAATAAACTTTTCTCTAAAATCCAAAAGACCAACACTATTTTTAAAATATTTCAAGATGGTCTTTGGACATAATACTTTTCTAAAAAATAAATAAATAAATTCTTTGGCCCATGGCCCAAATACTAAGCCCAAAATTCATTTTTCTAAAATCTTTTACAATGGGCTTAGAAACAAAACTATTTTCACCCAACATTTTCTTACAAAGAGCTTGCAAAATTATTTAGGTCAATTATGAAATACCAAAAATCAATTGTGGGCCTAGTTTACACTAAGAATAAATTAACCATGGCTTGTTTTTGACATGAATCATTAGTTACCTTTTTCAAGTGAGAAATCTATTTATAATAAATCTCTTAATTTCATTTTAATCTAGTATGGCATAAAAGCTACTTTAGTTGGATAAATGGATTAAAACCTAATTAATGGGAATTATCATGGATTGATTTCCATTTTCAAAAATACAACTATTGGTTGAAACGTTCGAGGGAATTATTCGAAAGCAAGACACCCCATGTTGGTATTTTGTTAACCATATACCTAGGAAAAGAGACTCCCCATTCGTGTATGGATGTTATAAGGTTGGAAGGAACGTCCTATTTTTATCTGTTGATTGTTTGTGCATACATGCATACATGCATACATTTGCATCTCATATCATTGATCCTCTCTGGCTCACAGCCCTGGATTACGAAAGTTCAAAAGCTTACGACAATCCGACTTACGCCGGAGATGAAGTGTCCAGCAACGACTCAATCACTTGCTCACCAAAAATAATGGATCCCGAACAAATCCAAAGAATGGTGGATGAGGCCCTCAATGCCAAGATGGAAGAAATAAAAGAGGTCATGGCTGAGACCATAAAGAATCAACTAGCCGCAATTTTAGGACACAATGCCGAAGCATCTGCTAGCACCAAGAAAGTAGAGGGGAAGGCTAAAATTGATGAAGCAGCTTTTAATGATGAAAAGGTGATCATTAATGATGATGATGATTGGGCTCAATACTACCAAGAGGTTCAAGAAAAGAAGAAAGAACCAAAGGCTATTGAGAAGGCAACTATTGAAAAGACTGAGACATCCGATGTTGAAAAGATGATTGCTGATTTAGAAAAGAAATTTGAGAAGAAGCTGAAAACCGAAGAGAAGTCTGAGATCGACAAACTATTTGAACAAGATGAAGAGGTCCCTTATAAATTCAAGATGCCTTCCTTTGCTAAGTACAATGGCACAGGAAATCCTCATCTCCATGTGAAGCAGTATATCACTGCCATGCAGTCTGCTTGAGCTACTAAGGCTCAAACCCTAAGGTACTTCATGCTCTCATTGGACCATGTTGTCCAAAATTGGTTCAATACCTTAGATGATAGAACACAAAAGAGTTGGGATCTACTTTACAAAGCCTTCATCCAACAATACGGATATAATGTTGAGTTAGAAGTTACTTTAATGGAAGTGGAGTTCATTAGACAAAGGCCAAATGAGAATTTTGTGGACTATGTGAAGCAATGGAGAAACAAGGCCGCTTTACTCAAGAAGAGGCCTGATGAATCCGATCAAATAAGGATGATTGTGAGAGGGGTGTTACCTAATCTTTGTGAGAGGATGTCTCATACACTCATCCGTGATTTCAAAGATCTTCTCCAAGCTAGTCTACAAATTGAAGAGTGGGAAAGGGAGAAGAATTGCTTTTCAATAAGAAGGAATGAGAAAGGGAACAACTAGCCTAACAATCAAAGCACACAAAAAGAAGTTGATGTTAATGTAACCGGTCAAGCAAATAGAAGGCAGTTTTCAGATCTGGGGAAGCCTTTGTCTTGGGTCTTCAATAAGCTACAAAAGAAAGGGTTGTTACAACCATTGGCTCCTCGACCTTTACCTAGTCCATTACCCCCAAAATTTGATACTAAGGCTTTTTGTCAATTTCATCAGACTCAAGGACATGAGACTGATAGGTGTACCCAATTAAGGCATGAGATCCAAGATTTGATTGATAGTGGCAAGCTACCCAAGCCGGATAAGCCCAATACCAAAGATAACCCTTTGCCCAAATTTGGAAGAGTGCCACCACTAGCAACCTTTATGGTGGTAAAAGGATTGGAAGAAAATTTTGTTTTATCCTCTTTTCAAGATGAGAAAGTTGAAGATGTGAAAGGAAAAGAAACCTAACTCAATGAACTTTCCTTAGCTTGAATGTTCCTTTTCAATCTTACTTTATTTAATATTTTGGAACTATTCTGTTTTTCAAATTTAAAGTTGTTTGAATAAATTACTTTCATCAAAATTTTTGTTGGTCTTTGTTCATTTTGGTGCTCGACCAATGAGGAATCTAGCTTGATAATTCAAGAATTAATATATTTATGCATCATGACTTGAATGACTTTACTAGGTGAGGGAATGGCTCTATAGCATTGAGTTTACTTAGAGAGGGCTCCTTCATAATTACCTTTGTCTAGGTCCTAGTCAGTCTTAGAACATGCTTTGACAAACTTTTGAGGCGAAATTGAACTCTGCTTATTTAAGAGAGAAATGATCTAGGCATTGTTTGGTTAGCCAACAACTAGTATCCACCCAATTAAATATCAATCCCTAGTTGTCCCTTTGAGCCTTCATAAAATTTTAGCTTTCATTTTATTGGCTTACAAACCCCAATAACCTACCCTGAGCTGTTGACATACTTTTGGCAAGTCTTATGATTACTAAGATAAATAGGCAAGAAGATCAAAGAAAGCAATGATTAGTCAAGATCATGAGGATAGTTGAAGTTTCAAGACCATGAAGATAGTTGAAGTTCTCAAGACCATGAAGATAGTTGAAGTTCTCAAGATCATAAGGATAGTTGATGTTCTCAAAACCATAAGGGTAGTTGAAGTTTTCCTAATATCTCTAATATATCAACATCAACATCAGAGTAACAAATGATTTATCCCTATTAAAGAAGATTTATGTTACTCCACTTATCCATTATTTGAAGCCCAAGTTAGTACAAACCAAGACAACTCTTTTTAGAGCTAAAAAACAAAAAAAAAAGAGAAAAAAGAAGAAAACAAAAGAAAAAGAAAAGAAAAAGAAAAGAAAAGAAAAGAAAAGGAAGAAAGATAAAATCTAAAAAGGTGGTTCAAAAAGCCAACTGAGTTCTCTTTTACCTAAGACAACAAAAGGCTTCCATTTTATGGATTGACTTGAATTGGTCCCAACACAACCAAAGATTCAATCAAAATCAAAGAAAAAGGAGGAAGACCATCCAGTTCTTGAAAGTTCTGTACTTGATAGTCCTACAAGAAAGAAGGACAAAATGATAAAAGAAAGGGAAGAGTAAGAAAAATAAAGAGGAAAAAAGGGAAAAGAAGAAAAGAAACAGATTTGGCTCTTAAACTTTTTGCAAGGGAAAAAACTGTCCTAATCAAGATCCAGATTAATGCCAAGAAGATAAAAGGAATTTGGAGTCTAGAAAGATTGCTCCCAACTGTCTAAAGTTCCAACAAGAAATTTTTAGTGTAAGGGTTTGTCCATTGTGTCACACCAGCTCCAATCTCAAAATGGCCTCCACTTTAACCCATGTCCCTTATAGACCCCGTTTCAAGCCTATCAAAGACCTGTTGATCTCTCTTGGTAGGTAGAGTCTATTAGTGGAGATAGTTTGGATAAGCATGCATATGAGATAGACCTGATCTCAAAGGATGAAGATCCATTTTTAAGGGTGAAGACCCGATCTCAAAAGATGAAGATCCATTTTCAAGGGTGAAGACCCGATCTCAAAGGATGAAGATCCATTTTCAAGGGTGAAGTCCCGAAGACCCGATCTCAAAGTATGAGGATCCATTTTTAAGGGTGAAGACCCGATCTCGAAGGGTGAAGATCCATTTTGATGGTGAAGAATCACAATGCATAAAACAGCCGGAGCAGTCAGACTTCTCAATTGATAAAAGGTCAGTCAAACTCAATCTCCGGTCCAAGCACCCATTCTCGGGTCCAAGTACCCAAGCTCGGGTCCAAGTACCCATTCTCGGGTCCAAGTACCCAAATCAAATCAATCTCGAGTCCAAGTACCCAATCCCGGGTCCAAGTATCCAAATTAAATCAATCTCGGGTCCAAGTACCCAAATCAAATCAATCTCGGGTCCAAGTACCCAAATCAAATCAATCTCGGGTCCAAGTACCCAATACTGGCTCCAAAACCCAAATTTTGCTTAGGTCCAGAACCTAAAATTATCCTTGAGTCCAGAACTCAAACCGGGTCCAGAACCCAAATTTTCCTTAGGTCCAGAACCTAAAATCTCCCTTATGTCCAGAACTCGAACTGGGTCCAGAACCCAAATTTTCCTTAGGTCCAAAACCTAGAATTATCCTTGGGTCTAGAACCCAAATTTTCTTTAGGTCGAGAACCTAGAATTATCCTTGAGTCCAGAACTCGAACTGGGTCCAGAACACAAATTTTCCTTTGGTCCAGAACCTAGAATTATCCTTGAGTCCAGAACTCAAACCGGGTCCAGAACCCAAATTTTCCTTAGGTCCAGACCTAGATTTATCCTTGAGTCCAGAACTCGAACCGGGTCCAGAACCCAAATTTTTCTTAGGTCCAGAACCTAGAATTATCCTTGAGTCCAGAACTCGAACCGGGTCCAGAACCCAAATTTTCCTTTGGTCCAGAACCTAGAATTATCCTTGAGTCCAGAACTCGAACCGGGTCCAAAACCCAAAACCTCAACCGTTTCATCAAAAATTAAGTCTTATTACTTTTCACTCTCTTTCACTAAGGTTTCAGATCATTCAAGCAGGGGGCAAACTGTAGACCCTTAATTTTTGACTCAATCCGGTCCAATATGTTTTATTTAGTCTAAAATGATTTTTGTTATCTAATTGGTCCAAAATAATTTTTATTAAATAATTTATGATTTAGTATCTAATTTTTTTTAATAAAAAATAGAAATAAACAAATAAAAATCAAAAAATAAAAATAAAAATAAAAATCGGAGTCGAAAAAATCGGCGACGAAAAAATTATCGCGCGGGCTCTTGGGCATTTCGCCCGCAGGAATTTCCTGCGGGAGAAATCAATGTGCTACTTCGCACGTAGAAATTTTCTACCTGCGAAATAGCATGCAGAAATTTTTTGCCTGCAAAACAGCTTATGGGCCCACTCCGCGCGCGCTGTCGCAGATTTCTGCGGTAGAATTTTTTTCGGCAGCACAAATTTTTTCGACGCAAATTTTTCGAAACCTAATCCAATTAGGTTTTGGTTTCTTTTTTCTATTAATATTACTTACCTTAACTAATTAGGAATAAACAACCTCAAACCACTATAAATAAGGACCAAAGACAATTAAAAAAGGGGAGGCAAAAATCCAAGAGTAGTTTGGAAAATTTGAAACCAAATCAAGGAAGAAAAAGAAGAAATTCAATTCAACTCTTTTCTGGAACAGTAGCAGCATGATTTAGAGGATTCAAAGGCAAAAAAAAAGCTTGTCTTTGGAGCTAGTTCATCCAAGAAGAATTTTTTTTGGAGAAATCATCAAAAGAAGGTATGTGTTAATTAATTTTCTTTAATTGTTTTTTTTTACACAGTAGCAAATCTATGAAATCAAAATTAAAAACCTTTGAACTTTAATTTAGTTTTTCTAAAAAACATTATTTCGTTGGTTTATCTTCCAAAAGGCTTAAAATTGTTATTTTTTCTTCTTAAAACCTTAAAACTCTAATTGAACATATTTTTCAACAAAACTAAGATGTAAATTCTGCTTCTTTTAAAATCTTAAAGTAGGTTTTATTTCATTCAAAAAGTCTTCTAAAACATCTTTTCTACTTATAAAAACTTTAATTTATTTGTTTAAATTCATAAAACTTCATGAAATTATCAAATTGATTTCTAAAACCCTAAAAATTATTCACCACCCGTGACCCTACTTCTAAATCCTAAAATCCAAAATTCAACTTTTAAACCCAAAATAATGAACACTAACCCTTTTAAAACCTTAAACCCTAATTTTTATGAACCTTAATCCTTTTAAAACATTAAAAAACATAAAAACATAAAAACCTAAATTTTACACAGTAGCTTAGGAACCCAATAACCAAAAATCACATATTAAAGTATTTTAAAGTGTTTAAAACCCTAGTTTTATGATATCATCATTCAAACCTTAATTTTGTTAATCAAAGAGTCTTACCAACCCTTTAAAACATAAAACTCTAATTTATTTTAATTCCATAAAAAGTCACAGTAGCCATAATTGGACTTTTATTTGCTTTATTCAATTCCATACTTGATTATGCTTTGATTTATTTCTTATGCTTTAATTTTTTTAATTTCAATACTTGATTTATTTAATTTATCATGGATGGATGTTTATTTTATATTTTGATTAATAGCTTTGATGAATGATTTATTTATGAGGAATGATTATTTACTTTTATCAATTAATTTAGATTTCGAAAAGTTGTAAGAGGTATGTTTCCACTTGGTGGGTACCTCATTAGTTAAACATCATGTAATTTAATTTGCTTTTCTATTTTAGAACCTATGTAAAGGGCATGTTTCTACCTTTTTGGTGGGTGTCCTATTTAGGCATGTGATGTAAGGACATGTTTCCATCCTTGGATGGGTGTCCATTTATTTGCTTTGTTTGGACATTGCTTTGATTTTAATATATTGATGATTTCTTTTAATTATTGTGTGTAATATGGATAATGTTATTATATTTAAGAATTTTATAATATTAAGACCTGTAAAAGAGGCCGGTTCCAATGAACCGGGCGTTGTGGGGGTGCTGGGCCATTTCTCACCTTCCCCACACGTACCCAACTTTCCGAACCCATTAGGGGGTTGAGGATTCCTTAGGAATCGAGTCATCCACCCCTTTCTTTTTTCCCGGCCCATCCGGGTGGCGACTCCATTTTCTCCGGACTTAGGTCCTTGTTCTCTAAGGCCCCGAGCCTAAACAAGACCGAAGTCATAAGAACTATTCCACCGGGAGTGTGGGCGAAAATCCCCGCTCACAATGACCTAAGTACATTGTAAGCTCAAATAAAATTTTCTTTAAAGTCTAAAAGACCAAAACTAGTTTCAAAATTTTTCCAGATGGTCTTTGGACCTAAGAATTTTCTAACAAAAACAAATCAAAAATTCTTTTTCTCATGGCCCAAATACTAAGCCCAAAATCCATTTTTTTAAAATCTTTTTGCAATGGGCTTAGAAATAAAATTATCCAGAGCTTGCAAATTATTTAGATCAATTACGAAATATCAAAAATCAATTGTGAGCCTAGTTTATACTAAGAGTAATTAATCATGGGCTTGTTTTTGGCATGAACCATTAGTTACTATTTTTCAAGTGAGAAATCTATTTATAATAAACCTCTTAATTTAGTTTTAATCCAATATAGCATAAAAGCTACTATAGTTGGTTAAATGGATTAAAACCTAATTAATGGGAATTATTATGAATTGATTTCCATTTTCAAAAATATAACTATTGATTGAAACGTCCGAGGGAATTATTCAAAAACAAGATGCACCATGTTTGTATTTTGTTAACCATATTACCTAGGAAAAGAGACTCGCCATTCGTGTGTGGATGTTATAAGATTGGAAGGAACATCCTAATTATCTTTCGTTATTAATTGTTTGTGCATACATGCATACATGCATACATTGCATCTCATATCATTAATCCTTTCTAACTCACAGCCCTGGATTACGATAGTTCAAAAGCTTACGATAATCCGACCTACGTCGGAGACAAAGAATCTAGCAACGACTCAATCTCTTTTTCACCAAAAGTAATGGATCCTGAACAAATTCAAAGAATGGTGGATGAAGCCCTCAATGCCAAGATGGAAGAAATAAAAGAGGCCATGGCCGAGACCATAAAGAATCAACTAGCTGCAATTTTAGGAAATAATGCCGAAGCATCTGCTAGCACCAAGAAAGACAAGGGGAAGGCTAAAGTTGGTTTTGATGATGATAAGGTGATCATTGATGATGATGATGATTGGGCTCAATACTTCCAAGATCCTCAAGATAAAAAGGAGCCAAAGGTTGTTGAGAAGACAACTTTTGAAAAGACTGAAAATTTCGATGTTGAGAAGATGATTGCTAACCTAGAAAAGAAATTTGAGAAGAAGCTAAAAATCGAAGAAATGTCCGAGATCGACAAACTATTTGAACAAGATGAGGAGGTCCCTTATAAGTTCAAGATGCCATCCTTCGCTAGGTACAATGGTATTGGAAACCCCCATCTCCATGTGAAACAGTATATCACTGCTATGCAGTCTGCTTGAGCTACTAAGGCTCAAACTGTAAGGTACTTCATGCTCTCATTGGATCCTGTTGTCAAAAATTGGTTCAACACTTTAGAAGAAAGTACTCAAAAAGATTGGGACATGTTATACAAGGCTTTCATTCAGCAATATGGGTATAATGTCGAGTTGGAAGTTACCTTAATGGAAGTTGAGTCCATTAGACAAAGGCCAAATGAGAATTTTGTGGACTATGTGAAAAGATGGAGAAATAAGGCTGCTTTGCTCAAGAAAAGGCCCGATGAATCTGATCAAATAAGGATGATCATGAGAGGCGTCCTGCCCAATCTTCATGAAAGGATGTCTCATACACTCATCCATGATTTCAAAGATCTTCTCCAAGCTGGTCTACAAATTGAAGTGTGGGAAAGAGAGAAGAACCGTTTTTCAATAAAAAGGAATGAGAAAGGAAATTATCAGCCTAGCAATCAATGTACATAAAAGGAAGCTGATGTTAATTGTAACACCCCAATACTCCATATAAATACTATACATATACCTAGTATACATACAGTAAGTATATAAAGTATAAGGATGCCACTTTTCTTTTTACCTTTCAATACCTGTAACAAAATTCAAACCATAATAGGTCAATTTAAAGAACACTTACAAATTATTGTATTTATCAAAACTTCTTTTATACATATAATATAAATACTTAAAGTGGATACATGTATGCATTACCCTCTAGTTGGTCTCGACAAAATCTTACTCTTCTCGTGGCATACCAAAAGACTTCATATCTTCCACCAAGCTACCTGCGCGATAATACATCCGCGCTAAGCTCGAAAGCTTAGTAGTACAAATATAAAATACAAACATATATCATGGAAACACTAACATATAAAGATATCTCAATTCCATATACTTTTAGTTCTTATTAAGTTTATCCTTATTCATTTGCACCTTTCATATCTTTCAACTAATCTCCTATCTTATACACATATAAACATAACATTTCTACCAAGTCCAACCCATCACTAATATTCACAATCAATGCTAATACACACATTATACATCATACCAATCATAACATTTCTTTATTCACAATTCAACATTAATGATTCATCACTAGTGCTCATAATCAATATTTCAACGCACATATTACATATCATCAATCACATGTCCAATGAAGTATACCAAAGATTTCATTATCCATTTCTTTCAACATTTGTATATCACATTGACAACAAAGACAGACTCGGGCCCAACAGACACCACTATGTTATTCAGAGTTCAGAGTTACTGCTTTGGTCTATAATCATAATCATCAAGCCCGTAGGCATCATATATCAATATTTCTATCCATGGATAGTGTAACAGACCCAGTCTCTTGGACCATCAACTCATCATGAGGAGATCCTCAACCCGGCAAGACTGTTACCAATCATATATTTCATATTCACAATTCTCATAGTGTAACAGACCCAGTCTCTTGGACCTCAATTCAACTCAATTTGAAGAGATCCTCAACCCGGCAAGACTGTTACCTTTTTCATTTTATAGGCATGCCTCCAAACCCAAAACTCTGAAGACTGAATAACACATTAAACACATATTTCACTTATTGTTTCATTATCAATTTCAATCTCAATGTTCATTATCATCTAGGCAAACATGCCTTATTTCTTTCAATTAGATCATCATAGCCAATCACAATGGCTTCACAACATATCATATCTCAATCCATATGATACATATAACATCATTGCTATAACATTACAAAGTACCTTATTCATATAGCACAATACAATTCACAAGATTCATAATACACAAAACATAGTATTGTTCATATAGTATCATGTGCATCATCATTATAATACTCAACATCAATTACATTAACCAAATGAACATATCATTATTCAATCACATGATTCACATTATACATATAGCATCATTGCTATAACATTACAAAGTACATTAAAGTAATTCTTCATAAAAGTGTTTATCATAATAAATTTGCATAGCTCATACCTTGTTCTCTTTCACACTATACAAGTCACATTAGATTAACAATGTAATAATTTACCTAACATTATTTAATTATACTCAATCAATTGTATTCTCATACATTAATATTCATCAAATCATTCACATCTTTCATTTTCCCATAACACAATTATATATATACATATCATTAATGATATAAACACATCAAAATACATTAGTGATATGCATTAACAATGCAATCATGCAACATTGGTACTTACCTTAATAACATTTCACACCACTCTAAACTCTTCTCCACTCAATAGTTCTTCACTTCACAAATTAGGGCAATTCAACCTCTTCACAACCTAATCCAAAAGGAATATAAGCAAAATGACCATATGAATAGTACATTCTGGTTTTAGACTCCATTTTATCCTTATTTTGAAAAATTGTATAAAATAATCTACTTGACTAAAAATTCTAAAATTTTTACAGAATTTAGTTTTGTATCTTAAAATCATTCCTTTAAAAGTTCAGATCAAACTGAACACAAAATCTTGGTCAAATAGTTCACCTAACCAGACTGCCCCAATTGCCCTGCATCCTGGCAGCAGTTCTGAACTTTGTGAATTCCATAAATCAAATTCAATCAACGTGGTTCCAAATTATTTTTCTCAAATACTAGACTCAATAATCAACAACATATCCAAAATTCAATTGGATATGATTTTTCTACATTTTATTAAAAATCCCGAAATATAGCTGTCTCAGTTAAGGTACCTGCTGGAACAGGTCTAATAAAAATAATCTTTCTAAACTCATAACCATTCCAAAATCGAATCAACATATTTTTCAGTCATTCTAGACTCATAGAGGCACAACATATCAAAAATTCACTTCAAGAACATTTTTCTATAATTAATTAAAAATCATACAAGTCACAGCCTTTACTAATTGTAAAACAGAAAAATATTCACTAAACACAACTCTTACTCTTCCATCACCAACACCAATTTAACTTCTTATTTTAAAATCAATTTCAACTCTAATCAACAAATCATCAACACACTTAATCATACTATCAATAACCCTAACTCAACTCACACACATCTTCAAAAATAACAAAGGCAAACAAGAGAAAACTTACTAAAATCATGAAATTCTTGAAATTCCAACTTGTATACTTGAGATCTTCCTTCACTTTTGAGCTTAAAATTCCAAAATCATCACTTGCTCTCTTGCTTTCCTTTGTCTTTGAGTGAGCCGACCATCAACAAGAAGAAGAAGAAGAAATGATGAAGAAAACACAAAGTCAATAGGCATTAAATACCCTTTCAAAAGAAAATTACTAAACTACCCTCAACCATATAACTAAACCTTTGTCTTTTACAAGCCCATGTTGGTAATTTCACAATCACAAATAAAATATCCTCTTCCCTTGACCAAGCCCTTTGACCAACTTATATTATATATATATGACCATATACACAACATATACACTTCACTCTACACAATGCTTTTCTTCAAACAACATAATTACCACTTATCAATCACACACTCAATTCAATAATAACAACATTATCATAACTTCTAAGCACACTTAGGGATATTACAATTCTCCCCCTCTAAAAAGAAAATTTCGTCCTCGAAATTATCAATATCATAACAATTGATTCTTAACAACATACTATCTTAACTTCCATATGAAGTTAATTATATGTTTAAGTTACTATGTCACCAAATCATATAACTTCAACTCTTTCCTATAGAATCAACAATCTTCTTTAAATTCCATAACTCATCATTCTATAGGTTTATATATCTTGTTACTTCATTGATCACACATTCAAAAGAACTTATTACACTTCCTATTACTATCTTTATACCAGAATCAGATCATTTTATAGTACACTTATACTTCATCCAATCTTTATATTTAATATATATTGTTCCTTCATCTCTTTATGATTACTCTTTTAACTTTAACCTTAAAATCATTGGTTATGTCTTAGCATTAATTATCCCATCATTACAATCACTGTCTAAATAGACATTTATCAATCCCTCAATGGATAACAAGATCCTTATTTTCCACAAATGGAGTTACCTCTTTAGCATGCTTTTCTCTTAACTTACATATTAATACATTACCTTTCAACTTATTTTATAAATAACCAATCTTTTCCCTTTTTATCCTGATTTATAACTACTATGATTCCATTCATTCATGTCCATTCACACTTTAATATTTTACATCATATACATTGCCATGTAAATAATTACATTCTTAATACAACTATAGATATTAAATCTCAAGAATAATTCATAACCTTAATCCAATCCAGATCAATTGATTTATCTTACACAATATATCCACTTTCCCATCTTGTTCAATTCCATCCAATGATTAATTTATTTAACTTATCATGAAATTGCACCATATTCATATATGTATATATGATCTAATTCAATTAGGGCAAACTTATATACAATTTCTTGATCTCTTCCAATCCATATTCAATCAAATTATTGTGATAACAAATCACTTCAAATCATATTAGTATAGTTCCCACCAAATCTTATAATAACTTTCTAACTATGCTTCTTAAACAAAATTTTCAATCTCACCAATTTGTACTACAGTCATATTGTCTCAGTCCCAAATTTATGGATACTAAAATTAACCGGCTACACATACTAACCAAATCATATAGCCATAGGAGATGAATGGTCACACACCTGTAACTCATAAATCAATACTGTTTCTCGATTATTCTGTATCCAAACTTTTTAATTACACTATTTAGTTGTATCACAAGAATTATATATCCATTCTCCACACTTTTACTACACCAAGAGTTAACACATTTCAACTCCATCTCCATAAATTTTCTCTTGAACATACGATTATCATTAGTCTAACTCACATCAACAATATTATCTATAACATCTTTATACACAACATTTAATCATATACAAATTCCATTTATTACTCCACTTCTAATTTATCTCTTGTAACACTTTTCATACAGTATACTTTCCTTTTTATTATATACTTATACATATAGAATTTCTACAAACAAAATCCTTAATCCAAGAAACATTATATGATAGTTTAACTCAGTTATTATCATAACAATTTCATCTTCTAGTGTTACTTGAGTCCTTTCTCACTCTCCATTTCATCCCATAATCTAACTCTACATAGGTTAAAACCTATTCTCTCATAGATCCACTGATACATGCCCTATTATTCTCCACACCACTAAACAAATAATTATATCACATTCACATACTTAGGTCACATTCACAATATGACTTGCTTTCCACATTTCTTACATTTTCATTTACATTCATATCGAAAAGCTCATTCCACATTTTCCATACATGTATACACATAGTCATACAATTATATATAATTCCTCTTTTACATATCTTTAACACAATTTAACATTTATTACTTTTCCTTAATCAACATCATTCTTACCCCTTTTTGACATAACTTAAATTATTTATCAACTCAACACATATATATTTCCTAACCATAATAATACTTCACAAATTCTTAGTCACCTTACTAAGGTGACATCTCTCTCACCTTTATTTTGAAATGCATTTAATATATCATCTTTATATCCGTTTGTTTACCATTCAACGTATATATATATATTACTCATATATTTATACATATGTACATTACACCTAATAATATACACATTGAGCCTAATAGCTCCTATACACTTAATTATATGCTCTGATTTTTATTTTCCTTTTTCATACATTCACTACAAATTTAGTGTTTATCACTTTCTTTTAAATACTATTATTCTCATTCTTCCAATATGATAAAAAGTATTTAATCACACTACAAATATATATTCTGACTATAATAACACTTCACATCCATCCTGGTCACATTCCCAATGTGACATCTCTTTTACTTTCATCTTAAAAAAAACATTTAATATACTTCCATATCCATTTTTTTTTTGCAATAAAATGACTTAAAATAGCTCCTTTTCATTTGCTTATCTATTTCTCTTTTTACTTCAAAACAAATTCTCATACCATCAATCACATTACTTAATTCATAATACTTTCATGTGCAATATTAATCATTTCACCTGGCTCAGGTATTGAATATACATTAAACCATCAATATCCAAGCATCTCACATTTCTAACCTTGAATTCACAATGTTTACATTAAAATAACCATACCAATTTATATTCTTACATAACCAATATCATCTCTTTTTCCTTTAAACAATACCTTAACTTTATATATATACCCCAAACTTTAAATAATCATACCTTGTCTTTACTAATCAACTCATTCAATATTATTTTCCTTTTCATTTCTTTATGCTTCAACACATTTAACACTTCACTTTACTTGCATAAATTTCCATTTTTAATTATCAATTAGACTTATATAAATTCATATCATTCATTATACTCATTTAAATTTATCATTATAGCCAACAACTATGACTTTATATACGTACCCTTCCCCAACCAGGTCAGTTGCCCTTCAATCCCAAGGGTCCGCAGGAGGCAGATAGGCACGTATAACATTATCAGTAACATACCTTTTCCCATCCAGGTCGGTTGTCCAAGTTCGGTTGCCCATTCCAATGGGTCCGCATGGTTCCGCAGGAAACAGATAGGTCCGTTCATTAAACTTATCAATATATATATTTTTTTTAAATTCATTTCTTTTTTCACAAGCAAGTTAAGTAATTATGCCTCAACATCTCACATTACAACAAAACAATTTTCTCATAACATCATATCATTCACACATTAACATCCATCTCATATAACACAGATATACTATAAATCATATAATGCCACCTCCGAGACCAACCTAGGTGTGAATGCATATGCATGTATTACAAATTTCATTTTCAAAACTCTTCTTTTTAATTCATTTTAAGCGTTTCAAAACTTTTTCTTTTTAATTTTACTTAGGCCGAGAATCTCGAACCTAAGCTCTGATACCAAAATAATTGTAACACCCCAATACTCCATATAAATACTATACATATACCTAGTATACATACAGTAAGTATATAAAGTATAAGGATGCCACTTTTCTTTTTACCTTTCAATACCTGTAACAAAATTCAAACCATAATAGGTCAATTTAAAGAACACTTACAAATTATTGTATTTATCAAAACTTCTTTTATACATATAATATAAATACTTAAAGTGGATACATGTATGCATTACCCTCTAGTTGGTCTCGACAAAATCTTACTCTTCTCGTGGCATACCAAAAGACTTCATATCTTCCACCAAGCTACCTGCGCGATAATACATCCGCGCTAAGCTCGAAAGCTTAGTAGTACAAATATAAAATACAAACATATATCATGGAAACACTAACATATAAAGATATCTCAATTCCATATACTTTTAGTTCTTATTAAGTTTATCCCTATTCATTTGCACCTTTCATATCTTTCAACTAATCTCCTATCTTATACACATATAAACATAACATTTCTACCAAGTCCAACCCATCACTAATATTCACAATCAATGCTAATACACACATTATACATCATACCAATCATAACATTTCTTTATTCACAATTCAACATTAATGATTCATCACTAGTGCTCATAATCAATATTTCAACGCACATATTACATATCATCAATCACATGTCCAATGAAGTATACCAAAGATTTCATTATCCATTTCTTTCAACATTTGTATATCACATTGACAACAAAGACAGACTCGGGCCCAACAGACACCACTATGTTATTCAGAGTTCAGAGTTACTGCTTTGGTCTATAATCATAATCATCAAGCCCGTAGGCATCATATATCAATATTTCTATCCATGGATAGTGTAACAGACCCAGTCTCTTGGACCATCAACTCATCATGAGGAGATCCTCAACCCGGCAAGACTGTTACCAATCATATATTTCATATTCACAATTCTCATAGTGTAACAGACCCAGTCTCTTGGACCTCAATTCAACTCAATTTGAAGAGATCCTCAACCCGGCAAGACTGTTACCTTTTTCATTTTATAGGCATGCCTCCAAACCCAAAACTCTGAAGACTGAATAACACATTAAACACATATTTCACTTATTGTTTCATTATCAATTTCAATCTCAATGTTCATTATCATCTAGGCAAACATGCCTTATTTCTTTCAATTAGATCATCATAGCCAATCACAATGGCTTCACAACATATCATATCTCAATCCATATGATACATATAACATCATTGCTATAACATTACAAAGTACCTTATTCATATAGCACAATACAATTCACAAGATTCATAATACACAAAACATAGTATTGTTCATATAGTATCATGTGCATCATCATTATAATACTCAACATCAATTACATTAACCAAATGAACATATCATTATTCAATCACATGATTCACATTATACATATAGCATCATTGCTATAACATTACAAAGTACATTAAAGTAATTCTTCATAAAAGTGTTTATCATAATAAATTTGCATAGCTCATACCTTGTTGAATGATCCTCTTCTCTTTCACACTATACAAGTCACATTAGATTAACAATGTAATAATTTACCTAACATTATTTAATTATACTCAATCAATTGTATTCTCATACATTAATATTCATCAAATCATTCACATCTTTCATTTTCCCATAACACAATTATATATATACATATCATTAATGATATAAACACATCAAAATACATTAGTGATATGCATTAACAATGCAATCATGCAACATTGGTACTTACCTTAATAACATTTCACACCACTCTAAACTCTTCTCCACTCAATAGTTCTTCGCTTCACAAATTAGGGCAATTCAACCTCTTCACAACCTAATCCAAAAGGAATATAAGCAAAATGACCATATGAATAGTACATTCTGGTTTTAGACTCCATTTTATCCTTATTTTGAAAAATTGTATAAAATAATCTACTTGACTAAAAATTCTAAAATTTTTACAGAATTTAGTTTTGTATCTTAAAATCATTCCTTTAAAAGTTCAGATCAAACTGAACACAAAATCTTGGTCAAATAGTTCACCTAACCAGACTGCCCCAATTTCCCTGCATCCTGGCAGCAGTTCTGAACTTTGTGAATTCCATAAATCAAATTCAATCAACGTGGTTCCAAATTATTTTTCTCAAATACTAGACTCACTAAGCAACAACATATCCAAAATTCAATTGGATATGATTTTTCTACAGTTTATTAAAAATCCTGAAATATAGCTGTCTCAGTTAAGGTACCTGCTGGAACAGGTCTAATAAAAATAATCTTTCTAAACTCATAACCATTCCAAAATCGAATCAACATATTTTTCAGTCATTCTAGACTCATAGAGGCACAACATATCAAAAATTCACTTCATGAACATTCTTCTATAATTAATTAAAAATCATACAAGTCACAGCCTTTACTAATTGTAAAACAGAAAAATATTCACTAAACACAACTCTTACTCTTCCATCACCAACACCAATTTAACTTCTTATTTTAAAATCAATTTCAACTCTAATCAACAAATCATCAACACACTTAATCATACTATCAATAACCCTAACTCAACTCACACACATCTTCAAAAATAACAAAGGCAAACAAGAGAAAACTTACTAAAATCATGAAATTCTTGAAATTCCAACTTGTATACTTGAGATCTTCCTTCACTTTTGAGCTTAAAATTCCAAAATCATCACTTGCTCTCTTGCTTTCCTTTGTCTTTGAGTGAGCCGGCCATCAACAAGAAGAAGAAGAAGAAATGATGAAGAAAACACAAAGTCAATAGGCATTAAATACCCTTCCAAAAAAAAATTACTAAACTACCCTCAACCATATAACTAAACCTTTGTCTTTTACAAGCCCATGTTGGTAATTTCACAATCACAAATAAAATATCCTCTTCCCTTGACCAAGCCCTTTGACCAACTTATATTATATATATATGACCATATACACAACATATACACTTCACTCTACACAATGCTTTTCTTCAAACAACATAATTACCACTTATCAATCACACACTCAATTCAATAATAACAACATTATCATAACTTCTAAGCACACTTAGGGATATTACATTAATGTCACTAGTCAAGGTGGAATGAGGTAGTTTTTAGAATTATGGAAGCCACTGTCTTGAGTTCGCAATAAGCTACAAAAGAAGGGATTGTTACAACCCTTGACTCATCATCCTTTGCCTAATCCTCTTCCACCTAATTTTGATACTAATGCATTTTGCCAATTCCATCAAAGGCCTAGACACGAAATAGATAATTGTATGAAGTTGAGGCATGAGATCTAGAATTTAATTGATAATGGCAAGTTGCCTGAGCCGGATAAGCCCAATAGCAAAAATAATCCTTTTCCAAGGTTCAACAGAGTACCTCTACCGGCAACCTTCATGGTGGGAAAAGGATTGGAAGAAGATTTTGTTTTATCATCCTTTCAAGATGGGGATATTGAAGATGTGAAAGGAAAGGAAGCTTAACTCAACGAACTTTCCTTAGCTTGAATGTTGCTTTTCAAATTTTGCTTTAATATTTAATTTGAACAATCATGTTTTTCAAATTTAAATTTGTTTGAATAAATTACTTTTATCAAAAATTTTGTTGGTCTTTGTTCATTTTGGTGCTCAACTGTTGAGAAATCTAGCTTGATGTTTATCAATTAATGTATCTAGGCATCATGACTTCAATGACTTTACTAGGTAAAGGAATTGCTTTATAGCATTGAGTTGTGTATGCTTACTTAGAGAGGGCTCCTGCATAATGAGCTTTGTCTAGGTCCTAGTCAGTCTTAGAACATGCTTTGACAAACTTTTGAGGCAAAATTGAACTCTAATTATTTAAGGGGAAGATGATCTAGGCATTGTTTGGTTAGCCAACAACTTGTATCCACCATATTAAATATCTATCCCTAGTTGTCCCTTTAAGCCTTCATAAAATTTTAGGTTTCTTTTCATTGGCATATAACCTCAATAACCCACCCTGAGCTATTGTGATACTTTTGACAAGTCTTATGATCACTAAAGAGGCAAGGAGATCAAAGAAAGAAATGAATACCATGAAGATAGTTGAAGTTCTCAATACCATGAGGATAGTTGAAGTTCTCAAGACTATGAAGATAGTTGAAATTCTCAAGTCCATAAGGGTAGTTGATGTTTTCAAGACCATAAGGGCAGTTGAAGTTTTCAAGACCATAAGGGTAGTTGAAGTTCACTTAATATATCCAATATATCAAGACAACATCAGAGTAACAAATGATTTATCCCTGTTAAAGAATATTTATGTTACTCCACTCATCCATTCTTGGAAGCCCAAGTTAGTATAAACAAGACAACTCTTTTAGAGCTAGAACCAAACTAAAACAAAAAAAAACAAAAAAAAAAAAAGAAAAGAGAAGAAAAAAGAAAAAGAAAAGAAAAAAGGAAAAAAGAAAAGAAAAGAAAAAGAAAAAAATACAACAAGAAAATAAAACCTAAAACTGCTGTTCAGAAAGCCAACTGAGTTCTCTTTTACCTAAAGCATCAAAAGGCTTCCATTTGGCTCATAAGGACATTGTGACTTGAATTGGTCCAACCCAACCAAAGATTCAATCAAAATCAAAGAAAAAGGAAAAAGACCATCCAGTTTTTGAAAGTTCTGTACTTGACAGTCCTACAAGAAAGAAGGAAAAAATGATAAAATGCTCAAAGAAAGGGAAGAGTAAGGAAAATAAAGAGAAAGAAAAGGGAAGAGTAAGAAAAATAAAGAGAAAGAAAAGGAAAAAGAAGAAAAGTAACAAATTTGGATCTCAAACTTTTTACAAGGGCAAAGACTATCCTAATCAAGATCCAGATTAATGCCAAGAAGATATAAAAGGAATTTGGAGTCTAGCAAGATTGCTCCCAGGTGCCTAAAGTTCAAACAAGAAATTTTTAGTGTGAGGGTTTGTCCATTGTGTCACAATAGCTCCCACTTACAAATGGCCTTCATTTAACCCATGTCCCTTATAGACCCCATTTCAAGCCTATCAAAGACTTGTTGATCTCTCTTTGTAGGTAGAGTCTATTAGTGGAGATAGTTTGGATAAGCATGCATATGAGATAGATAATATTTAAACTCAATGAGACCTTTGGCCAAGTAATGTGTATGTGCCTATCTGAAGTGTAACAGTTCTTGCTAAAATAGAAATGATTCCCGAGTTTAGTATGGTAACTAGGGTTGTCATGTTATAGATATGTTAATTTGGAAAAATCAAGTCCTGAGGTACATTGACATTGATTTGGCAAAGCCAACATTTGATTTCAAAATCAAAATTCAAAAAAATTCAAAAATGTTTTTGTCATATAAAACCTTCAATTTAAGGGGAGTATGTTGAAATGTCGAATCTCAAAAAACACATTGGGCAAAATAAATGATTGCTGGCAAGGTCATGAAGAAGCTACCAACTGACATGTTGAATCATAATAGATGTATCTCTGCTGTTTGGGGCCTCCATTATTCATGTTTTCAACATCTTAAAGATAAAAGCCATAAATGTGAGGCATCTTGTAATTCCAAGTGGAAGACCTGAACGAACATCTGAAAGGAACCAATGAGAATACTTCTGCTGATCACCTTAGTCTGTGGGTTGATGGAACCACTGTACATATCATTCATGCATATCATGCATACATGAGCATATCACATCACACCTTCTTGTCTTGTATTGTCTATTCTTTATTAAAGTAAACAGCAAACACCCTATGAAGTAAACAATCAAAAGAAGATATCAAATCAGGGGGGCATGGAAATCCCATTGCTTGAGAAAGTTCCAGTAATTTTGCAAAGAGAAGAAATGCGTGCTTTTGCAAAGAACTTGACAATAAGAACATCAATCAGAGCCCACATAGAAAAATCATGGGTTTGAGCCTACACAGGGGGCAAAGTTTCTCCTTTTCAATTTTTAAGTTTATGCATGAACAAAACATTTTGACTCACTTCTAATATTTTACCATGCAGGGGAAAGGATATGAAGGCTAGCTGAAAAGGGCTGAATTTTTTTGCAAAAGTGTAAAGGAAGAACAAAAAAAATGAAAAAAAAGAGAAGAAAATTAGAATTCTCAAAAGAATGAAGATGCAAAAGAAAAAAGATCAGTCCAGCTAAAAGAGCTGAAGCTAGGGTAAAGACCCGACCTCCAATGGATAAAGATCCATTTTCAAGGGTAAAGACCCGATCTCTAGTGGATAAAGATCCATAGTTTAAGGGTGAAGACCCGGAGTCCAAAGGATGAAGATCCATTTTTCAAAGGTGAAGACCTGATTCCAAGGATGAAGATCCAATTTCAAAGGGTAAAGACCCGAAGTCCAAGGATGAAGGTCCAATTTCAAAGGGTGAAGACCCAAAGTCTCAAAAGACAAAGATCCATTTTCAAGGGTGAAGACCCAATCTCAAAAGATGAAGATCCATTTTTAAGGGTGAAGACCCGATCTCAAAGGATGAAGATCCGTTTTCAAGGGTGAAGACCCGATCTCAAAGGATGAAGATCCATTTTCAAGGGTGAAGACCTAATCTCAAAGGATGAAGATCCATTTTTAAGGGTGAAGACCTTATCTACAAGGATGAAGGTCCATTTACAAGGGTGAAGACCTGATCTTAAAGGATGAAGATCCATTTACAAGGGTGAAGACCCGATCTCCAAGGATGAAGATCCATTTACAAGGGTGAAGACCCCGATCTCCAAGGATGAAGATCCATTTACAAGGGTGAAGAACCACAATGCATAGAACAGCCAGAGCAGTCAGGCTTCTCAACCGATAAAAGGTTAGTCAAACTCAGTCTCGGGTCCAAGTACCCAAATCAAATCAGTCTTGGGTCCAAGTACCCAATCTCAGATCCAAGTACTCATTCTCGGGTCCAAGTACCCAAATCAAATCAGTCTCGAGTCCAAGTGCCCATTATTGGGTCCAAGTACCCAAACCAATTCAATCTCAGGTCCAAGTATCCATTCTCGAGTCCAAGTACCCAAACCAATTCAAGCTCGGGTCCAAACACCCAAATCAAATTCAATCTCGGGTCCACCAAGTACCCAAATCAAATTCAATCTCGGGTCCAAGTACCCAAATTAAATTTAATCTCGGGTCCAAGTGCCCAAATCAAATCAATCTCGGGTCCAAGTACCTATTCCCGGGTCCAAGTACCCAAATTCAATCTAGTCTCGGGTCCAAGTACCCAAATCAAGTTCAGTCTCGGGTCCAAGTATCTAAATCAAATCCAAGTACCCATCCTCATAAAAAATCAGTCAAAGATCTTATTTTTTTTCACTCTCTTTTGCAGTAGTCTTAGATCGTTCAAACAGGGGGCAGACTGTAGACCCTTAATTTTTGACCCATTCAAATTCGATAGTCTAAAAAAATTTTTGTGGTCTTTTATTTAATTTAATAATATTTTAATTAATAATATTTCATAGTTATTTTTAATAAAAATAAGAAAATATGGTAAAATGTCCAAATTTCATAGCAGATGGCATCTGGGGGCGAATTGGGCTGTCCCATTTTGCAGCAGATAGCATCTGGGGGTGAATTGGCCCGCTGTGCCCATTTTTGCCATCGTAATTTCTGCCAGCACAGTCCACGGGCCTGACAGCCCGTACGCTGCCAATTTTTTGACCAAAACTTATTTTACCCAGTTTCCTAAACAATTCATATTTCCTTATTAAAATAGGATTAGGACTCTCTATTTCTTATAAATACCACATTAAAACAATAACAAGGGGGGGGGGGGGGGGGGGAAGGAAAGGCAGAGAGCGTCAATTGAGAGGAAAAAAAAAGAAGGCAGCAACAATGAACACTCATCAAATAATCAATCCATCAAAGGCAGAAATACTGCCTTTATTGTTGCTCATCCAGAAAACAATTTGGAGGAACCTTCAACGCAGGTTTTGTGTATTAATCTTAAATTTGCTTAAACATTTAATTGTTATATCGTTTTTTTGTTACGGTTTTTCGTTTATTTTTTTTATCACTTTGATTCAATAGTATAAATTGATAAATCCTAATTTGCTTTCCAATTTTCCAAAACCTTAAATCATTTTATTAATTGATAAATCCTAATATGCTTTCCAATTTTCCAAAACCTTAAATAATTTTATTAATTCCCAAAACCCTATTCTGCTTTCCAATTTTCCAAAACCTTAAATCATTTTATTAATTCCCAAAACCCTAATTATTTTCTTAATTTTCCAAAACCCTAAACTTTTTCTAAATTCTGAACCTAAATTTGTAAAATCTATTTCCAAAATTCAAAACACCAAAGCCCTTATCAAATTCTAAAATGTCAAGATCCTTTAATTCTAGAAACTCCACTTGCTTAATTCTCAAACTTAGACCCAAACCCTAATTCCAATAACTTAATTCCTAAACCCTAGTTTCATAGAAACCTTAAAATTTCTTAAACCCTAAATTTTATAATCCCAGCAACCTCAAAAAAAAAAAAACCCTAAACCCTAAATAATGAAACCTCAATTTAAATCCTAATTTCAAAAACCCTAATTCCAAAAACCCTATTCTAAGATGCAAATTCTAAATTTATATATTTATTACTTTATTTAATTTTAGATTTGGTTATGTAGTTTATTATATATTCTGATGGTTGATTTATTTAATTTCAATGCTTGATTTATTTAATTTATCATGGTTGGATATTCTCTTTCTTATTATGGTTATTATTTGGTTGTTTTAGTATTAAAAGTGTAAGAGGTATATTTCTTTTTTGTGGGTACCTCATTAGTTAAATATCATGTAATTTAAATTGCTTTTATATTTTAGACCAATGTAAAGGACATGTTTCTACCTTTTGGTGGGTGTCCTATTAGTTTAGACATGGATGATGTAAGGACATGTTTCCATCCTCGGATGGGTGTCCATTTATTTATTCTGCTTGAACATTGCTTTGATTTTAATATAATGATGCTTTATTTTAATTGTTGTATGTAATATGGATAATATTATTATATTTAAGAATTTTATAATATTAAGACCTGTAAAGGAGGCCGGTTCCAATGAACCGGGCGTTGTAGGGGTGCTGGGCCATTTCTCACCTTTCCCACACGTACCCAACTTTCCAAACCCATTAGGGGATTGGGGATTCCTTAGGAATTGAGTCATCCACCCCTTTCTTTTTCCAGGCCCGTCTGGGTGGCGACTCCATTTTCTCCGAACTTAGGTCCTTGTTCTCTAAGGCCATGAGCTTAAACAGTGCCGAAGTCGCAAGAACCATTCCACCAGGAGTGGGGGCAAAAATCCCCGCTCACAGCCGCATGTCATGGGGTTGTCACACACTTTCCGATTGGCAGCATGTCACGCAAACACGTAGGTGCCGTGGCTCGATTGTTCGTGCAGCAAAATGTTTTATCTTTATTTTTTTAGTCATTGTTATTTTTATTTTATCTATCTAATTTTCACTTTTCCAATTATGTGGACCGAGTGCAAAAGTAAGGGTTCACATCCCCCCCCCCCCCCGGTTGCATAAATTTTGGCTCCTAAACTTATTTAACGACATGAACAGGGGGAGAGTAAATAGATGGAACCTGATTGGTGAGCTATGCCTTATTTTTTGGGGTGCATTTGAGCATGTTTGGTATCCGCACCATTGGTTGCATAAATAGGAAAGCAGGTGAGAAGAAGTTGCTTGGTTACTCCTCTCTCTCATCATCTTCTTTATTTTCTTTCAGTTTCTTTTTGACAATGTCGCAGTCTCTTGTTTCATCTCCCGAAGCTGACGAGATGCCAACCATCGGTGACCTACTTGTGGATTCTTACACCCATGCTCACAGACTAGTGTTATGCAGGTATGTTTTATTTCTTCCTTTTTCTATATTTAATTTAAGCAATTGTATTATTTACTATAATGATATACCCAATTGAAATTACAAGGAGGCCTGTCTTAATTGAGCAACCACAACCTCCCAAATGAGGTGAGAGAACTGCTAGTACTGTAATGGTCATGATTTTCAACAGGGACGTTTTAACTAATAATGAAAAAAATGCATAGTGTATAGTGACAAAAGTATTGTGGATAAATGTTATATGTAGAAAAGAGTAAATTGTGTATCTTAAAACTTTACTGAAAAGAGTATTTTTACTGTTTTACGAGATTAAAACTCAATTTAAAATCAACGGTTAAGAATGAGGGTGCACCATAGTTATTATGAGCATTCCCTCACTGGATTAAAAATTATATATATATATATATGTATATGTGTATTGTGTAGAAATTTCTTTTTCCTTCTTCTCTTCACGCCATCATCACCATCTTCACTTCTTTCTTCTTCCTTCGTTCCATGATTTGAATCAAAACTTAAGATTAAGTGGGAAAAGTGGTGATTATCAAAAAGGTATGTGCTTTTGATTTATACTTTACAAAAATATGAATTTTTATGAGTTTAAATGATTTAATTGACTGATTGAATTATGTATAATGATATATTTATGAGAACTGAAGGGTTTGATCATATTTTTATCCATATGAAATGGTTAAAAGTTTATTTAAGTGAAGGTATTTGATATGAATTCTTTTTATGTCAAAATATTGAGTTTGATACATTATTATTATAGATCTTCAATATGTTTTTGCTTATTGAAGTTAAAAGTGCAGAATACATGAGTTTACTCCGAAACAGACCAAAAATGAATGCCACGGACGTGGCAAGTGAGGGCCACGACCGTGGAATTGAAAGTGTGACTGTGTCTTCAAAAATTTTGATAAAACAGAACAGTTCTCAATGCCAAAATCGTGGCACTTGAAGGCCACGACCGTGGGGGTTTAAAATAAAGTAGACAGACTCGTTTGCTATCCCACGGTCGTGGGGCTGTGAGGCCACGACCGTGGGGACCTAAATAGTGTCTTTGGCTTGTAATTTGTGATCTACGGGCCTAGTATGAGATTAATATGTGAATAATTGTATTGAAAATTCATGTGTATGTGTTAAATGCATGAAAAAAAAATGAGAAACTTTAGATAAGTGACATATATACTAAATGTTGCTAAGAGTAAATGATATAAACAAGTGAAATGATATAAACAAGTGTTTATATAAACAAGTGAGTGTTTATATAAACAAGTGAGTGTTAATCAATGACATGAGACTAATATTTGTGTAGTCCATACTTTTGTGTTAATGTGTTAAATGTATGAAAACGAGTGATAAACTTTAGATACGTGACACATATATGTATCCTACCAAATGTTAATAAGAGTATAGTATCAATAAAAGGAAATAAATAATTTAGTGTTCATCAAAATTAATGAATTGCCCAAATCATACTAAATTTATATCTAGCTTTGGATTGAACGACTAACCAAAGGATGGATAGCCACAGTGATAGTGGGCACCTCATGCCATTAATGGACACATTGTGTTATCAGTGATAGTGGGCATAATTGCCATTATAAATTCTTTAGATTGCTACACTAACATTTTATCCAAACCTATGATCTAAGTTTAGTATGTATGGGCAAAATGAATGAAGATATATGTGAACATGATAGTTGTGACTAATGAAAGAAATGTAAATACTAATATAAGTCAATTACTTAAAATTGAAGCATTGTGTTATAGTGTAAAAGTGAATGGAAATATATATATTAATGCTCAAAAGTGAAAGTCCTAATGCACGTAATGGTAATGTTATGCTCAATGTATTGAATTAATCAAAGGATTAAAAGTGTATATAATGCTATGAGATACAAAGTGCTCTAAAGTATATCAAATGATTGAAAGTGTATAGCATGATGTGAGATACAAAGAACTCTCAAGTATAGTACTAAAATGAAGTGATGAAGAATATAGATTGAATGAAATGATACTAGAAGTGAATTTGAAAAGGAAGACTTATTGAAAAACAAAATAAGTGTATTGTGAACAATGTTATCAAATAAGAAAACAAGTCTTGAATAAAATGCTTCTCAATCAGACAAGTTGCAAGATAGAAAGTATTGTATTATATGATAACTTTTATATAGGGATAATTATTATTTTGTGTAATCAACATGGTATGTTGATTTGATACTGAATTTAGTTCATATATTGAATTACTTCTTAAAACTAAGTGTTATTACTATATTTTCATAAGTATATTTCTTTAATATTAAGTGATAAAATATGTGTATACAAGCACCACTAAGCTTTGCTTAGCGTGTTAGAATTGTTTTCTGACACGCAGGTATCAGGACATCGGAGCAAGTTGAGAACAGATGAAGATCTTGTGTATATTGTATTCATAAGTGATAAATGTATATAGATACTTCAGTTTGGCGATTTGAGAGATTGTATAAATTTGTAAACATAAAAGGATATATATATTTAAAGAATGAAGTTTGAGATTCTAGTGAATGAGTATATTGAAAGAAATGTATTGTTTATTTATTTGATATGATGAACTTATAAAGTTTATCTGATTTATAATTTCTATTCGGATTATTGGAGATATTGGAAATTGGTTTCAATATTGGATCTATAAGTGTTGTGATATACAGATTGTATTATAATATGAAAAAAAATTAATTATGAAGAGAGTTTTCACTGAATTGATTGGAGCATGAACAGTGTATCGAATAGCATTCTCTGATAGTTTTTATAAAAGATTTGTCAGAGGATGTTACATTTAGTGGTATCAGAGCGTGGTTTAGGCGTTTCTGGCATGTGGAATTATGGGAGAAGTGAAATGTAATTGTCTAAGTTATGTGAAATGAAAAAGTGGATATGTGTTGTGACACAATTGATATTCCATATGTTTATGGTAATAGAATGTTTACTAAGAATTGATTGACAATTCGTAGTGTATTTTTTGGAGTGCACTAGATCTATTTGTGATAAAGAATGATGTGAAAAGAAAACAAGATATGAGTAGTGAAAGAGATATGTCAAAGTAACACAGTGAAAGTGTAATAATTTATTGGAATTTGAGGAATGAATTATGATAGAGAAATAAATTTCGAGCATGAAACTTCTTACGAGAATGAGAATTGTTATGTTGTGCAACATTAAGTATTGATGTTCTACATTAAGTGAGTGAATATATGAGTGTCAAAGTGGAGTGATTATGATATGAGAGTATTTGAAATTGATAGTGCTAAGGTTAAATAAGCCTTAATAAGAGTAACATTAAATCTGAGTATGGATAATATCCGTATAGTGGAAAAAGATTTCGAAGAGGTAAGAAATAATGAAAATACCCTTATAGCTCGAAATGAATTTGAGCTATACTTTGAATGCGAAATATGGATAATGGAATAGTGTCAAAAGTACTTGTTTTTATATTGTTTCAACATTAAGGAGTGAAATGATAGTTAAATGAAAGTACATGAATGCATCAAAACTATTGTATAAGTGAGTATATTGGATAAAAGACCTAAAACTTATGTAAAGATTTCTAGTGTCTTCTATTGTCATCTAAAACATCATCAAAACAAAAGATTGAAACGAAAAGTAATGTAAGAGTATTGATAAAGAGGTTAGTGCTTGAATACTATTAAGTGCTATTTAATGAAAGGGATTTGTGAATTGATAAAACACCAATACTTGTGAAAGATATGATGTAATAAATAATTGTGAAAACTTTACTTCTATGATAGTAAAGCTCTCCGTGCAATATGTAAATATGTATTTAACTGGAACAATGATTCAATCTATCATTGAATCATTTATGAGTTAATATAAAGTTGTGAAAGAAAATAAGGTTGAAAGGGTTATGGAAATTGAGATTTGAATTTGATTGTACCTTAAAGAGTTGGATTTTGTTTCCTCAATTTGTATGAGTTGAATTAATGATTACTTGTTGATTAAATCATGAAAAGAAATTCTAGCAGAGATACGCATGATTATTTGTATAGTCGTGCATATGCTTGTGTAAATTTCTATTTTTCAAACTTTGAGAAGAAATTCCAATATTGAGGTGCATGATCATTTATATGGACATGCATATATTTGTGCCCTTAAAACAATGAAAATAAATTTCAGTATAGACGTGCAAGACCATTTGCATGGTTATGTATCTGGCTATGTATACTTCTGTTCTACAAAATTTTAGTAATGTGCATACTTTCACAGTGTAATATCCCAAAATATACCCTAGAAGTTTGGTATATAATTGTTGTTTTATTTGGATTAAGTGTATTTGTGTTTAATTGGAAAGAGATATGATGTAAGAGTAGAGTGCATATGTTATATATATTGTGATATATACAACATATACATAAGTCTATGGAAAGTCAAATGGAGATAGTGGAAGAAGATATTTGTTTGTGTTTGAATTAATAATTAATTAATAAGGAAATTAATGAATGGAGGAGGTTTATTTGAATTGTTTAATATTTTTAATTGCTTGGTTGAGAGGATTTTAAGGAAAAGAGGTGTTGACTTGGAGCTTTCTCTTTCTTCGTTCTTTCTTCTTGCCGTGAATCATTTTCTCCTTCTCCTTCCTTTGTTTTGTTTGGCCGGACAACAAAGAAACAAGAGAACAAGAAGAGTTTTGATCTTCCAACTCAAGATCTAAGGAAGCTTTCAAGAAATCAAGTGGAAAGTTAAGAGATTTCTTCATCCTTGGTAAGTTCTCCACTTGATCCTTTGATTTCTTTGAGTTTTTGAGTTGAGTTTGTGGATGGTTTGTGAATATGTTGTTTAAGATGGGTTTAAGAGTGTTTGGGTAACTGATTTTTTCTTGTTTTGGGGATGGTTTGTAGGAAAGAGTAAGTTGTTGGAAGTGATTGTTTTGAGGTTGTGTTTTAGGTTTATGTTGATGATTTTTTATTTGAGATTTGAAGAATGTTTTAGTTGTTTTGGTGTTTTTGTGAGTTTGTTATGGTTTTTGGGTATGTTGAGATGAGTTTGGTTGAAGTGGATTTTGGTGAAAGGAAGTGTTTTGTTGGTTGTGGTGTTGTCTTGGCCGGAATCTGGGTTTTTGGCCTGACACGCCCAGGAGCACGTCCAGGTCCTTAGGCGTGTCAATTGTTCTGAGTGGCAGTAGGTGTGACACGGCCATTAACACGCCCGTGTTGTTGAGCCTGTCATAGCTACTATAAGTTTTAAGAATTTACACGGCCATGAGCACGCTCATGATGTTGGACGTGTCGATATTTCTGAGACACAGAATGTATTACACGCCCAGTGACACGCCCGTGGTTTTGAGCGTGTCAATGCTTCTGTGATTGTGGAGTTAGGGCACGGTCAGGGACACGCCCGTGTGTGTGAGCGTGTCAAGTTTAGAGTTTGCCCTAGTTGATTCTTAACCTTATGATCTCATGAGAGTTTCCTCATTCTTTTGAAATAGGTTGTGAAGAAGGTGATTTACCCTAATTCAAGTGGTGAAAGATTCTTGTAAGTGTAAGTGTTTAGAGTTGTGTGAGTTTCTTTTGAAGTAAGTTCAAACCACATTATTGCATACATTCATATGATATTGTGGCATAATTAGTTATATGTGAATGTTGTGATGAGCATGTAAAATATGTGTTAATGCCATTGACAATATCCATGTGAATAATGAATTGATTAATGAGATGATTGAAATATGTTTGTTTATATGATGATGAAATGTGAAAGATATGAGGCCATGAGTGTTGGCTATGAGTATGGAAATGAAATGTAAAGTGAATTAAGAAAGAGATTGATAATGAGATAAATGAAATAATTGTATGTCTAATATGTTTATTCAATTTTCAGAGTTCTGAGTTTGGCGGCATGCCTATGAATAACTGGATAGGTGAAATGACCGGGTCGTAAGCCGAATCCAGTTGATAAATGTGAAATGTAATGTTTTTGGGGTGAAATGACCGGGTCGTAAACCTCAAAAACATATTATTGAAACTAGATTGAGTGAAATGACCGGGTCGTAAACTCAAATCTAGTTGATTATCCATGGATATATATATATTGTCTACGGGGCTAGACACAAGGTGTCAATATGGACCAAAGCAGTAACTCTGAACTTTGAATAACATATTAGTGAGTTTTGGGCCCGTGTCTGTCTTAATTGTAATATGTGATTTATGAATGAAGAAACAATTGAATAATAAGATCTAATATATAATTATGAAATGTGATATGATTATGTATGGTTTATGAAATGTATAATGGTGACATGTGCATCGCATTAAAGCATCATGGTTGTATTAGTTGCAGTACTGAGCTGTTAGCTCAGCGCGATTGTGGTTCATCGCGCAGGTAACAGGGTTGAACCCGAGAGTTCTTCGAGACCAAGTGAGTCTAGACACTGAAGAGTTGAGTTTGGACTTAAAGATCAGAGAAGAGCTGCCAATCATGTATATATTTCATGTCTTGTAAATTTGGATCTTAATGTATTTGTATTTGAAAATATTTGATTTATTTCCGCTGCTTTTAAATGAATATTTTATCTTTTATCTTTTATCATTTAATTTAAATGATTTAAATTTGGTTATGTTTTTAAAAAGGGATGTGTCATTTGTTAATTATAACGTGGCATTTCTATATTCAGTATACGTATATTACGATCGTATAAGCATGCTGTGTACGTATACGGGGTATAGGGGTGTTACAATTGTTTTGGTATCAGAGCCTAGGTTTGAGATTCTCAACTTAGGTAAAATGTAAGAAAAAGAATATTTTGAGTCTAAAAATGATTTTTGAAATAACATACATGCTTGGTATTGGCAGTCTCTGATCTTTAATAAGATGAATTCTGCTGTGTTTGCAGATATAGGTTGTGATGGATTCTCACTTGCGTCAGTCAGTTGAGGGTAGTGCAGAGAGTGTAGCTCCATATGAGGTTAGAGAGGGAGCTAGAGTGGTTAGTGTTGGAGTTGGTGAGGCACCTGCTTTTGTGTCGGGGAGGCCAGTTGGTGATGAGGTTCCACCAGTTTGGCTTAGGCATATGGTGGAATTGATGAGGCAAGCCCCAGTACAGCAGCCACCACCACCACCCCAGCCTTTGGTATCAGTGAGACAGTATGATAAATTAAGGAAGTTTGGAGCAGAGGATTTTCTAGGTACTATTGATCCAGCTGTAGCTGAGCAGTGGCTAGATAAGATACAGAGGATATTTGTTCAGTTACAGGCCACTCCAGAATAAAAATTTGACTATGCTAGTTCATTGTTACAGAAGGATGCATATGACTGGTGGAAGACAGTGCCTCATGCTATGGATGATCCACTTACCTTGTCCTATGCTGATTTTCTCAGGGAGTTTGAATTGAAGTATACTCCGAGGGAGTATAAAGATGTGAAGAAGATGGAGTTTTTGAGTTTGAAGCAAGACTACAGGACAGTAACCGAGTATGAAGTTGAGTTCATCCGGTTGAGCCATTATGCTGGGGGTATCATATCTGATGAGATTGATAGATGCAGGAGATTTGAGGAGGGATTGAGGCCCTCTCTCATGTGTCATGTGGCTGGTTCCAGATATCATGATTTTTCCCAGCTTGTTGCAGCAGCTAGGAGTGTGGAGAGAGCTCAGGGTATTGCAGCAACTGCTACAGAGGAAGAGACTAGGGTTAGAAGACCCCTGTTTGAGACAGGGTCTGCATCTATGAAAAGAGGCAGGGGAAGCTTTGTTCCCAGGATTAGTAGGAGTCAGATTCCAGCTGGTAGGTCAGTTCAGTTTCAGAGGCAGAGATCAAGACCTACAGCTTCAGTGGCGAGTGCTCCGACCCCAGTAATTTAGAGATCTACTCCTCCGGTATGTGAGTATTGTGGTAAGACCCATTGGGGTGTTTGTTGGAGGATCAGAGGATCAGCTGGATGCTATAGATGCGGATCGCCGGATCATTTTGTTAGAGAGTGTCCTGAGTTGCAGGAGCAGAGGTCAGTAGATTCGGCAGTTTCTCGACCTGTTGTGAGGGGAGGTCGAGGGGGCAGAAGTTTCAGCAGAGGAGGTAGATCTGGGTTCAGTCCTAGAGGAGGTTCTACATCCAGGGAGAATAGACCAGAGGAGGCTGGATCTTCTCAGAGGATGTATGTGATGCAGAGGCAGCCAGATGCTTCAGCAGTTATAGCTGGTACTTTCTCTTTATTTGGTATTTCAGTACTTGCTTTGATTGACCCAGGATCTACTCATTCATATATTAGTGCATCTGTATTGCCTGTGTCTGAATTGCATGCTGAATCCCTAGGATTTGATGTATTGGTGACAAATCCTTTAGGGCATAGTGTGATTGTTAGTAAGGTGCACCGAGATAGTGCAGTATTGGTTCAGGGTGAGGAGTTCTTGGGTGATCTGATTGAAATGCCATTTAAAGAGTATGATTTGATCCTAGGCATGGACTGGTTGTCTAAACATGGAGCTGTGGTAGACTGTCAAAAGAAATGTGTTACTTTGAGAACCGATGATGGTAGAATTGTGATGGTATCTGGTGAGCGGAGACAGCTTGCATCCTTGTTTATTTCAGCTGTTTCAGCTAGGAGGTTGATTAAAAAAGGGTGTGATGCTTATCTTGCTCATGTTGTGGATACTAGAGTAGTGGGTTCTCAACTTGACGGTATACCCACAGTTGCAGATTTTCCAGATGTGTTTTCAGAGGAGTTGCCAGGGTTGCCTCCGGAGAGAGAGGTGGAGTTTGGTATTGAATTGTTGCCTGGTACCACCCCTATCTCTATTACTCCTTATAGAATGGCACCTGTTGAATTGAGAGAGTTGAAGGTGCAGTTGCAGGAGTTGTTGGATAAAGGGTTTGTTCGCCCTAGTGTTTCACCGTGGGGAGCTCCTGTGTTGTTTGTGAGAAAGAAGGATGGTACTATGAGATGATGCATCAATTATAGGCAATTGAACAAGGTGACTATCAAGAATAAATATCCTTTGCCTAGAATTGATGATCTCTTTGATCAATTGAAGGGAGCAGCAATGTTTTCCAAGATTGATTTGAGATCAGGGTACCATCAGTTGAGAGTCAGAGATGAAGATGTTCCTAAGACAGCCTTTCGTACAAGGTATGGACATTATGAGTTTCTAGTTATGCCTTTTGGGTTGACGAATGCACCTGCAGCTTTCATGGATTTGATGAATAGGGTGTTTAGACCCTATCTGGATCAGTTTGTAGTGGTTTTTATCGACGATATTTTGGTGTATTCACGCAATGAAGAGGAGCATGACAAGCATCTGCGGATTGTGTTACAAATTTTGAGAGAGAAGCATTTGTTTGCTAAGCTGTCGAAGTGTGAGTTTTGGCTTGATCATGTGACTTTTCTCGGTCATATAGTTTCAGCAGATGGCATTAGAGTTGATCCGAGTAAAGTTGAAGCTGTTATGAATTGGAGTCCACCAAAGTCTGTAACTGAAGTTAGAAGTTTTCTGGGTTTGGCAGGCTATTATCGACGCTTTGTGAAAGGATTTTCTTTGATAGCTACTCCACTTACCAGATTACTTCGCAAGGGAGTTAGATTTGTGTGGACAGATCAATGTCAGGCTAGTTTTGAACAGTTGAGAGAGATGTTGACTCAAGCACCTGTTCTTACTTTACCTGTGGAAGATAAACCATATGTGATCTACAGTGATGCTTCACATAGTGGTTTGGGTTGTGTCTTGATGCAAGAAGGTAAAGTGATAGCTTATGCTTCTCGACAGTTGAAACCGCATGAGCTTAATTATCCGACCCATGATTTAGAGTTAGCAGCCATTGTGTTTGCATTGAAGATTTGGCGACACTATTTGTATGGAGAAAAGTGTTTTATCTATACCGATCATAAAAGTTTGAAATATTTGGGGGTTCAGAGAGAGCTTAATCTTCGGCAGAGACGTTGGTTGGAGTTGATTAAAGACTATGATTGTTTGATTGATTATCATCCTGGTAAGGCAAATGTTGTTGCTGATGCCTTGAGTTGGAAGTCTTTAGCAGGTTTGACCGTGTATTTGCTCTCGTTGCTTGTTGAGTTGAGAGCGTTGCATGCTAGTTTTGTACCTTGTGATGATGGTGCATTGTTGGCACAATTGCAATTGAGGCCGGTATTGTTGGATCAGATTAAAGAGGCTCAGTTGGTTGATGAGAAAGTTCAGAAGATTGTTTCAAATTGCCAGAATGGAGAGAGTCAAGATTTTCTGGTAAAAAGTGATGGGAGCCTTTGGTTTAAGAACAGATTGTGTGTACATGATGATGCTAATTTAAGAAGGATTATTTTGGAGGAAGCACACCAGTCAGTTTTTGCTATGCATCCCGGCAATACGAAGATGTATCATGATTTAAGACAGCATTACTGGTGGTCAGGTATGAAGAAAAACATAGCGGAGTTTGTGTCCAAATGTCTCACATGTCAGAGGGTAAAAGCTGAGCATCAAGTTCCAACAGGGTTACTTCAACCATTATCAGTGCCTGAATGGAAATGGGAAAGAGTTACAATGGATTTTGTGTCTGGTTTGCCATTGACTCAGAGGAAACATGATGCTATTTGGGTAATTGTTGATAGGTTGACAAAGACAGCTCATTTTCTTCCGGTTTGGACGGATTATTCTCTTGAGAGGTTGGCTGAGCTGTATATCCAGGAGATTGTGAAGTTGCATGGTTTCCCAATTTCTTTAGTGTCTGATCGAGATCCCCGATTTACTTCAAGATTTTGGAAGAGTTTACATGGTGTTCTGGGTTCTCAATTACACTTTAGTACTGCTTTTCATCCGCAGACAGATGGACAGTCAGAGAGAGTGATACAGATTATAGAGGATATGTTGAGAAGCTGTGTCATTGATTTCTCGGGTAGTTGGGACAGATTTTTGCCACTTGTGGAATTTGCTTACAATAATAGTCATCAGTCCAGCATTGGAATGGCACCTTTTGAAGCATTGTATGGTAGACGGTGTAGGACGCCTCTATGTTGGAATGAAGTTGGAGAAGGTAAGTTAATTGGTCCTGATTTGGTTAAAGAAGCAGAAGATAAAGTGAAGTTGATTCGGAATAGATTGAAAGCAGCTTCCGACCGACAGAAGTCTTATTCAGATTTGAAGAGGAGAGACATAGAGTTTAATGTGGGAGATAAAGTATTTTTGAAAGTGTCTCCTTGGAAAAAAATTCTGAGATTTGGTCAAAGAGGGAAACTGAGTCCGCATTTCATTGGACCATATGAAGTTTTAGAGAAAATTGGGCCAGTTGCTTACCGGCTTGCTTTGCCACCTGATTTGGATAGAATCCATAATGTCTTCCATGTTTCTATGTTGAGGAGATACAGATCGGATCCATCTCATGTGTTATCAGTTGAATCTATTGAGGTGAGTCCAGATCTGACATTTGAAGAAGAACCAGTTGCTATTTTGGCATATGGGATGAAAGAGTTGAGACATAAGAAAGTGCCAATTGTGAAGATTCTTTGGAAGAATCACGGTAGAGAAGAGTCAACTTGGGAGAATGAACAAGCGATGCAAGATCAATATCCTCAGTTGTTTCAAACTTAATATCAGGTAATTTCGTGGACAAAATTCTTTTTTAGAGGGGGAGAATTGTAATATCCCAAAATATACCCTAGAAGTTTGGTATATAATTGTTGTTTTATTTGGATTAAGTGTATTTGTGTTTAATTGGAAAGAGATATGATGTAAGAGTAGAGTGCATATGTTATATATATTGTGATATATACAACATATACATAAGTCTATGGAAAGTCAAATGGAGATAGTGGAAGAAGATATTTGTTTGTGTTTGAATTAATAATTAATTAATAAGGAAATTAATGAATGGAGGAGGTTTATTTGAATTGTTTAATATTTTTAATTGCTTGGTTGAGAGGATTTTAAGGAAAAGAGGTGTTGACTTGGAGCTTTCTCTTTCTTCTTTCTTTCTTCTTGCCGTGAATCATTTTCTCCTTCTCCTTCCTTTGTTTTGTTTGGCCGGACAATAAAGAAACAAGAGAACAAGAAGAGTTTTGATCTTCCAACTCAAGATCTAAGGAAGCTTTCAAGAAATCAAGTGGAAAGTTAAGAGATTTCTTCATCCTTGGTAAGTTCTCCACTTGATCCTTTGATTTCTTTGAGTTTTTGAGTTGAGTTTGTGGATGGTTTGTGAATATGTTGTTTAAGATGGGTTTAAGAGTGTTTGGGTAACTGATTTTTTCTTGTTTTGGGGATGGTTTGTAGGAAAGAGTAAGTTGTTGGAAGTGATTGTTTTGAGGTTGTGTTTTAGGTTTATGTTGATGATTTTTTATTTGAGATTTGAAGAATGTTTTAGTTGTTTTGGTGTTTTTGTGAGTTTGTTATGGTTTTTGGGTATGTTGAGATGAGTTTGGTTGAAGTGGATTTTGGTGAAAGGAAGTGTTTTGTTGGTTGTGGTGTTGTCTTGGCCGGAATCTGGGTTTTTGGCCTGACACGCCCAGGAGCACGTCCAGGTCCTTAGGCGTGTCAATTGTTCTGAGTGGCAGTAGGTGTGACACGGCCATTAACACGCCCGTGTTGTTGAGCCTGTCATAGCTACTATAAGTTTTGAGAATTTACACGGCCATGAGCACGCTCATGATGTTGGACGTGTCGATATTTCTGAGACACAGAATGTATTACACGCCCAGTGACACGCCCGTGGTTTTGAGCGTGTCAATGCTTCTGTGATTGTGGAGTTAGGGCACGGTCAGGGACACGCCCGTGTGTGTGAGCGTGTCAAGTTTAGAGTTTGCCCTAGTTGATTCTTAACCTTATGATCTCATGAGAGTTTCCTCATTCTTTTGAAATAGGTTGTGAAGAAGGTGATTTACCCTAATTCAAGTGGTGAAAGATTCTTGTAAGTGTAAGTGTTTAGAGTTGTGTGAGTTTCTTTTGAAGTAAGTTCAAACCACATTATTGCATACATTCATATGATATTGTGGCATAATTAGTTATATGTGAATGTTGTGATGAGCATGTAAAATATGTGTTAATGCCATTGACAATATCCATGTGAATAATGAATTGATTAATGAGATGATTGAAATATGTTTGTTTATATGATGATGAAATGTGAAAGATATGAGGCCATGAGTGTTGGCTATGAGTATGGAAATGAAATGTAAAGTGAATTAAGAAAGAGATTGATAATGAGATAAATGAAATAATTGTATGTCTAATATGTTTATTCAATTTTCAGAGTTCTGAGTTTGGCGGCATGCCTATGAATAACTGGATAGGTGAAATGACCGGGTCGTAAGCCGAATCCAGTTGATAAATGTGAAATGTGATGTTTTTGGGGTGAAATGACCGGGTCGTAAACCTCAAAAACATATTATTGAAACTAGATTGAGTGAAATGACCGGGTCGTAAACTCAAATCTAGTTGATTATCCATGGATATATATATTGCCTACGGGGCTAGACACAAGGTGTCAATATGGACCAAAGCAGTAACTCTGAACTTTGAATAACATATTAGTGAGTTTTGGGCCCGTGTCTGTCTTAATTGTAATATGTGATTTATGAATGAAGAAACAATTGAATAATAAGATCTAATATATAATTATGAAATGTGATATGATTATGTATGGTTTATGAAATGTATAATGGTGACATGTGCATCGCATTAAAGCATCATGGTTGTATTAGTTGCAGTACTGAGCTGTTAGCTCAGCGCGATTGTGGTTCATCGCGCAGGTAACAGGGTTGAACCCGAGAGTTCTTCGAGACCAAGTGAGTCTAGACACTGAAGAGTTGAGTTTGGACTTAAAGATCAGAGAAGAGCTGCCAATCATGTATATATTTCATGTCTTGTAAATTTGGATCTTAATGTATTTGTATTTGAAAATATTTGATTTATTTCCGCTGCTTTTAAATGAATATTTTATCTTTTATCTTTTATCATTTAATTTAAATGATTTAAATTTGGTTATGTTTTTAAAAAGGGATGTGTCATTTGTTAATTATAACGTGGCATTTCTATATTCAGTATACGTATATTACGATCGTATAAGCATGCTGTGTACGTATACGGGGTATAGGGGTGTTACAATTGTTTTGGTATCAGAGCCTAGGTTTGAGATTCTCAACTTAGGTAAAATGTAAGAAAAAGAATATTTTGAGTCTAAAAATGATTTTTGAAATAACATACATGCTTGGTATTAGCAGTCTCTGATCTTTAATAAGATGAATTCTGCTGTGTTTGCAGATATAGGTTGTGATGGATTCTCACTTGCGTCAGTCAGTTGAGGGTAGTGCAGAGAGTGTAGCTCCATATGAGGTTAGAGAGGGAGCTAGAGTGGTTAGTGTTGGAGTTGGTGAGGCACCTGCTTTTGTGTCGGGGAGGCCAGTTGGTGATGAGGTTCCACCAGTTTGGCTTAGGCATATGGTGGAATTGATGAGGCAAGCCCCAGTACAGCAGCCACCACCACCACCCCAGCCTTTGGTATCAGTGAGACAGTATGATAAATTAAGGAAGTTTGGAGCAGAGGATTTTCTAGGTACTATTGATCCAGCTGTAGCTGAGCAGTGGCTAGATAAGATACAGAGGATATTTGTTCAGTTACAGGCCACTCCAGAATAAAAATTTGACTATGCTAGTTCATTGTCACAGAAGGATGCATATGACTGGTGGAAGACAGTGCCTCATGCTATGGATGATCCACCTACCTTGTCCTATGCTGATTTTCTCAGGGAGTTTGAATTGAAGTATACTCCGAGGGAGTATAAAGATGTGAAGAAGATGGAGTTTTTGAGTTTGAAGCAAGACTACAGGACAGTAACCGAGTATGAAGTTGAGTTCATCCGGTTGAGCCATTATGCTGGGGGTATCATATCTGATGAGATTGATAGATGCAGGAGATTTGAGGAGGGATTGAGGCCCTCTCTCATGTGTCATGTGGCTGGTTCCAGATATCATGATTTTTCCCAGCTTGTTGCAGCAGCTAGGAGTGTGGAGAGAGCTCAGGGTATTGCAGCAACTGCTACAGAGGAAGAGACTAGGGTTAGAAGACCCCTGTTTGAGACAGGGTCTGCATCTATGAAAAGAGGTAGGGGAAGCTTTGTTCCCAGGATTAGTAGGAGTCAGATTCCAGCTGGTAGGTCAGTTCAGTTTCAGAGGCAGAGATCAAGACCTACAGCTTCAGTGGCGAGTGCTCCGACCCCAGTAATTTAGAGATCTACTCCTCCGGTATGTGAGTATTGTGGTAAGACCCATTGGGGTGTTTGTTGGAGGATCAGAGGATCAGCTGGATGCTATAGATGCGGATCACCGGATCATTTTGTTAGAGAGTGTCCTGAGTTGCAGGAGCAGAGGTCAGTAGATTCGGCAGTTTCTCGACCTGTTGTGAGGGGAGGTCGAGGGGGCAGAAGTTTCAGCAGAGGAGGTAGATCTGGGTTCAGTCCTAGAGGAGGTTCTACATCCAGGGAGAATAGACCAGAGGAGGCTGGATCTTCTCAGAGGATGTATGTGATGCAGAGGCAGCCAGATGTTTCAGCAGTTATAGCTGGTACTTTCTCTTTATTTGGTATTTCAGTACTTGCTTTGATTTACCCAGGATCTACTCATTCATATATTAGTGCATCTGTATTGCCTGTGTCTGAATTGCATGCTGAATCCCTAGGATTTGATGTATTGGTGACAAATCCTTTAGGGCATAGTGTGATTGTTAGTAAGGTGCACCGAGATAGTGCAGTATTGGTTCAGGGTGAGGAGTTCTTGGGTGATCTGATTGAAATGCCATTTAAAGAGTATGATTTGATCCTAGGCATGGACTGGTTGTCTAAACATGGAGCTGTGGTAGACTGTCAAAAGAAATGTGTTACTTTGAGAACCGATGATGGTAGAATTGTGATGGTATCTGGTGAGCGGAGACAGCTTGCATCCTTGTTAATTTCAGCTGTTTCAGCTAGGAGGTTGATTAAAAAAGGGTGTAATGCTTATCTTGCTCATGTTGTGGATACTAGAGTAGTGGGTTCTCAACTTGACGGTATACCCACAGTTGCAGATTTTCCAGATGTGTTTTCAAAGTAGTTGCCAGGGTTGCCTCCGGAGAGAGAGGTGGAGTTTGGTATTGAATTGTTGCCTGGTACCACCCCTATCTCTATTACTCCTTATAGAATGGCACCTGTTGAATTGAGAGAGTTGAAGGTGCAGTTGCAGGAGTTGTTGGATAAAGGGTTTGTTCGCCCTAGTGTTTCACCGTGGGGAGCTCCTGTGTTGTTTGTGAGAAAGAAGGATGGTACTATGAGATGATGCATCGATTATAGGCAATTGAACAAGGTGACTATCAAGAATAAATATCCTTTGCCTAGAATTGATGATCTCTTTGATCAATTGAAGGGAGCAGCAATGTTTTCCAAGATTGATTTGAGATCAGGGTACCATCAGTTGAGAGTCAGAGATGAAGATGTTCCTAAGACAGCCTTTCGTACAAGGTATGGACATTATGAGTTTCTAGTTATGCCTTTTGGGTTGAGGAATGCACCTGCAGCTTTCATGGATTTGATGAATAGGGTGTTTAGACCCTATCTGGATCAGTTTGTAGTGGTTTTTATCGACGATATTTTGGTGTATTCACGCAATGAAGAGGAGCATGACAAGCATCTGCGGATTGTGTTACAAATTTTGAGAGAGAAGCATTTGTTTGCTAAGCTGTCGAAGTGTGAGTTTTGGCTTGATCATGTGACTTTTCTCGGTCATATAGTTTCAGCAGATGGCATTAGAGTTGATCCGAGTAAAGTTGAAGCTGTTATGAATTGGAGTCCACCAAAGTCTGTAACTGAAGTTAGAAGTTTTCTGGGTTTGGCAGGCTATTATCGACGCTTTGTGAAAGGATTTTCTTTGATAGCTACTCCACTTACCAGATTACTTCGCAAGGGAGTTAGATTTGTGTGGACAGATCAATGTCAGGCTAGTTTTGAACAGTTGAGAGAGATGTTGACTCAAGCACCTGTTCTTACTTTACCTGTGGAAGATAAACCATATGTGATCTACAGTGATGCTTCACATAGTGGTTTGGGTTGTGTCTTGATGCAAGAAGGTAAAGTGATAGCTTATGCTTCTCGACAGTTGAAACCGCATGAGCTTAATTATCCGACCCATGATTTAGAGTTAGCAGCCATTGTGTTTGCATTGAAGATTTGGCGACACTATTTGTATGGAGAAAAGTGTTTTATCTATACCGATCATAAAAGTTTGAAATATTTGGGGGTTCAGAGAGAGCTTAATCTTCGGCAGAGACGTTGGTTGGAGTTGATTAAAGACTATGATTGTTTGATTGATTATCATCCTGGTAAGGCAAATGTTGTTACTGATGCCTTGAGTCGGAAGTCTTTAGCAGGTTTGACCGTGTATTCGCTCTCGTTGCTTGTTGAGTTGAGAGCGTTGCATGCTAGTTTTGTACCTTGTGATGATGGTGCATTGTTGGCACAATTGCAATTGAGGCCGGTATTGTTGGATCAGATTAAAGAGGCTCAGTTGTTTGGTGAGAAAGTTCAGAAGATTGTTTCAAATTGCCAGAATGGAGAGAGTCAAGATTTTTTGGTAAAAAGTGATGGGAGCCTTTGGTTTAAGAACAGATTGTGTGTACCTGATGATGCTAATTTAAGAAGGATTATTTTGGAAGAAGCACACCAGTCAGTTTTTGCTATGCATCCCGGCAATACGAAGATGTATCATGATTTAAGACAACATTACTGGTGGTCAGGTATGAAGAAAAACATAGCGGAGTTTGTGTCCAAATGTCTCACATGTCAGAGGGTAAAAGCTGAGCATCAAGTTCCAACAGGGTTACTTCAACCATTATCAGTGCCTGAATGGAAATGGGAAAGAGTTACAATGGATTTTGTGTCTGGTTTGCCATTGACTCAGAGGAAACATGATGCTATTTGGGTAATTGTTGATAGGTTGACAAAGACAGCTCATTTTCTTCCGGTTCGGACGGATTATTCTCTTGAGAGGTTGGCTGAGCTGTATATCCAGGAGATTGTGAAGTTGCATGGTGTCCCAATTTCTTTAGTGTCTGATCGAGATCCCCGATTTACTTCAAGATTTTGGAAGAGTTTACATGGTGCTCTGGGTTCTCAATTACACTTTAGTACTGCTTTTCATCCGCAGACAGATGGACAGTCAGAGAGAGTGATACAGATTATAGAGGATATGTTGAGAAGCTGTGTCATTGATTTCTCGGGTAGTTGGGACAGATTTTTGCCACTTGTGGAATTTGCTTACAATAATAGTCATCAGTCCAGCATTGGAATGGCACCTTTTGAAGCATTGTATGGTAGATGGTGTAGGACGCCTCTATGTTGGAATGAAGTTGGAGAAGGTAAGTTAATTGGTCTTGATTTGGTTAAAGAAACAGAAGATAAAGTGAAGTTGATTCGGAATAGATTGAAAGCAGCTTCCGACCGACAGAAGTCTTATTCAGATTTGAAGAGGAGAGACATAGAGTTTAATGTGGGAGATAAAGTATTTTTGAAAGTGTCTCCTTGGAAAAAAATTCTGAGATTTGGTCGAAGAGGGAAACTGAGTCCGCGTTTCATTGGACCATATGAAGTTTTAGAGAAAATTGGGCCAGTTGCTTACCGGCTTGCTTTGCCACCTGATTTGGATAGAATCCATAATGTCTTCCATGTTTCTATGTTGAGGAGATACAGATCGGATCCATCTCATGTGTTATCAGTTGAATCTATTGAGGTGAGTCCAAATCTGACATTTGAAGAAGAACCAGTTGCTATTTTGGCATATGGGATGAAAGAGTTGAGACATAAGAAAGTGCCAATTGTGAAGATTCTTTGGAAGAATCACGGTAGAGAAGAGTCAACTTGGGAGAATGAACAAGCGATGCAAGATCAATATCCTCAATTGTTTCAAACTTAATATCAGGTAATTTCGTGGACGAAATTCTTTTTTAGAGGGGGAGAATTGTAATATCCCAAAATATACCCTAGAAGTTTGGTATATAATTGTTGTTTTATTTGGATTAAGTGTATTTGTGTTTAATTGGAAAGAGATATGATGTAAGAGTAGAGTGCATATGTTATATATATTGTGATATATACAACATATACATAAGTCTATGGAAAGTCAAATGGAGATAGTGGAAGAAGATATTTGTTTGTGTTTGAATTAATAATTAATTAATAAGGAAATTAATGAATGGAGGAGGTTTATTTGAATTGTTTAATATTTTTAATTGCTTGGTTGAGAGGATTTTAAGGAAAAGAGGTGTTGACTTGGAGCTTTCTCTTTCTTCTTTCTTTCTTCTTGCCGTGAATCATTTTCTGCTTCTCCTTCCTTTGTTTTGTTTGGCCGGACAATAAAGAAACAAGAGAACAAGAAGAGTTTTGATCTTCCAACTCAAGATCTAAGGAAGCTTTCAAGAAATCAAGTGGAAAGTTAAGAGATTTCTTCATCCTTGGTAAGTTCTCCACTTGATCCTTTGATTTCTTTGAGTTTTTGAGTTGAGTTTGTGGATGGTTTGTGAATATGTTGTTTAAGATGGGTTTAAGAGTGTTTGGGTAACTGATTTTTTCTTGTTTTGGGGATGGTTTGTAGGAAAGAGTAAGTTGTTGGAAGTGATTGTTTTGAGGTTGTGTTTTAGGTTTATGTTGATGATTTTTTATTTGAGATTTGAAGAATGTTTTAGTTGTTTTGGTGTTTTTGTGAGTTTGTTATGGTTTTTGGGTATGTTGAGATGAGTTTGGTTGAAGTGGATTTTGGTGAAAGGAAGTGTTTTGTTGGTTGTGGTGTTGTCTTGGCCGGAATCTGGGTTTTTGGCCTGACACGCCCAGGAGCACGTCCAGGTCCTTAGGCGTGTCAATTGTTCTGAGTGGCAGTAGGTGTGACACGGCCATTAACACGCCCGTGTTGTTGAGCCTGTCATAGCTACTATAAGTTTTGAGAATTTACACGGCCATGAGCACGCTCATGATGTTGGACGTGTCGATATTTCTGAGACACAGAATGTATTACACGCCCAGTGACACGCCCGTGGTTTTGAGCGTGTCAATGCTTCTGTGATTGTGGAGTTAGGGCACGGTCAGGGACACGCCCGTGTGTGTGAGCGTGTCAAGTTTAGAGTTTGCCCTAGTTGATTCTTAACCTTATGATCTCATGAGAGTTTCCTCATTCTTTTGAAATAGGTTGTGAAGAAGGTGATTTACCCTAATTCAAGTGGTGAAAGATTCTTGTAAGTGTAAGTGTTTAGAGTTGTGTGAGTTTCTTTTGAAGTAAGTTCAAACCACATTATTGCATACATTCATATGATATTGTGGCATAATTAGTTATATGTGAATGTTGTGATGAGCATGTAAAATATGTGTTAATGCCATTGACAATATCCATGTGAATAATGAATTGATTAATGAGATGATTGAAATATGTTTGTTTATATGATGATGAAATGTGAAAGATATGAGGCCATGAGTGTTGGCTATGAGTATGGAAATGAAATGTAAAGTGAATTAAGAAAGAGATTGATAATGAGATAAATGAAATAATTGTATGTCTAATATGTTTATTCAATTTTCAGAGTTCTGAGTTTGGCGGCATGCCTATGAATAACTGGATAGGTGAAATGACCGGGTCGTAAGCCGAATCCAGTTGATAAATGTGAAATGTGATGTTTTTGGGGTGAAATGACCGGGTCGTAAACCTCAAAAACATATTATTGAAACTAGATTGAGTGAAATGACCGGGTCGTAAACTCAAATCTAGTTGATTATCCATGGATATATATATTGCCTACGGGGCTAGACACAAGGTGTCAATATGGACCAAAGCAGTAACTCTGAACTTTGAATAACATATTAGTGAGTTTTGGGCCCGTGTCTGTCTTAATTGTAATATGTGATTTATGAATGAAGAAACAATTGAATAATAAGATCTAATATATAATTATGAAATGTGATATGATTATGTATGGTTTATGAAATGTATAATGGTGACATGTGCATCGCATTAAAGCATCATGGTTGTATTAGTTGCAGTACTGAGCTGTTAGCTCAGCGCGATTGTGGTTCATCGCGCAGGTAACAGGGTTGAACCCGAGAGTTCTTCGAGACCAAGTGAGTCTAGACACTGAAGAGTTGAGTTTGGACTTAAAGATCAGAGAAGAGCTGCCAATCATGTATATATTTCATGTCTTGTAAATTTGGATCTTAATGTATTTGTATTTGAAAATATTTGATTTATTTCCGCTGCTTTTAAATGAATATTTTATCTTTTATCTTTTATCATTTAATTTAAATGATTTAAATTTGGTTATGTTTTTAAAAAGGGATGTGTCATTTGTTAATTATAACGTGGCATTTCTATATTCAGTATACGTATATTACGATCGTATAAGCATGCTGTGTACGTATACGGGGTATAGGGGTGTTACACACAGAGTAGAGTTTATCGGTGGAAGTAGTAGTGAATTCATGACTACATCTTGGAAATAGTTATAAGTGATAAAAGATTGCTTATAAGATTAAAATGAAATAAATGCATTAAATGATGAAACTGAAATGTGAAGAGAATGTTAGGAAAGTATGGATAAATGTAATTGATATGTGAAAGAAGTGTAAAGGTAGAGAAAAGATAAAAGACAAGTACAAGTGATTAGTGGATTTAACATCTTCATGATGAAATAAGATAATTCCTGAAATAAAGTGAAAAGCATGATAGATTGATAAATTAGTAATGATTGTACATAATGTGAAGATCAAGTTAATGAAACTAAAGAGGTATATACAAATGGATTGAGTAATGAAAGTAAGAATGTGGGATTTACATATTGTGTATTTATGAAATATGTGATAGTAACATTGTTTAGTGATTAAAGACAAGTTATAGATTACATATAGAAGTGTTAAAGAGTTACTTAATACTAATTGATTGCAAATGAAAAGAAAGGAAGTGATAACGTAAAAAGAAAAGAATGTAGTGAGATGTGAAGGTAGTGAGCCCTTCTAGTGAATGATGTATGATAGAACATGTGTGTGTATGAATGTGTGTATTAAACATAGTGAATACATTATATGTGTACATGTATTCTTAAAGTGAAAGAATAGTGATAAATTCTTAAGAAAAGAATGAAACAAGTGAAGAGTGGAAATCTTTGTAGATTTCATTATTGCAGTGGAAACATGGAACTGATTTGAAAAGATAAAGATTGATGAATAAATAAAATCAATCGAACTACTTGAAAACAAGTATAATGTGTATATGTGTTGTGTTTGAAATGATTGTTTATATCTGTAATATCCCTAAGTGTGCTTAGAAGTTATGATAATGTTGTTATTATTGAATTGAGTGTGTGATTGATAAGTGGTAATTATGTTGTTTGAAGAAAAGCATTGTGTAGAGTGAAGTGTATATGTTGTGTATATGGTCATATATATATAATATAAGTTGGTCAAAGGGCTTGGTCAAGGGAAGAGGATATTTTATTTGTGATTGTGAAATTACCAACATGGGCTTGTAAAAGACAAAGGTTTAGTTATATGGTTGAGGGTAGTTTAGTAATTTTCTTTTGGAAGGGTATTTAATGCCTATTGACTTTGTGTTTTCTTCATCATTTCTTCTTCTTCTTCTTGTTGATGGCCGGCTCACTCAAAGACAAAGGAAAGCAAGAGAGCAAGTGATGATTTTGGAATTTTAAGCTCAAAAGTGAAGGAAGATCTCAAGTATACAAGTTGGAATTTCAAGAATTTCATGATTTTAGTAAGTTTTCTCTTGTTTGCCTTTGTTATTTTTGAAGATGTGTGTGAGTTGAGTTAGGGTTATTGATAGTATGATTAAGTGTGTTGATGATTTGTTGATTAGAGTTGAAATTGGTTTTAAAATAAGAAGTTAAATTGGTGTTGGTGATGAAAGAGTAAGAGTTGTGTTTAGTGAATATTTTTCTGTTTTACAATTAGTAAAGGCTGTGACTTGTATGATTTTTAATTAATTATAGAAAAATGTTCTTTAAGTGAATTTTTGATATGTTGTGCCTCTATGAGTCTAGAATGACTGAAAAATATGTTGATTCGATTTTGGAATGGTTATGAGTTTAGAAAGATTATTTTTATTAGACCTGTTCCAGCAGGTACCTTAACTAAGACAGCTATATTTCGGGATTTTTAATAAAATGTAGAAAAATCATATCCAATTGAATTTTGGATATGTTGTTGCTTAGTGAGTCTAGTATTTGAGAAAAATAATTTGGAACCACGTTGATTGAATTTGATTTATGGAATTCACAAAGTTCAGAACTGCTGCCAGGATGCAGGGCAATTGGGGCAGTCTGGTTAGGTGAACTATTTGACCAAGATTTTGTGTTCAGTTTGATCTGAAATTTTAAAGGAATGATTTTAAGATACAAAACTAAATTCTTTAAAAATTTTAGAATTTTTAGTCAAGTAGATTAGTTTATTCAATTTTTCAAAATAAGGATAAAATGGAGTCTAAAACCAGAATGTACTATTCATATGGTCATTTTGCTAATATTCCTTTTGGATTAGGTTGTGAAGAGGTTGAATTGCCCTAATTTGTGAAGTGAAGAACTATTGAGTGGAGAAGAGTTTAGAGTGGTGTGAAATGTTATTAAGGTAAGTACCAATGTTGCATGATTGCATTGTTAATGCATATCACTAATGTATTTTGATGTGTTTATATCATTAATGATATGTATATATATAATTGTGTTATGGGAAAATGAAAGATGTGAATGATTTGATGAATATTAATGTATGAGAATACAATTGATTGAGTATAATTAAATAATGTTAGGTAAATTATTACATTGTTAATCTAATGTGACTTGTATAGTGTGAAAGAGAAGAGGATCATTCAACAAGGTATGAGCTATGCAAATTTATTATGATAAACACTTTTATGAAGAATTACTTTAATGTACTTTGTAATGTTATAGCAATGATGCTATATGTATAATGTGAATCATGTGATTGAATAATGATATGTTCATTTGGTTAATGTAATTGATGTTGAGTATTATAATGATGGTGCACATGATACTATATGAACAATACTATGTTTTGTGTATTATGAATCTTGTGAATTGTATTGTGCTATATGAATAAGGTACTTTGTAATGTTATAGCAATGATGTTATATGTATCATATGGATTGAGATATGATATGTTGTGAAGCCATTGTGATTGGCTATGATGATCTAATTGAAAGAAATAAGGCATGTTTGCCTAGATGATAATGAACATTGAGATTGAAATTGATAATGAAACAATAAGTGAAATATGTGTTTAATGTGTTATTCAGTCTTCAGAGTTCTGGGTTTTGAGGCATGCCTATAAAATGAAAAAGGTAACAGTCTTGCCGGGTTGAGGATCTCTTCAAATTGAGTTGAATTGAGGTCCAAGAGACTGGGTCTGTTACACTATGAGAATTATGAATATGAAATATATGATTGGTAACAGTCTTGCCGGGTTGAGGATCTCCTCATGATGAGTTGATGGTCCAAGAGACTGGGTCTGTTACACTATCCATGGATAGAAATATTGATATATGATGCCTACGGGCTTGATGATTATGATTATAGACCAAAGCAGTAACTCTGAACTCTGAATAACATAGTGGTGTCTGTTGGGCCCGAGTCTGTCTTTGTTGTCAATGTGATATACAAATGTTGAAAGAAATGGATAATGAAATCTTTGGTATACTTCATTGGACATGTGATTGATGATATGTAATATGTGCGTTGAAATATTGATTATGAGCACTAGTGATGAATCATTAATGTTGAATTGTGAATAAAGAAATGTTATGATTGGTATGATGTATAATGTGTGTATTAGCATTGATTGTGAATTCAATTGATGAATTGTGGTTGATGACAATGATTGTCTTAATTGGAAATGTGACTTATGATTAATATGATATATAATGTGTGTATTGAGATGTTGATTGTGAATATTAGTGATGGGTTGGACTTGGTAGAAATGTTATGTTTATATGTGTATAAGATAGGAGATTAGTTGAAAGATATGAAAGGTGCAAATGAATAGGGATAAACTTAATAAGAACTAAAAGTATATGGAATTGAGATATCTTTATATGTTAGTGTTTCCATGATATATGTTTGTATTTTATTTTTGTACTACTAAGCTTTCGAGCTTAGCGCGGATGTATTATCGCGCAGGTAGCTTGGTGGAAGATATGAAGTCTTTTGGTATGCCACGAGAAGAGTAAGATTTTGTCGAGACCAACTAGAGGGTAATGCATACATGTATCCACTTTAAGTATGTTATATTATATGTATAAATGAAGTTTTGATAAAGACAATAATTTGTAAATGTTCTTTAAATTGACCTATTATGATTTGAATTTTGTTACAGGTATTGAAAGGTAAAAAGAAAAGTGGCATCCTTATACTTTATATACTTACTGTATGTATACTAGGTATATGTATAGTATTTATATGGAGTATTGGGGTGTTACAATATCTTATACACTTATAGTAAGAAACAAACATTGTAAAGAGAAAGTGTTATATTCCATTCAAAGAGAAAGTGTTATATTTCAAAGTATAGTATAATTGACAATACTTTGTACCATTGAAAGAAATGATACTGATGTTAAATCTAGTTTTCAGATTAGCTAAAGGGTGTGATAGTGGGCATTGTATGCCATATTGAAAGTGGGCACTTTGTGCCATAGAGGACACATATGTCCCATATTGAAAGTGGGCACTCTGTGCCATAGAGAACATTTATGTTCCATATTGAAAGTGAACACTTTATGCCATAGAGGACATTCTTTTTTATATATATGTTCCAGTGATATAGGCAGTTATGCCATCAGTGGATGCTTTGCGTCATAGAGAACCTTTGGTTCCTTTCTCTCAGTGGTCACTTCGTGACATCATATACAGTGGGCATTCATGCCATAGTGGGCCTTTGGCCATATTGATACAGTGGGCATTTATTTGCCATCAGTGACCCGCTATCCGGAACTATGATTTAATATTCAGTATATAAAAGAAAGAACGAGATATATATATATATATATAACAGTGGAATGTAATGATACAAATTATAGGAAAAAAAATCTAAAGAGGAATAAAGGCAAATCAAAAATTAAACTTGAAAAGTGTAAGTGTGTAGAGTTGAATAATTTTCTACAGTTCTATAATAAGATTATTCTGAAAGTGTTATATTGATTGATATCAGAAAGAAAGAAATGTTATATACATTAATAAAATCATTGATTTTATGTGACATGTGAAATTATTTTAAAATGAAATAGCTTATTGCTATAGTATGTAAATTTCGAGGACGAAATTTCTTTAGTGGGGGAGAATTGTAATGGTCATGATTTTCAACACGACGTTTTAACTAATAATGAAAAAAATGCATAGTGTATAGTGACAAAAGTATTGTGGATAAATGCTATATGTAGAGAAGAGTAAATTGTGTATCTTAATACTTTACTGAAAAGAATATTTTTACTGTTTTACGAGATTAAAACTCAATTTAAAATCAACGGTTAAGAATGAGGGTGCACCATAGTTATTATGAGCATTCCCTCACTAGATTAAAAATTATATATATATGTGTGTATATGTGAATTGTGTAGAAATTTCTTTTTCCTTCTTCTCTTCACGCCATCATCACCATCTTCACTTCTTTCTTCTTCCTTCTTTCCATGATTTGAATCAAAACTTAAGATTAAGTGGGAAAAGTGGTGATTATCAACAAGGTATGTGCTTTTGATTTATACTTTACAAAAATATGAATTTTTATGAGTTTAAATGATTTAATTGACTAATTGAATTATGTATAATGATATATTTATGAGAAGTGAAGGGTTTGATCATGTTTTTATCCATATGAAATGGTTAAAAGTTTATTTAAGTGAAGGTATTTGATATGAATTCTTTTTATGTCAAAATATTGAGTTTGATACATTATTATCATAGATCTTCAATATGTTTGTGCTTATTGAAGTTAAAAGTGCAGAATACATGAGTTTACTCCGAAACAGACCCAAAATGAATGCCACGGTCGTGGCAAATGGGTGCCACGGTCGTGGCAAGTGAGGGTCACGACCGTGGAATTGTAAGTGTGATTGTGTCTTCAAAAATTTTGATAAAACAGAATAGTTCTCAATGCCACGACCGTGGCCCTTGAAGGCCACGATCGTGGGGGTTTTAAAATAAAGTGGACAGACTCGTTTGTTATCCCACGGTCGTGGGGTTGTGAGGCCACGACCGTGGGGATCTAAATAGTGTTTTTGGCTTGTAATTTGTGATCTACGGACCTAGTATGAGACTAATATGTGAATAATTGTATTGAAAATTAATGTGTATGTGTTAAATGCATGAAAAAAATGAGAAACGTTAGATAAGTGACATATATACTAAATGTTGCTAAGAGTAAATGATATAAACAAGTGAAATGATATAAACAAGTGTTTATATAAACAAGTGAGTGTTAGTCAATGACATGAGACTAATATTTGTGTAGTCCATACTTTTGTGTTAATGTGTTAAATGTATGAAAACGAGTGATAAACTTTAGATACATGACACATATATGTATCCTACCAAATGTTAATAAGAGTATAGTATCAATGAAAGGAAATAAATAATTTAGTATTCATCAATGTAACACCCCAATACTCCATATAAATACTATACATATACCTAGTATACATACAATAAGTATATAAAGTATAAGGATGCCACTTTTCTTTTTACCTTTCAATACCTGTAACAAAATTCAAACCATAATAGGTCAATTTAAAGAACACTTACAAATTATTGTCTTTATCAATTCTTCATTTATACATATAATATAACATACTTAAAGTGGATACATGTATGCATTACCCTCTAGTTGGTCTCGACAAAATCTTACTCTTCTCGTGGCATACCAAAAGACTTCATATCTTCCACCAAGCTACCTGCGCAATAATACATCCGCGCTAAGCTCGAAAGCTTAGTAGTACAAATATAAAATACAAACATATATCATGGAAACACTAACATATAAAGATATCTCAATTCCATATACTTTTAGTTCTTATTAAGTTTATCCCTATTCATTTGCACCATTCATATCTTTCAACTAATCTCCTATCTTATACACATATAAACATAACAATTCTACCAAGTCCAACCCATCACTAATATTCACAATCAACATCTCAATACACACATTATACATCATACTAATCATAAGTCACATTTCCAATTAAGACAATCATTGTCATCAACCACAATTCATCAATTGAATTCACAATCAATGCTAATACACACATTATACATCATACCAATCATAACATTTCTTTATTCACAATTCAACATTAATGATTCATCACTAGTGCTCATAATCAATATTTCAACGCACATATTACATATCATCAATCACATGTCCAATGAAGTATACCAAAGATTTCATTATCCATTTCTTTCAACATTTGTATATCACATTGACAACAAAGATAGACTCGGGCCCAACAGACACCACTATGTTATTCAGAGTTCAGAGTTACTGCTTTGGTCTATAATCATAATCATCAAGCTCGTAGGCATCATATATCAATATTTCTATCCATGGATAGTGTAACAGACCCAGTCTCTTGGACCATCAACTCATCATGAGGAGATCCTCAACCCGGCAAGACTGTTACCAATCATAACATTTCTTTATTCACAATTCTCATAGTGTAACAGACCCAGTCTCTTGGACCTCAATTCAACTCAATTTGAAGAGATCCTCAACCCGGCAAGACTGTTACCTTTTTCATTTTATAGGCATGCCTCCAAACCCAGAACTCTGAAGACTGAATAACACATTAAACACATATTTCACTTATTGTTTCATTATCAATTTCAATCTCAATGTTCATTATCATCTAGGCAAACATGCCTTATTTCTTTCAATTAGATCATCATAGCCAATCACAATGGCTTCATCTCACATTTGAATCATCATGGCCAATTACAATGGCTTCACAACATATCATATCTCAATCCATATGATACATATAACATCATTGCTATAACATTACAAAGTACCTTATTCATATAGCACAATACAATTCACAAGATTCATAATACACAAAACATAGTATTGTTCATATAGTATCATGTGCATCATCATTATAATACTCAACATCAATTACATTAACCAAATGAACATATCATTATTCTCATCACATGATTCACATTATACATATAGCATCATTGCTATAACATTACAAAGTACATTAAAGTAATTCTTCATAAAAGTGTTTATCATAATAAATTTGCATAGCTCATACCTTGTTGAATGATCCTCTTCTCTTTCACACTATACAAGTCACATTAGATTAACAATGTAATAATTTACCTAACATTATTTAATTATACTCAATCAATTGTATTCTCATACATTAATATTCATCAAATCATTCACATCTTTCATTTTCCCATAACACAATTATATATATACATATCATTAATGATATAAACACATCAAAATACATTAGTGATATGCATTAACAATGCAATCATGCAACATTGGTACTTACATTAATAACATTTCACACCACTCTAAACTCTTCTCCACTCAATAGTTCTTCACTTCACAAATTAGGGCAATTCAACCTCTTCACAACCTAATCCAAAAGGAATATAAGCAAAATGACCATATGAATAGTACATTCTGGTTTTAGACTCCATTTTATCCTTATTTTGAAAAATTGTATAAAATAATCTACTAGACTAAAAATTCTAAAATTTTTACAGAATTTAGTTTTGTATCTTAAAATCATTCCTTTAAAATTTCAGATCAAACGGAACACAAAATCTTGGTCAAATAATTCACCTAACCAGACTGCCCCAATTGCCCTGCATCCTGGCAGCAGTTCTGAACTTTGTGAATTCCATAAATCAAATTCAATCAACGTGGTTCCAAATTATTTTTCTCAAATACTAGACTCACTAATCAACAACATATCCAAAATTCAATTGGATATGATTTTTCTACATTTTATTAAAAATCCCGAAATATAGCTGTCTCAGTTAAGGTACCTGCTGGAACAGGTCTAATAAAAATAATCTTTCTAAACTCATAACCATTCCAAAATCGAATCAACATATTTTTTAGTCATTCTAGACTCATAGAGGCACAACATATCAAAAATTCACTTCAAGAAAATTTTTCTATAATTAATTAAAAATCATACAAGTCACAGCCTTTACTAATTGTAAAACAGAAAAATATTCACTAAACACAACTCTTACTCTTCCATCACCAACACCAATTTAACTTCTTATTTTAAAATCAATTTCAACTCTAATCAACAAATCATCAACACACTTAATCATACTATCAATAACCCTAACTCAACTCACACACATCTTCAAAAATAACAAAGGCAAACAAGAGAAAACTTACTAAAATTATGAAATTCTTGAAATTCCAACTTGTATATTTAAGATCTTCCTTCACTTTTGAGCTTAAAATTCCAAAATCATCACTTGCTCTCTTGCTTTCCTTTGTCTTTGAGTGAGCCGGCCATCAACAAGAAGAAGAAGAAGAAATGATGAAGAAAACACAAAGTCAATAGGCATTAAATACCCTTCCAAAAGAAAATTACTAAACTACCCTCAACCATATAACTAAACCTTTGTCTTTTACAAGCCCATGTTGGTAATTTCACAATCACAAATAAAATATCCTCTTCCCTTGACCAAGCCCTTTGACCAACTTATATTTTACATATATGACCATATACACAACATATACACTTCACTCTACACAATGCTTTTCTTCAAACAACATAATTCCCACTTATCAATCACACACTCAATTCAATAATAACAACATTATCATAACTTCTAAGCACACTTAGGGATATTACAATCAAAATTAATGAATTTTCCAAATCATACTAAATTTATATCTAGCTTTGGATTGAATGGCTAACCAGAGGATGGATAGCCACAGTGATAGTGGGCACCTCATGCCATTAATGGACACATTGTGTTATCAGTGATAGTGGGCATAATTGCCATTATAAATTCTTGAGATTGCTACACTAACATGTTATCCAAACCTATGATCTAAGTTTAGTATGTATGGGCAAAATGAATGAAGATAAATGTGAACATGATAGTTGTGACTAATGAAAGAAATGTAAATACTAATATAAGTCAATTACTTAAAATTGAAGCATTGTGTTATAGTGTAAAAGTGAATGGAAATATATATATTAATGCTCAAAAGTGAAAGTCCTAATGCACGTAATGGTAATGTTATGCTCAATGTATTGAATTAATCGAAGGATTAAAAGTGTATATAATGCTATGAGATACAAAGTGCTCTAAAGTATATCAAATGATTGAAAGTGTATAGCATGATGTGAGATACAAAGAACTCTCAAGTATAGTACTAAAATGAAGTGATGAAGAATATAGATTGAATGAAATGATACTAGAAGTGAATTTGAAAAGAAAGACTTATTGAAGAACAAAATAAGTGTATTGTGAACAATGTTATCAAATAAGAAAACAAGTCTTGAATAAACTGCTTCTCAATGAGACAAGTTGCAAGATCGAAAGTATTGTATTATATGATAACTTTTATACAGGGATAATTATTATTTTGTGTAATCAACATGGTATGTTGATTTGATACTGAATTTAGTTCATATATTGAATTACTTCTTAAAACTAAGTGTTATTACTATATTTTCATAAGTATATTTCTTTAATATTAAGTGATAAAATATGTGTATACAAGCACCACTAAGCTTTGTTTAGCGTGTTAGAATTGTTTTCTGACACGCAGGTATCAAGACATCGGAGCAAGTTAAGAACAGATGAAGATCTTGTGTATATTGTATTCATAAGTGATAAATGTATATAGATACTTCAGTTTGGCGATTTGAGAGATTGTATAAATTTGTAAACATAAAAGGATATATATATTTAAAGAATGAAGTTTGAGATTCTAGTGAATGAGTATATTGAAAGAAATGTATTGTTTATTTATTTGATTTGATGAACTTATAAAGTTTATTTGATTTATAATTTCTATTCGGATTATTGGAGATATTGGAAATTGGTTTCAATATTGGATCTAAAAGTGTTGTGATATACAGATTGTATTATAATATGAAAAAAATTAATTATGAAGAGAGTTTTCTCTGAATTGATTGGAGAATGAACAGTGTATCGAATAGCATTCTCTGATAGTTTTTATAAAAGAATTGTCAGAGGATGTTACAAATACCCTCTGGCTTCATGGCTCTCTTATCTCTTTATTGCACTGGACCGGCCAACCATGACCTACCATAGGCATTGGTTGAGAGGTAGTGAGATACCACTAATTCTTTCTATTTTTCTTGTGGGGAACTGGCCATGACACCCCAAGATCTATACCTATTGACGAGCATCCCATTTGGCATATTGTGAGCGGGGATTTTTGCCCCCACTCCCGGTGGAACGGTTTTTGCGACTTCGGCACTGTTTAGGCTTAGGGCCTTAGAGAACACGGACCTAAGTTCGGAGAAAATGGAGTCGCCACCCGGACGGGCCGGAAAAAAGAAAGAGGTGGATGACTTGATTCCTAAGGAATCCCCAACCCCCTAATGGGTTCGGAAAGCTGGGTGCATGTGGGGAAGGTGAGAAATGGCCCAGCACCCCCACAATGCCCGGTTCATTGGAACTGACCTCCTTTACAGGTCTTAATATTATAAAATTCTTAAATATAACAACATTGTCCATATTACATACAATAATTAAAAGAAAACATCAATATATTAAAAATCAAAGTAATGTCCAAACAAAGCAAATAAATGGACACCCATCCAAGGATGGAAACATGTCCTTACATCACATGCCTAAATAGGATACCCACCAAAAGGTAGAAACATGCCCTTTACATAGGTTCTAAAATAGAAAAGCAAATTAAATTACATGATGTTTAACTAATGATGTACCCACCAAGTGGAAACATACCACTTACAACTTTTGGAAATCCAAATTAATTGATAAAAGTAAATAATCATTCATCATAAATAAATCATTCATTAAAGCTATTAATCAAAATATAAAATAAACATCCATCCGTGATAAATTAAATAAATCAAGCATTGAAATTAAATAAATTAAAGCATAATAGATAAATCAAATCATAATCAAGTATAGAATTAAATAAAGCAAATAAAAGTCCAATTATAGCTACTGTGACTTTTGTGAAATTAAAATAGATTAGGGTTTTATGTTTTAAAAGGTTGGTAAGACTTTGATTAAACAAATTAAGGTTTGAAAAGTGAAATCATGAAACTAGGGTTTTAGACACTTTAAAATACTTTGATTTGTGATTTTTGGTTATTGGGTTTCTAAGCTACTGTGTAAGTTTAATCTATTTATGGTTTTTAATATTTTAAAAGGATTAGGGTTCATTAAAATTAGGGTTTAAAGTTTTAAAAGGATTAGGGTTCATTATTTTAGGTTTAAAAGTTGAATTTTGGATTTTAGGATTTAGAATTAGGGTCACGAGTGGTGAATTAATTTTTAGGAATTTGGAAATCAATTTGATAATTTCATGAAGTTTTATGAATTTAAACAAACAAATTAAAGTTTTTATAAGTAGAAAAGATGTTTTTTAAGGCTTTTTGAATGAAATAGAACCTACTTTAAAATTTTAAAAGAAACAAAATTTAAATTTTAGTTTTGTTGAAAAATATGTTCAATTAGAGTTTTAAGATTTTTAAGAAGTAAAAATAATAATTTTAAGCCTTTTGAAAGATAAACAAACGAAATAAAGCTTTTAACTTTAGAAAAACTAATTTAAAACTCTAAGATTTTAGATTTTGAAAAAAAGCAAATTCCTAGTTTTAGCTACTGTGTAAAAACAATTAAAGAAAATCAATTAACACATACCTTCTTTTGATGATTCCTCAAAAAACAATTCTTCTTGGCTGAACTAGCTCCAAAGACAAGCCTTTTTTGCCTTTGAATTGCTTAAATCGTGATGCTGCTCCTTTAAAAATTGATTGAATTGAATTTATTACTGTTCCTTCACTGATTTGGTTTTCCAATTTCCAAGCTACGGCCAAAAATTTTCCTCCCTCTAAATTAATTGCCTTTGGTCCTTATTTATAGTGGTTTGAGGTTGTTTATTCCTAATTAGTTAAGGTAAGTAATATTAATAAAAAAAAAGAAACTGAAACCTAATTGAATTAGGTTTCAAAATATTTATGTCGAAAAAATTGCGCTGCCGAAAAAATTGCCGCAGGAAAAAATGCCCTGGCAAAAAAAAAAACTGTGGCAGTGGGCGAGCTGGGGCGTTGCCCGCAGGAAATTCCTGCGGGCAAAATAGCCCATCAGCCCGTGCGACTGTTTTTTCACCGCCAATTTTTCTGACTCTAATTTTTATTTTTATTTTTGATTTTTATTTTTTATTAATAAAAATTAGATACTAAAGCAAAAATTATCTAACAAAAATTATTTTGCACCAATTAGACAACAAAAATCATTTGGACTAAATAAAACATATTAGACCGGATTGGGTCAAAAATTAAGGGTCTACACATATGCCTTGTGGAATTGTTTCCAAATTGGTTGGGGTTACCCAAGGAGCGCATTACTAGTTTACTTGGTGTTATCCTGCCGATCATTGATGCTGGTGACCCCATGGTCACACGGTCCTGGCTGAGAGATCATATTAATTTCTTGATGTCTAGACATGGCGAGCTTGAGGACCATTCCCTACACATTGTGTGTAGTGTGGTTCTCCTGTTGTTGGGATTCTTTTTTTGGCATACCCGCTATGATATTATTGATCTATCCATTTAAATGAGTCTGGGGACCTAACCCGTCTTGTAACATTCGTTTAATTGCTAAAAATTAATTTAATTTAAATTAAAATAAATAATTTAAGGGAGAAATGTGGAGTTGGTATTGAGAAAAAAAAGTGTATATGTTATATATATGAGAAACATGCATAACATATAAATTTAAAAATAAGTTGGAATAAGACAAAATATGAATAGTAAAGAGGGGCAAAATGGAAATTAAACTTTATAAAATTTAAAAATTAATAAAATAATTTAAAAGGAAAATATTTTTGAATAGAAGATGAGAATGACATTTTTAAAATAATTAATTAATTAATTAAAATAATATAATATATATATGGTCTTAAATGAAAGGAAAGAGAAAAATCAAAATTTAAAAGAATTCCTCTCTTCTTCTTCCTCCTACCTTGGTCGAACCTCCATGGATGGGTGAGGGTGAGTTTTTCTTCAATTAAACAACAAAATTTTCAAGAAATTTCAAGAATCAATGGTAGTTTTGGTGATTTAATGTCAAGTAAATAAGTTCTTCACTTGGAATTCTAAGTATTTTTGAAAGTTATGATTATGTATGATTTGGAATTTTGTATGAGTAAGATATAATTGTTTGAATGGGTATAAATGATGTTAATTTTATGAGTAAACAATGACTTTAAAGTTAGAATAAAGAAAGGATTAAGTTTAGTTAGAGTTTGGAAGAAGAAGAAGATGTTTAAGGGTTTTGGAAAAGTGATATTAAAGAATTGATGTTTATTTGATTTTATTGTTTAAAATGTGTTATAAAATGATTTTAATGATAGAAATGAACTTAAAATACCATTTGGAATTGAATAGAATGATGTTCTAAAATTAAAGTAAGTTAGTGCTAAAATTTGAAGTGTTGAGGGAAATGTGCTAAATTAAGTTTTAGTAGTTAAAATAAGTATAATTGTGATTCTAATGCATTATATATATCCACATTTTTTATAGGTATTGAGTAATGGGTTGTTGTCCAAGTGTAGTAGTGAAGAACATCATGGAAGTGAAGGGTAGAGAATGATATTAGCTTGGATTTGGGTGTTGGATTAAGGTAAGTACATACTTTTGATAGTTTGAAGCATATCTGCATTTAATTAGGTTTAACACATTTTAAATAGAAAATTTGTTAAGCTACTTTGTCATTTGAATGTTCATATGCATTTCCATATTAAATGTGAAGCTATATATATGCATGTTGTGTATTATGAAAAGCCAATATTAATGGCTAAAATGAGTGGAATGTTCATTATGTGAGAGTAGCCCAAAATATTTGGGTAATATATCTCAACCGTTTCATCAAAAATTAACTCTTATTGCTTTTCACTCTCTTTCACTAAGGTTTCAGATCATTCAAGCAGGGGGCAAATTGTAGACCCTTAATTTTTGACCCAATCCGGTCCAATATGTTTTATTCAGTCCAAAATGATTTTTGTTGTCTAATTGGTCCAAAATAATTTTAATTAAATAGTTTTTCCTTTATTATCTAATTTTTATTAATAACAAATAAAAATAAACAAATAAAAATCAAAAAATAAAAATAAAAATAAAAATCGGAGTCGGAAAAATCGGCGATGAAAAAATCATCTCGCGGGCGAAACAGCCCAACCTATTTTGCCCACAGGAAAATCCTGCGGGCGAAATAGTCGCCCAAAGGATTTTTCTACGGGTGATGAGTCCGCAGGCCCACTGCCGCAGTTTTCTGCTGCAGTTTTTTTTTCACCAGCGTATTTTTTCCTGCGGCAATTTTTTCGGCAGCACAATTTTTTTCCGACACAAAATTTTCGAAACCTAATTTAATTAGGTTTTGGTTTCCTTTTCTTATTTATATTACTTGCCGTGATTAATAAGACATATACATAGAAAGACCTCTATAAATAAGGACCAAAGGCAACCAAATTGGAGGAGGAAAAACTTCACAGTAGCTTTGAGAATTTGAATCCGAAAGTGAAGTGGAAAAGCAATAATTAAATTCAATTGATTTTTAAGGAACAAAAACACGATTTAAGCAATTCAAAGGCAAAAAAGGCTTGTCTTTGGAGCTTGTTCATCTAAGAAGAATTATTTTTGGAGGAATCATAAAAAAAAAGGTATGTATTAAATTCTTTGTTTTTTTATACAGTAGCTAAATTTTCCTTTGTTCTTTTAATTAAAAAATCCCAGAACCTAATCCCTTATTAATTTTATTTCTCCAAAACCCCAAAATTCCAATTTACTTTCCAAATTATGTAAACTCTTAAAACATAATCTGTTTCTTATAAAAAAACCCTAAAGTACTTTTTCCAATTATATAAATCCTTTTTATTTATAAAAACTTTAATTTGTTTGGTTTAAACTTATAAAATCTCATGAAATCATCAAATTATTTTTCTAAACCCTAATTCAAATTCATTACTCGAGACCCAAATTCTAAAATACTAAAACCCTAATTCAATTTCTAAGCCTAAAATAATATACTCTAACTCCTTTAAAACCTTAAATCTTAATTTTTTTCTAAGCCCTAATCCTTTAAAACATTAAAAGACCATAAAAATATAAATATTTTAAAATTACACAGTAGCTTGAAATCACCATTTAAAACCACAAATCAAAACAATTTTAAAGTGTCTAAAACCCTAGATTCATGATTTCACCATTCAAATATTAATTTAGTTAATCAAAGAGTCTTACCAACCTTTTAAAACATAAAACCCTAATTTATTTTAATTCCATAAAAAGTTACAGTAGCTATAATTGGACTTTTATTTGCTTTATTCAATTCCATATTTGATTTTGCTTTGATTTAACTCTTATGCTTTAATTTATTTAATTTCAATACTTGATTTATTTAATTTATCATGGATGGATGTTTATTTTATATTTTAATTAATAGCTTTGATGAATGATTTATTAATGATGAATGATTATTTACTTTTATCAATTAATTTAGATTTCCAAAAGTTGTAAGAGGTATGTTTCCACTTGGTGGGTACCTCATTAGTTAAACATCATGTAATTTAATTTGTTTTTCTATTTTAGAACATATGTAAAGGGCATGTTTCTACCTCTTGGTGGGTGTCCTATCTAGGCATGTGATGTAAGGACATGTTTCCACTCTTCGATGGGTGTCCATTTATTTGCTTTGTTTGGACATTACTTTGATTTTAATATGATGATGCTTTCTTTTAATTATTGTGTGTAATATGGATAATGTTGTTATAATTAAGAATTTTATAATATTAAGACCTGTAAAGGAGGCCGGTTCCAATGAACCGGGCATTGTGGGGGTGCTAGGCCATTTCTTACCTTCCCCACATGTACCCAACTTTCTGAACCCATTAAGGGGTTGGGGTGTAATATCCCAATGTGTGCCCTAGAAGTTGGATACAATTGTTGTTTAGATTTGAATTAAATGTATATATGTATTTGTAAAAGAAATGAGGGTGTTAAGAGAAAGTGTATATGTTGGGTATATGGCAATATATATAACATATATGTTGGTCAAAGTGCATAGTCAAGGGAAGAAGATATTTTAAATTGTTAATTGTGAAATTACCAAAGTGGGCAAGAGATGATAAAAGGAATTAAAATGTGTATGAGGGTCTTATAGTAATTTTCTTTTGGATGAGTATTTAATGAGTGTTGACTTTGTGATTTCTTCATTATTTCTCTTCTTCTTCATTGTGGTGGCCGGCTACCTAAAGGGAAAGAGAGAGCAAAGGAGGTGTTCTTGATTCTAAGCTCAAATTGAAGGAAGAATCAAAGGAATGAGTTAGAGAATTGTGAAATTTCTTCATCTAAGGTAAGTACTCTCTTGTTTTTCCTTTGGTATATTGAAGATGTGTTTGATGTGTGTTGTGAATTGTTAATATCATGATTTAGAGTGTTTGAGAGGTGTTTAAAGGTATGGAAATTGATTGTGAGTTAGAAAGGTTAAATTGGTGTTGGTTTTGGTTAAAAATGGTAAGTTAAATGGATGTTGTTATAGAAAGAAGAAGATTGATGTTGGTTTTTAGGGTTTGATGTGGAAAGTGTTTGAATGTGTGGTGGATATAGTGTTAAAATGAATATGGTGATGAATATGTGTTAATAACATGAATTACATTCATTTGAATGAGATTGTGTTGTGTATAAGTTGTTCTTAATTCAATCAAAGAAGTGTTGGATATGTTTAGGGTTTTATATTTGAGAGACACGGCCAAAATAAGAATGGAACACGGCCAAGATCTATTAATTTTGGGAGACACGGCCAAGTTGAGGGAAGTTTGGCCGTGTTGGTTGAATTTTGGAGAGACACGGCCACAAGCTTGGCCGTGTCCCTTGAGTGTGTTTGCCACTGCCTGAATTTTGTGGAGAGACACGGCCGTGTCCCCTTGCCCATGTCTGCCTCGGCTTGAATTGGTATTGAGAGACACGGCCACAAGCTTGGCCATGTCCCTTGAGTGTGTTGGTTACTGTGATGGTTCTTTGGCCTTCATGTTTTGTTGAGATTGAAATTACACTTGATGATGCATATGATACTAAATGAACAATGTTATGTGTTAGGTATTGTGAATCTTGTTAATGATAATGTGTTATATGAATAATGTGACTAGTGTTATGATTTATATAGTGTGGAAGAGATGAGGATCATCTAAAAAGGTATGTGCAATGCAATTTATTTGATGAATGTTTTAATAATGAATGGTGTTAATGTGTGTTGAGAAATGATGAAATGTGATGTTATCATGATTGATAATGATGATCAAAATGAAATAAATGGACATATGGATTATATGACAATGAATTTAAGATACATGTGCAATGAAATGGAGTATATGTGCTTGAATGATATGTTTGTTTAGTTAATGTAATTAATGTTGCATATATCAATGATAAAATATGAAATGTGATTTGGGATATGATGTGATGTGAAGCCATTGTGATTGGCTATGATGATTCAATTGAAAGAGATAAGGCATGTTTGCCTATTTGATAATGATAGAAATGGGTTGAGAAAGTAATGTTAAAAGATATAAATGAGCAAACCTATCTGCCTCCTGCGGAACCATGCGGACCCTGTGGTTGGGCAACCGAACTTGGACTACCGACCTGGTTGGGGAAAGGTACATTACTGATAGTCTTATACGTTCCTATCTGCCTCCTGCGGAACCATGCGGACCCTGTGTGTGGGCAACCGAACTTGGACCACCGACTTGGTTGGGGGAAGGATCGTATTTGGTAGTTTTATACGTACTTATCTACCTCATGCGGACCCCTGGGATTGGCAGTGGCCTGAGGCCAGTGGGCAACCGACCTGGTTGGGGAAAAGTTCGTATATGCTGTTATAGTTGTTGGCTATATTGAGAAACTTTGAATGTGTATAATAGATGATGATATAAATATTGAAATAATGATATGAAGTATAATATGTAAATGAATTGTGATTGATGATAATGATTATCTTCATTGGAATGTGATTTATGATTAGTATGATATGTATTGTGTGTATAGCAATATCGATTGTGAGTATAAATGATGAATCATGATTGGTGAATTGTGAATAAAATAATGTCATGAGATATAATATATCATGTGTGTATTGATATAGTGATTGTAAGAATTAGTAATGGATGATGGTTAGTGAGATAAATGTGTATATATGCATATATTATATGAAATTAGTCAAGATATATAAAAGGTGTAATCAAAAAGGGAAAACATGATAAGAAACTAATGGTACATGAAATTGATATATCATTATATGTTAGAATGTTTATAATATAAGTTTATATTTTATATTTGTATTACTAAGCTCTCGGGCTTAGCGTGGATGTGTACTTGCGCAGGTAACTAGATGGAAGATATGAAGTCTTTTGTTATGCCACAAGAAGAGTAAAGTTTGTCGAGACCAACTAGAGGGTAATGCATACATGTATAAATTTTAATTATGATGTATTTCTGACGAGAGAGTATTTATATGTATAAATGAAGTTTTGATAAAGATAATGATTTTGTAAATGTTATTTAAATTAATGTATTATGGTTTGAACTTTGTTACAGGTTTTAAAAGGTAACGAAAAGTGTCATCCTTATATTTTATATATTTACTGTATGTATACTAGGTATACGTATAGTACTTATATAGGGTATCGGGGTGTTACAATTATTTTGGTATCAGAGCTTAGGTTCGAGATTCTCGGCCTAAGTGAAATTAAAAAAAAAAATTTGAAACGCTTAAAATGAATTAAAAAGAAGAGTTTTGAAATGCAATTGGTAATACATGCATATGCATTGACACCTAGGCTGGTCTCGGATGTGGCATAATATGACTTGTAGAATATTTGTGTTATATGAGATGTTCAATATAGTTGATGATATATGTGTATACTATTTTGATGTGATGAGAAATTATGATTGTTGACAATGATGTTGGAAATGAATTATAATTGAGGCATAGTGCCTAATTGATTATGAGAAACTAATTGTGAAATGTAATATGATATATGTATATTGATGATGCATATGAAAATGTCATGTTGTGTGCAACATGGAATGTAATGTTGATGTTTATGAGCAATATTATGTAGGACATAATATGAATTGAAACATAAAGAAATGAAAAGGAGAATAAATTTGAAAATGAGTTGAAAATCAAATCAAGATAAGAGTATGTACTTTTTCTTCTATACTTTGAACCTCTTTATAATAAAGTTTATGTTGGTTTTGCTAATGTTGAATTTGCTAGACAGCGGAAATAATATCGAATTGTTAAAATTGAAAGTTATGTTATTTAAATGAGGAGAGTATGGTGGAATGTTGAATGAGTTGTTTAGTAGAGACAAAGTGTGATTATGTAAAGTTGGGATGTGTATACAGTTAAGGTTGTGTTTAAAGGAAAAAGAGATGATATTGGTTAAGTAAGAAAATAAGTTGATATTGTTATTTTAATGCAAACATTGTGAATTCAATGTTTGAAAGGTGAGATGCTTGGATATTGTGAAAACTCATAGTAATGATGAAAATATGTGATATTTGAGATTTTTGAAGTGAGCTTGATAATTATGAAAATTATATGTTTTGATATTGCTTTGTGATATATATATAAGATGTTTTTAAAGTGATATTAAGAAAAGATGAGTTTGGTAAATTGAAGTTTAAGCAGAGTAGTAAGTTGGAAAGTTAAGGTTATAGTGGAATTTGATAAAGATTATTTAGATATTGATGGTTTAATGTATATTCAATATATGAGCTCGGTGAAATGACTAGTGTTGCACATAAAAGTATTATGAATTGAGAAATGTGATAGATAGTATGAGAATTGTTTTATTGTAATATAAAATATTGAGGCATGATTGCTTAACTTGCTTATGAGAATGAAATGAATTGAAAAAAAATATATATATTGTTAAGATTGATGAACGGACCTATCCGTCTCCTGCGGAACCATGCGGACCCAGTGGGTTGGGCAACCGATCTTGGACTACCGACCTGGTTGGAGGAAGGTTCGATACAGATAGTTTTATACATACCTATTTGCCTCCTGCGGAACCATGCGGACCCATTGAAATGGGCGACCGAACTTGGACAACCGACCTGGATGGAAAAAGGTATGTTACTGATAATGTTGTACGTGCCTATCTGCCTCCTGCGGACCCTTGGGTTTAGAGGGCAACCGACCTGGTTGGGGGAGGGTACATATATGAAGCCATAGTTGTTGAGTATAATGAATAGTGTTATTATATGAATGTTGATGTGACATGTGAATGAAATGATATATATATATACATAAAGGTGTGAATCATGTTTTGTAGATGACCTATGAAGATGTATGTGGTATAATTCTAGAATTAGTGATATGGAAAAACAATGTTATATGTATTAGTGGACCTAAGAAAGATTAGGTCTTGAATTGTGTAAAGCTTGATGGATTATGTGATGAAAGTAAGTATGGTATAGACTTGAGTAATATTGGACAGTGGAAGTTGTTATGGTGAGCATTGAATTTGATAATCATATGATTTTTAGAATTCCAAAGTATTCACATATGGAAAGTTCTATGAAATTGTATAGTAACTATATATAATTGAATATGTATATAGTAATATTGTTGAAGCATGAGTTAAGTTTGTAAAGATTGAGAATAGAATTATAAAAGAACAGTATTGATTTGAAAGTTCCAGGCTTGAATATTAATCTCTTAAAGCCATGTGTTTTGTTCAGTATATTTGATCGGTTAAATTGTTATCCATGAATTTGGATCTTAGATAAAATGATTGTAATACAGATTTGGTGAGGTTGAAATTATATTTGAGAAGTATAGTTAAAAGTTATGATGGATAAAGTTGTACCTTATCATTTGATGTTAAGAACTTGGTTATAATAGTGAAAATAAAAAGAGAAAAAGGAAATTATGGAAATGTGTTGAGTTATGAATAATATGACAAAAAGGTAATTGAAATATATATAACAATGATATGAAATGTGAGAAGATATTAAAAAGGTAGAAATTATAAATTATAAATGAAAGTTATACTGAATATGATATTGATATGTAACTCAAGGTTTGAGTGAATGAATTATAGATATTAAGTATGATATAATATTTTTATGAGAATGGGTGGAAATTATACTAAGGTAATAAAGAATAAACTATGTGTAGATTAAAAGATATTGGAAGTGATTTGTTATCATGATGATTTGACTAAAAATAGATTGAAAGAGAGCAGAAATTGAATATAAGTTTGCTCTTATGCAATTAAGTTATATTTATACTTTTATGAAATTGTAAAATTTTATGATAAGTTAAATAAATTAATCGTTGGTTGGACTTGAACAAGATTGGAATGTGGGTATATTGTGACAAATAGATCAATTGATCTAGATTTAGCTAAGATTATGAATCATTATTGAGATTTAATATGTGTAGTTGTACCAAAAGTGTAATTAGTTACTTAAGGATGTATATGATGTAAAATGTTATAGTATGAATGGACATGAATAAATGGAGTTATAGTAGTTATAAATCATGATAAAAGGGAAAAGAATGGTTATTTATAAAATAAGTTGAAAGGTAATGTATTAATATGTAAGTTAAGTGAAAAGTATGTTAATGAAGTAACTCTCTTTGTGAAAAATAAGGATCTCGTTATCCATTGAGGTTTGATAAATGTCTATTTAGACAGTGATTGTAATGACGGGATAATTAATGCTCAGATATAAACCAATGGCTTTTAAGGGTAAAGTTAAGAGAGTAATTACAAGAAGTGAATGAAGAAAATATAGTGAAAATAAAGATTGGATGAAGTATAAGTGTACTATAAAATGATCTGATTCTTGTATAAAGACATTGATAAGAAAAAGAATGAGTTCTTTTGAATATATGATCAAGGAAGTAATAAGATATATAAACATATAGAATGATGAATTATGGAATTTAGAGACGATGGTTGTTTCTAAAGAAGAAGAGATGAAGTTATATGATTTGGTGACATAATAACTTAAGCATATGATTAACTTCATATGGAAGTTAAGATAGTATTTATTTTGTTAAGAATGAATTGCTACGGTACTGATAATTTCGAGGACGAAATTATTTAAGGGGGAGAGAATTGTAATATCCCAATGTGTGCCCTAGAAGTTGGATACAATTGTTGTTTAGATTTGAATTAAATGTATATATGTATTTGTAAAAGAAATGAGGGTGTTAAGAGAAAGTGTATATGTTGGGTATATGGCAATATATATAACATATATGTTGGTCAAAGTGCATAGTCAAGGGAAGAAGATATTTTAAATTGTTAATTGTGAAATTACCAAAGTGGGCAAGAGATGATAAAAGGAATTAAAATGTGTATGAGGGTCTTATAGTAATTTTCTTTTGGATGAGTATTTAATGAGTGTTGACTTTGTGATTTCTTCATTATTTCTCTTCTTCTTCATTGTGGTGGCCGGCTACCTAAAGGGAAAGAGAGAGCAAAGGAGGTGTTCTTGATTCTAAGCTCAAATTGAAGGAAGAATCAAAGGAATGAGTTAGAGAATTGTGAAATTTCTTCATCTAAGGTAAGTACTCTCTTGTTTTTCCTTTGGTATATTGAAGATGTGTTTGATGTGTGTTGTGAATTGTTAATATCATGATTTAGAGTGTTTGAGAGGTGTTTAAAGGTATGGAAATTGATTGTGAGTTAGAAAGGTTAAATTGGTGTTGGTTTTGGTTAAAAATGGTAAGTTAAATGGATGTTGTTATAGAAAGAAGAAGATTGATGTTGGTTTTTAGGGTTTGATGTGGTAAGTGTTTGAATGTGTGGTGGATATAGTGTTAAAATGAATATTGTGATGAATATGTGTTAATAACATGAATTACACTCATTTGAATGAGATTGTGTTGTGTATAAGTTGTTCTTAATTCAATCAAAGAAGTGTTGGATATGTTTAGGGTTTTATATTTGAGTGACACGACCAAAATAAGAATGGAACACGGCCAAGATCTATTAATTTTGGGAGACACGGCCAAGTTGAGGGAAGTTTGGCCGTGTTGGTTGAATTTTGGAGAGACACGGCCACAAGCTTGGCCGTGTCCCTTGAGTGTGTTTGCCACTGCCTGAATTTTGTGGAGAGACACGGTCGTGTCCCCTTGCCCGTGTCTGCCTCGGCTTGAATTGGTATTGAGAGACACGGCCACAAGCTTGGCCGTGTCCCTTGAGTGTGTTGGTTACTGTGATGGTTCTTTGGCCTTCATGTTTTGTTGAGATTGAAATTACACTTGATGATGCATATGATACTAAATGAACAATGTTATGTGTTAGGTATTGTGAATCTTGTTAATGATAATGTGTTATATGAATAATGTGACTAGTGTTATGATTTATATAGTGTGGAAGAGATGAGGATCATCTAAAAAGGTATGTGCAATGCAATTTATTTGATGAATGTTTTAATAATGAATGGTGTTAATGTGTGTTGAGAAATGATGAAATGTGATGTTATCATGATTGATAATGATGATCAAAATGAAATAAATGGACATATGGATTATATGACAATGAATTTAAGATACATGTGCAATGAAATGGAGTATATGTGCTTGAATGATATGTTTGTTTAGTTAATATAATTAATGTTGCATATATCAATGATAAAATATGAAATGTGATTTGGGATATGATGTGATGTGAAGCCATTGTGATTGGCTATGATGATTCAATTGAAAGAGATAAGGCATGTTTGCCTATTTGATAATGATAGAAATGGGTTGAGAAAGTAATGTTAAAAGATATAAATGAGCAAACCTATCTGCCTCCTGCGGAACCATGCGGACCCTGTGGTTGGGCAACCGAACTTGGACTACCGACCTGGTTGGGGAAAGGTACATTACTGATAGTCTTATACGTTCTTATCTGCCTCCTGCGGAACCATGCGGACCCTGTGTGTGGGCAACCGAACTTGGACCACCGACTTGGTTGGGGGAAGGATCGTATTTGGTAGTTTTATATGTACTTATCTGCCTCATGCGGACCCCTGGGATTGGCAGTGGCCTGAGGCCAGTGGGCAACCGACCTGGTTGGGGAAAAGTTCGTATATGCTGTTATAGTTGTTGGCTATATTGAGAAACTTTGAATGTGTATAATAGATGATGATATAAATATTGAAATAATGATATGAAGTATAATATGTAAATGAATTGTGATTGATGATAATGATTATCTTCATTGGAATGTGATTTATGATTAGTATGATATGTACTGTGTGTATAGCAATATTGATTGTGAGTATAAATGATGAATCATGATTGGTGAATTGTGAATAAAATAATGTCATGAGATATAATATATCATGTGTGTATTGATATAGTGATTGTAAGAATTAGTAATGGATGATGGTTAGTGAGATAAATGTGTATATATGCATATATTATATGAAATTAGTCAAGATATATAAAAGGTGTAATCAAAAAGGGAAAACATGATAAGAAACTAATGGTACATGAAATTGATATATCATTATATGTTAGAATGTTTATAATATAAGTTTATATTTTATATTTGTATTACTAAGCTCTCGGGCTTAGCGCGGATGTGTACTTGCGCAGGTAACTAGATGGAAGATATGAAGTCTTTTGTTATGCCACAAGAAGAGTAAAGTTTGTCGAGACCAACTAGAGGGTAATGCATACATGTATAAATTTTAATTATGATGTATTTCTGACGAGAGAGTATTTATATGTATAAATGAAGTTTTGATAAAGATAATGATTTTGTAAATGTTATTTAAATTAATGTATTATGGTTTGAACTTTGTTACAGGTTTTAAAAGGTAACGAAAAGTGTCATCCTTATATTTTATATATTTACTGTATGTATACTAGGTATACGTATAGTACTTATATAGGGTATCGGGGTGTTACATGGGGATTCCTTAGGAATCGAGTCATCCACCCCTTTATTTTTCTCGGCCCGTCCGGGTGGCGACTCCATTTTCTCCGGACTTAGGTTCGTGTTCTCTAAGGCCCCGAGCCTAAACAGTGCTGAAGTCGCAAGAACCATTCCACCGGGAGTGGGGGCGAAAATCCCCGCTCACAGTAGCGACTCCACTGGGGATAAGAGAATTTGATTCCGTTTGTCTTTATATTATTCTATTCTTTCTTATAATGATATTATCCATTGCATAATATTAGATTGCATCGTGTGCGGGAGTTAGGATGCCTGTGTTACCCGTGTTATGTTATGTAAGGGATACCATACTTTCACTCAAGGTATGGAGATCGAGCATGGCATAACCACTCATAGCCTCGTATCTTTTGGTATATACTTGCTATGGGAACCTAAGCCTTTTTACCCAAAGACTAATGCTCATGTAATTGGCCTAGTTACTTTCCTTAGGTTTTTACCCCAAATGCATGTTGTTTGACTATGGTTAATTTATCTTGGCTTAAATCATGGCTTATTTGGTTTGTTCTTTTTCTAATATGACCTAAGTACATTGCAAGCTCAAAATAAAATTTTCTTTAAAGTCCAAAAGACCAATGTTATTTTCAAAATTTTTCAAGTTGTTCTTTGGACATAAGACTTTTCTAAAAACAAATCAAAAATTCTTTGGCCCATGGCCCAAATAATAAGCCCAAAATCCATTTTCCTAAAATCTTTTACAATTGGATTAGAAACAAAACTATTTTCACCCAACCATTTCTTACAAAGAGCTTGCAAAATATTTAGGTCAATTATGAAATACCAAATATCAATTGTGGGCCTAGTTTACACTAAGAATAAATTAACCATGAGCTTGTTTTTGGCATGAACCATTAGTTACATTTTTCAAATGAGAAATCTACTTATAATAAACCTCTTAATTTAGTTTTAATCCAATGTAGCATAAAAGCTACTTTAGTTGGTTGAATGGATTAAAACCTAATTAATGGGAATTATCATGGATTGATTTCCATTTTTGAAAATATAACTATTGGTTGAAACATCTGAGGGAATTATTCGAAAACAAGATACCCCATGTTGGTATTTTGTTAACCATATACTTAGGAAAAGGGACTTGTCATTCATGTGTGGATGTTATAAGGTTGGAAGGAACGTCCTATTTTTATCTGTTGATTGTTTATGCATACATGCATACATTTGCATCTCATATCCTTGATCCTCTTTGGCTCACAGCCCTGGATTACGATAGATCAAAAGCTTACGACAATCTGACCTACATCGGAGATGAAGTATCTAGCAACGACTCAATCACTTTCTCACCAAAAATAATGGAGCCCGAACAAATTCAAAGGATGGTGGATGAGGTTCTCAATGCTAAGATGGAAGAAATCAAAGAGGCCCAAGCTGAGACCATGAAGAACCAGTTGACTGCAATCTTAGAGAACCATGCCGAAGCGTCTGCTAGCACTAAGAAACCAAAGGACAAAGGGAAGACCAAAGTTAGTGAAGTGGTTTTTGATGATGAAAAGGTGATCATTGATGATGATGATGATGATTGGGCTCAATACTACCAAGATGTTCAAGAAAAAAGGAAAGAACCAAAGGTTGGTGAGAAAGCAACTATTGAAAAGACCGAGACATCCAATGTTGAAAAGATGATTGTTGATTTAGAAAAGAAATTTGAGAAGAAGCTGAAAACTAAAGAGATGTCTGAGATCGACAAACTGTTTGAATAAGATGATGAGGTCCCTTATAAGTTCAAGATGCCTTCCTTTGCTAAGTACAATGGCACCGAAAATCCTCATCTTCATGTGAAGCAGTATATCACTGCCATGCAGTCTGCCCGAGCTACTAAGGCTCAAACCCTAAGGTACTTTATGCTCTCATTGGACCCTGTTGTCCAAAATTGGCTCAATACCATAGATGATGGAACATAAAAGAGTTGGGATCTACTTTACAAAGCCTTCATCCAACAATATGGGTATAATGTTGAGTTAGAAGTTACATTAATGGAAGTGGAGTCTATTAGGCAAAGGCCAAATGAGAATTTTGTAGATTATGTCAAGAGATGGAGAAACAAGGCCGCTTTACTCAAGAAGAGGCCCGATGAATCCGATCAAATAAGGATGATTGTGAGAGGGGTGTTGCCTAATCTCCGTGAAAGGATGTCTCACACTCTTATAAGGGATTTCAAAGATCTTCTCCAAGCTGGTCTGCAAATTGAAGAGTGGGAAAGAGAGAAGAGCTGCTTTACAACAAAAAGGAACGAGAAAGGGAGCTATCAACCTGGTAGCCAAAGCATGCAAAAGGCCATCGGTGTTAATGCTACTAAACAAGGAACAAGGAGACAATTTTCAGAATTGGGAAAACCGATGTCTTGGGTTCTCAACAAGCTTCAAAGAAAAGGATTGCTACAACCCTTAAATCCTCGTCCTTTGCCTAACCCTCTCCCACCTAATTTTGACACCAAAGCATTTTGTCAATTTCACCAAATGCAAGGACATGACACGGATAGATGTGTGAGGTTGAGACATGAGATCCAAAACCTAATTGATAATGAGAAGCTACCCGAGCCCAGTAAGCCAAACACCAAAGACAACCCATTACCAAAATTCAATAGGATACCACCACCGGCAACCTTCATGATTGGAGGAGGTTTGCATGAGGCCTTTGTCATGTCTTCTTTTCAAGATGTGGGCGGAGAAGCAACCAAAGAAGAAGAGGCATTTGTCAAAATTGAACAAGCTATGATGGGTGGAGAAGTAGCAATTTGTGTTGTCAACAGGTTTTGGGATTCAAGTGATAGTAATGATGATATTATACCCAAGAAGGAGGAGTGGACTTGGTCCGAGCCCGAAGAAGATGAGGTGATGAATACTAGATCCGGTAAGCCTTACGCAAGGCCACCACCTAAGGAGATAGAAATGAATAAGGGAAAGGAAGTTGAAGTGGAAGAAGATGATGTTGTGCTCAAGCAATTGAAAAGAACCCAAGCAAGTGTTAGTATTTGGGACTTGTTAGCTACTTCCAAAAAGCACCGAGAAACTATGGCCAAAGCCTTGGCTAGCATGCCAATTTCTACCTCCGCAACACCGGAGGAGTTGATCAACCTCATAAAAATTGGGGAAGTAATGAAACGTGAAGAGGTCCAAGAAAAGAGTGAAGTTAATATGGGAGCAGTTTCTTTTTCGGATGCGACTTACCGGAGGAGGGAAGAGACCACATCGGCCCTCTCTTTATCAAGATATAAGTCAAGGGGAAGAGGACTCCATGTGTAATGGTCGATGATGGGTCCGCCATAAATGTTTGTCCACTTAAGATATTGCCAAAGCTAGCCATGTCAACAAGAGATCTAAACCCAACTGAGGTGACAATTCGTGCTTATGACAACACTAAGAGGCATGCTGAAGGGACTTTCAAAGCAGCCGTCAAGTTGGGCCAATTAAATCTATTGTTAAATTTATTATTTTAGACATACCAGTTACCTTCGCCTTGCTCTTGGGGCGACCATGGTTTCACCCTCTTGGTGGAATTCCTTCCACCCTTCATCAAAAGATCAAATTCCCCAATGGAAATGAGACAGTGGTCATTGAAGCTGAAGATAATGAGATTGTTAAAGCTCTAATGGTTGAGAGGTCTCTCAATGGTTTTCAAGTGGCTGCAATTTCTAAGTCTTGAATATGATGAAGAGTATGAACTACCTTCCCGGAGCTGGTCTTGGAAAGGGTAAGGCCGGTTTAACAAAGTTACCAGATTTTAGAACTCAAACTTCCAAGAAGGGATTAGGATATGATGAAGACAACGATGTCCAGCCAAAGAAAAGTGAGAAGATGAGCTTCCCACCACTTGAAGAGATCTTTGTCAAAGCTCCAGATATGGGACCACTCCAAGGAAGGCCTGAGCCAATCATGTTCATGGTAAGTTAATTCCAGGTTTTGAAATTTTTGCAGATGTTGCTGAGCTAGTGGAGCAAGTGAAGAAAGAGCTCACCTTGTCAACCAATAAAGAATCCAATCCAAAAGAGAAGAATGAAGCTGCCCTGAAAGCCGAGAAGACCCCGGAAGAGATTGTTGCCCTGGTTGAAGAGAAGTTTGAAGACATCCTGCTTTATGATTCTGAGAACAATGATTTTGATTTTGATTTTAATTTGTCTACTTTGTATGAGGATGATGATGTTTTCTTTTCCAAAATGAATGCAATAAAGTCTAATTTTGCTTACTTATGTGATGTTTCTCCTGATGGTTGCATACATTCAAATAGCAGTTACATGATCATCTTTAATATTAATTCTGTTAACGCACAATCATTAAATTTGGGAACAACTGAAAATCCTAAAAACATTAGCACAGCATCCAACCTTACTCCTAATGAGAGAGAGAGAGATTTGAAAAAATATTAAAAAAATATAAAGAAGTGTTTGCTTGGTCTTATGAAGATATGCCGGGGATAGATCGAGACATAGCTAAGCATCATATTCCTACTTACACTCACATTAAGCCTGTCAAACAAAAGCTTAGGTAATTAAGACCTGAGAGGGTTGAATTGGTTAAAGAAGAGGTCACTAAGAAAATACAAGTGAAGTTCCTTGAAGTGATAGAATATCCAGATTGGTTAGCCAACATAGTACCCGTGCCAAAGAAAGATGGAAGGATAAGGGTCTGCGTGGACTATAGAGATTTAAACAAAGCTTCCCCTAAGGATGATTTTCCTTTACCTCATATAGATGTTCTCATTGATAGTGCAGTCTCTAGCATGCTACACTCGTTTGTAGATGGATTTTCTGAATACAATCAAGTGTTAATGGCCTAAGATGATAAAGCCAAAACTGCCTTCATTACTACATGGGGTATATATTATTATAGGGTGATGCCTTTCGGCTTAAAGAATGCTAGAGCAACCTACCAAAGGATGGCCACCACACTATTTCATGACATGATGCACAAAGAAGTTGAAGTATATGTTGATGATATGATGGTGAAGTCGGATAGGAGGGAGCAACACTTCCAGAATTTAGAATTATTCTTCGATAGAGCTTTGAAGTATAAGCTGAGATTAAACCCGAAGAAGTGTGTATTCGGTGTTACTTCAGGCAAATTATTAGGACATGTAATTGGTCCGAATGGTATTGAGATAGATCCTAACAAAGTCAAAGCAATAAGGGATATATTAGCCCTAAAGACGGAGAGAGAAGTTCGGGGATTCATTGGTAAACTGCATATATTAGCAGATTTATAGCAAAGCTCACAACAATTTGTGAGCCTATCTTCAAGTTGCTTAGAATGAATCAGCCGGTCATATGGAATGAAGAATGTCAAAAGGCCTTTGATCGAATAAAAGAGTATTTATTGAATCCACCTGTTTTGAGACCACCTAAACCCAGCAAACCTCTATTACTATACTTAGCAGTAGAAGAAGAGTCGATAGGAGCCATGCTAGCCCAAGCAGATGAGTCGGGGATCAAGCATGCCGTTTACTATTTGAGTAGAAAGCTCCCACCTTATGAAATCAAGTATAGTATCATTGAAAAGACATGTATAGTCGTGGTTTGGTCTTCTAAGAAGTTGCGGCATTACTTTCAATCATATAGTGTGCAAGCAATTTCCAGGCTGGATCTAATGAAGTACTTAAGGGAGACACCCTCTTTAATTGGGAAATATGGAAAACAATCAAAGGTAGAGCAGTGGCAGAATTCCTGGCTTAACAACCATTACTAGAAAGTGAAGAGGTAATCTTGGATTTTCCAGATGAACATTTTGAAGCAATTGAAGTACAAGGGTGGAAAATGTATTTTGATGGAGCGGTGAATAGGAAAGGAGCAGGTTTGGGAGTTATACTAGAGTCGCCCGAAGGGGAACTTATCCCTTTAGCCAAGAAGTTGAAATTTAGGGCAACCAATAATATGGTGGAGTACGAAGCTTGTATTTTCGGTTTGGAAACTCTAATGATTATGAAGGTGGATAAGGTGGAAGTTTATGGTGATTCTTTGTTAGTTGTTTCCCAAGTAAATGGAGAATGGGAGTTGAAAGAAGAAAAATTGAAACCATACCACCATTACCTAACCACGATGAAGAAGAATTTTAAGGAGTGTAGGTTTATACACTTGTCAAGAGAAGAAAATCAGATGGCTGATGCCCTAGCCACTTTGGCTTCAGTATGGGAAAATCCTGCCAGCTTATTCCTTAAGCCTCTGATCTTGACCAGTTCATCAACTCCTTGCTATGAATATGAGACAATCATGGAAGTTGATACAGACCATGATGTGTGGTATGATACTATAAGGCAATTTTTTGAAGAAAGAGAGTACCCGCAATAAAGAAAGAGAGAAGAGCCATAAGGAGGTGGTCATTGCAATACATCACCTTCCATGGAGAGTTATATCAAAGATGGCCTGATGGAGTGCATTTGAGATGTTTAAGAAAGCTAGAAGTGGAGCGCATCATGTTAGAAATACATGCGGGAAGTTGCGGTCCACACATAAGTGGTTTGGCCCTAGTTAAAAAGATTATTCGACAAGGTTACTATTGGTTGACCATGGAGAGAGACTGTATTGAGTTTGTCAAGAAGTGCCAACAATGTCAAATGTATGGTAACTTGAATCACATGCCTCTTGAAGAATTGCATTCAATGTCTTCCCTAGCCATTTGCCACCTGGGGTATCGACATTATAGGAGAAATACATTCGACAACCTCAATCGGTCACTGTTTCATTATAGTAGCAGTTGATTATTTTTCAAAATGGGTTGAAGCCAAATCCTTCAACAAGCTGGGTGCAAGTCAAATGGCTAGGTTTATCGAAAAGAATCTCATCTGCAGATATGGGGTCCCACACAGTGTGATATCAGACAATGGAGTACAGTTTCAAGGAGAAGTTAAGGATTTATTCTCCAAGTACCAAATCCATCATCATGGATCCTCTCCTTATAGACCAAAGGCTAATGGTGCAGTAGAAGCAACGAACAAGACAATTAAGCAAATTCTGTCCAAGATTACTAAGACTTACAGGGATTGGTCGGAAATGCTTCCCTTTGCTTTATGGGGATATAGGACGAGTGTGCGAACACCTACAGGAATGACATCGTTCTCTTTGGTTTATGGGATGGAAGCAGTATTGCCTATTGAAATTGAGATCAAGTCACTAAGAGTAGTCTTGGAAGCTGAACTGCCTGAAACGAAATGGGTAGCAAGCAGATACACACAATTAGCTCTATTAGAAGAGAGAATATTAAAGGCATTGTATCATCACCAATTGTATCAAAAGCAGATAGCTCGGGCCTACAATAGAAGGGTCAAGATCAGAAAATTTAGAGTTGGGGATTTGGTGTTGAAGCAATGTAAGCCTAATGTATCTGATCTGAGAGTAAAGTTCAGACCTAGCTGGGAAGGGCCATATGTCATGAAACAAGTCATGAGCAAAGGTGCAGTGAAATTGTTAGACATGGATGGGAACGAATTTAGTAAGCCAGTAAACATTGACAAGTTGAAGAGGTTTTATGTATGATAGGAAAAAAAGAAGAAAAAAGAGCTTGCTAGGTTGAAAACCCAAAAAGGACAGCCTAGGCAAAAGTTAGAGCAGTCCGCTAGTTCTGAAAACCCGAAAGGGCGGGCTAGGCAACAATTAGGGCTAAATGAGAGAAAATCATCAATTGGAAAACCCGAAAGGGCTAATTGGCAACATGATTGATCTTGTGTATGCTGGCTTTATGTTTGGTTGTTCCCCAATTTAATAAAACAGAATTAATGATTAAATTGGTTCTATGTGCACTGTTATAAGTATTTGACCAGATATGGATGAAATAAATAATCATAATTGCAAAAGGTGATGACAAATTATAAATGGAAAAGAAGCATCTTTTACTACTTTAGTTATTTTTCATCCTAACAAAATACTTTCTGAATTGACAAATGTAAAATCTATGGCAGTCGATAAGTGTAACGTGCAGGCCAGCTTTGCCTTAACCGATCCAAGTAGGCTTCAGTCAAGCAAGGCATGTATAAGTCGGGAACAAAGTTAGAATCACGAGGCTCAGCTCCATACTGACGCCCAAGTCGGCAAGGATCATAGCATGTACCTTGACAAAGAGCAGCAAGGGGAACGTACATCAAGTATGTCCGCATGGTGATACGAGAAATCTTCTACCAAGGTACCAACCAACGGATATTGACTTCAGAGTGTGAGTAGATCCAGTCAACCCAGTCAACATATGAAGAAGCAGGATGGAGAAGCTTCCTAGCAGAATGATGACATGGCAGGCATCTGGCAAAATCCATGGAGGGAGTATCAAGCAAAAAAAGATGCTCCTAAAGCTAAATCTATGAAGAAAGAATTAAATAAAAAAAAAGAGTCCGCTAAGTTGAAAACCCGTAAGGGCAGCTTAGGCAAAAATTAGGACAGCTCGCTAGTTCCAAAAACCCGCATTGGCGGACTAGGAAAAAGTTTGAGCAATAAAAAAAAAGAAATCCTAAATTAAAAACCTGAAAGGGCAGTTTAGGTAATTACCTGAAGCAACAACGGACTCCCAGTCAGTCTCTTTGACAATCCTAATTTAAATCGGTCTAATCCAACTAAGGTCTCGGCTAAAATCACAGGTACCGGCGACAAGCCTCCTACCATTTGATCCATGATATCCAATACTCGTGGGTCAATATCGCCATCAAAAGAAACAAACAAGAATTGGCCGAGCAAGCAAAGACAAAGCATGTGTCCCCATGCCTTAGTAGGAGCCAAATGAGAGAAATAGAAGTCAATCAAAGGAGCAAGTAGAATTTTTTCACCTCTCATCAACTGAAGAACTTTGGGTTTTGGAATTTGAAATAACATCTGCATCTTCTGTTGAGTCTTGGAAATCAATGTGGGTAACGCCATTTGTTGATTATTTGGATGTCCAAGGATGGCCTGAAATTCTTCAATCAAGGGACACATTTCAAAGCCATTAATTCTAAATACCCTAGAATGTGTATCCCACAAGGAAGCCACGGCATGTAAGAAGGAGTGGTCCAATTTGACATTTTGAAAACATTTTAAAACATCAAGCTTTGACCATGAAATTTGCTTCCAATGGATGGCATCCATATTCTTAAATAGAATTTTTATTTTCTTTAAATGGTGCTCGGTCAAGGTCGATGAATAAAGGAGGACCAAATTTGTTAAAAGGGTCTTCACGTTGAAAGAGTGAGATTTTTGCCTTATGAATTAAAATATGGCATGCAAGGTGATTTATATAGAAGAAAATAAACCTTTTCCAAAAGTGAAATGGAAAAGATGATGGGAAAGGATAATACCATATGGCATAAGGAAAGGAAGTGGCAATAAATTTCCTTTACCACGTTGGATTTGGTTTAGTAAATAAGGTGGATATTAATTATGATGTACTATAAACAAAAAGAAAAGAAAAAAAAAGAAAAGAAAAAAAAAAGAAGAAAAAGTGGCAGTAACGAAAAAAATATGCAAAAAAAGAGAGAGAGAGAGAGAGGATTACAGTAAAGAGGAAAATTGTATATTTTTCATTATTGTACAATGTTTTACAGTTGCCACAATATTTACATATCACTAAGAGGAGGGTGGTAGGTCACCAAATAAAGACTTGAAAAAATCATCGCCTATTGGAGGAGGGGGCAAATTACTCGTCCCGGGATCATCCGAAGCAAAAGCACTAAATCCCTATTGCCTTGGAGTTCCGATCTATCATGGTCTTCATCGGAAGCAGACGAAAGAATCTCATGTTCATCAGTCTGGGGGCCTCTTGATGAAGAAGCACCGAGATCCCTCATTCCCTGAAATCGGAAGTCTCAGAAATTTTGTTCGGATTGATGATATAAACTTTCAAAATGAGAAGCCTGTTGATGACTTGTAGCCAACTCTTCTTGAAGTTTCTTATTTTGTTCTTCAAGCATCAACTGTGAGCCAAGAGAGAAAAATGTAAGAGCATACATAATCATACATACATATAGCATAAACTATTATGAAATAAGGAACGTACCAGGTAGTTCATATCAATACCCTGCGGATGAGATGGCATATCCGGCGGGCTAGAATGAGCAAACGAAGGGACAATGAAAGAAGGTCCAGCCTCATGATCAAATGAGGCAACAGCTTGCAACAATCATTAAAGAATCAAAGAAAGGAAAAGCAGTTGCAAGGGAAAAGTGGTTAAAGTGCAAAAAACTCCCTTGGAAGATCAAAACAAGGAAAGAAGAGCATGAATCAAGCAAGACATGGCCAAGCCAAATCGAGCTTAGCTGTGCCACCTCAAAAGAAATTTTGGCAGAACATGATACGGGCAGGAGACATGGCCAAGCCACTGGCCATGTCTCACCTAAAGGACAAAGTCAAGAAGGACCAACCAAAGAAAGAAAAGAAACAGTAGGTGACACTGGCAGGCAACAAGGCCAAGCCACTGGCCATGTCCCATCCTAAGCCAAGAACAAAGAAGAACCAATGAAAAGACACAGAAGCTGATGCACCCAGGAGACACGGCCAAGCCACTGGCCGTGTCACTCCCATCTTCAAAGAACAATGAAGACCCAATCTCCAAGGATGAAAATCCATTTACAAAGGTGAAGACCCCAATTTTCAAGGATGAAGATCCATTCTAAGGGTGAAGAATCACAATGCATAGAACAGCCGGAGCACTCAGTCTTCTCAACTGATAAAAGGTTAGTCAAATTCATTCTCGGGTCCAAGTACCCACTCTCGGGTCCAAGTACCCAAATTAAATCTAAATCAATTCAATCTCAGGTCCAAATACCCAATCTCGAGTCCCAAATAAAATTTGAATTCAGTTAGGATTGAGTATCCAAATCTAATTTAGGGTCGAGTATCCCAATCCAGTTTAGGATCGAGCATCCAAATCAAGTTAGGATCGAGTATCCCAATCCAAGTTAGGATCGAGTATCCCAATCCAGTTTAGGATCGAGTATCCAAATCCAATTTAGGATCGAGTATCTGAATCCAGTTTAGGATAGAGTATCCAAATCTAGATAGGATCGAGTATCCGAGTCTCCAAATCTCCCGGGTCCAGAACCTAAATTTTTCTTAGGTCAAGAACCTAGAATCATCCTTGAGTCAAGAACTCAAACCGGGTCCAGAACCCAAATTTTTCTTAGATCCAGAACCTAGAATCATCCTTGAGTCCAGAACTCGAACCTGGTCCAGAACCCAAATTTTCCTTAGGTCGAGAACCTAGAATTATCCTTGAGTCCAGAACTCAAATCGGGTCCAGAACACAAATTTTCCTTAGGTCAAGAACCTAGAATTATCCTTGAGTCCAAAACTAAAACCGAGTCCAGAACCCAAATTTTCTTTAGGTCGAGAACCTAGAATTATCCTTGAGTCCAGAACTCGAACCGAGTCCAGAACCTAGAATCATCCTTGAGTTTAGAGCTCAAACCGGGTCCAAAACCCAAAATCTCAACCGTTTCATCAAAAATTAAGTCTTATTGCTTTTCACTCTCTTTCACTAAGGTTTCAGATCATTCAAGCAGGGGGCAAACTGTAGACCCTTAATTTTTAACCCAATCCGGTCCAATATGTTTTATTCAGTCCAAAATGATTTTTGTTGTCTAATTGGTCCAAAATAATTTTAATTAAATAGTTTTTGCTTTATTATCTAATTTTTATTAATAAAAAATAAAAATAAATAAAAATCAAAAATAAAAATAAAAATAAAAATCGAAGTCGGAAAAATCATAGCGCGGGCCAGTGGGCTATTTTGCCCGCAGGAAATTCCTGCGGGCGAAATAGCTTTTCTATTCGCCAGCAGGAAAATCCTGCGAGCGAAATAATCGCCCGCAGGATTTTTCTGAGGGCGAACAGGCCCACTGCCGCAGTTTTCTGCGGCAGTTTTTTTTTTTGCCAGCGTATTTTTTCCTGCGGCAATTTTTTCGGCAGCGTAATTTTTTTTCCGACACAAAATTTTTGAAACCTAATTTAAATAGGTTTTGGTTTCCTTTTCTTATTTATATTAGTTTCTATGAATAATAAGGATTATACATAGAAAGACCTCTATAAATAAGGACCAAAGGCAACCAAATTGGAGGAGGAAAAATTTCACAGTAGCTTTGAGAATTTGAATCCGAAAGTGAAGTGGAAAAGCAATAATTGAATTCAATTGATTTTTAAGGAGCAGAAACATGATTTAAGCAATTTAAAGGCAAAAAAGGCTTATCCTTGGAGCTTGTTCATCCAAGAAGAATTATTTTTGGAGGAATCATAAAAAAAAGGTATGTATTAAATTCTTTGTTTTTTTTTTATACAGTAGCTAAATTTTCCTTTGTTCTTTTAATTCAAAAATCTTAGAACCTAATCCCTTTTGTTCAAAGTTAAAAACATTAATCCGTTGCTTTATTTCCCAAAGAATTTAAAGTTATTAATTTTATTTCTTCAAAACCCCAAAATTCCAATTTACTTTCCAAATTATGTAAACTCTTAAAACATATTCTGTTTCTTATAAATAAAAAAAAACCCTAAAGTACTTTTTCCAATTATATAAATCCTTTCTATTTATAAAACTTTAATTTGTTTGGTTTAAACTTATAAAATCTCATGAAATCATGAAATTATTTTTCTAAACTCTAAATCAAATTCATCACCCGAGACCCAAATTCTAAAATACTAAAACCCTAATTCAATTTCTAAACCTAAGATAATATACTCTAACTCCTTTAAAACCTTAAATCTTAATTTTTTCTAAGCCCTAATCCTTTAAAACATTAAAAAACCATAAAAATATAAATATTTTAAAATTACACAGTAGCTTGAAATCACCATTTAAAACCACAAATCAAAATAATTTTAAAGTGTCTAAAACCCTAGTTTCATGATTTCACCATTCAAATATTAATTTAGTTAATTAAAGAGTCTTACCAACCTTTTAAAACATAAAACCCTAATTTATTTTAATTTCATAAAAAGTTACAGTAGCTATAATTGGAATTTTATTTGCTTTATTCAATTCCATATTTGATTTTGCTTTGATTTAACTCTTATGCTTTAATTTATTTAATTTCAATACTTGATTTATTTAATTTATCATGGATGGATGTTTATTTTATATTTTAATTAATAGCTTTGATGAATGATTTATTTATGATGAATGATTATTTACTTTTATCAATTAATTTAGATTTCCAAAAGTTGTAAGAGGTATGTTTCCACTTGGTGGGTTCCTCATTAGTTAAACATCATGTAATTTAATTTGCTTTTCTATTTTAGAGCATTTGTAAAGGGCGTGTTTCTACCTTTTGGTGGGTGTCCTATCTAGGCATGTGATGTAAGGACATGTTTCCATCCTTCGATGGGTGTCCATTTATTTGCTTTATTTAGACATTACTTTGATTTTAATATGATGATGCTTTCTTTTTAATTATTATGTGTAATATGAATCATGTTGTTATATTTAAGAATTTTATAATATTAAGACCTGTAAAGGAGGTTGGTTCCAATGAACCGGGCGTTGTGGGGGTGCTGGGCCATTTCTCACCTTTCCCACACGTACCCAACTTTCCAAACCCATTAAGGGGTTGGGGATTCCTTAGGAATCGAGTCATCCACCCCTTTCTTTTTCCCTGCCCGTCTGGGTGGCGATTCCATTTTCTCCGGACTTAGGTCCGTATTCTCTAAGGCCCTGAGCCTAAACAGTGCCAAAGTCGCAAGAACTATTCCACCGGGAGTGGGGGAGAAAATCCCTGCTCACACATATACTTGACAGTTGTGACATTTCTTAATAGAACTCGAGTAATCTTCCCTCATGGTGAGCCGGTAGTAACCCATATTAGTGATTTTTCGAGCCAAAGTAATTCCATTCATGTGAAGGCCCTGTTCATTACCATGAAACCATTCCATTATCTTCTTGTCTTCAGTCTTTTCTACACGCCTAATGTGAATGTTATTCCAGGATCTTTTATATAATGCACCATTATTCAGGATGCACTAATCTGCTAATTACCTCAAAGTTCTCTGGTCCATTTTCGATGCTTGATCAAGGTATTCACCTTTTTAAATAAAGTTGAGGATATCCCAGAACCATGGCCTTTTGTCCACACCTTGCACCATGGCACAATGTGATGGCTGAGTTCTCACATCAATAATAATGGCGCGAACTATCATCTCTTCTCCTATTTGGGTCAAGGAAGCTAAAGTGGCTAAAGCATCTACAAACTGATTCCTTGTTCGAGGCAAGTAATGAAATGATACTTCCTCAAACTGATGCACTAAGTGTTCCAAGCACTGATGGTAAGGAACCAGGTGCCCTTACCTTATTTTCCATTTTCCTAATGCCTGAGATGCAATATGGGCAGAGTCTCCGTATACTTCTAGATTCTTCACCTTTAATTCCAAGGCTACTTCTAACCCGATTATATAGGCTTCATATGCTACTTCATTATTAGTAACTTCGAAAGCCAACTTGATTGCCAATGGAATCTACTCCCCTTCGAGGGTGATAAGGACAATACCTATACTATAATCTTTGTGATTAGATTCACCATCAAAATACATAGTCCAAACTTCTTTATCAATGCTCAGGATATCCTCATTTGGAAACTTTGGCTCCTCAAATATATCAGGCACAGGAGCGCAACTAATTGTTCAGCTACTATGCATCCCTTGATCACTTTGTATGCCATGAACTTGAGATTGAATGTGGCTAATACTGCAGGCCATCTTTCCATCTTACTGTCCAGAACTGGCCTCTCCATAAGGAACTTCAAGGGGCTCTAGTATGCAATCACTTGGGTAGTGTAAGAAGCCATGTAATGATGTAGTTTCTGACATACCCATACTAGGACCAAACATGGCCTCTCAATATGGTTGTATTTGAGTTCATAAGCTAATAACCTCTTGCTAAGATAGAGATGGCGAATTCCCTCTTTGATCCTTCCTCATTCTAAGCCAGCATGGTCCCCATTGCTTCTTCAGTTACTGAGATATAAAGGAGCACCCAACCTCAGTGGTTGTAGTACTGGATATGAAAGCAGGTATTTCTTGACTTTTTCAAATGCTTCTTGACATTTTTTATTCCATTTGGTTGTGGTGTCCTTCTTGAGTAATTTAAAGATGGGCCCACACACATCAGCTATTTGGGAGATGAATTGGCTAATGTACTACAAACGGCACAAAAATCATCTAATTTCCTTTTCTATTTTGGGAGCATGCATTTCCAGGATGGCCTTGGACTTGGCAAGGTTCACTTTAATTCTGCGAGAGCTAACCATATGTCCCAAAAATATTTCGAATGCTATCCCAAACACACACTTGGCTGGATTGAGCTTTAAGTTGTAGTGACAAAGTCTAAGGAAGAACTGTCTTAAGGCTTCCATATGTGATTCGACCTTTTTTTATTTGATGACCATATCATCCACATAGACTTATACATCTTGGTGCCCCAGCATTTTTGAGACTGAAGGGCATAACCCTGTAACAATATGTATCCCATTCTGCAACAAAAGTTGTCTTCTCTTTATCAGGAGGGTGGACTGAGATTTGATTATACCCTGCATAGTGGTCGGTTCATGAAACCACCTCATATCCAACAAATTTATCAACTAAGAGGTCAATGTGAGGTAGAGAAAAATCATCCTTTGGACATTCCTTATTAAGATACTTGTAGTCGACACACATCTGAATGTTCCCATCCTTCTTTGGAACCAGTACAATATTGGCTACCCATTGAGGGTACATAATCGATTCCATAAATCTATTTTCCAACCGCTTGGTTATCTCTTCCTTAATCTTTATGGACAATTCTGGCTTGAGTCACTGGAGCTTTTGCTTCACTCGCTTCATGTGTTCAAATGTAGGAATCTTGTGTATTACTATAGAGGGGTCAAGTCTTGTCATATCACTTAGTTCCCATGCGAAGCAATCTTGAAGTTCTTTGAGAAGTATCCCTAATTCCTGTTTATGAATGCATGAAGAAGCAATGAATGTATTCTTTTGCTTTTTTGTTGTTCCTAAATTTATTGTTTCTTTTTCCACACTAACCTCATTGATATCAAATATTCTATAATGCTCATTAGGGGACAAAAGGAAATAAGAAGAAAATTTAGAGTGTTTACTTATAGCGAAACCGTTACAAGGGCTCTCTTTACAAATGGACTCGACGTCAGATGTGATAGGGGAATCAAAATTAATAGAATTTGACTCAAAATTGGAAAACTTGGACTCAAATCTGGACATGGACTCAGACTCAGGCTCAAACTCAAATTCATTACTAGAAATTGATTCAGGACTTGACTTATTTTGAAACTCGAATTGGATTCTTAGCTTAGTATCTGACACAGGATAAGAATCTGGCTGATGACTCGACTCTTGATTTGGATGGACTTGTGACTCTATTGTGGGTAAGGTTGACTTTGAGGATGAACTGCCATTCTTTTCAAAATGCCAATTGTTGGGCACTTCTATAGATGATTGGATCAAGTGGCTGAAATCTAATTATGCCCCTTCTTCTAACATAGCTACTTGAAACAGACTAGGCTCAATGTTGTCTTTAAAATCCATCCATGTCTCTAAGGTAGGCCCACCGTCTTCTAAGCTAAGTCTGGCATCAAAGCCCTGCAAGGAGCTTAGCAATGAGGATAACTAGATTGAAGGAACCTCCAAATGGAGAGGCTAGCCTAGGTTTTTCTGAGTTGCTTCAAGATTGGATCCTCATTTGGTTCCGGAGTAGGGCTTGTTTTTGGTGGTATGACCATTCTTGGAGGTGGTACTAATTGTGACAAATCCAGTAGCGGTTGTGTAACCCTTCTACTCATGTTCATTGCATTGACCTCATCCATAAAATCATTCTGATCCAATACACAACAATAATCCTAGATTAGGGTTGAGGGATTTGCTTCATCATCAGCCAGTAAGGTAATGGTATTTATGCTCTAATGAGTTAAAAATAGGTTAGTGGTGATATTAGGTTGCCTTGGTGTTAGAATGGATCCATTCTCATTGAGGTCCTGGATCCGGTGCTTGGTGTTTCTACATACATTAGTTTTATTTCAGGTGCCCTAATGATATTCATAATATTCATTGACATTCCACTTTTTGGGTAGAGGATTTGGAGCAGGCTTAGGATCAAGGGGATGGATCAGGTAAGCCTCAATGGCTTTTTTGTACACCAGGCTAAGGGGCATCCCTAAGTCTATGAAGGTTGTGAGCGGGGATTTTTGCTCCCACTCCCATATGGAATGGTTCTTATGACTTCGGCACTGTTAGGCTCGAAGCCTTAGAGAACACGGGCCTAAACCTAGAGAAAAATGGAGTCACCATCCGGATGAACCGGGAAAAAGCAAGGGTGGATGACTCGATTCCTAAGAAATTTCCAACCCCATAATGAATTCCTAACTCACACACACAATGCAATCTAAATGATACAATAGAAAATATCATAATAAGAAAGAATAAAATAGTATAAAGACCAACGGAATCAACTTCCCTTATCCCCAGTGGAGTCGCCACTGTGAGCGGAGATTTTTTTCCCCACTCCCATGTGGAATGGTTCTTGCGACTTCGGCACTATTAGGCTCGGGGCCTTAGAGAATACAAGCCTAAACCCGAAGAAAAATGGAGTTGCCACTTTGATGGGCTAGGAAAAATAAAGGGGTGGATGACTCAATTTCTAATAAATCTCCAACCCCATAATGGGTTCGGAAAGTTGGATACGCGTGGGGAAGGTGAGAATGACCCAGCATCCCCACAGTGCTCGGTTCATTGAAACCGGCCTCCTTTTCAGGTCTTAATATTATAATATTCTTAGTTATTTTGATATTATCCATACTGTATGCAATCATAAGAATAAATAATCACTTTATTAAAATCACATTAAGTTCAAAATAAAATAAATAAATTGGCACCGATCAATGGATGGAAACATGCCTTTACAATTGTTCGATGTCCAAAAGAAAATAAATAAAATAGGATATTCACTAATCAGTTAAAATGTATCCTTTACATTATTCCAAAACTTAAAATAAGTTGAATTGCATGAAACTTGACAATTGAGGTACCCAATCATGGAAACATACCTCTTACAATTTTTTGAAGCTAAAAATAAATCAAAGCATTCATTCAAGCATCATAAAATTGAATAAAAATGAATCATCCATTAAGACGCATAATAAATCATCCATCAACATATATCATAAACATGCATTTAAACTTGAATAAAGCAATAGACATAGAAATTTATGTTTACATCTTGAATTAGGGTTTCTTGAATGAAATTAGGATTTAGAGGATTTAGGTTTAGAAATTAAGTTTTTAGGTTAGAAAATAGGGTTTTGATTTATATAACGAACATTATTATTATTATTATTTAAAAATATTAAGCTACTGTGAAGGTTGAAAAATAGAATTAATTAGAATTAAGGGTTTGAGTAAATTAGGGTTTCAGAAATTAGATTAGTATTTTGATGATTATATTATCGACTTAAATTGAAACCTATGCTTACTGTATGAAATAAATAAATAAAAATTGGATAATCAGTATATTGTGATGATAGGTTGAAAAGTGGAGGTGATTATTGATTTAATAAATTGAATTTAGATGAACTTACCTACGTTTGAAGGTTCCACCAAATTGAAGAAATTGAACCAAGCTATTGTCTGCCTAACTTTGATTTCTGGCCGAGCTATCACCAAGGCCACACTGCCTTGCTGCCTTGTTGCTTTGTGAATTAGGTAGTTTTTCATTTTTTATTACTAACGGTTGTTCCAATTCCAAAAGTCCAAAATTTTAGCACCAAAAAAAAGTTAAAAGTTCCCTCTTCTATCTTTAATCTCATTATTCATAGGCAATTAAAAAAACCTACTTCATTCTTGAAAAAATTAAAAAACTTTTGAGCTAAATAACGTTATGGCAAACTTTGGCCAACGCGCTGGCACACAGGCTTGCGGGCTGTGAGGACGCTAGCACGGGCTACTGCATTGCTGAGTTGTTGGGTTGATGCGTTGTTGGACTGCTGCATTGATGGGCTGCTGCGAGGCAGCACTTGGGAGCTGCTGCGGGCCAATTTCCCTACAGGCTAAATTGTCCCACGCAATTTGCCACAGGTCGGTCTGCCTCATGTCGCCTGCCGATTAGTCAGGTTTTTTATTATTTTTATTATTATTTATTTATTTTATTATTATTATTAAAATAAATATTATATTATAAATAAATATTGTATAATTTCTTTTTATTTTATATATTATACTATTAAAATAAATTATAAATATAAAAATAAATAATAAATATCACAAAAATTATTTTATACTGTTTTAAATCTTTAGATTTGACTTAAGTGCCTTCCAATTAGTATGGGACAGAACTTGGTCAAAAAAAATAAGGGCCTATAGTTTGCCCTCCGCTTGAGTGATTTGGGACCATAGTAAAAGAGAGTAAAAAGCAACATGATTTTTGACTGGGTTTAGAGCTAGATTGGACTTTGTACCCAAGGTTGGATTGAGTGATGAACTTAAAAATAATTCAGATTATGGACACAAGGTGAGTTTTGGAGTAAAAAATAATTTGGCAACCGGAGGTGAGCTCTGGACTCAAAAATAATTTATATTTTGAACCCAATGTGAGTTTTGGACTCAAAATAATTTGGAGTTTTGGACTCAAGGAAAGTTCTGGACTCAAAAATAATTTGGATTCTGGACCCGAGGTGAGTTTTGAACTAAAAAATAATTTGAATTCTGGACACGAAGTGAGCTCTGGACTAAAAAATAATTTAGGTTCTGGACCCGAAGTGAGTTCTAAACTCAAAAATAATTTAGGTTCTGGACCCTAGGTAAGTTCTAGACCCCAGGTAAGTTTTGGACTCAAAAATAAATTAGGTTTTGGACCTGAGGTATCTGCAAAAGATAATTATAGTCAATAGAATAATAATAAAAAAAATCTGTAAAAAATTTAGTTATTTTTATATTACCTATACCTTCTTGCCCCCTGTGTGGAAAAATATTTTAAAAGTACAAAAAATATTTTTAGACACGCAGATTTCTAAATAATTGAATTTACTATTTACTTATTGTTTATTCACTATTTACTCACTGTTCATTAATAGTGATTACTCACATGATTTTGATTTTTTTTTTCATGTGAATTGCTATTTGCTTTTTTTTCTTTTGTCTTTTCCCTTCTCCTTTGCCTATATAAACAGTTCATTCTTCACCATTTCATGCACACTTATATTCATTTTCACAGAGCACTTGCATATATATTTCATTAGTTTTAGCAGCAAAGAGTTTAGTAGAATGGAGAAGATTCATGCTTCGAGATTAGGGCCTTAATCCAATGCTGAGTTGCTAGAATTTATTAGACAGCATGAAAATGGAAACGTTGATCTACTAGCTAGGATGCAGCTTCATCGTAGTTCAAATAAAAAAAAACTGAGGTAATACTGCAATTTAATATTTTACCAGCACAAATAAATATTTATCACTTTATTTTATTATATATTTTTTTTATTTTGTTTTTTTTTTATTATTTTTTATTTTATTTTTTAGCTTTAATTTAGTTATTAATAGTACATTAGCAAATGAATTGTAACAAAGATTAAGGAATATTTTAATGCAAAAAATAAATTAACTAATGGATTATTGACAAAAAATCTAATAAATAAATAAATTTAAACAGAAAGTAATGAGTAATATTAGACTTTGAAACTATAGTATTTTTGAGATGATATACTTATCTCGTATTGGCTTACCTAGTTCGGTGTTAGCGTGATCACTGGGTTGTCCGGGGCGGAGGGTGTGTCTATAAAGCCTAGCAATGGTATGACGTAGCACCTTCTCGGGTAAAATTGATTATCCGAGAGTGTAGTTTTGAAAGCTTTATTCTGCAATTGCCATCCGAGGAATGTCCGATAGACAGGAGTGTAGTTCAAGCATTATTAGAATGGTGGATGGACATGACTCATACGTTCCATCTTCCCATGGAAGAGATGACCATTGGCCCAGTTGATTTTGTGGCCATAACTGGTCTTTAGTACTATGGCCTCCCGGTCCCTCTTACTAATGATATCCTAACACATGACAAAAATCAAGAGTTAATTGGCATGAAACCTTCACTAAAAGAGCCATTCAAGATAACAATTGAACCGATTCGGAATCATTGGATGAACTATGCTGGACGGGTTCATGGAGAAATGGCCGAGCAATATGCCCGGGGATTTTTGTTATATTTGCTTGGGTCAACCATTTTATGCAGTACCGAATCTTCCAACCATTTGTTAGTGTTGAGGGCCCTTGAGGATATGGATCTCTTACAACTTTACAGCTGGGGTGAAGCTGGAATTGCTTGTCTCTATCATGGTCTCGACAAGATTTGCAGGAATAAAAAGTCTTTTGCTAGTTTTATGGTGATTGTCGAGGTACCATCTCTCACCATTGTCAATTCCATTCATGTATTTGTATGAATTTGATTTTCATTTTTATTTGCAAGTATGGGCATATGAGCACAATCTCATGAGGGTGTCTGGCATTTCCCGAGAGAGAGTCGGGTATCTAAGGTTGAATTTTCGGTTGTCCGATCGCACAACAGTACCTGGCTCTCATCATGTGCACTCTCAGCGCTATCACCTGAGACGTTTAACCTGGGGCTAGGTATAATAATGTTAGTACATTTTAAAATTTATGTAAAAGTCTGCTTACCTTTTGTCATCTTGTAAGTCGATTTGGCTTGGTGGAAACCTGAAGAATGGGTGAATTGGACTCCTTCCATAAATGTCGCACTACCTTATCAGCATACCCACTGAGTCATTGCTAGTCCTGTGTCCAGTGGCTGGTTTCTCGGGGAAAGGGTGTATGACTGGTTCTTTGGTCTCGAGTGATAGAGGATTTTGATGAACTGCCCGGCGTATTCTTTGAATATTACATCTATGCCAAAGAATTCGTGATGGCTAGCTAGGAATGGCTATGATTTTAAAACTTATCTTTGTCCACTGGGTGAGTCATATGTCCCATTTATTCAAGCACGAATTTTGAACTTTGATGTGTCTCCTATTAGCATTCGGGGAATTTTCGAGGAATAAGACAGAAGGGATGACTAAGATAGTGATGAAGAGGAGTATGAAGGAGAGGGAAGAGGGTCCATCCCTTATCCCAGGGCTAGCACATCTTAGGTAAACCTTTTAACATTTTGTCATTGCAACTACTTCTTTTTAACTGGTTTTGAATATTTTCATGATTATTGCAGGCTGTCGATTTATTTGATCATGAAGCTGGACATTCCTCTGTTGTTCTAGTTCAATAATAATTTTCACCAGTGCAACGACAATTTTCTCCATTCGCTCCTTTCCAATCTGAAGTGCCTTCTCATCCATAAGGCTTTGATATGAGTTACCTAGTTTGCCATCATGTTCCATGATGATTTATACTATATGCATGCATGATTATGTATGCTCTTATCCTTGCCTTTTCTGACTCACAACGAATGCTTGAGGAACAAAATAAGAAACTGTAAAAAGAGTTAACTACTAGCCGCCAACAGGTTGCCCACTTTGAAGGGTTGTATCATCAGTCGAAGCAAAACTTTTGAGACTTTCGATTCCAAGGAATCAGAGATCCTGGTAATTCATCTTATAAGGAGCCCTTAACTGATGACCACTATATCATTTCTTTTGCTTCGGATGATGACTATTATAGGCCTAAATTTCAGAAAAATAGGGACTTAGGTATTTTTTTCTCCGAGTGAATTCCAAATGGGTGATATGCATCCTCCTCCATCAGGTGATGACTTTTTTAGGGCTTTATTTGATCAAGGTCTACCTCCTCCTTCTTAGTGAATGAAAATGTATTGAACAATCATGTAAAATAAATAAGAAGTATTTACTTTAGCAACTTGGACTTTTCCCTCTCTCTTTTTTTAACTTAATTTTGAAATCAAATGTTGGCTTTGTCAAATTAGTTTTAATATACCTTAGGGCTTGGTCTTTTAAATTAACATATCTATAGCATCATAACCCTAGTTACCATACAAAAGTCAAAAATTAATTCTGTTTGAACATGAACCATTGCACTTCAGATAGGCACATACACGTTACTTAGGCTAGAAGGCATTTTTGAAATGGGTCTTTAATAGACTCATATGCATGTCTATCTCATATGCATGCTTATCCAAACAATCTCCACTAATAAACTCTATCTACCAAAAACAGATTAATAGGTCTTTAATAGGTTTGAAATGGGGTCTACAAGGGACATGGATTAGATGAAGGCCATTTGCAAATTGGAGTTGATGTAATACTTTTAACAGATCTTCACGCTATAAACTTTTCGTTGGAGCGGTAGGCAATTAGGAGAAATCTTAAACTTTAGGCATTTTAAACTATAGATCATGTAGACTTCAATTTCCTTATAATTTCTTGAGAGAAATTTAGATCTAATTTAGGGCAATCATAGTCTTTTCTACTTACTTTTGCACAAACTCAGGACCCGTGGTTTTTTTTTCTTTTTTTTTTAGATTATAGCTTTAAGAAAGTCGCCTTGTTTATGCTATCCTATGCCAATGATTATGAGGTAACATGATTTTGCCTTAATGAGAATGGATCATTTTGTTGTCCTGATGCCACCTTAAAGATGAAATAGATCTAAGAAATTAGGTCTGGTTTGAATAAAATTTTAATTGTCCTTATGGTCTTGACTAAGCATCCTTTTCTTTGATCTTCTTACCTCTTCACTTTAGTGATCATCAGACTTGTCATAGGTGTTACATCAACATAGGATAGGTTATCAGGCTTATAAGCCAATAAAAAAGCAAGCTAAAATCTTGTGAAGGCTCAACAGGACAAACTATGGATTGATGTTAATAAGGTGGATTTCAGTTGTTGGCTTATCAAATAATGCCTAGATCATTTCTCCTCTAAATAAATAGAGTTCAATTTTGCCTCAAAAGTTTGTCAAAGCATGTTCTAAGACTGACTAGAATCTAGACATAGGTAATTATGCAGGAGCCTTCTCTAAGTAGGCATACATAGTTCCATCCTATAGAACAGTTTCCTCACCTAGTAAAGTCATTCGGATCATGATGCATGGATACCATAATTTATGAATATCAAGGTAGACTCATCATTGGTTGAACACTATAATGCCAAAAACCAATAAAATTATAAATTCAAGAAAAGTAATTTATTCAAATAATTTTAACTTGAAAAACATAATTGGTCCAATAAAATACCAAAGAAAATGAAATAAAATGACCAACATTTAATCTAAAAAGTGGGGAATTTCTTGAATGAAATATCTCCTTACTTTACATCTTCAACACTCCTATCTTGAAAAGAAGATAATACAAAATCTTTCTCCAATCCTCCTCCAACCATAAAGATTGCTGGCGGTGGCACTCTGTTAAACCTAGGCAGAGGATTGTCCTTTGTATTGGGCTTATCGGGCTCGGGTAGCTTCCCACTGTCAATCAAATTCTAGATCTCATGTCTCAACCTTAAACATTTATCTGTGTCTTGCCCTTGCATTTGATGGAATTGGCAAAATGTCTTAGCATCAAAGTTAGGTGGAAGGGGGTTAGGCTAGAAATGAGGAGCCAAGGGTTATAACAATCCCTTCTTTTATAGCTTATTTAGGACACAAGACAGCGGTTTCCCAATTCTGAAAACTTCCTCCTCCCTCCTTAACCAGTTGTATTAACATCAACCACCTTTTGCGTGCTTTGGTTACCAGACTGGTAGTTCCCTTTCTCATTTGTTCTTGCCAAAAAGCAGTTCTTCTCCCTTTCCCACTCTTCAATTATCAAACTAGCCTACAGAAGGTCCTTGAAATTCCAAATGAGTGTATGAGACATCCTTTCACGAAGACTAGGCAACACCTCTCTCACATTCATCCTAATCTGATCTAATTCGTTGGGCCTCTTCTTGAGTAATGCAGCCTTATTCCTCCCTCTCTTCACATAATCAATAAAATTCTCATTTGACCTATGTCTAATGGACTCAACTTCCATTAAAGTAACTTCCAATTCAGCATTATATCCATACTGTTGGATGAAGGCCTTGTATAATAAATCCTAGCTCTTTTGAGTGCCATCTTCAAAGGTGTTGAACCAATTTTGGACAACAAGGTCCAATGAGAGTATGAAGTACCTTAGAGTTTGAGCCTTAGTAGCTCAGGTAGACTGCATAGCAGTGATGTATTACTTCACATGGAGATGAGGATTTCCAGTTCCATCAAACTTTGCAAAGGAAGGAATTTTGAACTTGTGCGGGACCTCTTCATCTAGCTCAAACAGCTTGTCAACCTGGGACATTTCTTCAATTTTCAACTTCTTTTCAAATTTCTTTTCCAAATCAGCAATTAGCTTCTCAACATATGAAGTTTCAGTCTTTTCCATGGCTGATCCTTCAACAAACTTCAGTTCCTTCTTCTTGTCTTGAGGATCTTGAAATTATTGAGCCCAGACGTTGTCATCATCAATGACTACTTTCTCATCATCAAATGTTATTTAACCGACCTTAGCCTTCCCTTTGTCTTTCAACTTCTTAGTAATGGCAGATGCCTCAGCAGTGTTGCCCAAAAGTGCAGCCAGTTGGCTCTTCATGGTCTCAGCCAGGGCCTCCTTTAGTTCTTCCATCTTGGCATTGAGGGCGTCGTCCACCATTCTTTGAATTTTTTCGGGATCCATTGCCCTTGGTGAGAAGGTAATTTAGTCACTGCTGTATTCTACGTAACTGGCATAGGTGGGGTTGTCGTACGCTCTTCAACTAGTGTACTCCAGGTCTGTGAGCCAGAAAGGATCAATGATATGTTATGCAATATGTGTATGCATGTATGCACAAACAATAAACAAACAAAGACAATTAGGACATTCCTTTTAACCTTATAGCTTCCACACACAAATGGCGAGTCTCTTTTCCTAGGTATATGGTTAACAAAATACCAACATGAGATATTTTATTCTCAAAAAATTTCCTCGAACGATTTAACCAATAATTGCATTTTCTAATATAGAGGTTGGTCCATGATAATTCCCGTTAGTTAGGTTTTAATCCATTGAATCTCAATTAAAATAGCTTTAATGCTAATATTGGATTTAAACTAAATTAAGAGATTTATCATGAATAGATTTCTTATTTGAAAAAAGTAACTAGTGCTTCATGCCAAAACAAGCCCATGGTTAATAATTCCTTAGTATAAATTAGGCTCACAATTGATTTTTGGTATTTCATAATTAACCTAAATAGTTGGTAAGCTCGCTCTGTAATTTTTGATGAAAGATAATTTTGTTGCAAAGCTTTTGGGCTTTGAAAGTTTTGGGCCATAAGGTGGAAGTAGATTTATGACCGTCTTGAAAGACTTTATGTTGAAAGACAAACTTGAAAATTTTGAAATTTTGAGATTTGGTCTTTTGGATTTAAAATAAAAAATTATTTTTCGAGCTTACAATATAGGTAGGTAATATTAGGAAAAGAATAAACCAAATAAGCCATGATTTAAACCAAGATATATCAATCATAGCCAAACAACAAGCATTTGGGGTAAAAACCTAAGAAAATAAACTAGGCCAATAATATGAGCTTTAGTCTTTTGGGTTGAAAAGTTTTAGGCTCTCATAACAAGTATATACCAAAAGGTATAAGGCTATGAGTGGTTATGCAATGCTCAATCTCCATACCTTGAGTGAAAGTATGGTATCCCTTACATAACACAACATGGGTAACACGGGCATCCTAACTCACACATACAATGCAATCTAAATGATGCAATAGACAATATCATAATAAGAAAGAATAAAATAATATAAAGACCAATGGAATTAACTTCTCTTATCCCTAGTGGAGTTGCCACTGTGAGCGGAGATTTTTGCCCCCACTCCCATGTGGAATGGCTCATGCGACTTCGGCACTGTTAGGCTTGGGGCTTTAGAGAACACGAGACTAAACCCGAAGAAAAATGGAGTCACCACCCAGATGGGACAGGAAAAAGAAAGGAGTGGATAACTCGATTCCTAATGAATCTCCAACCCCCTAAAGGGTTCAAAAAGTTGGGTACACGTGAGGAAGGTGAGAATGACCCAATACCCATATAGTGCCCAGTTCATTGGAACCGACCTCCTTTTCAGGTCTTAATATTATAATATTCTTAGTTAATATGATATTATCCATACTACATGCAATTATAAGAATAAATAATCACTTTATTAAAATAACAATAAGATCAAAACAAAATAAATAAATAGGCACCCATCCATGAATGAAATATGCCTTTATAATTGTTTGATGTTCAAAAAGGAAATGAATAAAATAGGACACCCACTTATTAGTGAAAATGTATCCTTTGCATTATTCCAAAACTTAAAATAAATAGAATTACATGAAACTTGACAACTGAGGTACCCAATCATGGAAACATACCTTTTACAATTTCTTGAAACTAAAAATAAATCAAAGCATTCATTCGGGCATCATAAAAATGGAATAAAAATGAATCATCCATTAAGACTCATAATAAATCATCCATCAACATATATCATAAACATGCATTTAAACTTGAATAAAGCAATAGACACAAAAATTTAGGTTTACATCTTGAATTAGGGTTTCTTAAATGAAATTAGGGTTTAGAGGGTTTAGGTTTAGATATTAAGATTTTAGGGTTTTAGATTTAGAAAATAGGGTTTTGATTTATAGAACTAACATTATTATTATTATTTAAAAATATAAAGCTACTATGAAGGTTGGAAAACAAAATTAATTAGGATTTAGGGTTTGAGAAATTAGATCAGTGTTTTGATGATTATATTATCGACTTAAATTGAAACCTATGCTTACTATATGAAATAAATCAAAAAAAGAAATTGGATAATCAGGATATTGTGATAATAGTTTGAAAAGTGGAGGTGATTATTGATTTAATAAACTGAATTTAGATGAACTTACCTATATTTGAAGGCTCCACCAAATTGAAGAAATTGAACTAAGCTGCTACCTGCCCAACTTTAATTTGTGGTCGAGCTACGAACAAGGCCACACTGCCTTGCTACCTTTTGCTTTGTGAATTAGGTATTTTTTGGTTTTTTGATTGCTAATGGTTGTTCCAGTTCCAAAAGTCCAAAAGTCCAAAAGTTTGAGCCTTAAAAAAAGCTAAAAGTCCCTTCTTCTATCTTTAATCCCGTTATTTATAGGCAATAAAAAAAACCTACTTCATTCAGTAAAATTTTAAAAAAACTTTCGAGTTAAATAAGGTTACGACAAAATTTGGCCAACGCGGTGGCACACAGGCCTGCGGGCTGGGAGGACGCTAGCATGGGCTGCTGTGTTGCAAGTGTTGCTGCATTGCTTGGCTGCTGCGAGGCAATACTTGCGAGCTACTGTGGGCCAATTTCGCAGTAGGCGCAACCTTAGGCAAATTGTCCCACGCAATTCACTGCAAGTCAGCCTGCCATGTGTCGCCCATCGATTCATCCATTTTTTTATTTTGATTATTATTTATTATTATTATTATTAAAAATAAATGTTATATTATCAATAAATACTTTATAATTTCTTTTTATTTTATATATCATATTATTAAAATAAATAATAACAATAAATAATAAATATCACAAAAATTATTTTATACTATTTTAAATCTTTAGATTTGACTTAATTGCCTTCCAATTAGTGTGGGACTGGACTTGGTAAAAAATTAAGGGTCTATAAAGGTCCTCTGTTGTTGGTTCCTTTCCAACTGGAGCTTTGGCTGGGGAGTAATGTTGGCTACTTCACTAACTTGTTGGTGGTGGCTGGTGGAGTATTGAAGTTTAGGCTTTTTCTGAATCTTGAGGATTAGGTTGTCTCATCCTTGATTTGGCCAGCATGCATCAAATATTTAATCTTAGTGGTAATAGAAATGAGGGCCTTGAAAGTTGGAAAATATTGGGTTTGCATGTGAGTTTGGTAGACAGGCAGTAGGTTTTTGACAATGACATCAATTTTCTCTTACTCTGAAGGGCGGTTGAACATTTGGGCTGCTTTTCCTATCCATCTCGTAAGGAACAAGGTGAAGGACTCCTATTGGTTTTGCTTGGTTATTTTAAGGTCCCATCTCGCGACATCCTCTTTTTATATTATAGTGGTATTGCTTAGTGAAAGCATTATAGACATCCTCCCATGTTTGGTACTTTTTCTTGTTGATCTCTATAAACCATCTTAGTTTTGCCCGTGAGGGACCTCTGGAATAGTTGAGCAAAGAGCTCATCATTGAGTCCCATAGGTTTGAGGGGCCCCACATACATTTTGAGGTGACTCTTAGGGCTTATAGTACCATCAAACTTGTCCATCTCAGGCATCATGAACTTAGGTGGTAGTCGAGCTTCTAGATATAAGGTTAAGGACCCTAGGTCAAATGTCTCATCTCGGTGCTTAAAATTCTCAATCTACTTCTCCATGGCTTCCAATTTCTCCAGAAGAATGCGAGTTTTAGGATGTTCCCCCTTTTGAAAATGATTTGCCATAGGGATGGGTTGAGGAGCTTTTGGTGTCTCAGTTATGAGCCCTTGAGTAAGGTCAACCATTGGTGGAGGTGCGTTGGAAGATTAACCGATGTTAGGTTGCTTCCCACGCAACATGTTATGTACCTCAATTGCAATCAAGTTGCATTGTGCACTCAATAACTCAATCAATGTCTTGTTGAAATCAGTCTGTTGGACAAATAGCATGTTCCTAAAACTTTCCTCTTACCTTTTGAGAATAGCCTCAACAAAAGTTTTCATTTCATGGTTTTTTTAGTGGTTTTCTCCATGCGTACCTTTGGGAGAATAAGAACAAGGTGAGGTTAGTTGCATTTTATAAGTTGGGCAAATCTTTCCATCATATTTTGGAGCTATGGCCAAGATGTGCATGTTTATGAGAGCTTTTTTGAATGGTCCATAGATTCAAATTTTACTAAAGGTCCCAAATTATTAGTATTGAAGGATCCTAAAACTAGAGCTCAATATTTTGATGAGTATGCTTGATTTGCTTTTGAGGATATGGTCAAGCTAGTGGGGCCTTTCTGACGGAGCTAGTGATTTTTAGGGCGAGCACAATCAGTGTGGTCGAGACTCAGGTTTAGGCTAGATTTTATCAAAAATAATAAATACGGTTTGTAGGTTTTAGGGATATGCAATGATGCATGGGTGCATGAGTGAAAACCATATTATGAAGGCATTATTATGGTGCATGCCACTTATAGTTAAGGTCTATGGCCTTTATATGCAAAAGGGTGGTTTAGTCTTAAGGGTCCCATTACACTAGGACAATGATATACCTAATCACATGACAGATAAGGAATCTGGCATGGGTCCAACAATATGGCATGTGCATTACACCTCAAAAGGATTGAGGATTCATCATGGCTTGGGCACTTTTGCTATCCCCTAACATATCTAATGAAGATTGCCAAGTGGATGCTACTCATTGCCTGGGGCTTCCTAAATCTAAAGGGTAAGGAACCTTTATGCATGATGTAAGAGAAAATCAACCAAAGAGAGAATGGTTTTGAAAAAAGCCCATAAAATTTTATTTTGAAAATATTTAGAGTTTCCCAGTGGAGTCGACAACTATGAGACCCTGCCCTAGCACCGGTCCCTGGCCCACAATGAGGGAGCCAGAAAATGCCCATTTAAAGGCTTGGACTCACGTGACACCGCCGCATAAATTCTCTAAATAGGTCTAAAATTGTTTTTATTTTGAAAAGCTAAAATTGGAGAGTCACCAACTTTATTTTTAAGAGGAAAATTAAGGAAAACCTATTTTACATGACTCCATTTAAAAAAAAAAAGAATTTGGCCCAAAGAGGGCACAAGTCAAAACCAAGCACGATGGGCTCCAAGCTAAGTTTTCTAAACCAAAATTTTAAAGAAAATAATTCTTTTATTTCCCTTTGATTGATTCTCTATTTTCTTTAAATGATTAAAAAAAAAAGAATGCAGTTTTTATGAATACTGCCTCAATGATTATGAATGACAATGTATATTAATGCATGAGTTGTGCAAGGCATGACATCCATAATTGCAACATCAAATAACAAGTAAACAATTATTATAATACCCCAAGAATAGAAATTTCAGGGAAGCTTCAACTCTAGCCCTTACGGAAGCTAGATTGAGCATAAATCCCCAACAAAAATATTCAACTCAAAAAGAAAGAAAAAATATGAGAAAAATAATCACAACCACAAAAGCATTCCTTTTGCAAGGACTTACCAAAACTTGTAAAGAGGCCACACAGATTAAAGACAATAAAAGAAAATTAAGGAATGGATAAAAGCAAAAAGAATAATCCAAATTAGGAAATGGTTGGTTGTTAAAACATGGGCTTGTTGAGCCAAAAACTTGTTGCGCTCGAATTAAGTACTACTACAAAGCGTCACTCGCAAGTATACGAGGTAGTTGTAGCAAAGATGATTGCCCCAAGGTCGTTTACCCAAGAAGGTGTGGTTCGTAATAGCTTGATTGACAAATTATTTAAATGCGAAAGTTTGTTGTGTTGGGATGGTGCAATAATAATTCAAACCTAAAATTAACGTGTGTAGGGTTGATGTGTGTGATGGGTGTACAAGATCAAATCGATTCTTGGGAAGGTGCCTAGGGTTATAGGTCCATTCAATCAAAGCTCAATTCACAATTATCCATTAACATAACCTTGTGATTAATTTGTTCCTTATGGTTAATTAGTCAATTACCAATCCATTAGTTCTCACATTCATGAATTAGCAATAACCAATTATTTCACATTACCAAATTAATGAAACCCGAGAACTTATATTTCTAATTCATTCATAGGGTAGTCGATTGTATAGTTCCGATATCGGATTTCACCTCTCGGTCCGTCATCCAATATTCAAAGATTAATAGGTAGCTAATCTATCAACCTAGCATTTAATACAATACAACCAACCAACAACAAGGTACATCAATGTAAATATCAACTCAAAGCATTCAATCAAATATACTACAAACCCTAGGCATGGGTATTTAGCTCAACATCATCAATTTAACACATTCATTCAACTCAATATAAAACAAATACAAATTGTCCATTGCAATATCAATTCTATTAATACAACAACAACAATAAGAATTGAATTAAAAGAGAGAATAGAAAAACCCCTTGTGAAGATGCCAAGAGTAGGATTTCTAGTCTTCCTCCTAGCTCCACTTTGATATTTGATGAAGAACTCAAGCCCTTTTCAATAGTTGATTCCCCTTTGCAATATGGAATGGAGCTTTCTCAAGTTACCAAACCTTTGGATGGAGCTTTCTCAAGTCACCAACTCTTCAATTGATTTTGCCTTTGGAAGATGGAATAGAGCTTTCTCAAGTCACCAAACCTTTCAATGAAGCTTCTTCAACCTTCAAGAGCTCGTTAACCCAATTTATCCCAAAGAACCTCAAAGATCTTATCAATGGAAGATGGAGAAGGTGGAGAGGATGGAAATGGAGATGAAAATGAAGGGCTAAGGGAGAGTGTCACTCTCTCCCTCTCCCAAATGTGTAGCAGAAATTTGGCTCCAAGAAAAACCTAGACTCCTACAATTTCCCTCTTCTTCTCTTTTTAATTCATTCAAAATACACACCCATGCCTTCCAACTCACACCATTTCACTTTGTTCCCCACTTTTTCTTTGTTTAATATTTCTTTTGGCAAGCATAAGGCCTTGTTCCCCACTTTGTCCCCCACTTCTTGTAGAAGAATTCAAATATTTTAGGTGTGACAGTCTCTTGTTTTCCTTTGGGACACGGCCAATCTTGCTGGCCATATCCTTCACTGCCTTCTTTCTTTCTTCTTTATTTTCTTTCTTTCATTTGATCTCAAGGGGTGACACGGCCAAGCTTGTGGCCGTGTCATGTGGGTGTGTCCACTACTGTCTCTTTTCTTTCCTTCTTTGCTTGCTCCCTTGTTCTTTGGCATGAAATGGGACACGGCCAAGCTTGCTGGCTGTGTCACTGAGTGTGTCTCTTCCTGCTTCTTCATTTTTGCTCTTCTTTTCTTGGTTTCTTTGGTTTTGCTCCTGGGATGATACAAGGCCAAAGGCTTGGCCGTGTCTCATGGTCATGTCATGCTCTGCCCTCTTCATTCTTTGAGGGACACGACCAAGCTTGATTTGGCTTGGCCATGTCTTGCTTGGTTCATGCTTTTCCTGCACTGTTTTGATCTTTCAAGGGTGTTTTTGCACCTAAACCTAAAAACAACACTTTAAACACACTTAAAACAAAAATCACTCAAAACATTAACTAAAAACACATAAAAAGCATACTAAAAACAAGTACAAAAATGATCTAAATAGGCTCGCCACTCTGAGTGATATTCTGAGTGTGCCTACTATGAGCGGAAATTTTTGCCCCCACTCACATGTGGAATGATTCTTGTAACTACAGCACTGCTAGGCTCAGGGCCTTAAAGAACATTAGTCAAAACCCAGAGAAAATGGAGTCGCCATCCGGACCGGCCTAGAAAATAGAAAGGGGTGGATAACTAGATTCCTAAGGAATCCCCAACCCCCTATTGGGTTTGAAAAGTTGGGTACGTATAGGGAAGGTGATAATGATCCAGCACCCCCATAACTCTCAATTCATTGGAACTGGCCTCCTTTTCAAGTCTAAACATTATTAAATTCTTTAACTTATTAAAATACCATCCATACTACATGCAATTTAAAATAAATAAACACTCATTGTATTAAAATCAAAGAAGGTCCAAACAAAGAAACAAATAAAAATGGGCATCCATACATGATGGAAACATGCCCTTACAGTAATGTCCAATGTCTAAAACTAACCAAAATAGAACATCCACCATTTGGTGGAAACATGCCCTTTATATTAATATCAAAACTTAAAATAAATAAAATTACATTGAACTTAATAAATGAGATACACACGAAGTGGAAACATACCTCTTACATCCTTGAAATCAAAAAATCAAATTAAAATAATTAGCCAAATAAATTGAACAATCCAAAAATTCACAATAATTAAATACGAATCATCCATTATAAACCAAATAAAATAAATAATCCATCACATGCATACATTAGCAAATTGAATGATCAAATCTAGGTTTTAATATTACATTGAATGATAGATATATAAAACTAGGGTTTTAATATATGAATTAGGGTTTTTAAAGTTTAAAATGCTTAAATTAGTATTTTTAAGGTTTTGGAAAACATGATTGGGGTTTATAAGTGAAAATTAGGGTTTTGGAAATAAAACTAGGGTTTTTAGAGTTAAAACATGATTTTAAAGTTTTAGGATGATAATTAGGGTTTTCATATGAATTAGGGTTTGAAATATTGAATTAGGATTTCTGACATAAACTTATGGTTTGGATTTAAAGAGATTGAATTAAATCAAGTTATTGAAGTTTTGTATTAAAACACAATCAAACTTTATTAGCTATTAGAGTAAACAACTTTAATATATTGTTACTGGAATTAAATCAATAACTTCATGCAACTGGATAAACTCATTGCTACTTGATTAAAACAGCTGCAAATCACTATTTGAGATAACAATAAAAGAAAAAACAATTACTATAAACTTAAATGAAGAAAACATAGAATAATGCACCTTTGTTTGTTGGCTAATGCACCTTCGTTTGTTGGCTCCGCCTATTGTATGCTGATCCAAACCTCCTGCCTACACCAGTATTGAGTCTTAGTTGAGCAAGGTGAAGATAGTGCCTACTGTCTTCTGGTGTGTATCTGTTTTGCTCGGTATTAATGGTTATTTTCTCTTAAATGTTGTTACTATTTACTTTTGCTAATTGTCACCTTAATAATTGTGGACATCCCTCTCTTTGACTCTTATTAATCTATTTATAGTTTTCAGTCTATGTTTAAACCATAATTTTCTGGATTAGGCTCCACTGCTTTCAAATTTATATGAGTCTTACAGTTTAAGAACAATTCGAATTCTGAACTCATGTCGATTTTGGAAAGGTCTAAATCGAGGCTTATGTCGACTTGGACCATGTCCAAATCAACATGAGATAGGCTCATGTCTATTTGGCTCATGTCTATTTGGCTCATATCTATTTGGCTCATGTCTATTTGTCTCATGTCTATTTGGCTCAACTTTAACTGGACCTAATTCAATCAGATTAAATTTAATTTGGGCCTTTCATTAAAAATAAACTTAATCCGACCTCGTTTAATTAAAACCAAATTTGAATTGGGCCAAAATTAAAGGTCTACAGTTTTTTCCAAACTTGAACGATCTGAGACTTTAGTAGAAGAGAGTGAAAAGTAAAATGACTTCAAGTTGACCTTGGATGAGGGTGGATTCTGGACCCGGCATTGAATTTGGGTTCTTGACCAGAAATTAGATCTGGGTTCCTGACCAAAGACTGGATTTTGGGTTCTCGACCTAAGATTGAATTTGGGTTCTCGCCTAGATTGGGTTTAGGTTCTCGACCGAGGCTAGATTTGGGTTCTCAATCCTAGACTAGATTTGGGTTCTTGACCCAAGACTAGATTTAAGTTCTCAACCCTAGATTAGATTTGGGTTCTCGACCTGAGACTAGATTTGGGTTCTTAACCTGAGATTAGATTTGAGTTCTCGATCATAGATTGGTTTTGGGTTCTTGAGCCGAGATTAGATTTAGATTTGGGTTCTAGTCCTGAGATTGAATTTGGGCAACTCTAATATCCCAATAGGTTCATCAGGCGACTCTAATATCCTGATGAAATGATGAAGTGACAAACCATTGAGCAACTCTAATATCTTAACGGGTGAATGGGAAACTCTAATATCCCAATGGGTTCATCAAGCAATTCTAATTTCCTAATGACCGAGCAACAAAACTGTTAAGAGACTCTCATATCTCAACAGGTCATTGGGCAACTCTAATATCCCAATGGGTCTATTGACCTAATCTAATATCTCAATAAAATCACCAAGTGATTTTAAGCGATTCTAATAACTTGGTGACTGAAAACAACCATCGAGTGATTCTAATATCCCAATGAAATCCACCAAGTGACTCTAATATCTTGGTAAATTAAAATGGTCATCGAGCGACTCTAATATCCTAATGACAACCACTAAGCGACTGTAATATCTTGGTAGGATAGTGAGCGACTCTAATATCTCACTAGAAATAAACTCAGATATTTCAACATATTCAAGGAAAGCTATGCTATTAGGATACTTTAACAAGTCCAATATAGGCTGGGTAGTGGATGCTTCAACAAATCTACTTAAAAATGTCTGCCTTGATAGAAATAAATATTCATCTTAATTCTCTATTCTTGGGGATAGGCCTTTGTCTTACCTCAACTTCAGCTCTGCAGGCTGGATTGATCTAATCTGTATCTTAGACCTTTATCCTGATCTTTTATCTTTTGTATCTTCATTCATTTGAGAATTCTGTCTTTCTTCTTGTTCTATTATTTTTGTTCTTCCATTTGCAAAAAATTCAGCTATTTTTTAGCTAGTCCTCATATCCTCCCTTTACACCTTGCATGGAAAAATATTGAAAGTGAGTCTGAAAATATTTTGTATACAAATAAACTCAAAAATTAAAAAGGAGAAGTTTTGCCCCCTGTGTAGGCTCAAACTAGTAATTTTGTCCCTATACAGGCTCTGATTGATATTTGTGTTGTCTAGTTCCTTGCACAAGCATGCATCTCTTCTTTCTTTTACAATAGCCCTTTCATGCCCCCTAATTCCATATCTTCTTTTGATTGTTTACTTCATATGGTGTTTGTTGTTCACTTTGACAAAGAATAGGTAACACAAGAAAACAAAATACAATGTGATATACTCATGTATGCATAACTTAAAGTGGTTCTATTGACTCACAGACTGAGATGGTAAGCCAAAGCATGCTCATTGGTTCTTTCTAGATGCCCATTCAAGTCTTGCATTAGCGCAATAGAAGTCTTCACATCTATGGCATTATCTCTAGAATGTTCGAAACATAAGTTGTTGGGGCCCAAGAATGGTAGTCAAAGACATGGGAGATATGCATTTCAACACATTTGGTTGGTAACTTCTTCATGATATGACCTTATAGGTGATCCTTTCATTAGCCTTCTTTTGCCCATTTTGTCTTTTGAGGTTTGACAATACAACATCCCTTAATTTGAGGCTTTGTATGACAAAATTTTTTTTAAAAAAATCTTAAAATCATATTTTGTGTAATATCCCAAAAATACCCTAAAATTTTGAAAATGCTAATTGTTGAAATTGAATTAAATGATTTTAAAGTATATATATGATTAAGTGGAAATAAAGGAGAAAAGGGAAGTGTGTATATGTTGTATATATGAAGATATATACAACATATACAAGTCAATATCTTTATAATAAGGTCAAAGGATATTTGAATTAATTAAATATTAAACATTGATAGTGGAAGATGATTTTTGTTTATTATATTATTATATTAATTAAATGCTTGGTGGAGAGTGATTTGGGGAAAAGGTGTTTGGTTAAAAGAGAAGTGTGTGGTTGACTTTCTTCTTCATCTTCTTCTTTCTTCTTTGGTCCGGCCACCACCATCTTCATCAAGGAAGAGATTTTGTTCTTCCTAACTTAAGAAATTGAAGGATTTCAAGAGATCAAGTTGGAGTTTTAAGGATTTTCTTCACATTTGGTAAGTTTTCAACTTGTTTCTTTGATTTCTTTTCGAGTTTATGCTTAAGAGTTTGTTGGATTGTTGATGTAGTTGTGTTTATGGTTGATTTGGTAAGTTTGAAGTGTTTTATCTTGTTAACTTTGATATTTGGGGTTGGATTGAAGAGAAAAAGGCTAAGTTTGGTGAAGAAAGCAAGAGTTGTGGGTGTTGTGACTTTGAGTTGTGAAAATGGTTGTGTTTGTGTTTGATGCTTGTAATTGAGTTGTTTTGATGTTTATGTAAGTTTATTATGGTATATTGATAGATTTGGTTGAGTTTGTGTGGTGTTGATAAGGTTAAAGAAAGATGTTGTTGGATGTGGCATTTTGGTGTCGACTTCAGGTTTTTGGCCTGACACGTCCAGTAGCACAGCCATGTCTTTGGGCATCTCAACAGTTCTATTTTCAGTGTGGGTGACACGAACAGTGATAGGCCCATGTCACTGAGCATGTCACAGCTTCTGTGTAGTAGTAGTATTGACACGTCCAATGACATGCCCATGTCACTGAGCATGTCATAGCTACTGTGTTGTTGAGGTATTGACACGTCCAGTGACACACCCATGTCACTGAGCGTGTCATAGCTACTGTGTTGGAGGAGGATTGACACATGTAGTGACAAGCCCATGTCACTGAACGTGACATAGCTTCTGTGTTGTGGGTTTAGGGCACGTCCATGAACATGCCCGTGTTGTTGAGCGTGTCAAGTGTAAAATTTACCCTAGATAGTTCTTATCTTTATTTCCTTATGTGAATCACTAAGTGAGTATTTATAATCACCTTTGGATTAGGTTTTGAAGAGATTTGAGTTACCCCAATCCAAGTGTTGAAGGATTCTTGGAAAAGGATATTGGAATTGGTGTTTGTTGCTCTTAGAGGTAAGTACAAACTTTGATTGATTGCATACATTTATATGACATTGGGACTTAACACATTTGGTTGGAAAAATGTGTTAAGTTACTTTATATATATTATTGATGAATGAGAAATATGTTATGATGTGCATAATATGAATTATGTTGTTGTATCAAAGCAATTGAGTAATGTGTTGTAAATGAAAGGAAATGTTGAATAATGTGATGAGATATGCGAAAACATAATGTAATAAATTGATAATGATATAAAAGAAAAATGAGAAAAGATGGTATAATAAGGCAATGTGCCTAGTTTGATAATGAGAAAATGAGAAGGGATTTGAGAATGGAAGTATGAAAGAATTTGATAATGAGAAAAAAATGAACAACTTGTGTGCCTAGTATGTTATTCAATTTTCAGAGTTCTGGGTTTGGCGGTATACCTATGAATTGCTAGGCAGGTGAAAATAGGTCGTAAGCCTCAGAAACAAATCCTTGAAGCTAGACTGAGTGAAAAGACTGAATCGTAAGCTTAGATCTAGTTAGATTATCCATGGATATATATTGCCTACGGGGAATTAGCATTTCCAAAATTTTAGGGTATTATTTGAAAGTATATATATGATTAAGTGGAAATAAAGGAGAAAAGGGAAGTGTGTATATGTTGTATATATGAAGATATATACAACATATGCAAGTCAATATCTTTATAATAAGGTCAAAGGATATTTGAATTAATTAAATATTATACATTGATAGTGGAAGATGATTTATGTTTATTATATTATTATATTAATTAAATTTTTGGTGTAGAGTGATTTGGGGAAAAGGTGTTTGGTTAAAAGAGAAGTATGTGGTTGACTTTCTTCTTCATCTTCTTCTTTCTTCTTTGGGCCGGCCACCACCATCTTCATCAAGGAAGAGATTTTGTTCTTCCTAACTTAAGAAATTGAAGGATTTTAAGAGATCAAGTTGGAGTTTTAAGGATTTTTCTTCACATTTGGTAAGTTTCCAACTTGTTTCTTTGATTTCTTTTGGAGTTTGAGTTTATGAGTTTGTTGGATTGTTGATGTAGTTGTGTTTATGGTTGATTTGGTATGTTTGAAGTGTTTTGTCTTGTTAACTTGGATATTTGGGGTTGGATTGAAGAGAAAAAGGCTAAGTTTGGTGAAGAAAGCAAGAGTTGTGGGTGTTGTGACTTTGAGTTGTGAAAATGGTTGTGTTTGTGTTTGATGCTTGTAATTGAGTTGTTTTGTTGTTTATGTAAGTTTATTATGGTATATTGGTGGATTTGGTTGAGTTTGTGTGGTGTTGATAAGGTTAAAGATAGATGATTGTTGGATGTGGCATTTTGGTGTCGATTTCAGGTTTTTGGCCTGACACGCCCAATAGCATGGCCATGTCTTTGGGCATGTCAATGGTTCTATTTTCAGTGTGGGTGACACGAGCAGTGACACACCCATGTCACTGAGCGAGTCATAGCTACTATGTTGTTGGGCGATTGACACATCCAGTGACAGGCCCATGTCACTGAGTGTGTCATAGCTACTGTGTTGGAAGAGGATTGACACGTGCAGTGACACGTCCATGTCACTGAACGTGTCATAGCTTCTGTGTTGTGGGTTTAGGGCACATCCATGTTGTTGAGCGTGTCAAGTGTAGAGTTTACCCTATATAGTTCTTATCTTTATTTCCTTATGTGAATCACTAAGTGAGTATTTAAAATCACCTTTGGATTAGGTTTTGAAGAGATTTTAGTTACCCCAATCCAAGTGTTGAAGGATTCTTGGAAAAGGAGATTGGAATTGGTGTTCGTTGCTCTTAGAGGTAAGTACAAACTTTGATTAATTGCATACATCTATATGACATTGGGACTTAACACATTTGGTTGGAAAAATGTGTTAAGTTACTTTATATATATTGTTGATGAATGAGAAATATGTTATGATGTGCATAATATGAATTATGTTGTTGTATCAAAGTAATTGAGTAATGTGTTGTAAATGAAAGGAAATGTTGAATAATGTGATGAGATATGCAAAAACATAATGTAATAAATTGATAATGATATCAAAGAAAAATGAGAAAAGATGGTATAATAAGACAATGTGCCTAGTTTGATAATGAGAAAATGAGAAAGGATTTGAGAATGGAATTATGAAAGAATTTGATAATGAGAAAAAAATGAACAACTTGTGTGCCTAGTATGTTATTCAATTTTCAGAGTTCTGGGTTTGGCAGCATGCCTATGAATTGCTGGGCAGGTGAAAAGACCAGGTCGTAAGTCGGGCCCAACTGATAAATGTGATTTTTTGGGGTGAAAAGACCGGGTTGTAAGCCTCAAAAACAAATCCTTAAAGCTAGACTGAGTGAAAAGACCAAGTCGTAAGCTCAGATCTATTTGGATTATCCATTGATATATATTGCCTATGGGGCTAGACACAAGGTGTCATTATGGACCAAAGCAGTAACTCTAAAATTTGAATAGCATATTAGATCCTTTTTGGGCCCATGCTTGTATTTGCTTTAATGTGAATTATGAAATGTAATGCAAATGATTAATATAATGTTATGAGTTGTTATATTCATATGTGTTGTGCATTAGCATCACATTGATCTATATTGAATCAAAGTTTGTACCACTAAGCTTTTGGCTTAGCGCAATTGTGGTTTATCACGCAGGTGACAGGGTATATCCGGTTGTGCCGGAGAGCTCATCTAGACCGAGTCGAGTCTAGGCTTGAGACTTTGAGATTTGAGTTATTAGTGGACATCGAGATCAGAAATGAACTGTGAGTATGTATAAATTCTATATTTTTGTAAATATTGATTTTTATGTACACATATGTATATTCCGCTACATTTTTGCTGCTTATAAACAAATGTTTTGGTTAAATTTTTGGATAATGTAAATATATATATGTATTTTAATAAGGAATGTTTTATTTATTATCTTCTATCATTTAAGCTAAATGTTTTAAGTTTACTCAGATTGACTTATGATGATTTGATGTTAAAGTTTCAAGATTGGTTTGTTTAAAATGGATTATGACATTCTTATATCCGGTATACGTATATTACATATGTGGGTATATGTGGTGTACGTATATTGGGTATAGGGGTGTTACATTTTGGCTTTGTCAAAATCAGTGTCATTATACCTCAAGACTCAATTTTTCAAATTAACATATCTATAATATGACAATCCTAGTTATCGTACCAAACTTGGGAACCATTTCCATTTAAGAAAGAACTATTGCACTTCATATAGACACATACACATTACTTGGCCTAAGATCTCATTGAGTTTAAATATTGCCTATCTCATATGCATGCTTATTCAAATGATCTCCATTAATAGACTCCAACTAGTAAGAGAAATCAACAGGTCTTTAATAGGTATGAAATGGGGTCTATAAGGGACATAGGTTAAGTGAATGCCATTTTTAAATTGGAGCCGAGGTGACACTATGGACAAACATTCACACTACAAACTTCTTATTGGAACTTTAGATAGTTGGAAGCATGAAAAGATATAGCTTTGAACATTCTTCTAGCTTCTTGGCATTAATCTCGATATTTATTAGGACATCCTTTGCTTTTGCAAAAATTTTGAGACCCTCATTCCTTTCCATTTCTTCTTTTTCCTTTTTTTCTTTTCTTTTCCCTCTTTTAGCATTTTAGCATTTTGTCCTTTTTCTCTATAGGATTGTCAAGTACATGACTTTGAAGATTACTTACTAAGAGGTGTGACAAGTCTCATGAACTAGATGGTCTTTCTCTGATTTTGGCTGAATCTCTAATTGGGTTAGACTAATTCAAGTAAAATTTCTTTTCATAGGCTAAGTGGAAGTCTTCGATTATTTCAAGTAAAAAGGACTCTGTTGGCTTTCTGAACTGTCCTTTCAGGTTTTCAAAACTAGAGAGTCATTATAATTTGCCTAGGTCACCCATTTGGGTTTTCAACCTAGTGAGCTTCTTCTTCTTTTTTTACTGACTTCTTTTTCTTTTCTTTGTTTAGGTCATAGCTCTAAAAAGAGTTATCTTGTTTGTACCAACTTGTGTTTCTGATAATGGATGAGTGGAGTGGCATAAGTCTGCTTTAGTGATGATGAATCCTTTGCTACCCTAACTTTATCTCAATAAGTCTGTGATATTAGGTCTAATTCAAGTGTCCTTCAACTATCTATATAGTCTTGACTATACATCCTTTTCTTTGATCTTGTTTCCCCTTTATCATACTTTCCATAAGTATCACAACAGCTCAAAGTAGGTTGTTGGGCTTTACAAGCCAATAAAAGCAAGCTAAAAATTTCATGAAGGCTCAAAGGGACAAGCTAGGGACTGATATTATTAGGGCGGATAATAGTTGTTGGCTAACCAAACAATGCCTAGATCATCTCTCCCTTAAATAAGCAGAGTTCATTTTCTCCTCAAAAGTTTGTCAAAGCATGTTCTAAGATCGAGTAGGACCTAAACAGTCATAATTATGCAGGAGCCCTCTCAAGTAAGCATAAACTTCCCAATGCAGCAGAACAACTCCCTCACCTAGTAAAGTCATTCAAATCATGATGCATAGATATATTAATTTATGAACATCTAGCTAGATTTGTCATTGGTTGAACACTATAATTTCAAAAACCAACAAAATTATAAATTCAATAGATGTAATTTATTCGAACAATTTTAATTTGAAAAAACATAATTATTCCAATAAAATACCATAGAAAGCAAAAAAAAAAGAACAACATTCAAGCCAAAGGAGGTCAATTGAGTCAAGCCTTTTCTCTCTTTACATCTTCTACACTCTCATCTTGAAAGGAGGAAAAGATAAAATCTTCATCGACTCCTCCCCCTACCATGAAGGTTGCTGGTGGAGGTACTCTGCCAAAGTTAGGCAAAGGATTGCTCTTGGTGTTGGGCTTATCAGGCTCAGGCAACTTTCTACTGTTAATCAAATCTTAGATCTCATGCCTTAAATGAGCACATTTATCTATCTCATATCCTTGCATTTGATGGAATTGACAGAAGGTGTTGGCATCAAAGTTTGACGGTAGAGGATTGCATGGCGGTCGAGGAGCGAACAGCTATAAAATCCCATTCTTCTATAGTTTATTTAAAACCCAAGACAGAGGTTTTTCCAACTCTAAAAACTATCTTCTACTTATTTGACTAGTTGTTGCATTGACATCCACTGACTTTTGTGTACCCTGACCGCCAGATTGATAACTTACCCTATCACATCTTCTTCCAAAAAAATAATTCTCTTCTCTTTCCCATTCTTCTATTTGTAAACAATCTTGAAGGAGATCTTTGAAATCCCTAATAAGAGTATGAGACATCCGTTCATGCAGATTAGGTAGGACACATCTCACTATCATCCTAATCTAGTCAAACTCGTTTGTCCTCTTCTTAAGTAGTGCATCCTTATTCCTCCACCTCTTCACATAGTTAACAAAATTCTTATTCTGCTTCTGCTTGATTAACTCTACCTCCATTAGGGTAACTTCCAATTCTACATTATACCCATACTGCTGGATGAAGGCTTTGTACAGCAAATTCCACTTCTTTTGAGTACTTTCCTCTAAGGTATTGAACCAATTCTACACAATAGGATTCAATGAGAGCATGAAATATCTTATAGTTTGAGCTTTAGTAGCTCTGACAGATTGCATGGTAGTGATGTACTGCTTAACGTGTAAGTGAGGATTTTCTACACCATTATACTTAACAAATGAAGGCATCTTTAATTTATAAGGGACTTCTTCATCTATTCAAATAACTTGTCCACCTCTGATACCTCCTTATCCTGCAGCTTCTTTTTGAACTTCTTCTCCAAATCAACAATCATTTTCTCCACATTCGTACCTTGAGTTTTCTCCATAGCCTTCTTTTTTTCCTTCTTATCTTAAGGAGCCTAGAAATATTGAGTCCAGTCATCATCATCATCAATCATCACCTTGTCATCATCAAAGAAACCTTACCTACCTTAGACTTTCCCATGTCCTTCTGCTTCTAAGTACTAGCAGATGTTTCAACAATGTTTCCTTCCAATAGTACAGCTAGTTGATTTTTCACTGTCTCAGCTAGGGCCTCCTTTAACTCTTCCATCTTAGATGCAAGAGCTTTATTTACCAAGATCTGAACTTGGTTAGGATTCATGGTTTTGGGAGTGAAATTAATTATATCTTCACTAAACTTTAAGTCACTAACGTAGGTCGGGTTGTTTTATGTCCTTGAACTATTATTGTAACACCCCTATATCTCGTATACGTACATAGCATGCTATTACGATCGTAACATACGTATACTGAATATAGAAATATCATGGATTATAAAACAAATGACTCACTTCTTTTATAATCATATGAACAAATTTAAAACATTTTAAAAAATTTATAAAAGACAATAAATAAAAAGTTTATTCAAAACACAGCAGAAAATATAACAAATATTTACAAATACATATACATCAAAACTCAAGTTTTACAAAAACATAAAATATATACATGTTTGGCAGTATGTCTTCGATCTTTAAGCTTCACTATCAACACCACCAGATCTAGACTCTACTCGGCCTAGAGGAACTCTCTGGTTCTTCCCTGTTACCTGCGCGATAAATCATAATCGCGCTAAGCCAACGGCTTAGTGGTACAAACTATAATAATATTATGCTTCAATGTAATGCTAATGTTACAATCAAGATTCAAAACCAATATAAGAGAATATTATATTTCTAATCCTTACATTGTTCACTATCATATCATATCCAAAATATTCATATTATATCTTCATAGTTTCATTACTCAACATAGCTTCCCATGATATATTCATTGCCAATAGGATACTTATGTAATATAACCAACGCATAACATTATATCTCATAAGCATGTATCTCATTATTCATTAATTTCACCATTTAAGAATCACATTGGAAACAAAGACATGCATGGGCCCAAGAACACTAATATGCCATTCAACTTTCAGAGTTAATGTTTTGGTTTAATATCACATTTATCATTATCATTATCCCAACTAGGCTTCAAGGATTTAGGTTCAACCAAGCTTCAAGGGGAACAAAGCATGCTAAGTATCAACACAACTTGGCTTCAAGAACCAAACCCAACCTAGCTTCAAGGGTTGTAACATCTTAATTAGGCTTCAAGGACTAGACCCAACCAAGCTTCAAGGGGAGTAAAACATGTTAAACTTCAACCCAACTTGGCTTCAAGGATCAAGCCCAACCTAACTTCAAGAGATTGTTACTATTAGGCATGCCACCAACAACAAACTCTGAAAATGGAATAACACATTAGCCACACAATTCATTTATTATATCATTATCAATTTCATTCTCAATTATCATCACCAACTAGGCAAACATGCCCCATTTATTTCAATTGAAACATCATAGCCAATCACAATGGCTTCACATCTCATTTGAATCATCATAGCCAATCACAATGGCTTCACATCTCATTCTATCTCAATTCACATTATAATACTTCATAATTCAAGTATACATAATCAATTACATTGAACATGTATCTTAAATTCATCATCATATAGGCAACATGCCACAATCATGTCATTTACATCATTAGAACCAACACATTGTATCTCAACTCACATTAATCAATTTATCATTTAGATATACATAATCAATGACATCAACACATATTTTAGATTCTCATCAATCATTCACATTATATCAAACATAACATTATTCATAAGTATCAACAATGCATTAGATTTCCTACCATATTTTCAAATGGATGTTAAGTCTCAACATCATATGAATATATGCAATCATGTAGGTTGTACTTACCTCAAGAACACTCACACAACTCTATACTCTTCTTCTTCCAAGAGTTCTTCACTTCTTAAATTAGGGCAAATCACTTTCTTCCAAAACCTAGTCCAAAAATGATACAATACATGAATTCCAATACAATTTATCACTTATTAACCTCATCTTAGACCTTTAGATCACAAATTATAACTCAACACCACATATTAGAGCCCACGGCCGTGGCCACCCCAACCCCCACGGGCGTGGGTTAGGAAACAATTTTGCCCCAAATTGTTCAACACCCCACGGCCATGGCATCTAAGGGCCACGGGCGTGGCATCCAAGATGCTACTGCCTCCAACCAAAAACATGTATTCCAAGCTTCTAACTCCATTAAACACAAACATCATGAAGACTAACAAAAATAATTAACCAAACTCAACATTAACAACACTTACCAACTCAAAACCCTAATACAAATTCAACACCAATACTAACTTAACTTCTTATCTTAAAATCAATTACAACATTCATAACCACACCACAAACAAACTTAATCATACTATCATCAACACTCCATCAACTCAAACAAAACTCCAAATAGAACAAGAGAAATCAAGAGAAAACTTACCAACAAAAATGAACTTCTTGAATTTTTAACTTATTTTCTTGAAATCTTCCTTCAATTTGGTCTTAAAACTCAAAACCTCTCTTGCTCTCCTTTGTCTTCTTGATAGCCGGCCACTCAAATGGAAAAGAAGAAAATGAAGAATAAAAGGAAACAAAGTCAAATATTAATTCCACTCTTAAATCTCCACCAAGTATTTAAAATATTAAAATAATCCAATTAATCTCTTCCATTCATTAAATTCCCATTTTCCACCAATTAACTTAATTAATTAAAATACTAAATATCTTCTTCCACTAACCTTCTTTGACTTTGACTTGTATATATGTTGTATATATTTCCATATACACAACATATACACTTTCTTTTAAATTCTTTTCTCTTTCCAATTATACATATACATTTTAATTTAAATCAAACAACAATTATATCAAAACTTCTAAGGCACACTTTGGGATATTACAATTATACTCCGGGTCTGTGACCCAGAAAGGATGAATGTTATATAATGCAATGTATGTATGCATGTATACATGGATGCACAAGTAACAGATAAACAAAGATAATTAGGACATTCCTTCCAACCTTATATCTTCCACACACAAATGGCGAGTCTCTTTTCCTATGTAAATGGTTAACAAAATATTAATATGGGACATCTTGCTTTCAAAAAATTTACTCGAACGGTTTAACTAAATAGTTATATTTTCAAACATACAAGTCAGTCCATGATAATTTTCATTAATTAAGCCTTAATCCATTAGATCAACTAAAGATAACTTTGGTACTATATTATGGATTAAAACTAAATTAAAGGGTTTATCATAAATAGATTTCCTATTTAGAAAAATAACTAATGATTCATGCCACAAACAAGCCCATGATCAATAATTCTTAGTATAAATTGGGCCCACAATTAATTTTTGGTATTCCATAATAAACCTAAATGGTTGTAGGCTCATTTAAAAAGTTGTAATTTGAATAAAGTGAAAAATATTTCAAAGTCCATTTATAAAAAGGTTTCTTTGAATTTGGGCCATGAGGTAGAAAAGAATCTTTGAGCTATTTTAAAAAAGTTTTATGTCCAAAGACCATCTTAAAAATTTTGAAAATAGTTTTGGTCTTTTAGGCTTCAATGAATAGAACTATTTTGAGCTTCCAATATAATTAAGTCATATTAGACAAAGAACAAACCAAATAGGCCATGGTTCAAACCAATATATATTGAACATAGTCAAAGAACAAGCAAATAGGAAAAAAATAAGGAAAGTTACTAGGATAATTACATGAGCTTTAGTCTTTGGGATGAAAAGTTTAGGCTCCCATAACAAGTATATACCAAAAGGTATGAGGCTATGAGTGGTTATGTCATGCTCGATCTCCATACCTTGAGTAAAAGTATGGTATCTCTTACATAACACAACACAGGTTACACAAACGTCCTAACTAAAAGTATTGCAATCAAAATGATGCAATGGACAATATCATAATAAGAAAGAATAAAATAATATAAAGACCAACAAAATCAACTTCTCTTATCCCCAGTAGAGTTGCCACTATGAGCGGAGATTTTTTTCCCCCACTCCCATGTTGAATGGTTCTTATGACTTTGGCACTGTTAGGCTCAGGGCCTTAAAGACCACGAGCCTAAATCTGGAGAAAATGGAGTTTCTACCCGGACGGGACGAGAAAATAGAAAGGGGTGGATGACTCGATTCCTAAGAAATCCCCAACTCTCTATTTGGTTCAAAAAGTTGGGTACCTATGGGGAAGATGAGAATGATCCAGCACCCCCATAATGTCGGATTCATTGGAACCGGCCTCCTTTTCAGGTCTAAACATTATTAAATTCTTTAACTTATTAAAATATCATCCATACTATATGAAATTTAAAATAAATAAACACTCATTGTACTAAAATCAAAGAAAGTCCAAAAAAAACAAACAAATAAAAATGGGCATCCATATATGATGCAAACATGCCCTTACAATAATGTCCAATGTCCAAAACTAAGCAAAATAGGACATCCACCATTTGGTGAAAACATGCCCTTTACATTAATCCCAAAACTTAAAATAAATAAAATTACATTGAATTTAATAAATGAGGTACCCACAAAGTGAAAACATACCTCTTACATCTTTGAAATCAAAATAATCAAACTAAAATAATTAACCAAATAAATTGAACAATCCAAACATTCACAATAATTCAATATGAATCATCCATTATAAACCAAATAAAATAAATCATCCATCACAAGCATGCATTAGCAAATTGAATGATCAAATCTAGGTTTTAATATTACATTGAATGATAGATATATAAACTAGGATTTAATATACGAATCAGGGTTTCTTAAAGTTTAGAATGCTTAAATTAGGATTTTTTAAGGTTTTGGAAAACATGATTGGGGTTTATAAGTGAAAGTTTTGGAAATAAAACTAGTGTTTTTAGAGTTAAAACATGATTTTAAAGTTTTAGGATGATAATTAGGGTTTACATATGAATTACGGTTTGAAATATTGAATTAGGGTTTCTGACATAAACTTAGGGTTTGGATCTAAAGAGATTGAATTAAATCAGGTTATTGAAGTTTTGTACTAAATCACAATCAAACTTGATTTGCTACTGGACTAAACAACTTCAATATATTGTTACTAGAATTAAATCAATAACTTCGAGCTACTGGATAAACTCATTGCTACTAGATTAAAACAATTGTAAAACACTATCTGAGATAACAATAAAAGAAAAAAAACAATTACTATAAACTTAAATGAAGTAAACACAAAATAAAGGACCTTCGTTTATTGGCTTCACCGAATTGTATGATTATCCAAACCTCCTGCCTGCACCAGTATTGAGTCTCGATTGAGCAAAGTAAAGACAATGCCTACTATCTTCTGGTGTGTATTTGTTTTGCTCGGTATTAATGGCTGTTTTCTCTTAAATGTTGCTACTGTTTGCTTTTGCTAATTGCCACCTTAATAATTGTGGTTGTCCCTCTCTCTCTCTGTCTCTTGTTAATCTATTTATAGTGTTCAATCTAGATTTAAATGATAATTTTCCTGATTAGGCTCCACTACTTTCAAATTTACTGAGTCATACAGTTTAAGCATAATCTAAATTCTGAACTCATGTCAATTTTGGAGAGGTCTAAATCGAGGCTCATGTCAACTTGAACCATCTCCAAGTTGACATGAGCAAGCTCATGTTGATTTGGAGGACAAAATGGACATGAGCAATGCTCATGTCAGTTTGGACCATGTCCAAATTGATATGAGATAGGCTCATGTCTATTTGGCTCATATCTTTTCGGCTAATGTCTATTTGGCTCATATCTATTTAGCTCATGTCTATTTTGCTCATGTCTATTTGGCTCAACTTCAACTGGACCTAATTCAATCAGATTAAATTTAATTTGGGCCTTTCAATAAAAATAAACTTAATCCAACCTCTTTTAATTAAAACCAAATTTGAATTAGGCCAAAATTAAAGGTCTACACCTACTTATCTCGTTTGAATGAGAATCAAAGCCATAAGTAGTTCGTACCTTTGTATGCAAAGGATTTTTGTTTAATTAACAAATTTTATTATTGATTGATTGCTGAATAGAAAGAAAAAAGATTAAGTGTATGTTACCTTGGGCATATGCCTTTTCTTAATAAAAGGTTGAAGAGTCTTGCCACTTTGAAGCTCTACTTACATGAAAAATAAACAAAAAATTGATTAATTATAATAAAAAGTAGAAATTCCATAATTTAGCATCAGAAAGAATATTTAAGCAGAGTTTCGGGGTCAAAAAATTTGATCCTTAGACAAGAGGGGCGAACTCCTATTTATAGGAGTCCAAAATTTGGACTGGGCCGCATGCACTGCGGCTAGTCCATGACACGTACAGCCTGCCACAAGTAGCACAGCCCCTCGCAACATGCGCGACAGCCGCTGGGCATGCTGCTCGGCCAAGCTAGCCAAGCTGCGAGGACATGCACAAAAAAATGCATTTATTTTTATTTTTATTTTTTTAATCATTGTTATTTTTATTTTATCTATCTAATTTTTTCTTTTCCAATTATGTGGATGGAGTGTAAAAGTAAGGGCTCACACATAGATGGGAACATTTTTTCAATTTTTGACACCACAAAATAGATTCAATACCCTTCAGATACTTCCCTTGTAACACCCATAACACATTTGGGTTTTTCAGAAACCTCCAAATAATTTTCATCAATAAAGACCTATTATTATCCCTTGACTTACAAAGGCCTATGCCCCCATAATCCTTCTCTTTACACATATCATCTAATGCTATTAAAGCAAGGCCTCTCCCCTCTTAACCACGGCCCCATACAAACCTCCTATTAAACTATCAATTTTAGAACTAATGCCAATAGGAAGCATATTATTTTGCATAACGTGGTTAGGGATCATATTCATCACAGACTACACCAAAGTAATACAACCTGTAACAGACAAAGAATTTTCTTCCAAGAGGCAACCTTGTTATTAACTCTATCCACTATTTGGTGGAAACACCTTTTGACTACTCTAACATGAAGCAATGGGACCACTAAATATTTTCCAAGACAACTAGTAATTGTGATCAAACATTTGAGGCTTAGCACCCTAGAAAGGCTCTATGAAATATTCTTCGAGCAACACAACCTAGATTTACTCAGACTAGACTTCTAACCAAAGCTCTCACAAAAATGATCTAACCAACTTTTCATCACCTTCAGTTGCTCAACACTCCCATCCAAGAAAATGAATAGATCTTCAACAATGAAAAGATGCGATATGACTGGGCCATTCCGAGATAGCTTAATGGGTCTCAAATTCCCCTCTTTTATCTCATCCATAATAACATGACTCAATCTCTCCATATGTAACACAAATAGATAAGGTGATATCGGTCCCCTTGTCTAATACCCTGACTAGTGTAAAAGGCATCCGTAATCTCACCATTCCGTAAAATTCTCATAGAGCTAGAACTGATGCACTTGAAGAGAACATCAATCCATTCCTTTGGCATGCCAATCTCCTCCAAAGTTGCAGTATGGAAATCCCAATCTAGTCTATCATATGCTTTTTCCAAATCAATTTTTACTGCAACTAAACCCCGTATTCCTTTTTTATTCTCATACAGAGCATGATCTCCTGAGCAATAATGATATTATCAGCAATTTTTTGACCTAGAATAAAGCTACTTTGATGCATCCCAATAATCTCTGGCGAGAAGGAATTGATTGGATTAGCAATAACTTCACTTATCACCTTATAGATGACATTGCATAAGGTAATATGCCTTGTTTGTTATAAGAGCTCTAGATCCTTTACTTTAGAAATGAGAATAAGCAAAGTCTCTTTTGTAAAAGCAAGATCCCTCTTGACCTTACAAAAACACCCTTGACAAAATCACACACTCCCTCGCTAATAATATCCCAATACCTCTAGTAGAAAGCAGTTGGAAGCCCATCAATACTAAGGCCATTAGTATCTTCTATAGCAAAAATGGCCTTCCTAACCTCTAAATTAGTAATAGGCTGATAAACATAACAAAATCTTTCACCAGACAATTTCAAAAAATAAGACCACATCACCAACTTAAATGACACCAACTTAGATCATCCTCTCTCTTTGGTTCATGGATGTTATAAATTTATTAATTTTTTGATAGAAAATATCAATTTAATTAATAAATGAAAGAAGCTTCTTCTAGTACAAAGCATGATAAAAAGGATGGGACATATTCCATCCAAATGCATTCATCATCAATAAAGGAACAAGACTTTGCTAACTAGTGGGGCACAAGTATCACCCATACGAGGAATAAAAGACTAAGAGAAACTTTGAAACTTTGCTGTAAAAGCTAAACAATGATCCAAAATTATCCCTAAGCTATTATGCAAAATCTCTAAAGAACGCAACTTGTACACTATAATTTGATTATCAGATTCAATAATGATTGTAGTAAAACCCAAATCCAAAGTGAATTGAATGCCATATCTCACTACTAATGCTTCGGCTAGTAAAGGATCCCAGCTTCCAATAATTTTCTTTATAGAAAAAGTAATAACATTACCATTAGAGTTCATGCAAATAACCACAAGACATATAGATCAATCTCCATTAAAACCAGCATCACAATTTATTTTATAACAATAAGGTGGAGGTGGACAACAACAAGAAGAATGAGTTAAAGAATTAATGGAACTAAAATTATTTAAGACCTTCTCTAATTGCAACAACAATAATCCATCCACATTGTATTTTACTTTAGCCATTAAAGACCTCTCCCTCAAAACAACACAAATTCCTCAAAGTCTAGATGTGATAGCATATTATGCAAAAAAGGCCAAGTTCATTCAAAGAGAAGGATCACATTAAATTCATAAACCAAATTTTAAAACTAGAACAACCAAAATTTAGAACCTAGCTCATATTGCATTTTGCCCAAACCTCTACAATAACTGGAAAATCTTCAGAAATATGAATCGTTGTTTTTACGTCTAAACATTAGGAGCATATGGGTGAGACATGTAGAATTCTAATATTCAAAATCAACTTCATTGGCAGTACATCTATGGTGAAGAATTTAAGGTAGAGATTTACAAAATTGTGAAGCCTACAAGTTTGAGGTAGAAGAGGAATTTGATGGAATGGCCATATCCAATGCAACCTTATAAACCACTTTTTACTACGTAGTTGCCAGTGCGACGAAAGTGCCATACTAATTCATCAGAATTTAGATTCTTGCTTAAAGGTATTTGTTATATGTACTCCCCATCAATTGGGAGGAATAAGTCTAAAGTAAGCACCCAATTCCCTTTTTTCAGGAACAATTAGTATTGAGACTAGAGCATCAAGAAGAGCATTATTTGGTGGAGTAATAATTTGAAAAGAAGTGGGTTGAGAGATCCAGTTATCTTTCCAAATATTAATTAATGCACCATCCCCAACCTGTCAATGGAGTCCTCGAGATAAAATCTCCCTTCCTACCAATATATTGCACCAAATATAACTTGGAGAATTACCCAACTTTACCTCCATGAAAGATGACCTTGGAAGGTATCAAACGTTTAATAATCTCACAATCAATGAATTTGGTTGTAAAATTATTCTCCATCCCTACTTAACTAGTAGCTTTATTAAAATTGAAAAATCACGAAAACCAACACCCTTTCACATTTAGGTTTACACATTTTGTTCCAGCTGCAAAGATGGATTTTCTTTTCTTGGCCCCATAAGAAATGACTGGTCATTAATTTCAGTTCATTATAGAGGGATTGAGGCAATAGGAAAGTCTGCATCACTTAAGTGGGAATAGCTTGCACCACAATTTTGATTAAAAGTTCTCTACATGTCCAAGATAGGAATTTTTCCTTCTAGCCTTATAGCCTTGCCCAAAGTTTACCCTTGATGTGAGAGAAAACCATTTTTTTATCTCCCAATAACTATAGGTAATCTCGGGTATAAATTATGAGGAGAGACGTTTTTTTGCACCAAGACTCCTTATTAATTGATCCTTTAGAGCTCAAATAGGCTTCTTATTTGTGAAAATTCACATTCTGCCCTGATAATTTTTCACAAGTTTGAAGCATATAATTAATTGCCACAACTTCAACTACATATGTTATGACAAACACAAGACTATCATCTGTGAATAATAAATGGGATACCAATGGAGTACCATAACATAAATGGATACCATGAATAGATCCGACTGAATTACTTTACTAATGAGACCAATTAGATCTTAAGAAACCAAGTGGAATAAATATGGTGACAATGGGTCACCCTATCTTAATCCTCTAGATGGTTGGAAATATCCAATAGGTTGGCCATTTATTAGAATAGAAGAAGAAGAAGGAGTAACGAACCTCATAACTATATCAATCCACTTTACTGAGAAACCAAGTTTCTATATAACAGCTTTAAGAAAAGGTCACTCCACTATGTCATAGGCCTTTGACATGTCCAACGCCAGAGATAAAAATTTTCTCCTCCCATTTCCTGCAGTTTTCATGTGGTGAAAAACCTCCAATACAATGAGAATATCATATGTGATTAGACGTCTAGGAGCAAAAGCGCTCTAAGCTTGATCTACAATATCACCAAGGATAGTTTTAAGAAAATTTGCATTGTTTGAAATTATAAATAGTAATTTTCTATTATATATTGATATTAGATTATGTATAGTGATGAAAGTGACTTGAAAATATGTAACATCCTAAAATTTTTGGACATTTCTAATTTTTGAAAAATTTGATAAAATAAATTATAATTTTAAAGGATAAATTAACTTAATGGTTTTAAATGAAAAATGAAGGGTTTTTAAATGAAAAAGTGGAATATATATGTGATATATATGCAAAATATACATAACATATATAAAAGTCAACATTTTTTTAAAAGAAAAGGGTATTTTAGTAATTAAATCTTATCAATTCAAAATTAATAAAATAATTTAAAAACAAATTATTTTTTAATGGAAAAGGAAAATTATGACTTTAAATTTATTAAAAAAATAATTAAATATTAAATATTAAATTATTTTAATATATATATATATGTGTGGTTAAAAAAAAGATGAAAGGAAAAGAATATAAAAGTCTTCATCTTCTTCTTCTTCTTCTTCAAGGACGTGTTTTCCATGGGAGTTTGAAGACCAAGGATTTTAATTCTTCCATACTCCATAAATTGAAGGAATTAACAAGTTGCAAGTGGATTTTTGGCGATCTCCACCAAAATTAGTAAGTTTCCATCTCTTTTCTTTGAATTCCTTGGAAATTTGGATTATGTGAGTTTTGAGATTTTGATGTAGTATGTTATAATTGTTGGAATTGGTGTGTATGATGTTATTTTGGGTAGTTAAAAATGATTCTAAGGTTAGATTGAAGAGATGAAGGAGTTTGGTTAAAGAATGGTGAAGAGAGAGAATTTAGGGTTATGGATTTTTGGGGTTTTGAAAACATGAACTTTAATTGTGCAAATTGTTTCTAAATGAGTTGTTTTATTCATAAAAAAGTATTTTAAAGTCAAATATTGGATTTGGTGGTGTTGGGTTGGAGTTTGAGAATGGAAGTGGAGATTTAGAGTTTTGGAAAAGTGATTTTCCAAAGTGGTTGAATTGTGTGATTTTATTTGTTTAAGCATGTTGTTTAGTGTTAAAAGTGATGAATATAAGCTTGGAATGAGTAATGGATTGTGTTGGAATAGAAAACCTTAAATGGGGGAAGGTTATGCCATTTTTGAGATTTTGTGTATAAGAGTGTATTTTTATAATGTAAATGATTTAAATGTATTAAAATATGTTTTTATTAATATAAATAAACTTAAAACACTAATTTAATTGCAGTAGAATGGAATTTTAATGTTGCAATAAGGAAATGCTAAATTTTTGGAAATTTGTAGGATTGATGTGTAATTATGGTTTAATGTTGGAAATGCCATTAAATGTGATACTAAATGATTATTTGTTATAACATTTGGTTTAGGCATTGAGGTAGGTTGATTTGCTTCATCCAAGTGGTGAAGGGCAAGTTGGAAAGATTGGATTGAATGTTGCTTTTAGCTTGCTTTGGGTTGTTAGTGGAGGTATGTACAAACTTTGAATATAATATAATGTCTATATTTGCATAAAATTTGGACTTAACACATTTTGGTTGAAAAATGTGTTAAGTTACTTGGTTCATTGATTGTGTATGAATAATGTGCTATGACATTTGTAATGTCATATATGTGTTAAATGCATTGTGAAAAGACATTGATAATGGCTAATTTGTGTAACATGTGAAATATGCATATTATGTGAAAATACCCAAAGTAATTGGGTAATGTGTTGTTAATGCAAAAATGAGATATATGTAATAATGAAATGAATTGATATTGATAAAAATGAGAAAAGTGAGAAAAATGAGAGATGTGAAAAATGAGAAAAGTGAGAAAAAATATGAAAATAAGGCAATGTGCCTAGATTGAATATGTGAAAATGAGAAAGAGATTAATAATGAGAAATATGAATAAATTGTGTGCCTAGTATGTTATTCAATTTTCAGAGTTCTGGGTTTAGCGGCATGCCTATGATTACCTAGGGGCTAAACGCTGGAATGGTGAAAAGACTAGGTCGTAAGCCAGGCCAGCTAATAAATATGATATTTTTAGGGTGAAAAGACTGGGTCGTAAGCCTTAAAAACTGTAGCAGTCTAGCCGGATTGAGGACCAAGATACTGGGGCCTAAGGGTCTAGCCCGGTTGAGGTCCAAGAGACTAGGGCTGTTACATTATCTATGGATATATTGCCTACGGGGTTAGACACATGGTGTCATTATGAACCAAAGTAGTAACTCTGAAATTTGAATAGCATATTAGATCCTTTTTGGGCCCATGCTTGTCTTTTTTTTTTAATGTGGATTATGAAATAATTGAAAAATATAAGAAAATGGATTGATGTGACATCTATATGCATTGTGCATTTAGTATTGCATTGAGTTATATTGTTATTATCAAAGTTTGTACCACTAGGCTTCGGCTTAGCGTGATTGTTTTCATCGCTCAGGTGACAGGGTAGACCCAGTTTAGCCAGAGAGTTCTTCTAGACCAGGTCGGGTCTAGACTTGTAGTTGAGCTTGTTGAGTTGCTATCGAGTTCAGAAACACTAGCAGCGGCATGCATATATTTTTATGTTATTGTACATTTTTTAGTTTTATGCATAATATATTATATTTTGAATTTTATGTATTGTATATTATAAAGAATGTTTGGGTCAATGTATTTGAAATAGGAGAGTAAATGTGATTTAAATTATATATATCTATATATATAAATGTTTGAGAAACTTGGTGAAATTGAGAAGTATGGTTGAGATGGTGATTGGAAATTTTTTTGGGAGTGTTTTCTTTTTCCAGGTTGAGTAATTGCTAAATTTTGGGATATCCAAATTACAGATAAAACTCTGGCGAATTTTTCCCAGAGATTTTTATATGTATTATTTATTTTGGGTTTTTATAACAAGTAATGAATATTTGTATTCTATTTAATATTTATATAATTAGAATTTGAAATTTTAAATTGGAAATGTGAAAAAATTTTATTAAATCGGTCTGTGACATTTTTGTACTGTATATGCGTATTTTACATATGCTGAAAATATGTATTGTATATATATAGGGTATAAGGGTGTTACATTTGTTTTGGTATTAGAGCCTAGGTTTGAGGTTCTCAACCTAGGTGGGATGATAAAGAGAGAAAATGGGAGATTTAAAAATAGTTTTTAATTGTAATACATACATTGGCACTGGCAGTTTCTAATCTCTGATATAGTATTTTCTGCTTTGTTTGGAGGTATAGGTAGTTATAGCGTCTCGACCGCATTAGGCTGCTGAGGGTAGTGTAGAGAGTGTGACTCCATATGAGGGTAGAGATGAAGCTAGAGTTGTATCTACTGGTGAGGCCTCTATTTCTGTGCCTGTGAGACCAGCAGCTGATGAGATTCTGCCTGGCTGGGTATGACATATGGTAGAGTTGTTCAGGCAGGGTCTAGTTCCGCAGCCGCCACAGCTACAGCCGCAACCGCAGTTGTCGGTGAGGCAGTATGATAAACTGAGAAAATATGGAGCTGAGAACTTTGTTGGTACTACAGACCCTGCTGTAGCAGAGTAGTGGCTAGACCGGGTTCAGAGGGCATTCATTCAGTTACAGGCTAGTCCAAAAGAGAAGTTTGATTATGCTAGATCTCTTCTGCAGAGAGATGCATGTGATTGGTGGAAGATGGTTCCACATGCTCTGGATGATCCACCAGTCCTGACCTATGATGATTTCCTGTGGGAATTTGAAAAGAAGTATACTCTGAGAGAGTATAAAGATGCAAAGAAGATGGAGTTCTTGAGTCTGAGATAGGATACCAGGACAGTGACCGAGTATGAGATCGAGTTTATCCGGTTGAGTCACTATGCTGGTGGGATCATTTCTGACGAGTTTGACAGGTGCAGGAGGTTTGAGGAGGGACTGAGACCCTCTATCATGTGCATCATTGCAGGCTCTTGATATCAAAATTTTTCCCAGTTAGTTATAGTTTCCAGGAGTGTTGAGAGGGCACAGAGTCTTACAACAGCTGCCAGGGTTGAGGAGACCAGAGTTAGGAGACCTCAGAGTGAGGCAGGGTCTTCATCAGTGAAGAGAGGCCGAGGGGGACATTTTCAGAGGTTTAGTAGGAGTTAGGGGCAATTTGGCAGGTCAGTATGGTAGCAGAGACCTGCAATTTCAGTGGCTAGTGTTCCGACTCCAGTGGCTTAGAGACCTACTCCACCTACTTGCGTTCATTGTGGTAGAGTACACGGAAGTGTCTGCTGGTGGAGAGGTGCTTCAAGAGTGTGTTTTAAATGTGGGTCATCGGATCATTTTATCATATATTATCCCGAGCCACAAGAGGTTAGGCAGGTAGATACTGTAGCTTCTCGACCCAGTGTCAGAGGGGGTATTGGTGGCAGAGGTTTTGGTAGAGGTGGTCGACCTGGGTTTAGTCAAAGAGGAGGCTCTACATCGGAGGCAGTAGGCCAGATGAGGCTGGGCCATCTCAGTGGATTTATGTGATGCAGAGGCAGCTGGATGCTTCAGCCGTCATTGCGGGTACATTTTCTTTATTTGGCATTTCAGTCCTTACTCTATTAGATCCTGGATCTACGCATTCATACATAAGTGCATCTATCTTACCTATGTCTAAATTGCATTCTGAGTCCGTAGGATTTGATGTCTTGGTGAGAAATCCTTTAGGGCATAGTGTTGTGGTGAGTAGGGTGCACCGAGATAGTCCAGTTGTTGTTCAGGATGGGGAGTTTCTCGATGACCTGATTGAGATATCTTTCAGGGAATATGATCTGATTTTGGGCATGGATTGGTTATCCAAGCATGGGGCTGTGGTATTCTCTCAGAAGAAATGTGTTACTTTGACAACACGTGATGGTTGGGATGTGATGGTATCTGGTGAGCAAAGGTATCTTTCATCCATGTTTGTTTCAGTTGTTTCAGCTGGGAGGATGATTTGTAAGTGATGTGAGGCTTGTCTTGCTCATGTTGTAGATACTAGAGTAGTGGGATCCCTGCTTGAAAGTATACCCACAGTTGTTGAGTTTCCAGATGTTTTCCCTGATGAGTTGCCAGGGGTACCTCCTGAGAGAGAAGTGGAGTTTGGTATCGATTTGTTGCCTGGTACCACTCCTATCTCTATTACCCCTTATCGGATGGCACCTGCTGAGTTGAGAGAGTTGAAGGTGCAGTTGCAGGAGTTATTGGATAAATGGTTTATCCGCCCTAGTGTGTCCCCGTGGGGAGCGCCTGTGTTGTTTGTGGAAGAAGGATGGCACCATGAGATTGTGTATTGATTATAGGTAGTTGAATAAGGTGACCATCAAGAACAAGTATCATTTGCCTCGGATAGATGATCTCTTTGATTAGTTAAAGGGAGCAGTAGGATTCTCTAAGATTGATCTGAGATCAGGGTACCATCAATTGAGAGTCAGTGATGTGGATGTACCCAAGACATCTTTTCATACGAGGTATGGGCATTATGAGTTTCTGGTGATGCCTTTTGGATTGACGAATGCACCAGCAGCTTTTATGGATTTAATGAACAGGGTATTCAGACCATTTTTGGATCAGTTTGTGGTAGTCTTCATTGATGACATCTTGGTATATTTGGATAATGAGAAGGATCATGATAGACATTTGTGGATCATATTGCAGACTCTGAGAGAGAAGCAGTTGTATGCTAAGATGTCTAAGTGTGAGTTCTGGCTTGATCAAATAGCTTTTCTTGGTCATGTGGTTTCAGCAGAGGGTATTAGAGTTGATCCGAGTAAAGTTGAGGCTATCTTGAATTAGAGTCCACTGAAGACTGTGACAAAGGTTAGAAGTTTTCTGGGATTGGCAGGCTATTATCGTCGATTTGTGAATGGTTTTTCTATAATAGCTACACCACTCACCAGATTACTTTGGAAAGGAGTTAAATTTGTGTGGACAGATCGGTGTCAGGCGAGTTTTGAGCAGCTGAGGGAGATGTTGACTCAAGCTCCTGTCCTTACCCTGCCTGTAGAAGGTAAACCATATGTGATATACAGTGATGCTTCACATAGTGGTTTAGGTTGTGTTTTGATGCAAGAGGCTAGAGTCATTGCTTATGCCTCTCAACTATTGAAACTGCATGAGCTGAATTATCCCACGCATGATTTGGAATTAGCAGCAATAGTTTTTGCCTTGAAGTTTTGGCGACATTATTTGTATGGGGAAATTGTTTCATTTATATAGATCACAAGAGTTTGAAATACCTGGGTGTTCAGAAAGAGCTGAATCTTCGGCAGAGACGGTGGTTAGAGTTGATTAAAGACTATGATTGTTTGATTGATTATCATCCTGGTAAGGCAAATGCTGTTGTTGATGCTTTGAGTCGAAAATCTTTGGTAGGTTTGACTACTTATTCGCTCTCGTTGCTTGTTGAGTTGAGAGCATTGCATGCTAGATTTGAATCTTCTGATGATGGTGCTTTGATGGCTCAGTTGCAATTAAGGCCAATCTTGTTGGATCATATTAGGGAGGCTCAGTTGGCAGAGGACAGAATTCAGAAAATTGTGTTGGTTTCTCAGAAGGGGGAGAGTCGAGACTCTTATGGGAGGGATGATGGTAGTTTATGGTACAGAGATAGATTGTGTATTCCTGATGATGCAGAATTGAAATGAATGATATTAGAGGAAGCACATCAATCACTTTTTGCTACGCACCCTGGGAGTACCAAGATGTATCAGGACTTGAAGTAATATTATTGGTGGTTAGGTATGAAGAGGGACATAGCAGATTTTGTATCCATATGTCTCACTAGCCAGAAAGTGAAGGCTGAGCACCAAGTTCCTTCAGGGTTGCTCCAACCTTTATCAGTGCCAGAGTTGAAATGGGAGCGAGTGACAATGGATTTTGTGACTAGACTGCCTTTGACCCAGAAGAAGCATGATGCAATCTAGGTGATAGTTGATCGGATAACGAAGACAGCTCATTTTCTTCCAGTTCTGGTAGATTTTTCTCTTGAGAGGTTGGCTGAGCTATATATCAATGAAATAGTCAGGTTGCATAGAGTCCCAGTTTCTTTAGTGTCGGATCGAGATCCCCGGTTTACTTCGAGATTTTGAAAGAGTTTGCATGATGCTTTGGGTTCTCGATTGCATTTTAGTACTGCTTTCCTTCCTCAGACAGATGGACAGTCAAAGAGAATGATACAGATTCTGGAGGATATACTAAGGAGCAGTATCATTGATTTTACCGGGAATTGGGATAGATTTTTGCCATTAATTGAGTTTGCTTATAACAGCAGTCATCAGTCAAGTATTGGGATGACTCCTTATGAGGCTTTATATGGCAGGAGATGCAGGACACCTTTGTGTTGGGATGAAGTTGGAGAAAGTAAACTGGTTGGTCCCGATTTGATTAAGAAAACAGAGGAGAAAGTGAAGGTGATTCGGGGTCATTTGAAAGCAGCTTCAGACCGACAGAAATTCTATTCAGATTTAAAGAGAAGAGACATAGAGTTCAGTGTGAGAGATAAAGTGTTTCTGAAGGTGTCTCCATGGAAGAAGATTTTGAGATTTGGCCGCAAAGGGAAGTTGAGTCCTCGTTTCATAGGACCATATGAGGTGTTGGAGAGAGTTGGTTCAGTGGCTTATAGACTAGCTTTGCCGCCTGAGATGGATCGAATACATAATGTTTTTCGTGTCTCAATGCTTCAGAGATACAGGTCTGACCCATCTCATATCTTGTCAGTAGAGTCCATTGAGGTGAGTCCATATCTTACTTACGAGGAAGAACCAGTGGTGATTTTGGCACGAGAGGTTAATGAATTGAGGAATAAGACGGTGCCACTTGTGAAAGTCCTTTAGAGGAATCATGCTACTGAGGGGGCGACATATGAAATTGAGCAGGCGATGCAAAGTCAGTTTACCCATTTGTTCCAAACTTGAGGACAGGTAATTTCGAGGACGAAATTTGTTTTAGGATGAGAGAATTGTAACATCCTAAAATTTTTGGACATTTCTAATTTTTGAAAAATTTGATAAAATAAATTATAATTTAAAAGGATAAATTAAATTAATGGTTTTAAATGAAAAATGAAGGGTTTTTAAATGAAAAAGTGGAATATATATGTGATATATATGCAAAATATACATAACATATATAAAAGTCAACATTTTTTTAAAAGAAAAGGGTATTTTGGTAATTAAATCTTATAAATTCAAAATTAATAAAATAATTTAAAAACAAATTATTTTTTAATGGAAGAGGAAAATGAGGACTTTTAATTTATTAAAAATAATTAAATATTAAATTATTTTAATATATATATATGTGGTTAAAAAAAAGATGAAAGGAAAAGAATATAAAAGTCTTCATCTTCTTCTTCTTCTTCTTCGAGGACGTGTTTTCCATGGGAGTTTGAAGACCAAGGATTTTGATTCTTCCATACTCCATAAATTGAAGTAATTAACAAGTTGCAAGTGGATTTTTTGCGATCTCCACCAAAATTAGTAAGTTTCCATCTCTTTTCTTTGAATTCCTTGGAAATTTGGATTACGTGAGTTTTGAGATTTTGATGTAGTATATTATAATTGTTGAAATTGGTGTGTATGATGTTATTTTGGGTAGTTAACAATGATTCTAAGGTTAGATTGTAACACCCCCACATCCAATGCACACACACTACCACTACAACCATGTAGCATAAGTGCACCAAACATAGGGATGCTACGGTTTTCTTCAACATTCAAAACATTTAAATAGATACAATACTATTATCATTATATAATATAGAAAAGTAGATCATTTACTTTTAAAATAAAACACATTAGATATATATATATACATACATATAGTTATTTCACAGCGGAAGTCATAAAATATTTACATATTTGAAAACACTTAATTCCATATTTACAAATATACAAATATGTACATTTAATCAATACTTTACAAAATATAAAAAGAGTTATACATGATTGGCAAATCTCCTTTGATCTTTAAGTCTCCAAAATCAACTCTTCAATGTCTACCCTCACTCGGTCTCGAAGAGCTCTCGGGTTTGATTCTAACAGTTCTATCACCTGCGCGATTAAACACTATCGCGCTAAGCCAAGGGCTTAGTAAGATAATCATGCTAATGATATGACTTCGTGCAATGCAATGTCATTTCTCAAACCATAATATATATGTAACATCATATATGCAAAATTAACAATATACTTTCACATTACATATCACATTTTATTATCTTTTCATATACCTCATTAGTATTCATTTAACCATCAATACAAAGCAAAACAAACATCATTCATGACTCACATTAACCATAGACAAGCATGGGCCCAAGACACACTAATATGCCATTCAATTTTCAGAGTTAATGTTTTGGTTCTATCATCACATTTATCAATATCAATATCATAGACCCAACTAGGCTTCAAGGATTAAGTTCAACCAAGCTTCAAGGGGAGCAAAGCATGCTAAGCTTCTACCCAACTTGGCTTCAAGAACTAACCCAACCTAGCTTCAAGGGTGGTAACATCTCAATTAGGCTTCAAGGATTCAATCCAACCTAACTTCAAGAGATTGTTACTATCATTAGGCATGCCACCAATAACATACTCTGAAAATGGAATAACACATTAGCCACACAATTCATTTACATATCAATTATCATTTCCATTCTCAATTCTCATCAACATTTAGGCAAACATGCCTTCATTCTCTCAATATTATCATCATATAGCATCATTCATCATAGCCAAACACAATGGCATTGTCTCATATCATATCTTATTTGAATTATCAATTCATCTTTGATACAACATTTCAAGGTACATTACTCATAAAATACAATACCTTTCACAATGCATAACATAACCTTGTTTAAATCTCAACAATGCAATTAGGGCAAAGAACAACTTATATGATTCATAGCTTTAGGATCTTCCATATGCATTTGATTAGTTCATTCATTGATTCAAGTGTGTTTAAAGTGTTTTAGGGTTAGGTTTAAGAACCAACCCACCTTTGAAGAACCAAAACAATGCAAAAAGAACAAAGAAACAAAACCCTAACCAACTCATTTGATGGACACGGGCAGCACACATGAGGGACACGGCCAAGCTTGTGGCCGTGTCTCTCAATTCAACTTTGGCAGTAGCAAACACGGCTTAGGGACACGGCCGTGTCTCTTCAACCAAAACTCACAGTAGCTCACACGGCTTGGGAACACGGCTGTGTCACCCAAAAATGAATCCAACACGTCCAAAATCATATGACTTGGCCGTGTCTCACATGGCCTTTGGCCGTGTCTCCCAAAACCAAAACCCTAATTCTAACCAACTCTCTTCCAAATGCATTAAAACTCAATATACATCATACCACATGCTTCAAATGAACATCATCAATGTTCTAAATACATATTCATTACAATAATCACTTTAAAACACCTTAATATCACAATTAAACAAACACCATCTCAAAACCCTAACTCAAACTCTACTCTTGATTTTCCACTATCAATCTTCACTTATTTTTCCATAATCACAACCAAACCAACACAACCTCCAATTTTTAACTTACAATCAACTCTAACACTTATAAACACACATCAACACACTAAATCATCATCTCAACAATTCTCAATACACCTTAACCACAATTTCCAAATTAATAAAAGAAAACAAGAAATTACTTACCTAAAGTGAAGAAATTCCACAAATCTTCAACTTGATTCTTCAATTCTCCCTTCAATCTTGATTTTACTATCAAGAACACTTCTCCTTCCCTTTTGCTAATGGAGAGCCGGCCACTACCATCAAGAGGAAGAGAAAATGATCAAGAATCACAAAATCAATCTTCCTTTTAATCTCCACCACAAAATTTCCAAAAGTAAATTACCTCAAGGCCCTTAACCATATAACTAACCTTTTGTCTTATATGAGCCCATATATGAACTTTCATACTCAACAAGAAAATATCTTCTTCCACTAACCAACACCTTGACTCTCCCTTTGACCATTTTCTATGTTATATATATCACAATATACATAACATATAAACTTGTCTCTAAACCCTAAATTCTTTCCCAAAGCACTTATACTTTTCTTTCTCAATTTAAACCAACAATCCAATAACAACAACAACAACAACAACATACAAAACTTCTAGGGCATAAATGAGGATATTACAATTCTCCCCCTCTAAAAAGAAATTTCATCCTCGAAATTACCTGATATCAAGGCCGAAACAGCTGAGGATATTGCTCTCGCATGGTTTGCTCATTCTCCCAAGTTGCTTCTTCTTTTGCATGATTCTTCCAAAGAATTTTCACTAATGGTACTCTCTTGTTCCTCAATTCTTTCACTTCCCGTGCCAAGATAGCAACTGGTTCCTCTTCAAATGTCAAGTCTGGGCTCACTTCAATAGATTCAAAAGGCAACACATGAGATGGATCCGACCTATACCTTCTCAACATAGAAACATGAAACACATTATGAATACGATCCAACTCAGGTGGCAAAGCAAGCCGATAAGCCACTGGCCCAACTCTTTCTAACACTTCATACGGTCCGATGAAACGAGGACTCAATTTCCCTTTCCGACCGAACCTCAAAATCTTCTTCCAAGGAGATACTTTCAAAAATACCTTATCCCCAACATCAAACTGAATGTCTCTCCTCTTCAGATCTGCATAAGACTTCTGTCGGTCCGAAGCTGCTTTCAATCTGCCTCGAATCAACTTCACTTTCTCTTCAGTTTCTTGAATCAAATCAGGCCCAATCAACTTGCTATCACCAAGTTCACTCCAACAAAGAGGTGTTCTGCACCGTCTGCCATACAATGCCTCGAATGGGGCCATTCCGATGCTGGATTGGTGACTGTTGTTGTAAGCAAACTCCACAAGAGATAAAAATCTATCCCAACTTCCCGAGAAATCGATGAAACAGCTTCTCAACATATCCTCAACAATCTGTATCACCCTCTCAGACTGTCCATCCGTCTGTGGATGAAAAGCAGTACTGAAGTGTAGTCGAGAACCCAAAGCTCTTTGCAAATTCTTCCAAAATCTTGAAGTAAACCTGGGATCTCGATCAGACACCAAAGAAGTTGGAACACCATGCAATTTCACAATCTCCTGGATGTACAGCTCAGCCAACCTCTCCAAAGAATAATCCATCCGAACTGGGAGGAAATGAGCTGTCTTAGTCAATCTATCCACAATCACCCATATGGCATCATGTTTCTTTTGTGTCAATGGCAAACCAGACACAAAGTCCATGGTCACTCTATCCCACTTCCATTCTGGCACTGACAACGGTTGAAGCAACCCAGTTGGAACTTGATGCTCTGCTTTAATCTTCTGACAAGTGAGACATTTCGATACAAACTCAGCAATGTCTCTTTTCAACCCAATCCACCAGTAATGCTGTCTCAAATCATGATACATCTTGGTGTTGCCCGGATGCATAGAAAACATCGACTGATGTGCCTCTTCTAAAATGACCCTCTTCAAATCAGCATTATCGGGTACACACAATCTGTTCTTGAACCATAGGCTCCCATCATTCCTCACAATAAAATCTCTACTCTCTCTACTCTGACAATCTGCAATAATCTTCTGAATCTTCTTATCAGTCAACTGAGCCTCTTTGATCTGATCCAACAAAACCGGCTTCAATTGCAACTGTGCCAATAATGCACCATCATCACAAAGTACAAAACTGGCACGCAAAGCTCTCAACTCAACAAGCAACGAGAGCGAGTAAACTATTAAACCAGCTAAAGACTTCCGACTTAAGGCATCAGCAACTACATTTGCTTTACCTGGATGATAATCAATCAAGCAGTCGTAGTCTTTAATCAATTCCAACCATCTCCTCTGCCGAAGGTTGAGCTCTTTCTGAACACCCAAATACTTCAAACTCTTGTGATCAGTGTAAATGAAACATTTCTCCCCAAACAGATAATGGCGCCAAATCTTTAATGCAAACACAATGGCTGCCAATTCCAAATCATGGGTGGGGTAGTTAAGCTCATGCGGTTTCAACTGACGAGATGCATAAGCTATAACTTTCCCTTCCTGCATCAGCACACATCCCAAACCACTATGTGACGCATCACTGTAGATCACATAGGGTTGGCCTTCTACAGGTAAAGTGAGAACAGGCGCTTGAGTCAACAAATCTCTCAACTGTTCAAAGCTAGCCTGACACTGATCTGTCCACAAAAACCTCACTCCCTTACGAAGCAATCTGGTGAGTGGAGTAGCTATCAAAGAAAATCCTTTCACAAACCGCCGGTAATAGCCTGCCAAACCCAGAAAACTTCTAACCTCTGTCACTGACTTGGGTGGACTCCAATTCAAAATGGCTTCAACTTTACTCGGATCAACTCTAATGCCTTCTGCTGAAACAATATGTCCGAGAAAAGCTACCTGATCCAACCAGAACTCACACTTCGACAATTTGGCAAATAGTTGCTTCTCTCTCAAAATCTGCAACACAATCCGCAGATGCAAATCATGTTCCTCTTCATTCCTCGAATACACCAGAATATCATCGATGAAGACCACAACAAACTGATCCAAATAGGGCCTAAACACCCTATTCATCAAATCCATGAAAGCTGCAGGTGCATTCGTTAGACCAAAAGGCATAACTAAAAATTCATAGTGCCCATACCTGGTCCTGAAAGCTGTTTTCGGAACATCTTCAACTTTGACTCTCAGCTGATGGTACCCAGATCTCAGATCAATTTTAGAAAACACAGCTGCATCCTTCAATTGATCAAAGAGATCATCGATTCTAGGCAAAGGATATTTATTCTTAATTGTCACCTTGTTCAATTGCCTATAGTCGATACATAACCTCATGGTACCATCTTTCTTCTTCACAAACAGCACAGGAGCTCCCCAAGGAGAAACACTGGGGCGAATGAATCCCTTATCCAACAGCTCCTGTAATTGCACTTTTAACTCTCTTAGTTCTGCTGGTGCCATTCTGTAAGGAGTAATCGAGATAGGAGTAGTACCAGGCAACAATTCAATACCAAACTCCACCTCTCTCTCAGGCGGCAATCCTGGCAACTCCTCAGGAAAAACATCAGGAAACTCTGCAACTGTGGCAATGCTATCAATAGGAGAACTTCTTACTCTAGTATCTATCACATGAGCAAGATAAGCTTCACATCCCTTTCTAATCAACCTCCTGGCTGCAACAGCTGAAACAAATAAGGAGGCTAACTGTTCCTGCTCATTAGATACTATCACCTCTCTACCATCACTAGTTCTCAAAGAAACAATCTTCTTTTTACAATCCACCACAGCTCCATGTCGAGATAGCCAATCCATGCCTAAAATCACATCATATTCCTTAAATGGCATCTCAATCAAATCTCCAAGGAACTCCTCACCCTGCACCCTCACTGCACTATCCCGATGCACTTTACTCACAATCACACTATGCCCTAACGGATTTGTCACCAAAACATCAAATCCTAGGGACTCAGCATGCACATCAAACACAGGCAATACAGATGCACTAATATAAGAATGGGTGGAACCCGGATCAATCAAAGCAAGTACTGCAGTATCAAATAAAGAAAAAGTACCAGCTATGACCGCCGATGCATCCGGCTGTCTCTGCATAACATACATCCTCTGGGAAGAACCAACCTCCTCCGGTCTAGTTTCCCTGGATGTAGCACCACCTCTAGAACTGAACCCTGCTCTACCACCTCGGCTGGCACCTCTGCCTCCTCTACCTCCCCTCACACTGGCTCGAGAAGCGGCAGAATCAACTGGCATAAACTCCTGTCTCTCCGGACAGTCTCTCACAAAGTGATCCGGTGACCCACACCTGAAACAAACCCCTGCAACACCAGCCTTCCAACAAGGACCACCATGTGGCCTCCCACAATGGATGCAGATAGGTAAGGTGGATCTCTGAACCATAGGGGTCGGAGCACTTGCCACTGAAGCTGCAGGTCTATATCTATGCCTCTGAAACTGCACTGATCTACCTGCTGGTCTCTGGCTCCTACTACTCCGAGGAACAAAGCTTCCTCTACCCCTCTTTGCTGAAGAAGACCCTGCCTCAAACTGAGGCCTTCTCACTCTGACCTCTTCCTCTGATGCAGCTGCAATCACTTGAGCCCTTTCTACATCTCGAGCTGCTGCCACTAACTGGGAGAAATCGTGATATCTAGACCCGGCCACTAAGCACATGATAGAGGGTCTCAATCCCTCCTGGAACCTCCGGCATCTATCTATCTCATCAGCAATAATGCCACCAGCGTAATGACTCAATCTAATAAACTCAACCTCATATTCAGTTACAGTCTTGCTATCTTGCTTCAAGCTCAAGAACTCCATCTTCTTCATATCCTTATACTCCCTTGGAGTATACTTCAACTCAAATTCTCTCAAGAAATCAGTGTAAGACAGTGTTGGAGGATCATCCATAGAATGGGGCACCGTCTTCCACCAATCGTAGGCATCCTTCTGTAGCAAAGATCTTGCATAGTCAAACTTTTCCTCTGAGGTGGCTTGCAACTGAACAAATACTCTCTGAACTCTGTCAAGCCACTGTTCTGCCACAGCTGGATCAACTGTGCCTAAGAAATCCTCCGCTCCATATTTCCTCAGTTTATCATAATGCCTTACTGATACTGAAGGCTGAGGGGGTGGTGGCTGTGGTTGCACAGGTGCTTGTCTCATAGCTTCCATCATATTCCTAAACCAGGCTGGCGGAACCTCATCACCTACTGGTCTATCCGACCCAGAAACAGGTGCCTCACCAGCACTATCAACCCTAGCTCCAACCTCAGGAGCAACGCTCTCCTCACTACCCTCAACCGATTGTCTCAAATGAGGATCCATCAACACCTACACTGCAAACACAAAAAAGGACACACCTTATTAAAGATCAGAGGTTGCCAATCCCAAACATATGTGTTATTTAAAACCACTTTTTAAGTAAAAATATTCTTTTTATTACATTTTACCTAGGTTGAGAATCTCAAACCTAGGCTCTGATACCAAAACAATTGTAACACCCCCACATCCAATGCACACACACTACCACTACAACCATGTAGCATAAGTGCACCAAACATAGGGATGCTACGGTTTTCTTCAACATTCAAAACATTTAAATAGATACAATACTATTATCATTATATAATATAGAAAAGTAGATCATTTACTTTTAAAATAAAACACATTAGATATATATATATACATACATATAGTTATTTCACAGCGGAAGTCATAAAATATTTACATATTTGAAAACACTTAATTCCATATTTACAAATATACAAATATGTACATTTAATCAATACTTTACAAAATATAAAAAGAGTTATACATGATTGGCAAATCTCCTTTGATCTTTAAGTCTCCAAAATCAACTCTTCAATGTCTACCCTCACTCGGTCTCGAAGAGCTCTCGGGTTCGATTCTAACAGTTCTATCACCTGCGCGATTAAACACTATCGCGCTAAGCCAAGGGCTTAGTAAGATAATCATGCTAATGATATGACTTCGTGCAATGCAATGTCATTTCTCAAACCATAATATATATGTAACATCATATATGCAAAATTAACAATATACTTTCACATTACATATCACATTTTATTATCTTTTCATATACCTCATTAGTATTCATTTAATCATCAATACAAAGCAAAACAAACATCATTCATGACTCACATTAACCATAGACAAGCATGGGCCCAAGACACACTAATATGCCATTCAATTTTCAGAGTTAATGTTTTGGTTCTATCATCACATTTATCAATATCAATATCATAGACCCAACTAGGCTTCAAGGATTAAGTTCAACCAAGCTTCAAGGGGAGCAAAGCATGCTAAGCTTCTACCCAACTTGGCTTCAAGAACTAACCCAACCTAGCTTCAAGGGTGGTAACATCTCAATTAGGCTTCAAGGATTCAATCCAACCTAACTTCAAGAGATTGTTACTATCATTAGGCATGCCACCAATAACATACTCTGAAAATGGAATAACACATTAGCCACACAATTCATTTACATATCAATTATCATTTCCATTCTCAATTCTCATCAACATTTAGGCAAACATGCCTTCATTCTCTCAATATTATCATCATATAGCATCATTCATCATAGCCAAACACAATGGCATTGTCTCATATCATATCTTATTTGAATTATCAATTCATCTTTGATACAACATTTCAAGGTACATTACTCATAAAATACAATACCTTTCACAATGCATAACATAACCTTGTTTAAATCTCAACAATGCAATTAGGGCAAAGAACAACTTATATGATTCATAGCTTTAGGATCTTCCATATGCATTTGATTAGTTCATTCATTGATTCAAGTGTGTTTAAAGTGTTTTAGGGTTAGGTTTAAGAACCAACCCACCTTTGAAGAACCAAAACAATGCAAAAAGAACAAAGAAACAAAACCCTAACCAACTCATTTGATGGACACGGGCAGCACACATGAGGGACACGGCCAAGCTTGTGGCCGTGTCTCTCAATTCAACTTTGGCAGTAGCAAACACGGCTTAGGGACACGGCCGTGTCTCTTCAACCAAAACTCACAGTAGCTCACATGGCTTGGGAACACGGCTGTGTCACCCAAAAATGAATCCAACACGTCCAAAATCATATGACTTGGCCGTGTCTCACATGGCCTTTGGCCGTGTCTCCCAAAACCAAAACCCTAATTCTAACCAACTCTCTTCCAAATGCATTAAAACTCAATATACATCATACCACATGCTTCAAATGAACATCATCAATGTTCTAAATACATATTCATTACAATAATCACTTTAAAACACCTTAATATCACAATTAAACAAACACCATCTCAAAACCCTAACTCAAACTCTACTCTTGATTTTCCACTATCAATCTTCACTTATTTTTCCATAATCACAACCAAACCAACACAACCTCCAATTTTTAACTTACAATCAACTCTAACACTTATAAACACACATCAACACACTAAATCATCATCTCAACAATTCTCAATACACCTTAACCACAATTTCCAAATTAATAAAAGAAAATAAGAAATTACTTACCTAAAGTGAAGAAATTCCACAAATCTTCAACTTGATTCTTCAATTCTCCCTTCAATCTTGATTTTACTATCAAGAACACTTCTCCTTCCCTTTTGCTAATGGAGAGCCGGCCACTACCATCAAGAGGAAGAGAAAATGATCAAGAATCACAAAATCAATCTTCCTTTTAATCTCCACCACAAAATTTCCAAAAGTAAATTACCTCAAGGCCCTTAACCATATAACTAACCTTTTGTCTTATATGAGCCCATATATGAACTTTCATACTCAACAAGAAAATATCTTCTTCCACTAACCAACACCTTGACTCTCCCTTTGACCATTTTCTATGTTATATATATCACAATATACATAACATATAAACTTGTCTCTAAACCCTAAATTCTTTCCCAAAGCACTTATACTTTTCTTTCTCAATTTAAACCAACAATCCAATAACAACAACAACAACAACAACATGCAAAACTTCTAGGGCATAAATGAGGATATTACATAGATTGAAGAGATGATAGAGTTTGGTTAAAGAATGGTGAAGAGAGAGAATTTAGGCTTATGGATTTTTGGAGTTTTGAAAACATGAACTTTAATTGTGCAAATTATTTCTAAATGAGTTGTTTTGATTCATAAACAAGTATTTTAAAGTCAAATATTGGATTTGGTGGTGTTGGGTTGGAGTTTGAGAATGGAAGTGGAGATTTGGAGTTTTGGAAAAGTGATGTTCCAAAGTGGTTGAATTGTGTGATTTTATTTGTTTAAGCATGTTGTTTAGTATTAAAAGTGATGAATATAAGCTTGGAATGAGTAATGGATTGTGTTGGAATGAAAAACCTTCAATGGGGGAAGTTTATGCCATTTTTGAGATTTTGTGTATAAGAGTGTATTTTTATAATGTAAATGATTTAAATGTATTAAAATATGTTTTTATTAATATAAATAAACTTAAAACACTAATTTAATTGCAGTAGAATGGAATTTTAATGTTGAAGTAAGGAAAGGCTAAATTTTTGGAAATTTGTAGGATTGATGTGTAATTATGGTTTAATGTTGGAAATGTCATTAAATGTGATACTAAATGATTATTTGTTATAATATTTGGTTTAGGCATTGAGGGAGGTTGATTTGCTTCACCCAAGTGGTGAAGGGCAAGTTGGAAAGATTGGATTGAATGTTGCTTTTAGCTTGCTTTGGGTTGTTAGTGGAGGTATGTACAAACTTTGAATATAATATAATGTCTATATTTGCATAAAATTTGGACTTAACATATTTTGGTTGAAAAATGTGTTAAGTTACTTGGTTCATTGATTGTGTATGAATAATGTGCTATGACATTTGTAATGTCATATATGTGTTAAATGCATTGTGAAAAGCCATTGATAATGGCTAATTTGTGTAACATGAGAAATATGCATATTATGTGAAAATACCCAAAGTAATTGGGTAATGTGTTGTGAATGCAAAAATGAGATATATGTAATAATGAAATGAATTGATATTAATAAAAATGAGAAAAGTGAGAAAAATGAAAGATGTGAAAAATGAGAAAAGTGAGAAAAAAATATGAAAATAAGGCAATGTGCCTAGATTGAATATGTGAAAATGAGAAAGAGATTAATAATGAGAAATATGAATAAATTGTGTGCCTAGTATGTTATTCAATTTTCAGAGTTCTGGGTTTGGCGGCATGCCTATGATTGCCTAGGGGCTAAACGCTGGAATGGTGAAAAGACTAGGTCGTAAGCCAGGCCAGCTAATAAATATGATGTTTTTAGGGTGAAAAGACTGAGTCGTAAGCCTCATAAAATGTAGCAGTCTAGCCAGGTTGAGGACCAAGATACTGAGGCCTAAGGGTCTAGCTGGGTTGAGGTCCAAGAGACTAGGGCTGTTACATTATCCATGGATATATTGCCTACGGGGTTAGACACATGGTGTCATTATGAACCAAAGTAGTAACTCTGAAATTTGAATAGCATATTAGATCCTTTTTGGGCCCATGCTTGGGAAAATAATTGAAAAATATAAGAAAGTGGATTGATGTGACATCTATATGCATTGTGCATTTGGTATTGCATTGAGTTATATTATTATTATCAAATTTTGTACCACTAGGCTTCGGCTTAGCGCGATTGTTTCCATCGCGCAGGTGACAGGGTAGACCCAGTTTAGCCAGAGAGTTCTTCTAGACTTGTAGTTGAGCTTGTTGAGTTGCTATCGAGTTCAGAAACACTAGCAGCGGCATGCATATATTTTTATGTTATTGTACATTTTTGAGTTTTATGCATAATATATTATATTTTGAATTTTACGTATTGTATATTATAAAGAATGTTTGGGTCAATGTATTTGAAATAAGAGAGTAAGTGTGATTTAAATTATATATATCTATATATATAAATGTTTGAGAAACTTGGTGAAATTGAGAAGTATGGTTGAGATGGTGATTGGAAATTTTTTTGGGAGTGTTTTCTTTTTGCAGGTTGAGTAATTGCTAAATTTTGGGATATCCAAATTACAGACAAAACTCTGGCGAATTTTTTCCAGAGATTTTTATATATATTATTTATTTTGGGTTTTTATAACAAGTAAAGAATATTTGTATTCTATTTAATATTTATAAAATTAGAATTTTAAATTTTAAATTGGATATATGAAAAATTTTTATTAAATCGGTCTGTGACATTTTTGTACCGTATATGCATATTTTACATATGCTGAAAATATGTATTGTACGTATATAGGGTATAAGGGTGTTACATAATAGGATGGGTTAAGTTTTAAAAGAATTAAAATTTGAGGCGGGTATGGACAAAATCGGTGTTTCTAAAAAAGAATCCTAAAGTGATAAAAATTTATAAAAATGCTTTTGTGGCCCTAGAATTGAATTTTTCTAAGATTGGGATGTGAAATATAGATAGTAGAGCTTTAAATTAATTAAAGAAATTATTTTTATGGTTTTACAGAACTAAATATTAAATTAGAATAAAAAATTAGGGTGGTGGGTGAACCATAGTTATGGTGAGCACACCCTTATTCAATCAAGACTTTGACCACTATAAATAGATGGACCTACAGTCTTGTCCTTTCTTCTATCATCATCATCCACGCCATTCATCACACTATTGTTGTGCTCTACTTCATACTACTACAAAGTGACACTCACAAGTATATGAGGTAGTTATTGTAAATGGTGGAATGTCCCAAGATCATCTCACAAGGAAGGTGTTTGTTAATAATAGTTTGATTGAAATAATAAATTTAAAGATTAAGTGCGTTGTGTTGAAATGGTGAAAAACGTTTAAAAGTGAAATGAGTAATAGTTGGGCAAGATTAATTTAAATTCTTGAAATGGTACATAGGATTTGTAGATAAATTTAATCAAAGATTAATTCTCAATTATCCATTAAAATAACCTCATAACTTAATTTCCTCCTTAAAATCAATTAGCAATTATCAATTCATTAGTTTCACATTCTTGAATTAACAAAAACCAATTATCTTAACTAGCAAATTAAGTACACCCTAGAACTTATATTTCTAATTTATTCTTAGAGTAGTTGATTGCATAGTTTCAACATCAAATTTTGCCCCTCGATCCTTCATTCAATATTAAGAGATCAATAGGTGGCCACTCTATCAACCTAACATATAATCCAAAGCAAACAACTAATAACAAGTTATATTACTGGAAATGTTGAATTAAGTCATTTAATCAAATCTACTACAAACCCTAGTCATGGGTAATTTAGCTCATCATCAATTCAAAATGAACTTTCATCTCAATATAATTCAACTCACAAATATTCATTGAAGTATTAATGTATACAACAACAAAATCTGAAAAATAAATTAATTAAGAGAATAGAAAAGAGTTGAAATTTCTTGTTCTCCCTCCTACCTCAAATTGAATGTGATGAAGAACTCCCAAGCCCTCTTCAAACCCTTTAATCAATGGTTCTATCCTTGAAAATGAAGTGAAAACTTTCTCAAGCTTCCAATTAGTTCTATATACTTCCCCCAAATCTAACCCTCGTAAGAGCTTATTTAAGAACTACCCAAATACTATCCCAAAAATGTTAAAGAAACTTGTCTATGAAAGAAAATGAAGATGGAAGAAGTGGAGATGGTGATAAAAATGGTGGTTTTTTTTTAACAAGAAGAAGAAGAACCCTTAAGAAGAAGAATGGTTCCCCTTAAAAATGTGCAGCCATCTCTATCTTCCCCATTCAAATTATTTTTAGTTTTTTTTAGAAAAAGAAAATTTACTTTCCAACTTGCATCTATACTCCTACTTCCATTTGTTCCCTCTTTTACATTTTTAAACTTTTCTTTCCATCAAAAACAAATCATCTTTTCATTTCTTTTAATTTTTTTTAAGAAACATTCCCTGTTGCCTCCTATCTTGTCCCACAAGTCATATAAAAAAAATAAGGAATCTATCTCAGACACGGCCAAGTTAGTTTGGTCTTGGCCATGTCTCTCAATTTTTCCTTGGACACGGCCAAGTCATGTGCCTGTGTCCAACACTGCTTATCATACATGCTTGTTGCATGGAGTGACACAACCAGTGACATGGCTGTGTCTTATGGTCGTGTCTTCTTCTGCTTATTCTTGATTCTTTTTCTCTTGAGGTAGAATACGGCCAAGTAAGTAGGTGTGTGGAGTGACACAGCCTGTGACACGGCTGTGTCTTCTCTATGTTCTGCTTCTACCTATTTATCTCATTTTCCTTCCTTATCAAAGGTACAGCCAAGCTTCATGTTTGTCACTAGCCATGTTATGTGACAGGGCCAATGGCACAGCTAGGTCAATTGAGTGTGTCACATGCTATCAAATTTTCACTTTCTTTGATGAGGGACAAAGCCAGGTCAATGGCCACAACTTGGTCATATTCAATGCCATTTCCTCTAAATTGATTTCAACAGGTGAATTAAAGCTCCATTTTGCACAAGTTCATGCTTCAACCTGCATCATAAAACTTCAAGCAAACTTGAACACACATTTTAGGGAAAAATCACTAGACTGCTAATAATTACCCTAAAAATAAACAGATAATTGATCATAACAACCACCATGATATTTTCATTCTTCTTCTTTCTTTCATCAATTTGAGTAAGAATCAAGAGAAATTCATATCTAGTTGCAAATTTCTAGGAGAATTCACTATAATAGGTAATATTGTCATCAAATAATCAAAGGGGAAGTGTGAAAAGTGAAAGGGAGGTGTGTGCTTGTGTATTGATAATTTGTAATTACTTGGTTTTCTTTGAATTTTAATGCTTATACAAGCTAATTGAGTCATTTTGATTGAATTATTTGCTAAAGAATTGAATATTTGAGGTTTTGTGCAAAGAGTTGGTTATGGAACCTTTTATATGAAGAGTTTGGTCTTTAGTTCATTTTTACTATTTATTAAGTGTGTTGATATTATTTTCAGCTAAAAGTGAAGGATGGAATGACTTTTGGTCTATACAAAAATGAATTTTGGAGTTTGAAGAAATCTGGAAAAAACACACGAGCATGTAGATAGCACGCGGCCGTGTGAACTTCCAGCAAGGTTTTGATATGCACGGGCATGTGGGTTTCCTAGGCACACCCATGTCTACTCTATAACCCTAGTTTTATTCTTTTTCAATCTCAAAACACTTCATTTCTTTCCCAAATATAACTTCACTTTCAACTAATCTTATAACACAAGTTTTTCTCAAAAATATGCAAGATTTTCAATTTAGAAAGTTAGAGTTTAGAAATGGTTACAAGTTGAAATTCCAAAGAAACTTATGAATCTTGAAACTGTTGAATGAGGATTATAGTGAGTGATTTATTATAGAATGATTAAATGAAAATGAATGAGTGGGTAATTGCATGAATAATACTAATATTAACCTAGTTTGGGGATTAAATGGCTAGCCAGAGAATGAATATCCATAGTGATAGTGGACATTTTGTACCATCAGTGGACACATTGTGCCACCAGTGACAGTAGACATAATCACCAATATGAGCATATTGTACGACAGTAGGCTTTTGGCCTTTTTCTTAAGATGTGGGCATTAATGTTCCATCAATGATCCGTTATTTGAACCTGGGGTTTAAATTTTGTATGTGTGGGCAAATTAAGAAGAATTGTATAAGATGAGGAAATTGTGTTAAGTGACTAATTTATTAAAAGTATTGAACATTGAATCTTCTTATGTTATGTTTATTGTATTTGCAAATTTATCAAATCTCTATTATAGTTCTAAAGTGATGATTTTATTACTTTTATAAATGATAATTCAAAAGTTATCTTTCTTATTTATTTTCTTGCATATTATGAGTACACAAGTACCATTATGCTTTGCTTAACGTGTTAGATTTATTTCTGACATGCAGATCAAATGAGACAAGTAGAGCCTACTAAGTGAGATTTCAAAGATCCAGATTAACTGTATCACAAAGGTCTTAAGAGAAGTATTTTATAGTAATGTGTTTTGAATAGTTCACAAAGCAAAATTTCTAAATTTTGAATGAGAGTTGTATATATATAGAAAGTGTAAACTAATTATGTAAATTCACTTAATTATGGATTTTTGTAAATTATAATAGTTACATATATATAAATATATATACTTATTGTATGTATATGTTGTTTAAATGATAAGAAAATGTTAAAAGGAATTTTTCTTAGGAAATACAAGGGAAGGCAGTAGCAAAATGAGACACGCGGGCATGTCTTTCCAATCCACATATCTGAGTTGTATATTTTTCATTTAGAGAGGCAATACTAAATTAAAACACATGGGCATGTCAACCTTGTTTGACATGAGCGTGTCCCTATTTAATGTAACAAAATTTTCTTTGAGTTATCTAGAGCTGAGAGTTTAGTAGCATCTATTATAATTTAATAAATGGATTATTTGGGGGTGTTACATTTAGTAGTATCAAATCCTGGTTTAGGCGGTTCTAAATTTATAAGTTATGGGAAAAATAGAATACAACTACCATTGCTATGTGAACTATAAATGTGAATAAATGTTCTGATGCAGTTGATCTCTAAATGTTTATAGGTGTAGGATGGTTATATTGATATTGCAAGTTACATTATGAGGAATGGTGTTTATATATATATGTTTATATATATTGTTGATATATGTACCACTAAGTTGTATACTTAGCGCAGTTGTATGAATGGCAAATGACACAGGTGAGAGAATTTTTTATCTTAGGAATTTAGGTTGTGGGTGACCTTTGAAGATCTCGAGTGCCACCAAACCATTAGTGTCATTTGCATACATGGAAAATTATGGTTTATAAGTATTTTAGTTTGTGTATAATAGTTTTTAACACTTGTGTATTAAACGAGGAATTAGGATTATGGTGCATATATATAAGTAAATATTTAATTAAGATAAATAATTTGATTATGTTTTGGAATTGGGAAGATTTGTGAATGAAATGAAATTATTTGAAGTGTTAAATTTTTACTTGCAAGTTGTGATGTATGCATTTGGATTTACTAAAATTACAAATAAAACTCTGGCAAATTTTTCCTAGAGATTTTATTTTAAATTGGTATTTTTAACAATCAATTACTTTTATAAAATTACTATTTTATTCACCAAATTATATCTTAAATGATAAACTCTATAACAGAGTTAAGGAAAATTTTTCTAATGAGAAACATTGTGACATTCTTATATTTTGTATACGTATTTTATATGTAATGTCTAAAATTTTTAAATAGTGATTTTTTGAAATATATAAATATTAGACTGTGTATAATGGTGAGAGTGACTTGGATATTTAAAATAGATAAAAAAAAATAGAGTTAGTTAGGTCTTAAAAAGTTGAAAGTTAAATTTGAGAATGGAAAAAATCAGTATTTTTGAAAAAGAATCTTTAAGTATTAAAACCTTACATAAATGCTTTTTTTACCCCCAAAATTGGATTTTTATTTAAATTGGAATATGAAATATGAGCAATAGAACTTTAAATTAATTAAAAAAATTATTTTTATCATTCTATAGAATTAAAAATTTAAATCAAAAATAATTTAAGAAAGTGGGTGAACCAAAGGTATGGTGAGTGCATCTTACATGATCAAAACTCTAATTAATGTGTATAAATAAATCAAAAATCTATTTTCTTCTTCGTCCCCATCCCAAAACCAACCTAGCACCATTCCATAACCAAAAATTTCATTTCTTCTTCTTCTTCTTCTTCTTCTTCTTCTTCTTCTTCTTCTTCTTCTACTTCTTCTTCCTCTATCAAACCTAAGTAGAAAATTAAGGAAAATTCATATATGACCCAAAATTTTTAGTATAATTCAATATAATAGGTGAAAAGCCCTAAAATCATCACCATAAATTCAAGAAAAATTAAAGAAGAGAGTGGAAGAACTACTTTGAAAAGAGGTTTGTGCTTGTGTATTAATAGTTTGCTATTATTTAATTTTCTTTTGGTTTTTAATATTTATGGAAGCTATTTGAACCATATTAATTGAATTAATTATAAAGTGTTTTGCCTGAATTTTTAGATTAACCGAAAAAGGTTTAAAAATTATGAAATTTTATTTTGGAGTTTATCTATGTGTTCGTAGACGGTGTACAAAATTTTATAATTTTTAAATATGATTTAATATAAAAAAAATAGAAGATTACAAGTTGCCATGACTATGCCAATAAAGCAAAAATTTTAGAGATTGTAAAACTAAATTGGAAACAATAGTAAACTAATCAAGAAAAATCTGAACTTTTACATATAAGATCATATCATGTTTAAGAAATATGGTTAAAACTACATAAATTTTAATAAAGGTTTAATTATAAAAATAAAATCAAAATTGAAATTGTCGGCATAGTGATAATAAAACCAGAATCTATAACATTAAGTAAACATAATTTAAAAACAAGGTAAATGAGCGAATAAAATCCTAAACTTTTAGGTAAATTTTCATATATATGTTTACGTTATATCATTAAAATTTCATAAATTTTTATAAAGTTTTGGAACCTAAATAAAATTGAAAAATGGGTACTGCTAGTAAAGTTACTATAAAAATAGAATATGTTGGTTTAGAAAAAAAATAATTTTTAAACACAGTGAAGGAACTTAGAAAAATATGAAAATTTAAATATAAATTAATATATGTATCTAAGACCTATCTTTAAATTTGTATGAATTATAATGGAGATTTAGTACTGAGAAAGAGAGACTCAAAGAAAGCAAGAATCTGGCATATGTTAAAGAGTTGAGAAACAAATTAGATTTTATATAGCAAATGGATGAAGTAAAGTTTATTAAATTGAATTGTTAAAGTTTTAATGTTAATTGGTTAATGAGAAAAGTGGTTTTTGTTTTAAAATAATTGTTAAAAATATTATTATTATTAATGACTATGAAATTGACTGAAAATGAGAAAATAAATTAATTATCTAATTATACTGATAATAAATCTAGTCTTCGGATTCAATGGCTAGCCAGAGAGGGACGTCTATAGTGTTAGTAGGCACTTTGTACCATTAATGGACACTCTATGTCACTAGTGATAATGAGCACTCGTGCTGTTAGTGGATATTTTGTGTCATTTGTGATAGTGGAAATTTGATATCACCGATGGGTCATTGGCCATATTCTCTATAATGGGTATTTACTTGTCATTAGTGATCCGTTATCCGAACCTATAATTTTAAAATTAGTATATTTGGGCAAAGAAATGATATTTAATGAAATAAATAATATTTATTGAAATAAATAATATTTGTCGAAATAAGTGTTGTTTACTAAAATAAATAAAATTCATTGAAATAAGTCAAAGTTTATGAAATGTGAGTACATGCATGCAAAATAATATTTTTTATACGTAAATAAAGTGAAATGTGAGATTCATAAAATGTTATTTTAAAACTATATGCAAAATAAAGAATATAAATGATATATGAAGATGTAACTTGATGTGATGTTATAATATGATTGAAAACCTATGCATCTATGTAAAAGATATAATGTATAGATAGTATGAATATAATGATATTTCATATAAGATAGAATTTTCATGTGAATGAATAAAGAATATTATTGATTGTTTAAATGATGGTTAAACTTTATAAAGTTTTATCTTTTATATTGTTGTAAAATAGGATATTATAATATTTAATATTATTGAATAGAAAGATATATGATCAATAGTTGGAAATTTAAGTATAGCACAATAACAAAAGAAGAATATTAAATGATTCAATTGTACGGTTAGTAAAATTGGCTAATAATACTTGATCGAATTACTAAATTATTTTGTGTATAACAAAATGATTAAATAAAGTTATGTTATTATAGAATTATAATTATATATAATAATAATGTTAAGCGATCAAAAGCTTTATGATTTAAAAAGGAAAATTAAATTTTCTATTTGTAGCAAATGATGAACTATTTAAATTGACCTTAAAACTAAAAATTAAATTATTACTAATTTACTTTATGATCGAAATGATGATTTTACTTTCATTTATTATTATAAATTTTTTCTGTGTTATAATTTTGGCAAATTTTGAATATGCAAGTACCACTAAGCAACTGCTTAACGTGTTTGAATTACTTTTGACGTGCATATCAAACAGGTAAAGTAGATCTATCGGAGTAAGATACTAGAGCTTCAAGACCAACTACATCATTGAAGGTGTTATGTGAAGAATTTTGTATAATATTTTGTTTAGTTCACATAGTTGTATTTAAAATTTTAAATGACAGTTGTATAAACACTAGTAGTTTGAGTACTTGTATAATTTCTAGTTGTGTATTAAACTTTATACTTGTTGTTTGATAATTATAACTTTACAGGGCACTATAATGGAAGTAAGATAAATGTTTAACATACAAACATGTTCATGTAAGTAGGATAAATGAATTAATTATGGATGATTAATGGTGAGATAATGAGATTGGAGTTGTGGTTGAATGAATGAAGTATTGGGAGTGTTTTTCCATTGTAGGTTATGTTTTGTTTGGAGAATAGGTTGGCAGTGTCCAATTTTAGGGGAGACTCTACTGAAATTTTTATTAATATTAACTTTATTGATTATCTAAAATTTGAATGTATAAGTGTATAGGCATTGTGTGACATTCCTTGATAGTTTTTAATAGGATTGTGAGGGGTGTTATATTACATATTTGAGGTGTGTGTACTATATGTATATAGGGGATAAGGATGTTACATCATATGCCATATCCTCTGATATGAAGTGCACCTAACCTGAAAGTCCATATGATGTGACGAAAAAGAAAAGAGATTCAACAAAATATTTTCATCCCACAAGGAGGCTAAACCACAACCACCATTAAGATCGCATACCGATAAGCCATTCTTAAATCCCAAACTCTTTTTAATAAAATTGAATTTGTCTGTTGAAATTTGGGTTTCCATAAGAAAGAGAACCTTAGGGGAATTAGTTTGAACTAGTCTTTTAAGACGAGTAATTGCCCTAGGATTCGCCAACCCATGATAGTTGTAAGTTAAGAGCGTCATTGGCATAGGCAACCGAGGAACTTTCCCTTGGTTGTCTCTAGTTCATTTAAACCAAATTTTGAAATGTTAATTTTTTTATTTATTCCATAATCAATTTGAGAGTTCATTTCTATAGCCTCAATGCTTCTCTTTGAAAAAGATAAAATACTAGTGGGAATATCATTTTTAATAGTGTTTCCTATACAACCTTCTTTCACTTGCCTTTTTTTTCTTTTTTTCTTTTTTCTATCATATCACTAACTTCTACTCCATGTTTCTTGTTATCCCAAGGCCCAACCTTCAAATTTTCCCCAATGGCAGTATGTAACTCTTTAGAAGTAATAAAAGTATTGTAATCATAAAAATGCATTAAAGAGTGTTTTAAAGGTAAAACCTATTTATTGCAGGTGTCAACATGAACCTATTAGTCTATGAAGATCTCATTTTGAGAAATTAAATTAGCATCTATAACTTCAATAGCCGTATCCTCCTTCCCGTGTTGATCCCCATCAGGTTGCTTATGAAGATTTGATTTATTGACACTGTTGTTTTCTAAGACCATGTTAACATTCAAATTCTGCAAGATATCCCTCAATGATCTAACAACATGAGACTCCCCTATCATTGCAGATTCATGTTCGTCATGATCAGTAGATGTTGATTGATAAAGAGAGGCTAATAATTTGTCTTCTTTATCCTTCTCCACCTTATTTCAAAGTTGAAAGACTTTTTTAAGAGAAGCAAGTAAATCCTCACTATATTGATGAACTTCCAGATTATAACCTTTGACAAAATCAGATATTACATTCCCTAAACATCCACAACCATAACAAAAGTTTGGGAGTCTTTCATATTTCAAACAAATCCAATGAACCTTACCACAAAAATTTAATAACACTCCCCTGCATAAAGGCTTGGTTATAGGGATTGAAACTCGAAATCTTAAGTAATTGGACCATCCTAAATTATCTCTTTCATCTACTTCGATAAAGGTATCCACCATGTTCCCAATTATCTTACTAGTGTCTTTAGAGAGGCACAAAAATGAGACATCATATGACCTTATCCAAAAAGCAGTTTCATTAAATACCACAGTAGAGGATGAGTGAGCTTCTTTCATTTCACATAACAATAACAGATTGTTATCAAAACACCATGGTCCTGAATCCACAAATCTTTTTCAATCAGATTCAATAAAGAATTGAAAAATAAAAGATTGTCATTCAATTATCTGAAACTACATCCTTTCTACAGACGTAAACTCTTAAGCATCATCATTCTCAGTGCTGGAATGTTAAATTCATATCTTGTTAGCAGTTTTCCAATAAGACACAATGAAATCTAAATTCACTGAGATATATCATTTAAAGTATCATTATTGATTCCCCCCCCTCCCCAACAACACATTCATTCTGTAACACCCTTATACGCTATATACGTACACTACATACATCCAACATACATAATATATGAATATATGATACAAGAATGCCATTACCAATTTTAATAAAACCAATCTTTACTTATAGAATTTGTATAAACTTAAACCATTTAACTAATATCATATAAATAATATATGAAATATTACTTGCTAAAGCACATATGTATACTTCATTACCAAAGGTTTATCCAAAATATTTTTGATAGTTTGCGGAATATACATATATATACAACAAAATATAACATAATATACATGAAATCAATATGTACAAAAATATAAAATATATACATGCTGGCAGTTTGTCTCTAATCTTGATGTCCAACAAACAACTCTGCACTCAAGGTCTCAAGTCTAGACTCAATTCAGTCTAGACGAACTCTCCGGCTCAACCGGATCTACCCTGTCACCTGCGCGATGAATCACAATTGCACTAAGCCAAAAGCTTAGTGATACAAACTTTGATAACAATATAGTTCAAATGCAATGCCAATGCACAACACATAAGGATATTATATCTCATAACATTATATCATTATATCTTAATATATTGCTCAATTATTCCACAATTCATAATTCACATAAAAGCAAACACAAGCATGGGCCCAAAAAAATCCAATATGTTATTCAAATCTCAGAGTTACTGCTTTGGTCCAAGATGACACCATGTGTCTAGCCCCGAAGGCAAATCATAATCACAATGAGGATTACCTCATATGTAACATCCCAACTAGGCATCAAGAACTAGGCCTAGCCCAGCTTCAAGGGACTGTTACATCATGTAACATTCCAACTAGGCTTCAAGGATCAAGCCTAACCCAGCTTCAAGGGACTGTTACATTTTAGGCATACCGCCAAACACAAAACTCTAAAAATTGAATAACATACTAGGCACACAATTCTTTTATAATTCCATTATCAATATCTTTCTCATTATCTCAAGATCAAGCTAGGCACAATGCCTCAATTATCTCATTAATATCAATATAGCCATCACAAATGGCTTTACGTACCATCTTTAATTTAAACATAACAAATTACAATACCCATACATTTTGGTCATTATCATATTTTGCACAAAGTTCACATTACATATAATGCATTTGTGACATTGTACCAATCATAACATATTACTCATACACCAATAATGTAGTAGGTAACTTAGCACATTTTCCAACCAAATGTGTTAAGTTCCAATGTCATGTAAATATAAGCAATTATTCAAAGTTTGTACTTACCTCGAAAAGCAACAAACACCACTTTCAACCTCCTCTTCCAAGATATCCCTCAACACTTGAACTGGGGCAACTCAAGTCTCTTCAAAGCCTAAACCAAATGTGATTATAAATAATCACTTAGTGATACACTTATAGGTATAAAAAAAACCTCTCAACACAAGGATAAGATACATAAAGGAAAATAAGAAAAAGAACTATCTAGGGCAAACTCTAAACATGACACGCTCAACAACACGGGCATGTCAATGACCGTACCCTAAACCTACAACACAGAAGCTTTGACACGCTCAGTGACATGGGCATGTCAATGACCATGTCCTAAGCTCTATATTACAACAGATAAGACACATCCAGAGATATGGGCGTGTCTCTACTTGTGCCAAAACTCCTGCAACACAGTAGCCATGACACGCTTAGTGATATGGCGTGTCACTACATGTGTCAATACTACAACATCACAAAAGCTGTGACACGCTCAGTGACATGGACGTGTCACTGCATGTGTCACCAACACTAAAAATAGAACTATCGACAAGCCCAAAGGCATGGCTGTGTCACCGGACGTGTCAAATCAAAAATCCTGATATCAACACATAATTATCACATCCAACTATTATCTTTCATTACCCTTTTCAACTCTATACAAACTCAACCAATTCCATCATTATACCACAAAATACTTGTGTAAACATCAAAGCAACTCAATTAAAAACAAAAATACACAATTACAACCATGACTTCACAACTCAAAAGTTACACAACCCAAAACTCTTATTCTCTTCACCAAACTTAACCTTTTCTTCAATCCAACCCCAAATTCATAGTTAACTACCCAAAAGAACTTCAAACATACCAATATCAACCTTTAACACATACTACATCAAACATCCAATTAATACATATACAAACTTCCATAGAAAATTAAGGAAACAAGTTGGAAACTTACCAAATATGGAAGAAATCCTTAAAACTCTAACTTGAATAATTGAAATAATTTAATTACTTGAGTTAGCAAGATGCAAATTTCTCTTTTCCTTTGATGGAGGTAGCCGGCTTCAATGGAGAAAGAAGAAGAAGAAAATAATCATTCACTCAACTCAATCCAACCACTCTCCTTTTTAACTACACAAATATCCCACTTTCACTCTCCACCAAGTAAAACATATTACTTAATTAATACATAAAAATGTCATCTTCCACTAACCACATTATTAATATTTTAATAATTAAAATAACATTTGACCCATATAAAAATGTTGACTTGTATATATTATGTATATCTACATATATATATATCATATACACGTTTTCCTTTTTCACTTAATTATATGTATATATATATATTTTTAAATCATTTATTTAATTTTCAAAAATTAATATATATATATATACATATATTTTTTAAATTTTTGGATATTAAAATTCTCCCCATCTACAAATAAATTTCATCCTCGAAATTACCTGCTCTCAAGTCTGGAACAACTAGGGATACTGATCCTGAATCATCTGCTCACTCTCCCATGTTGCCTCTTCAGTAGCATGATTCTTCCAAAGAACATTCACAAGTGGCACCTTCTTATTTCTCAACTCCTTCACTTCATATGCTAAAATAGCCACTGGTTCTTCCTCATAAGTCAGATCTAGACTCACCTCAATTGATTTTACTGACAAAATGTGAGATGAGTCTAACTTGTACCTCCGAAGCATAGAGACATGGAAGACATTGTGAATTCGATCCAACTCAGGTGGTAAAGCTAGTCTATAGGCCACTGGTCTAACTCTCTCCAGTACCTCATAAGGTCCTATGAAATAAGGACTCAACTTTTCTTTGAAGCCAAATCTCAAAATTTTCTGAAGCCAAATCTCAAAATTTTCTTCCAAGGAGACACTTTCAAAAGTACTTTATCTCCTATACTGAATTCTATGTCTCTTCTTTTTAAATATGAATATGATTTCTATCGATCTGAGGCTACTTTTTGACAATTCCTAATCACCTTTACTTTCTCTTTTGTTTCCCTAATCAAATCAAGACCAATCAACTTACCTTCTCCAATCTTATCCCAACATAGAGGTGTCCTGCATCTCCTACCATACAATGCCACATAAGGTGTCATTCTAATACTGGACTGATGACTGTTGTTATAAGCAAACTCAATTAGTGGTAAGAATCTGTCCCAGCTCCCAAAGAAATCAATTATACAGCTCCTCAACATGTCTTCTAAAATCTGTATCTCTCTCTCTGACTGCCCATCTATCTGAGGATGGAAAGCAGTGCTAAAATGTAACCGAGAGCCTAAAGCATCCTGTAAACTTCTCTACAATCTTGATGTAAATCAGGGATCTCGATTAGATACCAAAGAAATTAGGACTCTATGTAACCTCACTATCTCACTGATATACAGCTTAGCCAATCTCTTAAGAGAATAACCCATCTGAACTAGAAGAAAATGAGTTGTCTTCATCATTCGATCAACAATCACCCAGATTGCATCATGCTTCTTCTGAGTCAAAGGCAATCCAGTAACAAAATCCATTGTCACTCGCTCCCATTTCCACTCTGGCACTGATAATGGCTAAAGTAATCCCAAAGGAACTTGGTGCTTAGCCTTTACTCTCTGACAAGTGAGACATCTAGATGTAAACTCTGCTATGTCCCTCTTCATACCTGACCACCAATAATATTATTTCAAATCCTGATACATCTTGGTACTCCCAAGGTGCATAGTGTTGCGCTCGAATCTACTTTACCACAAAGCGTCACTCACAAGTATACGAGGTAGTTGTAGCAAAGGTGATCGCCCCAAGGTCGTCTCTCAAGGAAGCTAAAGTAGCTAATTGATTATCAGATAATAAATAAAAAGTAATGAAGAAAATTTAAATTGTTAACTAATGAAGAAGATTGATTGAAGTTTAAAACGAATAAAAGTAAATTAAGCTGATGTTTTGATTCACTTTGATAGAATGATCTAGGGTTTGCACTTCTCTGCTGCTTATATGTATGAACGGTTATTCCTCTTAACCAATTTAATTTCAAAGATTAAATCTGTAATATCCCTATGCATGCCCTAGAAGTTTTGTTGTTGTTGTTGTTGGTTTGAATTGAGAAATGGGAAGAGAATGTTTTTGTATGGTGGTTGGGAAAGAAAAGAGGGTTTAGAGATAATTGTATATGTTGCTTATATGGTGATATATATAATATATAAAGTGGTCAAAATGGAAAGTCAAGGAAAGAGGATATTTTTGTGTTGGTTGTGAATTACTTAAATGGGTATAGATATGACAAAAGCTTAGTTAAATGGATGAGGGTATTATAGTAATTTTCTTTTGGATGGGTATTTAATGCCTATTGACTTTGTGTTTCTTCATCATTTCTTCTTCTTGTTGTTGTTGGGTGGCCGGCTCATTAAAGAGAGAAGAGACCAAGAGAACAAGTGATGGTTTTGATGATTTCAAGTTCAAAGTGAAGGAAGTTTTCAAAGTTACAAGTTGGAGTTTCAAGGAATTTCATTATTTAGTAAGTTTGCTCTTGTTTACCCTTGTTATTTTTGAAGTTATGCTTGAGTTGAGTTGTGATTTGATGATGGTATGATTAAGTTGCTTATGGTGTGATTTTAAGTATTGATTTTGCTTGATAGATGAGAAGTTGGGTTGGTGTTGGTGATGGAAGAGTAAGAGTTGTGTTTAGTGAAATTGTTTCTGTTTTACAATTAGTAAAGGCTGTGATTTGTATGATTTTTAATTAATTATAGAAAAATGTTTTTGAAGTGAATTTTTGATATGTTGTGTCTCTATGAGTCTAGAATGACTGAAAAATATGTTGATTCGATTTTGGAATGGTTATGAGTTTAGAAAGATTATTTTTATTAGACCTGTTCCAGCAGGTACCTTAACTGAGACAGCTGTATTTCGGGATTTTTAATAAAATGTAGAAAAATCGTATCCAATTGAATTTTGGATATGTTGTTGCTTAGTGAGTCTAGTATTTGAGAAAAATAATTTGGAACCACGTTGATTGAATTTGATTTATGGAATTCACAAAGTTTAGAATTGCTGCCAGGATGCAGGGCAATTGGGGCAGTCTGGTTAGGTGAACTATTTGACCAAGATTTTGTGTTCAGTTTGATCTGAAATTTTAAAGGAATGATTTTAAGATACAAAACTAAATTCTGTAAAAATTTTAGAATTTTTAGTCAAGTAGATTATTTTATACAATTTTTCAAAATAAGGATAAAATGGAGTCTAAAACCAGAATGTACTATTCATATGGTCATTTTGGTAATATTCCTTTTGGATTAGGTTGTGAAGAGGTTGAATTGCCCTAATTGCATTGTTGAGATTGAATAATGTTATGTTATGCATTGTGAATGGTAATGTGTTTCATGAGTAATGCACATTGAAATGTTATACCAAAGATGTTATAGTGATTCAAATGAAATATGATTGAAGCATGCATTGATGATAGGATTGAATAATAATGTGAGTGTTTAGATAATGTAATGAATATTGTATATAATGATTGCTTAACTTGCTTGTGAAAAAGAAATGAATTAAAAAGGTATTGATAAGTTTAATGAACGGACCTATCCGTCTCCTGCGGAACCATGCGGACCCAGTGGGTTGGGCAACCGATCTTGGACTACCGATCTGGTAGGAGGAAGGTTCGATATAGTCAGTATTATACGTACCTATTTGCCTCCTGCGGAACCATGCGGACCTATTGGAATGGGCAACCGAACTTGGACAACCGACCTGGATGGGGAAAGGTATGTTACTGATAATGTTATACGTGCCTTTTTGCCTCCTGCGGACCCTTGGGATTGGAGGGCAACCGACCTGGTTGGGAAAGGGTACGTATATAAAGTCATAGTTGTTGGCTATAATGATAAATTTAAATGAGTATAATGAATGGTGCTATTATATGAATATTGATGTGACATTGAACAAAGCAACATATTGAATAAATAATATGCTTTTGATTGATATATGTAATTAATTTGTGACATTGCATTTTAGCATGAATTATCTTACTAAGCCCTTGGCTTAGCGCGATAGTGTTTAATCGCGCAGGTAATAGAGCTGATAGAGTCGAACCCGAGAGTTCATCAAGACCAAGTGAGAGTAGACCTTGAAGAGTTGATTTTGGGAACTTAAAGATCAGAAGAGAATTGCCAATCATGTATATTTCTTTATATTTTGTAAAGTAATGTTTATAATGTAAAAGTATGGATATATTTAAATATGTAATCAAGTGTTTGTAAATATGTACATATTTTATAACTTCCGCTGGGTAATATTTAAATGTATATATATAACTAATATGTTTTGTTTTATAAGTAAATGATCTACTTTTCTATAATGTATAATGATAAGGGTATTGTATCAAGTTTAAAGTGTTTTGAATATTAAGAAAACCGTAGCATCCCTATGTTTGATGCACTTATGCTACATTGTTGTGGTTGTAGTGTGTGGGCATTGGATATGGGGGTGTTACAAGAAGTGTAAATCCTTTTTGCAGGTTGTAGTTGAGGTTATAAAGGGGATTTATTGGAAGTGTACTGAGAATGATTTTGGTTGTATTGGTTTGTGTAAAAATATTTTCAAAAATCAGAAAAAAAAACAGTTTTGTCGACACTTGGGACTCAATTTTTAAGTGAAACTATGGCAAAATTTCTATAAAAATTGGAACTAAAATTTGACTAAGTAAAATTGGTAGCAACATTAGGTTAGTGTGGCACCTCTACTCAGCTTACACACGTAGGTCGGGAAGGGGTGTTACAAAATCTCAAACAACTCAATTAATTGAGTCAAGGAAATAAGCTCTCGCATTCAAACCTCTTTCAACTAATCTTGTTATAATTGAAACAATCTTTTTAATAGGTTATATCTCTAATTCACCTAAGTCCCTAATTGAATTGTTCCAGTATTAGACTTCATCTCTCAATCCATCATCTAATACCTAAAACACATAATTGGTGGCCAATCAATTATATATTAACAATATTTCATTCAATCAAGGCTAAAGAAATTATTAGCTAAGAGAATAACCAATTCATACAATCATAGCAGATCCATACAAACCCTAGACTAGATCAAATTAGTTCATAATGCTATCAAACATACTCATCTCATTCATAATCAAAGAAATCAATTTAGACATGATAATATCCATAAATATAATTTTAATGAAAATAAAGAGATAAAGTTCAAGAACAAAACCAAGTTACAAACTCCTTGAAGCTTCTGAAGAATCTCTTGTTCAAATCTTGCAAGAATGATGTATCAATGGCTAGAACAATCTAATCTAGCTAGTTTAATCAAAATGTAATCAAATATCCAAGAAAAACAAATGTTAAACCCTAAAACTTTATCTGACGGCTCAATCTTTGCTCAAAGTCTCCACCCCTTAAGAAAACCCTAAAATCCATATTTATACGAATCCCCGCTTTTAAAAATCCGCATTGCCTTTGATCCATGAGAGACACGGCCAAGTTAGAGGAGACTTGGCCGTGTTGGAGTGCATTGGAGGGACACAGCCACAAGCCTGGCCGTGTCCCTTGCTTGTGTTCGCCTCTGTCTCATAGTTTCTTCTTTTCTTCTTTGTTGAGTGACACGGCCAAGTCTTAAAGAAGACACGGCCGTGTTGGACCTTTTGGAGGGACACGGCCAGTGACTTGGCCGTGTCCCTTGCCTGTGTTTGCTTCTGTGAGAATTGTTCTTCTTTGCTTTGGATTTTGGTGAGACATGGCCAAGTTAGAGAAACTTGGCCGTGTTGGAGCATTTTTGGAGGGACACGGCCACTGACTTGGCCGTGTCCCTTGAGTGTGTCCCTCTCTGTGTCTTGAACTTCCTTTTTAACTTGGTATGGGACACGGCCAGTGACTTGGCCGTGTCCTCTGCCTGTGTCAGCTACTGTCCCTTTTTTCCTTCAATTTGCTTCTTGTCTTTTTTAACGTAAAACAAAACTCAAACAAACTGTAAACAAGAAGTAAATAAACAATAACCAACAAAACATAAACACCATACTAAAAACTAGATCAAAAACAACATAAACACTGAAATAAACTAAAACTACCAAAATTAATGAAAACACTAAACAAACCGATTAAAACTAACAAAATACCTAAATAAAACAATAATTATTATAATAAACAAGACACAAATCTATAACAAAAATATATATAATTTGTATAAACTTAAACCATTTAACTAATATCATATAAATAATATATGAAATATTTCTTGCTAAAACACATATGTATACTTCATTACCAAAGGTTTATCCAAAACATTTTTGATAGTTTGCAGAATATACATATATATATACATCAAAATATAACATAATATACACGAAATCAATATGTATAAAAATATAAAATATATACATGCTGGCAGTTTATCTCTGATCTTGATGTCCAACAAACAACTCTGCACTCAAGGTCTCAAGCCTAGACTCGACTCGGTCTAGACGAACTCTCCGGCTCAACCGAACCTACCCTGTCACCTATACGATGAATCACAATCGCGCTAAGCCAAAAGCTTAGTGATACAAACTTTAATAACAATATAGTTTAAATGCAATGCCAATGCACAACACATAAGGATATTATATCTAATAACATTATATCTTTATATCTTAATATATTGCTCAATTGTTCCACAATTCATAATTCACATAAAAGCAAACACAAGCATGGCCCAAAAGAATCCAATATGCTATTCAAATCCCAGAGTTACTGCTTTGATCCAAGATGACACCATGTGTCTAGCCCCAAAGGCAAATCATAATCACAATGAGGATTACCTCATATGTAACATCCCAACTAGGCTTCAAGGACTAGGCTCAACCTAGCTTCAAGAGACTGCTACATCATGTAACATCCCAACTAGGCTTCAAGGACCAAGCCCAACCCAGCTTCAAGGGACTATTACGTTTTAGGCATGCCGCCAAACACAAAACTCTGAAAATTGAATAACATACTAGGCACACAATTCTTTTATAATTCCATTATCAATATCTTTCTTATTATCTCAAGATCAAGCTAGGCATAATGCCTCAATTATCTCATTAATATCAATATAGCCATCACCAATGGCTTAACATACCATCTTTAATTTACACATAACAAATTGCAATACACATACATTTTGGTCATTATCATATTTTTCATAAAGTTCACATTACATATAATGCATTTGTGACATTATACCAATCATAGCATATTATTCATGCACCAACAATGTAGTAGGTAACTTAACACATTTTTCATTCAAATGTGTTAAGTCCCAATGTCATGTAAATATAAGCAATTATTCAAAGTTTGTACTTATCTCAAAAAGCAACAAACACCACTTTTAACCTCCTCTTCCAAGATATCCCTCAACACTTGAACTAGGGTAACTCAAGTCTCTTCAAAGTCTAAACCAAATGTGATTATAAATAATCACTTAGTGATACACTTATAGGTATAAATAAAACCTCTCAACACAAGGATAAGATACACAAAGGAAAATAAGGAAAATAACTATCTAGGGTAAACTCTACACATGACACGCTCAACAACATGGGCGTGTCAATGACCATACCCTAAACCCACAACACATAAGCTTTGACACACTCAGTAACATGGGTGTGTCAATGACCGTGTCCTTAACTCTGTATTACAGCAGATAAGACATGTCCACAGACATGGGTGTGTCTCTGGCCGTGCCAAAACTCCTACATCACAGTAGCTATGACACACTCAGTGACATGGGTGTGTCACTACATGTATCACTGACACTGAAAACAGAACCATCGACACACCCAAAGGCATGGCTGTGTCACCGGGCGTGTCAGACCAAAAATCATGATATCAACACATAATTGCCACAGCCAACTATTATCTTTCATTACCCTTTTCAACTCTATACAAACTCAACCAATTCCATCATTATACCATAAAATACTTGTGTAAACATCAAAGCAACTCAATTAAAAGCAAAAATACACAATTACAACCATGACTTCACAACTCAAAAGTTGCACAACCCAAAACTCTTATTCTCTTCATCAAACTTAACATTTTCTTCAATCCAACCCCAAATTCATAGTTAACTACCCAAAAGAACTTCAAACATACCAATATCAACCATTAACACATACTACACCAAATATCCAATTAATACATATACAAACTTCCATAGAAAATCAAGGAAACAAGTTGGAAACTTACCAAATATGGAAGAAATCCTTAAAACTCCAACTTGAACAATTGAAATCCTTCAATTACTTGAGTTAGCAAGAAGCAAATTTCTCTTTTCCTTTGATGGAGGTAGCTAGCTTCAATGGAGAAAGAAGAAGAAGAAAATAATCATCTACTCAACTCAATCCAACTACTCTCCTTTTTAACCACACAAATATCCCACTTTCACTCTTCACCAAGTAAAACATATTACTTAATTAATACATAAAAATATCATCTTTCACTAACCACATTATTAATAATTTAATAATTAAAATAACATTTGACCCATATAAAAATGTTGATTTGTATATATTATGTATATCTACATATATATATATATATATCATATACACATTTTTTCTTTTTCACTTAATTATGTGTGTATATATATACTTTTAAATTATTTATTTAATTTTCAAAAATTAATATATGTATATTTTTTAAAATTTTTGGATATTACACATTCTCTGTTAGATTAAGGGAATCCATGAGCCCCCTAATATAAATAGATTTGGTCATGTATAATTTAGGTTAGGAAAGATCACGATTCAATATTGTATAGAATATTGAAGAAGTATCTTGTGAAAACCTAGCCAAAGGCTGGGAGAAAGAAAACCTTAATAGGGAGAGAAGAAACCTCTACATGCGAGAGGTGTTGATGTTATAAATTTATGATTTATGATGAATAATCATTTCGTTATTTTAGAAAACTATATTCAAATAATAATTTTGACATTTGATTTATAATATTTACTGGCCATTTTGATTAGCGGTTAAAAACTAGCATTTAGCATTTAAGTTATCAACTGTTAGCCTAAGTTATTTGGAATAATATTTTAAAATTCAATCGTTAAAAATTAAAAATTATAACACTGAAAACTAGAAAAAATTTTAATTATTATTCCCTCTTTTCACAAATAATTATCATTATGAAGTTTTTGTCTAAGAATTAAGAAAGTGGTGTAATAATCTACTTTATATAACTATTTTGCTAAACTACCCTTCTCCTTAATTTATTACTCATTCCATTAGAAATTGTATAGGGGTAAATTTGAAATAAAGTTATAAAATAACCTTAATTTTTTTAAAGTGAAAATTATTTGGGAACAAAATTTGTCACTCTAAAGTGGCAATTATTTGTGAATAAAGAGAGTAGTATTTAACCTCATTGTTAGCCACCAACCACTAGACACAGGTTGCTAATACTGGAAGTTATTTTAGTTGGTATTTAGTAAAGTTAAAATATTAATTATAGAATATTTAAACATTTAATAATATAAATTGTTGATAAACAACTACATCAGCCATTCACAATAGAGGAAATCAAAAGAGTAGTTTTCTCCATGCACCTAGATAAATTGCCATGAGCAGATGGGATGAAACCTGGCTTCTATAAAAAATATTGGAAAATTGTGGGAAGAGATGTCACTACTGTATTGCTTGAGTTTCTTTAAAAGGGAGTTATCCTAGAGAGTCTTAACTTCACTTGGTGTTGTTATTGAAGAAAGCAAAACCTACCTCTATAGCAGATTTGCATCCAATACTATGTAATATGTTGTTACTGAAGAAAATGAAGTCTTCCTCTATAGGCGATTTGCATCCAATACTATATAATGTGGTGTCTAAAGTATTATCAAGTAGATTGAAATTGGTCTATCTAAAAAAAATGAATGAAATTGGTCCCACCTGAGATAATTCAAAGAAATAAAGTGCTTTTGTTTTGGGGAGGCGTATAAAAAATAATATCTTATTAGCTTTTGGTATTGGGCCTTATTTGAAGATTAAAAGATAAGGGAAAGTAGAGGTGGAAGTCTTAAAGTTAGATATGAGCAAGACTTATGATAGAATATAGTAGGACTATTTGTGAGTTATCATAGAGACAGGAGGGATGGATTCAATTGATCATGGGATGTGTGGAGTATGTAAACTATAATGTGTTAGCTAACCATGTGAAATTAAGTCATATTAAACCAAGATGGAAGTAGTCAAGGGGACCCATTGTCCCCTTATGTCTTTATACTTTGTGCTAAAGGAGTGATTTCAATCTTGAGAAAGGAAAAGTTAGCATGCAGACTACATGGTTGCAAAGTTGCTAAAGTTGCCCCATCATTATCCCATTTATTTTTTTTTTTTTGATGATAGATTTTTGTTCTTCAGGGCCACACAAGAAGAAGAAAGCATAATTAAGCAATTTCTGAAGCTAGATGAACAAACCACTAGTTAAGTTATGAACCTACAAAAGTCCTCTTTATCTTTTAGTTCAAATACACAAGAGGAAAGTGCAAAAGATGTATAAGAGGATTTGGGGATTACAATAATAGAACATCATGGAAAATATCTAGGCTTACCTTCATTAATGGGAAGGAATAAGTCAGAAGGCTTATAATTCATCAAAGACCATGTGAAAAGGAGGACACAAGCTGGAAGAACATATTCTTATCAAGGGCTGGAAAGGAGGAGGTTGTGAAAACAGTAATTCAAGCTCTTCTACATATACAATGGGTGTCTACTTAATTCCTGTATTGATGTGTAAGGAGTTAAAGAGGATCATGTTGGTATGGTAAAGGTGTCTCTCAAATGTGCTTAATTATGAAAAGAGCTTTCTTCATTAGTGGTAGTTTATCATAGAAGAAAGATGATGAAGAGAGAGAGCATACAACAATAGCTTTGTAACACCCCTACATTCAATACATGCACACTACAACCACCACAATGCAGTATACATGCACTAAACATAGAGATGCTACAGATTTTTTTAACATTCAAAACATTTTAAATGATACCATAATTTTTCAATTGTATACATTATAGAAAGATAAGTAATTAACTTGTAATACAAAACTAAATAGATATATATATAAAGATACATTTAGTTGTTACGCAGCGGAATTTATCAAATATTTACATATATGAAAACATTTAATTTCATATTTACAAATATACACATATGTACATTAAAATCTTTACTTTACAAAATATAAAAGAGTTATACATGATTGGCAAGTCTCCTCTGATCTTTAAGTTCCCAAAATCAACTCTTCACTGTCTACTCTCACTCGGTCTCAAAGAGCTCTCGGGTTCAACCTTATTACCTGCGCGATCAAACACTATCGCGCTAAGCCAACGGCTTAGTAAGATAATGCATGCTAATGTTATGCTTTAATGCAATGCAATGCCAATTCTCAATCCATATTATACATGTAACATCATATATGCAAAGCTAACAACATACCTTTACATTTCATAACTCAACATAAATAGACATATCATATTTCAACATCTTATTATATACCTCATTAGTATTCATTTAATCATTCATAATCAACACTAAACAAAGACAAGGATGGGCCCAAAACACACTAATATGCCATTCAATTTTCAGAGTTAATGTTTTGGTTTTATCATCACATTTATCAATATCATAAACCCAACTAGGCTTCAAGGATTAGGTTCAACCAAGCTTCAAGGGGAGCAAAGCATGCTAAGCATCAACCCAACTTGGCTTCAAGAACCAACCCAACCTAGCTTCAAGGGTGGTAACATCTCAATTAGGCTTCAAGGATTCAATCCAACCTAACTTCAAGAGATTGTTACACTTATTAGGCATGCCACCAACAACAAACTCTGAAAATGGAATAACACATTAGTCACACAAATCATTTATTATTTAATGATCATTTCCATTCTCAACTCTCATCATAGCCAATAACAATGGCCTCATATCACATATAAGTTACCATAGCCAATCACAATGGCATTTTATTCCATCACATTATACATATAGCATTATTGATATAAACATAACCAAACACATTACTCATCACATGAGTCATAATACATGAAATATCACATTGTTCACATAGTATCATATACATTACCATTATCATCATATGCAACAATGCAATAATACAAGATTTGTACTTATTTTACTAACAATTCATACAACTCCTAACATTTCCTTGTCCAAGATTCTTTAACCTCTTAGATCAATGGTCAATCACTATCTTCAAGACTTAAATCAAAAGTAATAGCATATACTTGTTTAGGGATACACAAGAAATAATCCAATTAGGAATTAATTAGGGCAAACCTCAACCCTGACACGTTCACCCACACGGGCGTGTTTATGGCCGTGCCCTAACTCCACAACACAGAAACATTTACACGCTCAACAACATGGGCGTGTTCCTGGGCGTGCAAATTCTCAAATCTTACAGTAGCTATGACACGCTCAATAACACGGGCGTGCTACTGGTCGTGTCAAACCTACTTCCTCCAACACAATTGACACGCCTAAAAACCCTGGACGTGCTCATGGGCGTGTCCGGCCACAAATCAAGACTCCAATCAAAAACAACCATACACTCAACAACACACTTCTATACATTAACATCCTCTTCAAATAATCTTAACAAAACATACTCAAAACTCATCTCAACTTGCAACACACCCAAAACAAACCAAAACACACATCAAACACCAAACACAAAATCATCTCAAAACCCTTACCACATAGACAACATCATCTCTTCCAACCACTTACTCTTTTCTTCAATCCATACTCAACATCCATCATCCAATCACTCAAACACTTCTCACATCTCAAAATCAACCAACACACTCTTAAAAATCTATCAAACTCAAATATCATTTCAAATAAACACAAAGATCACAAGAGAACTTACCAAAGTTACAAAACTTCTTGAATCACCAACTTGATCACTTAATCTTTCTTCAATTTGAGCTTCACTCAACAAGATCTTCTCTTTGCCTCTTGCTTCCTTTGTCTAAGGAGGAGCCGGCCACAATGGAAAAGAAGAAGAAAAATATCAAGAAGCAAAGTCAAATTTTGCTTTTAATCTCCACCAAGTGATCTTATCCAAGCAATTACCAAAATACCCTCAATCATATAACTAACTTTTTGTTTCATATAAGCCCTTATATGTAATAACACACTCAACACAAATAAATATCTCTTCCATTGACTCTTCATTTGACCAATTTATATGTTATATATATCATCATATACACAACATATACCATTCTCTCTAAACCCTAATTCTTTTCCCCAAAACACATATACACAAGCATTCACTTTCCAAAATCTTTTCTCTTGCAATTTAACACATATATTCAATCCAATATGTCACTACAACAACAATAACAACAACATCAACAACATAATCAAAACTTCTAGACTATATATGAGGATATTACAATTCTCCACCTCTAAAAAGAAAATTTCGTCCTCGAAATTACCTGATATCAAAGCTGAAACAACTGAGGATATTACTCTCGCATTGTTTGCTCACTTTCCCAAGTTGCTTCTTCCTTTCCATGATTCTTCCATAGAACTTTCACCAATGGCACACTCTTGTTCCTCAACTCTTTCACTTCACGTGCCAAGATAGCAACTGGTTCCTCTTCAAACGTCAAATCTGGACTCACTTCGATAGATTCAATTGGCAACACATGAGATGGATCCGATCTGTACCTCCTCAACATAGAAACATGAAATACATTATGAATACGATCCAACTCAGGTGGCAAAGCAAGTCGATACGCAACTGGCCCAACTCTTTCCAACACTTCATACGGTCCGATGAAACGAGGACCCAATTTTCCTTTCCGACCGAACCTCAATATCTTCTTCCAAGGAGATACTTTCAGAAATACCTTATCTCCAACATCAAACTCTATGTCTCTCCTTTTCAGATCTGCATAAGACTTCTGTCGGTCTGAAGCTGCTTTCAACCTGCCTCGTATCAACTTTACTTTTTCTTCAGTTTCTTGAATCAAATTAGGACCAATCAGCTTATTATCTCCAAGCTCATTCCAACAAAGAGGTGTCCTACACCGTCTGCCATACAATGCTTCAAACGGTGCCATACCAATGCTGGATTGGTGACTGTTGTTGTAAGCAAACTCCACAAGAGGTAAAAATCTATCCCAACTTCCAAAGAAATCGATGACACAGCTTCTCAACATGTCCTCAATAATCTGTATCACCCTCTCTGACTGTCCATCCATCTGTGGATGAAAAGCAGTACTGAAGTGTAATCGAGAACCCAAAGCACTATGCAAACTCTTCCAAAATCTGGAAGTAAACCTGGGATCTCGATCAGACACTAAAGAAGTTGGAACACCATGCAACTTCACAATCTCATGGATATACAGCTCAGCCAATCTCTCCAAAGAGTAATCCATCCGAACCGGAAGGAAATGAGCTGTCTTAGTCAATCTATCCACAATCACCCATATAGCATCATGCTTCTTTTGTGTCAATGGCAAACCAGACACAAAATCCATCGTCACTCTATCCCACTTCCATTATGGTACTGATAATGGTTGAAGCAATCCAGTTGGAACTTGATGCTCTGCTTTAACCTTCTGACAGGTGAGACATTTCGATACAAACTCAGCAATATCTCTCTTCAAACCTATCCACCAGTAATGCTGTCTCAAATCATGATACATCTTTGTATTACCCGGATGCATAGCAAACACTGACTGATGTGCTTCTTCTAAAATGACTCTTTTCAAATCAGCATCATCGGGTACACACAATCGGTTCTTAAACCAGAGACTCCCATCACCTTTCACAACAAAATCTCTAGTCTTCCCATTCTTGCAATCTGAAATAATCTTTTGAATCTTCATATCAGTCAACTGAGCCTCTTTGATCTGATCTAACAAAACTGGTTTCAAAAGCAACTGTGCCAACAATGCACCATCGTCACAAGCTACAAAACTGGCATGCAAAGCTCTCAACTCAACAAGCAACGAGAGCGAGTAAACAGTTAAACCAGCTAAAGACTTCCGACTCAAGGCATCAGCAACAACATTTGCTTTACCTGGATGATAATCAATCAAACAGTCGTAGTCTTTAATCAATTCCAACCATCTCCTCTGTCGAAGATTAAGTTCTTTCTGAACACCCAAATATTTCAAACTTTTGTGATCAGTGTAGATAAAACATTTCTCCCCAAACAGATAGTGTCGCCAAATCTTCAATGCAAACACAATGGCTGCTAGCTCCAAATCATGGGTCGGATAGTTAAGCTCATGCGGTTTCAACTGTCGAGATGCATAAGCTATAACTTTACCTTCCTGCATCAGCACACACCCCAAACCACTATGTGAAGCATCACTGAAAATCACATATGGTTTGCCTTCAACAGGTAAAGTAAGAACAGGCGCTTGAGTCAACATATCTCTCAACTGCTCAAAACTAGCCTGACACTGATCCGTCCACATAAATTTCACTCCCTTACGAAGCAATCTGGTGAGTGGAGTAGCTATCAAAGAAAACCCTTTCACAAACCGCCGGTAATAACCTGCCAAACCCAGAAAACTTCTAACCTCTGTCACAGACTTGGGTGGACTCCAATTCAATATAGCTTCAACTTTGCTCGGATCAACTCTAATGCCTTCCGCTGAAACTATATGACCGAGAAAAGTCACATGATCAAGCCAGAACTCACACTTCGACAATTTAGCATACAACTGCTTCTCTCTCAAAATCTGCAACACAATCCGCAGATGCTTGTCATGTTCCTCTTCATTCCGCGAATACACCAGAATGTCATCGATGAAGACAACTACAAACTGATCCAGATAGGGCCTGAACACCCTATTCATCAAATCCATAAAAGCTGCAGGTGCATTCGTTAGACCAAAAGGCATAACTAGAAACTCATAATGCCCATACCTGGTCCGAAAAGCTGTCTTAGAAACATCCTCGGCTTTAACTCTCAATTGATGGTACCCATATCTCAAATCAATTTTAGAAAACACAGCTGCACCCTTCAATTGATCAAAGAAATCATCGATTCTAGGCAAAGGATATTTATTTTTAATAGTCACCTTGTTCAATTGCCTATAATCGATACACAACCTCATAGTACCATCTTTCTTCTTCACAAATAGCACAGGAGCTCCCCAAGGAGAAACACTGGGGCGAATAAAACCTTTATCCAACAACTCCTGTAATTGCACTTTCAATTCCCTCAATTCTGCTGGTGCCATTCTATAAGGAGTAATAGAGATAGGAGTGGTACCAGGCAACAATTCAATACTGAACTCCACCTCTCTCTCAGGAGGTAACCCTGGTAACTCCTCTGGAAATACATCTGGGAACTCTATAACTGTGGCAATACTATCAATGGGAGAACCCTTCACTCTAGTATCTATCACATGAGCAAGATAAGCTTCACACCCCTTTCTAATCAACCTCCTGACTACAACAGCTGAAACAAATAAGGAGGCTAGCTGTTCCTGCTCATTAGATACTATCACCTCTCTATCATCAACAGTTCTCAAAGAAACAATTTTCCTTTTACAGTCTACCACAGCTCCATGTCTAGATAACCAGTCCATACCTAGAATCACATCATATTCCTTAAATGGCATCTCAATCAAGTCTCCAAGGAACTCCTCACCTTGCACCCTCACTGCACTATCTCGGTGCACCTTGCTCACAATCACACTATACCCTAACGGATTTGTCACCAACATATCAAATCCTAGGGACTCAGCATGCATATCAGATACAGGCAAAACAGATGCACTAATATAAGAATGTGTGGAACCCGGATCAATCAAAGCAAGTACTGAAGTATCAAATAAAGAAAAAGTACCAGCTATGACTGCCGATGCATCTGGCTGCCTCTGCATAACATATATCCTCTGGGAAGATCCAACCTCCTCTGGTCTACTCTCCCTGGATGTAGCACCTCCTCTAGCACTGAACCCAGATCTGCCTACCCTGCTGCTACCTCTGCCTGCTCGACCTCCCCTCACACTAGATCGAGAAGCTGCAGTATCAACTGACATCTGTTCTTGCCTCTCAGGATAATCTCTCACAAAGTGATTAGGTGATCCACATCTGAAACAAACCCCTGCTACACCAGTCTTCCAGCAAGGACCACCATGTGGCCTACCACAATGGATACAGATGGGTAAGGTGGATCTCTGAATCATAGGGGTCGGAGCACTTGCCACTGAAGCTGCAGGTCTAAATCTCTGCCTCTGTAACTGCACTGACCTACCGGCTGACCTCTGACTCCTACTAACTCTAGGAACAAAGCTTCCTTTACCTCTCTTAACAGAAGAAGACCCTGCCTCAAACTGGGGCCTCCTAACCCTAACCTCTTCCTCTGAAGCAGCTGCAATAACTTGAGCTCGCTCTACACTCCTAGCTGCTGCAACAAGCTGGGAAAAATTATGATATCGAGAACCAGCCACATGACACATGAGAGAGGGCCTCAATCCTTCCTGAAACCTCCGGCATCTATCTATCTCATCAGCTATAATGCCACCAGCATAATGGCTCAATCTAATAAACTCAACCTCATATTCAGTTACAGTCTTGCTATCTTGCTTCAAGCTTAAGAACTCCATCTTCTTCATGTCTTTGTACTCCCTAGGAGTATACTTCAACTCAAACTCTCTCAGAAAATCCGCATATGACAAGGTTGGTGGATCATCCATAGAATGGGGCACTGTCCTCCACCAGTCATATGCATCCTTCTGTAGCAAAGATCTTGCATAATCAAACTTTTCCTCCGAGGTGGCTTGCAACTGAACAAAGATCCTCTGTACTTTGTCTAACCACTGCTCAGCCACTGCTGGATCAGTAGTACCTACAAAATCTTCGGCTCCATACTTCCTTAGTTTATCATAGTGCCTCACTGGTACCATAGGCTGAGGGGGTGGTGGCACTGGTTGCACTGGTGCTTGCCTCAAAGCTTCTACCACATGCCTAACCCAAGCTGGTGGAACCTCCTCACCAACTGGTCTACCTGACACCGAAGCAGGTGCCTCCTCAGCACTAACAACCCTAACTCCATCATCAGGGACAATACTCTCAGCACTACCCTCAACTGACTGGCGTGAGTGAGAATCCATCACAACCTAACACTGCAAACACAGTAGAATACTTCTTATTAAAGATCAGAGATTGCCAATCCCAAACATATATGTTATTCAAAAACCACTTTTTAAAATCAAAATAGTCTTTTTCTTACATTTTACCTAGGTTGAGAATCTCAAACCTAGGCTCTGATACCAAAACAATTGTAACACCCCTACATTCAATACATGCACACTACAACCACCACAATGCAGTATACATGCACTAAACATAGAGATGCTACAGATTTTTTTAACATTCAAAACATTTTAAATGATACCATAATTTTTCAATTGTATACATTATAGAAAGATAAGTAATTAACTTGTAATACAAAACTAAATAGATATATATATAAAGATACATTTAGTTGTTACGCAGCGGAATTTATCAAATATTTACATATATGAAAACATTTAATTTCATATTTACAAATATACACATATGTACATTAAAATCTTTACTTTACAAAATATAAAAGAGTTATACATGATTGGCAAGTCTCCTCTGATCTTTAAGTTCCCAAAATCAACTCTTCACTGTCTACTCTCACTCGGTCTCGAAGAGCTCTCGGGTTCAACCCTATTACCTGCGCGATCAAACACTATCGCGCTAAGCCAACGGCTTAGTAAGATAATGCATGCTAATGTTATGCTTTAATGCAATGCAATGCCAATTCTCAATCCATATTATACATGTAACATCATATATGCAAAGCTAACAACATACCTTTACATTTCATAACTCAACATAAATAGACATATCATATTTCAACATCTTATTATATACCTCATTAGTATTCATTTAATCATTCATAATCAACACTAAACAAAGACAAGCATGGGCCCAAAACACACTAATATGCCATTCAATTTTCAGAGTTAATGTTTTGGTTTTATTATCACATTTATCAATATCATAAACCCAACTAGGCTTCAAGGATTAGGTTCAACCAAGCTTCAAGGGGAGCAAAGCATGCTAAGCATCAACCCAACTTGGCTTCAAGAACCAACCCAACCTAGCTTCAAGGGTGGTAACATCTCAATTAGGCTTCAAGGATTCAATCCAACCTAACTTCAAGAGATTGTTACACTTATTAGGCATGCCACCAACAACAAACTCTGAAAATGGAATAACACATTAGTCACACAAATCATTTATTATTTAATGATCATTTCCATTCTCAACTCTCATCATAGCCAATAACAATGGCCTCATATCACATATAAGTTACCATAGCCAATCACAATGGCATTTTATTCCATCACATTATACATATAGCATTATTGATATAAACATAACCAAACACATTACTCATCACATGAGTCACAATACATGAAATATCACATTGTTCACATAGTATCACATACATTACCATTATCATCATATGCAACAATGCAATAATACAAGATTTGTACTTATTTTACTAACAATTCATACAACTCCTAACATTTCCTTGTCCAAGATTCTTTAACCTCTTAGATCAATGGTCAATCACTATCTTCAAGACTTAAATCAAAAGTAATAGCATATACTTGTTTAGGGATACACAAGAAATAATCCAATTAGGAATTAATTAGGGCAAACCTCAACCCTGACACGTTCACCCACACGGGCGTGTTTATGGCCGTGCCCTAACTCCACAACACAGAAACATTTACACGCTCAACAACATGGGCGTGTTCCTGGGCGTGTAAATTCTCAAATCTTACAGTAGCTATGACACGCTCAATAACACGGGCGTGCTACTGGTCGTGTCAAACCTACTGCCTCCAACACAATTGACACGCCTAAAAACCCTGGACGTGCTCATGGGCGTGTCCGGCCACAAATCAAGACTCCAATCAAAAACAACCATACACTCAACAACACACTTCTATACATTAACATCCTCTTCAAATAATCTTAACAAAACATACTCAAAACTCATCTCAACTTGCAACACACCCAAAACAAACCAAAACACACATCAAACACCAAACACAAAATCATCTCAAAACCCTTACCACATAGACAACATCATCTCTTCCAACCACTTACTCTTTTCTTCAATCCATACTCAACATCCATCATCCAATCACTCAAACACTTCTCACATCTCAAAATCAACCAACACACTCTTAAAAATCTATCAAACTCAAATATCATTTCAAATAAACACAAAGATCACAAGAGAACTTACCAAAGTTACAAAACTTCTTGAATCACCAACTTGATCACTTAATCTTTCTTCAATTTGAGCTTCACTCAACAAGATCTTCTCTTTGCCTCTTGCTTCCTTTGTCTAAGGAGGAGCCGGCCACAATGGAAAAGAAGAAGAAAAATATCAAGAAGCAAAGTCAAATTTTGCTTTTAATCTCCCCCAAGTGATCTTATCCAAGCAATTACCAAAATACCCTCAATCATATAACTAACTTTTTGTTTCATATAAGCCCTTATATGTAATTACACACTCAACACAAATAAATATCTCTTCCATTGACTCTTCATTTGACCAATTTATATGTTATATATATCATCATATACACAACATATACCATTCTCTCTAAACCCTAATTCTTTTCCCCAAAACACATATACACAAGCATTCACTTTCCAAAATCTTTTCTCTTGCAATTTAACACATATATTCAATCCAATATGTCACTACAACAACAATAACAACAACATCAACAACATAATCAAAACTTCTAGACTATATATGAGGATATTACAAGCTTAGTTAAGGTTGTTAGCCCCACCTATTGGATTTTGGAAATGCAATTTTGATGGGGTTGTGTTTCTGTCAAGTAATAAGCTAGCTAGTGTAACACCCTCTATATAGTCTATACACTTAACTACATAAGTAATGTCACTTAAATACTCATACTTATTATAAGATTAATATAATTATTGTCTCTAAAGAGAAGTACCATGATCATACCTATATTACATTCATATATACATACATTTAATATTTAAAAACCCTTATTAAGTTACATTGTACCTAATGTTATAATTCTCTCACTACCCACAAACTTATACAACTGTCATACCAAAGGTATAAAGTAGTACTATATGAACCATACATGATATAATATTTATAATATTGCTTTTTGAACCTTTGTGATGCAGTTGATTAGGAACGTATATCTCTCACTCTACAGTCTCAACTCTTCTTATTTGATCTGCGCATCAGAAAACAATCCTAACATGCTAAGCAAAGCATAGTAGTACATATGTATTTATAATATGCAAGAAAATTTAAAGAAAAGAGAACTATACATAGAATAATTTAGAAATAATGGAAATTATCACTTTTAGAACATTAAATGAAGAAATTAATGAATTCTTTGAAACTTAAAATACTAAATATGATTAAATTCATAATCGGTTAACACTACAAAAATATTCGGTATTTGCGACGAAAATCTGCGACGGACATGTTTCCGTCGCAAATTTGCTACGGATTTGCGACGGATTTGCGACGGAAGGACAAGTCAGAGGAATTTTGAGAAATTGGTCGCAAATCCGTTGCAAATCCGTCGCAGATCTGCGACGAAAATCATTCCGTCGCAAATAATCGTCACAAAAGTTGCCGCGCAAACTTGGCGCGAGAGAAAACACTAAAAAAAACCAATTTGCAACGAAGATCTACTACCGTCTATTGCCGTCGCAAATTTCACTATAAAAATATTCGGAATTTTGCGACGAAAATCTGCGACGGACATGTTTCCGTCTCAAATTTGCTACGGATCTGCGACGGATTTGCGACGGAAGGACGAGTCAGAGGAATTTTGAGAAATTGGTCGCAAATCCGTTGCAAATCCATCGCAGATCTGCGATGAAAATCAGTCCATCGCAAATAATCGTCGCAAAAGTTGGCGCGGAAACTTAGAGCGAGAGAGACCCGGGTATATTTTTTGTGACGGATTTTTGTTCGTCACAAATTTCGTCGCTAAAGTTGGCGGGATTATTCCCGCCGAGAAATTTTGCGAAAAATTTTACGTCGCAAATCCGTCGCAGATCCGTAGCAAATTTGCGACGGAAACATGTCCGTCGCAGATTTCCGTCGCAAATGCCGAATATTTTTGTAGTGAAAAATTGAATTTGGCTGAGTTTAATGCCGTATAATTTTTTCTTTCTTTTTCGTGTCACTCTTCTTTGGCAAAATCTAATCAGGTTTGTTATTATTCGCACAATTTGATATTTGAAGCAAACAGTTTTTTTTTTTTTGCTTGCTTACATTCACCTTCTGTCTTCAGGATGCTTT